>CM064506.1:33939776-35199776 GCA_032716605.1 Paralithodes platypus
AACCGATAAATGATGATAATAAGAGGAAAAATAGGTGATAATTGAGGAGGGGAGGAAGGGGGGAATAAGGTGGGGAAGGAGGGGAGGGGGGTGGGTGAGATTTACATGGATGAGTACTGGAGGGGAATTATCTCACCTAGAGACAAATTCCTTTGTTTTGATAGGCCCTTTTTTTTTTATGGAAGGCTTTTTTTATGGTCCTGCTTCCGTGAGGCCTATCGCGTTCCCTATAGGAAGCCTTCCGTGAGGCCTATCGCGCTTGCCGGGTTAACAACCAGCCGAGTAAAACCAGCTAGTTAAGGCACCTTCGGTTTTGGTATTAAAGACACTCACATCTGTCTCATACACAGAGGGTTATTACAAACACTGGTGATATGGCAAGCCCCTAGCCGCCAGCCGCCGGACGACTATATCAGAGAGAGGGCGCCCAGCTCCCCCTTTTTGCCCACCCGAGGAGGGAGACCCCCACCCCCGCGGAGGTATACCTGGCCCCTGTTTTGACTTTCGAGTCATTGCCAGGTAGCACAGGAATTCTTCCTATCAATGAACTAACCATGAATGACTAACACCTTTACTAACCTCTATTACCTCACAATAAACCATTTACCTTTCTTGCATGCTCTGATCACTAAATTAGCACCTCAGCTATACCATAGAATGAAGATTGAACAATCTAGAGAGACGCTCCTATCACAGCTGTCCCCATCCTCCTCGCAAAGTAGATCCAGTCTCTCTCCCCTAAATACGTCCAGTATAGCCAAAATAGTACCTCTTACTAAGGCTCAGTTATATGAAAATATAAAGGCTTCCTATCGCCCTGTGCCACAACAGTAAATACCATCTTACCTAGTCCCCATATCTATTGAGAGCTCAATTAAGTCCATAAGACTCGAGATCCCTACTGTCTACAGGGTCCAGAACCGAGCCTATAAATCTAACTCCCGCCCCCAGTCAAATCAGTTGAAAGCTAGACACCAACCAGTGGTCACTACCCTGCAGTTTACCTCTAGCTCTGCCCTTGTGTTGTTCCGGAGTTGAGAGATTCCAGATCCGGCAGACTCCGTGGCAGAGAAGACTGATAGAAGCATCTGTCCATGTACAAGTCCTAACGTGCACCTTATAACCTTCACACAAATTCGTGGGTATATAAGTGTGTAGCCAGCAACGATCATCAAGAGATTCGACTTGAGAACTTCCTACATTTTGGACCATCTGGACGGCCGAGGAACCAGCCGCTAGCCCCCAACATCACCGGAAGCAAGATAACCAGGACCAGATCTACCCATACTATTCAAGATTCATGTTACTAGTACTAAGTGTTATAGTACTAGCTTGATACTCACCTATTAACTTTCTATAAAGTGGCTAAGATCTTGCCCAGTGTAATTCATATTTAACCATTCCATTTGGGACGTACTAAGCGATCAGTGTTTTTTAATTAACAGGCGACCTTGACTCTCGTAATTACCTTATTCAGATATTAAAACTCTAGTGATATCTAACGTTCGCCCACTGATTTGTGTTCTACATATTTCTGCCTTAAGAATATCAAACTTAGTTCAGTACCCCCATGAGGTTACTAGAGATTTCCGTGTTCCATAATATACGCGTGTCTAATCCTAACTGTGAGTTGCTACGTGGGCACGCGACCAGCCAGCAAGAGGTAAAATCAGTGACATTGAATTATACGAATATATTGAGGTCTTCCAGTAAAATATAAACTTGCTAATTAAACCCGTGATCAGAAGAATATACCTGAACGTTGGAAGTGGGAGACTAGGCTCCATCCAGATCCGCTAATGCTAGCAGTTCCCTTCTATCATTTGTTTTGTGCGAATATAACTATCTTTCTATGCTCTTTATTTCTTTATTTCAATAAACGTGAACTTGTGTCGTGTTACCGTGTGTTTATTTTGTGTTCTCTATTCCTCATACCTTGTATTGTGCATGCAGCCTTCTATACCCAGTCATTCAGAACTCACATTACCCAAGTTAAACCTGTAGAAAAAACAGGGCATAACAGTTATTGTGGTTACAGAGAAGTGAGTAAGGGGGTTAGACATGCATGGTTAGTTCATTGATAGGAAGAATTCCTAGGCTACCTGGCAATGACCCGGAAGTCAAAACAGGGGTCAGGTATACCTCCGCGGGGGTGGGGGTCTCCCTCCTCGGGTGGGTAAAAAGGGGTAGCCGGGCGCTCTCCCTCTGGGATGGTCGTCCGGCGGCTGTGGCTTGCCATATCACCAGTGTTTGTAATAATATAGGTCTGACTCCTGTAAGGAGATAAAGAAAACCTAATATTTAGTAGTGGCCCCGTAATCATTGACGAACATGCCTATTACATAAGGCATCCTCTTCAAACACTAATCCGCCGTAGTTTGAATCTACCGCGCAGAGCATTTATAAACTGAGGAGCCTTCATCATGAGCGCACGCGACCTCACTCATGGCTTCAGTCATTATGAATTGGGTTCTCACTACGAAAAAACTTCGTAAAAAATAAAAACAAAAAGAAAATAAGAATAACTATCTAATAAGCTTTCCATCATATCGTGGATGTACTTGTGTGGATCTTTGACCAGACGCTGATTCAGGCGTCATTCTTCCTTCTCTGCACTGCGCTCAGCCTGCCCGGACGTGTCTCCCCACGCTCCGCTGGTTCCGCATTTGCTGCGTCCCTAGTGAGTTTTTTCTCATTTGTTTACTCCGGGATGTATCGAGTAAGGTTAGGATATGCGTAGCAGGAGTGTCCTGGGCTGGTTGCCCGCAGTGCAGTGTATTTTGGGTCGTGTGTTTGGGGCATCTATTTCGGATGTACCCTCGTGGTCCTGTTGTGGACTTGTGATCGTTTCACAGTTGAGTTAGCTTGTGATGCAGGCGGCTTTCATTACGTGTTAATTATTGCTGCCTTTTATCTTTCTGATGAGGTAAGCTTTGCTTACTGACGTTCCCAGCGTATTTTTCTTCACTTAGTGAAGTTTTTCTGGGTCCCGAGTCAGTCTTCCCTTTGCCGGAAGTATTTGCTACAGTGATGTGTTGGCGGTGGTTCCTGTTGTTATATTTCCAGTGTTTTTGTGTATATTTCAACATTTCTTATGCCGTCTACTTAGGCCTAGCCAGCCGCTCGTAGCTTTGCCACATGTACAAGTGTTATTGTTTATTTTTATAAATATGCCCTACTGTGTCATGTGTATCCGGGTTTTAGTTGTGTATTGGCTAATTCCTCGGACTATGTTTGTTTCCTGGTTTAGTTGTGTATTGGCTAATTCCACGGATTATTGTGTGGACTTAGGCTAGTCATGCGTGGCTTTCCTTCGTGTCCGTTGTACGTTCAGATGGTGTCTGAACGGGGTGAGTTTCCTTCCGGCGGGTTTTTTCTCGGTTTCACCCTGAAAAAAAAAAAACCCAGCCGAGAGCCGTGTTGGGCCACACGTGGTTTCAACACAGGCTTGTGTCCCCGGTGATGAGGTGTCTGTGGCTCTCCAGGACTGCGTCTCTGTGTTGGTGCCTGTTTTCAGGCTCCCTTTGATTCCCGGCGGAATGGCTGTACCCATCTAAAAACATTGTTCATGCGAACATATGTTATGTAGTTTTTCTACCCGGTTTACAAAACCACAAGAAAAACCTAGCTGTTGTTAAGGGCTTTCCTCCCCGGCGATCTTTTACAAAGAAGTGGGGACAGGAACTTATGGGGTTAACGTTTTGACATCTCACCCGGCGGGTGTACCTTGGTAGGGTGGGATGAACAACTAAGTCATTCAGTTAGTTAACCGATCCATTTTAAGGGATACTTTATGTATCGCCGCCTTTACACTTACGGCGATTGAAGGTTCAATTAGGGTTGACATCGTTTTTACACCCGGCGGGTGCTCCTGGGTGGAGGAAATAAGGAATTTACAATTCAATTTCGATTTAACCACTTAATTAAGTGATACGTTTAGGTATCGCCGCCTTCATACTTACGGCGATCTTTTTGTGACAATTCGTTAGAAATCAGATCTCGTATCAGCCTGCCCTGTGTTATTCTACTAAAATATTTCAAGGGCCGGCGTCTTTATGGGGGTTGTTTTTGTTCCAAAATTGAATCTTGAGACAGTCACCACCAGAAAGACTATAAACGCCATGCTGGACCGTTATATTATGTCAGAGGGTATTCTTCACTTTCTTAAAAAGATATGTTTAGATATTCTGAGCCCCGCCGCGTAGCGAGCTGTGATCGTTGTGTCATTACATCTCGTTACCCGGTGGGTTATTAACACTTGTGTGCGAACATGTTGGGTTAACCTTATGAGCATTAATTCCTGGAAATTTTCTTTTTTCCAGAGCTGGGCTCCGGCGGACCAATACAGACCCGGCGGTAGTTTTCCCCACCAGTCTCTGTCATGGCTACCTTGGCCCCAGTCTTTGCTTTATGCACTACCCCTACCTGTGCCGGTATCCCTATTTTTGCGCATACTCTTTGCATAAAGTGTGTTAAATGTCTAGACCGTTCAAGGGGTCTGTGGGTTATGCGTAATTGTTCCTTTTGCTCCCAATTAGCTGTCAAGGTCCTATGCGACAATGATAAGACCGCAGCAGTCGCGTTAAGAGAAGTTAGGCAACAGATGTCAGCATACACTACGATTGTAGCTCATAAGTCACTTCAATGTGACAACGTCCCTCTTTGGGATAGACTGCTTTTTGAACACCCTCCCCCTAAACGTTCCTCTCGAGTCACTAGTCATAAGCCGGCGGAGACTGGTCAGGGTTCTGTGTCTTCTGCTGCTACTCCGAAACGTCCAAGAGAGCCTACACCCCCGGCGTCCGCCTCCGCGTCTCGGGCGAGATCTCGGTCTAGGTCACCTCTCAGACGCCAGTCATCTAGTCTTGCCTCTTCACCATCGAGTAAGAAGAGTAGGACGGAAAGTTCCACCAGTGGTCACGGCGATGAATCCTCCAAATCAAAGAGTAGTTCACGGTCACACCGTAGCCATAAATCTTCCAAAAAGGATTCCCATAAACGAAAGACCTCCCTACATTCGCCAGCTTCTAGTGCCTCTCATCGTACCTCTACCCCAGACAGAGTTTGTGTTAGGTCTCAAGGGTCCAGTACGGTGCCTGTCCCTAAAGAGGATTTACCCATTAATATTTTAACCCTGGAATTGGAGAGTTCAGGGGGATCAGTGATTGAGAGTGTTTCAGACTCCCAAGAGAGTGTAGGCCAGGGCCTCGGTGTTTGGCGATTTTCTCGGCCAGGGTCTGACCACCCACTTCCGACTCAAACTAGTCACACAGTAGCTGACGTCCACAGGGACGCGGCGATCCCATCCTCTATTCCTGACTTATCTTGGCAGCAAGGTACCCCAGCTTCGGCGGGATCTTCTCAGGAGGATCAGAAGGAGAAAGACGAGGTTTCAATAATTTCGGAGATGGAAGGGCAAGAGTCAGGTTCAGGCTTAGACGCGACAGATGTGGGTGTTCTTAATATCAAAACCGAAGGTGCCTTGGCTAGCTGGGTGTAATCGGTTGGCTGTTAATTGCATGGCTTGCTGGATGTGGTGGAGACTGGTTGCTAACTCTGCCACATTTATCTGGAAGTATGGCAATAGAAATTAATTACTGGCGAGGCGGCGAGCCTCGCTCCGACAACCATGGGGTGCAGGGTTGTGAATGGGTTGTAAGAGAATAGATGGCATGCAAGGGGTTAGTAAAGTTATAATGTTGTTCTGGCCTACTAAGTGAAGGTAGGCTGGATAGGAGTATATATATAAAGGTTGGAGAGCGTTAGCAACGGAAAAAATCAAGGATCTTCAAGAGGTATGAGAGAGAGGCTAGGTCGGACAAGAGTCGAGAAGCGCGGGTATCTTAATGAGAGGGGGGGAAGCTCAGGGGGCTACAGGGAAATTTGACCCTAAGGTCTCTGGGCGTGGGGGTTGCATTAGGCTACAATTGATATTGGAGTTTGAAAGGACAGTGAAAGTACGTTAGCCAAATGCTACCGGGGGATGCAAATCGGGGTGGTATATGAGTCTGGAAAAGATAGAATCATGTGGACTGTGGGGTGGTGGGGGAGAAGGAGGTTAACTTTAGGTGTGTGCTTGACTGTGGATAAAGTAGGAAAAAACATGGTGTATTATTACTCGTCAATACGAGGGGTTATGGACCTATTATTTGACACGATTTCTTGTACGTCTAGGTGTCCCTGGGAACTGCGTTTTCTATGAAATATAGACCAAAGGAAAGCGGCAGTTCGTAGGGGTACCGCGTTATTGTTTCGAGGTACTATGATAGATACTGGTAACAAAGGTTATCTATACAATCTCTGGTTGGGGTAAGAATTACGTTACAGCATGGTGGCTAACATCTGTAGTCATGGCTGTCTAAGTCTTATGGGGGCAATGATTCTATATCTTGCTGTACCCGTGGGTATCTTAATTTCTTATGAGTTGTTGTTGTTGTTGTTGTTCCCTAAGCTGCCTGGCCGAACAGCCCCGAGTCCCTGAGAAAGGCCATGGCCACGATCGGGCTTTCCCACAGAGCTCTCATTGAGTGTAGATTGTGTTGTTGGCGTAAGTGGTTGTGTGAAATGCAGTCTTCTATGATGTGTTTAATGGTATGGGGTGCTGTGTTACATCCCGGGCAGGCGTCGACAACGGAGTCATCCAGTCTCTTCTGATAGCTCAGGAGAGCTGGATGGTGTCCGCATCTCAGCCTGGGCAGTAGGACTCTGTCCTCGCGAGGAAGGGAGGATTCGGAAGGATGGATTTCGGGAGGTCGTGCATGCAGCTGTGTGTTGTCTGTGAGTGAGTGGATGGATCGGTGAGAGATATGAGTATGGATGTGCTTCTGGATGTTGGTTCGGGGTGGGCAGGGAGGGAGAGAGGACAATAATTGTGTGATACCGTGTGCTGGGTGTTGTTTTGATATTTCTTGGTGTCTGTGGGTGTGTTGCCATGTAGTTTAGTGGGTGGTCTTGGTTCGTGGAGGCTGCTGCCAGGAATTGAGTGCCTCTCATGTCCAGATGGTCTTTGACTTTGAGGATTTTGGTTTCTTGATGTAGGTGATCTGTGGTGCAGTAGCTGTGCAGCCTGTAATGATCTTCAGGGCTTTGTTTTGAATAGTCTGTAAGGTCTTATGATGTGTTTCAGCTAGGTTAGAAGCCCAGGCTGGGCCTGCGTATTCCATCACTGATCTTATGTATTGTTTATATACTGTGGTGGTAGTTTCTTTGTTGTGTCCAAATTTTGTGTGAGCAAGTGACCTGAGGGCGTTAAGTCTGGGTGTCAGTTTCTTTTTAATGTTTGTGGTGTGCTGTTTGAATGTCATATGAGTATCATATGTTACTCCTAGGATTTGGGTGTGTGTATGTGTTAGGGGTGTGTTGTTTATGGTGAGTTGAGGGATGTATTCGTGTTCTCCTGTCCAACTTGTGAGCAGGGTTGCGGTGGATTTGGCTGGGGCTAGATTAAGTCTGTTTGTAGTGCACCAGCCATGTAGTGTGTTGAGATAGGGTTGAAGGAGATCTGTTGCTCTTTTGAGTCATGGTGTGTGCATGTGAGTGTTATGTCATCTGCATAGGAGGCTAAGTTTATTTGGGGCGTATTGGGTGTAGTTATATCGTGCATGTACAGATTGAAGAGTGCGGGCGATAGGACGGATCCTTGTGGGACTCCGTTTGGAAAGTTTCTGATTTTAGATGACTGACCGGCAAAAGATACGTGTGCACATCTGCCTGCTAGGAAGTTGGCCAGCCACCGTTTTGTGCATGTTTGTGTTGTAGATTTTGTTTGTTAGGTTGTGGCGGGGATGGCATCGAAGGCTTTACTAATGTCGAGTGTGGCTAATAGTGATCTGTGTGGTGGTCTAGCTGAATTGATGCCGTCGAAAGCTCTTTGTGTAAGGTCTGTGAGAAGTGTTTGTGGAGTGCAGTGGCCTAAAGCCATGTTGTGTTGGAGCTAGGGGTAGGTCAGGTGTAATTAGTTGTAATACTAGGCGTTCCATGACTTTGGAGGGGGAGCAAAGGAGTGTGATGGGGCGGTGCGAGGAGGGTAGCGTGGGGTCTTTGTTGGTTTGGGGAAAGTGATGATGATACCATGCTTCCAAATGTCTGGTATTGTGTGTGTGAATAGCTGTAGTTTGATATGTTAGTGAGTGCTTGTATGCCTTGGTCCCAGGTGTCTGAGGTGTATGTTGCTTATGTTGTCTAGGCCACAGGCGGGTGAGTGCTTGAGATTGTTGATGATATGCTTTGTCTGGTGATTGGTGAAGGGTGTATAGTCAGGGTCTGTGGGGAATTGTCTCTTACGTCGGATGACACGTCGGTCGTCTTTGTGAGGTTTTAGGTGGCTGACATGTGAAAAGTGATTGATGAGAGTGTTTGCTTGTTGTTTACATGAAGGAGTAGAGTCTGTTGTTGTGATTGCAGCATGTGATTGTGTTGTGTTGCTGTTGGAAAGTGTGATGCTGTTTAGTGTTTTGTATAGTTTTTTGGGGTTTGTTTTGTGATCAAGTGTTTGTAGGAAGTTATTCCAATTTAGTTTTTGTTGTTCTTGTATTTTGTTGTTAGTTTGGGTGTTGAGTGCTTGAATTTGTTGTGTGATGTCTTGTGTGTGGGGTGCTGGGGAGTGTTTCAGTATGTCGCGTTGTCTGATGAGGTTTTGAATTTCTGGTGTGAAGTTGGGGTTGTGTCTTTTTCTGTTACCTCTTGGAATGTGTTTCTTGTCAGCGTTTTGGATAGTTTTATTGAGTATGTGTACAGCATTGTTGATGTTAGTGATGGGTGTACTGTTTCTTATGAGTTTGGACATGTGGTTTCTTTTTAACATCTACTTCTCGGATGTAAGAACATACATAGATATATGGCTGTCGGATTTGTTGGCGTTGGCTCAACTTAGGGACAGGGCATGGGTGTTTTTAATATGAATGTATATTCTTGTTCCTCATCGTGTAGGTAGAATCGGGCGGGTAAGAGGTGTAGGACACGAAGTAATATGGCATAGTGTGGACTGTGGATACGAAGGAGGTAAGTGGAAGACGTATGACAATTGTGGAAAAGTAAATGAAAAAGGTGAACACAATGGCGGATAAAGATACTTAACCTAAGGATTGAATACATAGATTTTATGGGCAATGAGTCTTCAGAAACCTAGTCTGGCAAGACAAGATAATGTTAACATTAATAGGCCTACTTAAACTAAGGATTGAATACATAGATTTATGGGGCGATGGGTCTTCAGAAACTTAGTCTGGCAAGACAAGATATGTTAGGGAATGTTAATATTAATACGTAACCTAAGGATTGAATACATCAATGAACGACGACATTGTAGTCGTCGTCCTAATAAGGTGATGAAAACTGGTTGATCTGCACTTGGCACAATACGATATTAGGACAGTGCCGCTATGTCGTATCAATACTGGTGGCAGTTACTATTATAGAGACACTTAGTTACTAGAGGAACAATGCAAGGGGGCGACTGAGAACAGGTTACCTATATCTATACTCGTCATGGAAATTGATATACGAGGTCTAAGGACAGGCGTGGGTATTTTAACTTCTAAGATATATGTTATGCCCTGTTTTTCTACAGGTTTAACTTGGGTAATGTGAGTTCTAATTGACTGGGTATATAAGGCTGCATGCACAATACAAGATATGAGGAATAGAGAACACAAAGAAACACATGGTAGCAAGTTACACGATCACGTTTATTGATATACCACTGCAGAATACTTGTGTAAGACAATATAATAGAATTGAACAACACTAGCATAAGTGGATCTGGATGGAGCCTAGTCTCCCACTTCCAACGTTCAGGTATTAATCTTCTGATCACTGGCTTTAATTCAACAGGTTTATATACCGAAGACCATCAATGTTACTTATAGAATCATATTCACTGTTAGATTTATTACTGGTAGCTCTGGTGCACAAGTAGTAGTTCACAGACTAGATTAGACACGCGTATTTTAGAGCACAGGAATTCTAGTAACCTCAGGGGGTACTGATCTAAGTTTTATATTCTTGTCTCAGAAATACATAGAACGCAAATCAGTGGGCGAACCTTCAGATATCACTAGGGTTTCCTTCTAGGTAATAATATCTGGGCATATGGTTGATTACGAGAGTTAGTATCGCCTGTTAAATAATGAACACTGATACGCTTAGCACTTCCTAATTGAATGGTTATATGAATTATACTGGGGCAAAGAGATAGCCACTTCGTAAAAATATTAATTAGTGAATCTCTAAACAGCACAGTAATATGTAGTACTGCTAAAGGGAATCTTGGGTAGTATCTGATGGGTCTGGTCCTGGTTATCTTGCGTCCATGATGTTGGGGGCTAACGACTAGTTCCGCGGCCGTCCAGGGGGCCCATATGTGTGAAGTTCTCAATACGTGGGCAGGTCCTTCTATCCAAATCTGCCATGGAGTCTGCCGGCTCTGGAATCTCACTCCGGAACAACACAAGGGCAGAGCTAGAAGTTAACTGCAGGGTAGTGACCCCTGGTTGGTGTCTAGCTTTCAACTGATTTGACTGGGGGCGGGAGCTAGATTTATAGGCTCGGTTCTGGGCCCTGTAGACAGTAGGGAACTCGAGTCTTATGGACTTATTTGAGCTCTCAATAGATATGGGGACTAGCTAAGATATTTACTGTTGTGGCACATGGCTATAGGAAGCCTTTATATTTTCATATAACTGAGCCTTAGTAAGAGGTACTATTTTGGCTATACTGGAAGTATTTAGGGGAGAGAGACTGGATCTACTTTGCGAGGAGGATGGGGACAGCTGTGATAGGAGCGTCTCTCTAGATTGTTCAATCTTCATTCTATGGTATAGCTGAGGTTCTAATTTAGTGATCAGAGCATGCAAGAAAGGTAAATGGTTTATTGTGAGTTAATAGAGGTTAGTAAAGGTGTTAGTCATGCATGGTTAGTTCATTGATAGGAAAAATTCCTGTGCTACCTGGCAATGACTCGGAAGTCAAAACAGGGGCCAGGTATACCTCCGCGGGGGTGGGGGTCTCCCTCCTCGGGTGGGCAAAAAGGGGGAGCTGGGCGCCCTCTCTCTGTGATAGTCGTCCGGCGGCTGTGGCTAGGGGCTTGCCATATCACCAGTGTTTGTAATAACCCTCTGTGTATGAGACAGATGTGGGTGTCCTTAATACCAAAACCGAAGGTGCCTTAGCTAGCTGGTTTTACTCGGCTGGTTGTTAATTGTAGGGTTTGCTGGATGTGGTGGAGACTGGGTTGCTAACTCTGCCACATTTATCTGGAAGTATGGCAATAGATGTTAGTTACTGGCGAGGCGGCTAGCCTCGCACCGACGACCATTGGGTGCAGGGTTGTGAATGGGTTGTAAGAGAATAGATGGCATGCACGGGGTTAGTAAAGTTCTAATGTTGTTCTGGCCTACTAAGGGAAGGTAGGCTGGATAGGAGTATATATAAAAAGCTGGAGAGCGTTAGTAACGGACAATTCAAGGATCTTCAAGAGGTATGAGAGAGAGGCTAGGTCGGACAAGAGTAGAGAAGTGCGGGGTCTTATAATGAGAGGGGGGGGAGTGCAGGGGGCTATAGGGGAATTTGACCCTAAGGTCTCTGGGCGTGGAGGTGGCATTAGGCTGCAGTTGATATGGAAGTTTGAAAAGGCAGTAGAATACGTTAGCCAAATGCTACCGGGGAATGCAACTATGGGGTGGTATATGAGTCTGGAAAAGATAGAGTTATGTGATCAGTCCGAGGGGTTATGGATACTATTAGTTGGCCCTGGGAACTGCGTTTTCTATTGAATATAAATATACCAACAACAGCGGCAGTTCGTAGGGGTACTTAGTTATTATTTCGGGGTACTTATGACAGATACTGGTAACCAGGTTATCTTATACAATCTCTTGTTGGGTTAAGAGGTGTAAGACACGAAGTAAATTGGCGTAGTGTGGACTGTGGATACGAAGGAGGCAAGGGGAAGACGTATGACAATTGTGGAAAGTAAATTGAAAAAGGTGAACACAATGGCGGATAAAAATACTTAACCTAAGGATTGCATACATCGATGAACGATGACATTATAGTCGTCGTCCTAATAAGGTGATGAAACCTGGTTGATCTGTACTTGGCACAATACGACACAAGGACAGTGCCGCTATGTCGTATCAATGCTGGTGGCAGTTAATATTATAGACTTAGTTACTAGAGGAACAATGCAAGGGGCGACTGAGCACGGGTTACATATATCTATACTCGTCATGGAAAATGATATACGAGGTCTAGGGACAAGCGTGGGTGTTTTAACTTCTAAGATATATAACATCTACTTCTCGGATGTAAGAACATACATAGATATAATTATGGCTGTCTGATGTGTTGGCATTGGCTCAACGTCGGGACAGGGCATGGGTATTTTTAATATGAATGTATATTCCTTTTCATCATCTTTGTAGCAAGGACAGTGCCGCTATGTCGTATCAATGCTGGTGGCAGTTAATATTATAGACTTAGTTACTAGAGGAACAATGCAAGGGGCGACTGAGCACGGGTTACATATATCTATACTCGTCATGGAAAATGATATACGAGGTCTAGGGACAAGCGTGGGTGTTTTAACTTCTAAGATATATAACATCTACTTCTCGGATGTAAGAACATACATAGATATAATTATGGCTGTCTGATGTGTTGGCATTGGATCAACGTCGGGACAGGGCATGGGTGTTTTTAATATGAATGTATATTCCTGTTCATCATCTTTGTAGTTAGGAGTGTAGGACACGAGGGGGTTAGTGTACGTGAGGTGTGGAAAATGGTCAGTTTAGAAAAGGTAAATGGGTGCAGCCTGGAGCTGCTTAGCCCTGCGGGCTTGGGCCTGTCTGAAATGGCTGGCTCGGTCAGCTGGTCCTTTCGTTCTGTGGACCTTTCCTTTGGGTGTTTCTGTGTGGTGTTCGCTCGTGGCTTCTGTGGTGGGCTTCTTGTTCTGGGGCATTTTACTTCCCTCTCCTTCATTATAGGCTCGTCCTCGAGCCTCAAGGGTGAAGTAAAAAGAAGCATAGTCAGAAAAGTGTAGGTTAACAAGAAAAGTAGTATGACTAAGGAAAAAAAATATATAATATATAGTATATGGAAAACATGTAAATTTAAGAAAGAACAGATAATTAAGAACACAGGAAATTAAGAAGAGGTAAAGTGTTTAACAATGTATAAAGCAAATTTAAAAGATAGTCAGAGAAGTGTAGGTTAACAAGAAAAGTAGTATGACTAAGGGAAAAATATATAATATATACAGTATATGGAAAACATGTAAATTTAAGAAAGAACAGATAATTAAGAACACAGGAAATTAAGAAGAGGTAAAGTGTTTAACAATGTATAAAGACAATTTAAAAGATAGTCAGAAAAGTGTAGGTTAACAAGAAAAGTAGTATGACTAAGGGAAAAAAAATATATATACAGTATATGGAAAACATGTAAATTTAAGAAAGAACAGATAATTAAGAACACAGGAAATTAAGAAGAGGTAAAGTGTTTAACAATGTATAAAGCAAATTTAAAAGATAGTCAGAAAAGTGTAGGTTAACAAGAAAAGTAGTATGACTAAGGGAAAAAAATAATATATACAGTATATGGAAAACATGTAAATTTATAGAATCATGCCCAATCGCTTAGGAATTGAAAACAATCAAAACAATTTAGTACAATAATATCCTCATCATCATCAGGGGGGGGGGGTATTTAGGGTCGCCGTTAGTCTGGGTGACGGTCTGGTAATAGGGGGGGGTGGTGGTTGTGGCTTTGACCTTGGGGTTTCACTTTCACTTTGGAAGGGCGGGGTGGATATACCGTTAGTTCTTGTCGTTAGGAATGTGGGTCTGGGGGCGAGCTGGCCCGGGGCCAGTTTTGGAGGCGGGTCTAAGTGGTTTCGGTCGGGGTAGTGATAGGGGGGTTTTAAAGATGAAATGGGCAGGTCGAGTCGGGGTTGTTGTTGCGGAAGAGGTTGGTGCTGGGGAGGGGTTGAATTGTGTAGAGAGTTGTGGTCGTGAGTGGGGTTTGGGGAAGGGTGAGTAAGGCTGAAGGTTGAGAGTTTACTATGATCTGGAGGTTTGGGGTGTGGGGATTTGATAGGGAGATGGTGGGGGGGGTCTGGGCAGGCAGGGTTGTGGTTTGAGAGGGGTTGAATTTGGACTGATTTTATTTTCGGGAGAGACATGGATGGGATTTGGAGGAGTGGTTGAAGTTGAGAGGTTGATTATGTTGTTTGGGGCGAGAGAGAGAGTATTTTGGGGTTTAGCCAAGGTGGAAAAAGTTTTGTGGTTGGATTGGGATGGGAGTGGTATTTTGTCGAGCGGGATCTTTGGGGGTGGAATTTGGGGCGGGGGGGGTAACGGTGAAGAGGGGGAGGTTGAAAGTTTAGCTGGGCTCATGATGGTGGGGGACCGACTGGTGAGCAGGTGTTCGGTACGCATGAGGGGGGGGAAACCACTTTGGTGGGGGTCACGCATGAGGGGGGGGGGGGTTAACGGCGCGTGTGGGAGGATCAGAGTGGTGGGGTGTGTCGGTGGCAGTGACGGTTTGTTTAGAGGTTATCCAGGGTTGGTGGGTTTGTCTGTCATGAGGGGGTGAGTCAAGTGTGGGGTTTTGAAGTTTATTAGGGGTGTGAATTGTGGGGGGGTGGAAGGGAGCTACTGACGGAAAACTGTCACAAGGGAAATTTTGTTGGTGGGTGAATAGCTGAGCATTTCTGGGGGAAGGGGGAACATGGTTGGGTCCCTAGGTCGTCACGCGTGAGGGGAGGATTAACGGCGCGTGTGGGAGGATCAGAGTGGTGGGGTGTGTCGGTGGCAGTGACGGTTTGTTTAGAGGTTATATGGGATTGGTGGGTTTATCTGTCATGAGGGGGTGAGTCAAGTGTGGGGTTTTGAAGTTTATTAGGGGTGTGAATTGTGGGGGGGGGTGGAAGGGAGCTACTGACGGAAAACTGTCACAAGGGAAATTTTGTTGGTGGGGGAATAGCTGAGCATTTCTTGGGGAAGGGGGGGAACATAGTTGGGTCCCTAGGTCGTCACGCGTGAGGGGAGGATTAACGGCGCGTGTGGGAGGGTAGGGTGGTGAGAGGTGAGCGAGTTAGGAAACGGGATTTGTTGGGGGGACTGCGGCGGGTTGGTGGGGGAAGAGTTAGGTGTAGAACAGGGGTTATTGTTAGAGGACTGATGTATTGATTTGGGGTTGTTAACAGGACGAATTTGGGGAATTTTCTTGGTGTCAGTCTCGGTCTGGTTAAAGGTTATGTGGGACTGGGGAGGATTAGTGGGGGCAGAGTTAGGCATAGGACATGGGTTATTGAGGGAGGAGTGATGTACTGATTTGGGGTTGTTAACAGGACGAGTTTGGGGAATTTTCTTGGTGGCAGTCTCGGTCTGGTTAGAGGTTATCTGGGACTGGTGAGTTTGTTTGACATGAGAGGGCGAGTCAAGTGTGGGGTTTCGAAGTTTTCTAGGGGTGTGAATTGTGTGGGGGTGGAAGGGAGCTACTGACTGAAAACTGTCACAAGCTACTGACGGAAAACTGTCACAAGGGAAATTTTGTTGGTGGGGGGTTAGCTGAACATTTCTGGGGTCATGGGGAAAATATGTTGTGGTAGGCCTACATAGGTAGGCATAGCTAGAATACGGGGCTTGTTGGGGGGGCTGCGGAGGGTTGGTGGGGGAAGAGTTAGGTGTAGAACAGGGGTTATTGGTAGAGGACTGATGTATTGATTTGGGGTTGTTAACAGGACGAATTTTGGGAATCTTCTTGGTGGCAGTCACGGTCTGGTTAGCGGTTATCTGGGGTTCGTGGGTTTGTTTGACATGCATAGAAAAAGGATGGGGTTTATGGGGTAACACAATTGATGGAAGATGATCGTTGGTGGATGGCTGGGCAGGGGAAAATTTAGGGATGGTCAGAGAGGATAGAGGCAAGGAAGAGTGCACTGGGGTTGGACTTTCACCGGAAGTCATTTTGGAAGGGTGCACGGAGTCTTGGATAGGGGCTGAAGGGTTGGATAGGGGATTCATCGAACTGCGTAGGCATTCTTCTCTGATGGAGAGCATATGTTCTTCGAATAAGCCATACGGGTCGAGATGGGCAGTGATGTGGGATGGGAGGATGTTTAACAATGCGGTGAATAAGAGTTCATTTTGTTGGTCGTAATCTTCATAGCTATACGTGGTCCTCACGTATCTGTAGAGTTGTATGAGGGTCACATTTATATCCCCTTCATACTTGATCTCGTCGACTTTTATTATTTTGGGGGCGACGGGGGAACCCAAAAGTGGATCTAAGGTCCGGATCACGAAGGATCGAAACTGGTTCCAGGTAAACTCTGGCGTATTCTGTGTCACAGTTTGGCGAATAAATTCTTTAAAGGTAGGCTTATCAACAAGTTGGGAAACGGCTTCTCCCAACTGTATAATATGCAAAATTGCAATGGCGATTTTTTCGCGGTCATTATGAAGTACCACATAGTACACTGGCTTTATTATGTCTAAGTAACTGGTGATATCATACGTGTTTACATCATAGTTGGGAATGTGTGCGAGTGGCTGAAAATTTTGCGATGTTGCCATGCTTCTATTGTTCCAAACTTGCAGTGTAATGCAACCTTTTATCCGAATCAAGAACCACCGCTGCCGCCAATGTTATGCCCTGTTTTTCTACAGGTTTAACTTGGGTAATGTGAGTTCTAATTGACTGGGTATATAAGGCTGCATGCACAATACAAGATATGAGGAATAGAGAACACAAAGAAACACATGGTAGCAAGTTACACGATCACGTTTATTGATATACCACTGCAGAATACTTGTGTAAGACAATATAATAGAATTGAACAACACTAGCATAAGTGGATCTGGATGGAGCCTAGTCTCCCACTTCCAACGTTCAGGTATTAATCTTCTGATCACTGGCTTTAATTCAACAGGTTTATATACCGAAGACCATCAATGTTACTTATAGAATCATATTCACTGTTAGATTTATTACTGGTAGCTCTGGTGCACAAGTTGTAGTTCACAGACTAGATTAGACACGCGTATTTTAGAGCACGGGAATTCTAGTAACCTCAGGGGGTACTGATCTAAGTTTTATATTCTTGTCTCAGAAATACATAGAACGCAAATCAGTGGGCGAACCTTCAGATATCACTAGGGTTTCCTTCTAGGTAATAATATCTGGGCATATGGTTGATTACGAGAGTTAGTATCGCCTGTTAAATAATGAACACTGATACGCTTAGCACTTCCTAATTGAATGGTTATATGAATTATACTGGGGCAAAGAGATAGCCACTTCGTAAAATATTAATTAGTGAATCTCTAAACAGCACAGTAATATGTAGTACTGCTAAAGGGAATCTTGGGTAGTATCTGATGGGTCTGGTCCTGGTTATCTTGCGTCCATGATGTTGGGGGCTAACGACTGGTTCTGCGGCCGTCCAGGGGGCCCATATGTGTGAAGTTCTCAAATACGTGGGCAGGTCCTTCTATCCAAATCTGCCACGGAGTCTGCCGGCTCTGGAATCTCACTCCGGAACAACACAAGGGCAGAGCTAGAAGTTAACTGCAGGGTAGTGACCCCTGGTTGGTGTCTAGCTTTCAACTGATTTGACTGGGGGCGGGAGCTAGATTTATAGGCTCGGTTCTGGGCCCTGTAGACAGTAGGGATCTCGAGTCTTATGGACTTATTTGAGCTCTCAATAGATATGGGGACTAGGTAAGATGGTATTTACTGTTGTGGCACATGGCTATAGGAAGCCTTTATATTTTCATATAACTGAGCCTTAGTAAGAGGTACTATTTTGGCTATACTGGAAGTATTTAGGGGAGAGAGACTGGATCTACTTTGCGAGGAGGATGGGGACAGCTGTGATAGGAGCGTCTCTCTAGATTGTTCAATCTTCATTCTATGGTATAGCTGAGGTGCTAATTTAGTGATCAGAGCATGCAAGAAAGGTAAATGGTTTATTGTGAGTTAATAGAGGTTAGTAAAGGTGTTAGTCATGCATGGTTAGTTCATTGATAGGACAAATTCCTGTGCTACCTGGCAATGACTCGGAAGTCAAAACAGGGGCCAGGTATACCTCCGCGGGGGTGGGGGTCTCCCTCCTCGGGTGGGCAAAAAGGGGGAGCTGGGCGCCCTCTCTCTGTGATAGTCGTCCGGCGGCTGTGGCTAGGGGCTTGCCATATCACCAGTGTTTGTAATAACCCTCTGTGTATGAGACAGATGTGGGTGTCCTTAATACCAAAACCGAAGGTGCCTTAGCTAGCTGGTTTTACTCGGCTGGTTGTTAATTGTAGGGTTTGCTGGATGTGGTGGAGACTGGGTTGCTAACTCTGCCACATTTATCTGGAAGTATGGCAATAGAAGTTAGTTACTGGCGAGGCGGCTAGCCTCGCACCGACGACCATTGGGTGCAGGGTTGTGAATAGGTTGTAAGAGAATAGATGGCATGCACGGGGTTAGTAAAGTTCTAATGTTGTTCTGGCCTACTAAGGGAAGGTAGGCTGGATAGGAGTATTTATATAAAATCTGGAGAGCATTAGTAACGGACAATTCAAGGATCTTCAAGAGGTATGAGAGAGAGGCTAGGTCGGACAAGAGTAGAGAAGTGCGGGGTCTTATAATGAGAGGTGGGGGAGTGCAGGGGGCTATAGGGGAATTTGACCCTAAGGTCTCTGGGCGTGGGGGTGGCATTAGGCTGCAGTTGATATGGAAGTTTGAAAAGGCAGTAGAATACGTTAGCCAAATGCTACCGGGGAATGCAACTAGGGGGTGGTATATGAGTCTGGAAAAGATAGAGTTATGTGATCAGTCCGAGGGGTTATGGATACTATTAGTTGGCCCTGGGAACTGCGTTTTCTATTGAATATAAATATACCAACAACAGCGGCAGTTCGTAGGGGTACTTAGTTATTGTTTCGGGGTACTTATGACAGATACTGGTAACCAGGTTATCTTATACAATCTCTTGTTGGGGTAAGAGGTGTAAGACACAAAGTAAATTGGCGTAGTGTGGACTGTGGATACGAAGGAGGCAAGGGGAAGACGTATGACAATTGTGGAAAGTAAATGGAAAAAGGTGAACACAATGGCGGATAAAATACTTAACCTAAGGATTGCATACATCGATGAACGATGACATTATAGTCGTCGTCCTAATAAGGTGATGAAACCTGGTTGATCTGTACTTGGCACAATACGACACAAGGACAGTGCCGCTATGTCGTATCAATGCTGGTGGCAGTTAATATTATAGACTTAGTTACTAGAGGAACAATGCAAGGGGCGACTGAGCACGGGTTACATATCTCTATACTCGTCATGGAAAATGATATATACGAGGTCTAGGGACAAGCGTGGGTGTTTTAACTTCTAAGATATATAACATCTACTTCTCGGATGTAAGAACATACATAGATATAATTATGGCTGTCTGATGTGTTGGCATTGGCTCAACGTCGGGACAGGGCATGGGTGTTTTTAATATGAATGTATATTGCTGTTCATCATCTTTGTAGTAAGGACAGTGCCGCTATGTCGTATCAATGCTGGTGGCAGTTAATATTATAGACTTAGTTACTAGAGGAACAATGCAAGGGGCGACTGAGCACGGGTTACATATATCTATACTCGTCATGGAAAATGATATACGAGGTCTAGGGACAAGCGTGGGTGTTTTAACTTCTAAGATATATAACATCTACTTCTCGGATGTAAGAACATACATAGATATAATTATGGCTGTCTGATGTGTTGGCATTGACTCAACGTCGGGACAGGGCATGGGTGTTTTTAATATGAATGTATATTCCTGTTCATCATCTTTGTAGTTAGGAGTGTAGGACACGAGGGGGTTAGAGTACGTGAGGTGTGGAAAATGGTCAGTTTAGAAAAGGTAAATGGGTGCAGCCTGGAGCTGCTTAGCCCTGCGGGCTTGGGCCTGTCTGAAATGGCTGGCTCGGTCAGCTGGTCTTTTCGTTCTGTGGACCTTTCCTTTGGGTGTTTCTGTGTGGTGTTCGCTCGTGGCTTCTGTGGTGGGCTTCTTGTTCTGGGGCATTTTAATATATAACATCTACTTCTCGGATGTAAGAACATACATAGATATATGGCTGTCTGCTTTGTTGGCATTGGCTCAACCTGGGGATAGGGCATGGGTGTTTTTAATATGAATGTATATTCCTGTTCATCATCATTGTAGTTAGAAGTGTAGGACACGAGGGGGTAGTGTACGTGAGGTGTGGAAAAATGGTCAGTTTAGAAGGGGTAGGTAGGTGCGGCCTGGAGCTGCTTAGCCCTGCGGGCTTGGGCCTGTCTGAATTGGCTGGCTCGGTCAGCTGGTCCTTTCGTTCTGTGGACCTTTCTTTCGGGTGTTTCTGTGTGGTGTTCGTTCGTGGCTTCTCGTTCTGGGGCATTTTAGGTTGGTCACCAGAGTTGATCTCCAGTTCTATCATTGTTGGTTGCTGAGAATTGAGTTCCAGAGCCGGCAGACTCCGTGGCAGATTTGGATAGAAGGACCTGTCCACGTACTTGAGAACTTCCTACATATGGACCATCTGGACGGCCGCGGAACCAGTCGTTAACCCCCAACATCACGGACGCAAGATAACCAGGACCAGACCAATCAAATACTATCCAAGATTCACTCGATCAGTACTACAGTGTTACAGTACTATTTAGAGACTCACTTATTAATATTTCTACGAAGTGGCTATATCTTTGCCCCAGTATAATTCATATATAACCATTCAATTAGGAAGTGCTAAGCGTATCAGTGTTTATTAATTAACAGGCGATATTAACTCTCGTAATTACCCATATCCAGATATTATTACATAGAAGTGAAACCCTAGTGATATCTGAATGTTCGCCCACTGATTTGCGTTCTATGTATTTCTGAAACAAGAATATAAAACTTAGATCAGTTCCCCCTGAGGTTACTAGAATTCCCGTGCTCTAAAATACGTGTGTCTAATCTAGTCTGTGAACTACTACTTGTGCACCAGAGCTACCAGTGATAAACCTAACAGTGAATTTGAATCTATAGGTGTTATGCCCTGTTTTTCTACAGGTTTAACTTGGGTAATGTGAGTTCTAATTGACTGGGTATATAAGGCTGCATGCACAATACAAGATATGAGGAATAGAGAACACAAAGAAACACATGGTAGCAAGTTACACGATCACGTTTATTGATATACCACTGCAGAATACTTGTGTAAGACAATAATAGAATTGAACAACACTAGCAAAGTGGATCTGGAGCCTAGTCTCCCACTTCCAATGTTTAGGTATTAATCTTCTGATCACTGGCTTTGATTCCACAGGTTTATACCGAAGACCTTCAATGTTACTTATAGATTCATATTCACTGTTAGATTTATTACTGGTAGCTCTGGTGCACAAGTAGTAGTTCACAGACTAGATTAAACACGCGTATTTTAGAGCACGAGAATTCTAGTTACCTCAGGGGGTACTGATCTAAGTTTTATATTCTTGTCTCAGAAATACATAGAATGCAAATCAGTATCACTAGGGTTTCCTTCTAGGTAATAATATCTGGGCATATGGTTGATTACGAGAGTTAGTATCGCTTGTTAAATAATGAACACTGATACGCTTAGCACTTCCTAATTGAATGGGTATATGAATTATACTGGGGCAAAGAGATAGCCACTTCGTAGAAATATTAATTAGTGAATCTCTAAACAGCACAGTAATATGTAGTACTGCTAAAGGGAATCTTGGGTAGTGTCTGATGGGTCTGGTCCTGGTTATCTTGCGTCCATGATGTTGGGGGCTAACGACTGGTTCCGCGGCCGTCCAGGGGGCCCATATGTGTGAAGTTCTCAAATACGTGGGCAGGTCCTTCTATCCAAATCTGCCACGGAGTCTGCCGGCTCTGGAATCTCACTCCTGAACAACACAAGGGCAGAGCTAGAAGTTAACTGCAGGGTAGTGACCCCTGGTTGGTGTCCAGCTTTCAACTGATTTGACTGGGGGCGGGAGCTAGATTTATAGGCTCGGTTCTGGACCCTGTAGACAGTAGGGATCTCGAGTCTTATGGACTTATTTGAGCTCTCAATAGATATGGGGACTAGGTAAGATGGTATTTACTGTTGTGGCACATCGATATAGGAAAGCCTTTATATTTTCATATAACTGAGCCTTAGTAAGAGGTACTATTTTGGCTATACTGGAAGTATTTAGGGGAGAGAGACTGGATCTACTTTGCGAGGAGGATGGGGACAGCTGTGATAGGAGCGTCTCTCTTAGATTGTTCAATCTTCATTCTATGGTATAGCTGAGGTGCTAATTTAGTGATCAGAGCATGCAAGAAAGGTAATTGGTTTATTGTGAGTTAACAGAGGTTAGTAAAGGTGTTAGTCATGCATGGTTAGTTCATTGGTAGGAAGAATTCCTGTGCTACCTGGCAATGACTCGGAAGTCAAAACAGGGGCCAGGTATACCTCCGCGGGGGTGGGGGTCTTCCTCCTCGGGGCAAAAAGGGGGAGCTGGGCGCCCTCTCTCTGTGATAGTCGTCCGGCGGCTGTGGCTAGGGGCTTGCCATATCACCAGTGTTCGTAATAACCCTCTGTGTATGAGACAGATGTGGGTGTCTTTAATACCAAAACCGAAGGTGCCTTGGCTAGCTGGTTTTACTCGGCTGGTTGTTAGTTGTAGGGTTTGCTGGATGTGGTGGAGACTGGGTTGCTAACTCTGCCACATTTATCTGGAAGTATGGCAATAGAAGTTAGTTACTGGCGAGGCGGCTAGCTTCGCACCGACGACCAATGGGTGCAGGGTTGTGAATGGGTTGTAAGAGAATAGATGGCATGCAAGGGGCTAGTAAAGTTCTAATGTTGTTCTGGCCTACTAAGTGAAGGTAGGCTGGATAGGAGTATATATATAAAAGGTTGGAGAGCATTAGCAACGGACAATTCAAGGATCTTCAAGAGGTATGAGAGAGAGGCTAGGTCGGACAAGAGTAGAGAAGCGGGGTCTTATAATGAGAGGGGGGGGGAGTGCAGGGGGCTATAGGAAATTTGACCCTAAGGCCTCTGGGCGTGGGGGTGGCATTAGGCAGTTGATATGGAAGTTTGAAAAGGCAGTAGAATACGTTAGCCAAATGCTACCGGGGAATGCAACTAGGGGGTGGTATATGAGTCTGGAAAAGATAGAGTTATGTGATCAGTCCGAGGGGTTATGGATACTATTAGTTGGCCCTGGGAACTGCGTTTTCTATTAAATATAAATACCAACAACAGCGGCAGTTCGTAGGGGTACTTAGTTATTGTTTCGGGGTACTTATGACAGATACTGGTAACCAGGTTATCTTATACAATCTCTGGTTGGGGTAAGAGGTGTATGACACGAAGTAAATTGGCGTAGTGTGGACTGTGGATACGAAGGAGGCAAGGGGAAGACGTATGACAATTGTGGAAAAGTAAATGGAAAAAGGTGAACACAATGGCGGATAAAAATACTTAACCTAAGGATTGAATACATAGATTTATGGGGCGATGGGTCTTCAGAAGCTTAGTCTGGCAAGACAAGATGTTAGGGAATGTTAATATTAATCTTAAACTAAGGATTGCATACATCGATGAACGACGACATTATAGTCGTCGTCCTAATAAGGTGGTGAAACCGGTTGATCTGCACTTGGCACAATACGACACAAGGACAGTGCCGCTATGTCGTATCAATACTGGTGGCAGTTAATATTAGAGACACTTAGTTACTAGAGGAACAATGCAAGGGGCGACTGAGCACGGGTTACATATATCTATACTCGTCATGGGAAATGATATAAGAGGTCTAGGGACAAGCGTGGGTGTTTTAACTTCTAAGATATATAACATCTACTTCTCGGATGTAAGAACATACATATAATTATGGCTGTCGATGTGTTGGCATTGGCTCAACGTCGGGACAGGGCATGGGTGTTTTTAATATGAATGTATATTCCTGTTCATCATCTTTGTAGCAAGGACAGTGCCGCTATGTCGTATCAATGCTGGTGGCAGTTAATATTATAGACTTAGTTACTAGAGGAACAATGCAAGGGGCGACTGAGCACGGGTTACATATATCTATACTCGTCATGGAAAATGATATACGAGGTCTAGGGACAAGCGTGGGTGTTTTAACTTCTAAGATATAACATCTACTTCTCGGATGTAAGAACATACATAGATATAATGGCTGTCTGATGTGTTGGCATTGGCTCAACGTCGGGACAGGGCATGGGTGTTTAATATGAATGTATATTCCTGTTCATCATCTTTGTGGTTAGAGTGTAGGACACGAGGGGTTAGTGTACGTGAGGTGTGGAAAATGGTCAGTTTAGAAAAGGTAAATGGGTGCAGCCTGGAGCTGCTTAGCCCTGCGGGCTTGGGCCTGTCTGAAATGGCTGGCTCGGTCAGCTGGTCCTTTCGTTCTGTGGACCTTTCCTTTGGGTGTTTCTGTGTGGTGTTCGCTCGTGGCTTCTGTGGTGGGCTTCTTGTTCTGGGGCATTTTAATAGGTAACATTGATGGTCTCCAGTATATAAACTTGTGAATAAAGCCAGTGATCAGAAGATTAATACCTGAACGTTGGAAGTGGGAGACTAGGCTCCATCCAGATCCACTTATGCTAGTGTTGTTCAATTCTATCATTTGTCTTGCACGAGTATTCAGAAGTGTGTATAATCGAGAATGCAACGACTTTCTTTGGCAACGCTCCAGGGACACCACATCAACTCTCCTCGGTAACAGTATCAACAGAGGACATAATAGCAGCCATCGACAAGATTGGACCAAACTCTGCGGCAGGACCAGACGGCTTTCATGCCCAACTGCTAAAAAACTGCAAACATCAGCTAGCCCTGCCTCTAAAACTGCTGTGGAGCAAGTCCCTCCAAACTGGATATGTACCACAATCCCTAAAAGAAGGTAATGTCACACCAATACACAAAGGGGGTAGTAAAGGCATAGCCAAAAATTACAGACCAGTGGTGCTGACGTCACATCTTATTAAAATCATAGAAAGAACAATACGAGATAAGATGGTCAGCTTCCGGGAAGATAACGAGGCGTTCAACGAGGGGCAACATGGCTTTAGAAAAGGCCGCTCCTGCCTCTCACAACTACTATCACACTACGACAAAATCCTACAGGATATTCAAGACGGAGAAAATGTAGAAGTCATATATCTAGATTTCGCCAAAGCTTTTGACAAGGTGGACCATGGGATCCTTCTACATAAACTCAAATCACTGGGAATAGGGGGAGACCTTGGAAGATGGCTCCACAGCTTCATCACCAACAGAAAACAAAGAGTCACGATTCAAGGAAGCCTATCAGAAGCAGGGGGGGTCATCAGCGGAGTACCACAAGGATCAGTACTGGGACCTCTCCTATTCCTCATCATGATAGGAGACATCGACAGGGACCTGGAACACTCAACAGCCACATCGTTTGCAGACGACACCAGACTCATGAAGAAAATCACCTCACAACATGATGCTCAGCTACTACAACAAGACTTGGACAAAATCCTGAAGTGGGCAGAAGAAAACAACATGGCCCTAAACGGAGACAAGTTCGAGCTTCTAAAGTACGGGAACAAGAGAGCACTACAAAACGACACCAACTACAAAAGTGGACAGCAAGAAATTACCGCCAAGGACACAGTGAAGGACTTGGGAGTAAATATGAGCAGTGACGCCACTTTTTCCCAGCATATTACCGAAGCCACAACAACAGCAAAACAAATAGCAGGCTGGATCCTGAGAACCTTCCACACAAGAAATGAGAGGTGTATGCTAACACTGTGGAAGTCACTGGTCCTACCACGACTGGAGTACTGCTCCCAGCTCTGGTCTCCCCAAAAAGTAGGAGAAATAACAGAAATTGAAGCCACCCAGAGGACATTCACCAGTAAAATCCATGGGTTTCAACACTTTAACTACTGGGAGAGACTTAAGGAGCTGCAGCTGTACTCACTTCAAAGACGTAGGGAGAGATACATCATCATCTACGTCTGGAAGATTTTGGAAAAAAAGGTACCAAATCCAAACATCCAAGAGACTCAGCACCAAAGGCGAGGGAGGATGTGCTATGTGAGGACTACGCCGGGATCAACACAAAAAATCAAATCCCTGATCCATCACAGCTTTACATACAATGGAACCAGACTGTTCAACTGTATACCAGCCCCTCTCAGGAACATGACCGGGGTGTCTCCAGACACCTTCAAGAAACACTTGGACATGTGGCTGGCCAAAATACCGGACCGGCCACCAACACCAGGATACCCCAGCACCAACTCCAACCGACTTCTGGAATGGAGATTGGAAGAAAGGGAGCTGCCTGGTCGCAGTGGAGCCCCAGCTCAACTGTGTCACTAACGGACGGAATACAACTAAGTGTAACTAAGTGTAAGTGTATCAATAAACGTAATCGTGTGTCTTGTTACCGTGTGTTTATTTTGTGTTCTCTATTCCTCATACCTTGTTTTGTGCATGCAGCCTTCTATACCCAGTCAGTTAGAACTCACATTACCCAAGTTAATCCTGTAGAAAAACAGGGCATAACAATAATCATTTCGATCTCCAACTCTCGAATATAGATTCGTAGTCGGGGATGTTTTCTCATCTGAAGCAATAGTAATAGTAACACGCAAGGTATAGGGTACATAATAGGTTGAGGATAAATCCTACACAAATGTGGTTAAGAATCTCAGTGAATTACTGGCAACAAAGGTGAAACATGAACATAGTATTAATCGCCAGTACTAATAACAATCGATATGAGTCGAGTGTCTTAAGTGACGGATTAACAACAAAGAAACAATTAATATCTCAAGTTGAGAGACCTGGGGAGTATTGAAACAATAATTGCCCAGAATGACTAGGCGAGTCACGGCTGAGGTTCGTATTACCGGACAGTCGTGGTGGAACAGGGGGAGGGGCATAGGTTTACTGAGGTGTCTTCAGATCGCCGTCGTAGCTACACAATGAAAATATTATAGTCTGCATGCATGGTTAGTACCTTAATTAAATACATACTTAGTTGGTACATACAAATGTTAAGGAATAAAGTAATGTGGGTTGTATATTGGAGAGACGTATAGCCTACATAATTATGTGGAGTTATGTGAAAGGGAGACAACGAAGTTGGTGTGGTGATCCTTATAGCTATCCTGGCCTGTGACGCCGGTCCTTTCGTTCCTGTGGCATTTTAATATTCTTGTGCCAATAAATAGAATATGAATGCACGTCTTGTTACAATTATCCTCTATTATTTTCTGTGTGTGTGGTAAAGCAATTTTATCTTCTCCAGTTCGGAAGAATTCACCCACTTATTCAAACCAACCAACCCCAGTAAAAACCTGGCATAACAATATTATTTGTTGACCTCATAAGCTGCCAGCTAGACCAATGTCGAGGGAAAAAGCGCTCGTTCGATATCGGCTTAAACAAATAAAACACGCCCAATGTAGCGCACCGAAGATGTAGCGACATATTGGTATTATGCTTTATTGGTAACTCTGGGGATGCTGTGGACCAGTCTGATCTGAGCATGAGTGAGCGGCGGTCCGCGGCCTACTTATCCCTCTTGCATCTTAAGGGTAATGCACATTATTCACTTTTTATGAAGCATCACTGTCAGTCAGTTTGGGAGCAAGTATAGCTAACAAAATATACAACACATTCAACTGTCAGCCCTTGCATTTCAAGTGAATGCTCTAGGCTGCCAGAAACAAGGGGAACGATCAATATACAGTACAGTAGTGTACGGTCTCGCTAATAAGTCAAGGCCCAGCGGGCCAGCTGTCATTACGTTTGGCTCGCTCTGTGCTGTATTAATGTTTGTCAGATGTTGAATCGGGTGGGTAAGTGTAGGAACATGTTTGTATATTTCACTCGATAGGCTATGGAGAAATCAAACTTAGATAGCCTAGCCTATTGCTGATAGGCCTACCAATTATTGATCAAAACATACTTGGACTGTAAGTTGGTGCCAAGCCTCAGCCAAGGCATCACTTAGCCTATTAGCGCGACTGTACCTAGGCCTACATACAGCGTTTGGTGGTTTTCGATCATTTTGATGGCCTAGCCTATTGAGGAATTGGAACATTATTATATTTAGGGTAAATGTTTATCACCAACCAGTGACGAGTTTTTCAGGTTATTTTTTGTTGTTTTTTGTGTTTTCTTTGATACACAGTGTTGTTTAATACCAAGGACTGTCGCATTTTACTATTTTCCCATTAGGCTATCCATCAATCTTAAAACACGGCCCCCGATAGTGGGGAGGGCTATGAAGATCAGGGAAATTGAGGGGTAAAAGGCGTAAATAAAGGGGTAATATTGGAAGAACTCTGAAAATACAATATTGAAAAGTAACAAAACCTGAAAATGGAAAAACCCGAGCCAAGTTTTGACCAAACTTGGCTCGGATTTTGCAATTTTTCAGGGTTAATATACAGGAGACGCAACAATGTGTTTTTCAGGTATTTTTTTTGGTATTTTGATTTTGTTTTTGGTGTTTTAGTCGTATCTAGTGATGAAATTGAATGGGAATTAAGCATTTACTCATTATACATCAATCTAAAGACACGCCCCCCGATAGTGGGGAGGGCTATGAAGATCAGGGAAATTGAGGGGTAAAAAGCGTATAGAACACGATAATACACATTTGTAACCCAAATTTGGCTCGGGTTTGTTCAATTTCCAGACCCATAAAACCCGAGCCAAGTTTTGACGAAACTTGGCTCGGATTTAACAAATGTAAAAATGAAAAAAAACACAGTAACCTTGGTAAAATATTGGCTCGGGTTTTGTCAATTTCCAGACCCATAAAACCCGACTTTTTGAAAACCCGAGCCAAGTTTTGACGAAACTTGGCTCGGATTTAACAAATGTAAAAATGAAAAAAAAAACGTAACCTTGGTAAATTATTGGCTCGGGTTTTGTCAATTTCCAGACCCATAAAACCCGACTTTTTGAAAACCCGAGCCAAGTTTTAACGAAACTTGGCTCGGATTTAACTAATTTAAAAATGAAAATAACACAGTAACCTTATTAACATGTTGGCTCGGGTTTTGTAAATTTCCATACCCATATAACCCGACATTTAGAAAACACGAGCCAAGTTTTGACGAAACTTGGCTCGGATTTTACTAATGTTCATGTTAAATTACACAGTGACCCTAATAAAATCTTTGTTTGGGTTTTCATAAGGTTAACATTAGCCTAACCTAACGAAGTAAGAATGGGGTTAACATTAGCCTAACCTAACAACCTTACCTAACCTAACCTAGTAAGAATGGGGTTAACATTAGCCTAACCTAACAACCTTACCTAACCTAACCTAGTAAGAATGGGGTTAACATTAGCCTAACCTAACAACCTTACCTAACCTAACCTAGTAAGAATGGGGTTAACATTAGCCTAACCTAACAACCTTACCTAACCTAACCTAGTAAGAATGGGGTTAACATTAGCCTAACCTAACAACCTTACCTAACCTAACCTAGTAAGAATGGGGTTAACATTAGCCTAACCTAACAACCTTACCTAACCTAACCTAGTATTATTGGTGGGGGCTGCCGCCCCCACACCCCCGCTGGTTGGGAACTGGCTGAAAAACTTATTGTTTTACAGTAGGACTATGTATTTTATTTTATTTTTGTTCTCCCTTATAATACATTTCAGCTCTTAATGACATATATAGCAATGATGTATAGCCTATGCTCTACCGGATCTATTAGGCCTAAAAAGATCGTTGGGCTAACTGTCGGTCCAAAACATCAGTATAACCAACTAGCCCTTGCATGCCAGTTTAATCCTATGCGAAAAAATCTTTTACTTTATGTTACTTTGCGATGACCCATTAAGATTCCCGAGCTAGCTGTGGTCCGGCTCCTTTATGTTGTCCCAACCAACCAACTAACCTTAATGAACAGAGGAGGTACTGGGCTGCCTGGCTGGCCGAGGCTCGATCACCACTTATCTAAGCATCTTGGTCAACAGCTGGTGGATTTTTGTTTCGAATTTTTCCATGTAAAACAAGTGTATGTGCATTTCAAAACCAGCTGTCCTCGTCAGCTGTATTTGGAACACTGGTTATTGCACTTTGGACAGTTTACACTTATTGGAAGGCGAAAAGGTCTTAAGCAGCCTCAGTGTTTTTAAAGACGGTGGAAAAAGCTTTGATCGGCTCACACCCTCTACACAAGCTGGCCAGAGTCAAACTGACAGCTTATATCCTGGGCCACCTGTTTTCCAAATCATGGCATCACCTGATTGGTCGATAGACATCACGTGTCAGTGAACTTGAGTACTCTTGGCATGAATTAGGTAGGGTGATTACTTTGGCTACGACGCCACCAGTATAGTTCATTGCATTCGCCACCAGATGTCTCAGTTGTTGACTGACAGTCACGCAAAAGAAGTCTCCCAGATGAAGACGAAAAAGAAGAAGTGTAAACAAACCCTTAAAACGTAAATATCCATATAATACCGGTATGTATTATGTTAGTTTCCCGGGAATGACACCTACATCAACAATTTGGAGAAAAATCGCTTAATCACATGCTATTGAGCTAAATTTGTTACCAATATTGTAGCGCCTCCTGTATATTGACCTTTTTCAGAGTCCAAAATCACAGTAACCTCATTTTGAAAGTTGGCTCGGGTTTTGTTGTTTTTCAACGTGGATAAAGCCAGTAAGAATGTGGTTACCATTAGCCTACCCTAACCTAACCTAACCTAACCTAACCTAGTATAATGGGTGGGGGCTGCCGCCCCCACACCCCCGCTAAATCCATGAAATCCGAGCCAAGTTTTGTCATTAACCTAACCTAGTATTATGGGGTTAATATTAGCGTAACCTAACCTAAGCTAGTATTATGGGTGGGGGCTGCCGGCCGCACCCCCCCCCCGCTAAATCCCTTAAATTCGAGCCAACTTTTGCCATTAACCTAACCAAAGAATCTAACATTACCTTCATCTAACACCTAGTATATCTCGCATAGACGACATACCTTAATAAGAGGCTGAAGAGGTTGATGCAGTAGGTTGAGAGGCTGAAGAGGTTGTTGCAGTAGGTTGAGGAAGTTGAGGTGGATCATCCGGTTCGTCGTCCAAATCCGGTCGGTCAGACTGAGGAAGAGGGTCAGGTCGGTGAGACTGAGGAGGGTAGAGTTTTGCCGCTTCAATCAAAAAGTGATGGTAGGTGTGGCGTTCATACTTCTTGATAAACATGTAACGCCCAAGGTATTGGGAGAGATATTGTGGACGGATACCAGGGCGTTTAATGTACTCCTTTACATCTCTCCACAGCCTTTCTACATTTTGGGTATGTATGTGTGGATTGTCAGGATCAAGGAAGTTGAGGCTGTGGTTGACTGTCCAGTGATTATATCCTCGCTGATCTAAGGTCGCATACGCTCAGTCAGAATAAATTGTCAGAATAAAGTCAGAATACAGTCAGAATAAATTGTAGAACCAGGCCTGATATATTTGAGTATGATAGGGAAAAGAGTTTCCCTATTGCGTGTTTTTTTTCTTCTGAATTATCCCCTATTAGTGGAACGATGAATCTGTTTTTTGACACTCTCTCTATTCCACCAAACAGCCAATATTGTTCTAAGTGCCGCCCAACGTTGAACTTTGCCTTCACAACAAATGTCTCGTCTATTTCAACGACGACACCTTCACCCCCGATTGGCTGCTGGTTTTCAAACCAATAATTGGTCACCTCACAAGAAAAAGATCTCCAATCTACACTCGTTTTCCTGGATATGTCCAAATTTAAAGTAGCTTTTGCATGCGAGAAATCCTTTTGCACAATTTTTTTTATAAAACCAAGCACCTGCCAGGCCTGTAACTTGGTTTGGTGTAAAAAACTGCCTTTGTAATGGGACACACTATATCCACAAACACGGCGTTTTTTTGTTTTGTTAAGAAAGAAGGAGTAATTGCAAATCCACTGATTCCTGTCTATGTCTCCATTTGTTTTCAATACCAATCTGCGAGTACACTGTCTTTCACAATTGGGACACGCTACACTCTTGGGCAAAACACTGTGGTCTTCAAACACTTTAAGGCTAGGAATGTTCTCAAAATGCGTAGTCTTAATAATAACGTTGGGTGTAGGATTACAGCCACCACATACGAGCTCCATCATGAGACTGATCCGGGAAATAAAAATACCAAACTACAACAAATTACCTGAAAAAATCGTAGCACATACGACCTCCGTCTTCAGGCTCCATGTTCAAACTGAGCCGGGCTGGCCTGGCGAGGGGCGTGCCGGGCACGCGTGACGTGATGACTGAAAGAGTGTGTGATTGGTTGAAAATTTGATGGAAGGCTGTGATTCGTGCCATGAGTGACGAGAAGCATTGTGATTGGTTCATGATTCATAAAAAGACCGCTAGGTGTAGTGACGTTCGACTGAAAGCTTGAGGGTAAGAGCTCCCGAACGACAGCCATTGTTTACTATTGCGCCGCGGCCATCGACAGGGAGGTATTTTTTACAGTTTCTCGTATTTCATTGATAACGAATCTGCGACGGTAAGTACATGTACACCAACAAAGTATCTTTCATGAAAGTGAAAACACAATAATAATCATCGATGGGGCCCGTCACTGGTTGGTGCCAGGCCTGTAACTTGGTTTGGTGTAAAAAAATGCCTTTGTAATGGGACACACTACAGTATATCCACAAACACGGCGTTTTTTTTGTTTTGTTAAGAAAGAAGTAGTAATTGCAAATCCACTGATTCCTGTCTATGTCTCCATTTGTTTTCAATACCAATCTGCGAGTACACTGTCTTTCACAATTGGGACACGCTACACTCTTGGGCAAAACACTGTGGTCTTCAAACACTTTAAGGCTAGGAATGTTCTCAAAATGCGTAGTCTTAATAATAACGTTGGGTGTAGGATTACAGCCACCACATACGAGCTCCATCATGAGACTGATCCGGGAAATAAAAATACCAAACTACAACAAATTACCTGAAAAAATCGTAGCACATACGACCTCCGTCTTCAGGCTCCATGTTCAAACTGAGCCGGGCTGGCCTGGCGAGGGGCGTGCCGGGCACGCGTGACGTGATGACTGAAAGAGTGTGTGATTGGTTGAAAATTTGATGGAAGGCTGTGATTCGTTCCATGAGTGACGAGAAGCATTGTGATTGGTTCATGCTATGGTTCATGATTCATAAAAAGACCGCTAGGTGTAGTGACGTTCGACTGAAAGCTTGAGGGTAAGAGCTCCCGAACGACAGCCATTGTTTACTATTGCGCCGCGGCCATCGACAGGGAGGTATTTTTTACAGTTTCTCGTATTTCATTGATAACGAATCTGCGACGGTAAGTACATGTACACCAACAAAGTATCGTTCATGAAAGTGATAACACAATAATAATCATCGATGGGGCCCGTCACTGGTTGGTGATAAACATAAACCATATTTAGGCCTAGTCCACAATCCACGTTATTTCCCAGTGTTTTTTTTGTTTTATTTTCATAGATGTAGGCCTAGCCTATAGTGTTTGCAATTAATTACAAATCCCGAAAAAACGGGTGGTAAAAATTTCTCTATGTTCCCGTTTTCCTATCCTCAAGTACCGGTAACCTATTAAAAACTAGTCAGGGCACTGCTTATAACTTGTAGGATGTTTAATTGAAGTGCGGAAATCAGTATTTACTGAGAAATAACAGTCTTAAAATACCCCTCCCCCGGGGCCCCGGCGGGCCCCCCTCCCACCCCTACAATTTGACTTATTTCGGTGTTTTTTTTATGGACTTAGACGCGGAAACATAGGCTAGGCTAGATAAATAATAAATAACCTAACCTATCCTAACCCTGGGTGACCCAAAGAAAAGGTTGAGTCTGGTAAAACATAGCGCATTTTAAGACTGTTATTTCTCAGTAAATACTGATTTCCGCATTTCAATTAAACATCCTACAAGTTATAACCAGTCCCCTGACCAGTTCTTAACCCGTCCAGCACCAGCGACGCGTCTGGCGCGTCGGCGATGTATGTAACGCACAGCCCCAGCAACGCGTCTGACGAGTCACCCTAATTGCTCCGACCGTAACCTCAGGTGTAGCCACTCGAGAGGGCTCAGATTTGTATGGGAACTGTGTACATATCCCACGCAACCGTGCCGATGGTTGAAAACTCTCAAAGTCCACGTGCGTGCACGTGAGTGCGCAATAATCTGGTTTTTTGGGGTAATTGCCTTCAATTTTTTACTCTTGTAAAATACGTTTTCGGGGGCTCTGTAGGACCATTCTTTAAGCCTTTTGAGCGTTTTTTCGTGGTTTTTCCTTCATTCCTAACCCATTCGCTATTGTTTCTGGAATAAAACCATTTTTTGAAAACCGGCCGGGTTCTGGTGAACAAACAATACAAAACTAGCCGGGGCTCCACGGGTTAATAGGTTACTTGAGGATATTATAACGGGAACATTGCGAAACATTTATCAAACGGGTTTCTCCATTAGCCTAGGCTACCCATCGATTTTAAACACGGCTTCCGATAGTGGGGACTGGAGAGGGCTATGAAGTACAGTACAGAGAAATTGAGTAGGCTAAACAGTGAAAGAATGCGATAAAAACATAGTCCTATATAAAAGAAACTTGGCTCGGCTTTTAATGTAAGCTATTTGAAACACTGCCTAAAACTTAAAATTGGGAATAGGCCTACTCTGGGCAACATTTGTTGAAAGTTGGCTCAAGTTTTGAGATTTTAGTAAGTAGGCCTAGGATAAATCAATACATTGTAGGCTACTGTATGTTGGATAGTTGCGATTGTAGGCTACTTTAGTAGTGCTCACTTTAGTACTGTTCAAGAAGACTACATTGGCCTTATTTAGGCTACCATTTTTTTTTTTCAAGGAATTATAGCCTAGGCCTAGTGTTTTATTGTTGTTTTTCATGGATTGTAGGATTTGCGGGAAGGATGTAGTATCCGGGCATATCACCAGCTTTGTTTACATAATACATTACTTGTAGGCCTATGCTTGTGGTTACAATCCCATCTATTTTGACTGTTTTTTTCTGTAATTTGCCCCTTGCTGGCAATAGGGGCAAGAATGTAGTTACCAGTTGTACCGCCCGTCTTGTTTACACTACGCGGACGCTCACCATCATGTTCCCGTCTATTTTGACTGCCTTTGGATACAAAAATACATTACCCTAACCAAACAACCTAACCTAACCTAACCTAGTATTATAGATTTATAAATATTTATTTTATTATAAGTATTTACATAAGAACATAGATGATATAGATGATTTATGTAATATGTCGGTAGTGGTACACCCGGTAACTACATCCTTCCCGCAATAGGCCTATACAGTAGCCTATAGGGTAAAACACCGAAATAGGTACCGTACTTGGTACTTTTCTTCTGTAGTTGAGTACCGCCAACTTCAGCTGGGAGGTATTCTTTCTGTCTTTCTTCTTTGGCCTGTTTACACACGTCAGCCAGTTCCTCTATTAACACTCTACTTTAAAGGTAAAATATATCATATTTAAGCATTTCCATAGGTCTTACCAGTTATTAAGTGAATATATGTGCGCGAGACAAGATTCGTCGATCCGTCGGTGCGGACAAGGTCTAAAACTTTCTAAATATTACATACATACATATACAGGTATAACATTTTAAGACGGAGTGCTCCACACATACGTGCAGTTTCAGTCTCTTTTTTTTTTTTTTTTTTTTTTTTTTTTTTTTTTTTTTTCCAACTTACTTCCTCTCGGGCATAGGCTGAGAGCCTTAACATTCACCGCTTTACAATGAACAGTGAAGCCCGTGAGGTCTTGTTCCCGTCTAGGGAGTGAGACATGTGAAGCACGTAGAGTACAACGAGCACCTGCCATCTTGCCTTCACATGAGGCACGGTGCTCACTCATGGCCCGAAACGACCCCATCTCTGAAGCCATCTCGTTCCCGTGCTTCACTGTCTCACTACCTACACTCGGACTCTCACACTTACACACACACAACGCCACCTGTTGAGCAGATAACTCACCAGGCATTGCACCCCTATAGCATATTTTGAATATGGGAATATTCATACAGTGCTATTTAATCAGGGAACAACCAGGGTATTTTATTGACGTTTCGGTGGGCTTTGTGGTAATGCACTGATACTAGGTACAGCACAAATTCCATCCCAATAATATCTTCCCATTGATACATCGGGATTTGAACCCGGGACCTTTGGATTACCAGGCCAGTGGCAAGACCACTCCACCACACCTCTTGTCCTAATGGCGGCGTTCCAGGCAACCCTGTTAACCCGGAAAGTGCGGGAAGACTTAAGAGTTTCCCCGGGCGACTGCGGGAAGACTCTTAAGATCCTGGGCCTAAAAAAATCCATTTAAAACACCTCAAAAAAACTTGAACCCTTTTTTTTTTTTTTTTCTTTTTGCCCCTGGGCCATGCCAAATATCACTCCTCCACATCCCCTCCCTCCTTCAGTTATCACCTATTTTCCCTGTTATTCCCTTATTCTGTGGTCTATTTTCATGCTAACATTAGCGAGTTGCAAGCAGGGTGTTGTCATCACTGTTACCAAGCGAGTGCAAGAGAGAGAGAGAGAGAGAGAGAGTATCGATCGACAATCTCTCCAGACGTGGGGAGGAGTGGAGGGGAGGGAGGTTGCCTCAGCCATAACTTATGTAACTCCCGGCCTGTATCGCCGATTTTGACCGTCCAAACGCTGTTTCCACTTGTTTTAATGCTGTAACAGGTTAATACCTTTATAATCAACATAAAATAGGCGCAAATGGATAAGTATTAATGCTATTTATGGTAAAATAATGATCTTAGTGATGGAACAGCTCAAATACGTGGGCACAGGCATGTGGTGTCTCATACCCCCCATGCGCACGTCTTAGGTTAAGGGCTGCTTCACTTGTCAAGTTTTTGGATTTGAGATCGGCACGTATAGTCCGATCCCAGGTTTTCCTCGGTCCACCCCTTGGTGCAGCTCCCTCCACAATCACAGACCTGCATTTTTTCACCCAATTTTGTTCATCCATTCTCTCCACATGTCCATACCATCCCAGTCTACTTGTACGCATCACTTCGCTAATACTCTTTATACCTAAATGTCTCCTCAGCTCAACATGTTATTCTATCCTCCAGCCAGGCCCCACACCCATCTCACCATTCTCATCTCATTACGTTCCATTCTGTTGACATCCTCTACTTTAACGGCCCATGTTTCTGAGGCATACGTCATTGCACTTCTAACACATCAGGCATACACCTTTCCCTTCAGGGGGAGAGGCATTCTTTTCATGGCCAGAATTGGCAGCAGTTCTCTGAACTTCCCCCAGCCACATTTAATTCTAGCGACAGTGGCAGCCTCGGCCCCACCACCGGCAGAGATGGTATCTCCTAGGTAACAAAACTTGTCCACTAGCTCCAATGACTCATTTCCATAATTCACAGCCACAGGATCATCACTTAACACAAGCTCGCCTTTGCACACTACGCACTTAAATTTCTCTATTTCTGACTTATCCTTCGGCAGGGGTCCCTTTATTCTACTACAGCGCTTACGCCTTACTCCCATGGTGCACCCAGCGTTGACAGATGCTACATTGAATCGCGTTTACACTCACACCCTTTCCACACACTGCACATGGGTATGCACCGCTCTTTTCCACATTGCCTCGTCTCAATCTACAATGCATAACCTTGGTTTTGTTAATATTGACTCTCAACCCGGCAGCTATGGGAAGACTCTTAAGAAGTCCTACTGGGCGGCTGCGGGAAGACTTAAGATCCTAGGCCTAAAAGAAAAACATTTAAAACACCCCAGTGGCACTCAAAAAATAATAATTTGTGTTTAGGTGAGATAATTTCCCTCCATTACTTGCTACCACTCCTACAAATGTGTCCCAACCCCCCTTTCCCCTCCTCCTCCCCCTTTTCCCCTCCTCCTCCCCCTTTTCCCCCCCTCCCCCCCTTTTTCCCCCTCCTCAATTATCAGGTATTTCCTTTATTATTCCCGATAATTATCGAGTGTTTTCGTGGGAGAGAAGGAGGAGTGTAACTCCGACCCTCCAAGCCAGTCTGAAAGCTCCCCTGGCCTCTCAGTCCCACGCGAGACAAGAGAGAGTGAGGGAGTAAGTCTCTCACTGCTCAAGGCCAGATTACGACCGCGGGGCTAAAATATACAATTTTCACCAGCCAATTGCTGTTACCAATTGTTTTATTGCTTTCCCATGTTCATATTAAAAGTAAAATAGGCGCATATGGATTTGCCAAGTCACACGGTAACGGAGTTACATAGCCAGTACATAATTTATTATAATTAGGTTCAGTTTTTTATCTAAGCCACTTACATATTAATGAAATACATAAAATTTTAGGACTTGATGAGCACTTCAACCACATGCAAAATTATATGGTTAAAACTTAATCTTCAAGTGATGATGAATTTATAACTTCTCAGTAACGGAGTTACCCAAATTTTACACCTGTTGTAAGGTACCGTCATCTGGGGTGGCTTCGGACATGTGGACAACTTCGGACATTTTGGATAAAAAGTAAAACAAATAAAAATAGAGAGAAGAGGAGTTTGGTTTTGAAAAATAGATGTGTAGCATTCAAGAGGAATGTTGTAACTACCTGTATATGTAGGATGAACTAATAATTTAAATTAATTAATTTAATTTGTGGTAAATATTTGTGAATATGTAACAAAGAAAACACATGTTTTTGTAAGTGTGTCAAACTTCTACTGAGCATAATTAATGGGATGTGAGGAAGACAATTAACCTACACCAGAATGTTCTACAATTATCTGCGAGACCATACACACAGTAACTTTCCCCAAAGTTCATAATACACAGCCTATAGCCCTAACAATTTACTTTTATTGTTTTCCAGATTTATTGGGGTGTTTTCGGACATAGTTTGGGGTGATTTCGGACATGAGGTGACATCGGACATCTAATATTAGTTACAAGGACCTTCCAATATGAACAACAATTAGTACCTAAGTGTATGGTACTCTTACCTAGCCATACATAGCGAGCATCCGTTGAATCATGTCATCATCTGTCATCTTGCTCCCGTTTGAGTAACCCAATTAAAGGATGCTTAAGACTGAGTAAGGTGTCAGATGTTGACATGATTTGGTGGATGTTTGCTGTGTAAGGTTAGGTAAGAGTATCATATTACATTTCTTTTCATTCACAGGAGTAAAAATGCCACGGATATATAAACCAAAGCCACACAACGAGAAAAGGAAATACAACAGTCATGTATGCCAAGACAAATTAAAGAAAGCAAAAGATGATATACAAAAGAAGAACATGAGTGTACGTGAGGCTGCTAAAAAGTGGAAGTTAAGTAAGAGCACCTTACATGACTATATAAAAGGGAAACATAGTAAACCTGCTGGTTATTGTTAAAGTTCCGTTTGATGGTAAGAAGAAACATCGACATTATATTGCAGTCATAGTAAAGGTTCTACCAGAAATACATGTTCGTTTCCTAAAGCATGTGAAGGGCACAAGTAACGTCTTCATTAACCCAGTTATTGATGATTACAGTGACATAGACAAGGGTGACATAGTACAAATCCTGCCAGAACCAATACTAGACAAGAAGTGCAGAATGCTGTTCAGTGTTGATGTAAATAAATGGCCAAAATAATAGAGAGAGAGAGAAATAGAGAGGGTTGAAGAGCTATAGAGAGGAGAGAGAAAGCGAGAGAGAGAGAGAGAGGTGGTAGAGGGCGGGGCCAGGAGAAGGGTGGGAGAGGGCGGGGCCAGGAGAAGGGTGGGAGAGAGATCGAGAGAGAGAGGTGGTAGAGGGCGGGGCCAAGTGAGAGAGGGGCGATGAATAAGGAAAGAGGCAATAATGTGATACAAAGTTATATTTTTTGTAAGGTCCTTTTTATTTCATATTATGATTAGTTTAAGGTATATACCCTGAAAGGGTTAATTAGTATTTCGGGCCATTAATTAGCCAAGATGGATCTAGTCAGCTGTGTGCCATTAGTATTCCTTTAATATGCAGTCATTAAGATATTATTGCTAAGCTTTAATGATATCAGTATTATTTTTTTAGAAGTTTGGTCACAAGTGTGAAATACGTTTTCAAGGAGTCATTATGTGTAATTTGAATGAATTAATTGTATTTTTTTGTATTAGAAAAGTGCCTATACATACGGTGTACCTGAATGCATTAGTGATAATAATATAATTGCTTTGTTATTGAGAATACATAACAATTTATATGAAGGTGCTAAAATGCACAGAAACTTGGAATCTAATGTATATGCTCCTCTAAGGGCTACAAATGTAAGCATTTCAGTTTGTATTTTGTTTTTAAAACTCCGTCTTGTGTCCGAAGTCGCCTCTGCATTGTCCGAAGCCGTCGTTCAATACACACACTCAGATTTAAAGGGGAAAACCATTAATGTCCGAAGTCACCTTACCCCAGTCCGAAGTCACCTCATATCGATGATGACTTCGGACACCATTATAAATATTAGTTATAATTAAGCCAAAGGCCTATAATTTTTCCACTGTACACATGATTATTCTACGTTTCTAAGCTATACATAGATGCAAAAGATTGCATTATTAAGGCTTTACCTATTGAGTTAGGCTTAAAATTAGGTCAAATATGTCCGAAGTCACCCCGAATGACGGTAATACACAGAAATTGTTAGATCATTCGGTTCTCTCATGCAAATGGTGACAAATGACATTTCATGTTGGTTTATATTTATCTAGCTACTTTTCTACCAATTTTCATACTTCTAAAAAAAAAATCCATTTGATATTTCCAATAAATATGATAGCGGTATGGTAACGGAGTTACAAATGTTTAAGTTATTCCTTTTAGACAAATTTCTCAAATTTAAGCTTCATATTGCTGCAATATGCTAGACTAGATATTGTTTAATGGTACCGTACCAAAGTACTGTACCTAACTATTTTTATATAAAAAAAAAAAAAACACATTTTTAATTTCAAATTTTTAATGATAATACTATCAAGTATTACTAGGTTATACCGTATTTCTATTCAAGAACATATATATATTTTGAACAAAAGCAGAACTGGAAGTATATTCTATATACAAATGCTAAAAATACAACTGTGCAATCAGGTACCAGTATTGTTTGATTTAATAACAAAATGCAGTGCATTACAATGAAATTCAGGATTTTTGCTACGATTTTACACACCGGGAAGCATACACTATTCAAATAAAAGTGGTTCATGTGTAGTTTGCAAAATTAAGGAAATTAACTGAAATGTCACATATCACAAAAGTATATCCACAATTAAGATAACATTTTCTTTATAATTGTTAATTGTTGAATAATTATTGTTAGTCTGTAGCATTTTCCTAGGCTATAATTATTTTCATAAATTACCGGTACTTTGTTACATATTTCTCCATGACTTCGCGCTGCACGCTAGTGAACTTAAATGAGTATCGGAGACGGGTGCCAACCATATTGACTTCTGGCTCCGGACAGATGAAACAGATCTTCTCAGCTGGCTCTTGGCTGGTATCATCACTGTCGGCATCCCTTTACAAACCGTCATTTCCGATCTTTCTCAGGAATTTTACCATGACCTGATCCTTTTCTACAGAGGAAACAGTGGCAATGTACAGGAATGAGCGACCTTTTTGAGTTTCAATTGGTATTGCCACATAACACCCTGGTCTGACATCAGTGGGGTTGACTGAAAGTGGGGGATGGTTTGCTGTAGAAGGATGGGTTGTAGATGTTGAATTTGCTGTAGGCTGCTGTAAGAGGATGTGTTCCTTTCCCGCTTGCTGCGTGTAGTGTGAGACTGTCTCTCGGCCAAGATCCAGGATACGTACACAGTGTGTACCAGGCACAGCTTTGATGGACTCCCATAGATCATCAAGGTCAAGCTGATTAGCTGTGATTTGGGAACTGGAAACATACAACACATTAACTTGCTTAGTGGAAACTCTGGCACACTCTGCATACTCCTCAGCAGTCTTGACAAGATAGCGTCTGGTCATGATTGCATTGTGCACTGCCCGTTTCACTGTGCCTCCTACACCATCAACCGCACCATTACCATGAGCTGTAGTAAAAAAGTGCCAGTTGATCTGAAGGTTCTTCTATTCCATGAGGCTGGTGATGAAGGCAAACATATACTTCTGTTTAAAGTGCTGGGCTGCACCATCAGAAAATATCTCGATCTGCTGGAGAGGTAAAGTCTGCTTTGCCTGGACCTGGTCAATGATAATTTCAATTATGGTGGCAGCACAGTACTTGTCATGTGATAAATTGTCTGACACTACTACATAAGAGAAAGTATTATCTTGAGTCCAGGCTACTGCAGTGAAGATTGTCACCTGTTTGTGGGTCCAGTGGGTGGACTGAACTTCATCTTGCTCGATAACAGTGGCATTCTCACTAAAAATCAAGTAACTTTGGGCTTCGGTTCTTTGTGCATGTGGTGGAATGCAGCTGCTTGCTTGTTTTTTATATAGCAGTGAATTTTAAAAGCTGGTAACTTCTCTTCAAGGGTTGATAAAGCATCTTGTAAAGTACCTAGTCTTTGCGCTTTTGTTGGCTGACCTTCTTCACTTCTAATCCATTCCATCCACTTAATGTTTTCTCCTAGCTGTATGTCATCAATGTTAGCACTGAGGCTCTGCAGCGAGACTTTGTTTTTACAATTATCACATTTGCCAAACATGCAGTCCTCACTAGTAGGATCACAAACAACACACTGCACCAAGTGTGAATGAGTAGCTGGGATACTAGATACCTGCTTCATACTCTGTAGCAAAGCGTCAGTGTTTTCGTGATAATGGCACACGCACACATTATAAGGCATCTTGTCCTTACACAGCACAATATCTGGCCTCAGAGTCTTAAACTTGGTCAGGCCAACAACATCTTGATGGTACTCTTCTTTGTAGAGGTTATAAGCTTCAGCTATACTCATCATGAGATATCTGCGTTGTTCACGCACCTTGGCACCATCACGCATTACAGATATGCAGTTCTTGCGACCTGGTGCCATCCAGCTGATGTCGTTGCGGAGGTAGAACTGCTGGATATGCTTCTTGACATCTTCTGGTAGTTTGTTATGGGAGGTGGATGTATGTGGTTAGGAGTCATTTTCAATATTGATTTGATGCTATTTAAACAGGCTATTTAAAACCTTACAGCACTTGCGTGGTGAAGTTAGCAGACCTGAACGGGCTCGCTTTACTGCCCTGCTTAAGCTTGATGGGTTGCTGTATGGTTCTGTTTTCTTGGACACCTGTTCGGGATCGACTGCAGCTTTTTTGAGTGCCCTCCGTCTTTTCAGCTTTGCTCTCTCCTTCTCTCGAGTTTCTTCTGGCTTGAATGATCTGCTCTGACGCTTTCTCTCTGCATCTTGTTGTTTCCAGGCCTTTTCACCTATCTCTGCCTTCTTCTGCTCTCTGTAGCGACGTTGTTTCTCTGCAGCAGTTAGAGGCATACTGTGCACTAAAGCCAAGTTCTGTAGAGTGTCAGACTCTCTGGCCCTCTGTCTCTCTTATATAAACACACCACCAGACAAGTAGCAACCTTTTGGTGTAATGGTCTGAAAAATTATGTCACCTCAACATATCCAGTCATGTTACCCAGTACACACAATGAAAAATCAGGCCTGCTACCACATCACAGCCCACAGGATACATGTTGCTCAGGCATCAAGGAGAGAGCTTACATTTCACACTTGTCAAGTGACACACTATGTAGGCCTATTGGTTTTTGGTAACATATACAGAATAGTAATACAGGTATACAAATTTTAGTTGTTGTTGAAGTATCAACCTACATAGGCTAATTTAACCATATAATTTTATAGGTCAATATACTTTGTTTATCATATACCTGTATGTATTGATCCCAGGTGCTGTATAATGCCAGATTTACCTAATAAACATTTGTAACTCCGTTACCGGTAACGGAGTTACAACAAAAGAGTCCCTCATTTATATGCAAATAATATAGTTGAGTGCAAAAGTAAGTGCCCAACAATTAACCCTCTCACCACGGAAGACCTCTTGAACGCCCATAAAAAAGCATATAACAGGTACCCGGAAGGCCTCTTGAACGCCCAGTGGTTGAAAGCCTGTGGGCTTCGTGTGCGAGGCGTCGGTCCGACGCATGTAAACAACAGCCGGCTGGACCGACGCCCCGCATCTCCGGCCACAAGAAGGAGAGCGTCGCTTATTCGTGTGTGCCTGTATGTTGTTGTTAAGTATCGAAAAGTGGTGTAAAGTGGCTGTTTTGGCCATAAAGTTATCTCCAATGAAATCATCATCACAGCTCAACCAGTTGACTTAGAGAGCTCTACTTAATGCCATTCTACAGGTAAATAACACAGCTACGCTTGGGGGAATGCGGGAAGCAGTCTGATTAACGAATATACAGTAGCCTAGCCTAGACGTTTTTCGGCCAAAACACCCGGGTTTCGAGGAATATATATATAATACATAGCCGGGGCTGGAGGGTAAATTAAGGAGGCACCAGCTTTATTTGAACAGTAAATGTTAACTTTCTTCTAACACAAATTTTGCTTGAAGATAAAGAATATTAACATTTTGGTAACGGAGTTACAAGTCGCGGAGTTACAAAAGTATATTAAATTAAAATTCCATTACCAATTTAATAATCACTTACCGGTATATATAGTAAGTGTGTAATACATTTTAGTAAAGAACTAAAAGAATTTAACTATCATATAAATGTGGTTATTTTCATTCGGTAATAGATATGAATTTTTAAAATATGGAAGTTGAAGTGTTCACAGACGCATAACTCCAAGATCGAAAAGAAGCTGTACTTTCAATTGCCATAACTTGTGAACCAGTAACCCTAGAGACAAAAATTTGACAGTTTTAGAAAGTAGATACATGGGGCTATGCATAGGTACCAAAATGTATTTGATTCCCTGAAAATAAAAAATACGGTTTTGACAACCCGTAAGGGAAGGAAGGAAAAACTAATATTTATTGGTGGCTCCTGAAGTCAATGACGTAAGAGCCTATGTTAATATGGCCTCGTTCCGGGCTCCTCTGAGCCCGGGTTAACCTAGATCACGGCGGGCGAGAACCAAGATCATCATAAGGGGTACCCCTTAATCATTCCTACGGTACGTCATTGGGACGGAGCCACTGAAAAGTAGGAAATAAAAAGAAAAGAATTAGCACAGTTTGAACACCGCGCCTACGCACGCTCTGATCTTCCTCTGTTTCCCATGCACAGCTAGCCACCTGTCCCCCTCAGGGACTATCTCTAATGTAATATCAAGTTGATCATGTGAGCATAACCAACAGCGAGTCAGCAATTTTCACCATAAAACACCTTTGTCTCAGCAAATTAAAGTCTTCAAAAACTCCAATGAGTACAAATAGTCACTTAAAGTCTTATTAGTTATTTTCAACATACTAATACGAATAATCGGTCACAAGTGAAACAGTTTTGTCAGCAGCGAAGGCACGGCACAACCTTATCCTACGACTGTCTCGCTACTCTACTTACAAAAGCTGAATCCGGAGAAACTTCATGCTCAAGTCTTGTAAAACTTCGACACGTAGTCATACGAAAAATAAATACAACAAAAAACATGAAAAAGGGGAAAAGAAACACAATGCATCACGCGGGTGTTAAACAGTATACAGTATCCAGCAAACATAGAGGGTTGACAGATATGCTGGTGCAGAGATAAAACAGTTTATTGAACCGCTCCCAAAACGCCGGTCCCAACCCGGTCCCTCCTTCCTTCGAGTAAACAAACAATGACGCTGCGATAAGCGTGCGCAATATGATAATAGTGTACAGTAATATATTAACTGTTGGCTATATTTAACACATTCCCTATTATTTAAAAAAAATAAAAAATAAATCACATATCCTACTCAAAGAATGATAATAACAAGATTATCAATACAGTACAAAGAAGGTGTTTTCTTCAAACTCTGGTGAAAGAAAATATAAAGTATGATACAAAATACAGTAGGCCTACCGGTATTGTACCAGAATTGTTACAATAAGGTTCTGCAAAATACTCTTATTTCCCTTAAACTATACTATTACAAACAAAAATAATATATAGATCAAACATTTACAAATGGATAACCTATATAGTATATAATGTAAAGAAAAAAAGATAGAGAAGAAAAAAATTACACATATACAGTATATATATTACAGAATTACATATTTGTACACAACAAACCCCTTGATACAGCATGAATTAAAGGCTTTACAATGGCTCCTCTCTTTGTTAAGCCATCTGAAATCTGAAAACTAGATTCTACCCAATTCATACACATTTCTTCCTTATGAATCATTTGTTTGATCATGGCTAAGTCTATTCTCAGCCTCTTCTCTGCAACATTCTTTGTTGAGTGTACATTTTCATAGAGGGATTTGTTGTCAACATTACAAATTATTGGAAACTTATTTACAAAACTTCCATTATACAAAATTTCAGAGATTATTTGACCGAGATAATAACTTGTATCAACAGCTTCACTAGCTGTGAGAGTCTCGGCTGCCAAAGTACTTTTAATCACTCTTTTAATCTTTTTGGACTCCCATGATAAGACACAGGTTTTCCCATTTTCTCCCACAAGAAATACTACATGACCCCCTGCACTGGATGACCCATCAGGCAAATTTGCATGTGAAGCATCACTATATGTCACAAGTTTACAGTTTTTAAAGTCCCCTAAAACAGGAAACAGCAAGTTACAATCTTCATTATTCAGCTTCCTTACACATTTATTGGCTTTCATTACATCTTCAATCTTGGTATGCTTCATATTGCAACTGAGCTCTAGGACATTATAACTAATATCAGGTCTGGTGTGATTACTCATCCAACCTAGTTTCCCTATCAGACTTCTCAGTTCTTCAGTTTGAGTTTCATTCAAATTGTCATCCTTATTACCACTCTTTACTGTGATGGGCTTTACTTCATTTAGATAGGCATTTTGGTCAAGAGAAATGCCCTCTTCACCTTGCCTTAGGTTTAGTCCAATATACCTGAAGGCTTCCGCTGACTGTTGCCCTATCTTGAACTTATCTTTAACCCTTGTCTAGCGGGGTCTTTTGGGCTCATTTGGGCATATTCAGGCCCTCCTGCATGATAAATCAAGCATCTTCATGAAACAAAAATTATTTAGCAAAAAACTAGGCGCTAAAAGCTTCAAAATGAGACCAGAACGAGCTACGTAGCACTCGTGGTTCTCTTGCAGTGATGCCACGAACATGGGAGTTTAGCATATATCGGTATATTTTTCCCAGCTATGCTCACTACTGGCTACACTGCCGACCTCTCGAGAACACAGGGAACATGAGTTAACCCTCCAGCCCCGGCTACGCATTACATAAATATTCCCCGAAATCCGGGTGTTTTGGCCGAAAAACGTCTAGGCTAGGCTACCGTATCATTGTAATGCTGACTGCTTCCCGCATTCCCGCACATCCCCAAGCGTAGCTGTGTTATTTACCTGTAGAATGGCGTTAAGTAGAGCTCTCTAAGTCAAGTGCTTGATTTGTGATGATGATTTCATTGGAGATAACCTTATGGCCAAAACAGCCACTTTACACTACTTTTCGATACTTAACAACAACATACAGGCACACACGAACAAGCGACGCTCTCCTTCTTGTGGCCGGAGATGCGGGGCGTCGGTCCAGCCGGCTGTTGTTTACATGCGTCGGACCGACGCCTCGCACACGAAGCTCGCAGGCTTTCAAGCAATGGTACAATGTTGTACCACCCGGGTTCTTCGGGGCAATACTTAATGGTACACACGTGTACCATCCGAGTTTGAAGGGTTAATGGGCGGCGGTAAGCCCTGGGAGTCGGCTGTCTGGCCCGCTGCGCTCCCGGCCATTTGCACTCTATTTTAATCCTTTAAAAGCCTTAATAATGCTCCTAACTTGCTGCAAATTGGTGCACGACTTAAGTCGAGCGCCGCCAATAAGGGGTTAATTCTACTGATGACAACCTTCTCAAACAACTGTGTTCCTCCCCAGATAAAATCATCCACATGCATAAGTAGAAGACCTGATAATTTGTTGTTATTATACCAGTAAAAACCAGCAGGGTCCGCCTTGACTTGAGTACAACCCAGAATGTGAAGCAACTTTCTTACAGTAAGATACCACTCTCTCGAGGCATCATTCAGACCGTAAACACATTTCTTTAATTTCCACAAAATTTGATTTGGTAAATGAGTTTGGAACAGTGTGCGAAAAACGGAATTTGAAGGTAAATACGGGGAAGAGCAAGGTTATGGTCTTCGAAAGGGGTGAAGTCACAGAGTGTGAGGTGAAGCTGAACGGTCAGGCTATGGAGATCGTCAACTCTTTTAAGTATCTGGGCAGTGTGTTGAGTAAAGATGGGACTATGGATGAAGAGGTGCGGGAGAGGGTACAACAGGGGAAGAGGGTTGTAGGAATGCTAAAAGCAGTAACAAGAAATAGGGTGGTCAGTATGGAAGTGAAGAAGTCCTTGCATGACAGTGTGGTAATCCCGACACTGACTTACGGAAGCGAAGCATGGACGTTGGTTGAGAGACTCAGACCAAGAGTGAGAGCAGTGGAAATGAATTACTTAAGGAGTGCGTGCGGAGTTACATGGAGGGATAGACAGACTAATGAGGAAGTAAGAAGGAGGTGTGGTGTGGAGGTAGATGTGCTGGAAAGTGTGAAAAGGAACAACTTGAGATGGTTCGGCCATATGGAACGTATGGAAAGCGAGAGAATGACTAAGAGGGTGTACGAGAGCGAGGTGGAGGGACAGAGGGGGAGAGGTAGACCGAATATGAGGTGGAAGGATGGAGTGAGGAAGTACATGAACGAGGGCGGTGCTGGTTGGGGGGAGGGGCGTCGACTGACTGGGGACAGAGGTGCATGGGGGCGGTTCGTTCGTGGCCACCCCTTCGGGGATCACGGCGTCAGGCAATAGATAGATAGATAGATAGAAAATTTGATCAGAAGAGTTTGCTTCTTTGGGTGGTTTTAAGTAAACCTCTCGGTGGAAATATTAACTCTGCAAAAAAGCTGCCTTCACATCAATGGAATTACACTGCCACTGATTAGTTGCCATGACTGCTAAAAATATCCTCAGGACTTCTTTACTTACTGTGGGAGAATCAGTTCTAATGGATTCAGACTCTTCAAACCCTCTTGCCACTAACCTGGCTTTCACAAAAGACTTACCCTGACAGTCTTGTTTTTCAGTGCATACCCACCTAACAGACACACTACTCTGCCCTGTGTTAGGGACTTCCTCATAGACATGAAAATTCTCCCAATTTTCTAATTCTCTCATCTTGGCCTCTTTAATTCTTCTCTCATTACAAACATTAGATGTTATCAAACACTCTTTTGCTTTCAAAACCTCATTTTGAACATTACCAGCATCACATGGCAAAGAGGTCCAGTCATCTACTGCCCTAGACCAATCCAAAGAATATGGGTCACCATCATCAGGTTGAAAGTTGAACCAGTACCTCTTATCAGTTGATATTTTACCTGCATAACCTGTCACAGTTCCTGTCTTCCACTCAGAAGAACCAGTGGGTAGGTAAGTGACTCTTCCACCAGGTTTGGGTAAAGCTATTTGGATTTTCTCTGACATCATCTCTGCACTACAGGTGCCAGATTCATTCATATCATTCCCTAGATCTACATTTCCTTCATCAGAAATAGCATCACTTTCATTAGTCATATCATCCATGCCTACACACTCATTAGGTTTGACATTACTTTCATCAGTCAGATTATCCGAGCCTGCATAATTTTCTATGTTGTCATCTTGAATCATATAGTCACTTTCAACTACTTTTGAAACATGAACCCTGAGCAAAGAGTTACCATGCATAATAGAAACAATTTTACTGTTCTGGCCTATGACTACACCAGGACCTTTCCACTCATTGTCCTCATCTCTCTTAAAGTACACATATTCCCCATTACAGAATATCCTTCCTGATGACCTTACCTGATGTCTTAGTGCACGTTTTACCTTTTCAGAAGTCTCAGACACAGTAAAAGCTCTTCTGGCAGAATGTAATGCATTTAACCCGTGGAGCCCCGGCTAGTTTTGTAATGTTTGTTCACCAGAACCCGGCCGGTTTTCATAAAATGGTTTTATTCCAGAAACAATAGCGAATGGGTTAGGAATGAAGGAAAAACCACGAAAAACCGCTCAAAAAGCTTAAAGAATGGTCCTACAGAGCCCCCGAAAACGTATTTTACAAGAGTAAAAAATTGAAGGCAATTACCCCAAAAAACCAGGTTATTGCGCGCTCACGCGCACGCACGTGGACTTTGAGAGTTTTCAACCATCGGCACGGTTGCGTGGGATACGTACACAGTTCCCATACAAATCTGAGCCCTCATGAGTGGCTACACCTGAGGTTACGGTCGGCGCAATTAGGGTGACGCGCCAGACGCGTCTCTGGGGCTGTGCGTTACATACATCGCCGACGCGTCAGACGCGTCGCTGGGGCTGTACGGGTTAAATGTTTGCCAAAAGTGCTACTGATTGTTGTGCCTTCTAGAGCAGGTGGATCATTGTCTAATACACATGGCAACTTTGGATTTCTACCATATACGAGCTGATAAGGACTAAAACCATTATTCATTTGTAAACAATTCTTGGCATGAATAGCCCAGAAAAGAGCAGTTGCCAATTCACAGTCAGGCTCATCTGCTACAATTTTTCGTACCATGTCATCAACTACTGCATGATTCCTCTCACACAGCCCATTGCTAAAAGGGCTGTAACCTGCAGTATTTACTATTTTAATGTTGAGATTTTCACATATATCTTTGAATTCTTGGTTGGCAAATTCTCCACCATTATCAGTCAAAAATTTCTGGGGACAACCTAAACCAGACCCAATCCACAATTTCATTACTTCATCAATAATGGTCTTCTTGTCTTTACAATATACAACACTTGCTTTACTAAATCTTGTAGCCACATCAACAAGGTGCAAAAAATAAATCTGACCTCTCTTCCATTCCTTCAAATCCATGGCCACACATTGAAATCCCGAGCAAGTGGTACACTGACAATAGGCTTAGATGGAGTTCTTTTGTATTTCCTACAAATGTCACACGTTTCAGAAATAATGTCTACTGAAATAGTCCTCATCTTGAATACCAGCATCATTCAAAAGAAGCTTTAATCTCCTTGCTGTTGGGTGCCCAAACTGATGATGCAGTTTTTTTACCTTCTTCCTTTTGTTCTCTGCTGTTTCAACTTCTTCTGTCATCATCACTTGATTAACATTTACTTGAGGGGTGTTGTCAAATAAAGGTACACAATAGTGTCCACAAGGAGTACAATTTAACTTCACATTCTTTAAAAATCTCAGCAGAGTTATTACCAAAGTCTAACTTAATTCTCGCCTTCATCATGGATGGCTTTCCCAACAGCAGAGGAATGTCTTTGTCAACAACATCTGACAAAATATTAACACTCTTATCAGCAACTTTACATGGGAATTGAATCTTCTTGAGCGAAGTTACTCTCTCTCCATCACCAAATTTGAATACTGTATTACTGCTAAATACTTTGACTTTCTTTGAGCTGCTTTCATCCAGCTAATTTAAGTAGCAATCTATCCAGTCTTTACCACATACAGTTGAAGTACATGCAGAGTCAAGTACTGCACTGTTGAAAGATTCAATTACCAATGCTCTCATTTGATCATCTTTCATACCATCACCAACCATTAGCACAACATCTTCCACATCCTCTCTGCACTTACTCTCAGTCACATTTATTTGTCTTGATTGTTCTTGTCTATCTTGATTACATTTTCTTCTATGAGGACAGTTAGAGGCATAGTGCATGGTTGACTCACAAATCCTACATCTTGTAGGATTACCATCTCTATCTAAAGGGTTACCTTTCCTAGGTCCCACAGCTGCAACATTATCCTCTCTCCAACCTGATGACTGAGACTTATACAGATTACCGGTACCCTGCTGTGAAAAATTTACATTTTTCCTAGGTCTCCAGGAAGCATGAGAATTCCTCACAGCATTAACATCCTCCACCACATCTACTGGTTCAGGCTTAATGCTAATCTTTGTTACATTGGTACACATTTTGGATTTGGGTGTCATGTCCTTACTAAAATATTTCTTTAGGCCACATTTCATCTGAAAAAATAAATTATCCTTCTTGTCAAAGTCAACTGCTGTCAGAACAATTTTCTTGTCATTGCTATCTAAATTTGCACCGTACAGAAGCTGCATTGCAAGGACAACTTCGGTATGGAAATTTTCTGCCTCTTTAATTGACTAACCTTCCTGTCAAACTCAGTGACAACAACAACAACTCAGTGACATATACAGACATATCTTGATTTACATTCTTTGAATAACCCACACACTCAAAATAGGCCTCACATATAGCACCTAAATCATCTTTTTTGTAGCTTTTATCTAGTTCCTTCAAAATTTGTTACACACCTGTTTCACTGTTTATTTCAACCTCCTTATTCTGCTCTGCTAGTCTCAGCTTCTCCCTCACTCCTGCAGGGTCACCTATAGGCAGGGCAACCATAACCATACGCCCTCTCCTATTCTTTGGGGTCTGTGTCCAATCATCCCATAACTCCACCTCGAACTTCCAATCATCATAGGATAATGAATTCGAGTGCCAGATAGGAGGGCCCCTAATCTCCATATCTTTGTCGTTAGAAGACATCGCCCTCGGCTCCGACGGACGAACTTGAAAACTTAACTTTGAAGTGACGTCGCCTCATCACTCGTCAAGTCGTCAGCCAGGCGCCCACTCCAGTCATCACCAGCCGACAGAATACAAGACTTCATCCACTCTATGTTGGAACTACTGCTCTGCTACCATTGTTAAACAGTATATCCAGCAAACATAGAGGGTTGACAGATACGCTGGTGCAGAGATAAAACAGTTTATTGAACCGCTCCCAAAACGCCGGTCCCTCCTTCCTTCGAGTAAACAAACAATGGCGCTGCGATAAGCGTGCGCAATATGATAATAGTGTACAGTAAGATATTAACTGTTGGTTATATTTAACAGCGGGAAGCATACATCCCCCCCAAGTTACGTTAAGGGTTATTAAAGTAAACACGAACCCGAAAAGCGAGGGTAGAATAGCGCACTCAACGACCGCTACGCGGCACCGAGAACCAACCACCCCCGAAGTAAACAATATAATTCAACATGTCTCCAGCACTAAGCGCACACTTAAAACACGCTATAAATACAAAAAAGTGCTGCCTACATCACTGAAACGTCCTTCTAAAACCTCAACAGCCTGAAAAGGCTCACACTCACTTAGTTGAAGCGAAGGGGCAGGCAAAAACAGGCACTCACGGAACACAGAAAAAGGCGTGTGTCATCGACGGTGTGCGCGAAGAGACTGATACTGTTACATGTACTGGTGCAGGCTCATAGAAAATGGAGCATGGCTTAGAGGAGAGCAGCTAGATTAAATGGGTAACTATAACTTCTTTCTCTTCCTTCTTTAGTCGTCTCGGAGTGTGTACAACGTGCCTAGTAGTGAATTGAGGTGCAACTCTAGAGATTATTAGTACTTCGCGTGAGTACCGATAAATCGGCCCGCTGTGGTAGCGGCTGAGATCTTAAGCCCTACGTTGGAAACGTAGAGACTACTACTAAATTATATTGTTAGAAAGTGAGGAAAGCACTATTTATTAGCATTTGCATTGTTAATTGTAATTCCGATACCCCAACAATGTAGGGGAGAGTTTGGGAATGCAGGGTTTTGGGTGGGGTAAAAATAGGGGTATTATGTGAATAACTCTAAAAATATAATAAAGAAAATAAAAAAAAAAAAAATGTAGAAATCCGAGCCAAGTTTTGGCAAAAGTTGGCTCGGATTTGGCCATTTTTCAGACTCGAAAAAAGGCAAAATTTGGAACATAAAGTTGGCTCGGATTTGGCCCTTTTTCAGATGAAGAAAACTCCAAAATATGAAAATCTGAGCCAACTTTTTTAAACGTTGACTCGGATTTCACGGGGTGGAGTGGGTAATAGCCTTATAAAAATAGTCAACTTTGAGGAGACATTAACCTAACCTAACAACCTTACCCAACCCCGAAAGGGGTTGAAATAGGGGAGCTATCCCCCAGCCAAAGGCGGCTTTCTAGGGCCTTTCCTAGCTGATGCTGAGAGGATTGGGTTCTAGTCATGTGGTGATGGGCTGGTCTATCAGAGTGAGACCTGAGCGATCTCTGCCATACCCATAGCTTACTCTGACTGTTCCTTTTACTTATATATATTCTAGATCTCAAGTGACGGCGTCTCTTCCGTGGATTGACCTCCCAATCTACCAAGATTGGAAGCCAAAGCGTCACATTTTTCCTTTGCCCCTCAACTTTCTCTTCATAATTGCTAAGGGGCACAGGGCCCTGGGTGGGGCTTTGGTTTCCCGGGCGTTTCCGCACCCTCCTCAGCTCCCCGCCATGGAGTGGCTTCGGTCACCCAGGCTTTATTGTGGTCGGCAGGGAGGGTTCTGTGGGGGCGCTCGGTTATGGCCTTGCGCGGGGCCTTGGGGCTGTTCGGCCAGGCAGCTTCGGGAACAACAATAACAACAACCTATCCTAGTATTATGGGTGGGGGCTGCTGCCCCCACACCCCCGCTGGTTGGGTAAAAGTGCTAACGGTAGACATCCAGTTGGGGTGGAGTGAGTAACAGCCTACAGTATGTTATAATAATCAAGTCAACTTCGAGAAGACATTAGCCTAACCTAACAACCTTACCTAACCTATCCTAGTATTAAGGGTGGGGGCTGTCGCCCCCACACCCCCGCTGGTTGGGTAACAGTGGAAAAAACACAGTATTATGGAACACAAAGTACCTTACTTCGGCAAAGAGATGCCCGAGAGGTTCACAACAATAACATGAGTGCAGCGGTGGATGTAAGTTAAAATAAGAAATCCACTTATTTATTACCCATTACTTTGCGGAAGTGTAAACCTATGCGAAAAAATCTTAATCTTTATGTTACTTTGCTATCACCCATTAAGATTGCGCTGCTAGCTGTGGTGCGGCTCTTACATATTGTCCGGGCTCTCTCCCCCCCCCCCCCCCCCCTTGGATCATATTGAAATCATTGTCTATTTACAGTACCGGTATAACAATTGTGAGTGAATAACCTTCATGGGCAAACAGCTTGGCCGTGGGTCGAAGTGGTGCCCTGGCCAAATCCGAGGCAACCTGTTGACATGTTTTTGTGTTTTGACTCTTAAATATTGGAAAATTGGAGCCAATTTTTGGCAAAAGTGGCTGTGATGTTCACATGTTGGGTGCTTTTCAAGTCCTCTGAATTGAAATTGTAGAGTTATTCCCCTACATTGTTGGGGTATCTGAATTACAATTAACAATGCAAATGCTAATAAATAGTGCTTTCCTCACTTTCTAACAATATAATACACACTTACATTCAACACATGCTTCCGCCATGATGATGCTATCTGTCAGTGTCAGGTGCACGAGGACAGGTGTTGACTGTGGGAGGGTGATGGAAGTGGATGAGGATATGTCCCTATATAATGGCCAAAATTACCCTTTTTGACAGGGAAATGGCCCTGTAATCCAAGCTCTAAGGGTCTATTTACTGTTATATATTGAAGAAAGATCGTCATACTCGCGAAATACCGCCAAAAATATCCCTAAATGTGAGGTAAAGTGACCTAAATTGTTTTTTTGTTTTTTTAAACTGACGTCACAGAGTCACAGACAAAGTGCATTGTGGGTAAAAGTGAAAATGCAAATTTTTCACACAAAGAAGTGGATAGGCTTAAAAAAAAGTCGGATTTTTGTAGAGAAATGAGAAAGTAATACATGCAAACAGTATGTCAAGAAATGGGTGTCACAAGGAAGTGGAAATTGTAAAAGAAATTAATAATTTGTTGGGAAAATAAAAATGTACTGCCGTCTTGTAGGTGAAGCTCCACTCTGATTGGCTAATGAACATCCGGGAACATCTGAGAGGAGCCTAGAATGTACCGTAAGCAAAGTGTCCTGGACTGGCTGGACAAAAATAACTCTGAATTTTTTTATAGGGGAGTGAAAATCAAATTGACAGAATAAGAAAAATAGCACTTAGCCATGCATCTGTAGGGTCCCTTGAGTAAGGTAAGATAAAAAAAAGATTACATAAGACAGGAATCCCGTAATCGAAGAGTTGTAGTGATGCAGAACACCCGGAATCTATACCGTGTGCTCTAATGATCATATGAAAATTTGTTTGAACTCTCGGCAAAAGCTAATTAAAAATTACGGTACTAAAATGTCTTTTTGGTAACATGGTTGGGGATGGATGTAGTGTCTGAGTGTACGGTCGTCATGTTTACATAGGTCGATCGCCGCGGTTAAGTTCGCGTCTATTTTGACGGCGATTTTTTCTGTTATTGCCCCCTGCTGGCAATATATGATGATGACAATATATGTCATGGGGAGGTGATAAACATATTATTGTATCTAACGGCAGTCAAAATAGACTGGAACATGATGTCAAGCGTCCGCCGCGGCTCCGCGTAGTGTAAACAAGGCGGGCGGTACGCCCGAACTATACATTCTTGCCCATGGTTGTCAACACTACTAGGGTAAGACGGGGTAATTTCGCCGAAAATCACATATTTTGACTAATAGAAACTGCCACAAATGGAATTTTTAAACTTTTATGTTTTTATCTATACATTCAGCCTTTCTGCTATAGATGCCCAAAAAACGAAAACAAAATATAATGTTTTGGTCATGCTGCCGAATTTTTGAAAAAGTCACTCTCGCGGCGAAATTACCCCGCCCGGCGGCGTAATTTCGCCGCGACCTATTTTACGCATCATCTAGCTAGTAAACTAGATAACATTATATGATTAATGGCCAGACAAAACACTAGCGCGCAGGTAAAAGCAATGAAAACATTCACAAACCCAAACTGACACTAAACATGCCAATAGGAAAACGTTGCACGCACACACACAACTGAACAGGGCGGGCAGAGATGCAGGTGTGTCACACGTGTAGGCCTAGGCGCCACTGTGTCTAGTGCGGGTGTGGACGTGTCTTGTGCGGGTGTGGAGTTGTGGACATGTAGTGCGGGTGTGGACATGTCTAGTGCGGTTGTGGACGTATTTATTAGGCCTACGGGTGTGGAAGTATTTATTGCGGGTGTGGACGTGTCTCGTGTGGTTGCTGCGTGTAGGTTGCTAGTACAAAGTACAAAGTACCAGGCAGCAGCTGACGGCTACTGCCAACACTGTGTCACACGCAAACATACAAACAAACATACACACATACAAACCACCCACAAACACCCCCACACACACCCGACCATCCCGTCAGATGCGCCGCTAGCCCCGGCGCCAGGCCCCGCGAAACTGCAACAAAACCTAAGCCAAACTAGATCTACAACCTAAGCCAAACTAGCTATAGGGTAAGACGGGGTAATTTCGCCGCGGCGCTAATAATATGCATTCAAACGCAGATATCTCCAAAACTATTGCATGGATTCGGCTGCAGTTTGGCTTAGGTTGTAGAGCAGTTTTGGTTTAGGTTGTAGAGAAAGTTTGGTTTAGGTTGTATAGCTAGTTTGGCTTAGGTTGTAGATCTAGTTTGGCTTAGGTTTTGTTGCAGTTTCGCGGGGCCTGGAGCCGGGGCTAGCGGCGCGTCTGACGGTATGGTCAGGTGTGTGTGGGGGTGTTTGTGGGTGGTTTGTATGTGTGTTTGTTTGCGTGTGACACAGTGTTGGCAGTAGCCGTCAGCTGCTGCCTGGTACTTTGTACTAAGCAACCTACACGCCGGACCCACACGAGACATTTCCACACCCGCACTAAATACTTCCACACCCGTAGGCCTAATAAATACGTCCACAACCGCACTACATGTCCACAACTCCACACCCGCACTAGACACAGTGGCGCCTAGGCCTACACGTGTGACACACCTGCATCTCTGCCCGCCCTGTTCAGTTGTGTGTTTTTCTATTGGCATATTTAGTGTCAGTTTGGGTTTGTGAATGTTTTCATTGCTTTTACCTGTGCGCTAGTGTTTTGTCTGGCCATTAATCATATAATGTTATCTAGTTTACTAGCTAGATGATGCGTAAAATAGGTCGCGGCGAAATTACCCCGCCGGGCGGGGTAATTTCGCCGCGAGAGTGACTTTTTTTCAAAAATTCGGCAGCATGCCAAAACATATTTTGTTTTCGTTTTTTGGGCATCTATAGCAGAAAGGCTGAATGTATAGATAAAAAATTAGAAATTTAAAAATTCCATTTGTGGCAGTTTCTATTAGTCAAAATACGTGATTTTCGGCGAAATTACCCCGTCTTACCCTATAATCTAAACCAAACTTGCTCTACAACCTAAACCAAAACTGCTCTACAACCTAAGCTAAACTGCAGCCGAATCCATGCAATAGTTTCAGAGATATCGGCGTTTGAATGCAAATTATTAGCGCAGCGGCGAAATTACCCCGTCTTACCCTATAGAGTCTAGACGGTACTGGTTTGTATAGGCTACTTAGTCTTGTATCCCACGTACCGTACTGGGTACTATGCACACATAGGCCTACCGGTACTAGGTGTTAGGTAGGTAGGTCTATCTAGCTATCTATTGCCTGACGCCGTGATCCCCGAAGGGGTGGCCACGAACGAACCGCCCCCATGCTCCTCTGTCCCTCTGTCCCCAGTCAGTTGACACCCCTCCTCCCAACCAGCACTGCCTTCATCCATAAACTTCCTCACTCCATCCTTCCATCTCTCTTTCGGTCTACCTCTCCCTCTCTGTCCTTCCACCTCGCTCTTGTACACCTTCATAATCATTCTCTCGCTTCCCATACGTTCCATATGGCCGAACCATCTCAAGGTGTTCCTTTTCACACTTTCCAGCACATCTACCTCCACACCACATCTCCTTACTTCCTTATTCGTGTGTCTATCCCTCCATGTAACTCCGCACGCACTTTTCAAGTAACTCATTTCCACCCCTCTCACTCTTGGTCTGAGTCTCTTCTCAAACGTTCATGCTTCGCTTCCGTAAGTCAGTGTCGGGATTACCACACTGTCATGCAAGGACTTCTTCACTTCCATACTGACCACCCTATTTCTTGTTACTGCTTTCAGCGTTCCTACAACCCTCTTCCCCTGTTGCACCCTCTCCCACACTTCTTCATCCATAGTCCCATCTTTACTCAACACACTGCCCAGATACTTAAATGAGCTGACAATCTCCATAGCCTGACCGTTCAACTTCACCTCACACTCTGTGGCTTCACCCCTTTTGAAGACCATAACCTTGCTCTTCCCCGCATTTATCTTCAGATTCCGTTTTTTGCACACTGTTCCAAACACATTTACCAGACCCTGCAACTCCCATTCATTATCGCTCATCAGAACTGTATCATCAGCAAACAGCAGTACAGGCAGCTTCCACTCATTTCCCTCCCTTATCAGCGATACACTAACTTCCACTGCTCTTTCTTGTATTTCTTTCATGACTCCATCCATATACTGTATACAGTAAACAACCATGGGGACATCACACACCCCTGTTTCAACCCAACATTCAGGTAAAATAACTCGCTCTGCTCATTCTCCACACATACTGCCGCCTTTGCACCCTCATAGGCCTACATGCTCTTCACTGCTTACAGCAACTTGCCATCTACTCTATATATTCTAAGTACGGTACTTTCCACATACCTTCTCTATCCAGGTAGATAAGGGTTAGTATTGTATCCCATATACTGGGTCTAGGTTAGGTTCTTTGGTTAGGTTAATGACAAGGGATCGGGTGGTAGGTATGGAATAAACTAGGTAGGAACACTTACTACAGTAAACTCCCTTTTATCCAAAAATCATGAGTCTTTTGAAATTTTGGATAAGCGATTTTTACAGATAAAAGAGAGTCCCTCTATATAAAGCTAAATATGTGTACAAATGGCCAAATATACTGTTTTCAATTAATTTAAAACCATTTCTAGGCTGTCTTAACTTCAAATTATCATCTAATTCAAGCTATGTCTACTTCAGAGGGGTTAAATTGATGCAATTAAGCACCCAGAGAGGCTTAAATAATTGAAAAATAGTTAAAAATACGGATAGCAGAACCTTTGGTTAACTAAAAGTTTTGGATAAAAGGGAGTTTACTGTAGCTGGTAGGTAAGGGTTAGTATTGTATCATGTACTAGGTAGGCCTACTAGTGCCATGTACTAGGACCAATTCTCTTTCTAATTTACATCAACGACATAGATGAGGGTCTCACCTGTACAATCTCAAAATTTGCTGACGATACAAAAATTGCAAATAGCGTCCTCTCAAAAGAACAAGTTGATGATATGCAACACAATCTAGATAAATTGTCATGTTGGGCCCAAATTTGGCAAATGAGTTTCAATGCGGATAAATGTAAAGTACCTGTACGGTACTACATATCGGATACCTAAATGAGAAAGCAAACTATTCGATGAAAGGCACTCAGCTTAAGAATGTAAACAGAGAAACCGATCTGGGAGTAACAATATCGAGTACCGGGTAACCTAAAACCGAGTCAACAATGTTCAGAAGTTGTTAAGAAGGCAAACAAAATAATTGGCTTTATAGGCAGGTTATTTGAGCATAAATCCAAAGAAGTTATCCTAACCCTTTACAATTCCTTAGTCCGCCCTCTTCTGGAATACTGCGTTCAATCCTGGTGCCCTTATTACCAAAAAGATATAAACAAGCTAGAACGAGTTCAACGTAGAGTTACCAAAATGATACCTAGCCTAAAGAACAAACCATACGAAGAGCGTCTTAGAGAATTAAATCTATTTCCTTTAACCCAGCGCAGATTAAGAGGTGACTTAACCCTCCAGCCCCGGCTATGTATTATATATATATTCCTCGAAACCCGGGTGTTTTGGCCGAAAAACGTCTAGGCTAGGCTACCGTATATTTGTTAATCTGACTGCTTCCCGCATTCCCGTGCATCCCCAAGCGTAGCTGTGTTATTTACCTGTAGAATGGCGTTAAGTAGAGCTCTCTAAGTCAACTGGTTGAGTTGTGATGATGATTTCATTGGAGATAACTTTATGGCCAAAACAGCCACTTTACACTACTTTTCGATACTTAACAACAACATACAGGCACACACGAACAAGCGACGCTCTCCTTCTTGTGGCCGGAGATGCGGGGCGTCGGTCCAGCCGGCTGTTGTTTACATGCGTCGGACCGACGCCTCGCACACGAAGCTCACAGGCTTTCAAGAGCCCTTCCGGGTACCTGTTATATGCTTTTTTATGGGCGTTCAAGAGCCCTTCCGTGGTGAGAGGGTTAATTCAAGTGTTCAAAATCATCAAAGGCATCGACAATATGAACTGTAGTAAGTACTTCACTATCGACCAATCTAATTACACGCGGGGAAACGGTTGCAAAATTATTGGTAAATCTTTTAACTCACACAAATCTAAGAATTTCTTCTTCAATCGAGTTGTCAACTTGTGGAATGGGCTTCCCCGAAACGTTATAGACTGCATCACCGTTGATTCATTTAAACTCCGCCTAGACAAATATCTCGCATCAAACCCGCGACTGACTGCGTTTGTAAATGAATAACTTTATTTTATCCCCCCCTCAGTTACTAACCCATCTGTCCCCTACTAACTTCCTAATCCTGCCACGGACATTAGTTCCAGGGCAGTAATTCCCTTTCCAATGTTCCCTTACCCACTCTAAACCACTGTTTGGACACTTGATCCTCAGTGTTTTGGAGGACAAGCAACCTAGAAGGGTCACTAGATCTGTTGTTGCTTGATTTCCTTTGTACTCCTTTGTACTAGCTGGTTGGTAAGGGTTACTTTTGTATCCCACGTACTAGGTACTAAAACACGTACTACCTGATAGGTAAGGGTTAGTATTATATCCAATGGCCTAGGTCTAGTTTAAGTTAGGTTACTTGGTTATTTTACTTATATAAATATCAAACCCCGAGCCAACTTTTGCTACAAATTGGCTCGGCTTGTCCAAATTTCGAGTTTTATGGGTTATTCAATTACCTTTTTATGAGTTTACGAGTTTCAAAATACGCAAAACCCAAACCTAGTTTCGAATTGAGGTTACTGGGTTTTTGTACTGTGAAAAATCGAAAAACCCGAGCTAACTTTTGCCAAAAGTTGGCTCGGGTTTTATGTGTTTCAAATTAATGGAAACTCGAGCCAGGTTTAGTTTCAATACCTTATTATCGCCTTTTTACGCCTTCTACCCCGTAATTTCCCTGATCCCCATTATCGGTAGGCGTGTTTTAACATCCATCGATAATGGGGAACCAGGTTTTCCCGAGATTTCTAATTAATTACAAACACTATGTAATAGTGTAACACTATGTAATCTCGATCAATCTCATCTCGATATTTCGCATCTCGATGCCTCCTTCAAGCTCTCCCCAATCACAAATCTCGATGAAAAAAAAACGTTAATCTCGATAGCTAAATATCGATACTAGATGCTTACAGTATATACAGTACTAATATAAGCAGAGTAATCTTGACCAAATCGATTTGTGAACCTCGCAGTCATTGTGTTTTGTTTACCTATATACTAATGTACCGCTAGCGTATAGTATCGATCGTTTTCGAGCGGTAGTCTAACCTGACTCTCATCTCTGCCGCTTTCATTTACGTAGTAATATAAATTACTTTACCATGTTTTAATATACATTAATATTTGTATGAGGAAAATCTAATATAGGCTATAATAATAGTAAAGACAAAAGAAAACTTGATAAATCTTTATATCATGGAAAATTTATTGAAGTCGGTAGATTTGCGGCCATTTTAGCAACTTGTAGCCTCATGATACAACACATGTTGATCACCAGTCGACTTTTGTTTTTGTTCAAGTGAAGATGCTTTGTTTTATTGATCAATTACATGGAATATTGTAGATGTAGTTGTAACTTAAGGGTTCGGGAGTCATAAGATACACATATATTGATCCAGATTGAGCAAAACGGGGGTTAATGCAGCTGGTTGGCGATCGTAAGTACAAGTTACTCGGTCAAAAGTGGTGATTGCCAGATTTGATGTGGGTTACTTGCCGACTCGCTGGTCCCTATTGTATTTTCCCCCATAAGAAGTTAACTTCGCATCTCGATTGCTTTTTTCGGTCCCAATACCCATTGAGATAGGTGATCCCACTGTATGTTGATGTACGGTAAATGAACATAAAAAATATAAAACAATAGGAAAAATCGTGGTATTAAAATAAGTATTTTCCGGGAAATTGAGGTAAATTGGATACAGTACATGATGGGTTGAGGTCCTTTTGACTTATTGTCATCCTCATAAATGTTGATCTGTAAGGGGGCAAAAACAGGTTGCCGGTTCTTTGTTTGGTAAGAATTGTGTTAGCGGGCATACCGTCCGCTTTGTGTACAACTTTACATAGTCGCACACTCGCAGTTACATTCGCGCCTAATTTGACTGCTGTTATTGGTCAATATAAAGTTTATGTAATTTAATTGCAAATATAGTATTGTTTTTGCATTTTCTTATCAATATTAGAGGTTTTTAACCCTTAAAGAGCGGCGCTCGACTTAAGTCGTGCACCAATTTGCAGCAAGTTAGGAGCATTATTAAGGCTTTTAAAGGGTTAAAATCGAGTGCAAATGGCCGGGAGAGCAGCGGGCCAGACAGCCGACTCCCAGGGCTTACCGCCGCCCATTAACTCAAGTTCCCTGTGTTCTCGAGAGGCTGGCAGTGTAGCCAGTAGTGAGCATAGCTGGGAAAAATATACCGATATATGCTAAACTTCCATGTTCGTGGCACCACTGCAAGAGAACCACGAGTGCTACGTAGCTCGTGCTGGTCTCATTTTGAAGCTTTTAGTGCCTATTTTTTTGCTAAATAATTTTTTTTTCATGCAGATGCTTGATTTATCATGCAGGAGGGCCTGAATATGCCCAAATGAGCCCAAAACACCCCGCTAGACAAGGGTTAAGGGTGTTTTCATGTGTGATAATAGTAGGAAATGCATATTTACCCATTATCTAATAATCTAAAAACATGCCCCGGGATGGATGTAGTTACCGGGTGTACCAATACCGACATACAACGTAAATCATCTATAAATACTTAACCTAACTAAAAAGCCTAACCTTTAGGTTAGGTTTGGTTAGGGTAATGTATTTTTGTATCCAAAGGCAGTCAAAATAGACGGGAACATGATGGTGAGCGTCCGCGTAGTGTAAACAAGACGGGCGGTACACCCGGTAACTACATTCTTGCCCATGCCCCCCACTAGTGGGGAGGGCTATGAATATCAGGGAAAAGGATAGGTTAAAGAGGATAAAAAGCAAAAAACAAGCTGTATTTGGCCATTACCGTTTGTTGTGGGCTACAAAATAGGTTGAGGGGGGGCAAGCACCCCTCACCCCCCCCAGGAGTTATTGAAATCCCATATATTTTAACAGCAGGGGAAAAATCCGGGTAGAATGTAGAATTCTTGCGTACCGCCAGCCTTGTTTACACTACGCGAAGCGGCGGCGGACGCTTTCCATCATGTTCCCGTCTAATTTGACTGCCTTTGGATACAATAATATGTTGAGGGGGGGCCCTCACCCCCCCCCCCCCCCCATGACATATTGTCATCATCATATATATTGCCAGCAGGGGGCAAATAACCGAAAAAAATCGCTGTCAAAATAGACGCGAACTTAACCACGGCGATCGACATATGTAAACATGACGGCGTCGGCGCCGGACACTTGCGATCATGTTCCCGTCTATTTTTAATGCCATTGGATACAATAATATGTTTAGGGGGGGCTTTGCCCCCCTCACCCCCATGACATATTGTCATCATCATATATATTGCCAGCAGGGGTCAAATAACCGATATAATTGCCGTCAAAATAGACGCGAAGTTGACCGCAGCGATAGCACTAGTGTAAACATGACGACCGTACGCCCGGAAACTACATCCATCCCCAAAATCCCTCATTTTCCCTAACCAACCCTATTGTTGGATAATGGGTAAACACTGACAGTCTGACTTCCGACAGTCCTTGTATAACAGGCCTAGGTAAATACTGTAGGGCCTACTCACTTCCGATAGTCCTCGATATACTGTATACTCCAATAGATATGAACGAAAATCATGTAGGATACACACACCAAAAAAAATTTGAAAGACGTATGAGAGTCATCCAACTGATAACGCAAGTCGCCGAGGCTACACTCGCGGCGGATGTAAACAAACCCACCCGCCTCTTTCGAGGTAGGCGATTTAGAGGATCCTTTTTTTTCCAGGATCAGTAATAAATTTTTACGCGCATTTAGACACATATATGAATGAAATAACATAGAATAAGAAAGCTATAGGCCCCGATAAAATTGACGGGTGAATTTTAATTACATAAACTTTATATTTATTATTGGCCCCTCCATCATTGACGATTATGCCTATTACATAAGGCTCCCTCTTCAAACACTCATCCGCCGTAGTTTTGAATCTACCGCGCAGAGCATAAAAAATTGAGGAGCCTTCATCATGAGCGCACGCAACCTCACTCATGGTTCAGTCATTATGAAATTGGGTTCTCACTACGAAAAAACTTTGTAACAAATAAAAAAGAAAAAGAAAATAAGAATAACTATTCATAAGCTCTCCATATACTCGTGGATGTACTTGTGTGGATCTTTGACCAGACGCTGACTCAGGCGTCATTCTTCCTTCTCTGCTCTGCGCTCAACCGACCCGGACGTGCCTCCCCACGCTCCGCTCGTTCCGCATTTGTTGCGTCCCTAGTGAGTTTTTTGCTCATTTGTTTACTCCGGGATGTATCGAGTAAGGTTAGGATATGCGTAGCAGGAGTGTCCTGGGCGGGTTTCCCGCAGTGCAGTGTATTTTGGGTCGTATGTTTGGGGCATCTATTTCGGGTGTTCCCTCGTGGTCCTGTTGTGGACATGTGAAGTTTTTCACGGTTAGCTAGCTTTGTGATGCAGGCGGCTTTCATTACGCGTTATTATTGCTGCCTTTTATCTTTCTGATGAGGTAGCTTTTTATTCTCTGACGTTCCCAGTGTATTTTTCTTCACTTAGTGAAGTTTTTTCTGGGTCCCGAGTCAGTTCTTCCCTTTACCGGGAAGTTTTTGCTACAGTGGTGTGTTGACGGTGGTTCCTGTTGTGATATAATTCAGTGCTTTTTGTTTATATTACGACATGTTTACTGTGTTTTCCGTCTGCTTAGGCCTAGCCAGCCTCTCGTAGCTTTGCCACATGCACAAGTGTTATTGATTTATGTTATAAATATGTACTACTGTGTCATGTGTGTCCTGGTTTAGTTGTGTATTGGCTAATTCCACGGACTATATATGTGTCCTGGATTAGTTGTGTACTGGCTAATTCCTCGGACTATTTGTGTGACCTGGGTTAGTTGTGCTTTGGCTAATTCCACGGTCTATTTGGTGCATTCAGATTGAATCTGAACGGGCTGGGTTGCCTTTTCCGGCGGGTTTTCTCGGTTACACCATGAAAACCCGGCTGGTTGCCGAGTTTTAATCACGCGTGGTTAAAAAAGGCTTGTTTTCCCCGGCGATTAGTGGCCTGAGGCTCTCCAGGACTGCGTCTCTGTGGTGGGGCCTGTGTTCAGGCATACTGTGTTTCCCGGCAGGATGGCTTTACCCATTTAACTAAGTGTTCATACGGACACTTGTTGAGTTGAGTTTTTCCCGGTTTTTACAAAGCCAGTAAAACTAGGCTGTTTGTTGATCTTTCCTCCCCAGCAATCTTTTGCAAAGAAGTGGGGATAGGAATTTTGGGGTTAACGTTAAAATTCACACCCGGCAGTTGCACCTTGGGAGGGTAGGATTAACAGATTTGTTTAATTCAGTGAAGTTAACCAGACATTCGAGGGGTACGATACGTATCGCCGCCATTCAACATACGGCGATCTAGAACGCTTCGGGAGAAGCCAGATCTAGCATTTAAGACAGGATTCCCAGTTTTTGATCTGCGAGATAATACGGGGGCCGGCGTCTTTGAGTTTTTTTTTCCAGTAAGAACTTAACAAACACCACTGGGAAGACTGCGTCATATATAAAAAAGCCATGCTGGTCTTTATATTATGTCAGAGGATATTCATAAATCTTTTGGACAAGTTAAGATATTCTGAAATTTTTAATTACGAACCTTCCGCGTAGCGAGCCGTGATAGTTGTGTATTACGTCTCGTTACCCGGCGGGTTGTCTAACACTTGTGTTCGAACATGTCGATGTAGCCTTATGAGCATTAATTCCTGGATTTTTTTTTTTTTTTCCAGGGCTGAGTTCCGGCGGGACTCTCGAGAACCTGGAGTAAACCGGGGGTGGGTTCGTGTTTTCCACCAGTCTCTGTCATGGCTACCATAAACCCTGTTTTTGCCTTGTGTATTGCTCCCTCTTGTTCAGGTATCCCTATATTTGCACACACTCATTGCATTAGATGTGTTAAATGTCTAGATCGCTCAAGGGGTTTGTGGGTAACGGGGAACTGTACCTTCTGTACTCAATTGAGTGCCAAAGTGTTGCGGGACAATAGTGGATCCGCGGCGGTCGCTTTGAGGGAGGTCAGGCAGCAGTTGTCAACTTATGCTACCACGGTGGCTCATAAAGCGCTGCAATGTGATAATGTAATTCTTTGGGATAAATTATTGATTGAGCACCCCCCTATTAAACGTACCTCTAGAGTAACTGTACGAAAGTCGGCAGAGACTGGGCAGGGTACAGCACTTTCTCTGGTCCCTACAACTTCTAAGAGACCTCGTGAACCCACGCCCCCGGTGACAGCCTCCACGTCACGGGCGCGGTCCAGGTCCAGGTCGCCCCTCAGACAACAGCCGCCTAGTCACTCTTCTTCACCAGCAAGAAAGAGGAGCAAAGAGGAAAAGTCCAAGGACAGCTCTAGTGAAAGATCAGAAAAGTCTAAGAGCAGTGAAAAATCTAAGTCACACCGCAGCCACAAATCTTCCAGGAAAGATTCTAAGGAACGAAAGGCCTCCCGGCGTTCGCCGGAGCCTCGTGCCTCACTTTTTGCCTCTACTCCCGACTCATCTAGTGTCCAATCTGATGGGGCGGGAGTGGAGTCAGAGACTGTGGTGGGGGTGTTGTCGGCGGACAGGTTACCAATGGATATTATACACTTGGAGTTAGAGAGTTCTGTAGGCAGTGATCGCCCTTTAGAAGAATCTAGTGGGGGCTCAGTGGTTGATGGTGTTTCTGACTCCCAAGGGAGTTCGGGCCAAGGCCTGGGTGTATGGCGGTATTCCCAACCAGGGCATGAAGGCCCACGTTTGGTTCAAGAGCCACAGGTACGGACGGACGTCCACCGGGACGCTGTGATCCCATCATCCATTCCTGATTTAACTTGGCACCAAGACGAGGTTCCGGCTTCGGCGGAACCCTCTCATGATGGGCCGGATGACAAGGATGAGGTGTCTATAATCTCTGACATGGAAGTGCAAGAGTCGGGTTCAGTTCTAGACGACTCGCAAGATAGGAATGATTCACCTTTGAGTTCTTCATCCACTAAATTTGTCACGGCGGAGGAAATAGATGGGTTATTAGTAACTGCTCTCACAAAATATTTTGGCCAACAGCCGGAGACTCCTACAGTGGACCTGGGAGCTCCCATGACAAGTTCAAGTGTTCAGCCTCTGATCGCTTCTATTGCTTTGACCAAGATTCTGCACCCTCCCCCTATATCACCTAATATAGTCGCTAGGCCTGCTTCGGCGGCACTGACTACTTCTAATGTAAGGGTGGTAACGGATGTGAATCCTCCCCCGTTGGATAAAGCACCGTTAAGAAAGGTAGCTATGCCCCTGTTAAACGGTCCAGATGACTCATGGGTTCAAATGATCCCAACTAAGCCAGAGACAGCACAGCCCACTTTGTCAGGGGAACTTCCAGTGCCACGTGAGTGGGTAATCCAAGGAAATAAATCTAGAAAGTTACGAGCCTTGGATATTGCGGGTAATGTACTTGATGTTAATATTAAGGCCATTCCGAACCATTATCACCATGACTTTTTTGTGTATACAGCTACCCCTGCCTCAGCTTCAAAGCTGTTTTCTGACTGGACCAAGCATGACGGTTTTAATGATATAAAAGCACTGTCAGCTCTCACTCCAGAATTAGATTTACAAACGGTCACAGACACAGCCGCTAACCCAGTGTTGAAGGTGGGGCAGTTGGGTCCAGGACCTTGGGTGGAATGGGAAGTAGAGGCTCAGAACTTTGCGACCACCTTCACCTCAAAATCTTCCCACCAGATTCCTCAGGACAGCCATTCTTGGTTCTCTATGCCAGTCTTTTCAGCCGGCGGAGTCCCATCTGCTTTGTTTGCTTTTTTAGCTGCCCCCAAAATCAATCTCTGTGAACTTAAAGATCCTTTCACTACGCCTTCACCAGCTCACCTAGACCGGGAGTTTAGGCTACGAGGGAAGGCGTATAGACTTTTTTCCCAGTACATCGTTACGCACCAGGTGGCGAAATCTATGTTACGATCCACTCAGGTAATCGCGGACACGGAAGCCAGACGATCGGTTGAACTATCTCGGCGATTACTCCTTCAGACTTCGATTCAGTTGTTGGGAGATATACGCACGGCCTTGCTCGAGGCGGTGCGGGCGAGACAGAATCTTAGGATGTCCCTGGTGAGGAAACTCCCTGACAGAATTGCGAACCAGGTGGTCATGTCGCCGGTGCTAACTCCCTCGTTAATGTCCCCTGATGTGTGGAGAACTATTTTCAATATGGCTCAGGCCTTTAAGCACAGTCCCACCCCTTCTAAGAAACCTGCTTTTAACTTTCCCAAATCCAAGCCAGTCGCAAAAGCTCAGCCGGGTGGGTCAAAGCCCTTTCAGATACCTAAGTCCGCTTCCCCCCAAGGTCAGTACAGGTACAAACAAGGTAAGTTTGCAGGTCATAAAGGCCGAAGCTATAGCAGACCGGGCCAGGGCTCGTCTTCTGCCAACGCCGGCCAGTCGGCTAAGCATCCACCACCACCACCACCGCCACCACCAAAAAACTAAAGTCTCTCTCACTCCCAGGGCCGGTCTCACGGCGGGTGGATCAGAGGGTAGTACAGCCGGCGAACCCTTGTCTGCTAACTGGGTCGTTCCGGACGTGTCACCACGCATGGCCAGTAAATACTTGGGCGAGGATGGTGGCACGCAAGGGCATCACCTGGCAGTGGCTCCGACGACCTCGTTTACGTCAGCCGACAAAGGCAACTTTAGTTTCTTTAGAGGTGGAGTCGCTAGTCCAGGAAATGATCGCCAAGAATGTCATCATCCCGGTTCCTCAAAATTACCCAGTTTTCACATCCAAACTATTTTTAGTGCCAAAAAGGGACAGTGTTCAGATGAGACCAGTCGTAGACCTGTCTTATCTGAACCTCCATATTCACAACATGTCATTCAGGATGCTTACAGTAAACCAGATCAGGCTAACACTTCCGCCGGGAGGATGGATGTGTTCTTTAGACCTGACGGACGCGTATTGGCACGTCTCGGTCAACAAAAGATTTCAAAGGTTTCTGAACTTAAGAATAAAGCATCAGACTTATGTCTTTCAGAGGATGCCGTTTGGATTGAACCTAGCACCTCGCTTATTCACGAAATTAGTCCGGCAAGCCCTGATGCCCTTGTTAAGGCAAGGGATCAGGATTTTATGGTATCTAGACGACTGGCTAGTGGTGGCAGAGACGGAACAAGTATGCATAAATCATGTCAACATAACATTAAAACATGTCAAAACTCTAGGGTTCAAGGTCAACCTGGTAAAGTCAAACCTTGTTCCCTCAAGAGTAGTTCAGTGGATAGGGCTGGTCTGGGACACAGCTACTCTCACTCTGAGTCAGAGTGTGGACAATCGCAACAGATTTCGCAGGAATTTTTTTATGTTCCTTCACAGTCTGACTACGACACGGAGAATCTGGGAATCTCTGGTCGGCTCTCTCAACTGGATTCAACTAACGGTAAGGTTGGGCCGGTTAAGAGTCAAACGTTTAATATTGGAGGGCAACAAATATTTTCCGCTAGTGCCGGCGAAAAAATTATGGCCCATACCAAAATTAATCCACAACTTACTAGCGGTCTGGGCGAAGAGGGAAACATTGCACTCAGTCATGTCATGGACCTCTCCTCCGCCGACGGTATGGGTAGACACGGATGCGTCAGGAACGATAGGTTGGGGCTTTCAGTCAAACCGAGGGCACCAGGGTCAAGAGCTTTGGTCCCATTTAGAAATCTCCCACATCAATGTCAAAGAATTACTAGTCCCCTTATATTTCCTTCAGGCTCACGGCTCTACTTTACGGGGCAAGGCGGTGGCCTTCAGAATGGACAATCTGAATGCAGTTCACTGTATTCAGAAACAAGGGTCGATGAGATCTCGGGGGTTGCTAAACGTGTCAGAAGAAATTTTTATTCTAAGGCTGGACATTCAGCTTCACGCATCTTACCTCCCAGGCGTAGCAAACGTCTGGGCAGACGCTCTGTCCCGGAGACAGAGCACAACAGTAGAATGGGCACTTAAGCAAACCATTTTCGACCAAATGATTGCGGAGCCTTACCATCCACAAGTGGATTTGTTTGTGTCAGAGGAGACTCACAAACTCCCACTGTACCTCACCCGCCGGACGATAACGCCGGCGGGCGGGCCAGATGCACTGGTGACAGACTGGAACAGGTGGAGTTCCATTTATCTGTTTCCGCCGCCAGATGCGTCTCTAATGTGCCACGTAGTAAACACTACAGGATTATCGAGGCGTAGTCTCGCTAATCGCGCCCCTGTGGCCGGCGCAGTTGTGGTACCAGCAATTGAAGACGTGGTGCCCGGACCCGGTATCACTCCCGGTGGGGTTTTTCCACTTAGACACAATTGGCAACCTAAAGACTTCGCTGACTTTTGCATTATGGACATTCAGGAGGCCAAATGGCTAGCACCATATGGTAGAGACGTGACCAATAAATTCATGAATCAATATATCTAGTCTACTAAGCGACAGTATCAATCGCATTGGCAGGCCTTTACTTCTTGGATTCTTAGAACAGAACAAACTGTGCCCTCGGTGGCTTTGGTTTTTAATTATTTAAATTATCTGTTCGAGCAGAAACGTTTGTCTGTAGTAACGTTAACAAATCACTTAACGGCGATTAGGATACCGTTTTTGGACCTTACCGGTCTCTCCATACCAGTTGCGGAGGAAAAAGGTTTTATGAGGGCATGTTTTAACCCTTAACCCTCCTGGCCCGGGCAGGCTCTCAAAATGACAGTGTGGGCTACCCGGGCGATCTGGCCGAAAAACGTCTAGGCCTAGGCTACCGTATTTTTGTTTAGTTTAACTGCTAGAAATTTCCCACGCATCTATAAATGTAGTGCGGTTTCCAATCTGTAGACTGGCGTTGAGTAGAGCTCTCTATGTCAACTGGTTCAGTTGTGATGACGATTTCAGTGGAGAGCACTTGCAGGCGATGTTAGCAATATGACGATCTTTTCACTACTGAAACAACGACATACAGACATACAATAACAAACGAGTCTTCTCTTTCTTGTTTTCGGAGGTGCGGTGACGTAACGATCGGCTTTGTTTACATGCGTCGGACGCACGGCGTTCAGACCAAGCTGAATAGGCTTTCAAGCTTACAGATTTTAAAATGACACCCGGGCTCCTGCCCTTAATTCGTGGTGTCATTTTAAAATGACAACCGGGCCAGGAGGGTTAAAGAGCGGCGCTCGACTTAAGTCGTGCACCAATTTGCAGCAAGTTAGGAGCATTATTAAGGCTTTTAAAGAGTTAAAATCGAGTGCAAATGGCCGGGAGAGCAGCGGGCCAGACAGCCGACTCCCAGGGCTTACCGCCGCCCATTAACTCATGTTCCCTGTGTTCTCGAGAGGCCGGCAATGTAGCCAGTAGTGAGCATAGCTGGGAAAAATATACCGATATACAGTCAGGACCCCCAATACACGATTCCACAATGCGCGAAAACCCTAATACACGAGTTACCCCTCGAAAATAACATTAATTAATTAAACATTAATTACGCGAGGTGGTACCACAATACACGAATCGAGAGCTAAGAAGGGGCCAAATCCGCTATTCCCGCTTGATACGTGAGCATGTCTACGTTTCGCGAGGCCCAGGAGTAGCTCCGAAAAAAGAAGAAGACGGGCATACGCTTACCCTCCCTCCCGCTTACCCTCCCTCCCACAGTCCCGCTCAAGCGCTCATAGCCGTGCGGAGTGACCAAACGTTTGTAGTGCCTGCCACTTTTTTCGCCATGCCACGCCAATATAAGAAGATAACACACAAAATGAAGGTGGAAGTGTTGGATTGCAAGAAAAAAGGAGAAGGAAACTGTGCAATAGGCTTGTCAGAGTAAACTGTTCGTACGATTTGGTCAGGGAGGGAGAAGTTGGAGAAAATTGTGAAGTCCTACGGTCCTAGTCCTAGTCCTAGCCCTAGCCTATCTACTACTAATTTTAAGGTAAGGTTTCATATTTTTATTCATTGTTCTTCTTATATATAAGATATAGACTGTACTGTAGAGCCAAAAATGTCGAAAATAGGGCCAAAAATGTCGAAAATAGGCCATAATTGAGAGATGTCACCCAATCTAATTATTCCCATTTAAAGTTAGTTCCACAATACACGAATTCACAATACGCGATGCCTCCTGTCACCCCTATTCTCGCGAATTGGGGGTCCTGACTGTATGCTAAACTTCCATGTTCGTGGCACCACTGCAAGAGAACCACGAGTGCTACGTAGCTCGTTCTGGTCTCATTTTGAAGCTTTTAGTGCCTAGTTTTTTGCTAAATATTATTATTTTTCATTCAGATGCTTGATTTATCATGCAGGAGGGCCTGAATATGCCCAAATGAGCCCAAAACACCCCGCTAGACAAGGGTTAAACTCCGCCCACCTCCCCGTCAGCTCATGCCTACCTGGTCTCTGGACAAGGCATTGTCTTTACTTCATTCCCGTCTGTACCAAAATACTGCAGATTTTACATTACTTTTAAAAAGGGCAGTATTCCTTATGGCCTTGGCTACCGGGAACAGAGTATCTGAGCTGGCGGCGATGAGCAACACACCTAATTGCCTCAGGTTTGGTAGGCTTAATGAGTGTATTCACATTGCACCTTCCCCAGGGTTCATAGCCAAGAATGAGCACAGTGAACACGTGTTTTCAGAGTTCACGGTGCCGGCGTTGAAAAGGGGAAAGGTGCACCATAATTTATGTCCAGTGCAAGCTCTAACCAAATATTTGAGAGTGGCACCTCTAAATCACCACGGTGCTTTATGGGTAGCAAGTACGGGTAAACGCTTGATGAAACGTAGACTGGCTTCTCTCTTGGTCGAGGTCATTAAAGAGAGTAATCCCGGCGTTGTGGGTAGGGCCCACGATTTACGCAAGTGGGCGGCTTCGTTACGTTTCCTTAAGAATTTTTCTGTTGAAGATATTACGTCCACACAGTTGTGGGCCTCTAATCATACGTTTTTGACTCGTTACCTCTCAGTAGCTCTAGACAAACCTTCCTTGCCATGTATAGCTTTAAGGCAAAGGGTCTAGGTGGCCCCTAAGTCACTTTTTGGTTAATTTCAAGAAAAGGGGGGGGGGGGGTGCAGTCAGTGTAACATAGGACACCCTAGACCCCGCCAGAATATGAGAGCTGTGATACTGTTTATGGGTGTTGTGATATTTAAATTTCTCTGTACTATTCATTACAGGAAATTATGCTAGTACAATTTTAGTACAAACAACAGTGTAGTTGTAAGTAGTTTTTGGGCTGAGAAGCAATCTAATTTAAGCATTGGTTATATTTTGCAAGGTATATCCACTAATTTTATGGGGTTTATATGTGCACATGTAAACTTATAAGTTTTAGTTTTCACCACTTAATTTAAGTTGGGTGCCTCGTTAACTGGCGGATCTGTTCTCAGAATCTCAGAGTTAACACCCTTTTTTATCAAGCAGGCTTCTTTGAAGCACGCTCCTGCTTGTACCCCTTTTTTGTATAAGTTGTGCTGTATAAAGTTTATGCGCCAAATATATATATTTTTTACAAAGTAAGAATACTATGTGGTTGTTTGATTATCTGCCTTTGCTAGAGTTATGATATGATTACGAAAGTCCCCCTCCAGTCTTAGATATCAGGCATAATCGTCAATGATGGAGGCCACTAATAAATTATAGGTTTGACTCCTGCAAGGAGATAAAGAAAACCTAATATTTAGTAGTGGCCCCGTAATCATTGACGACTGGGGCCCTCCCGACCATCCCCTTCCCATTCGTTGATGTATTAAGGATTTTGGTATACTTGATATGTCTGAAGGAAGAATGACGCCTGAGTCAGCGTCTGGTCAAAGATCCACACAAGTACATCCACGAGTATATGGAAAGCTTATGAATAGTTATTCTTATTTTGTTTTTGTTTTTTATTTGTTACAAAGTTTTTTCGTAGTGAGAACCCAATTTCATAATGACTGAACCATGAGTGAGGTTGCGTGCGCTCATGATGAAGGATCCTCAATTTTTTATGCTCTGCGCGGTAGATTCAAAACTACGGCGGATGAGTGTTTGAAGAGGGTGCCTTATGTAATAGGCATAATCGTCAATGATTACGGGGCCACTACTAAATATTAGGTTTTCTTTATCTCCTTGCAGGAGTCAAACCTATAATTGTCCCTGTTATTTGCCTCCCTGCTGGAAATATGTATGATGACAATAAGTCATTATTGTATCTCACGGCCAGGTGTTGGGTAAATTGTTTTGTTACCGGCTGTGGGATTCAATAATGGGTTGAGGGAGGCTTTGCCCCCTTCACCCCCCATGACTTATTGTCATCATCATATATATTACCAGTAGGGGCAAATAACGGCAGTCAAATTTGACGCGAATGTATCTGCGAGCGTGCGACTATGTAAACAAAAACGGACAATACACCTGCTAACACAACTCCTACCCTTTGTTTTAGGGAGTAACGGCTATGGCGGGTGAGTCACACTCGCGCCATTTATTGGGTGAATCACGCTTTTGGAAAAGCCTGCCACATCCTACAAAACAAGGAGAAGGAGGTCAAGTCGACCGCATGCTTTGTTTACGTTCGAGACTTGGATTATTTTCGGGGTTATCGGGTTATTAACCCTTTGGCTGCGGCCTTGTTTGGGCTATTTAGGGCATATTCAGGCACTCCTGAATGATAAATCAAGCATCTGCATTAAATGAAGTGTATTCTGCCGAAAACTAGGCGAAAATAGCTTCAAAATGACACCAGAACGGACTGTATACGTGGTCTGGTTCACCCGCAGTGATCCCAGTGAAACGCGGGAACCCCGCTATTATGTAACACTCGCTCGCTTGGCTGCACTTATGAGAGAGAGAGAGAGAGACACGCGCGAGACACAGCCTAGCTCAGTGAGCCGCTCGGTCCTCTGAGGGTCGGAGGTGGGCCCCTCACGCTCCCGCCCACTGTCACTCGATTTTTACGTTTTTTACAGGCTTTTAAAGCCTGGAAATTGCTGTAACTTGCCAAAACATTCCAGAACGTCACCCACAGCGAAAGGGTTAAAGTCGTCAATAACGAAATTCCTCTATGCGGACTATAGGCTAATGAGAAAAATATGGCGAGTCTATTGGTCTCTATTATCCCTAATAAATTGTTGCTAATAGCGCCAATGTAGTGTTCTTTAACCCTTTCATTGCGGGACCCATTCAGGAACGTTCTGGTAATGTAAAGCAATTTACAGGCCCTTAAAGCCTCTTAACCTCTCCGCGGCGCACAGGGGGTTTTCTACAGGGTAAGACTGTGCGCACCTATGATGATTTTGGGACCTATTGCCAATTTCGATAAAAAGTACATCATCGTGTAGGGAATGTTTGCGTGCATCGGCCCATATATATTTGACCCCCCAAAAAATGTCTGGGGGGGGGTAAGGGAACGGTCCGTAGTTGAAAAATGTGGAGCGAATGGCACCGCGCGGCTAGATTGTCATCGAGCGGCGAGATTTCCCTGCCGAATTTTCACGCGCCCAGGGGATAGAAGGAGAGGGAGGAGGGGGTGGGTTACCGCGTATTATCACGTATATTGGGAGGTTTGACGTACCTCCCAACCTACCAAATAGGAAAACCTACTATTTGGTAGTAGTCTTGGAAAATCCAACGTCAAGGCTATTAACCTAATTGCAATGACGACTTGTCTATTTTGACTGCTATGTCGTCATTCCAACCGCGGTTAAAAAGAAAACGTCTAGAGTCTACTCCTTATCTTGCTCTAGGAGACGTTGTACATTAACCAAAACTACCACCGAAGGTGAAAAAAGTATAGAAGAGAAGAAAAAGGGGTTTACCTTAGTTACCGCTCAAGGCCCATCCCGTGTTCCGTCATGCGCCGATCCCTGTCGAACGTGCGCATGAGCGACCCTCTCTTGTTATCACATCTCACGTCAGCAGAAGAACGCGGATGGGCAGGGGTCCGGTGTGAGGGAGGGTATTATGTACGTTGGATTTTCCAAGACTACTACCAAATAGTAGGTTTTCCTATTTGGTAGGTTGGGAGGTACGTCAAACCTCCCAATTTGTTAGTAGTCTTGGCAAATCCAACGTCAAGGCTGCATAACAAATAGGAGGAGGACATCCAAGCCCAACATACCAAAAAAACCAATGCATAAGACAAAATTATGAATGACAAAGAAACACAATTTAAACAAGAGAGTTTAATAAAAGAGTGAAAAACTGAGGAGTAGCTAAAAAGAGCAGTTTTAACACGTGCCCGTCATTCATAGTAATGCAAAATCATAGACTTGTCTTAAACCAAAAAGTACTGTACACAAAAACCCTTTTCTTCCAAAACGAACAAAAACATGGATCACATAAACAAAACACAATTTTCAATGAGGCAAAAACACTTATGTACTGTATACATATAACATAATCCCAAACTTGCAATCCAGTGTTGCAAACCCGTACTTCCCTCCCCCCCTTTTCTAAAGAAAACAAAGTAAAAGAAAGAGTGACTAGGGGGGAAGACCAGGCAACTTCGCGAGAGCCCTAGGAAACACGACTCCCGAGAGCTATCACAGGCCGAGGGGGTCTAACAATGGACATGGAGAGGTAGGAGGAGACGAAGGTATGGACAGAAGACCACAAACCCGCCGAGGCGACGTCAGGCAACGAACGAGTCTGCAGGAACCGTAAGGAGGCAGCAAAGGATCGCACATCGTGCGCAGAACCCTGACAAGCAGGGTTACTGGCACGAATGACCCGACAAATGTGGCGTCCTATCTGTACCTTCGAGAGCCTCCTACCAGTCCGAGGAGACACCCACACAGCAGTACCCGAAGTCGGAGCCACAGACTCAACATAGGAGTGCAAGGCCTGCACCGGTCACAACACATGGTGAGTATGCCCACGCTTTAAAGCCTGGATGGTGAAAGGCTTGAAAACGTGGGTCTCTCTCTCATTCTTGGCAACAAAATGAGGGGAGGGGGCTAACGTGACGACATTCAAGGACGGGGAGAAGCGCATGCATTCCTGGGACCGCGACATGGCAGCGAGTTCAGACACCCTATCCCCAGTGGCCAGAGCGACAAGGAAGAGTGTACGCTCCAGCAACTGAACCGGTGTAGTATCCCGTGTATATGTGTGTGAAGCCAGAAGGTCCAGAGCACGCCCCAGATCCCACTGAGGAGGGATCTGGCGCGGAGGCGGTCGCTCCCTGAAGGCAGCCTTCATGAAGGAATCCAGCTCCTTCGGAGGAACGACCAGCCCAGTGACGGACTCAAAGACCTCCCGGATGGCAGACAAGTGGTTACGTATAGTGTTGACTTGAAAGCGACGTGTACGGAAGAGGTGAAACAAGTAGTGTAGGACGAGGGAAGGAGAGCTAACAGTCCGGCGAGTGTCCTGTATCCACCTAGTAAAAGACCTCCAGTGGGACTCGTAAGTCCCCCAAGTCGAAGACGTCCATGAACGCTTCAGGAAGTCAGTCAGGTCCCGTCCGTGGACTGGGAGCCACCGTGCCTCACGAACATCCACGATGCGAAGGCCAACGAGGTCCACAGGTCGCCAACCTGGCTCAAGTGGAAGTTTGAGAGAGGGAGAGGGACCGGACTCGGGCACCACCGCTTCAACTGGGAGTACCAAGCCTGGGCTGGCCACAGAGGCGCTATTAGCCAGACTCTGCCGCGGTACAGCCGCAGCCGCGCGAGGACTTTGCACATCAACAGTGCGTCTGGTGGCGGAAATATGTATATCGACTGCCACCTGTTCCAGTCTTCCATGAAAGCGTCCGGACCCCCCTCCGGAGTGCGAGTCCGGAGGGATAGGTACTGAGGCAACTTGCGCGTCTCCTTCGATGCGAACAAGTCGACCTCCGGAACACCCCAGGAAGCTGCGAGGTCGTCGAATACAGTCTGTTTCATCGCCCATTCTACAAGAACGCCCTGTCCTCGCGACAGGGCGTCCGCCCACAGGTTGGCAGTCCCGGGCAGGTAGGAGGCGTGCAGGGAGATGTTGTGTCGGTTCGCGAGGAAGAACAACTTCTCTGAGATCCCCAACAGAGTCAAAGACCTGGAGGACCCCTGCTTTTGGATACAGTGGACAGCTGTCTGATTGTCCATCCTGAAGGCCACCGACTTTCCCCGAAGGGCCAGCGCGTGGTCCCTCAGGAAGAACAAGGGAACCAACAGTTCGAGGGCATTGATGTGTAGGTGTGTGTGTCCCACCCATCTGCCGTGATGTTGATGTCCCAGGTTGGATTGGTAACCCCACCCTACCTCGCTCGACGCATCTGTATCCACCCAGATCGTCAGCGGGGGGCGGTTCAGGGCACAGCCGCAGAGAGCGTGCCCCGAGCAACCCAGTGTCCTAAGTGTCTGTGAATGGTACGCGTGATCGGCATGAGCCGATCCATAGGGGCCAACGGAAACACCTTGTTGCCCATGAGTATTAGGCGGCGCAGCCTGAGCCTCCCTAAGGGAATGGTCAGAGCGGCCCAATTCAGCGAACCCACTAACGAGTCCCAGATCCTCCTCGTGAGGGAGACCGAGTGCAACACGGCGAAGACCTTCCTGCGAAGTTTCACCGCGTTTGGCTGACTCTGGGTCACTGTAGCGTTGGTCAGATCCCATTCGAGACCTACCCACGTCACGACACGCGACGGGGTCAGGCGTGACTTGGGAATATTGATTTTGAACCCTAACTGTGTGATGTGTTGAACTACTGTGAGGGTGTCGTGGACGCACTGTTCTAGGGTGTCTGAAACTATCAACCAGTCGTCCAAGTAAAACAGGATCTGGAGGCCGCCCCTGAGGAGAGGATCCAGAGCCTGCTTTACCAGTTTCGAGAAGATCCGCGGCGCGATGTTGAGACCGAAGGGAAGTCTGTCGAACATGAACACACGATCGGAAGTCTGAACGGCCAAGAATCGCTGGAAACGAGGATGGATAGGAACGTGCCAATACGCATCCTTGAGGTCCAGCGACACTACCCACGACAGAGGTCGCAGGGCCAGTCGTACCTGGTGCACCGTCAGCATCCGAAACCGTGTGTTCACGATGTGCCCGTTGAGGGCCGACAGATCCACCACCGGTCGCATCGCGTCGCAGTCCTTCTTCGGTACCAGAAAAACACGGGAGAGGAAAACCGGGTGACCGGCTTTCACCTCCTTGACGATTCCCTGCCCGTGCATGGACGTAATCACGTCGGCCACCTCCGAAGAGACAGGCCGGCTTCGTTGACAAGAGCTGAGTGGGGGTCTGGACCTCCATCTCCAGGTTAGACCCCTCCGTGCAATCTTCCGCCCCCACGTCCCTCGTGGCCACCGAAGGGCGCAAGGGCGAAAATAACCTGTGGGAGCCCCCGAGATGAGGTGAGCGACCCTTTCTGCGAGGCGAGAAGGAGAACAAGGAGGAGACCGACCTGGAGAACCTACAAATTTTTTGACGTGGAGGGTCCCCCGGGACGGTCCCTACGGTCATAAGAGCCACGTTGACCACCCCTACCCCCCCCACCTCGCCGAAAAGGGCGGGTCACCCCATCCCCTGTCCGTCGTGCGTCGGACCCCGTCGAAGTGCGGCCGGAAGTGGAAGGCTGGCCAGCCCCTTCTCGGCGGGGATGAAAGGGAGCAGGAGCAGAAGTGCGAGGCGGAACCGACGCTCTGGCCGGCAACTTCCCTTTCCTGCGCCCTTTCTTGGCGGCAGCAGTGGCGGCAGCACCCCGAAGGGGACCGGCAGAAGGACGGGACTGCGAAGACCCTGGTCGCGACACAGCGCGTCTTTGCGTGTCGTAAGCAGGGTCCGCTGACAGAGAAGCGTAGCGTTCCCAAGCATCCTGCGCAAAAAGCCCCGATGTATATAGCTCAGAGTAGAACAGACCCTGACGAATATCCAAAGGGGCCTTCCGGCAGAACGAGGACCTTACCGTCTGGCGTTGTCGAGTTGCCTCGCACAAAACCGCCTTCAGCTCGGGAACCAAAGACACCGCGAGCTGAAGGTGGATCCGCCGAACGTGGTCCAAGCCCTCGCGAAGATCGCCAGGTGCAGTCGCCTCGATAAGTCGCAGGTGGTGAACAGACGTCTGGAGGGAACCTAGAAGACAAGACAATAAGTTCGCCACCCTCTGCCGCAAGGTAAAATCCCTGTCGACAGAGGACTTATCTGGGTGGGAGAAAAACGGGTTAGCAATAGCACAAATTTCAAGTTTGGGAGCGCTAATCCAGGACCAGAACTTGCCATCCAATTTGCCGACAGATACCAGAGGAGGCAAAAGCAGTGACGACTCTGGGGGAGGGACTGAAATAGATCTGTCGACGGAACGGTTGGCAAAGTCTAAGGCCTCAGCAAACCAGGCCTCCAATGGGAGAGGGTTATCGAGCACGACGGCTAAGCCAGGCTTACCGTCGTCGCACAAACCCGTCCCATAGGAGGACAGTCCCGTTAACACAGCCAGGGACTGAACATCCTGAAGGATGTCCTGGCGGCTGAAGTCTGACCAGAGCTTAGTTCGAGGAGTAGACGGGGGCTTGGGCTTCACCGAAAAGTACTGAAGGTCAGTCCTTGTCGGGTACGCCCGCACCTCCACGTCGGCCACCTGACCATCCACCCTGATCGCCCTGAACTGCATTTTATCATTTATTTGGACCGACCAGTCCAAAGGTAGGGCCCTCTCACCTGACGGGAAGTCGGTAGCACGCTCCGGGTGGGAGGCCTGCACCCCCTTCCAAACAGCCAAGGAGCCATAGAGGAGCGGCATAGTCCGCGACGGGACCTTGGCCTTTTGGATGGGGGGCAAGCGCGGACCCTGCCCTAGCAGACGGAGGACCCCCGCATGTGAGACAGTAGGGGCAACCACCTGAGCCAGGGCAGGAGCAGTACTAGCCGACGACCGGGCAGGCGGAGAAGCAGGGCGAGAAGGAATGTGGTCCACCGCAGAGGGGAGGGGGACCAAAGCAGGGGTAGGTTGGGTGAGGCGCTGAGGTTGTGTCACCGCCAAGAAGCGCGATAAGAGGGATTCTTGCATCGCCTCCAAGCGCGCGTCGAAGTGTGACACAACCCACCCCTGCATAGCCGAAAATCGATCCGGGAGAGGCGACCCCCCCGAAGATAGTTCGGCCCGCAGGGGCGAGCGTGAGCGAGAGCGAGACCCATGACACGAAACAGCAGCGTCGCGGCCCAAAGAAGGCGAGCGACGACGGCCGTGGCGGTCCTGAGGGTCTCGTTCCCGATCACTAACGCCCGAGGGGGAAACATCACCATCCCCCTCTTCCAGCGACACGTCAGCCCCCGAGAAAGGGGACCCCGAAACCTCGCTATACTCTACCGAGTCAAGCGGCGGGGTACCCTCACGGGTAGCCGGCAAGCGAAGATCAGGAATAGAAGAAGGAAGAGGAGCAGGATGACGGGAGGGGGAAGGCTGGCCGGGTGAAAGGAGGTCAGAAGGAGCCGCGGGGGGAAACAGAGCAAGGATCCCCGGGGCTGAGAGAACAGGGCGGCCCGACACCGAGGCGGAGGAGGGAGGAACCTCCACCTTCGGACGAGACCTAGAAGGAAGAAGAGGCACCGAAGCAGGAGAAGTAGGAGGAGAAGCAACTACATCCTGGCGGACCCTCCTGGACAGAGTAGAAGGAGGGAGCAGAGGGCCAGCTACAGCATGAACATCCGCGCGCGTAGAGGACAAATGAAGAGGACGTCTTTTGTGCAGGGGAAGCGGGCGGAAGGTAGTAGAGCCCCTATCCGGAGAGGCCAGGGGAGGGCGTACAGGGGCAGAGACGCTAACCCCGGCCTCAGGGCGAGAACCATGACGAGGGCGAACGGCGGAGTCAAGGTGAGCAGGAGGACGAGGAGGGGCAGTAGAGGACGAGCGATGAGGAGAGCGAGAGCGTGGACGGAGCTGGGGATCCACCCGACGATGTGACGACCGACCACGGGACTCAGGGAGGAGGGCCCGAGCAGGGAGAGGGCCAGGTAAACGGCCCCCAGACGGGTCAGGGATGCCCAGGGCGACGCGGATCCGGTCGTCAACAAAGGCCGGGGAACGGTGGCCCACAGTCCTGATGTGGTGGGAGACCACCGCCCACACAGACTGAAGGGATGCAGAGGCCACTGCCGCGTCAGAGGAACCAGGGTGATGGTCCACCACATCCACCAGGTCCATACACGGGCCACACAAAGCAGGGAGGTAGGCCGTAGAGGACACACATTGAGAGTGACGTAAGCAGGACCTGTGGCAGTCCAAGCACGGGGAGCCACAGCCCTGGCGAAAGCAAGGCATCCCACCTGCAATGGAAGAACACACACCATAAGCAGCACGTTGACGGAGTAAGTGAAGATAATGTCCAATAAAAGACAGGGAATGAGCATGGGTAAACAGGAACACACATGCAAACTGGAAGTCGTACTCACTCTAAACCGGGAGCACCGATGGAGGTGAGGAGGGCGGGTGAGGCGGAAGAGCACAAGCAGAACCTGCAAAGATGGAGAAAGTGTTAACCACCACTCAACACCTCACATGCAGGGTCCATAACACCAGGAAAGTGCATACACCAATATAGTACCAGGCAACAAGATGACACAAAAAAGGGTCACCGGGAAAGCCAACTATAACCGCAAATTTGCGGGCCAATGGAGGCATAACCGTACCGACACAACCCTCCCGCCTCACCGCGAGACCCCCCAGCGATCTCCGCAAATTTGCGGGGAGCCGAAACGTCCGTGGACCGAATCGAGCACTCCGCAAATTTGCGGGACCGGCCGAGATGGTCTGGCGCCGAAAAAGCGAGAGGAGCGTCTAGGGAATACCAACACAGTGCCCAGAAAAAAGCGTCAACTCCTTATGACTCCAAGCGACGATGGCCATCAAGCTGAGCAGTGTCTTCCTTGATAATATCCTGACTCAACCGGTCAAGGGAGAGGCAAGGAAGACACACCAGGGGAGAGGAGGCACATCCCCCAGGAACCACCCCACCCACAGAGATAGAGCAAAGCCCATGAGGAGAAGTGGCAGGAAGGGTGGTTTGGCACAAACAGGGGCCCCGTAGGGTACCCCAGGATTGGGCAAAAGGGAATGAAAGGATGGAGGTGAAAACAGTAAGGGAACACAAAAACCAGTAAATGAAACTGGCGAGAAAAAGGGTGGCCTAGCCGTGAGGAGAGAATGTGTCAGGGGCGAAAAACCCTGTGGTGTGAGGGAGAGGCCCCCGTGGGGTACCCCTGGATATCACGAACCACCAAGCGCCCAGGCCCTTGAGACACAGTGAAGGCTCGAAAGGGGGGACTCGGGAATAACGCTAAAAATGCGGCCGACACAAACCCTACAAACAGCACCGCCACCACGAAATCTCAGATTGTGAACCAACTGTACACCTAGGCTATGAAAATATGAAAACTCATAGGGCATAGCAAGTCCTGAATGAGAAACAAGCTAGGCTAAAATAAGCTAAACTATGCCCAGACTAACAGGAAAAAAGAATATGAAAAGAGAAAGGAATGAAAAACACATACGAGGAACGCCAGGCGCCCCCGTACCTTCGGTAGCCATTTCCACACGCGTCTCCATTAAACACACTGAGGAGCCCATTTACGTGTGTCCTAGATCACGTAACATCTGTCTAACAAAAAGAAGGCCAGAAAAGCCGAAACGAACCTAAAACAGGGTGAATTGAAGGAGCACAACAAAAGCGGACTCAACAATGGCGACGCGTGAAAAAATGATAACAAGAGAGGGTCGCTCATGCGCACGTTCGACAGGGATCGGCGCATGACGGAACACGGGATGGGCCTTGAGCGGTAACTAAGGTAAACCCTTTTTCTTCTCTTCTATACTTTTTTCACCTTCGGTGGTAGTTTTGGTTAATGTACAACGTCTCCTAGAGCAAGATAAGGAGTAGACTCTAGACGTTTTCTTTTTAACCGCGGTTGGAATGACGACATAGCAGTCAAAATAGACAAGTCGTCATTGCAATTAGGTTAATAGCCTTGACGTTGGATTTGCCAACACTACTAACAAATCTCCTTTTTTGAGCCCTTTTAGGCTATTTAGAGTATGTATACGTGTGTAGGCCACCCATATAACAATGAATATGCCTCATAGTGACCAAAAATTGCAATATATAAGGGAATTATAAGAGAATTTTTAGGCGGGAATGAAGATGTGTTGGAGGTTTGGCGGCAATTTATGAGCTGAGAGTGTGGTTTACGCCATACATATCACGTATATCTTGTACGTAGAGTACTGTCATGCTATAATACAGACTTGTACGTATGTATACGTGCCATATATCAAAATATATACCGCATATGGACCAATTCATGCGATATTTACGCACATTATCAATGAGTTTCTATGCGTGAACCAAGGTGTGAGTGAGTTGTGCTGGGAATGAAAGGGGGAGAGGGTGTGTTACGCCATAAATATCACGTAAATCTTGTATTTAGAGCACTGTCATGCTATAATAAAGACGTGTACATATGTAGGCGTCCCATATAACAAGGAATATACCGCATATAGCCCAATTGATGCGATATTTACGCAAATTGTGAATGTGTTTCTAGCAGACGGAAGCCTGAAAGGGTGGGTTGGGGGTGGGTGGGTGGGAGGGAGGCATGCAGGGGTGCAGTGAGTGAGTGAGTGAGTCGTGGAGAGATGGAAGTCAGGCAGATCTCTAGATAGATAACCAGCTTTGTGATAATTGTGGAGGCGCCCGAGGCGTATTGATGTCTTGGTATTTTGAACCTTATGTCTACCAGATGGCTGGTGTTCGTTGCCACCAACAGGTCTACAATAACATGAGTCAGGAATGGAGAGAGAGAGAGAGAAACTGAGAGATGCGTATGTCGTACGTATAAATGGACTTCAGAATTGCATTTTTATGCAAGCAGACATTGCATTTTGGACACATGTGAAGTACCACAGAAACATGTAGGCCATTGACTGTAAATAAAGTACTATATTATATAGACCACCAGCGACGGTGCTGAGTAAACACAGGCAGATTGCCTTTTGTGATAAAGGGCTAAATATAGAATGGTGTCTCCTTACACTTGGGAAAGGGTAGATTGCCACCAGAGAAACGTTTACTTATTTATTTCCAAGTAATATGCAATCTAAATGTATATTCGAGACCTACTGCAATTATTTGTATGACAGTCATGACTATGTATAATCCAATATACACGCGTAGGCGAGACATAAGAAAGCTGGTTGAGCAATTTTCGACACCCACACAGTTATTATTCTTTTTTATTTACAATATTATACAATACAAATGTATTTGTGAAGAGTATTTTATCCATTATTGTATTTATACAAATTTTGTTCCCAGACAGAGCTGCTGTTGCTGGTGTAGCTGGGGCATAAAGGAGCGGAAAGGGTCACCGCTTGACCGTGTGAAAATGAGTGGAGTCGCACTGAGAGGGGCAATTTTGCTGAGTGTTTGGGCAATTTTTGACAGAATAAAGTTATATAATTACTAATTCTTGACAGAGACAAACTTTTATAAACCTTGGCATGATATAATTGATAATCCCATCAATTTACAAACGTAAATTGGTGGGATAATTCATTTTTTTTTTTATATTGTCATTTCGATTGTAGACATAAAGTTTTGAGTGATATTTGGTATGAGCTCCCGTGGCATGGTTGGTAAGGTCGCGGACTGGAAAACTCAAAGTGTGGTAGGGTTGTGTGATCGAATCCAGGAGGGGGTTATGGGGAAGGTTTTATATTGTCTAGAAAATTTTTGATACATTTTTTTTTTTACAAGATCATGCCATTGTATTCAAACAATATGAAATATTCATAGAATATATCATATTGTAAGAATACAATGACATGATTTTTTTTTTTTTTTTTTTATTGTTTTATTTTATTATCTTAGTAGGTTTGACAGGATTTATTGAAACATATTTATTTTTGTACAATTCATTTGAGGTAAGAAAATAATTATATACACATTACTTTGGCTAATAACAAACATATATTGATATACTAAAAAATAAGGCATATTACATGTAAATCTTTGAAACTTATAAACTAAATAATGAAACATACAATTATATAATGTAAAAGCTATATCACAGGGACATCTTTGGAACTTATACATTACATAATATATGTTACATTATGAGGTAGCGTGATCAATTAGGTCAGGTCAGGTAAGGTAGGGCGCAAGTCCAGGATAGGGCGGGGCAGGGGGCGAGTCCAGGGCAGGGCACGGGGCGAGTCCAGGGCAGGGCAGGGCAGGGCGACACTCAATAATTCTTGAAGGTGTGGTAGTCCCTGAAGCAGTCACCCAGGCAGAGTGGAACTTTGCACTCGGCGCACATTGAGGTGACTCTTTTCGTGACATGGGGTTTCCTGACACTGGAGCTGCAGACGGTGCACTGCGCCTGCCTGTGACGAGTGCCAAGCATCTCAGTGTTGATGGGGTAGTGTCTTTCGACACCCAGCTGGATGCGGTCAGGAACGTGATCCCCATGCCATGCCGTACGTCTGTGAGTGGTGGTGCCATACTTCTCCAGGAGTTGGTATGAGACGTTGTAGACGAACTCCCGGAATTTCAGCTTCTGGTTTGGGGCCATATCCTTTTTCACCAACCACAAGTTGTAGGCGTTCAGCATCGTTATATCAACTAGGTGGAGGAAGAGCTTGTGATACCACTTCACAGTCTTCCTCAGACACTCAACGCCTGACAGCTGACAGTCAGACTTGTCCACCAGGCGCATGTTTTTAGTGTAGTCCACTACCATGTCGGGCTTGTAGATTGTCTTCCTGGTTCGGTAGTGGATTTTGCCAGAATCCACCTGGGCACCTGTGTGGACGGTGGAAAGCAGGTGGACGTCTCGCTTATCCTTCCACTTCAGGGCTATCACTTTCCCACACTTCTCGAGCTGCTTGTATTTCTGCCCCTTTCGTCGCCTTCTTGGCACATGCCTCTCGCGGTGTTCCTGGGCCAGGTCGTCTTCTGAAGGTGTGTCACTGGAGGAGGCATCTGTGAGAGGAATGACATTACCTGTGAACTTTGGCATAAACTTTCTTGTCTTTCTGACAGTCCCACATGACCCCGTTTGGTTGTCATGAAGAAACTGGCAGAGAGCAGGAGAAGTATACCAGTTGTCAGTGTAGATGATGTGGCCTTTGCCCAGGTAAGGTGCCAACATTTTCCTGACGATGGCACCTGACATGCCCATGGGGTCATTGGCAGCGGCTTTCGGTATGTCAATGTCAGTGCCTGTGTACACGATCATGTCAAGCACTATTCCAGTTTCGCAGTCACACAAAACGAAGAGCTTGATTCCGAACCTATGCCTTTTCAAGGGGATATACTGCTTGAAAACAAGACGTCCTTTGAAGAGCACGAGCGACTCATCAATCACCAAATTGAGGAAGGGGTAAAAGTATTTCCTATACCTCTCCAACAACATGGTGAACACATCCCGAACTTTCCATATCCTGTCAATCCTGTTAGGATTTTCGTTGTCTGCAAAGTGCATAAATCTTAGCAGCAACAAAAATCTGTCACGAATCATGAACTTATTGAAAGTTGGGGTGGCGATGAGAGGGTCGTGCTTCCAATAGTGTTGCAACACATGCTTCTTGATCAGAGGCATGAGGAACAACAAGGCAAAGAACGTCATAAATTCTTCCACAGTCGTATCCACCCAGCCTCGTATTCTCGCTTTTGGAGAAAGGACGTCCAATCTGCCAAACACCCACCTGTAATAGGCGTTTGTTTGGGCAACGATGTACGTCATTACCTCCATGTCGAAAAAAGCGAGGAAGAAGTCGCTTTCGTTCGCTTGATCGTCACAGGGCCAGTCGTCAGTTGTTCCTGACGTCCCAGGATTGAACTGGGGCACGTCAGGTACAAAATTGACCCCGTCAGACCAATCGAACGAAGGCAGCTCAGGGATCGGAATGTCGTCTGCGTCTGCTTCATCGTCTGAAATACCGCTTCCATGGTCGCGATACAGCACTTCATCATCATCACCCTCCTCTTCACTTGACAGACGATGCCCTTCCTCATTTTCGTCACCGACGTCGGACTCACTCCCACTGTCCACTCCCAAATCCCCCCACCCTTGGTCCCGTGCTAGGGCTTCGTCGTCGAAACCCGGGCTGCCAATGTCCTGCGAATCAACATCAAACAGCAGGGCGGCATACTTTGATGGTGTCAGAGTTTTCCGGGTCACTTTTGCACGTGCGGGAGTCTTATGGACAGGGACAGCAGAGGCGGTGGCAGGGGCGGCGGCAGGGGCGGCGGCAGGGGCAGCAGTGGTGCGTGCCCTTGATGGCAAGATGATGGTGGTGCCTGTCGCCCTTCTCTGTTCCTTGGGCAGGGGCGGCAGGGGCAGCAGGGGCAACAGGGGCAGCAGGGCCGGCAGGGCCAGATGGGCCAGCAGTCGCTTTCCCAGTCGCTTTCCCTCTCCCTTTCCCCTTCCCCTTCCCCTTCCCTGTTCCTTGGGCAGGGGCGGCAGGGGCAGCCGGGTTCTCTTCCCTACGCCCGTGCCTTTAATTTTTCCTGCCCCCGCAGGTTCTGCAGCCCTAGGGCGGCATCCTGCGTCGCTGGTACTGGTGGCAGGGGCGGCAGGGGCAGCAGGGGCGGCTGGTGGTGGTGGTGGTGGTAGGGGCACTGTGGCTGGCGTACGGGTTCTCTTCCCTACGCCCGTGCCTTTAATTTTTCCTGCCCCCGCAGGTTCTGCAGCCCTAGGGCGGCCTCCTGCGTCGCTGGTACCGGTGGCAGGGGTGGCAGTGGTGGCAGTGGTGGTGGTAGTGGTTGTTGTAGTGGCCTGGGTCGTGGTGGCAGTGTCCCGAAACACCAATGACCTCTGTACCTTTCTTGTGCTTGCACGTGTTTTTCGTGCTTTGGGTGCAGCTGTTTCGTCCTCCGAGCTGTAGGGCGTGTCGTACTGGTAGCTAGGGTCTTTAGCAGCCACCCTCTGCCTTCCACGGCGGCTAACACCACCAGAAGGAGGGCTGGTTGTGTCATCAGGGAGCGAGCGTGAGGGACGTGTGGGCTCCATGACTAGTGCGTGGTTACTGGCGCGGTGGTGCTTGCACGAGTGCGGGGCGAGCGTTTGGCGGGGTGGTGTCGAGAGTTGACATGTAGTACTATACCCACACCAATTTTCAGCCGCCTGGCTATAAACGCGCGGTTTTGGTACGCGTTCAAAGGCTCTGCTCTTAAGAGTCTCCCCGCAGTGCGCCGGAGGAACTCTTATGAGTCTCCCCGCAGCTCCCGGGTTAAGGGGAACGTCCGGCCTTTACTCTAGAACGTGTCAGTGGATTTCGTCTGTATTTCATAAGATTTTGTACACGTATAGGGGACCTAACAACTAAGAAATTTCCAAAATTTTAATTCTCTAGGACAATTATTTTTTGAGTTAGGTGTGTAAATTTATGACTTTTTGTAAAATCAGAATCTCATTTAAATGTTGTTGCTTGATTGTTTTGATGCATTGGGGGTACTAACAATAGGTGTAGTTTCAATTGTACGTTGATACTTTTTTCCATTTTGTATCTAATTGTAGAATTAGGGCATTTACAATTAGGTACAAATTAGGTGACAAATGTCTCGGGGTGCTGTGTCGAAATGGGAAATAAATAAAAACAAATGGCGACGTGGAGTTGTAGAGAATTTCATGCCCTTTCCAATGACACCAGAAACATTGTTGTAGCATGTTTGGTTACGTCAGAACTGCGCCGACAAGTGAACTTTCTTGCGTGAGGTACTAAGGCGCGAGAGCTGTTGCAAGCCAGCCGGCCAGCCGCACCCTACCTCTCTCGCGGCTTGGACCACACTGCTCTTTCTCCTCCACCACCACCACACCCTTCGTTGTTACCCGGGTTGAGTACCAGATACTGTTAGGCAAAATATCTAAGAACGTCATATTTTCACCAAAAATTCATGGTTTTAGTTTTTTTTTTTGCAGATCCGAAACCCATAATGCATTTTCTACGCGTCTGCGCGACCCGCGACCCGCGAAAACTTTAAACTAGCCCAGAAATAACATGCTTCCAGACGGAATATTGCCTCAGGATTTTAACTGAAGACAGAGGGATGGGTGATGATGCCATATATCGGGTTGCGCAATATTGCCGTTTTGAGCACTATTACGAGTATGAACCAGACGCTCCCCTTAAGTGTGCAGGGGGGGTAGTGGCCACCCCTCCCTGTGCAGAGGTATTTAGGCTGTTTTCTTCACTCAAATCGTCATCGTACCCTAAATATCATTAATACTTATCCATATGCGCCTATTTTACGTTGATTATAAAGGTATTAACCTGTTACAGCAATAAAACAAGTGGAAACAGCGTTTGGATGGTCAATATCGGCGATAGAGGCCGGGAGTTACATAACACATGGCTGAGGCAGCCTGCCAGCCAGCCAGCCGTGAAGACGGCTGGAGAGACACTGTTGCGTGGGAGTCTCTCTCTCGCTCTTTCCCACGCTTGGTAACACATATGACCACGCCCTGCTAGCAACTCGCTAATGTTAGCACGAATATATACCTAAGAATAAGGGAATAACAGGGAGAAAAGGTGATAATTGAGGGGGGGGGGGGGGGGAAGGAGGGGATGTGGAGGAGTGATATTTGGCATGGCCAAGGGGCAATTAACCCGTTGAGCCCCGGCTAGTTATAATATTTTGTTCACCCCAGTCCCAAGCCATTTTCACTTCTTTTTTTTGTTTGCTAAAATGGAACACAAGGATGAGAAATGAAAAAAAAAAAAAAAAAAAAAATCACCTCTGATATTTTTTTTTGGGGGGGGGGGGGAGCCTCAAAAAAAATTGTTGAGCCAAAATGGAAGAGAATGGTGAGAAATGAATAAAAAAATAAAAAAAAATCATTTCGGTCATTTGGGGGGGGGGGGGGGAGGTCGAAAGTTCGTCTCCCCTGCATGACCACCCGCCCGGGAGCACTAGGGTAAAAACTGAGTATGGCATTGTACGGCATAGATCCTAAGGAGTGTCTCACATAAATCTCAAGCCTCTAGCTCCCATACGACCGGAGTAATGAAGGTTCAAAGTGGCGGTGAACTAAGGGTGTAAAGTATCCCCACTAAGCCCACCACCACCAGCCGCGCGGCTGTCTCGGCCCGCTCACACCTACTGGCCCGGCTCCTACACACACTACGGTACCTCCCCCTCCTATTCTCCCGCCATTTCCTACCTTACGAGCCACGTAAGTGTTTTTTATATGTCGGACGCACGTGATGCGTCGCTGGGAGTTGGTGATCAAACACTGCCGACGCATCACGTGCGACGCTGGGTCTCACCGGGTTAAAAAAAAAAAAAAAAAAAAAAAATATATACTGGGCTGATTTAACCCACTGAGCCCCAGCGCAGCAGTGCAAGAACTGGTACTGAGCTGGATACACAGGCCTACAGTTTCTTACAGTATCTTACAGTAGATCCTCTGGAAAAAGGCAAACTAGGCCTGTGTATCCAGCTCAGTACCAGTACTTGCACTGCTGCGGTCGTTCATGGTGTTGGCGGCGGCGGTAGCAGACACAAAATATTTACTATTCTGTATTTTTGTTTTATAATCAAACTTCAAATCTTATCTTCTCCATGCTTTATCAAGATTACTTTCAAACTCCCTTATTGATTCGGAATCGACTACATACTGGGGCAGTGCGTTCCACTCATTTACCACTCTATCACAAAATGAGTCTTTGCCTTCTCAAGCCTATTTCTTTCTTTGTAAATTTTCTTAAGTGTTCTCTCGTTCTTGTTCCCTCCCGCATCAAGAAGATACCTTCACACACATCCTCATCATACTTTCCTGACACTATCTTAAAAGTCTCTTATCATATCCCCTCTCTTTCTCCTATATGCCAGTGTCGGAAGCCCCAGTGTCCTCAACCTCTGCTCATAGCCCGCGTTCTTCAACGTTGGTACCAGCTTGCTAGCTCTCCTCTGCACTTTCTCCACTGCTTCTATATCCTTTACCATATATGGAGCCCACACCTGGTTCGCATATTCCAGGTGCGGCCTAACCAGCGCTGTATAGAGATTCCTGAAGATTTCTTCGTCAAGTGACACAAATGTCCTCCTTATCAGCCCTACAATTCTATTGGCTTTATTTATGTTTTCCGCTAAATGTTCTGAGAAATTTAACTTATTGTCTATCACTACTCCTATATCCTTTTCTGCATTCACTTCCTCCATCGCTTCATACATACTGTATCCTACCTTGTCTATCTTGCTTGTCCCAATCTGCATGCACTTGCATTTTTTTGGATGAAAAGGCATTAACCAATGCTCAGACCATCCCTTCATGCCCTCCACATCTCCTTGAAGCAAACCCACATCTTCCTTACTCCTCACTCTTCTATACAGCTTAGTGTCATCCGCATACAGGTATACCTCACTTCCATTAGTTATAACTTCAGGTAAGTCGTTGATAAATATAACGAACAGCAGTGGTCCCAACATAGATCCCTGAGGTACCCCACTTGTAATTTCCCTCATCCCGAGCCTATTCCATTCACCAGTACCCTCTGTCTCCGATCTTTCAGAAAGGCTTCTATCCATTTCACACATTTCTCCCCTATATTATAGCTTATAACTTTCTCTATTAACCTTTTATGTGGGACCTTATCGAAGGCCTTTATAAAATTGCAATATACCACGTCTTATTACATCACCATCTTCTAGAATTTGCATCCAATCATCTACCACCTTAATTAGCTGTAGTACCGTCGACCTCCCCGGCAAGAATCCGAACTGTCTCCCACTGAAAAGTTGGTTTGACTTCATATGCTCCATTATTCCTTCTCTAATTACCGTTTCCATTAGTTTACACACAACACTTGTCAAACTGACTGGTCTATAATGACGGCCTAGTTTGCCTAGAATGCCTAGTTTGCCTTTTTCCAGAGGATCCACTAAGAAAACTGTAAGTTAATCCATAATAATTGAAAAACATGAGCTTAAATCTACAACAGTATAGTACAGACTGGGAGGTTTGACACTCTCCCAATACCAAAGAAGGAAAACCTTCTATTTGGTAGGTAGCCTCGGAGTATCCAACGTAGAGCTATATACCTATCGTATAATTCCGTTCCGCTCTGGAGCGGACAATTATCGTAATCACTAGCGCGATTAAATCGATAACATCTAGAGTAGCACCTTACTCTCTCTACTAGGTACGTTGTACACACTCTTGAGGCTACTATTTTAAAGGAAATGAAAATATTGATGAGAAAGAAAAGAGAAAATTGCAGAACATTGTCCATCCTATCTGGCTCCTTAAGCCGTTGTCACGGGTCCACCGCACAACCCGACCGGGTTCATTAGATCATCCAGGTATCAAGTTAAATAGACAAGATTGGATGGGCAGGGGTACGGCGTGAGGGCGGGATACTATGACGTTGGATACTCCGAGGCTACCTACCAAATAGAAGGTTTTCCTTCTTTGGTATTGGGAGAGTGTCAAACCTCCCAATTTAGTAGTAGCCTCTACGTCTCCAACGTAGAGCGAGAGTAACAAATCGGAGACGGACATCGAAGCGAAAAAACACAAACTTAGCCCTTAGGAAATATCAGGACAATGGAAAGACTGACTTAAACAAGAGAGTTTAGAGAAAGAGTGTACAGACAGGTGCATATCAAGAGAGGTCAAGTACAGTCAAGTCTTATTCCATGAGATAACTTAGCCTAAGACAAAGAATGATGCATTTCATAATGATGAATATAAAGTCCAGGATGCCCCCCCTCCTTCCGGAAGAAAGCAGGACGACCCATACTGGAACGAGTAAATACCGGCATACGCCGAATATGAGTACCGTACAGGATGTGACGAGAAACTACATGAGCAGTGTCAGTGACGAGCATTAAAAGCCATATGAGAAAAGTTCAGTGGTATGAGGACAAGACATACCGAAAGAATGTAGTATACTTAAGACTAGAAAGTATCACAAAAGCTTAGCCCAGTTATTAAACTTTAACATAGGTGCAAGTATGGGTATAGTGCAATACCCTTCCCTCCCCCCCCCCCCCAATAAGGAAGGACAGGACAGGAGAAGGACAAGAGACAGAAGGAACCCCGCAGGGAGACCCTGAGGGAACCTGCAGGCCCAACGCACTACAAGGACGCCCCGGTCTGTCGGTGGACAACGACAGAGGAGGAGACAAACGTGGTGGAGGAAGACCAAAGCCCTATGTCGGCAAAGTCAGGGCGAGAAAAAGCAAGTAAAACCTGAATGGAGCAGCGTACGAACGGACGGCATGAGCTGTGCCCTGAACGTACGGGTTACCGGCCCGAAGAACCCGACACAGGTGAAGTCCCACAGCACGGCGATCAAGCCTCCTATCGGACGTAGGCGCCACCCGTAATGGCAACCCCGACACTGGCCTGGCCGAGTACACATACGGATGCAGGGTTTGAACCGGGCAGAACGGACGATGAACCCTACCATGTGTGGAAGCTGGTACAGGAAAGGCCGAAAAACGGGAGTGTCGCGTACGGTTGTAGCCACAAAACGAACAGACGGAGCCAAAGTAACTGACCCAAGGACGGGAGAAAACGGAAGCAAGGCCGGGTCTTATACATGGCAGCCATCTCCGAGACGCCGTCACCCGCCGCCAAAGCCAGAAGGAACAGTGTCATGGCATGGAAGTGTCCAGGCGCGGGGTAAATAGTGTAAGAGGCAGACGAGAGCCTCCGCCAGAGACCACTGAGGAGGAATCTGATGCGGGGTAGGCCTAAGTCCAAAGCAGGCCCGCATGAGGAAATCCAACGCCCTGTGAGGAACGACCAACCCCGTGAATGACTCAAACGGTACCCAAATGGCCAACAGGTGGGTCCTAAACGTGGTGCATATGTTGGGACGCATCTCAAAAATAACCAAATGAGGTAGGGAAACACGAACGCCACCGACAGGCGTGTCCGTGACGTGTTGGTCATCCCAGAAAAAAAAAGGAAAACCGTGCCAGTGAGAGACGGAAGTCCGCCACTGAGAATGTGGTCAGTGGAGAGGATTTGACAGTCAAAGAACGACTAAACGTCGGCAGCCACCCTGCCTCACAAACATCCACGATGTGAAGGCCAACGAGGGCTCGAGGCCACCAAACGATCCCAAGTGGAAATCGGGGAACGATAGGGGAACAGGACTCGGGCGCCACCGCCACAGCTGAGCGGACCAGGCGTGTGCCGGCCAGATGGAAGTAAACAACCAAACAAAGTTCATTTACCCACTCAGCCTGCGGAGGACTTTGCACATCAAAAAGGGCATCGGGTGGCGGAAACACATCGAATACGGAGTGTTGGAAAGACCAAACTACCCAGATGCCCTGTCCCATCGACAGAGCAACCGCCCATAGGTCGGCAGTCCCGGGTAGGCAGGGTACACGCAGTGCGACGGTGGAAAGGAGTGCGTGGCAAAATAGGTACCCCGCCAGGTCCTGAAGAACGAAAAGACTACGCAGTCACCCGACTCAGGGTGACAGGCGTGCTCGACCTGTCCCAGTCGAGGCCCGCCCACGGCACATCTTGCGACGGTGGAAGGCAGGATTCGGGAACGGCGACTAGGAATCTGAACCGAGGAACGAGGAGGAACAAGGAGAGCGGCGTGCACACAGTGTGCGGGAGAGTTCGCGGAGAAGATCCCACCCACCAAGGAAAAGAGGAGCGGAAGACCCCGAGTGAACAGGGGAGGCAAGGCCAGTCCGACGAGGGTCGGAAAGACACGAGGGGCGACATGGAGACCGAAGGGTAAACCGCCGAAGGTGACATAATGAGAGTCATCAATACGAGGCATGACAGGTCGACCACCGGTCACAACACCTCGCTGTCCGTCACGGAGACCAGAAAGACATGGGACAGGAAGTCCCGCTGGCGAGGCGAGACTACCCGAATAATCCCATGGACAGAATAACAGAGGCGACGTCTGGGGAGACAGGCCGAGGTCACGCAGGTCGCCGGAGTGGAAACGTGGACCGGCACCCCGAGGACAGACCCCGCCGTATTACCCGGCGTGCCCACGAACGGCGAAGCGAAACCGAGAGTGGGGACGCAAGAGCCGGTAGGGGCCCCGAGTCTGGCGGCCTCGTTACGAGCCGGCCTGCCGACCCCAACGAAGAGGAAGCGGGTGAGGAGGGTCCGGACATCCCAGGCGGACGGGGAGCGAAGAGCCCCGCAGCAGCAAAGAGGGAAGACCCCTGCCATGCAGGAGCAGAGAAGAGCCCCTCCGGAGGGAGCACAGAAAGCAACAGCGATGTGCTGACCGCAGCCGGCGCCAGTGTACAGAAAGAAAACCACAGAGACTGGCGACAACGCGCGGCCTCATGGAAGGGACACTGCAGGAAGCCGACGGAGGCGAGCCGCAGTTGCAGACGCCCGAATTGGGCCCCACCCTTCCCGAGCACCCTAGTCGGTGGAGCTACAATAAGCCTGAGGGGAAGCCGAGCTAGGTGCAGACGCTCGAAGAGGGTGGAGAGCATGCGAGCAGTGCGCCGCCAGGGCTTGTGAACACGTTCCAGGGCACCCTTCTCTGGTGGCGTGAAAGAACGTGGCATACGTTCAGAAAGATAACGTAGGGGCAAAGAACCAGGCCCAAAATGGAGGTGAAACCCCGGATGAAGGCATGACGAGGCTCGACACGGAGGAGCAGCCGACAGGAGGGAGTGGGGAAGAACCCATCTCCGACCAAACCCCGAAGTCGACGCCCTCCGTCAGCCACAAGGAACAGTAAAAGAGAAACTATGGAAAGACACAACTGAAACTCATACGACGCCGACAGAGAGGGCGCGTCGACATGTTCATAGCGTTGAGCAAAGGCTTCGAGCCGTACCTGCCAACTCGCAGGCACCGGGCGCACTCCTTGTGCATGTGTAAGAGCTCGTTCCGGGAGGGATGCCTCCACGTGCCCCCACGATGACGGCTTCCCGGAAAGGGAAGGGAAGCGACGTCCGTGAGGGACCGGAAACGTCCCGAGGGACGGAACGTGGACAGGCCGACCAACCAGCCCCAGGCTACATGCAGGGAGCATGACTAAAGAAGTCGATGCCGCCTGGGAGCGAGTGGGAGGAAAGTTTTGAGGTCAATGTTGGTGTAAGACAGGGATGTGTCATGTCAGCTTGGTTGTTCAATATATACATGGATGGAGTGATTAGGGAATGTAGGGCTGTATCAATGGGTGTGGGAGGTAGACTGGAATCAGAGGGAAGAACATGGAAGATTTTAACATGCCTATATGCGGACGATGCAGTCCTGTTGGCGGAAAATGCTGAAGAACTTCAGAGAGTGGTCACTGACTTTGACAGGGTATGTGAAAAGAGAAAGTTAAAGGTCAATGTAGGGAAATGTAAGGTAATGGTGTTTGAGAGAAGAATGCATGAAACCATAGATTTTAAGGAAAAATATAGAATCAAGAAAGAACACAAGAAAAGTTGTAAAATAAATTTGAAAAATGAAGTACTAGAAGAGGTTGAAAGTTTCAAGTATTTGGGAGCTGTACTAAGGCAGACTGGGTAGGAAGGGTTAATTCACACCAATCTACAAAACTCCTCCTGCTTCTGATCTGCTGGCACGAGGTCCAGGCGGGTGGAACAGATGCGTTCTCAGAGGTTTGGAACAAGTGGTTATCGAAATACCTCTTTCCCCCTCCGGACACACACGAATGTACAAAGTTTTGCAACATATCCACTTAATTCAGGGTCAAGTGTGCCTTATAACACCAGTCTGGCCACAACATGTGTGGTTCATTCATCTGTCTCTCGAGTGTCCCATTCCAATTCCATTTCCAACGTCTTTTTTCCACTTAGAGCAGATTGGCAACCTGCAGACTTGTCTACATTTAGCTTTATGGATATTTTTAAAGTCAAATGGCGGAGCTCTTATGATCAAGCTGTTCACGACAAGTTAACCAAACAATATACGCCTTCCACTATTAGACAGTATGAATCACATTGGAAACAATTTACCACGTGGATTGTAGAGTCTGTCCAACATATGGCTTCAGTCAGTTTAATTTTAAAGTACAGTCGACGCTCCATTTAACAGACGTCGATTTAACGGATTTCGGATTTAACGGACTCCAGCTAGTAAATTAGGCCTCTAAAATCAACCAAACATTTTAGACATATTGAGTCTACACACAGGTATCGAGTCTACACACACTCAGATGTAACATATAAACTAAACACTATGGTACACAATGCTAATATAATTGCCCAATAATGTATATAATGCTTATTGTTTGGCATTATGAGTATTGTACATATCAGTAATGGGCGAAATTGTAACTATCCTGGAGACGCCATTTGCAATGTTTACGTTTTGGCCTGACGCTAATGTACAACGATCTGGTACACTGAACTTTCGGTATAGTAACAATATCGTCACCTTTTCGTTTTTTTTATTTCGTAGGCTACAAATTTTCATCCACATAATATATTATGGTATTATTGGGTATTATTGTAATAAATAAAACACACTTTGATATTGCTTTATATTTATCCCATAAAATATTACGAACTATGAATACTTTGGTAGTATCCAAAATAGTAGGCTACAGTATTGCGTACCAAAACAGACCCTGCACCGTATTGTTTGACTGAACAGGGACGCCAAAATGTAAACATTGCAAATGGCATCTCCAGGATAGGGTTTATTTACAATTTCGCCCATTACTGATATGTACAATACTCATAATGCCAAACAATAAGCATTATATACATTATTGGGCAATTATATTAGCATTGTGTACCATAGTATGTAAATAAGGTAAGAAAAACCAAATTTTTGTCATTTTATTAATGAATAGGCTAGGGCCTAACCACTTTTCAGAGGTCATTTGCACTTAACGGACTTCGCTTCCCCCCTAAAAGTCCGTTAAATGGAGGGCTGACTGTACTTCAATTACTCTTTTGAAGACAAACAACTGTCAATTAACACACTACACAATCAATTATCAGCCATTAAAGAGCCGTTCTTTGATCTCACTGGCTTCCGACTTACTCCTCAAAAGTTGAGAGGAGTTTTTCTTACAACTTGTTTTAAGTTACGAGCTTCATCTAGACAGATTCTCCCACAGTAGTCCCTAGACAAGGTTATAAACCTGTTAATCAGTAAACCTTACACAGTCAACCCATCATATGACAAATTATGATCTAAATGTGTTTTCGTAATTTCTGTAGCAACGGCTGGGCTTGCGGCCATGGCTAGATCTGATAACTGATTCCACTTTAAGGAGGATCTGAGTGCGGTCTCCCTGGCGCCAGCTCCTGATTTCATAGCCAAGTATGAATTTTCTTAATTTCTGTAGCAACGGCTCATAGAGTATCTGGGCTTGCGGCCATGGCTAGATCTGATAACTGATTCCACTTTAAGGAGGATCTGAGTGCGGTCTCCCTGGCGCCAGCTCCTGATTTCATAGCCAAGTATGAATGAGAAGATCATGTGTTCTCTCCCTTTGATTTTATGTCCCTAAATCAAAACAATAAACACCATGCTCTATGCCCTGTGATGGCATGATATAATTAGGTACAGTATAACAAACTTCACCCTTACACCCTTCTCATTTGTGGATCTCTTCACAAGACAAATCAAGGTTATCTCAAAGGCAACTTGCATCTATTCTAGTTGACGTTATCTAAGTCGCCGAACCGTCAGCAGTAGCAAAGGCTCATGAAGTGAGGGAGTGGGCCACGTCTGTCCGATTTCTTAATAATTACTCGACACAAAATATTAAACAAAGAAAGGTCTGGTTCTCCCACCACACATTTTATCCAAGTACTGTTCCTGTCAGTACATTTGAAGAGTCCCACTGTTCCATGCGTAGCTATGAAACTCCTCCATAAACCAAGTTAATTTCTGTTTTAATTGCAATAGTGCAATTGGTTTATGTTACACCTATGAGTGAGGTTCCCCAAGATCCTTGCTTATACAATTGTGTTTTGAGAAAAGGGGGGGGGGAGTGTTTCCGAACTGGAGAACCTCTCTCAGGTGATGATTAATATTAGAGTTAAGTAAGGTTGATAATAATGAGGTAATTAATTGCCTAAAGGGATTTTGGTAAATACACACAAATCTTTTTGAGTTTAATAAATATGATAAAGTTTTCACTTTTAAAAAATCTAATTGTGCGCTATAGAAATATACAACTTTTATGTTTTTTTACACTATACAGTTGCTCTCTTATTAAGTTTTACTAAATCCTTCCACTTACCTTCCTTTAACTTTCTCTTGCTTCCTAAGGCTTACTCAGAAACCCTGCCTTATACTTTACTCCTTTTTTCTTAAATTTATCTAAATTTTATCTATATCTAATGCGCGAGCTGTTAGTTTTGGTTTTCTCCAGTCTTTGACGTTGAGCATGAGATGTCCCAACCACCGATCTTGGTATTCTTAGGCTCTCACGTCATTGACGGAGAGAACCATTACTAAATTACGGGTTTGACAACCCGAAGGAGGAGAGGGAAAACTAACTATTTAGTAATGGTTCCGTAGTCAATGACGTAAAGCGTCCCTCCCTCCTCCCTCATCCCATGCACATGCGCAACTTAGTACTATGAAGGACAAATGAACCCAGCGTGGCCAGCTGGAGAACGCGTGCAAGGGAAGGACTGTATAACGGCGCGCTAGTTAATTTACTAACGCAACATTCGTAGTTTCTAATCTTTTACTCATAAAAATTTTCTTTCTTTTTCTAATGTTACTTTTTTAACCCCTCAGACCTGGTTGGGCTCTGAGGCATCCATAAAAAACACCCCCGCGGAACCCGGAAGGGCTCTGAGGCACCGGCAGCTTGAAAGCCTGTAAGCTTGGTGTGCGAGGCGTCCGTCCGACGCATGTAAACAACAGCCGGTTGGACCGACGCCGCGCATCTCCGACCACAAGAAGGAGAGGCGTCCTTGTTCGTGTGTGCCTGTATGTTATTGTTAAGTAGTGAAAAGTAGTGTAAAGTGGCTGATATCGCCACAAAGTTATCTCCACGGAAATCGTCATCACAACTGAACCAGTTGACTTAGAGAGCTCTACTCAACGCCATTCTACAGGTACGAAACACATCTACGCTTGGGGATGTGTGGGAATGCGGAAGCAGTCAAAATAACAGATACGGTAGCCTAGGCGTAGACATTTTTCGGCCAAAACCCCCGGGTTTCGGTATGGAATACATAGCCGGGTCTGAGGGGTTAATGACGTTCCCTAGGAACTAAGTAAAGGGTTTCACCCTAGGATGTACTTTTTATATATTTGGGTCGCGTTGATGCTTTCTCCGGGACCCTCACGGGGGTCTCCGGGGAGCCCTTATATATATAAGGCTCTCACGTCATTGACTACGGAACCATTACTAAATAGTTAGTTTTCCCTCTCCCCCTTTGGGTTGTCAAACCCGTAGTATATATATATATTATTCCTTAGTTATTCATTAAATGGATACGTTTTAGTAATTTTAATGATTATTGGTACTTTTTTATCGACAGTGTTATCTGAATCTTAATCCACGAAATCCGGGGGGCCTCATATGATCCCGATCACTGTGTCCGGGTCCCTTTTGGTACAGGCAAACTTCATAATTCAGTAGCTACTGATTGAGACCACCTAGAGCAGTCCATTTTCTTGCAAATTGTAGAACTTTTTATTGTCTGTAGAATGCCGTTGAGATGACATCGCTACGACGCGTGGTTGCCGTGTTATGATGATTTTAGCGGCGATTTTTGCCTCATATGAGACCTCCCGGATTCCTGCACATTTTTGTTTTGCCTCATATGAGGCCTCCTGGATTCCGAGGGTTAAAGAGCCATAGATTATCACATAAAACACATTAATAACGTATATACCACAAAATAAACGCAAGCGAGATTAAGAAACGATAAACCCAAGAGGTAAGCGAGCGGTGAAGACTGACTGACTTGGCCCCCACTGCTTAATTAATCACAGGCGTTGTTTTACTTATTACACATTTATGATAGGCAGTGACGGTATTTCATCCTTTGCTTGTGTTTACTGTGTTATATCTACGTTTTTTTATGTGTTCCATGTGATACTTTATAGCACATAAGGTTTGGATATCACTGTAGATTATTACTATTTGAATTACTTAAACTTATCTTTATTGTTCCATATACAGTATATTAATTAAACAGTTAAACTAGATTAGTTTTAGTGATTTTAATGATAATGTGATAAGTGATATCCGAACCTTAAGAGCTATAAAATATCACATGAAACACATAAATATCGTAGATATACAGTAAACACAAGCTAGGGAAGAAATGCCGACACTGCCTGTTTTAAATATGTAAATGTGTGATAGAGGTAATAAAGTGTTGAACACGGAGCTAAAATGTTTTTGAGTTTGAATATTACCTTGCCTGAAAGGATGAAGATATTCTTTGGCTTTGCTTGCAACATCATTAACTCCTTGAGGTTAATGATGCATTTTGATAGTTCATTGTGGCTCCCTTCAGACAATGTTGTACAGCGTAGGATGGACTTGTAGGAATTAAAAGGACAAAGATTTTCCCAATTAACTTTCTGACTTCCATATACCATTCCTATTAAAATTAAAATCACCTAATAAGAGGAGGAAAAAATGCATCAACGATCCTGATGGGATCTAGCCAAGTAAGTCACCAGACTTGAATCCCACTGGACTGTGTGGGGCAACATGGTCAACAGTTGGGAACCCGAGATGGACCGGACCCGGCAGTAGCTTCAGCAGCACACTACAGGGGCCTGGAAGGGGCTCCGAGGTAAACCACACCTCATCTATGACCTGGTCTCTTCCATGACCAGCCGACTACAAGAGGTCATCGATTGTGAAGGCTGCTGCACTCAGTACTAGGCAGATTTTGTTATATAGATTTCATGTTAAGGAACATATGATACATGAAAGTGGATTATTCGGATAGCATGATGTAAACTATAATTCTTTAACCCGGGAACGGCGAGAACACTCTTAACCCATAAACGGTGAGCGTCCTCATATGAGTCCGTACTGGGCGAAGGCGAGCGTCCTCATATGAGCCTAGGCCTAAAAAAAAACTTTTAAATAGGCCCCAGTAGCACTTTAAAAAAAAAAAAAAAAAAAAAATGTGTTTAACCCGGCGAGCGCACGCAGGGTGTAGTGAACACCACAGTTCTGGGCAGCAATATGAAGCTCAATTCCTGCCTATAATCGTCATTTTACGATAATTATCGTTATTACTTATATGTGCCTATTTTACCTTTAATATGAAGATAGTAACCTGTAACAACAATAAAACAAGTGGGAATATCATTTAGATGGTCAAAATCGCGAATTGTTAGCGAGCGGTTCATTCATCAAGTGTGAGCCAGCCGGCCTCACACCCTCTTCTCTCGAGGGTTGAATCAGCACTGAGCTACTCCCTCACACTCCCGGTCTCTACCTTACGTAACACACATGACCACAGCCTAGGATCGGTTTGGAGATGTTTACACAAAAATATACCATTGAATAAGGGAATAACAGGGAAAATAGGTGATAATTGAAGGGGAGGGGGGGGGAAAGGAGGGGATGTGGAGGAGTGATATAAGGTATGGAGGGATTTTTTTTTTTTTTTTTTTAAGTGCTACTGGGGCCTTTTAAAAGTTTTTTTAGGCCTTACCTCTTAAGAGCTTTCTCGCCGTCACCCAGTAAAACCTCTTAAGAGTGTTCTCGCCATTCCCGGGTTAAGTGAGATAATTCCCCTCCATACCTCCAATCACTCCTCCACATGTGTCAAAATCCCCTCCTTTCCCCCCCCCCCCCTTCAATTATCACCTATTTGTCCTCTTATTCCCATATTTATTGGTGTTTTCATCATGCCAATATCTCCAAACCGGTCTAAGCCGTGCTCATGTTGCTAGAGAGGGTATAGAGTGTCTGAGAGTGTGGGTAAGTAAGTCAGTCTAGCTCCAGGCTCCGAGAAGGGAGGGTGTGGCCCGCCTCAGCTCCACACTTATTGAATGGCCGGTCGGCAATTATTCGTGATTTTGACCATCCAAACATTATGCCCACTTGTTTTATTATAAATGACTTAGAGAGTGTACAAAGAAATTTCACTTCGCATATAAGTTCGATAAAACATCTACACTATTGGGAGCGGGCGGGTGCCCAACCCCGAAAGGGGTTGAAATAGGGGAGCTATCCCCCCGCCAAAGGCGGCTTTCTAGGGCCTTTCCTAGCTGATGCTGAGAGGATTGGGTTCTAGTCATGTGGTGATGGGCTGGTCTATCAGAGTGAGAACTGAGCGATCTCTGCCATACCCATAGCTTACTCTGACTGTTCCTTTTACTTATATATTTTCTAGATCTCAAGTGACGGCGCCTCTTCCGTGGATTGACCTCCCAATCTGCCAACCTAGAAGTTGACAGATTGGAAGCCAAAGCGTCACATTTTTTCCTTTGCCCCTCAACTTTCTCTTCATAATTGATGAGGGGCACAGAGCTTGGGGTGGGGCTTTGGTTTCCCGGGTGTTTCCGCACCCTCCTCAGCTCCCTGCCATGGAGTGGCTTCGGTCACCCAGGCTTTATTGTGGTAGGCAGGGAGGGTTCTGTGGGGGCGCTCGGTTATGGCCTTGGCCTTGCTCGGGGCCTTGGGGCTGTTCGGCCAGGCAGCCTGGGGAACAGCAACAACAACAACTATTGGGAGCGTTTAAGAGCACTGAATCTGTACTCACTGGAACGTAGAAGAGAACGTTACCTAATAATATACACGTGGAAAATCGCAGAGGGTTTAGTACCAAACCTACATACTCCGATAGTCATGAAATTCAGTGATAGGAGAGGCTGGGAATGCGAAATCCCCCGGATGAATAACAGAGGTGCTATGGGCTCTCTGCGAGAGGGCTGGTTATCACACAGAGGCCCACGTCTCTTCAACAAACTCCCACGGCGAGTAAGAGACATGAGGGACGTCTCGTTAGACAACTTCAAGAGAGCCCTCGATGTCGAACTGCAAAAAGTGCCAGACGAGCCCATCCTCGCGAGGGAGCGAGCTGTCGCTTCAAACAGTCTACTACACCAAAATCACCACCCATAACGAGGGGCGCCACGCTCCTTGGTGCCGCTAGAAGAGTGGCGAACACATCAAAAGTATCAAAAGTATCAAAAGTAAGTATTGTTGTTACATGTTGCTATCTTCATATTAAACATAAAATAGGCGCATATGAATAAGTAATAACGATATTTATCGTAAAAATACTATTATAGGTGGGAATGGAGCCTAATATGTCCGCTCAGTTGTGTGGTGTCCATTACACATAACTCGTCAAATTTAGGTTAAGAGGTTTTGGTGGGCAAAGGCGAGAACATTCTTAAGAGGTAAGGCCTAAAAAAAAAAAATATTAAAAAGGCCCCAGTAGCACTTAAAACAAAAAAAATTGTGTTTAAGTGAGATAATTCCACTCCATACCATCTATCACTCCTCCACATGTGTCAAGATCCCCTCCTTCCCCCCTCCCCTTCAATTATCACATATTTTTCCTCTTATTCCCTTGTTTATTGGTTTATTTACCGTGCCAACATCTCCCATCCGGTTCTTAGGCGTGGTCATATGCCTAGCGAGTGTGTTGTGTAAGAGAGAGTGTGAGAGAGTGACTCAGTCAGGCTTCAGGCCTCGAGAGGGGAGGGTGTACGGCGCGCCTGCCTCACATTTCATGAATGACCGGTCGGCAATAATTTGCGATTTTGACCATCTAAACACTATTCCCACTTGTTTTATTGCTGTTACATGTTAATATCATCATATTAAATGTAAAATAGGCACATATGAATAAGTAGTAACGATATTTATTATAAAATGGCGATTTTAGGCGAGAATGAGGCCTAATATTGTCGCCTGGCGGTAGGGTGTTCATTACACACAGCTCGCCTTTAACCTCTTAACTGCGCAGCTATGGTATTTAAATGTGCCCGCGGTGCGAATGTATTCTGATCCATTCCTCACTAAAATCGTTAATTTACTATACCGGTATATATAATATTACCGTATTTTTCGGCTTATAGGGCGCAATATTTTATAGGACGCACCCTAATTATACAAGTAGAGATTTGGAAAAAAAGTATAAAGCCATAAATCCAACCTCGTAATTATGAAGAGCCATTTGCATGCTTTGCAAATACACTATGGTACACAATGCTAATATAATTGCCCAATAATGTATATAATGCTTATTGTTTGGCATTAAGAGTATTGTACATATCAGTAATGGGCGAAATTGTAAATAAACCTACTATCCTGGAGATGCCATTTGCATGTTTACATTTTGGCGTCCCTGTTCAGTCAAACAATACGGTGCCGCGTCTGTTTTGGTACCGGTACGCAATACTGTAGCCTACTATTTTGGATACTACCAAAGTATTCATAGTTCGTAATATTTTATGGGATATATAAAAAGTTATATCAAAGTGTGTTTTATTTATTACAATAATACCCAATAATACCATAATATATTATGTGGATGCAAATTTATAGCCTACGAAATAGAAAAAAAACGAAAAGGTGACGATATCGTTACTGTACCGAAAGTTCAGTGTACCGGACTGTTGTACCGTAGCGTCAGACCAAACTTAAACATGCAAATGGCGTCTCCAGGATAGTAGGGTTTATTTACAATTTCGCCCATTACTGATGTACAATACTCATACTGCCAAACAGTAAGAATTATATACATTATTGGGCAATTATATTAGCATTGTGTACCATAGTGTTTAGCTTACATGTTACGTCTGAGTGTGTGTAGACTCGATATATGTCTAAAAATTTCAACCTTTGTTTTGTAAGACGCTGGTTGAATTTAGAGGCCTAATTTTGGGGAAAAAAAAGTGCGCCTTATAAGCTGAAAAATACGGTAATACTTATCCATATGCGCCTATTTTACTTTTAATAAGAACATATGAACATGGGAAAGCAATAAAACAATTGGTAATAGCAATTGGCTGGTGAAAATTGCATATTTTATCCCCGCGGTCATAATCTGGCCTTGAGCAGTGAAAGACTTACTCCCTCACTCTCTCTTGTCTCACGTGGGACTGAGAGGCCAGGGGAGCTTTCAAACTGGCTTGGAGGGTCGAAGTTACACTCCTCTACCCTCCTCCTTCTCTCCAACCGGTTCTCCCACGAAAATACTCTATCATTATCGGGAATAATAGGCCTAGAGAAAATACCTGATAGTTGATTAGGGGGGAGGAGGGGAAAGGGGGGTTGGGACACATGTGTAGGAGTGGTAGAAAGTAATGGAGGGAAATTATCTCGCCTAAACACAAATTATTTTTTTTGAGTGCCACTGGGGTGTTTTAACCCTCTCACCACGGAAGGGCTCTTGAACGCCCATAAAAAAGCATATAACAGGTACCCGGAAGGTCTCTTGAACGCCCAGTGGTTGAAAGCCTGTGAGCTTCGTGTGCGAGGCGTCGGTCCGACGCATGTAAACAACAGCCGGCTGGACCGTCGCCCCGCATCTCCGGCCACAAGAAGGAGAGCGTCGCTTGTTCGTGTGTGCCTGTATGTTGTTGTTAAGTATCGAAAAGTGGTGTAAAGTGGCTGTTTTGGCCATAAAGTTATCTCCAATGAAATCATCATCACAGCTCAACCAGTTGACTTAGAGAGCTCTACTTAATGCCATTCTACAGGTAAATAACACAGCTACGCTTGGGGATGCGCAGGAATGCGGGAAGCAGTCTGATTAACGAATATACGATAGCCTAGCCTAGACGTTTTTCGGCCAAAACACCCGGGTTTCGAGGAATATATATATAATACATAGCCGGGGCTGGAGGGTTAAATGCGTTTTTTTAGGCCTAGGATCTTAAGAGTCTTCCCGCAGCCGCCCAGTAGGACCTCTTAAGAGTCTTCCTGCAGCTGCCGGGTTAAGGGATTAACTATGCTAAAATTATAGAAATAATATTTTATCTACAGTATGTTAACCCCCTAAACCCCAGCGATGACAACGTGTCGTCGGCAATGTATGTAATGCTAAACCCCAGCGACGACAACATGTCGTCACTGGTACTCCGGTCCCAATTACTCCGGTCCTATGGCACCTAGAGGGCTCAGATTTGTATGGGAACTGTGTAAGTATCCCACGCTACCATGCCGATGGTTGAAAACTCTTAAAGTCCAATCGCGTGCACGTGAGCGCACAAAAACATGGTTTTTGGGTGTTTTTGCCTTCAATTTTTTACTCTTCTAAAATCGACTTTCGGGGGGGGCTCCGTAGGACCCCTTTTTGATCATTTTTTTGTGGTTTTTCCTTCATTCCTAACCCATTCGCTATTGTTTCTGGATTTTTTTTTTTTTCAAATCCTGCCGGTCCCTGGTGGTACATTTATTTATAACTAGCTGGGGCTCAGTGGGTTAATCATAAGTGAAGTAGCTTGAGTGATGCAGGTTAACCTCTTAAATATGTGATTAACCCCTTAAAGGCGAGCTGTGTGTAATGGAAACCCTACCTCCAGGCGACAATATTAGGCCCCATTCCCACCTAAAATAGTCACTTTACGATAAATATCGTTATTACTTATTCATATGCGCCTATTTTACATTTAATATGAAGATAGTAACATGTAACAACAATAAAACAAGTGGGAATAGTGTTTGGATGGTCAAAATCGTGAATTATTGCCGACCGGTCCATTCATGAAATGTGGAGCAGAGCGAGGGAAACCCACCCCTCGCGAGGCCTGAAGCCTGACTCACTCACTCACCCACACTCTCCCTTACGCAACACAATCGCTAGTCGCATGACCACACCATAGAACCGGCTTGGAGATGTTGACACGAAAATATACCAATAAATAAGGGAATAACAGGGAAAGTAGGTGATAATTGAATGGGGGGGGGGAAGGAGGAGACTTTGACACATATGGAGGAGTGATAGAAGGTATGGAGGGGAATTATCTCACTTAATCACTATTTCACTTGTTTTAAGTGCCACTGGGGCCTTTTAAAAGTTTTTTTTTAGGCCTTACCTCTTAAGAGTGTTCTCGCCTTTGCCCACCAAAACCTCTTAAGAGTGTTCTCGCCATTCCCGGGTTAAAATAATTATAGACAAAAAGAATCATAATATATTGACACATAGAATGTGTTTCATCTTCATATTCCTTAATTTACTACCATTTCATACACTTATTTGTTTTCACCCACGCTGTCACCTCGCTTAGTTATTGTAGTGACACAAGATCACATTGGTTTTGTTGTAATTGTTGATACATTACTTCCAATTATGTGTTATATTGAAGTGCACGTCCGTAATTTGTAAACACAAATAACCTAAAACTCAAAATAGTAATATCTGCACTGCGTCATATTAGTATGATAATCATATGTGAAACAAACTGCGTGGGGAATTTAATATATGGTAAAACCACAACAAACACTGACTGAGGACTCTCTAAAACTAAATTTTATTGTGTTTTCTTATTTAACAGGTACAGTAAACCCTCGCTAACTCGGACTCGTTTTAGTCGGAAACCCGCACTTCTCGGAATGGCATAGGCCTCTCGGAAATGTCCATGTATATCTCGGAAAATTCCGAGTTGGGTGGGATTTGTGTCCGGTTTACAATGTTCTCTCACTCGGTTTTAAGTGATATTAGGATGAATTGAAGCCTGTGCCTTTTAATTATTGTGTTAATATTAATTACTATGTACTGTACTGTCCCTGAAAACATAATAAGGTTCGTATTTGTCGTTAATATGATGAATTTCACATTAAAAAAAAAATAAAAAAATGTGATCTCAATTTTCTCGGATGCGGACTTTCCTCTTATAATTTGGACTTTTCCCTCTCTTAAAATCGGACATAAGTCGGACCTCGGACATCTCGGAAAATCGGGCATCTCGGAAGTGGTCTCCCCCCAATTAGTCCGAGTTAGCGAGGGTTTACTGTAGTTGGTTAAGTACCGTACCGTAAATAAATCCCAAAGCAAGAAATTTTTATTTTGTTCTGGTATCCAACAGCTTCGGCCCTACATGAACACTCTTTGCGTATAAGCTGTATACAAACACATGCAAAATGTGTGTATATCTATTTGTATCCATTAATTTCACGTGGGAGAAAGATAAAGGGTATTTTAGAATATGCTACCAACTCTGGCATTTAGTAGTCACACCATGAATTGAGAAATATTGGCTTGAGAATAATATTCAGCAAATTGATAGTGTATACAACTACAGTCTATTCGCTGTAAGTAGGCGAGAAATCATGACCTCTTACCCCTGTAACTAAAAAAAAACTAAAGTATTCAAGCTAATATTTCTACCATTTGGGAAGGCTCAGTCAAGGAATAGATGTGGAAATGTACAGCCCATTTGCTCTAGCCCTATTTGAGTTACAGAGGATAGAGGTTATGATTTCTTGCCTACTTACAGCGAACACACTATAGTATATAGCTACACAAAATATATAGGTAATGATATTTAGGAAAAAAATAACTTCACAAATTTATGCTACCGAATATTAATAAGGTTATAATTATTAATTGTGCTCTTAACCCAGGGACTGCAGCCAGACTCTTAAAGGGCATAGCTCGCCAAAAATCTCATCCTGTTTTAGTCCCTCTTTAACCCCTTATTGGCGGCGCTCGACTTAAGTCGTGCACCAATTTGCAGCAAGTTAGGAGCATTATTAAGGTTTTTAAAGGGTTAAAATCGAGTGCAAATGGCCGAGAGCGCAGCGGGCCAGACAGCTGACTCCCAGGTCTTACCGCCGCCCATTAACTCATGTTCCCTGTGTTCTCGAGAGGCCGGCAGTGTAGCCAGTAGTGAGCATAGCTGGGAAAAATATACCGCTATACGCTAAACTCCCATGTTCGTGGCACCACTGCAAGAGAACCACAAGTGCTATGTAGCTCGTTCTGGTCTCATTTTGAAGCTTTTAGCGCCTAGTTTTTTGCTAAATACATTTCTTTTCATGCAGATACTTGATTGATCATTCAGGAGGGCCTGAATATGCCCAAATGAGCCCAAAACACCCCGCTAGACAAGGGTTAAAGCATGTTAATTTGACAAATAATGCACATGTGCTTTGCTTTGTTATAATTTTTAACTTAAATTAGCAAACAAATTTACAATGGATATTTATATTTTAAGGGGGGTGATGACATCAGCAGGGGTCACCCTTGAAAACTGAGCCGAAATTAAGACCAGTTCACAGTGGTTCACAAGCTAGCCTGGATTTGTTTAACAGACTTACTAATGCTACACTCATTCCAGCTCCAATCCTTGCTAAATTAGCTTATATTCAATGTATGGCTCCAGATTTACCTCCACCCTTGTCAATTGTACCCACTTACAGCCTTGGCCAGTTGATAATAAATATCCAAGAGAAAAAAAAAACGGTTCGTTACCAAAACGAAAAACAAAATAGCGCTAGATTCGTTCTCAAAAGCTGCTAGAATGTCGCTAGATAATACAATAATGGCAACAATCGCTAGTATAATACCACGATCTCTCTAATGTCGATTATTAGCACTAATATTCCTAAAATATCACTACAATTCATGTCACTAGATGCAAGAAAATACTACTATATCGAAATAAATACATCTAGATCTAGCAATAAGTATGCTAAATTGGCACTACTATTTGGTCAGACGAATAGCCCTTTCTAAACTATAAAAAAGGTAAGTGTATATTATAGAATTCCCGACACAGGTTACAACAAAGACGCCACCATCTTGACTCCACAGTAGAACGTCATTCGTATTTTATATCATAATACGTTGTTGTTTGTACAGTTCCTTATTAACCTTTAAACGGCAAGCTGTGTGTAGTGAACACCATACTACTGGGCGGCCATATTAGGCTCCACTCCCACCTATAATCGTCATTTTACGATAAATATCGTTATTACTTATTCATATGCGCCTATTTTACGTTTAATATGAAGATAGTAACATGTAACAGCAATAAAACAAGTGGGAATAGTGTTTGGATGGTGGAAATTGTGAATTATTGCCGACCGTTCATTCATGAAATGTGGAGCAGAGGCGAGGTACACCCTCTCTCTCTCAAGTTTCGAGGCAGACTGAAGGCTTCTGAAGCCTGTCTCTCTCTCTCCCTTTCCCCACACATTAGACACGGAAAACCATACCCTAGGACCGGTTTGTAGATTTTGGCACGGTAAATACACCGATAAAGAAGGGAATAAGAGGAAAAATAGATGATAATTGAAGGGGGAGGGGAAGGAGGGGATTTTGACATATGTGGAGGAGTGCTAGGAGGTATGGAGGGGAATTATCTCACTTAAACACAATTTCTTTAGTTTTTCTGGGGCCTTTTATATATATATATATATATATATTTTTTTTTTTTTTTTTTGGCCTTACCTCTTAAGGGGAGCATCCTGCATGGCCCAAACTGGTGTGGATTGGAAAATCTGAAATTGAGATTTTTAGTGCAGCAGTGATGGGAACACTGTAGGAGTGATGTGGCAAAGTTTTAGACTCTTAAAATAAAAAAATACCCTAATTACAGGGCCCCTCCCCCCGCACTCACGACGTATATGTGGTATCGTGGTATGAACGATAGTAACCAATACAATCGCGTTATTATGCATAAATATAGACAAATTACAGTCAACAGAGGTATCTGGCACCTCAACTGAACCTGGGAGAGTGAAGGTGAGTCACTATATAGACCTCATCATCTAAGCCATCATCATCATCCAAGACATCATCATCATCATCCAGATGCCAAGACATGCACAAACATATTATATATATATTCAACACTAAACAGATCTAACCCATCCAAACCAACCATAACACAACCTAGAATAATACAAAATTGCCTAACTTGGCATAAATGAGGTCCGCGGTTCATGACACCATTGGCGCCAAATGAATAAAATACCTTTTGGGGGGTCCAGGTGGCATATTATTCACTTAGACTTAGTCAATTTTACTGGATTTTAGTGCCAGAACATGTATCAAATGAGCAAACTGTTGCAATAAATCGTTATTTGAGAGAGGAATTGTGGGGTAATGGATAAATTTAGTTTTTTGCCTTTTTCTCAAAACTAGTTACTCGAACATTTTTCCCTAAAACTTTTTTTTTTTGGTCCAATTTTAATAAGTAGGATATCATTGGAAAAAGGAGACAAAATGCAATATATATTTGAGACAGATTTTTGATACACCAATACATTTTTTGACAGGAGGCTTGCAACCTTTTAAGACTTTAAAAAAAAATAGCGGCAAATCTTAAGGGTGTATCAAAAATCTGTCGTAAATATGAATTGCATTTTTCTCCTCTTTCCAATGATATCCTACTTATTAAAATTGGACCAAAAATAAAAGTTTTAGCGGTTTTAAAATTTGCTAAAAATGCGAAAATCAGAGCTAGCGAAAAAATAACTATTGGTCTGATTGTATTCATTTTTGGATATGTTGTTCCTAGATATAGTATCTATCACCTGTATAAAAATGAAAATGATCGGACTATTTTGAAATAAACATGGCGGACGCTCCCCTTAACCCGGCAAGTGATCTCCTTATAAGAGGTTTCCCGGTGCGCTGCGGATTTTTTTTTTTTTTTTTTTTTGTATTGCCCCTTGGCCATGGCAAATATCACTCCTCCACATCCCCCCTTCAATCATCACATATTCTCCCTCTTATTCCCTTATTCTTAGGTATATTTTTGTGCTAACAATTTTTTTTTTTTTTTTTTTTTTTAAGAGACAATGAACGGAGGAAGGAAAAACACAGATAAAACAAAAAGGTTCATGTGCCTAAAGGCATCCTCCATTCATAAAATGTTTGTAACAACTGGATTTAAACATTTGTTGATTGTAAGTTTGTGGAAAGCAATTCGAGGGAAGTGAATTCCAAAGAGTAGTAGCTCTGGGGATAAATGAATTCTGATAAGCAGAAGTTCTGCATAGCGAGTTGCTAGCAGGCTGTGCTCATATGTGTTACCAAGCGAGTGCAAGAGAGAGAGAGAGAGAGTATCAATCGACAGTCTCTCTCCAGACGTGGGAGGAGTGGAGGAGCGGGAGGCTGGCTCACACTCGATGATTACAACTCCCTGCCTCTGTTGCCAATTTTGACCAGCCAAACTCTGTTTCCACTTGTTTTATTGCTGTAACAGGTACACCTTTATAACACCTTTATAATCAACGTAAAATAGGCGCATATGGATAAGTATTAATGATATTTATGGTACGATGACGATTTGAGTGAAGGAAACCATCTAAATACCTCCGCACAGGGGTGGCTGTATACTATAGGGGGTACGCAGCGGAGAGGTTAAGAGTGTTCTCGCCATTGCCCACCAAAACCTCTTAAGAGTGTTCTGGCCGTTCCCGGGTTAATGTTATACCACTAATACAATTAGACTATCTTTTTATATCACTGTCTAGCTGGCTAACTGCATCTATTATTTTTAACTATTTCAAATATGACATTTGAAAATAGAAAACGTTTTCTATAATAGCGCCAACAACGTTTTCTTTAACCTCTGAAGTGCGCATGGGGGTAATTGGAAACGTCCCCCTGTGCTGACGTATTTGAGGTGTTTCCGTCACTAAAATATTCATTGTGCCATTAACCCGGAAAGCGCGATAGGCCTCACGGAAGGCTTCCTATAGGGAACGCGATAGGCCTCACGGAAGCAAGACCATAAAAAAAGCCTTCCATAAAAAAAAAGGGCCTATCAAAACAAAGGAATTTGTCTCTAGGTGAGATAATTCCCCTCCAGTACTCATCCATGTAAATCTCACCCACCCCCCTCCCCTCCTTCCCCACCTTATTCCCCCCTCCCTCCCCTCCTCAATTATCACCTATTTTTCCTCTTATTATCATCATTTATCGGTTATTTTTCTCTCCCGCGATAATGTAGCACAAGTGGGTTGCAGAAAAGATCGTTATGCAACACCCAGACACCGGCCCACACCGCCCCGCTCGTCTCAGTTACCTCACAGACAGCGAGAGAGGAGGGTTGCCTGTGGCTCTCTCTCGCCTGAGATTATGACCGGGTGGCCAATATCTTCGTTTTTCACCACCCAAATGCTTTTCCCACTTATTTTAGCACTCTTGAAGGTTCATATATACATCATATATGTAAAATAAAAGCATACCGAAAACAAATAATGCTCTATATTGTAAATATAACGAATTCTGTCAGAATCCAAGGCTAGAAATGCACAAATAACTACCCTAGCCCCTAGGTCTATTTCGCGCTTGTCAGGTTAATAGCATTAATACTTATCCATATGCACCTATTATGGGTTGATTATAAAGGTATTAACCTGAAACAACAATAAAACGAGTGAAAACAGCGTTTGGATGGTCAAAATCGGAGATATAGCCCGCGAGTTGTATAATGTATGGGTGAGGCAAACTGATTTCCCGCCAATTTCCCCCAAGGCCACTGAGACACAGTCAATCGATACTCTCTCTCTCTCTCTTGCACTCGCTTGCCATCAGTGATGACAACACCCTGCTTGCAACTCGCTAATGTTAGCACGAAAATATACCTCAGAATAAGGGAATAACAGGGAAAATAGGTGATAACTGAAGGAGAGGAGGAAAGTGGGGAAGGAGGGGAGGTAGAGGACTGAGATTTTGCATGGCCCAGGGGCCAAAAAAAATAAAAAAATAAAAAAATAAAAATATATATTTTTTTTTTTCGATGTCAAAAGTTGATTTTTGTTTTCACTCACTCATAAGAGTCTCCCTGCAGTCCGCCGGGGGAACTCTTAACCCGGGAGCTGCGGGGAGACTCTTAAGAGTTCCCCCGGCGCACTGCGGGAAGACTCTTAAGAGTCAGAGAAAATAAAAATCAACTTTTGACATCGAAAAAAAAATATTTTTTTATATTTTTATTTTTTTTATTTTTTTATTTTTTTTTGGCCCCTGGGCCATGCAAAATCTCAGTCCTCTACCTCCCCTCCTTCCCCACTTTCCTCCTCTCCTTCAGTTATCACCTATTTTCCCTGTTATTCCCTTATTCTGAGGTATATTTTCGTGCTAACATTAGAAATCCGATTGGAGGGTGTGGTCATCACTGATAGCAAGCGAGTGCAAGAGAGAGAGAGAGAGTATCGATCGACTGTGTCTCAGTGGCCTTGGGGGAAATTGGCGGGAAAAGCAGATTGCCTCACCCATACATTATACAACTCGCGGGCTATATCTCCGATTTTGACCATCCAAACGCTGTTTTCACTCGTTTTATTGTTGTTTCAGGTTAATACCTTTATAATCAACCCATAATAGGCGCACATGGATAAATATTAATGCTATTAATGGCACAATGAATATTTTAGTGACGGAAACACCTCAAATACGTCAGCACAGGGGGACGTTTCCAATTACCCCCATGCGCACTTCAGAGGTTAAGAGTCTCCCCGCAGTTCCCGGGTTAATAGAAGTTATGGAAAACTGTAAAAATATTGAATTTGATTTAGTTTATCAATATGAAGTATTCTTCCTAATTTACCGTTATATCACACATAATAGTAATTGGCGCTTACACAACATCAGAATGCATCTGTGAATGAAGTCTTAATGGAATATGTCACAAAATCACAGAGAATTAACGTAGATAAATTCGAGCACGGCAAAAGTCTGATGGCAGTTGGCAACTCGATCTGTGAGTGTTACCATACATAGGACACAGTGTTGCCATATGTATGATAATTATCGTACATGTACGAGAATTTTACCCTTGGTACGATGTACGATAGTGTTTTTCATTATCGTACGTTTTGTACGATAATTTTACGATTTCAACAAAAATACTATATAATTCAATGAATTAAACCAAGATGCAACAGAGATTGGAAGATAGATCATGGAATGATTGACCATCCAAGTTAATCTCTTAGATAACCCATTGTCTCCTGCATTTATTAATGAAATAAAGAAGGGAGTAAGGAATTATTCAGAATTGAAAAGGGAATTATATTGTCTATATAACACATCTGAGACAACTGAGGATTAGGTAGAATAATTTGTAATTATTTAGAACTATACTCGATAAAAAAAATTTAATAGTTTCTTAACCTCTCGGCTGCGCAGCCCCTGTAGTATACACCATACCCCTGTGCGTAGGTATTTTGATTCATTCCTCACTAAAATCATTAATTTGCCACAATTATAATTAATACTTATCCATATGCGCCTATTTTATGTTTAATATGAAGATAGTAACCTGTAACAACAATAAAACAAGTGGGAATATCGTTTGGATGGTCAAAATCACGAATTATGACCGAGCGGTTCATTCATCAATTGTGAGCCAGCCGTCCGTACACCCTCCTCTCTCGAGGGCTGAAGCCATACTGACTTACTCCCTCACACTCTCCCAGTGTCTCCCTTACAGAATACACTGGCTAGCCACATGACAACTGGCCTGGAGATGGTGACACAAAAATATACCAATGAATAAGGGAATACCAGGGAAAATAGGTGATAATTGGAGGGGGAGTGGAGGGGGGAAGATGGGGACTTTGACACATGTGAAGGAGTGATTGGAGGTATGGAGGGGAATTGTCTCACTAAACCTAAGAAGTGCGCATGGGGGTAATTAAACACCTCTGCCTGTGCTGACGTATTTGAGCTGTTTCCATCACTAAAATATTAATTTTACCATATATAGCATTAATACTTATCCATATGCGCCTATTATGGGTTGATTATAAAGGTATTAACCTGAAACGACAATAAAACGAGTGAAAACAGCGTTTGGATGGTCAAAATCGGAGATACAGGCCGCGAGTTATATAATGTATGGGTGAGGCAACCTGCTTTCCCGCCAATTTCCCCCAAGGCCACTGAGACACAGTCGATCGATACTCTCTCTCTCTCTCTTGCACTCGCTTGCTAACAGTGATGACAACACCCTGCTACCAACTCGCTAATGTTAGCATGAAAATATACCTCAGAATAAGGGAATAGCAGGGAAAATAGGTGATAACTGAAGGAGGGGAGGAAAGTGGGGAAGGAGGGGAGGTAGAGGAGTGATATTTGTTGCATGGCCCAGGGGCAAACAAAATTTTTTTTTTTTCTTTTCGATGATTAAAGTTGATTTTTTTTTTCTCTGACTCTTAAGAGTCTTCCCGCAGTCCGCCGGGGGAACTCTTAAGAGTCTTCCCGCAGTTCCCGGGTTAAACACCATTTTTTTTTTTTTAAGGTGTCACTGGGGTGTTTTAAATGTTTTTTTTTAGGCCTAGGATCTTAAGGGTCTCCCCGCAGTCTCCCAATAAAACTTCTTAGAGTCACCCCCCAGCTGTCGGGTTAAGAAGAAGTTATTAATTTTCTTTCAACTACTTTTACATGGGTATCTAGTATTTGCTAAAATATGTTTTGATGTTGAATTATTCGGGTAATATGAAAACAAATAAATGCTTAACCACTAAAATTTTATTATAAATTTTGTTCTCTCTTTCTCTCTCATATATACAGTATATATATATATATATATATATATATATATATATATATATATATATATATATTCTGACATACGGAGCCCTGTATGTTAATTTAAGAGTTAGAATTAGAGTTGAAGGAGTGTCAAACTACCCAAGCGGCGAAGCAGACTAGCGAGCGAACCAGCGAGTGGGAAACCAGCTCGTCCGCATACCAGCAAACAAGCCTTCACACCTGCGTGCGTCATAGGGGACCCTGCAAACTACTTCGATGACCCGACGCTATGACGTATGATCGACGCCAGGAGCCCCCATTGGACCACACACCTGCTATGCAACTCGAGGAGCTATGATAGGGGCGCGCACCATCACTCGCCTTCAGATTCGTTCCTACACCATCATTGTTTAGAATATAAGACCCGAGTAGTGGGCATTCAAATCAGTCTCATTTGGAGTTGGGGAAGGTGAACTTGCAGCTGGAGTAAGACGGGGTGAAGTATTATAATGGGATTGTGACTGTCAGTCAGATTATATAAGTGTGTGTTCCGTGTAAACACTTACGTTATGTTGGTTAGTGAGATATGTGATTGGGAATTAACGTTAACGCTACTATTTATGTACTTAACTATTTGATTGGGAATTAACATTAATGCTATTATTATGTACTTAACTATTTTAGTTGACTAACTTGTGGACTAAAGCAACTCTTTAAGTAATTGGGTTATGATTAAAGTAATACTATTGTTTTATATTAATACTTACGAGTTCTTTCATTTTCTTTTAATTAAGCTTACATTGCTTAACGGTGATGCTATTGTCTCATATTAGTAATATCGCCTTAGACTAACATGGCTGTGTTAATATTACTTCTAGTGATTTCCTAAGCTGAAGAAAATTATTTTAGCTTCAAAATATTATTTTTGCTTTTCATATTATTTGAGTGAGACCTGAATCGAATCTATGAAGCGATCCTGTAACTTAATGTACTCATAATCAAACCTCAATGTTACGTGGTTAAGAAATACATTTAACTAATTATTAAATATATCTAACTTTTTATGTGACTTTGATATTAATCCTGATGATAATAATAATATAATACTATTAACGTAAGACAAGAACCAAGAATACTTACATTAAATATAATTAAAAGGACATATAAGAAAACTATCTATTCATTTCAAAAAGGGTAAGAGACAGAAATATTCTTACTTTAATATTTATCTTTCAAGACTTTTTATAGAATTAATAGTCCTTCTTTAGATATAACTTATTCGGTTCATAACCATAGGCTACTAAGCTTCGGTTAAATAATAATTCTTTATAAATACTACATGACTTTAATTAGTTTCAGTATTTTTCATAATTAAAGAGTATCAGTCAATAAAGGATACCAAGTCCTAAGATCCAAAAGGAAAGGAAGCAACAACAGGAAATAATTTTATTAGATTTAATTTTGTTTCGCCTTCAGCTGACTGATACCTTAATATATATCTCTGTGCTATCTAGATTCATCAAGTTAACCACTTGAGGATCAAGATACGTAACAGAAGAGTGGCGACCTCGCCAGGATTCGTTTCATACAGTTTCACTCAGTTTCATTACCGTTTCACTACTTAAAAATCAAATATTAATCATGCCTCATCTAATTAATGACGAAGATGCTCGAGTTTTCATAGAATCAGAACCCACAGCCCCTGATATTGACTGTCTGTCAAAATCCGAACTGGAAGTGCTTGCCTCACATCTCCAATTAACTGTCTCAAACATGTCCAAAGTAGAGGTGGCTCAGGCCATAAAAACCCACCTGTTCCCTGTAGAAGGCGGGGAGGGTGACGGAGCAGTTGGTGGGATCCAGAGTAAACCTAGCCAACTTGATGTATAATTGCCACCTGGTTTGACCGGTGATCAAATATTCGAACTAGAACAAGCCAAACTAAAAATAGAACTAGCCAGAATAAATGCCAGAGCAACGACCGAACAATATGAATATCCATATCGTACGGCTCAACTAAATGTCAATACAAATGCTCCCTTAATTGCTCCCCCTCTGGGATTGACTATGACTAGTGTCATTCCACCTTTCACTGAGGATAATGTGCAGGATTTCTTTGTTTTGTTTGAGGAAGTTGCTGGAGGTATGAAGTGGACAAGAGATCAATGGCCTTTTATGTTACAAACTGTTTTGACAGGGCAGGCTCGAGCCACGTATTTGTCAGAAGTAGCAGAGGTTAGGCAGGATTATGACAATCTCAAAGAAGCTATCCTAAAAACCTATCAATTGCAGCCTGAGGCTTACAGGCAATCTTTCCGTAAAAACCAGAAGAAAGTAGAAGAAACCCATAAGGTATTTGCCAGGACCATGACTAAAACTTTCAACCATTGGGTCAAGAGTAAGAAAGTCACAAGCTACAACGATCTGAAGGAGTTGGTCCTGTTAGAAAATTTCCTATGGAAAATTGATTCTTCTGTATCCTATCATTTAAAGGGGAAAAAGGTAGATTGTCTTGCTGACATGGCTGACACATACGTGCTCAACAACAAATTTTGTGGAAAGAAGCACTACGATAATTCTAGTTCTAATTTTAAGTATCCCAATCACAAATCTGACAGACCCAGTCACAAGCCTGTAACGTCTTCCCCAGCTAGCCAAGAAAGAATTGTTCCCCCAACTAAAAATGCGACTCAGGGCAATGGTAACAGAGGTGGGGCCCAAATTAATAGTAATGCTCAAAGAGGGAACATTCCCGTATCCCCTAAAGTATGTAATGTACTTTTTGTGGCATGAGAGGCCACCTAGCTTATCAGTGCTGGGCCAAGGAGAGAACCGAGAGATCGGGGCAGACAGTTGCCGCCGTATCTCAAACTCCATATGTGCCTTTAATGCAGGACTCCCGACAGAAGGAGTACCTAGCACCAAAAGTTCCTTTAATGCAGGACTCCCGACAGAAGGAGTACCTAGCACCAAAAGTTCCTTTAATACAGGACTCCCGACAGAAGGAATACCTAGCAGCTAACGTAAATCATCTAGACAGGGGTGTAGTAGCATGTGTGGTGCAACCCACTAGGTTTAAGCCAATAATATTTTCACCATCAGTGCAGGACAGTTACCGTCCCTTTATTTCATCTGGCAACGTGAGATTAAATGGTTGCATGCATGAGGTAAAAATTCTGAGAGACACAGGTTCTACTAGCACCCTCATGGTGAATCCTTACACTGAGTGCCCACCTGGCGAACCAGTTGTAATGAGAGGTGCTGGAGGCCAGTTTTATGCATACTTGGTAAACGGCGAAATTGAATGTGAGTTACTACAGGGTGAGGCCACCATAGCTTTGTGTAGGTCCCAAGATATCCCTGTGCCTGGGGTAACACTCCTTTTGGGGAATGATGTAGCAGGTGAGAAGGTCCGACCAGACCCCATTTTGTCACTTTCCCCTGTTAACAAGCCACTAACCGGTGAGCTCGAAAAGGAGATGCCAACTGTTTTCCCTGTGTGTGCTGTCACACGTTCAATGTCTCAAGTAGCAGTTCCCTCAGACAGAAATGTACCGAATGTAAGAGTTGATGAAAGGGATGATGAGAGTGTGAATGACGCTCCAACTGTGCCTGATGATGTGACTGAGGTGGATTTATCTGACACCTTTATGGATGTAGGTACCGTACTGTATATAAAGGCTGGGGTCTGCTCTACCCACAGCGGTCTGGGTGGGGGGTGGTTCGGGGTGGTGGTTAGGTAATTATACCTGGCCACTGTTCCGAATCCCTTCTTGCTGTGGCTGCGGGGGTGGGGCTGTGCCTCATTAGATATAATTATATAATATGACATGTTTTAATAATCTTACTGTATGTCAAATAACCATCGAGTTGTATTCAAGGTGCCTTTAAGAGAGATTGTTCTCAAAAGGCGCAGCCATGATATTATTTTATTGTAAAATTAACATATATTGTATGTTTGATTGGCAAAATAAAGTGGGGCGGATAAGTGCAGATTTTACCTTGAATCGTTCAAATGATGATAAATTTGGCATGAATATCTGCAAGAGGCTATATTTTAAGAAAAATATTAGCCACCAGAAAATCCAAGATGGGTGCCATTTTTCAAGATGGCCGCCAATGCAATAACGTTTTGACATGAAATTTGACACAGATGTCCAACATAAAAGATATTGGTACCAATTCTAATGTCATTTACTATGCTGGAAACGATGCCATCATTCTTAAATGTCTCACAATCTTATAAACCACTTAAAAATGCAAGATGGCCGCCAAATTTCAAGATGGCTGCCAATGAGTTCATGGAAATACACATTGTGATGCACAATTTGATCAGTACGTCCGATATGAATTATATTGGTGTTGATTCCTATATTTTTGACCCCATTAAATCCATTAAGATACCAAAAGTAAAGCTCAGAAGCACTATGAGACCATTTGTTAGAGACAAAAGAAAAAATCTGGTGGCCATCTTGCATTTTTCAGTGGATAATAAGATTCTGAGACATTAAAGAATGATAACATTGTTTTCTGCTTGGTAAATAACATTAGAATTGGTACCAATATCATTCACGTTGGACATCTGTGTCAAATGTCATGTCAAAACATTATCGCATTGGTGGCCATTTTGAAAAATTGAATTTTCAGGTGGCTAACAATTTTTTCTTAAATTATAGCCTCTGGAGGATATCCATGCCAAATTTGGTGCTTGTATCACCATTTGAACAATTGTTTCACTTATCTGCCCCACTGTTTCTCACTTGTCACTTCCTGTTTGTATAAATATTTCTAAAAGGGAAAATAATTAATCACTATAACCACACTTATTACTAGCAGTAAACACGGGTACGATATACCCTATTTTGTTTTAGTACTGTACTTTATTTGTAAACGTGGGTGTTTACCGCACTTATTGCACTAGCATTAACCCAAGAAGTGCGATAGAACTCTTGGAATTATGTGTATATCGAATGCGATAGGCCTCACAGAAGCAAAACCATGAAAAAAAACTTCAAAAACGCCCCTTGGGCTCTCAATACAAAGGAATATGTCATTAGGTGAGATAATTCCTCTCTAGTAGGCTACTTCCTACCACTCATCTATATGATTCTCACCCTCCCCTTCCCCACCTTTTTTTCCCCTCCTTAATTATCACCTATTTTTCCTCTTATTTTCATAATTTATTGGTTATTTTTCGCGTGAATTTCTCTCCCGCGATTACGAAGCACAAGTGAGTTACATAAGAGACCTTATATGAATCTGAGACTCCATCCGCTCGTCTCAATAGAAATAGAGACCTTGGAGGGGGAAAATATATGTCTCGCCGCCTCCCACCTGAGGATACGACCGGGTGGCGAATATTACGTTTTTTACCACACAAATGCTTTCCCCACTTATTTTATCACTCTCCAAGGCTCATATGTTCATCATATTAGTAAAATAAGTGCTCATGGAAAATAAATTATGCTAGATATGGTAGATATAACTAATTCTGTCAGAATATTGGGTAATTAACTCGCATATAACTATGTTCGTTACAGGCCATACTCGCGCTTGGCGGGTTAAACACGGGTACGATATTCCCTATTTGGTTTAGTACTTTATCTGTAAACACGGGTTCATTACTGCACTAATTGCCCTTGCAGCAAACACAGGTACGATATAACCTATTACCCTTTATCTGTAAACACGGGTACGAGTTACCCAAATGCATGTCTATGGAAAAAACCCAGACGTGGAGCGGAGCGACGTGACCTACCCCTTTCACGGTTGGGGAAACACTGAAGCTATAGGTGGTATGGGGGCGTTAGCTCCACAGGAACAGGATGTGAAGAGTACAACGTTAATAGCGTCGGGTACCTCATACCCATGTTTAACGTTCTAGGGTTAAGCTTTAATACCTTATTAATATCTCCCTTATTGATACCTTTCATACACTTAAACACCTCTTCATCTTCGCAAACTGCTGTTTGCGGATGATACAGTTCTGATGTGTGATAATGAATGGGAGTTGCAGGGTCTGGTAAATGAGTTTGGAACAGTGTGCGAAAAACGGAATTTGAAGGTAAATACGGGGAAGAGCAAGGTTATGGTCTTCGAAAGGGGTGAAGTCACAGAGTGTGAGGTGAAGCTGAACGGTCAGGCTATGGAGATCGTCAACTCTTTTAAGTATCTGGGCAGTGTGTTGAGTAAAGATGGGACTATGGATGAAGAGGTGCGGGAGAGGGTACAACAGGGGAAGAGGGTTGTAGGAACGCTAAAAGCAGTAACAAGAAATAGGGTGGTCAGTATGGAAGTGAAGAAGTCCTTGCATGACAGTGTGGTAATCCCGACACTGACTTACGGAAGCGAAGCATGGACGTTGGTTGAGAGACTCAGACCAAGAGTGAGAGCAGTGGAAATGAATTACTTAAGGAGTGCGTGCGGAGTTACATGGAGGGATAGACAGACTAATGAGGAAGTAAGAAGGAGGTGTGGTGTGGAGGTAGATGTGCTGGAAAGTGTGAAAAGGAACAACTTGAGATGGTTCGGCCATATGGAACGTATGGAAAGCGAGAGAATGACTAAGAGGGTGTACGAGAGCGAGGTGGAGGGACAGAGGGGGAGAGGTAGACCGAATATGAGGTGGAAGGATGGAGTGAGGAACTACATGAACGAAGGCGGTGCTGGTTGGGGGGAGGGGCGTCGACTGACTGGGGACAGAGGTGCATGGGGGCGGTTCGTTCGTGGCCACCCCTTCGGGGATCACGGCGTCAGGCAATAGATAGATAGATAGACATCTTCGTCGTCCTAATGAATGCAATCCAAAGGTTTTCAGCCTCTCATATGATAAATATATAATATTGTGGATAATTTTTGTCATTCTTCGTTGGATAATTAATGGCAATAACATGCGCAAATTTTTAATTAATAAAATATGGTGATAATCAGCATTAAACCTGTCATTATAGGTGATGTCTCTTTAAATTTATTCTGGGTACTCTTAGACAATTTTGTTCAGTTTAGGAAGGACTTCTAAGAAGTAAAAGGCTTCAAACTATTTTAATTGAGCTTATTAATCACCACAGATTTGACCTAAAATTCTCTAAATATAAATTGAACAAAATATAATAACGTCGCACGTACTGAGAGGCTAAATAAACTACTGACCTCGTCTGTCTGTCTGTCTGTCTCATTTGTTATGAATGAATATATATTGTTACTATGGTAGGTTAACCCTTTAACCCGGCAGCTGAGGGAAGACTCAAGAAGTTTTACTGGGCGACTGCGGGGAGACTCTTAAGATCCTAGGCCTAAAAAAAAAACATTTAAAACACCCCAGTGGCACTTAAAAAAGAAATGGTGTTTAAGTGAGACAATTCCCCTCCATACCTCCAATCACTCCTTCACCTGTATCAAAGTCCCCTCCTTCCCCCCTTCCCCTCCCCCCCCCCTTCAATTATCACCTATTTTCCCTGTTATTCTCTTATTCATTGGTATATTTTCATGTCACCATCTCCATGTCGGTTCCATGGTGTTGTCACATGTGTTGCATAAGGGAGACACTGGGAGAGTGTGAGGGAGTAACTCAGTACTGCTTCAGCCCTCGAGAGGAGAGGGTGTACGGCCGGCTGGCTCACAATTGATGAATGAACCGCTCGGTAATAATTCGCGATTTTGACCATCCAACCAATATTCCCACTTGTTTTATTGTTACAGGTTACTATCTTCATATTAAACGTAAAATAGGCGCATATGGATAAGTATTGATTATATTTATGGTAAATTAACGATTTTAGTGAGGAATTAATCAGAATGCCTACGCACAGGGGTATGGTGTATACTACAGGGGCTGCGCAGCTTAGAGGTTAAGGATTATGCTGCGTTTAACAGTTTATTCTGGCTTTCAGTAGATGATTTTATAGTGCTTAGGAAGAATATGTGGGAATGAAAAGGAGAAAGACTTTTAATGAACATTCCGACTTCTGTACACCCTTCCTTACCTTAACCCGTCCAATACCAGCGACGGCTGGGGGCCATCAGTAGATAAGTCACTCCCCAGTCCCAGCGACGGCTGGGAGCCGTCAGTAATGTACTTTCCTTGTAACTGCCTGTATCAGGCTGTGCCTGGTACCACGACCGTTTAAGCACTGCTCTCGATATGGCAACACTTCTCAGCTTATATCCAACCCTCTGAAGGCTGGGAGAGCCAGTATTCCTTCATCTCTTGAGGTGAAAGGTTGTTCTATCTTGCCATTTTAGCCACATTGCTTGGGACTGGGGGGCACTTTTATTACTGTATCCTCCGGTACAGTAGGGGTTAATAAAATCACATAGTAATAGCCAGAAAACAGAAGACCAAGGCGATAAGTAGGGTTGGTGATAAAGGAGATGGTCAAACACTGACCGCGAACCATGCCCTTTTTGCGTGGAATATTAATGGGGTATCCTCGGCAGAGTGTTCAGGGAATTATGACTGTACCAGGTTGATGAGTCCAAAGTTTATATACATACAGGTTAGTGTATGTATACTTTGGATGAGTCCACCACCACCGCCGTTGGCCTAGTCTTGTCTGATGGTGGTGAAGTTTTGATATTTAGGTGTTTTTTGTGTTCTGTGTAGTTTTATTTCATGTTAAGAGTGTAATGACATATGCTTCAGAAGCGTGGCCAGTTATAGTGGAAGATATTAGTAGATTGGAACGGAATGGAAAGAGAATGGCGAGATGGATATGGGGGTAAACCTCAGGGATGGGGTATTGAGTGAGGAACTAATAAGGCGTCTGGACATTAGAAGTATCAGCGAGGTGATGCATATGAGTAGGTTGGGCTGGTTTGGACACATGGAGAGAATGGATGATAAAAACTGTGTGAAGAAATGCAGAACTATGAACGTTGGGGGACCTGCACATAGGGGTAGACCTAGAAAGACATGGTATCAGGTACTTTGGTCCAATTTGAACATGAGGAACTGGACAGTAAAGGAGGCTCAGAACAAGGCTGCCTGGAATGCCGCCATGTAGGACTAAAGACTGCAACCACACTCTCTGAGAACGAAGCATGCTTTAAACTTATATGTGTTGTGATTGATAGTAATCATGTTGAATTTTATATAATACTTATGCAGTCAATCCTCCGCTTACGCGTGATCCATTCACGCGATCCTCCAATTACACGAGGGTCCCCAGAAGCTGACATATTTCATGTATGAGAAGGTGGTCCCATTCACAGGAATCAGGGATGGAAATTTGCAAAAACCTCCCTCCCTCACGCGAGGGAAAATATATTTAGAACCGAGCCGGAGCCGGAGCACCTTAGTCACCTCGCCCTGTTTCAGAATCCCCTTCCAAGCCAATCAAGCCTTTCTATTCTTCATTTGAGGTGAATAGGACATCTTTTAATTAAATTTCCATTTGTTTTAACTGTGAGAATGTTAATATGTTCCATAACTACATAAATTTGTCCAAGGAAACATAAATAGACGGTGTAAATAAGAGGATTCGGAGGCAGGTGCCGCCCATAAGTAGTAATTATTCCCATAAGGAATGTTATTCCAATTACTCGCATAAGCGGAGGAATGACTATACTAATTTAAGTGTACCATTAGTGTATTTGAGCTTATATTTTTTTATAAATATCAATGTCAATAGTTCTAACTTCCGTAGATAGTCTCTAAAAGAGCAAGTGGTCAATTAGGATGCTCATGTAAGCCACATGTCCAACATATTTTGTCCAATTTGTTGATTTATGGCTAAAGAGAGGGTATTGTGACCATCCATAATCTTGCCAGGGTCTATTAAGGCTGTTTAGTATCCTTACTGTTTCTACCTGTTGATCTTGGATGGCCTTGTTGAGCAAATCTTAACTTTTGGATGTCCTTAACTCCCCCAGACATATATGACGCGATCGCGTCATATGGTCCAGTGCGCCAAAAACTCATATGACGCGATCGCGTCATATGGACTTATCTCCATGGCTCTCCAATAAGTTTATGACGCGATTTTGCGTCATATGAGCTCAGTTAGTCCGATAAGTTAGCTTACGATAAAACCGTTGGTGGCAACCTCAGCCACCTCCGATAATTCTAACGGCCGCAGTGTTGTTGTGAGTGTAGTGCGAGGCAGTGGCAATGATACCGGGGCTCCCGCCTCCTTGGACTTACTGGGACTTTAAATGTCTGAAGGAGTTAATAAGCAGGTGTGCTTCATTTCAAATGATATATTTCATGACTCGATTGCAATGACTGCAGCTGTGAATGCATCTATTACTGTACTAAATAGTATTTGTCTCTCTCCCAGCAGAAGTGATGAAAGGTGTGGCAGTGAAGTTCTCTACCTAGCAGTAACCCTTCACCACCACCACCATGGGCACCCGGGCTGCTACATGTTAGTTATAAATCTCTTTTGGATGCTCCCTTTCCACTTTTAATATTTATTTTCTCTCATCTCCTCAGGCTCTTCTTCTGTTGTTTAATGAAAAAACCTGTTTATCTGTCTGTTTTCTCTCACCACTTTGTTCGACATTACGGGTTTGACAACCCGAAGGGAAGGAAGAAAAACCAAAAATTTAGTAGTGGTTCCGTAGTCAATGACGTGAGAGCCTAATTACATATTAGGGCTGCTCGGGGTCCCATGGGGCACCCGGAGAATGCTTAATGCAACCCAAATATATAAAAAGAACATCCTAGGGGGACACCCCTTACATAGTTCCTAGGGAACGTCATCGAAACGGATACCACATAGAAAAGAAAATATTACAGATAGTATAATGATCTACGAATTCATAGCACACCGATATACAGGCAGGTTTACCATGCACGTGCCTTCTAGCTCTCACTTGAGCTTGATTCTTCCTCATACTGAATAGCAAGTTGTGCATGTGCATGGGAAGTGGGAGGATGGGAGGGCTGTAGACGTCATTGACTACGGTACTAGCCGCCGACTCAGCTTATGAGAGTTGTTCTTGTCAAACTTTTCCTGAGGCCCCTGACGACCTCTCCCGACGTCTCTCTTGAGTTGGCGCTCACCCACGTCGCACGGCGATGTAGGCAAAGACCTCGTTACGACCCTTAAGTCGTGGAGCGTCGGCACTTAATTCGGCATAGTGTGACACTTGCTTTAGGTTTGCATTCACTAGAAAGGCAAAGATGTAGGGGGAGACATGATAGAGGTATTTAAATGGATAAAAGTTATAAATAACGGCGATATAGATGAGGTATTAAAGCTAAAGAACGGCGACATAACCCGCTCAAATGGTTTCAAGTTAGATAAGTTTAGATTTAGGAAAGATATACGAAAACACTGTTTTGGGAATAGAGTTGTTAACATTTGGAATTTACTGCCCAGAGCAGTGATTAGCTCAGGAACAGTTGAAAGCTTTAAGTGTAAGTTGGAATCCCATATGGATGATATGGGCTGGGTGTGAATGGGAGCTGCCTCGTGTGGGCCGCATGGCCTTATGCAGTGTCCCGCGATCTTATGTTCTAATAAGATAAGCAAGGAGATCACCAGTAGAGCGACCCTTAAGGTAACCATACTAACGATTGGAAATTAGATTATGGGAAGATAAATGCTTAAGAAATTGTTATACAGTACCAGGCTTTCTGCTGGGATTACTGAGTGAAGGTAGATTCTCAGTTGGGTAGGGAATAAAGTCACACATAAACACATAAAGTCGCCGACCTCCAAGCTGTCAACACCTCGCAGCTGCTCTCCGACAATGAGTTACCTTGTTTGAAGTGAATAGGAGTGTCTAAGTGTTGTCCCGGATAGTTATATGAGCATTTCATAAGTAATTAGATGTTTTATGAGCATTTCATAAGTAATTAGATATTCCAAGTAGTTGAAAATATGGATTAATTAAAACAGTTCCTGGAGTGAGAAGGGATCGTGGGGCGATTGTTTTGTTTATAGGCTAGCAGACGACCACCTCGCGATGGCGGGAAGGCGTGAAAGCCTAGCTGGTGATGAGGAGAACTACGAGTTCGAAGGCTTTACCACCGAGGACAAGGATGATCAATTGGCATGTATGAAAAAACAGTTGATGGGTCTTGTGAGATGGAGGGGAGTGATGGAAAATTGGAGGAAGGAGTTAGGGGCAAAAGTAGAAGTTTTGTCCGATATGTGCGGCGCTGGTAGCGGGGTGGATAGGCCTAGGCCAGTAAGTGACAGCCTTGAGGCAGTGATGGCCAGAGTAGACGAGTTAGCGGCGGAAAATGTGGCACTCAAGGCTCAGCTTAAGGAATATGAGGGCCACCTGAGTGAGGAAGTAAAAGTAATTAGTGAGGTAAAAATGAGTGGACAAGAGTAGAGAGTGCAAAGGTGGTAGCCCTTGAAGAAATTGTGAAGGAGCAGAAGGAAGAGAGAAAAGGAAAAGAAAGAGTTTGAAAAAAATGTAGTGCAAGTTTTAAAGAAGAAAGAGAAGGTAGTGAGAGAGACAATAGATAGAGGTAAGTGTGTAATAATCTTTGGAGATGTGGAAGAGCACCTGGCAGATATGAAGGTAAGAAAGGAAAGTGATGATGAGAAAGTCAAGGGGATACTGGAATACTTAGACGAGGGTTATGGATGGGTAAAAGAACTGGAGGAGGTGAGAAGGTTAGGGAAATATAAGAAGGGCGAGATGCGACCACTAAGAGTGGAACTTAAGTCTAGATCAACGGCAGAAGCAGTAGCCAATGTAAGCTGGAAATTAAATTCGACAGAGCTGAATCATATAAGGGTAAAAAAGGACCTAAGTGTAGAAGAACGAGAACAGTTAAGGGAACTACAAGCTAAGGCTGATGAAGAGAATGGAAAGTTGTCTGAAGAGCAAAAGAAGATTTTTTTTGGGAGAATAAGGGAAGGGCAATTAAAGAAGTGGTACATAAGGAGCCACCAAGAACCGAAAGTAAGAGGAGTGATAGTGAAAGAGGCAGAGAGACAAGTACCAAGTCGAAGCAAGGAGACGGAGCGAGAGATAATGCAGGGAGCAGGGGACCGGAGAGAGAGCCAGGACATGGTGGAGAAGGTGGAACAGGGGGAGAGAGAGGGGGTACGGGAGATTGTGGAAGGGGGGGGTGGGAGGAGAATAGAACTAGCAGGGAAGGTGGAGTTAGGTCAGGGAAGGGATGGAGGAGGAGGTGAACCTGGTAGGAGGCAGAGAGGGAAGAGAAACAAGGAGGTGGATTCCAATATACTGTGCTACTACACTAATATAGACAGTTAGTATAATTAATCACAAAACAGACTTTTAGATTAAGTATTTATATCTGGCATTTACTTGTTATTTCTGTTTCGTTTGATGTATTTGTTTAGTTTTTTAGTTTTTATTTCTTTAAGCAATGGATTCTGGTCATATAAAGGTGTGTACCTATGACTGTTGTTCTTTAAGGAAAAATATTGATTTGGTTAGACATTTAACATCTTCAAATCTGGATATAATTTTCTTGCAGGAAACATTTGTGACTGGTGATAAGCTTGGTATTTTTGATTATGTGGATGAAAATTATGATTGTATTGCTGTTGGCGCCACTTTTTCGGATAAATCACTGTCAAACATGGCGGGTAGACCAGAGGGAGAGATGGCAATTTTGTGGAGAAAAAGTCTCCACTAATTAATGTAATCTCCTTAGAAAAAAATATAATGTTTTTTAATATTAATATGTTTGGTTATAATGTAGTTTTCGTTAATGTTTACATGAATAGTGATGCCTGCCAGGTCACGTCTCTTGATAAATATCTGGAAACCTTATCTATACTTGAAGACTATTTTAGTACATTAACATATGATAGTATTTATATATTTGGTGACTCTAATGCTGATCCTTTCTCTGGAAGAGCTTGGCGTAATTTGTCGGAGTTTATGATAAACTATTATTTACATTGCTTTGATGTAGAAATGCTGAATGTCGACACATGCACGTTTATAGGTTACGGGAACTCTATCAGTAAATGGTTAGATCATGTTGTAGGTAAAACACATAGTCATATTACAGTAGAAAATATATGTATTTTGCAAAATATAATTGGATCGGATCACCTACCGGTAGTGGCAACATTTAGATTCATTGGAGGGGTGTCAGCAGTTGCACCTCAAATATCTCGGCAGGATGAACCAGTTGAGTATATCAAATGGACAAAATTACATCTGACGAGTAATGAGATTAATAATGCTGTTGATCGTCATTTAACCCTTAAAGATCGGGGTCGGACTTAAGTCCGGTTCCAATTTGCAGCAAGTTAGGAGCATTATTAAGGCTTTTAAAGGGTTAAAATCGAGTGCAAATGGCCGGAAGCGCAGCGGGCCAGACAGCCGACTCCCAGGGCTTACCGCCGCCCATTAACTCATGTTCCCTGTGTTCTCGAGAGGCCGGCAGTGTAGCCAGTAGTGAGCATAGCTGGGAAAAATATGCCGCTATATGCTAAACTCCCATGTTACTGGTATCACTGTATGAGAACCACGAGTGCTACGTAGCTCGTTCTGGTCTCATTTTGAAGCTTTTAGCGCCTAGTTTTTTGCTAAATATATTTTTTTTCATGCAGATACTTGATTTATCATGCAGGAGGGCCTGAATATGCCCAAATAAGCCCAAAACCCCCCGCTAGACAAGGGTTAAATGATTTCTATTCACTGCCTATACATGACTGCCAGACAATAGGTTGCCGTGACACTGATCATTTGAAGATGTTGGATTATCTCTATGAGTTACTTATGACCAGTATAAGAAGCTCTAGTCAAGGATATGTGCGTAAATGTATCAAGAAAAATAAATTCAAAATAATTCCTGGATGGAATCGGTGTGTTAAAGAGAAGCATACCGTTGCCAGAGATAAATTCCTTACTTGGGTGGGTGCAGGCAGAGTACGGGGGACGACTGAGCACGAAGCAATGTTGACAAGTAGGAAACAATTTAGGGTGTGTTAAATTATTGCAAATCTAATGAGAAAAGAGAAATATGTTCATCGATAATGGAAAAATTTCGCTTTAAAGATAAGAGGGAGTTCTGGAAGGATATTAAGAAAAATCGGGCTAACAAAAAACACTCCAATGTCATAGACGGTCACAGTGGTAATTCTAATATCAATACTGTATTTTATGAACAATTTCTTCTAAATCAGTCTGCTAATGATCCACACTCGGAATTTTTTTTTATTGATGACCTCAAGCGCAAATGTGGCCAGAAAGTAGAAAAATGTTCTTAAAAATGTCCAGTGACACTTTGAAGACAATTATTCCAAGACTAAATAATGGTCAAGGCCAAGATTCATTTAATGCTTTATTTCTAAAGAATGCTTCCGGAGAGTTTTTAGAGAACTTGTCTCATTTTTTTAACATCTGCTTTGTTCACTGTTACCTCCCCTGTGACCTGCTTAAAGGTACTATTACCCCAATAGTTAAAGATAACAAAGGTAATATAACTGATTCCTCAAACTACAGGCCTGTTATGCAGTCTTCATGTCTTTTGAAAATATTTGAGCTGTATATTTTAGATATTTTATCTGAAAAGCTTACTTTTAACTTCAGACAGTTAGGTTTTAAGGCGGGTTGTTCAACAAGTGATGCATATTTTATACTTAAAGAAATTATGAAAAAATATACAAATTGCAAGAAAACTTCCATTGCTACATTTATCGATTTAAGCAAGGCGTTTGATAGAGTAGACCACTTTTTTTTAAGAAATAAACTTTTAGATAGTTCTGTTCCAGTGGACATTGTACTTTTAATCATGCATTATCTTAGAAATCAAAAAGCAAACATTAAATGGAATGAATCATGCAGTCTATATGCCTTTATTGAAAAGGGTGTTAGGCAGGGTGGTGTACTCTCACCTTTTCTTTTTAGCTATTACATTGACTCTATTATTAATGCTGTTCTCAATACTGATGTTGGATGTAAGTTTGGAATAACAAGATGCAATATCCTGGCGTACGCAGACGACTTGGTGCTACTAGCAAGCTCTGTCTCGGAGATGAATGTTCTGTATGATAAACTCAAAACTGGTATTGATAATTATACACTCATTGATCATCAATAGAAATAAATCCAAATGCATGCTATTTAGCAATAAGAGTGATGAGCCGACTCAAAGCATCGAGCTTGCTGGTGATAGGCTGCAGGTAGTGAAACGTTACAAGTACCTTGGCCATATGATTAACTTCAATTTTAAAGACAATAATTATATAAATTTTAGACTAAACCATTTTTATGCCTGATTTAATAGTGTTTTTAGGAATTTTAAATCGGTAGATAAACAAACTCTACTATTTCTTTTTAACTCCTATTGTTTACCTGACTATGGCTTTAATTTATGGAATCATGATATGACTTTTAATTCTCAAATCTTTAAATCTTTTGAAACCGCTTTTAGCAAGGCACTAAAACGAATGTGTGAAGTACTATCATTTGCCAGCAGTCACATCACAGCAGCTCGGTGTAATCAGTTGCTCCTTAAGCACCGAGTAGCCCTAGTACAAGCTAGATATTGTAAGAGAGTTTTTAGATCACGTATCCCTTTGATAAAATGTAATATTCCTTTTATTATGGACGGACTATTTATGCAACACACTATCAAGCGCTTTCGAAGTACTTATAATGTTAGTATATTGGAAGAAAGTCTGGATATTATAACAGCTAGAATACAATGGGTTCAAAGGCATGAGGACAGATGTGGGCCCTGTATATATTATGGTTATTACCTCTCACCAGTCAGATTGGTTTGGTTTAAAGCCGATTTTTGTTACGTTTTTTTTTTATGCGCTTTTTATATAAATCTTGATTTGATATTTGTATTACATTTTTTATCTTTGCATTTCTAAAGTCTTTCATTTGATTTACATATTGATAAGCTTCATGTTTCTTACATATTTGGGGGCATGAGTTTTCCTCAGCTTCACCTTTCTCATATGCTATTTTATCATTAACCCGGCAAGCGCGATAGGCCTCACGGAAGGCTTCCTATAGGGAACGCGATAGGCCTCATGGAAGCAAGACCATAAAAAAAGCCTTCCAAAAAAAAAAAGGGCCTATCAAAACAAAGGAATTTGTCTCTAGGTGAGATAATTCCCCTCCAGTACTCATCCATGTAAATCTCACCCACCCCCCTCCCCCACCTTATTCCCCCCTCCCTCCCCTCCTCAATTATCACCTATTTTTCCTCTTATTATCATCATTTATCGGTTATTTTTCTCTCCCGCGATAATGTAGCACAAGTGGGTTGCAGAAAAGATCGTTATGTAACACCCAGACACCGGCCCACACCGCCCCGCTCGTCTCAGTTACCTCACAGACAGCGAGAGAGGAGGGTTGCCTGTGGCTCTCTCTCGCCTGAGATTATGACCGGGTGGCCAATATCTTCGTTTTTCACCACCCAAATGCTTTTCCCACTTATTTTAGCACTCTTGAAGATTCATATATACATCATATATGTAAAATAAAAGCATACCGAAAACAAATAATGCTCTATATTGTAAATATAACGAATTATGTCAGAATCCAAGGCTAGAAATGCACAAATAACTACCCTAGCCCCTAGGTCTATTTCGCGCTTGTCAGGTTAAGTAATGTACCTTTATATTCAAGTTGGTTTTTAATTGCCTCCATAGCCTTCATTGGGATTATACTGTGTATAGGATTAATATTACTATTTACATGTAAATTAAGTGTGAAACAGATGGAAGACCATTTTAAACATTTAATTCTGTATATAAGAGTTCATTTACTATAAATTAATCAGGCGTATGCTTGGATTATCTTAATTCAATAATTTTAAATAGATATTTTTTTTTGTAAATATGTAACTCATGTATATGTACAATGTATGTGTTTTACGATATAAAGAAGAATTGAATTGAATTGAATATAGATGGAATAAACAGTAAAAAGGTAGAGTTAGATGATATATTAAGAAAAGATCAACCACAGATAGTCTGTTTGACGGAGACAAAGCTGAACCAGGACTTTGACAGCAATATAGTGTTTAGTGAAGGATATAATATATGGAGATATGATAGAAAGGGAAAAAGGGGAGGTGGAGTGGCAGTATTAGTTAAGAACCCTATGACAGCAAAGCAAGTGGAGTTAAATAATGACAAGGCAGAAATAATGGCAGTTGAACTCAATGATATAGAAGGAAAAAAGCTAGACATAGCAGTAGCTTACATGCCACCAAATACCAGAGCATGGAGGGAGTTAGAGTTTGAGGAGATGGTCGAGGATATGATTCAGTCGTTGAGAAGATTGCTTTTAAGAAAGAATAGATTAATCTTGGTGGGAGATTTCAACTGTGGTGAGGTTAATTGGGAATCGGGAGATGCAGGGCCAAATCAGAGATCTTGGGGAAGTCGGCTATTAGAGTTGGTTACGGAAAATGTACTTGCACAACATGTGAAGGAGGATACTAGAATGAGGGGTAATAACGAACCTTCTAAACTCGATCTGATTTTTACAAAAGATCCTCACGAAATTAGTGATATAAACTATCTATGTCCTGTAGGCAAAAGTGATCACCTATTACTGAAATGGAAGTTGATCTCGAGTAATGCCAATAGATTAGACAATAGCTATATAAATGACAGACTAAATTATAGTAAAGCTGATTATATATCCTTGAAAAGATATTTAGAGGGAGTAGATTGGGATCTTATTTTGAAGGAACTAGATGTACAAGGTAAATATAGTAGGTTCCTCGAAATTTATAGAGAAGGAACCAATCTGTTTGTCCCAAGATATAAAACTGGAAATTTTACTAAGCAGCAAGAATGGTTTAATTTGAAATGCAAAAGAGCTTTGGGTAGGCGTGATGTAGCTTGGGCTAGATTAAGAAGAAGGAACACTGAGAGTAATCGGAATAAATATAAACAGGAGAGGAATAGATATGTTAACATAATTAGGCAAGTTAAAATGAACTATGAGAAGAACATAGTAAATAAATGTGAAAGTGACCCTACATTGTTTTATAAATATATAAACAGTAAGTTGAAGGTAAAGAAACAAATTACTAAATTAAGAGTAGATGCTAGGACGTATGAAAATGTATCGGACATGTGCGAGGTAATGAATAACAAATTGGGGTCGGTTTTTACTAGAGAGGAAAGTTTTGATGAACCACAGGCGAGAGTACTGGAGAATGGTCTTAGCAAGATTGAAATAACTAGAGATGAGCTGTTATCTGCGATGAGAGGACTTGAAGTAAGGAAAGCTATGGGACCGGATGAAGTGTCTGCCTGGGTTTTAAAGGAGTGTGCAGAGCAATTAGTGGAGCCAGTGAGGGACATAATTCAAGCTTCCTTAGATAAAGGACAGGTTCCTGTTGAATGGAAAAGAGCTAATATCATTCCGATATACAAGAATGGAAACCCTGAGGACCCTCTAAACTATAGACCAGTTTCACTTACTAGTATTGTATGCAAGATTTGTGAAAAGCTAATTAGGAAGAGATGGATGAAAATGTTGGAGAGAAAGAAGATAATAATGCCAAAGCAATTTGGATTCAAAGAAGGGACATCTTGTGTTACCAGTCTGCTATGTTACTACAGTAGGGTCATAGATATACTGCAAGAAAGAGGCGGATGGGTGGACTGCGTCTACTTAGACCTTTCCAAAGCATTCGATAAGGTACCACATAGAGATTGTTGTCTAAGCTTGAGACGATAGGATGTGTCAGGGGGAGTTTGCTGAAATGGATGGAGAGTTATTTAACAGATAGAGAAATGAGGACCAACATTAGAGGAACTTACTCATCGTGGCGGAAAGTTGAGTGGTGTGCCACAGGGATCTGTGTTGGCACCTCTTATGTTCCTTATGTACGTGAATGACCTGCCAATAGGCATAAGCTCCTACATGTCAATGTTTGCAGATGACGTAAAAAATATGAGACAAATAACAAATAAAAGTAGTTGTGAGGAGCTGCAAGGGGATTTAGATAAAATATGCGAATGGAGCACCAAGTGGAAAATGAAATTTAATATAAGTAAATGTCATGTGTTAAATATGGGAAGAAGTGTGAATAGACCAAATTGGGAGTACAGGATGGGAGATAATATAATTAGCAAGGCCGAAAAAGAAAAGGATTTAGGGTTGATTATACAAGATAACTTGTCGCCAGAGAAACATATTAACAAACTCTTTAGCGGAATGTATGCAATGGCCGGGAATATGAAAGTTGCTCTGAACTACTTGGATGAGAACATGTTAGCGAAAATTATCAAAAGTATGATTAGACCAAGATTGGAGTATGCAGCAGTGGTGTGGTCGCCGCATCTTAAGAAGCATATTCACAAGTTAGAAAGAATCCAGAGAGCAGTTACTAGATTGGTTCCAAGTCTCAGAGAACTGCCATATGAAGGGAGGCTAGACAAATTAAATCTACCGAGTCTAAAAGAGAGGAGAGAGAGGGGAGACATGATAATGATGTACAAATGCACCCTAGGGCTGGAGAGGCTGGATAGGGAGGATATAATGATTATGGATACAGGAATAACTAGAGGCCACAGCTACAAAGTAAAAAGACCTACCTGCAAGAACGATATCAGGAAGTTTAGCTTCCCCTATAGATGTATTGACAAATGGAATAGGCTGGAGGAGGAGGTGGTAGGGGCAAGGAACATCCATATTTTCAAGAAAAAATTGGATGAAAGTAGACTGAGAGACGGGACAACACGAGCTTAGCTCAACTCCTGTAAACTACAATTAGGTAAATACAATTGGGTAAATACAAACATACAGAGGCATAAGAACAACACACTCATAAGTTTATAGTTTTAATATTCAGTTTGAATAACAACAAGGTATGACATATACTAATAATTCACACATGAAAAAATACACAAAAACAACATAAAATCATAGACATGAAAGGGTATACCCTGGAGCTGAGATTAAACACAATATTATTAACCCGCTGAGTACCAGCTAAATATTTATAAATGTACCACCCAGGACCGGCTGATTCTGATTTTTTTTTTATTCCAGAAACAATAGCGAATGGGTTAGGAATGAAGGAAAAACCACGAAAAACCGATCAAAAAGCTCAAAAAATGGTCCTACAGAGCCCCCGAAAACGGATTTTACAAGAGTAAAAAATTGAAGGCAATTTCCCCCAAAAAACATGTTTTTGCGCGCTCACGCGCACGCGGTTGGACTTTGAGAGTTTTCAACCATCGGTATGAGTGCGTGGGATACTTACACAGTTCCCATACAAATCTGAGCCCTCTAGGTGCCATAGGACCGGAGTAATAGGGACCGGAGTGACACTGACGCAGACGTCTGCGTCGCTGGGGTTTAGCGTTACATACATTACCGACGCACTGTTTGCGTCGCTGGGGCTCAGTGGGTTAACACTAGGTTTTTTTTCTCTTTGAAATAATAATAATTTAAAAACACACAATAATTATGAATGTCTCTTTATGAACGAGAGTTTGTATTGGATATCTTTGTCCTAAACAGCGCATTTTTGGGAGTCTTCGCACATAGATATCATAGTCACAGAAGCATTTGTCGAAAGAGTATTAAGCACAGAAATACACTGGGAGGTTTGACGACCTCCCACCAAACCAAATAAGGAAAACCTCTTATATGGTAGTGTCCTAGGAGTATCCAACGTAGTGCTTTATACTAAGTATAATGCCGCTCCGCTCTAGGAGCAGCCGATTTATCGGAACCATTAAACGGTATCTTCTAGAATTGCACCTCAATTCTCTACTAGGTTCGTTGTACACACTTCGAGGCCACTATGGTAAAAGAAAAACGAAAATATGGGTGAGAATAGAAAAGAAAAAGTTGATAAATTGCCCATCTGCGATCTAGGCTCCTCATGGTGCATGCGTGAACCCACCATGTAACACGACAGGGCTTATTAGAGGCATCATGGTACCAAGTTAATCAGATTAGATTGGATGGGCAGGGGTTCGGTGTGAGGGCGGGATACTATGACGTTGGATACTCCAAGGTTACGACCAAATAAGAGGTTTTCCTTATTTGGTTTGGTAGGAGGTTGTCAAACCTCCCAATTTAGTAGTAGCCTCTATGTTATCCAACATAGGGCTAGATTACCAAATTGGAGGCAGTCATCCAAGTTGCAAACAAAACCTAGCCAATAGTAATATATCAAGACTATATATATATATACAGTCAGGACCCCCAATTCGCGAGAATAGGGGTGACAGGAGGCATCGCGTATTGTGAATTCGTGTATTGTGGAACTAACTTTAAATGGGAATAATTAGATTGGGTGACATCTCTCAATTATGGCCTATTTTCGAAATTTTTGGCCCTATTTTCGACATTTTTGGCTCTACAGTACAGTCTATATCTTATATATAAGAAGAACAATGAATAAAAATATGAAACCTTACCTTAAAATTAGTAGTAGATAGGCTAGGACTAGGACCGTAGGACTTCACAATTTTCTCCAACTTCTCCCTCCCTGACCAAATCGTACGAACAGTTTACTCTGACAAGCCTATTGCACAGTTTCCTTCTCCTTTTTTCTTGCGATCCAACACTTCCACCTTCATTTTGTGTGTTATCTTCTTATATTGGCGTGGCATGGCGAAAAAAGTGGCAGGCACTACAAACGTTTGGTCACTCCGCACGGCTATGAGCGCTTGAGCGGGACTGTGGGAGGGAGGGAGGGAGGGTAAGCGGGAGGGAAGGCAGGCGTATGCCCGTCTTCTTCTTTTTTTCAGAGCTACTCCTGGGCCTCGCGAAACGTAGACGTGCTCGCGTATCAAGCGGGAATAGCGGATTTGGCCCCTTCTTAGCTCTCGATTCGTGTATTGTGGTACCACCTCGCGTAATTAATGTTTAATTAATTAATGTTATTTTCGAGGGGTAACTCGTGTATTAGGGTTTTCGCGCATTGTGGAATCGTGTATTGGGGGTCCTGACTGTATATATATATATATATATATATATATATATATATATATATATATATATACAGTAGAACCTCGGTTATCCGGCACGAACGGGGGGGAGCCGATGCCGGATAACCCATTTTTCCGTTGTTTTGAGAGTTGCTCTTAGACCTAGGCTATAGATAGGCCCGTCATGCGCATCGTCAATCGCCGACACTCGGCGCCGTCTGCTTACTCTGTTTTTGCAAGAAGACAGAGGCCTAGCCTATATATCTCCACAAAGAAATGACCTAAACTAGTTTAAATGTGACCTAACCTATGTTAGATGTATATAAGTCAGCAGAACTCAGTGTTATATCTTCAGTTGCTATGTTTACTTGTGTACCGAACGTTCTGCAACACACAAACACACGCACACACATCAGCTGACTCCAACCAGGGACCACGAATCCAAAACAGCAAAAACAGAGTAAGTAGATGGCGCCGAGTCTGTCGGCGATCGACGATGCGCATGGCGGGCGGTTTGAATTCATTTTCGCCGCATTTTCTCTGATTTTATACCTAATTAATGCCTGGCCGATTCGTGCCGTTGTTTTGAGGGTGCCGCTGTTCTGAATGCCGGATAACTTTATGGCTCAAACTTTCCTGTCATTCTCTTACTAAATATTTCTGTGCTGTCTATCTTTCCCCTAACTCTACCAACTTTCCCAAATTCTTTGACTATCTAAACTCTACAGTGGAACACATTCTATCCATTTCTCCTTTCTCAGAAATCTCCATCTTAGGAGATTTCAACGTTCACCACCGCCAATGGCTCTCCTCTCACACTACTGATCCACCTGGTGAACAAGCCTACGTCTTTTCTATCCTAAATGACCTAGAGCAGTTAGTTCAGCAACCCACCCGTATCCCGGATCGCATCGGAGATCGGCCCAACATTCTTGACCTGTTTCTAACTTCTAACCCTTCTTCTTATACTGTCGATCTTTTCTCTCCTTTGGGCTCCTCCGACCATAAACTTATCTCTGTCACCTGTCCTATCTCTCCAGTACGGCCACCCGATCCTCGTAGCCGGCGGCGCTTGTGGCACTTTGGCGCTGCCGACTGGGAGGCTCTTCGGCAGTACTTCTTTGATTTCCCATGGAATTATTTCTGCTTCCGTGGCCGAGGACCCTCGGAGAGTGCTGAACGCATTACCGAGGTAATCCTATCGGGCATGGAAACATACATTCCATTCTCTTTCTCTCAGACTAATGCTAAAAATCTGGGTTTACTCACGCCTGTTCTACTGCTGTCCGCAATAAGGAGGAAGCATTCAAACGGTACTGACGCCTTAAAACTCAAGACTCTCATTCTTCATATGTTTCTGCCCGGAATCAAGCCAAATCTGTTCTTCGACTTGCCAAACACTCTTTCATCAATAATAAATGCACTGAACTATCCAACTCTAGCTCTTCCCAAGCTTTCTGGCATCTAGCCAAAAACCTCTCCAACAATTTCTCTTCCTCGTCTTTCCCACTCTGATGGCACAACCATCACTTCTTCCTCTGACAAAGCTAAACTCTTCGCTCAAACTTTTGCTAGAAACTCCACCTTGGATGATTCCGGTGCTATTCCTCCCTCTCCGCCCTCCTCTCTCTTACTTATGCCAAATATCCTAATCTCTTCTAAAGATGTACTTTCTACCCTCTCTGGGCTTAACACTAATAAGGCGTACGGTCCGGACGGTGTTCCTCCTGATGTTCTCAAAAACTGTGCTTCCGTGCTGACTCCCTGCCTAGGAAAACTCTTTCGTCTCTGTCTATCCTCTAACGTCTTCCCTTCATGCTGGAAGTTTGCTCACATTCAACCTGTCCCACAGAAGGGTGACCGCTCTCAACCCTCCAACTATCGTCCAATTGCTCTCATTTCTTGTCTTTCTAAAGTTTTTGAAACTATTCTTGCTTCCAAATTTCTTAAGCATTTCTCTTCTCATAATCTGCTCTCAGATCGCCAGTATGGCTTCCTTAAGGGTCACTCTACTGGTGATCTTCTTTCATATCTTACTAACTCTTGGTCATCCTCCTTTCGGGACTTCGGTGAGACTTTTTCTATTGCACTAGACATATCGAAAGCCTTCGATAGAGTCTGGCATAAATCTTTAATTTCTCCTTCGGTTTCTATCCCTCCATCTGTGCCTTTGTCTCTAATTTCCTTTCCGGCCGTTCCATAGCCGCGGTTGTGGACGGCCATTGTTCACTTCCTCACCCTATAAACTCCTATGTTCCTCAGGGCTCTGTCCTATCTCCTATTCTCTTTCTAATTTTTATGAATGATCTCCTTAACTGTACCTTAATTCCCATCCATTCATATGCAGACGACTCAACCTTACACTACTCCATTACTTTTTCAGAACGCCCCAGCCAGCAATCCCTCAATGACAAACGTAATGAAGCCATAGAACTCTTAAATTCTAATCTAAATACTATTTCCAATTGGGGCAGAGAAAACCTTGTTAACTTTAATGCTTCCAAAACCCAATTTCTCCATCTATCTACCCGTCAGGATCTCCCAGCGGACTATCCCTTATTCTTCAACAATACAAAAATCAACCCTTCATCTTCTCTCAATATTCTTGGTGTCTCTTTTTCTTCTGCTCTCATTTGGAAGGACCATATTACCAGTCTTGCTAAGGCAGCCTCCCAGAAGCTGGGTGTGCTCAACCGCCTTAGGGGGGTTCTTTTCCCCTGCACAGCTTCTTGCTCTGTACAGGGGCATAGTGCGCCCTTGTATTGAGTATTGTAGCTAGGGTGTTTGCCACAGGATTCAACCCTAGTGTTACTGCTGAGAATCTCAAGATATACTTGGCTGATAATCTACATATAAATATAGAGGTAAGACAGCTGACCACCCTCTCCAGGTCCACTACCTGTGCCTCCTTTTGTATAACTAGCGAATGTCCAGATCCAGATGTTTTCATGAATCCTGACCTGTGGCCAGAAGATGCATATGTCAACTGGTACAGAGAACCAAGACAATATCCCAATGAGGACAGTGCAGAGGCTTCTGGGACTTGGAGGCATCGCACACCACTATCCAACTCGCAGTAATGGAGGAGATACCAACAACAGCAGCAAGTATAAAAGTAACTTCATACAATTGCAGAGGACTCCCCAAAACAAAGAGGAATCTCCTGTTGCGACCTGACATCGTATCTACATTAAGGACCTTACCTTTGGATGTGTTCGCCGCTCTTCTAGCGGCACCAAGGAGCGCGACGCCCCTCGTTATGGGTGGTGATTTGGTGCAGTAGACTGTTTGAAGCGACAGCTCGCTCCCTTGCGAGGATGGGCTCGTCTGGCACTTTTTGCAGTTCGACATCTAGGGTTCTCTTGAAGTTGTCTAACGAGATGTCCCTCATGTCTCTTACTCGCCGTGGGAGTTTGTTGAAGAGACGTGGGCCTCTGTGTGATAACCAGCCCTCTCGCAGAGCCCATAGCACCCCTGTTATTCATCCGGGGGATTTCGCATTCCCAGCCTCTCCTATCACTGAATTTCATGACTATCGGAGTATGTAGGTTTGGTACTAAACCCTCTGCGATTTTCCACGTGTATATTATTAGGTAACGTTCTCTTCTACGTTCCAGTGAGTACAGATTCAGTGCTCTTAAACGCTCCCAATAGTGTAGATGTTTTATCGAACTTATATGCGAAGTGAAATTTCTTTGTACACACTCTACGTCATTTATTTCACCTGCTTTGTATGGGGATGTTAATACGCTACAGTATTCAAGCCGCGGTAGCACTAGAGATTTGAAGAGCGTTATCATAGGCAATTCACCGCGTGTTTTAAAAGTACGCAGAATCCAACCCGTTAGACGTTTCGCAGCCGCCACTTTGACTTGGTTATGTACTTTGAAACCCATATTTTCAGACATTAACACCCCAAGGTCTTTCACACTGTCTTTCCGTTCTATTATGTGGTTAGATTCTGTTAAGTAATTTGTAATTTCTTTAACACCATTATTATCTCCGTACCGTATTAATTGGAATTTTTCCTCATTGAATTGCATGTTGTTTTCCCTGGTCCACTGGAACACTACATTCATGTCTTCCTGCAGTTGGCCCGTGTCCTCTTGTGTGTTTACTATCTTGCTTAATTTTGTGTCATCAGCAAAAGACGACACCATACTGTGTCTGGTGTTGGCATCTATGTCGCAAATTAGTATGAGGAACAGAAGGGGCGCTAGCACTGTTCCTTGGGGCACTGAGCTTTTGACATCCGAAGGCTCAGAAGTGACTTGGTTTACTGCTACCGATTGTTTTCGGTTTACGAGGAAATTGTATATCCACCTTCCGATTTTCCCAGTTATACCTTTTGCTTTCAGTTTGTGGGCTATTATACCATGGTCACATTTATCAAATGCCTTAGCAAAATCGGTGTAAATGACATCCACGTTTTTCTTTTCTTCTAGCGCTTTAAGAATTTTGTCATAGTGTTCCAAAAGTTGTGAGAGACATGATCTTCCCGCTCTGAACCCATGTTGACCGGTGTTGTGTAGTTCATTTGTCTCCATGAATGTTGAAATTTTGCTTCGCAGGATTCGCTCGAAAACTTTAATGATGTGAGAGGTTAGAGCTACCGGGCGGTAGTTTTTTGGTAGTGCTTTACTCCCTCCTTTATGCAGTGGGGCAATTATTGCGTTTTTCAAGCTATCTGGTATGTCACCAGTGTCTAGACTCCTTCTCCACATTATAGCCAGGGGTTTTGAGAGGTTTTCCTTACATTTTCTCATTAGGATCGAATTCCATGAGTCCGGGCCTGGTGCCGAGTGGGATGGCATGTTGGAAATGGCCTCTTCTATGTCTTTTGGACCGAAATCAATATCCAGCATCTGAGGGGTTTCCGTGGGGGAGGTTTCCATGAAAAATATATTTTGGTCTCTGATGACTTTTGTTTCATCAGGCTCACTGAATGCCATTTCATACTGCCTGCTTAAGAGTTCGCTCATTTCCTTTTTGTCCCCTGTGAAAGAGCCGTCCCCTTTGCTCAGTGGGCCGATGTTTGATGTTGTTTTAGCCTTTTGTTTGGCGTATGAAAAGAATTATTTGGAATTTTCCTTTATACCTGCAATACCAGTGACATAGTCTGCCTTCAGGAAACCTGGTACACAAAACAGGACTTAGGTAATTTGAACATATTAGATAAAGATTTCCATGGGTACGGGGTCTCCACTACGGACACACGTGATGGTATTGTGGCAGGTCACCCCCCAGGGGGAGTTGCAATAATGTGGAGATCGTGCCTAGATAATGTAATTAAAACCATTGAGACAAATTTAAGCTGGTGTGCGGAAATACAGCTGGAAGTGGGACACAGAAAATTTGCAATATTTTGTGTTTACTTACCGTATCAGTGTGCAGAAAATGAAGAACTTTATTTGGAAAAGTTAGGGGAGCTTGGTGGCCTAATTTCTGAATTAGAGATAACGTGTTACTCAGTGGTAGGTGATTGGAATGCTACCCCTCACGAGTTGGGTGGTTCCATGTTTGCTAAACATATGTTAAGGTTTTGTGAGGAGCAAGGTTTAATTTTGTCCTCCAAAAACCTGCTTCCAGAAAATAGCTATACATATGTTAGTGAAGCATGGGAGACCAGGTCGTGGCTTGATCATGCAATCTCTAGCTCTGACTTTCATGACTCTATCTCAGAAATGGCCATAAGATACGACATTACGGATGACGACCACATACCTATAGAATTAACAATCCAAATTAATAAGGCACCGGTAATAACAGAAACTAGCAATAGCATCAAGGCAAAAGTTCCATGGAATGTAATCTTAAATGAAGAGTGCCAAATGTACTGTGATAAAACCAAAGACTTATTATATAGGGTGCAATATGATGGTAATGGTGTAGCACAATGCAGGGATCCAAAATGTAGTGATGCACAACACAGAGAGGACATTATTAAATTTTACAATAGTATAATAGATTCTTTATCAAAAGCGGGGGAAAGTATTTTTAATAGCCATAAATATAAGTCCTCATTCAATAAGCCAGGTTGGCAAGACTATGTGGCTGACCTGTATCAGGCCTCCAGAGATGCTAGGTCTCATTGGCTTGAAATAGGTCAGCCCAGACAGGGGCCTATATTTGAACTTCACAAAAGAGCAAAGGCTAGGACCAAATATGCCATTAGATTTATTAAGCAAAATGAAAACCAATTAAGGAAGGAAGCCCTTGCAAAGAGTCTGGCAGAAAAGGATACTAACTGTTTTTGGAAGGACATCAGATCCATGCAAAATTGTAACACACCATTACCTGTCAGTGTTGAGGGGGTTACGGATGAAGAGAACATTGCTGACTTATTGAAAACTCATTTTAAGGAACTACTTAACAGTGTAAACCAAAGGTCTACTAATGGTGCAATTCAATATGTGAAAGATAGTTGTTGTTGTTGTTGTTGTTCCCTAAGCTGCCTGGCCGAACAGCCCCGAGTCCCTGAGGAAGGCCATGGCCACGATCGGGCTTTCCCACAGAGCTCTCATTGAGTGTAGATTATGTTGTTGGCGTAAGTGGTTGTGTGAAATGCAGTCTTCTATGATGTGTTTAATGGTATGGGGTGCAGTGTTACATCCCGGGCAGGCGTCGACAACGGAGTCATCCAGTCTCTTCTGATAGCTCAGGAGAGCTGGATGGTGTCCGCATCTCAGCCTGGCCAGGTGGACTCTGTCCACGCGAGGGAGGGAGGATTCGGAAGGATGAATTTCGGGAGGTCATGCATGCAGCTGCGTGTTGTCTGTGAGTGAGTGGATGGATTGGCGAGAGATATGAGTATGGATGTGCTTCTGGAAGTTGGTTCGGGGTGGGCAGGGAGGGAGAGAGGACAATAATTGTGTGTGATACCGTGTGCTGGGTGTTGTTTTGATATTTCTTGGTGTCTGTGGGTGTGTTGCCATGTAGTTTAGTGGGTGGTCTTGGTTCGTGGAGGCTGCTGCCAGGAATTGAGTGCCTCTCATGTCCAGATGGTCTTTGACTTTGAGGATTTTGGTTTTTGATGTAGGTGATCTGTGGGTGCAGTAGCTGTGCAGCCTGTAATGATCTTCAGGGCTTTGTTTTGAATAGTCTGTAAGGTCTTATGATGTGTTTCAGCTAGGTTAGAAGCCCAGGCTGGGCTTGCGTATTCCATCACTGATCTTATGTATTGTTTATATACTGTGGTGGTAGTTTCTTTGTTGTGTCCAAATTTTGTGTGAGCAAGTGACCTGAGGGCGTTAAGTCTGGGTGTCAGTTTCTTTTTAATGTTTGTGGTGTGCTGTTTGAATGTCATATGAGTATCATATGTTACTCCTAGGATTTTGGGTGTGTGTATGTGTTAGGGGTGTGTTGTTTATGGTGAGTTGAGGGATGTATTCGTGTTCACCTGTCCAGCTTGTGAGCAGGGTTGCGGTGGATTTGGCTGGAGCTAGATTAAGTCTGTTTGTAGTGCACCAGCCATGTAGTGTGTTGAGATAGGGTGTGAAAGATAGTAATTATGAAGACATTAAAGTGACTGAAAGTGATCTTGAGAATGCCATAAGAAAACTTAACCTAAAAAAAGCTTGTGGGCTGGATGGTATATATGCAGAACATCTTAAATATGCAGATAAGTTGTTAATAGATAAACTTAGTTCTTGCATCACCAGTCTATTTACGCATGGTGTCCTGCCGGAGTCTATGATATCCGTAATACTTGTTCCTGTCATTAACCCTCCAGCCCCGGCTATGTATTATATATATATTCCTCGAAAACCGGGTGTTTTGGCCGAAAAACGTCTAGGCTAGGCTACCGTATATTCGTTAATCAGACTGCTTCCCGCATTCCCGCGCATCCCCAAGCGTAGCTGTGTTATTTACCTGTAGAATGGCATTAAGTAGAGCTCTCTAAGTCAACTGGTTGAGCTGTGATGATGATTTCATTGGAGATAACTTTATGGCCAAAACAGCCACTTTACACCACTTTTCGATACTTAACAACAACATACAGGCACACACGAACAAGCGACGCTCTCCTTCTTGTGGCCGGAGATGCGGAGCGTCGGTCCACCGGCTGTTGTTTACATGCGTCGGACCGACGCCTCGCACACCAAGCTCACAGGCTTTGACGTCATGGGTGTTTAAGAGCCCTTCCGGGTAGCTCGTGTATGCTTTTTTATGGGCGTTCAAGAGCCCTTCCGGGAACAGAGGGTTAAAGATAAATCAGGTAAAATTACAGCTAAAGACAACTACCGCCCAGTAGCACTTGCTAGTGTGGTGAGTAAGGTACAGTGGAGCCCCCATCCTAGCTGCTAATCGGTTCTGCAGAAATAGAGCTAGGATTGAAACAGCCAAGATCGGGGCACTGTTCTTATGGGGAAAATTCAATCGGTTCCGTGCTCATGCCAAAATTTGCGTCTTTTTCTATTTTTTGCCTACGAAAACATGTTTTATTGTACACAAATTAAATTTTATGCATTATACTGTATCATATAATACACCATAGAATAAGTTTTTAATAACTAGAAAATAAAAGGCCCAATATCTAAACAATTACCGCACTTTTTCCCAGTGTTAGGCTATGAAAACATGTTTTTTGTCTAGGCTACATCAAGTTACTGTATTTACAGGGTGTCAATCCAGAAAATATGAATTGTGTTATCATTATGGTTTATTATTTTGTTATCATTATAGCGCGGTGAAGGCGCGAGCTCTAGGGGGGTCCGTGGGCATGCCCCCCAGATTTTTTTTTTGAGAATTTAGGTGTCTAAAACAGTATTTCCTGCAATCAAAAAACAATCAAGATGGAAAATATGGATACCAAAATTGTCAATTTAGCCTAGCCTACCTTTTTTTTTTAGGGGGGGGGGGGGGGGGTTTCTGTTATCATTATACAAAAAGTTAAGGAAAATATTAAGGAAACCACCCACCAATTATTTTCATTATTTTGTTTTTAGTTTTAGTTTATTTGCATCAATATATAGTGATTGGCAATAGTTTCAACCTCCGCAAAAATCGTTTTCCCCTTTATCCAACGATCTTAAGACACGGCGCCCGATAGTGGGGAGGGCTATGAAGATCAGGGAAAATGTGGGGTTAAAGACATAAAAAGGCGATATAAGGGTTTTTATGATGAAAGTTGGCTCGGGTTTTGTTGTTTTTCAACTTGAGAAAACTCCAAAATGAAAAAACCCGAGCCAAGTTTTGGCAAAAGTTGGCTCGGATTTTAAGATTTTTCAGCTGCATAAAAGACAGTAAGTGCAAAAAAGAAGTTGGCTCGGGTTTTCTTGTTTTTCAACTTAAGAAAACCCCAAAATTAAAAAACTCGAGCCAAGTTTTGGCAAAAGTTGGCTCGGATTTTAAGATTTTTCAGCTTCATAAAAGTCAGAAAGTGGCAAAAAAAAAGTTGGTTCAGGTTTTCTTGTTTTTCAACTTAAGAAAACCCCAAAATGAAAAAAAAACAGTCATGTTTTGGCAAAAGTTGGCTCGGATTGGACAATTGTTAGGCTTCATAAAAGCTGAAAATGTAGAAAATGCCAGCCAACTCTTCGCCATTGGATACAGGATGGGGTGTGGGAGAGCTCTGCCCCCACCCCCGTGATTAATTGAAATCATCATCTATGTTGCCCGATAGTGGGGAGGGCTATGAATATCAGGGAAATTGTGGGGTAAAAGATGAAAATAAAGAAAAATATTTAAGAACTTATTCCAAAAACCCAGTAAGCTAATTATCCATTATCCAACAATTAAGCTACATTAAAGATATTAGCCTAACCTGCCAACCTTACCTAACCTAACCTAGTATTATGAGTGGGGGCTGCCGCCCCCACACCCCCGCTGGTTGGATGGTACATGGGATAGAAAATGAACTTACCCAGTAAGCTCATTATCCATTATCCAACAATTAAGCAACATTAAAGATTTTAGCCTAACCTACCAACCTTACCTAACCTAACCTATTATTATGGGTGGGGGCTGCCGCCCCCATACCCCCGCTGGTTGGATGGTACATGGGATAGAAAATGAACTTACCCAGTAAGCTCATTATCCAACAATTAAGCAACATTAAAGATTTTAGCCTAACCTACCAACCTTACCTAACCTAACCTAGTATTATGGGTGGGGGCTGCCACCCCCACACCCCCGCTGGTTGGATAGTACATTGGATAGAAAATTAGGTCAATTCCTAGTGTTAATTAGACTGAAATGCAGGGAGAAAGAGGTCCGCCGAGTCGTGTTGTGTGCCGTCTAGTTTTTTACAGTACCGGTAGCTATAATTGCTTTAATGCATTTCCGCCGCTACTGACATATATAGGAATGAAGTCATAGAAATTGATGGGTGCGCTGTGTAAGTAACGCTAGAATAATACCGAAAAAACACTATAGGTGCAAATAAACTTTATATAAATTTTTACATTTATAATAATAAAAATAACCAACCTTATGTAACAAAGGGACAGTGACGGCGTGTTCTGGACTTCTCCTCGTAATAATGGTGTGTACACCGCCAGTGATCTTTATCTGGCCGGTAATGGCAAGGATGTCCACACCTAGGACACTCAACACTTGTAGCCAATATACCGTGGTCTGTAAGTATCTTAAGGGCTGCCTGGTTGTTTTGAGAAATTTGTATAATTATTGTTCAGGGGTAAGTGCACAACCACTACAGACACTGGCCATCCTGCAACTGACATTTAAAACCATGCTGCCTGTCGGTGGGCTGGAGTTCAATGCACTCATTGGCTGACTAAAATGACGTAATTGTCCATATATTGATCCATGATTGGGTGACTCCTTCAATACCGTGACGTATGGTGACGTATACAAAAAAATAACCAATAATATGGCAGAAACATAGTGACGTGTTGATCATTAGTTCACATAGAGAAAGGCAGAGGGCGTTATATTCGAATATTTACGATAAAAGCGCTCCTCAATTATAGTATCAACATGGCTGACCTAGCGGGGTGGCGTCTGTGGGAAACACTGGACAAATATCGTTACAGGTTCTAGGTTCTGTATCTCCCTTAATAGAATTTTTCGAGGGTTGACACTTATTTTAACATGGAGTATAGGTTATATTACATCCTAAATGAAATTTTAAAAATTTGTGAAAATTCTTGGGTTGTTTATATAATAGAAGTTACTGTGGGACACGTAATATGTTGAAGGGGGAGCTCTGCCCCCTCTAAACACCCGTCACTTATGTCATCATAATCTGTTGTACTTCATAGGGGGTCCAATTAAGGAGAAAGTTAATTAACAGACGAAATTAGGCCGCAAATTACAATAACATAGCGGGCCGCCGTTTATGGGAGACTTTTTACACATCATTTTCAATGTTAATTTTCTCCCTTAATCGATTTTTCCAAATTATCAAACTTACATAAAAATGAAGTACATTTTATAGGGATTCCAACATACATTTCAAAATTGTCATGAAAATTGGTGGGTGGTTTGCTTAATATATACCAAAGTTAATTTGCGTTATCACTCAAAAAAACAGCGTCGTTAGGCTAGGCCTAAAAAAAATTGGAATTTTTTTATTTTAATACCACGAATTTTCCGAGTGTTTTTTATAAAAGAAATTGTTCATTTGCATCAATATATAGTGTTTGTAATTAATTAGAAATCTCGGGAAAACCTATTTTCCCCATTAGGCCTATCGATCGATGTTGAGACATTGAAAAGACATTAGCCTAACCTAACAACCTTACCTAACCTAACCTAGTATTATGAGTGGGGGCTGCCGCCCCAGCACCCCCTGCTGGTTGAGTACTAATCCCTTAATAAAAAAAAAAAAAAAATTGGCTGTAGATTATACGAAGGTGAAAGAAAAGTCGATGAAGTCTATGGTGTTTACTCTGCAATCTTCAGCTTGATTGTACATTGATAACGGGAAAGTACCGTATTGACAACCTTGTTACGAAAATTAAATTTCAGTACCATACTTTTATTTTAGGTTTTTCCGAGGGTTTAACACATTCATATGATCTTTAGAGCTATCGATGACTGAAAGTACCGTATTGACATCCTTGTTACGAAAAAGACATTTTAGTACCATACTTTTTTGTTAGGTTTTGCCGAGGGTTAAAACATTTTTGTTTATGATCTTTAGAGCATATAGATTCAATATTTATCTTCAAATATATCAACAAAATTCGTGGTATTAAAATAACATTGAACCAAAAAATTGCATGATAGAAACAATGTCCCAATCTACAGTATTTATGGTTAGGACTGTCATTTAGCCATGTCTATATTATTATTTACAATGCATAAGATTTAGGCCTAGGCTACTTGAATAATTATTATTCAAGTAGCCTAGGCCTAAATCTTACGCATTGTAAATAATAATGTAGACATGGCTAAATGACAGTCCTAACCATAAATACTGTAGATTGGGGCATTGTTTCTATCATGCGAAATTTTTTAGGCCTAGCCTAGGCCTAGGTTCTAAATTCGTCCAGCCACCCCTCAAGTACCCATTTCGCCCCAAATACATCCAATAAATACATATTATGAGGAAAAGACGTATTATGAGAAGATTACTTACCACACATATTTTATTATAAATCATTGTCATATTTAGCCTAGCCTAGGCTAACATCGTCTAGGCTAGGCAATTCAATCGCTTTCGTCCGACATGGACTGGTCTTTGCTGTGTTTTAGCATGAAATTCCTTCATTGCTACCACCAGGCCAACCATCCCTATCACTAGATGTACTAGAGGTTATAATAAACGCGAGAGATAAGGGGTTCAGGCACAAAAAGGCTTGCAAACGGTTGTTTTGTCAACACAGATACTAGCTAAACTGCAAGCGTCTGCTTAGTGATGACGTCATACAAAGATGGCGGCATCTTGCGCATTTGACGAACGGATCTCGGATTCACTCGGATTTCGTCTCTAAACGGCAAGCTACTGGCAGATTCTTTCGTTATGTTAAAACAAAATTATTGTTTTTGTTTGTTTTCTAGTTTTATGTCGAGTTTTTCGTTATTTTTGCTATTTTTTCGGGTTTCGGCTGGGATTTTGATGCGAGGAATGAGGCTTTTGGCGCGAGAATTGAAATGGGGAATATTTGGTGTGTGGTGCGAGGATTGAATCAACGAAGACCGGTGTAGCGAGGATGGGGGCTCCACTGTAGTTGAAATGATAATGCTAGAAAGAATGTCTGCATATATTGTCACCAGCAGCAATCAGTTTGGCTTTAAGAAAAATCACGGCACAGACCAATGCATATATGTGCTGAAAGAAGTGATTGATATATACAACAAACTAAATAGCTCAGTTTTCTCTTGTTTTCTTGATGCAAGTAAGGCTTTTGATAGGGTGTGTCACAAAACCTTATTTGAAAAATTAGTTAACAGGGGAGTGCCTAGCTATATTGTTAGGATACTTATTTTCTGGTATGCTAATCAAAAAATTTGTGTAAGATGGGGCAACATCCTGTCAGGCTCTTTCGCCGTAACCAATGGTGTTAGACAGGGGGGGATATTGTCTCCGTATCTTTTCAACGTCTACATGGATGATCTTACTCTGGAGCTGAACAAGACTCGCACTGGGTGCTGCATTGGCAGCACCATTGTAAATCATCTCATGTATGCTGATGACCTAGCCTTAATCGCGCCCTCTGGAGCAGGACTGGATAAATTATTAACCTGACAAGCGCGATATAGACGTAGGTGCTAGGGTAGTTATTTGTGCATTTCTAGCCCTGGATTCTGACAGAATTCGTTATATTTACAATATAAACCATTATTTGTTTTCGGTATGCTTTTATTTTACATATATGATGTATATATGAACCTTCAAGAGTGCTAAAATAAGTGGGAAAAGCATTTGGGTGGTGAAAAACGAAGATATTGGCCACCCGGTCATAATCTCAGGCGAGAGAGAGAGACAGGCAGCCCTCCCCTCTCGCTGTCTGGGAGTCAACTGAGACGAGCGAGGCGGTGTGTGCCGGTGTCTGGGTGTTGCATAACGATCTTTTATGCAACCCCCTTGTGCTACATTATCGCGGGAGAGAAAAATAACCGATAAATGATGATAATAAGAGGAAAAATAGGTGATAATTGAGGAGGGGAGGGAGGGGGGAATAAGGTGGGGAAGGAGGGGAGGGGGGTGGGTGAGATTTACATGGATGAGTACTGGAGGGGAATTATCTCACCTAGAGACAAATTCCTTTGTTTTGATAGGCCCTTTTTTTTTATGGAAGGCTTTTTTTATGGTCCTGCTTCCGTGAGGCCTATCGCGTTCCCTATAGGAAGCCTTCCGTGAGGCCTATCGCGCTTGCCGGGTTAAGAGTAGGCCTATGTGAAAAATTTGGAATCGAACATTCAGTCAAATTTAATCCTATAAAGAGCAATATTATAATATTTAAATCTAACCTTCTATTGAAATCAAAGCTACCTAAATTCCATTTGTATGAAGAAATTATAGAAGAAGTAAGTAAAGTAAAGTATCTAGGACACTATATTTCAAGTGATCGCTCAGATGATGAGGATATGGGTCGTCAGCGAAGGCAACTTTACATGCAGGGAAATTCAATATTAAGAAAATTTCATATGTGCACATGGGATACAAAAATAACATTGCTCAACTCCTACTGCTCACCAATGTATACAGCACAACTATGGTGGAACTATAAGAAAATGACAGTGAATAGACTAAGTATCTCATATTACAATATCATGAAAATGTTTCTGGGGCTCTCAAAATATGAGAGTACAAGTACGCTATGTGCCTATATGAACTTACACTGTTACCAATCACTCATTAGAAAGCTAACATTTAAATTCATTCAGCGCCTTAACACTTCTGAGAACAGTATCATTAAAATGCTACAAACTCCAAGCATAGTGTACACCTCTAGGATCCAGGCACACTGGAGGAGTTGCTCTATATTTAACCTTAAGTAATGATTTCAGGTCTGCTACTCTACAGAATTATACAGTAACGATATTCCTATACTGTACTGTAGCAACATACTGTACCGGAAGCTAAATTATGTGAGGCATGGTACTGTACACAATTAGGACAGTGGTTTTGGTAACACAGTAGTTTGATGACCACTGTTTTTGGTTGAGGCAGTGCTGTGAACTACATGATAGCAAGCTGGGTATTATTTAATTTCTTTTTATTTTATGTAGCCTATGTACAGTAGCTTATATATATTTATGTTACTGTAAGGTATATATGGTCCCCTCTGTACTGTGTGAGTCTGAAATAAAGTATTATTATTATATTATTATTATTATTATTATTGTTCACATGTGTGGGGAGGTTCCTCTCACACCGCTCTCCTAGACAAGATTGAAAGGAAGGCCTTTCGTATCATTAACTCCCGTCCACTCACCAACTCTCTGCAATCTCTCTCTCTCCGCCGCAATGTTGCATCTCTCTCGCTATTCTATCGCTACTATAATAATCAGTGTTCCTCAGAGCTATCCCAGTGCATACCACCTCCTTTACGTAGGGCACGTGGTACCCGTCTTGCAACTCAATCCCACCCCTACTCTGTGCAACTCTCCAACCCAAGAGTGAAACGTTACTCTCAAACTTTCTTCTACTCAACAGCTGAGCTCTGGAACTCTCTCCCAGAATCAGTCTTTCCCGCTTCCTATGACTTAAATTGCTTCAAACTCTGTGTGTCCAGGCATTTTGGCTCGAACGTCCCTTGATTTTGGCCCTGTCGCTCTTTCAACTATGGGGGAGGCACTCGCTATAGGCAGTTATGCCTTTTGCCTCCCTCAATCACATAGAAAAAAAAAAAAGAAAAAAAAACGAGGGTCTACTGTATATATATACAGTATATATATATATATATATATATATATATATATATATATATAGAAATAGAAATAGATACAGTATGTACACATGCAGCAATATAAATGTGGATACACAGTATTATTGACATGCACATATTTCTTAATCAAGTCATGGGTATGAGGCATAGGCATACCAAAGTACAGTAGATGGTAACACATCATCTTAATCCTAGGTAGTCAGGTACATACAGTACATTACATAGGTACAGGTTCATCATATTACCCCCCTTTTTTTTGGTGGTGGTGGGGGGGGGGGATAGGACAGTAGAAGAAGAACACAGTAGGAGGAAACATAAAATCTGGAGGAATCAATACAGGTCATACATACATCGAGGTAACCCTTTGGCCAAGCGCTACACAGGCCCGGTCTGCCCGTGGACATGGATAGGTAAGAGAAGACAAACGTGTGGTGGGAAGACCACAGCCCTGTGTTGGCAATGTCAGTGAGGGAATAAGTATGCAAGAACCTGATTATAGCAGCATACAATCAGATGTCGTGAGCAGTACCCCTGGTATGCGGGTTACTGGCCTGAATGACCCAACACAGGCGTATCCTCACCACACGCTTTCCTAGTCTCTTACCCGTCTTCGGTGCCAACCACAGCGCCACTCCCGACGTCGGCACGGCGAAGTGCACATACGTATGCAGTGCTTTCACCGTACATAGCGTATGATGAACATGTCCTCGTTTTAAAGCCGGTACAGTAAACGGCTTAAAGACGTGCGTCTCACGTTAATTTTTAGCCACAAAATGAACAGACAGTGCCATAGTGACAGACCCGAGGGTGGGAGAAAAACTCAAGCAATTCTGGGCCTTAGACATGGCAGCCAACTCCGAGACTCTCTCTCCTGTAGCTAACGCCAGAGGAAACAATGTTTTCTCTAGTAGATGCTCAGGTGTTGGGTTGTTAGTGTATATGGGTGTAGAAAGGAGCTTTAGAACTTCCGCCAGAGACCATTGAGGAGGAATCTGGCGCGGGGATGGCCTGAGCCTAAAGCAGGCCTTCATGAAAAAATCTAGCTCCCTCTGAGGGAGGGCCAGCCCCATCAAGGTCTCAAAAGGCTCCCTTATGGCAGACAGGTGGTTCCTAAGAGTGTTGTACATATTGTGCCGGGATTCAAACAAGAAGTTAAGGTAGTGAAACACCAATGCAACGGAAGGAAATGTTTGGTCAGTGCCATTAATCCAGTCAGTAGAACTTTTCCAGTGAGACTCGTAAGTCTTCCATATCGCCTGAGTCCAATGCAGATTAAACTTGTCAAGTTTCTTCCAAACGTAGGGAGCCACCCTGCCTCACAAACATCCACAATGCGAATGCCAACGAGGTCCCTAGGTCTCCAATCTGTTCAAAGTGGAAGCTTGAGACAGGCAGGGGAACAGGACTCGGGTATCATCGCTTCTGCTGAGCGTACCAAGCCTGGGCCGGCCACAGGGGTGCGATCAACCAAACCTTGTCGCGGTACTCCCTCAGCCTGTGAAGGACTTTGCACATCAAGAGTGCATCGGGTGGTGGAAACACGTATATCTACTGCCACCTGCTCCAGTTCTTGCTGAAAGCTTCCGGCCCTCCCGCTGAAGTGCGAGTCCAGCGGGTCAGGAACACCGGTAACGTAAGTCCACCTGCAGAATGCGCCAGGAGACTGAGAGGTCATCGAATACATTTTTTTAAAAGACAATTCTACCTGGGTGCTCTGTCCCGTTGACAAAGCATCTGCCCAAAGATTGGCAGTCCCGGGCAGGTAGGTCGCATGCAGGGTAATGCTGGGATTGTCTGCCTGATAAAACAATTTCTCCGCCAGGTCCTGGAGGACCGATGACCTGGAGGACCGATGACCTGGAGGAGCCCTGCTTCTGAATGCAATGTACTGCTGTCATGTTGTCCATCCTGAAGGCTACCGACTTACCGGCTAGGGCCTGCCCGTGTTCCCTCAGGAAGAACAACGGTACCAACAGTTCCAAGGCATTGATGTGTAAATGTGTGAGACATGACCATCTGTCTTGGTTTTGATACCCCATGTTGGATTGGTAGCCCCACCCACCATCGCTCGACGCATCGGTGTCTACCCAGACGGTCGGCTGCAGGGAGGTCCAGGGCACGACTACTGTGAGCGCGCCCCAAGCGACCCAGTGTGTTAATCTCAAATTAATCGAGCGCAGTACTAGCCACAGCCGATTGGGGGGCCAAATAAGAAACGTCCTGTTGCCCAGTTGTATTAGGTGCTTGAGCCTGAGCTGCCCAATTCAGTGATCCGATGAGCGAGTTCCAGATCTTTCTTATGATCGAGGGCGAGTGCAACACGGCAAAAAGCTCCCTTCGAAATTTTGCCGCGTTCACTGGACTCTGCTTGACCGACGCGCTCGTCATGTCCCAGTTTAGGCCCACCCACGTCACTTCTTGCGATGGCGTGAGGCACGACTTGGGAACGTTAACCTGAATCCCAACTGAGTGATATGTTGTATGACTTGTAGGGTGTTCTGTACACACTGTGATGGAGAGTCTGCGGTGATGAGCCACTCGTCCAAGTAAAACAGGATCTGAATCCCCTGTTGGAACAGAGGAGCCAGACCCTGCTTTACAGGTTTCGTAAAGACCCGCAGTGCGATGTTGAGGCTGAACGGTATTCTGTCGAACGTGAACACCCGCTTGTGCGACTGGATTGCCAGATAACCCTGGAACCAAGGAGCTATTGGCACATGCCAATAAGCATCTTTGAGATCCAGAGTCACCATCCAAGGCCCGGGCCAGAACGCCAGCCGCACTTGATTGATGGTAAGCATATAAAACCGGGTGTTCACAATATGCTGGTTGAGGCTCAACAGATCTACCAGCGGTTTCATTGCATTGCAGTCCTTCTTGGGCACCAGAAATACATGAGATAGGAAGACACGCCGACAACAGGACGTGACTTCCTGAATTATCCCTCCCTCATGCATGAACTGAATCACTGAGACACTGGTCGATGTCGGGGAGTAGGACTGAGAGGAGGTCTTGACCTCGACCTCGAGGACAGACCCCTCTTCACAACCTGATGCGCCCACGATCGGCGGAGCCAGTGATGGTAGTGGGGGCGGAAGAAAAAAATCTGGTGCAAGCACCTTGTGTGATGCTCATCACCGATTCGGCCAAGCGGTTGGGTGAGGGGAGAGGGGACTGACCATAAGGAACTATGCTTTTTTTTACGCGGAGGTCACCCCCCCCAAGACTTGTCGTGGCGGGACTGGCCACCACGACCTCTCCCCTTACTCCCGCCGCCCCTCCGAAACGGACGACGAGTCTCGTGCGCCGGCCACGATGTCTCCTGCCTCTGGTCGAATCGCCGAGAGGAAGACTCGATACTCAGTTGCTAGGAACGGCGGAGCAGAGAGCGATGATCGTAGGGCTTCTGCAACCGACCCCCAGGCCCTTGCCCTTCCCAGCACCCCAAGTCTGGTGTCCCCTCGACAGTCCATCCTTCTCCCTGCGACCGCGGGAGGATGCAGCGGAGGAGGACTTCGACGACCCTTTCCTCTGAGGCGCAAAGCGCTCCTCAGCTGCATGGAGGTAGGCCTTCTGCCACGCCTCGTCGGAGAAGAGGCCCTCGGTCGTGAGCTCCGACAGGAGCAGCTTAATCATTACCTCTGAAGAGCCGTCCTCTTGCAGTATGCCACCCGAAGAGACTGACGACAGCGAGCAGCCTCATGGATGGCATGGCGAAGGTCACCCACAGAGTTTCAGGACCAGCTGCAGTTAAAACTGCCGCAAGTGCTCCCCATCTTGTCACAGGTCCCCAGCTAGCTGGGCTTCATTGAGATGAAGATGAAGCCGAGACTTATGGAACTGCAACAACAGGGTAGAGAGCAGGCGAGCAGCGCGTTGCCGGAGCCTGTGGTCGCGATCAAGGGCACTCTTATCTGGGGGCGTGAAGAAGGGATCAGACATCGCCCCTAGGTTTAGCCTAGGTGCATTTAGCCAAGACGAGTACTTGGCTGGTACCCCTGACGAGGTCTGGACCAATCACGACACGAAGGTCGGATCCGTAGGGGGAATGGATACCGAGCCTTGTGCCGATCGCTCTTCGAAATCCACCCCCTCTGCCAGCCACTCCTCTCAGGGTCCTGCCTCAAGATGAGGAAGCTCCAAAACCAGGGCACCCTCCTGGTACCGGATACTCTTGATGAACGGCATGCCAGCGATGGCTGACAGAGCGGGGGCGTCGACGTTGATATCTTGCCGGGAAAAGTCCGACCATAGCTTGGTCGAGTCGGAGGGGGACACCTTAGGGCGGTACGAGAAGTACTGCATGTTGGACCGCTCCGGGTACACTCCGATGTCAACCTCCGGAACGAGGCCATCCGTAGTCAACACCCTGAACTGATTCTTCGCGTTGATCTGAATTGTCCAGTTTTCCGCAACAGGCGTCTCCCCTGTGGGTAGGTCCGCTGGCTGCTCAGGGTAGGAAGCCGTTACGTTCCTCCACGAGGCAGGTTCCCCGTACAGGGAAGGGAACCTCTTGAACTTCCCCAGGGAAGGAACAGAGACGGGCTGGCCAACCAACCCCAACCCCTTCCCAGGCATGACGACCAGCGACATAGAGGCAGCCAGGGAAGACGTAGGGGCAGGGGGAGCGAACGGAGCAGCAGCCACAGGGTCAGCGGGAGTCGTCGGCAGGTGCTCCTCTAAGGGCGGGATGGAATTCACTAAAGGTGCGAACGGAAAGAACAGGGGCCGGCCACACCATCGCCGCCGTTAAGCGCTCTAACGCCTCTTGAAGGGACGCAAACTTCTCCGCATTTCCACGCCACCTACAGATCACTCGTGTGATTCCCATACACGAGCGGTGACAAAGCTTTACCAGTCAATTACCGACCAATTTCTATTCTACCAAGCATTAGCTAGATTTTTGAAAAAGCAGTAGGTAACAGACTAATTAAATACCTTATATCCCACTCCTTACTTTCTGACTCACAATATGGTTTTAGACCCTAGTACTCAACCGAACTCGCTATTCACTCTCTCACCCATAATATTTACAATGCTTTAAATAATCAAATGTACCATGTAACATTTTTTTGTGACCTTTCAAAAGCATTTGATACCCTATCCCACAGCATATTATTACATAAATTATCCATCTACGGCATTAGAGGCCCTGCATTACAATGGTTCAAAAGTTATCTAAGTAACAGACAATAGTTTGTATCCTACAATAACAAAAATTCCTCATTGAGAAGAGTCGCATATGGAGTCCCCCAAGGTTCCATTTTGGGTCCAATATTATTTTTAATTTATATTAATGACATTGTCCGCTATACCCCACATTTAAATTTGTTGTTACACGCAGATGATACCAATATCTTCCTCCAGGGTTACCATCTAAACGAAATCAGTGCAATCCATAACAGAAAGCTTGTTCATATCTCCAACTGGATTGACGCTTAACATAAAGACTCATTATCTTGTATCACACCCTCCATGTGTTCAACCACAAAACATCAGCATTAAAATAGATAATCTCATTATTAACCCATCCAATCCCAGCGACGGCTACCAGCCGTCAGTAGATAAGTCACTCCCCAGTCCCAGCGATGGCTGGGAGCCATCAGTAATGTACTTTCCTAGTAACTGCCTGTATCAGGCTGTGCCTGGTACCACGACCATTTGAGCACTGCTCTAGATATGGCAAAACTTCTCAGCTTACAGTATATGCAACCCTCTGAAGGCTGAGAGAACCAGTCTTCCTTCATCTCTTGAGGTGGAAGCTTGTTCTATCTTGCCATTTTGGCCACATTGCTTGGGACTGGGGGGGGGGGGACTTTTATTACTGTATCCTACGGTACAGTAGGGGTTAACAAAGTATATGAAGCAAGATTCCTTGGAATTATACTAGATGACCAGTTACTATGGAAGTTACTTACTTTACTTTGTTACTTTGTAGGTGTCTAGGTGAAATCACCACGGTCGATCTGGGGATCCGCCGCTTCCACACATCCTCTCGATCTTGAGGTACTGCATTTGGTCAATGATCGAGTTTGACAAATCACAAATATCAGAGGTAAAACTTAAACTAGCGAGGCCGGTCTATATGATCTGTGCCCCATGAATATTCTTTCCTCTCACTTAAACATTAGGCCTACCATAGCGCAGTTGGGAATATGAACATGATTAGATTAATATCCAGTATTCGAGAATGGATAAAAATTCGTAGGCGTGTGCATAAACCTTTAACCGTCCTGGTGGTGTAATGGTTAAGGTAGCAAAAATCTGTGTGTGATAACCCAGGTTCGAATCCCGGTGGATCACATATATACTTTAATTGATTTCATCGGGGGTGTTTGGTGTTGTGGTGAAATTAATAAAATATAGATTATCAGTAGGTTCAGGGATATTTCGTAGCGAGGCCGGTCTATATGATCTGTGCCCCATGAATATTCTTTCCTCTCACTTAAACATTAGGCCTACCATAGCGCGGTTGGGAATATGAACATGATTAGATTAATATCCAGTATTCGAGAATGGATAAAAAGTCGTAGGCGTGTGCATAAAACTTTAACCGTCCTGGTGGAGTAATGGACTAATGGTTAAGGTGGCAAAAATCTGTGTGTGATAACCCAGGTTCGAATCCCGGTAGATCACATATATACTTTAATTGATTTCATTGGGAGTGTTTGGTGTTGTGGTGAAATTAATAAAATATAGACTATCTAAACTAACTGGCATATTATACAAGATTCGTGGGAGTTTAAACGAAGCTAATCTTAGACAGATATATCTCTCCCTAGCATATCCCCACATATTATACTGTTCGGCAATTTGGGGTGGAGCTCACAAATCCTATCTAAACTCTGTTGTTGTTATTCATACTAAACTAAAAAAATTACCATGAGTTACTGGACAAATTGAAATAAATATTATGAAAGGCTCACCAAGATATGTTTCGGGTTCATAACAAAGTTTCGTCTTAATGAACCCTAGCTTCTGCAATGATATGTATAAGAATCATAACAATTGTATGAATCTGTATCTGGAAGCAACAATAAAAATGTGTATCCTAAAAAATGTGTATCCTCCTGCATGGTGTCTATCGCAACCTTCCAGGCCGGCCCCTCGGGAGAAGACAAGGGAGAGGACACACCCGTGGCGGCCGACCCTCGGTGTAGGAGAAAGCGTGTTGCAGAGAGATGCACAAGGAGAGTCCATGAGGTCGGCCTCCTCCCCTTCCACCAAAGTCAGCTCCACCCGGTCCGGGTCCTCGGCGGCGTCCTGTTCCTCCTCCTCTTCTCTTCTTCGGACCACGAAACCTCCTCCCTGACCCCCAGCTCGGCCTCAGGAGAGAGACGCTGGGGGCCACAGGGCTCAGGAAGTGATGAGCCCCGGCCAGCAGCGGTGGGTGAATGCTGGCCACAGGCAAAGTCCGGATTGGCGGTCGGCATAGGTGACGAGTGAGACTACGGCACAGGAGGGGGCTCTTGCGGGAAGAGGGCAGCAGACCTGGAGGGAGTTGGGGCAGGAGGCACCACCGTCATAGCGAGAGGCCTGTTCCTCCTCAATCTCCCGGATAAGGTCATGGATCGTACGACGGGGCAGCAAGACAGCAGGAGGAGGCACGACCAGAGGCAAACCCGACACAGGGGGCTCACGCTGCTTCGCCCTGAAGGTCATACGACCTCTGTCCTGCCTGGGAGAGAAGTCAAGCCTCGCTGGAGATAACGACAGTGGACGATGACGAGGCGAGGGAAAGCGGGATCAGCGACGCTTCGCCCTCCTCCTCCCAGTATCAGCTGACACTGTCGACTGATCCGATGCGGGCACTTGAGTAAGGGCGGCCAGGCGCTCTACAGGCGACGATACTGGGAGGCGCAACAGGACCCTGACTTGGTCGTCCTGTAAGCGAGGCTTCCTGTGGAGCGTGTCCTGCACATGGTGGGAAATGGCCGCCCACATAGCAATGAGGCGGGACCTGGTTACGTCCGCCTCGGCCGAAGCAGGACGGGACTCGAGGGTGCAGAATTCCAGGAGGCAGGGACCACAGCGACGCGGATGGAAGGTGTCCTGCTGGTAGCAAGCGACGTGCAGACAGCACTCCGCATGCTCCACCCCCAAGACCCGCTTCCCACAGCCATAACGCGTGCAGATAGGGCGAGGCATCATGAAACTACACTGGTAAACAATCCCACGTTAGAGCACAGAAGAAAAGACGCCACCGTAGTGTGGGGCCTGACGGTATCACAGAGAATGCAGAATATGAAGCATGGCAGGAGGAGGCAGAATCAAAACAGACAGAAGAGCATGCATGAATCATCCCCCCCAAAAAAAAAACAAAAAAAAACAAGTAAACCACAGGCACAAATGCAGGAAGTCACTCCTTAGCGAAAACTAGACCTTGAGCCAAGGTCACCTTCCTTTGAAGGATTTTCCCCCCCCGCATACAAGGTGTGAAGAAATACCTGGAAGCCTTTATGCACCGAAGATGAAGGCAGGTCACTCCCAGAGCGGAAAGTGGCATCGTAGCGTCGCTCCCAGGGCGGGAATGCGGTGAAGTGCGCTCCTAGGGCGGGAATGGGGCGACACACACAACGAGTTTCTGTGTGGCCCCAAAATTGTCTACAGGACTTCCACTGAACCTCTACTTTCCACACCTACACCTACCATGATAGACAAAGACTACAGGTTGAGACAGAGGGCCCATAGCTGGCCCCTCTCGCATTTTATAGTACAACGCCAACTCTCACACGCCATGAGGGAGGTGACGGATTCCATCAAAGATCCCTACTCCCGGGCTGCCTTGCACTACATCAGGAGCACATCTCTAACTAACTCACTCATGATCACTGGAGATACACGAATATCTATCTTTGAGGCTGCCAGATCAAGGCAGGACCTCCACCTTCATTTCATCAAAAACCTACCCAAGGAGCTTGCTACCAGGATCCTTCACTTACCTTTGTTCACATGTAGGTTGATGTCTTAGAACACCTGACGAGAAGTCCATTCTCTCCTCCTACGCCCAGAGGTAGTTCCCATTCGTCAAGCGTTTCTGAACAAACAATAACACACAAAACAGATTCGGGCCAAAACTCCTGCCCACTGAGGAAAGTCACGGGCTGCTTTTACCCCACATCAGTTCACCCCACAGACTTCCTTTCATTCCCAAAGAGGTCACTCTTCGGGAAGGGGTCAACATATCAGTCCAGGGGAAGTGGTACGTCAAGACCTGTCAGTTTCCCGTGTCCTTCCCACTCACACACACATCATAAATAACAGTCTCACCTTGCCAAACAACAACACAGGCAGCAACAACCCAGACATTTTGGAATCATCAATCCCATTGCACCCACCAACAGCATCAGCTGTCTGGGCAGTAACAGTCTCAACCTCAACAAACCTATCAACCTCCTTCTAAAAACAACATTTTCAGGAATCGTTAGCAAAAGAACTGATGATTCATCCCACAGGCCACTTCCGGATGAACTATTTGCAGTGCCCTCACAGAACTTGGGCCAGACGTTTAGTAAAGAAGGGCCTCACATGTCAGTGGACCACTAGGCCCCGTCTCAGATCCCAAAACAACAATGTAGTTTTATCCCAAGAACTTCAGTCTGTAATATATCAAATACTTCAAGACAAACTTTTGATTCATGTTCCTCAAAGCATGCCAGTATTTCTCTCACACATGTTCCTTGTTCCGAAAGGGACAGTCTCAGCCTCAAACCTATTATAGATATGTCAATACTCAACAAATCCATTGCCAACACCATGTTCAGAATGTTGACAATCTCACATGTGCAGTTGATTCTGCACCCGTGGGCTAGGATCATTACTCTCGATCTCAAGAATGCCTATTGGCACGTTCCCATTGCAAAATGATTCCAAAAGTTCCTGGCTGTCCCATTTCAGAACAAGGCAGTAATGCTCACACACATGCCTTTCGGCCCCAACATTGCTCCCAGAGTATTCACCAAAGTTGTACAAGAGGCTCTTCTACCCCTTCTTCAAGACGGGGTGAAGATCCTGTTTTACTTAGACGACTGGCTAATAGTAGGGTCCTCTCTTCAACAATGCCAGGATCACACCTTAAGAATCATCAAACATGTATCAAACCTAGGGTTCAAGGTGAATTTAACCAAATCTCAGTTAGTTCCCACTCAAAGAGCAGAATGGGTGGGACTAATCTGGAATACAAAACTTCTAACCATACAGCAAAGTCCGACCAATGCCAGACGCCTCCAAGTATAATTATCCAGAATTTTTCACTCCAAAATTATCACACGCAGAGATTGGGATTCTCTGATAGGCTCCATCAACTGGGTCCAACTCATAGGCTGCTTCAAACTAAAATGCCTCATTCTTTTAGGAAACAGGGCCTTTCCGCTATACCCCCAGGATCTTCCCAGACAGATTCCAAAACGAATTCTGCGGTTGCTAACTTTTTGGGCCAAACCTCACATTCGAGAATCTGTCTGCCATTGGTCGGACCACCATTTGGGTGGACACAGACGCAGCAGGATCAATAGGTTGGGGTTATCAAGCAACAGAGGGTCACCAAAGCCATGGAAATTGGCTCACTCTGAAACTTTATCATATCAATGCCAAAGAACTGGCAGTTGCCCTGTTTTTTTTCCTGAGAGACTATGCCCCATATCTTCAGTCACACTCGGTAGCCTTCCATCTAGGCAACACAACAGCTATAATTTGCCTGCAGAAACAGGGATCCAGCAGCTCCCGGGTCCTTCAGGATTTGTCAGAAAAGTTATTCTTTCTAGCTCACAAACATCAAATAACAATACATGCCACATATCTTCCGGGTGTGTCCAACCACTGGGCAGACCCTCTTTCCCGGGGGGAAGAGCACCTCGGTGGAATGGGCTCTCAAACAGGAGACATTCGACCTATTTCAGAGGACGCGATGAAGATAGTTGAATAACAAATCCGCCACCCCCTGCCAAGGAATGTTCATGTTAGAAAGACTAATTGGATTAATAGGCCTATAGCAACTCTGAGTTAATCAAAATATACCGTTTAAACCATGAAGGAGACTGCGAGGAACATAGCTCTTAACCCCGAGATGAAAGTGTGTAGGCCTATTACCCTACGTTATTTGGCAACGGTCAAAATGTAACTGAATGAGTGACTCATGGTGGTATGATTGTAGGTTAGATATATTATCAAGTGCATTATGTTAGGTAACTCTTGATTCTATCCATATACCACCCCGCACATCATACTACTCAAGGGTGATCCACTGTGTGTTCTCCAACGAATAAGCTATATTACAAAGTAACCTACCACCATATATATCAACCTACATTTCGATTCATACTGTATATATGTCCGACTACATTTTTTACCGCGGTCGGTCTCTCTATTTTTAGATGGGTAAATCCTTCTTAATCGCCCTCCTCCTTCGCCCACAACCTCGACAGTTCCAGCGTCCTCGTTGACAAAGGCCTATACTTGTTGGGAGAACACTAACAAATAGACCAAATTAAAGGAGTGTAGAAGGAGTAAGATATAATATTCGATTGTCACAAGATAGGCCTATTTCATAACGTCCGAGAACAAGTAGCCTATTTGCACCCTATTTTTCGCAAATTACCGTAAACTGGGGTGATTTCGGACTGCGGTAATAACTTCGGACTTTGGCGATAGGCTAATAAGTAATTAGCCATTGTCATTATATAATGGAAACGCTTTTACCATACAAGTCCGAAGTTTTCCACTTTTAACCCGTTGAGCCCCGGCTAGTTATAATATTTTGTTCACCCCAGTCCCAAGCCATTTTCACTTATTTTTTTTGTTTGCTAAAATGGAAGACAAGAATGAGAAATGAAAAAAAAAACAAAAAAAAAAAAAAATCACCTCGGACATTTTTTTTGGGGGGGGGGGGGGGGGGGGGGGAGCCTCAAAAAAATGTGTTGAGCCAAAATGGAAGAGAATGGTGAGAAATGAAGACAAAAATAAAAAAAAAATCATTTCGGTCATTTGGGGGGGGGGGGGGGGTTTCAATAGTTCGTCTCCCCCGCATGACCACCCGCCCGGGAGCACTAGGGTAAAAACTGAGTATGGCATTGTACGGCATACATCCTAAGGAGTGTCTCACATAAATCTCAAGCCTCTAGCTCCCATACGACCGGAGTAATGAAGGTTCAAAGTGGCGGTGAACTAAGGGTGTAAACTATCCCCACTAAGCCCACCACCACCAGCCGCGCGGCTGTCTCGGCCCACTCACACCTACTGGCCCGGCTCCCACACACACTACGGTACCTCCCCCTCCTATTCTCCCGCCATTTCCTACCTTACGAGCCACATAAGTGTTTTTTATATGTCGGACGCACGTGATGCGTCGCTGGGAGTTGGTGATCAAACACTGCCGACGCAACACGTGCGACGCTGGGTCTCACCGGGTTAAAGAATACTTCGGACATCATTTAGGATAAGGATAAAGTAAAAGTCCTTTAATCCGACGACCGATGATTCGAATCTCCCAATAGTCCGAATTTTTCAATTTGAGGCCAAATCCGAATTCACCCGATGGTCCGAATTTCAAGAAGTCCCAAAGTCCCCTTTTTGAGGCATTAGTCCACTCAAATGACATAATGGAGCACACACATATCATATGTTCATGAATTCACTTTAAAAGTTTACCATTGTCATTGTAGCCTATTACCTACTTCAAAACATTCAGATTAATGGTCAAAGGAAGCTACTGATATAAACGTAAACACCACATCGTCTGCTAGAGAGTTTGTTTTGCTCTTGAACGCATCCTTGGGACGCTCCGATGCGCTACTGGCTTGCACCGCATTTTCTGCAAGCGCATTCAGTCTTGAGCTTGAAAACGCACCTTTGGACGTTCCGATACGCTACTATTTATAGTTCAGTGATTGGAGCGTCCCAAGGGTGCTTTCAAGACAACAAGACAAGGGTGCTTTCAATACAATATAATATAACAGAGCACGTCACAAAAGGAAAATCACAAAAGGAAAATTACAAGAACCTCTCAGGGAAGTGTCGTTGTTAAGGCATTACTTCCCGAACCACATCTGATCTGATCTTCAAGAGCAAGACAAACTCGCTAGTAGACGGAAGAAGAAGAAGACGACGATGCGGACATATGGTGTTTACGTTTATATCAGCAGATTCCTTTGACCATTAATCTGAATGTTTTGAAGTAGGTAATAGGCTACAATGACAATGGTAAACTTTTGAAGTGATTTCATGAACATATGATATGTGTGTGTGCACCATTGTGTCATTTGGGTGGCCTAATGCCTCAATGTTTTCGTCATACACAGGTTCATAGGGGTAAAGGCCGATAATCCGAAAAATCCACTAATCCGAACGAGGGCCGGTCCGCTGCCCTTCGGATTAACGGAAGTTTACTGTATAAGGATATTATGGGGTATAATTTTAGGAGGCTTCCTGGATTACGGCGCACTATCACTACACATCACTTGACCTAGTTAAATCTCTACAATGTGTTTACAGTCGGGAGAAATTGTTAAAAAAAAAAATCGAAAAATGTCCGAAATTACCCCACTTTAACCCAATTGTGAAAACTCGCGAATTTGGCAACTATCTCAGATGCTGCCACACCGGAGTACGCAATTGTTTTGGTATGGTAAATATATTACCCTTTCAATTTAGCAATATATAATAGATTTCACAATAATAAAATATGGCATAATTACCCTAATGTTTTATAGTAATTATTATATGTAATTAGAAGCCTATACTTTCCTATTAAACGTTATTCATCAATTGTAATCTTGCTAGATGTAGCGAAATAGCGGTTTTGGCAGCTTTCTTAACCCTTCCTACCCGGTCAGCCTTAGGTAAGGACAGCACGAAAGAAGGGCCGCTACCCGGTATGCCTTATCTAAGGCATGAGCTTAATAGCCTAATTAAGCTTGGTCCGAACGCTGTGCGTACGACGTATGTCAACAAACCCAAGCGTTCGTCACCGCACCTCCGAAAACAAGAAGGAGAAGACTCCTCAATGTTATTGTTCTGACGTCATGATGAAATTAGTGTCTAAAAAGCCCCCATATTGGCAACATCTCTGCAATATTGGCTCCACTGAAATCGTCATCACAACTGAACCAGTTGACTTACAGAGCTCTACTCAATGCCAAAATACAGATTGAAAACCGCACTACGATTATAGATGAGTGGGAAGTTCTAGCAGTGAAAATAAACATAAATACGGTAGCCTAGGCCTAGACGTTTTTCAGCCATATCGCCCGGGTAGGGGCGACCGTCATTTGGTAAGACAGCCCGGGGAGGAAGGGTTAACGCTTCCACTAAAAGCTACTTTTAAATGTTTTATGAATAACTTTTAAGGACTTTCTTTTAGTTAAAATTACTTTTAGGGAAATGTTTAAATTCTTTTATAAATACCGGCCCTGGATGCCTTCACGGAGAATTGGAACCGGTGGGCGTCGATCTACCTGTTCCCCCCTCCAGACACCACTCTAATGTGCAAAGTCATTCACTGCCTAAGACTATTCTGACATCAAGTAATACTTGTAGCGCCCGTTTGGCCTACCTCAAGTTTGATTCAGTCAACTATTACAGTGGGTTAACAACAACCCACACCAACTCCCCCTGTGATGATGGGCTGGTCTATCAGAGTGAGAGCTGAGCGATCTCTGCCATACCCATAGCTTACTCTGACTGTTCCTTTTACTTATATATTTTCTAGATCTCAAGTGACGGCGTCTCTTCCGTGGATTGACCTTCCTACTGCCAACCTAGAGATTGGCAGATTGGGAGCCAAAGCGTCACATTTTTCCTTTGCCCCCCAACTTTCCCTTCATAATTGCTGAGGGGCACAGGGCCATGGGTGTGGCTTTGGTTTCCCAGGCATTTCCGTACCCTCCTCAGCTCCCCGCCTTGGAGTGGCTTCGGTCCCCGGGCTTTATTAGTGGTAAGCAGGGAGGGTTTTGTGGGGGTGCTCATTTATGGCCTTGGCCTTGCTTGGGACCTTAGGGCTGTTCGGCCAGACAGCCTGGGGAACAGCAACAACAACATCAAACTCCCCCCCCCCCCCCCCCCCCCTGGTGATGGGCTGGTCTATCAGAGTGAGAACTGAGCGATCTCTGACTGTTCCTTTTACTTACAGATTTTCTAGATCTTAAGTGACGGCGTCTCTTCCGTGGATTGACCTCCCAATCTACCAAGATTGGAAGCCAAAGCATCACATTTTTCCTTTGCCCCTCAATTTTCTCTTCATAATTACTGAGGGGCACAGGACCTTGGGTGGGGCTTTGGTTTCCCGGGCGTTTCCGCACCCTCCTCAGCTCCCCGCCATGGAGTGGCTTCGGTCACCCAGGCTTTATTGTGGTAGGCAGGGAGGGTTCTGTGGGGGCGCTCGGTTATGGCCTTGCTCGGGGCCTTGGGGCTGTTCGGCCAGGCAGCTTGGGGAACAACAACAACAACAACAACAAACTCCCCCTGTCACATTGCCCCTTAGAAGCAATTGGCAACCTGCAGACCTCGCTAAATTTTGCTTTATGGATTTTCTCAAATCCAAGTGGCTCCCTTCATATAATTTGAGTGTTACAGATAAACTGAAGAAACAATATACAGCTTCTACTTTTCGCCAATATAGCTCCCATTGGAATATAGTTCACTACTTGGGCTGTCGAAACGGACCAGCAAGTGTCTTCAGCTGCTCTTATTCTCAAGTACTTAACCTACCTCTTTGATCACAAAAACCTAGCAGTGAATACCTTACGTAATCATTTGTCAGCTATCAAAGAACCCTTCTTTGCCCTAGCCGGTCTCACTTTACCTCAAAAAGATGAGATCGGGTTATTATGGCTTGCTTTAAACTCTGGGCACCCAATAGGCAATTGCTTCCTCAATGGTCTATCACTAAGGTCCTTACTCTTTTAAAGTCTATAGTCCTACTCTTTTATACCGACTAGATAAACAACTAAAAAAGTTTGTATTTCTCATTTCACTGGCTACTGGGCACAGGGTTTCTGAACTCACGGCTATGGGAAGATCACCTAATTGTCTCAGATTCTCACCAAATAATTAATCTGTTCATATTGCACTTGCACCTGATTTTATTGCAAAAAATGTACACCAGGATCATGTATTTACCCCTTTTACTATTTCTGCTCTCAAGAAGGGCAGGACACACCATGCTTTATGTCCTGTACAGTCTTTGTATATATACTCTAAGGTCATTATCCCTAAGAATAAGCTCATTTATGGGTCTCCCCGGATGGGTCAACAAGGCTGGGTAAGAAGCAGTTAGCTTCTATCATTGTGGACGTAATTAAAGAAGCTGAGCCCCAAGTGGTGGCTCATACCCAAGATGTTCGCAAGTGGGCAGCTACTATTCGTTTATTTAAATAATTTTTCAGTCGACGACATTACCCAAACAGGCCTTTGGTCGTCTAATCATACCTTTTTGTCCAGGTACTTGTCGGTCCATCTGGAGAGATCCAAATTACCATGTATAGCTTTAAGGTATAAACATATGCTCCTTAAATAGTGTATAAAACATTGATTTATCCCTTCTCTTTATTTTTTAGTATAAGAGTAAAGATTGCTTTGTGTTTACATAGTGGATTTCCTTGTTTTATTGTGCTCCAAGAAAACAAAAAGTGTGTGTTATACATAGTAACATAGCAAAAATTTTGATTAAATTTTGTCATTAACCCATAAAAGACAACCGTCCTCAATAGAGGTTTTTGTGGTGCACTGCGACCATCCTCAATAGATCCAGAGCATAAAAAAAAAAAAAAAATTGAAACACCCCAGTGGCACTCAAAACAAATCAATTTGTGATTAGGTGAGATAATTCCCCTCCATTACTTGCTACCATTTCTACATATGTGTACAACCCCCTCCCCCCCTTTCCCCTCCTTTTCCGCCCTCCCCAATTATCAACTATTTTTCCTCTTATTCCCCCTTTTATCGGGTAATTTTCAGAGCCCTCAGTGTCGTTCTACAGCCCGGAGAGGGAGGTTATTCGCTGCCCCGGCTCTCGTCTAATGATACAACCGGGCGGCAATAATACGTCTTTTTCACACCCCAAATGCTATTCCCACTTCTTTTATTGCTCTTAAATGTTCATATGTTCATATTAAAAGCAAAATAGGCAAATATGGATAAGTCTATCTATCTATCTATTGCCTGACGCCGTGATCCCCGAAGGGGTGGCCACGAACGAACCGCCCCCATGCACCTCTGTCCCCAGTCAGTCGACGCCCCTCCCCCCAACCAGCACCGCCTTCGTTCATATACTTCCTCACTCCATCCTTCCACCTCTCTTTCGGTCTACCTCTCCCTCTCTGTCCCTCCACCTCGCTCTCGTACACCCTCTTAGTCATTCTCTCGCTTTCCATACGTTCCATATGGCCGAACCATCTCAAGTTATTCCTTTTCACACTTTCCAGCACATCTACCTCCACACCACACCTCCTTCTTACTTCCTCATTAGTCTGTCTATCCCTCCATGTAACTCCACACACACTTCTTAAGTAATTAATTTCCACTGCTCTCACTCTTGGTCTGAGTCTCTCAACCAACGTCCATGCTTCGCTTCCGTAAGTCAGTGTCGGGATTACCACACTGTCATGCAAGGACTTCTTCACTTCCATACTAACCTCCCTATTTCTTGTTACTGCTTTCAGCGTTCCTACAACCCTCTTCCCCTGTTGTACCCTCTCCCACACTTCTTCATCCATAGTCCCATCTTTACTCAACACACTGCCCAGATACTTAAAAGAGTTGACGATCTCCATAGCCTGACCGTTCAGCTTCACCTCACACTCTGTGACTTCACCCCTTTCGAAGACCATAACCTTGCTCTTCCCCGCATTTACCTTCAAATTCCGTTTTTTGCACACTGTTCCAAACTCATTTACCAGACCCTGCAACAATAATGATATATATGGTTAATATGACAATTTTCGTCAGATTAGAACCAAATACCTTCGCATGGTAGGACCCTTTCAACTACCATAGCTTCACGCTTTACGAGTTAAGGTTATAAAGTTCCACTTGATTAGTGTTAAGTTATAATGTTAACCCCTACTGTACCGTAGGGTACTAGCATAAATGTACCCCCCAGTCCCAAGCAATGTGGCCAAAATGGCTTCCTAGGCAAGATATAACAACCTCCCACCTCAAAAGATGGAGTAATACTGCCTCTCCCAGCCTGTGGGGGATTGGATATAAGCTGAGCAGTGTTGCCAAGGTCTTAGAGCAGTACTCAAACGTTGTGGTACCAGGTACTGCCTGATACTAGCATACAAAGATCGTATATTACTGACGGCTGGCAGCCGTCGCTGGGACTGGGGAGTGATTTATCTACTGACGGCTCTCTGCCGTCACTGGGATTGGACAGGTTAAGGATACAGTACGTGTTCTATATGACAACATTTATGACTATATTCAGTAGTAGCCTCTACGTTATCCAACATAGTGCTTTATACACTTGTATAATCTCGTCTGCTCCAGGAGCGGCTGATTTATCAGAATCACTTGCGCGATTAATCAATATCTTCTAGAGATGCACCTCAATTCTCTACTAGGTACGTTGTACACACTTCAAGGCCACTATTTGAATAGAAAAGTAGAAAATAGGGGTGAGAGTAGATAAGAAAATGTTAATAATAGTTGCCCATTTAATCTAGACACTCATGGCACATTCGTGGACCCCCAAGGTACAGTTCTGAGTACATGAAACAGAGATGTTGTACCAGCTCATCTCCTCAGGCACGGAGAATCCCCGGTGTGATCCTTTCTGGCTGAAGAGTTACAATGGGGCAGAAGGGGAGGGATGGAGGCGATGGTGGTGGTGGTGGTGGTGGTGGTAGTAGTAGTGAACATACTCGAGGGGAGCAACTCTCGCCGAGGCCGCTGAGGTGGCCAAACAACTCCAGGTGTTACGACCGGGGCTACGAATAAAACAAGGGCACTTAATGATTGGACTAGTAATAGGGCACTATGCAACAACGGTACGCTAGATCCAAACCCTCGAACTTATATGCCGGCGAACAAAAACACCTATACCCTCCAGAGTTAATCTGCGATAACGGGGTATCCTTAACTGGGCATAAATGTACTCTACTTCAGGCTAACCCACACTGGTATAGCCTGATAACAAACAAGATGCAAGTTACGTTAAAATGCATAAAAGGAATCTATGGAAAGATCAATTAAATCACTGCAAGATTTAATACAATAAAAAGATGCTTCAATACAGTTACTCTAAACAACAATAAACTCTTCAATCCTATCTGAAAGAAAATGAAGTATAGTCCTACAGCATAGACCTGGAAACTTCTGAAGAAAGTCTGATGCTCATAAGATGCTCGTATCTTAAATTATATAAAGGCAGGAGGCAGGACACCACACGTGTAGACTGAATACACTAAAAGATAGGACATATAATGTTAACTGACACGGGAATACTATAAATGCGCAACGGTAGCAATGCTCGACACTAAAAGAAGTACTTCCTCATCAACGAAACAGTCTGCTATGGTTGTGCGGCTCAGCGACAACCTAGACTAATAAATGCTGTAAATAATAATGCGTACATATCAAAGAGCTTATATTAAATACTAACAAGTGTCTACTCAATTAATAATGTCTAGCTGGAATACTCTAGGTAAGGAACTGTGGTTGAGCAAGACAGGCTCGTAGCCTAGCGATGTCCTTAAGACTGCGTCCTTTAAGTTACGTTAATTGACTGGGGGGCTCTCTTGATAGATCCAGATCACAAGTATCTGGTTCTATCCTGGCGACCCTCAAAAGATAAGCAAAGAGGCAGCAAAGTGTGGAACTGGAACAGGCCAAAACCCTCAGTCAACACAATGCTGCACTCGTAAAGAACGCAAGCGAAAAGACAACACAGGCTACCACAGGACCGGTCGAAGTCGTGTAGGTATAAGCAAACCATACACACATCGGTGACAATGACTACAGTTACCTTATCCCAGTCTAGCATTAAATAAAAGAGCAGAAACACTAAATCAATAATGGAGACACACAGAGTTCTTTAACCTATACTAACTAAGAACCCTCAAAACCTATTCTAAGTACATGTAAATATCTCAGAGGACGGCGCATGCAATACAATGGGCCGGCTATGGAAACCGTATGCAGAACCCAAGGGGATAAGTAATTGAATAAAGGTGAGGAGCAATGGAAAAGAAGGAGGTCAGAGAGAGAGACAGTGGTAAAGGGGGTGATCGGGAGAGAGTATGCAAAGGGATGTTAGAAGCATGCACGCCAAGCCTGTCCTGAGGAGAACAGCTCTTGTGGACTGCAGGAGCCCACAAAGGCGCGATGGTCGGCCAATCACGGGCCGATACGTCACAAGACAGCAGGCCCCTTGGACGCGCCCGGAGCCACCAGCCAAGCAAAGGCGAGGGAAAGCCCGCGCGAGCGGGAAAACTCCTCCGAGCGAGGCAGAACATACATACGCACGCACATATTACCACCTCGCTGCCTATATCTCTCTCTCTCCTTAACTCTTACACAATGCATCTTATATTCTATTAATGATATAAAATACTTCCCGTTGTCACAGACGAAAATAAAGACCACCACTAGACTGTCTGTGACAATGCGAGTACTAAGAAATAAAGAACAACATTCTCTGATAACTGTAGCCCATTTCACTGCCCTGGCGAGCGCTAGCGAGTTATGAGCGCATTCTGCCAACGCTGGTAGACGTCACACCCCGCCCAAGATATGGGACGCTCAACATTAGGCGAGCACCATATCTGACAAAGGCAGAATGCCGACAAGACCCGCCACACCTAGCCACTCCACCAGAAATGAAATGCAAAGCTCAATCTTAAATAAAACAACATTTTAGCATAAAGAAAATCTTATAACCCCTCCCAAACATAATAGTATAATTTTAGCCTGCTATGCTCCCTGAGCGAGCTTCACAGAGCCCAGCCTACTAAGTGAAAGACAGGTTCAACTTAGGACTTTAGCTATAACATTGGCAACTTACAATTAACCCGGGAGCTGCGGGGAGACTCTTAAGAGTTCCCCCGGCGCACTGCGGGGAGACTCTTAAGAGTCAGAGAAAATAAAAATCAACTTTTGACATCGAAAAAAAAAAAAATTTTTATATTTTTTTTTTTTTATTTTTATTTTTTTTTTGGCCCCTGGGCCATGCAAAATCTCAGTCCTCTACCTCCCCTCCTTCCCCACTTTCCTCCTCTCCTTCAGTTATCACCTATTTTCCCTGTTATTCCCTTATTCTGAGGTATATTTTCGTGCTAACATTAGAAATCCGATTGGAGGGTGTGGTCATCACTGATAGCAAGCGAGTGCAAGAGAGAGAGAGAGAGTATCGATCGACTGTGTCTCAGTGGCCTTGGGGGAAATTGGCGGAAAAGCAGATTGCCTCACCCATACATTATACAACTCGCGGGCTATATCTCCGATTTTGACCATCCAAACGCTGTTTTCACTCGTTTTATTGTTGTTTCAGGTTAATACCTTTATAATCAACCCATAATAGGCGCATATGGATAAATATTAATGCTATTAATGGCCCAATGAATATTTTAGTGACGGAAACACCTCAAATACGTCAGCACAGGGGGACGTTTCCAATTACCCCCATGCGCACTTCAGAGGTTAACTATAAAAAAGAAAGAGTTTTTATGTGATTTTTTTTATTTAATTTTAATGTTGTTTTTGACGGCTGCTCTACAGGGGCAAGCCTGATTTTTCTCCACTCTCAACACACACTGACTGAACGGCGAGGGTTCTCCTGCAAACAAACCCTCCCGTGACAAACAATCCTGCCCAGTTCATCACAAGACTGGCACTTCTCTTCGCTCTTTCCGGCAACGGGGCCTGCCAATAACCTTTCACTAGTTCTACCTTCGTGACGAGCGAGGCAGCCCCGATGCGGTCTATGGTATCGTCAACTCTAGGTAATGGATAGGCGTCTGTCAGGGATAATGCTTCCACACTCTTGCAATCACCATACACACGGATCTTGCCACTCAACTCAGGTTGCGAACTCACTGGCAACGACCACTCACGATATCCTTTATCCCTCAGACCCTTTATCCACATGTAGTCTAGCTCTGCTTTCACGACAGGCTGTTGAGCACGATTTATACGGTAGGGAACTAACTTGAGCCTTGCACTACCTCCAGCCTCCATGTCGGATTCTACCCCGTACATCAGGCCTGGAGAAGCAACAAACATGCGGATGTACTGCCACAGCCTAGTAAACAACTCCTCTTGTCGCTCAGGACCAAGAGGTTGCAACTTATCTCGAAGAACAACATGCCTAGTGCCCTCCCACAACCCAGCCGAGACCGCAGCTTCTAAACTATAGACTCCCTCCTTCTCCACCTTCGTCCCTAGAACAGCCAGGTCATGAGAGGGACAATCAGTATCACCTGTGCAGTCACTCCCATAGTTCATAATTGCTAAGGCTTCCCCGCCGATACCATACATGCGCACCCCCGCATTCCTTGCGACTACATCTGCCAGCGCAGTATCACCGTCTTCAGCGACATGGCCAGATACAGTCGGTCTATGGTAGGGCTGTTGCATTCGACTAGAGCAGCATTGGGAGGCTATGCGACGACCGGGCACATCCACTCCACAGCCCACCTCACCAATCTGCTTAATGTCCTCCTTCTTACCACCACCCTTGGCAGCCATGGGTCGACCCTGACCTGACAACCATGCCAAAGCCTCGTCGCCCACCTTGAACCACCGGAACAACGAGGCCAACGGTCTACTCACACTCAAGTGACCTGCCAGCGGAACATCGTGCACCGCATGAGTTGTGAGGCCTGGGTGCCTTGCACGACCAGTGGGGTATGAACCGAGCTGGTGCTGGAGCGCTGCACACTGCTGCTCAGGCAGGTGCTCTAGCGTTTCCACAGCCACCAGACTCGTGTCCCCCGCCCACTGCTCCGCCGAGACATGACAATCCCAACTCTCCTCCACCTGTGCCCCACTGCCCCCCTCTCCTTCTCCACCTTGGCCACTGCAGACCAACGCAGGGACAGTAGGCTGCTCAGGTGGTTGCCTCACAAACTCCTTTAACAGGTTCACATGACATGTTTCCCCGTCCTCGTGTTCAATAGCCCCGTTCCCACAACTCTCCTCCACCTGGGAACTACTCAGTCGCGGAGTGCCATCACGCCCAACCATGTCACTAGGGGTGACAGGTTCTGGGGCCACTCCGGAGCTCACCTCTGGGTCAAGTACTAAGTCGCCAAGAAGAGCCGCTGGATTAAAACTCACAAAACTCCCAACTTTAGCTTTCTCCTTCCGACCGTTCCTCCGCTGGTCTAGAGACTGAGGAATAGGCTGTGACACCATAGATGCACGAGATCGGGTGACAACACAAGCCCTCTGCTGTGATTGACACCTCTCGACCAACTCCTGCCCCTCCCTACTCACGTCGGCCGCCCTCTCGGCACCGACTAAGGGTGGAACCTCAGAAGTAGGCACCGCAAAGTCGTTGCCGAGAAGAAGGTCGACGCCCTCTACTGGCAGTTTCTCCACGATTCCAACATCCAAATCTCGTGTCACACCTTCAACCTCCAGCTCTACTCGAACCAATGGGTATGACCTTGTAGCATTAATACCCTGCACCACAACCACCCGTGCCGCGTTTATAGGTTGGTCTGTAAAGTTTTTCATCAGAGTCTGGGATGCACCTGTATCACGCAACAACTCCAACCCATGCTTGCAACCAGCCCAACTCACGCAGCCACGCCCTCTATGGTCGCAAAAAGCATCGCGGACAGGTTTCGAGCTTTCCGGACACTTCTTCACTGGCTGTGCCCCCGCATCTGACATATCACCCCGGGTAAATGCAGAAGACCTCAGAGGCACCCCAATGTTGCTAGCCAAAGACACTACTGCTGTAGGTTGGTTACTAGGGCAGGAACGTGCAAAATGCCCTTTGTTATGACACTTAAAACACTCTACTTCACCCTTGGACTTCCCCTGAGGTGGGGAAGGGCCCTGACCTTTCTTAAACGGGACGGTTTTAGGCTTGTGATCAAAATTGGTATCATTGCTCTTACTCTCGTTATTAAATTGTGTATCACTGACTCGGGGGGGTGGAGTGTTGCACCCCTTGTTAACTGCATCGGTCCGTTGTGCAGACCCGCACCCACGAATCAGCGACATTCTCAGGTCAGCCAACTCAGCTGCCTTTTGTAGAGTTTTAGGCTGTTTCTCTTTGAGGTTCAAAGTCAGGTCGCCGCCTGTGCACTTGAAAAATTGCTCTAGAAAGACTAATTGCTCAAGCTCTTCGAATGTCGTCACCTTCTCTGACCTCAGCCAATTTCTCAATGCATCAGACAGTTCCCGGGCATGTTCTAGAAAAGTGCACTCACGACCCTTCGTAACACCCCGAAACTTCAACCTATATGTCTCTGGTTGTAACTCGTACGCCCACAGAACAGCTTCCTTCAGTACCTCATAATCGATGCAAGACTCCAAGGGTAACGCATCATATGCCTTGAGTCCTTTGCCAACCAACCTAGAGGAAACAAGGGCTGCCCACTTAACTTCGGGCCATTGGTGCTCCCGGCACTTCTTCTCAAAACGCAGGAAAAATTCGGTGACACCCGACTCGTCAAATGCAGGGACTAACTTAAGAAGGTGCGATAAAGACTGATCAAGACCTCGATTCCCAGAACCGAGACGCTGCCCTGTCGACTCCACCTGAGACTTCTCAAGCTCTATGTCTGCACAGTATATGGTCTTTCACTCCTCAGCCTGAATCCTGAGCTCAGCCTCCCGCTGCTGCTGCTGAATCTTAGCCAACTCAAGCTCAGATTCCCGCTGCTGTTGCTGCTACTCATATATGGCCTTTCTCTCCTCAACCTGAATCCTGAGCTCAGCCTCTCGCTGCCGTTGCTCGAGCTCAGCCTGCATTTTAGCCATCTCAAGCTGGAAGAGCATATCTGCAGTTAAACCTTGAGGAGGAGGAGATGCAACAATTGGAGACCCACCCAGTGACAAACCACACTGCCAGTGACTATCGGCCTGCGGGAACGTACCCGGCTCCGGAGCCCGAGGGGGCGCCATGGTAGGAGTCGAGTGGAATGGGGGCTGGGCCAAAGGTGCCCCAGCTCCCGCTCCACCCGAAGCCCCACGCACCCCGCCGAGCACACAGGCCACCAGGTCACCTCTCGTCATGCTGCTAGTGCCCACATGCCCCATGACCGTGGCCAAACACTGTAGACCATACCGATCAATCCCCGACACCCGGTCAACAGTAATAGGCATCTCCAGAAACTCCCTTGCATCCTCCTCACTAGTTACTACTCTAATGCCTTCTAACAAACCCAGCTGCTGCACCTCAGAGTCTGCTTCCCGTACTGTGTCCTCACTGTGCATTGATCCGTCGTTCGACATAGTGTCCACCGAAAATTCTCAACGTTTATAAAAAAAAGGAGTACCTAAACTCTCATGTAGCACTATTCACTCAAAAAATGCTCGAAGACAACTCAAGTGCTATACTACGTTGCCAAAAAAAAATTCCACGTGTCCAAAATATTCCTCAAAAAACAAATGTCCAACAATCCTGCAATTATTTCTTAGTTCATTAGGTATGACGACTAAGATAAGATACTAGGCAAGGTCGCCATTTGTTACGACCGGGGCTACGAATAAAATAAGGGCACTTAATGATTGGACTAGTAATAGGGCACTATGCAACAACGGTACGCTAGATCCAAACCCTCGAACTTATATGCCGGCGAACAAAAAACACCTATACCCTCCAGAGTTAATCTGCGATAACGGAGTATCCTTAACTGGGCATAAATGTACTCTACTTCAGGCTAACCCACACTGGTATAGCCTGATAACAAACAAGATACAAGTTACGTTAAAATGCATAAAAGGGAATCTATGGAAAGATCAATTAAATCACTGCAAGATTTAATACAATAAAAAGATGCTTCAATACAGTTACTCTAAACAATAATAAACTCTTCACTCCTATCTGAAAGAAAGTGAAGTATAGTCCTACAGCATAGACCTGGAAACTTCTGAAGAAAGTCTGATGCTCATAAGATGCTCGTATCTTAAATTATATAAAGGCAGGAGGCAGGACACCACACGTGTAGACTGAATACACTAAAAGATAGGAGATATAATGTTAACTGACACAGGAATACTATAAATGCGCAACGGTAGCAATGCTCGACACTAAAAGAAGTAGTTCCTCATCAACGAAACAGTCTGCTATGGTTGTGCGGCTCAGCGACAACCTAGACTAATAAATGCTGTGAATAATAATGTGTACATATCAAAGAGCTTATATTAAATACTAACAAGTGTCTACTCAATTAACCCGGCAAGCGCGATAGGCCTCACGGAAGGCTTCCTATAGGGAACGCGATAGGCCTCACGGAAGCAGGACCATAAAAAAAGCCTTCCATAAAAAAAAAGGGCCTATCAAAACAAAGGAATTTGTCTCTAGGTGAGATAATTCCCCTCCAGTACTCATCCATGTAAATCTCACCCACCCCCCTCCCCTCCTTCCCCACCTTATTCCCCCCTCCCTCCCCACCTCAATTATCACCTATTTTTCCTCTTATTATCATCATTTATCGGTTATTTTTCTCTCCCGCGATAATGTAGCACAAGTGGGTTGCATAAAAGATCGTTATGCAACACCCAGACACCGGCACACACCGCCCCGCTCTTCTCAGTTGACTCCCAGACAGCGAGAGGGGAGGGCTGCCTGTCTCTCTCTCGCCTGAGATTATGACCGGGTGGCCAATATCTTCGTTTTTCACCACCCAAATGCTTTTCCCACTTATTTTAGCACTCTTGAAGGTTCATATATACATTATATATGTAAAATAAAAGCATACCGAAAACAAATAATGGTTTATATTGTAAATATAACGAATTCTGTCAGAATCCAGGGCTAGAAATGCACAAATAACTACCCTAGCACCTACGTCTATATCGCGCTTGTCAGGTTAATAATGTCTAGCTGGAATACTCTAGGTAAGGAACTGTGGTTGAGCAAGACAGGCTCGTAGCCTAGCGATGTCCTTAAGACTGCGTCCTTTAAGTTACGTTAATTGACTTGGGGGCTCTCTTGATAGATCCAGATCACAAGTATCTGGTTCTATCCTGGCGACCCTCAAAAGATAAGCAAAGAGGCAGCAAAGTGTGGAACTGGAACAGGCCAAAACCCTCAGTCAACACAATGCTGCACTCGTAAAGAACGCAAGCGAAAAGACAACACAGGCTACCACAGGACCGGTCGAAGTCGTGTAGGTATAAGCAAACCATACACACATCGGTGACAACGACTACAGTTACCTTATCCCAGTCTAGCATTAAATAAAAGAGCAGAAACACTAAATCAATAATGGAGACACACTGAGTTCTTAACCTATACTAACTAAGAACCCTCAAACCAACTAGCTAGTGTAGTGGATCAGTCAGAATGAAATTTACTACACCTGCTAACTTAAACTAATATAGTTATGCCATTTACTGTTCATCCTGTCGTATTCCAAGATGACACCGAGAATATTGAGAGAAGATGAAGGATTGATTTTTGTTTTGTTGAAGTGTAAGGGATAGTCCTCTGGAAGTTTCGGATGGGTAGTAAGATGAAGAAATTGGGTTTTGGAAGCATTAAAGGTAACAAAGTTTTTTCTGCCCCAAATTTGAAATAGTAGTTAGATCAGAAGATAAGTGTTGCATGGCTTCATTAAGTTTTTTTTGAGGGATTGCTAGCTGGGGCGTTCAATTCAGGAAAATTTGAGTAGTGTGAGGTAGAGTTGTCTACGTATGAATGGATGGGACTGGAGGTAGAGTTGAGGAGATCAATTATGAAAATTAGAAAGAGAATGGGAGATAGGACAGAGCCTTGAGGAACACCGGAGTTGATAAGATCAGGAGGTAAGCGATGGCCGTCCACAACCATAGCTATGGAACGGCCGGAAAGGAAATTAGAGACAAAGGCACAGATGGAGGGATAGAAACCGAAGGAGGGTACCGGTAGTTTAGAAATTAAAGATTTGTGCCAGACTCTATCAAAGGCCTTCGATATGTCTAGTGCAATAGAGTAGGTCTCACCAAAGTCCCGAAAGGAGGATGACCAAGAGTTAGGAAGATATGAAAGATTACCAGTAGAGTGACCCTTAACCCGAAAACAGCGAGGGGGGGTATTGAACTAGCTCCCCATGGGCGAGCATATTGGCTCCATTCAGGCCTATAATCGTCATTTTACGATAAATATCGTTATTACTTATTCATATGAGCCTATTTTACCTTCACTATGAAGATAGTAACCTGTAACAACAATAAAACAAGTGAAAATATAATTTTTCTGGTCAAAATCGCGAATATAGATGGACCAGCCCATTCATGAATTATGGAGAAAATTGAAGCAACCCCTCCCTCCACGAGGCCTCAAGCCACACTGAGCCTACTGATACACACACTCGGTCATGTAACACACCCGCTAGGCACGTAAGCACATCCTCCACACAGTTTGCTAATGTTAGCACAAAAATATACCAACGAATTAGGGAATAACAGGGAAAATAGGTGATAATTGAAGGGTGAGGGGAAAGGGAGGAAGGAGGGGATGTGGAGGAGTGATATGAGGTATAGGGAAAAAAAAAAAAAAAAAAAAAAAATGTTTAGTGCTACTGGGGCTGTTTAAATGTTTTTTTTAGGCCTCCCTCTTAACCCGGGAGCTGCGGGGAGACTCTTAAGAGTTCCCCCGGCGCACTGCGGGGAGACTCTTAAGAGCAGAGACTTTGAACACGTACCAAAACCGCGCGTTTATAGCCAGGCGGCTGAAAATTGGTGTGGGTATAGTACTACATGTCAACTCTCGATACCACCCCGCCAAACGCTCGCCCCGCACTCGTGCAAGCACCACCGCGCCAGTAACCACGCACTAGTCATGGAGCCTACACGTCCCTCACGCTCGCTCCCTGATGACACAACCAGCCCTCCTTCTGGTGGTGTTAGCCGCCGTGGAAGGCAGAGGGTGGCTGCCAAAGACCCTAGCTACCAGTACGACACGCCCTACAGCTCAGAGGACGAATCACCAGCACCAAAAGCACGTAAAACACGTGCAAGCAGGGCAATGGCACAGAGGTCATTGGTCTTTCGGGACACTGCCACCACGACCCAGGCCACTGCAACAACCACTACCACCACCACTGCCACCACTGCCACCCCTGCCACCCCTGCCACCGGTACCAGCGACGCAGGAGGCCGCCCTAGGGCTGCATTACCTGCGGGGGCAGGAAAAATGAAAGGCACGGGCGTAGGGAAAAGAACCCGTACGCCAGCCACAGTGCCCCTACCACCACCAACACCACCAGCCGCCCCTGGCCCGGCTGCCCCTGCCGCCCCTGCTGCCCCTGCCGCCCCTGCCGCCCCTGCTGCCCCTGCCGCCCCTGCCGCCCCTGCCGCCCCTGCCCAAGGAACAGGGAAGGGGAAGGTGAAAGGGAGAGGGAAATCGACTGCTGGCCCTGGTGTCCCTGCCTGCCCTGCTGCCCCTGCCGCCCCTGCCGCCCCTGCCGCCCCTGCCCAAGGAACAGGGAAGGGGAAGGGGAAAGCGACTGGGAAAGCGACTGCTGGCCCTGGTGTCCCTGCCGGCCCTGCTGCCCCTGTTGCCCCTGCCCAAGGAACAGAGAGAAGGGCGACAGGCACCACCATCATCTTGCCATCAAGGCCACGCACCACTGCTGCCCCTGCCGCCGCCGCCCCTGCCGCCGCCGCCCCTGCCGCCGCCCCTGCCACCACCTCTGCTGTCCCTGTCTATAAGACTCCCGCACGTGCCAAAGTGACCCGGAAAACTCTTACACCATCTAAGTATGCCGCCCTGCTGTTTGATGGTGATTCGCAGGACATTGGCAGCCCGGGTTTCGACGACGAAGCCCTAGCACGGGACCAAGGGTGGGGGGATTTGGGAGTGGACAGTGGGAGTGAGTCCGACGTCGGTGACGAAAACGAGGAAGGGCATCGTCTGTCAAGTGAAGAGGAGGGTAATGATGATGAAGTGCTGTATCGCGACCATGGAAGCGATATTTCAGACGCAGAAGCAGACGCAGATGACATTCCGATCCCTGGCATGCCTTCGTTCGATTGGTCTGACGGGGTCAATTTTGTACCTGACGTGCCCCAGTTCAATCCTGGGACGTCAGGAACAACTGACGACTGGCCCTGTGATGATCAAGCGAACGAAAGCGACTTCTTCCTCGCTTTTTTCGACATGGAGGTAATGACGTACATCGTTGCCCAAACAAACGCCTACTACAGGTGGGTGTTTGGCAGATTGGACGTCCTTTCTCCAAAAGCGAGAATACGAGGCTGGGTGGATACGACTGTGGCCGAATTTCTGACGTTCTTTGCCTTGTTGTTCCTCATGCCTCTGATCAAGAAGCATGTGTTGCAACACTACTGGAAGCACGACCCTCTCATCGCCACCCCAACTTTCAATAAGTTCATGACTCGTGACAGATTTTTGTTGCTGCTAAGATTTATGCACTTTGCAGACAACGAAAATCCTAACAGGATTGACAGGATATGGAAAGTTCGGGATGTGTTCACCATGTTGTTGGAGAGGTATAGGAAATACTTTTACCCCTTCCTCAATTTGGTGATTGATGAGTCGCTCGTGCTCTTCAAAGGACGTCTTGTTTTCAAGCAGTATATCCCCTTGAAGAGGCATAGGTTCGGAATCAAGCTCTTCGTGTTGTGCGACTGTGAAACTGGAATAGTGCTTGACATGATCGTGTATACAGGAACTGACATTGACGTACCGAAAGCCGCTGCCAATGACCCCATGGGCATGTCAGGTGCCATCGTCAGGAAAATGTTGGCACCTTACCTGGGCAAAGGCCACATCATCTACACTGACAACTGGTATACTTCTCCTGCTCTCTGCCAGTTTCTTTATGACAACCAAACGGGGTCATGTGGGACTGTCAGAAAGACAAGAAAGTTTATGCCAAAGTTCACAGGTGATGTCATTCCTCTCACAGATGCCTCCTCCAGTGACACACCTTCAGAAGACGACCTGGCCCAGGAACACCGCGAGAGGCATGTGCGAAGAAGGCGACGAAAGGGGCAGAAATACAAGCAGCTCGAGAAGTGTGGGAAACTGATAGCCCTGAAGTGGAAGGATAAGCGAGACGTCCACCTGCTTTCCACCGTCCACACAGGTGCCCAGGTGGATTCTGGCAAAATCCACTACCGAACCAGGAAGACAATCTACAAGCCCGACATGGTAGTGGACTACACCAAAAACATGCGCCTGGTGGACAAGTCTGACTGTCAGCTGTCAGGTGTTGAGTGTCTGAGGAAGACTGTGAAGTGGTATCACAAGCTCTTCCTCCACCTAGTTGACATAACGATGCTGAACGCCTACAACTTGTGGTTGGTGAAGAAGGATATGGCCCCAAACCAGAAGCTGAAATTCCGGGAGTTCGTGTACAACGTCTCCTACCAACTCCTGGAGAAGTATGGCACCACCACTCACAGACGTACGGCATGGCGTGGGGATCACGTTCCTGACCGCATCCAGCTGGGTGTCGAAAGACACTACACAACCAACACCGAGCTGATTGGCACTCGTCACAGGCAGGTGCAGTGCACCGTCTGCAGCTCCAGTGTGAGGAAACCCCATGTAACCAAAAGAGTCACCTCAATGTGCGCCGAGTGCAAAGTTGCACTCTGCCTGGGTGACTGCTTCAGGGACTACCACACCTTCAAGAACTACTGAGTGTCGGCCCCTGCCCTGCCCTGCCCTGGACTCGCCCCGTGCCCTGCCCTGGACTCGCCTCCTGCCCTGCCCTGCCCTGGACTCGCGCCCTACCTTACCTGACCTGACCTAATTGATCACGCTACCTCATAATGTAACATATATATTATATAATGTATAAGTTCCAAAGATGTCCCTGTGATATAGCTTTTACATTATATAATTGTATGTTTCATTATTTAGTTTATAAGTTTCAAAGATTTACATGTAATATGCCTTATTTTTTTAGTATATCAATATATATGTTTGTTATTAGCCTAAGTAATGTGTATATAATTATTTTCTTACCTCAAATGAATTGTACAAAAATAAATATGTTTCAATAAATCATGTCAAACCTACTATGATAATAAAATAAAACAATAAAAATGTCATGTCATTGTATTCTTACAATATGATATATTCTATGAATATTTCAAATTGTTTGAATACAATGGCATGATCTTGTAAAAAAAAATTTTTATAAATTTTTTTCTAGACAATATAAAACCTTCCCCATAACCCCCTCCTGGATTCGATCCCACTACCCTACGACACTTTGAGTTTTCCAGTCCGCGACCTTACCAACCATGCCACAGGAGCTCATACCAAATATCACTCAAAACTTCGTGTCTACAATCGAAATGACAATATACAAAAAAAAATGAATTATCCCACCAATTTACGTTTGTAAATTGATGGGATTATCAATTATATCATGCCAAGGTTTATAATAGTTTGTCTCTGTCAAGAATTAGTAATTATATAACTTTATTCTGTCAAAAATTGCCCAAACACTCAGCAAAATTGCCCCTCTCAGTGTGACTCCACTTATTTTCACACGGTCAGGCGGTCACGAGGTGACCCTTGCCGCTCCTTGATTCTCCAGCTACAGCAGCTCTGTCTGGGAACAAAATTGGTATAAATACAATAATGGATAAAATACTCTTCACAAATACATTTGTATTGTATAATATTGTAAATAAAAATGAATAATAACTGTGTGGGTGTCGAAAATTGCTCAACCAGCTTTCTTTCTTTCTTTCGCCTACGCGCGTATATTGGATTATACATAGTCATGACTGTCATACAAATAATTGCAGTAGGTCTCGAATATACATTTAGATTGCATATTACTTCGAAATAAATAAGTAAACGTTTCTCTGGTGGCAATCTACCCTTTCGCAGGTGTAAGGAGACACCAGTCTATATTTAGCCCTCTATCACAACAGGCAATCTGCCTGTGTTGACTCAGCACCGTCGCTGGTGGTCTATAAATATAGTACTTTATTTACAGTCAATGGCCTACATGTTTCTGTGGTACTTCACATGTGTCTAAAATGCAATGTCTGCTTGCATAAAAATGCAATTCTGAAGTCCATTTATATGTACGACATACGCATGTCTCAGTTTTCTCTCTCTCTCTCTCTCTCTCCATTCCTGACTCATGTTATTGTAGACCTGTTGATGGCAACGAACACCAGCCATCTGGTAGACATAAGGGTCAAAATACCAAACATCAATACGCCTGGGGCGCCTCCACAATTATCACTAAGCTGGTTATCTATCTAGAGATCTGCCTGACTTCCATCTCTCCACGACTCACTCACTCACTGCACCCCTGCATGCCTCCCTCCCACCCACCCACCCCCAACCCCCCCTTTCAGGCTTCCGTCTGCTAGAAACACATTCACAATTTGCGTAAATATCGCATCAATTGGGCTATATGCGGTATATTCCTTGTTATATGGGACGCCTACATATGTACACGTCTTTATTATAGCATGAGAGTGCTCTAAATACAAGATTGACGTGATATTTATGGCGTAACACACCCTCTCCCCCTTTCATTCCCACCACAACTCACTCACACCTTGGTTCACGCATAGAAACTCATTGATAATGTGCGTAAATATCGCATGAATTGGTTTATATGCGGTATATATTTTGATATATGGCACGTATACATACGTACAAGTCTGTATTATAGCGTGACAGTGCTCTACGTACAAGATATACGTGATATGTATGGCGTAAACCACACTCTCAGCTCATAAATTGCCGCCAAACCTCCAACACATCTTCATTCCCGCCTAAATATTCTCTTATAATTCCCTTATATATTGCAATTTTTGGTCACTATGAGGCATATTCATTGTTATATGGGTGCCCTACACATGTATACATACTCTAAATAGCCTAAAAGGGCTCGAAAAAGGAGATATACGTGATAATACCCGGTAACCCACCCCCTCCTCCCTCTCCTTCTATCCCCTGCGCGCGTAAATATTCGGCAGGGAAATCTCGCCGCTCGATGACAATCTAGCCGCGCGGTGCCATTCGCTCCACATTTTTCAACTACGGACCGTTCCCCTACCCCCCCCAAACATTTTTTGGGGGGTCAAATATATATGGGCCGATGCACGCAAACATTCCCTACACGATGATGTACTTTTTATCGAAATTGGCAATAGGTCCCAAAATCATCATAGGTGCGCACAGTCTTACCCTGTAGAAAACCCCCTGTGCGCCGCGGAGAGGTTAAGGGGACCGACCGGTTAATTACAAACTTCCAGGTCTTACTTTCAATTTAAATGAAATTTGGCACAGGTGTATATGACCATAAAACTAGATCAACAAATGTTTTATTTTATTTTATTTTTGCTTTTTTCTTGCAATTTAGGTAAAAAAAACGTTGAAAATCATAGCAATGCAGAAAATGATAAACTCCTACAGAAATCCCCATAGCACATGTTTTATGTGATCAAACAACTCACAAAAGGTGTATCTATAGTTTCTATAAAAAACATTTTATATATTTTGTGTATTTGTTCGATTTAGGTGATTACGGATTCAGGCGAATATATTTATAGAAAATTACAACTTTGACGACATATTGTGATTTTTTTTTTTACTAGAGTAAATTGGCTTTATAGGCCTTTTAGTGTTTTTAATTACCTTTCCAATGGTATATACACCATTCCTATAGGTCCAATAATAACTGTAGAATAACATCCGATAGTGCGGCAATATAGGTTCTGAGAAAAACAGGTGAAAGTCTAAGGTAATTAGGTGAACATTTTTACTTTTGCTTTTTAGATATACAATATTTTACGCAGGAACATGACAAAGTAGAAGATAAAGCGTATGGGAGGTTGTAGAGTAGCTTACGCTCTTTCGATTTATATAGGTATGCTCCTCGTATGACCAGTAGTTACTGAGCATGTTAATTTCAAAGTTCGCTATATAACGTTTTTAGAATTACAGGAAAAGTTTGGAAAACATAAAAAAAAACGATTTCCAATGGGTTTTCACTAATAACATTTCACTGGCTTATGAAGGGATGTTGACTCTTGTTGAGTAAACACCTATTGGTATTTTCAGGATTTCGAGTTTTTTAAGCCTAAATTAACCGGTCGGTCCCCTTAACCTCTGAAGTGCGCATGGGGGTAATTGGAAACGTCCCCCTGTGCTGACGTATTTGAGGTGTTTCCGTCACTAAAATATTCATTGTGCCATTAATAGCATTAATACTTATCCATATGCACCTATTATGGGTTGATTATAAAGGTATTAACATGAAACAACAATAAAACGAGTGAAAACAGCGTTTGGATGGTCAAAATCGGAGATATAGCCCGCGAGTTGTATAATGTATGGGTGAGGCAAGCTGCTTTCCCGCCAATTTCCCCAAGGCCACTGAGACACAGTCGATCGATACTCTCTCTCTCTCTCTCTTGCACTCGCTTGCCATCAGTGATGACAACACCCTGCTTGCAACTCGCTAATGTTAGCACGAAAATATACCTCAGAATAAGGGAATAACAGGGAAAATAGGTGATAACTGAAGGAGAGGAGGAAAGTGGGGAAGGAGGGGAGGTAGAGGACTGAGATTTTGCATGGCCCAGGGGCCAAAAAAAAAAAAAAAATCGATGTCAAAAGTTGATTTTTTTTTCTCACTCACTCATAAGAGTCTCTCCGCAGTCCGCCGGGGGAACTCTTAAGAGTCTCCCCGCAGTTCCCGGGTTAAGAGCTTTGCCGCCGTCGCCCAGTAAAACCTCTTAAGAGCTTTGCAGCCGTTTACGGGTTAAGGAAGCCGTACTGGCGATCTGAGAGTAGATTATGAGAAGAGAAATGCTTAAGAAATTTGGATGCAAGAATAGTTTCAAAAACTTTAAAGATACAAGAGATGAGAGCAATTGGACGATAGTTGGAGGGTTGAGAGCGGTCACCCTTCTTTGGGACAGGTTGAATGAGAGCAAACTTCCAGCAAGAAGGGAAGACGTTAGAGGAGAGACAGAGACGAAAGAGTTTGCCTAGGCAGGGAGTCACAACGGAAGCACAGTTTTTTAGTACAACAGGAGGAACACCGTCCGGACCGTACGCCTTCTTAGTATTAAGCCCAGAGAGGGTAGAAAGTACATCTTTAGAAGATATTAGGATATTAGGCATAAGTAGGAGAGAGGGGATGGAGAGGGAGGAATAGCACCGGAATCATCTTGGATGGAGTTTCTAGCAAAAATTTGAGCAAAGAGTTCAGCTTTGTCAGAGGAAGAAGTGATGGTTGTGCCATCAGAGTGGAAAAGGGGAGGGAAAAACGAGGAAGAATTTTTTTTAGAGAGGTTTTTGGCTAGATGCCAGAAAACTTGGTAAGAGCTAGAGTTGGATAGTTCAGTTAATTTATTATTGATGAAAGAGTGCTTGGCAAGTCGAAGAACAGATCTGGCTTGATTCCGGGCAGAAACATAGGAAGAATGAGATTCTTGAGTATTAAGGCGTCGGTACCAGTGGCGGTTCGTGACTATTAATCATGGGGGGGGGGTGCTGTTACATAACATATTTTATGAAATGCTATGATATTGTATAACACACACACACACACTTATCAATACGACATCATTATATATATATATATATATATATTAGTTTATGGTCGGAGGAGCCCAAAGGAGAGAAAAGATTTATGGTATAAGCAGAAGGGTTAGAGGTTAGAAATAAGTCAAGAATGTTGGTCCGATCTCCGAAGTGATCCGGGATACGGATGTGTTGCTGGACTAGCTGCTCTAGGTCATTTAGGATAGAAAAGATGTAGGCTTGTTCACCAGGTTGGTCAGTGGAAACAGAGGAGAGCCATAGGTGGTGGTGAACGTTGAAATCTCCTAGGATGGAGATTTCTGCGAAAGGAGAGATGGATAGAATGTGTTCCACTTTAGAAGTTAGGTAGTCAAAGAATTTTGGATAGTCAGTAGAATTAGGGGAGAGATAAACAGTGCAGAAATATTTAGTTTGAGAGTGACAGGAAAGCTTTAGCCAGAGAGTTGAGAATTCAGAAAAGTATAAGTTGGGAACACGAGAGAAAGCGAGATTGTTGCGTACATATACGCAACATCCACCTTTGGCTTGAAACTGAGGATGGAGATAGTAGGAGGATACAGAGAAGGTTTTGTTGTCAGTAGTCCCAGACACCTGAGTTTCGGTGAGAAAAACAAGATCAGGGTTGGCAGAGGAGTGGTGGTGTTCCACAGAGTGGAAGTTAGAGGAAAGGCCACGAATGTTGCAGAAATTTATAGTAAGAGTAGAAGGTAGTGATCCAGGGCATTTAGGAGAGTCGTTTCCAGGGATCAAACTGATCAGGGCATTTCTGGTTTCCCCTCCTGGGGACTACGATGCGGGTAGTGATTGTGTCATCATTTTGTTTCAGAAAAGATAGTGTTATCGTATAAATACGATAGAATATGACTCTTTTGTGATCTTGTATGTCTCTGTGACGTCACGATCGCTCCTAGAGCACGACGTAGGACGAGTAGATCGTATATTATAAGATTGTAAGTAAGTTAAATTATAAAAGGCCTAATATGCTATTAAGCAATATTGCCATGGTCTTATGTAGTATATATGAATTTATCGACAATATTAATATAATTTATCGTATAGAGCAACCTAGATGCGGTACGATAATTTGGGCTCCTGGTGTTTTGCCAAGGCAGCAAGGTGTGTCTTCGAGGAACACCAGAGCCTTCACGAACACCAACCAGTTAACATCTAAATTTCCGCCCTCAGTTGATCGTGCTTTTGTGCCTCTAATCACAATACACATACAGCAATACACTTAACTACACCATCACGACGCTCTCATCGACACCATGACTGACTGATAGATAAGCATAATAATCATGTCCATTCCCATGTAATCATTTATTCTTTCTTTAACTTGACTCGAGTCTCGGGACCGAAGTCTCGTTCCCCATTGTCCACCGCCATATTGGGTAAAACGTTCTCCCTTGCCTCATTGCCACGTGGAACTATTGGTGAGTTAATTCCTGGCTAATATTAACCCTTATAACCTTACCCTATATATACATTTATTATGTGAGACCTTTGGATATAAATTAGCTTGTTTCAGATTGAATTCAATTTAGATATGGAGTAGTTTTCATTTAGATTTATTTATTTGATTCATTATAGCTTAGTAATATTTAACTTCCATTGATAGTTTACCACAGTGGTGCCCAGACCCGGGAATTAGCTACCAGTAAGGGATTTTAAGGCAATGAACAAGGGGACATATAACAGGATGCAGGAACAACTCTATGAAAAACTGGCAAGGCTAGCCAAGCGATGGTTAGAGCCGGAATGCAGGGTCACATCGTTGCACCTGCCCAAATCCTGCATCCCACCCATCATCTTTCCCCAATAATTTTCTTTTCCGTTTCAGACTTCCTGTGACATATGACCTGACCTAACATTTTTCTTGTTCAATATGATCCATTAGTAGGTATTGCTATTTAGTGTACTATTTTTTCTCCATAACATAGAAGTCCGCCGGTCGGCGTCTCTTAACTAGACTATTATTTTGCCGTTGTCTTTGTAACGTAACATTTAGATACATAGCCTATAGGCTCACATGCAAAATGAATAAAAACGATAAAGAGACACCGTCTAGTGGGGTGCTGATCAAAGCCCCTAAAAATCAAAGGGCGGGACTTCGGGGAGTATTAAATAGGCTAATTGTGGACGTCAACACTTTCATCACTACTGCTGAACTAGAGGAATTGGAGGCTAGATTAGAAAACGCCCAGGCTACCCACGGTCGTATTACGGCTCTGAGTGAGGTGATTGTGGCTGACATGATAGAGGAGGAAGAGATAGTTACAGAGTGTGATAATCGCGCCCTCTATGACGAACTTGTCTTTAGAGCGAAGTACCTATTACAGCGTGCTGTCGCAAGTAAGAAGGGAGGCGATAATGAGGCCCATAGAAGGGCTGACCCAAAACATACTGTACACCTCCCAAAGCTCAATCTTCCTACATTTGGGGGCAAGTTGACTGAGTGGTTAGCTTTTTGGGACGTATTTCGATCTACGGTTCATGAATCCTCTTTGGATAATGTCCGCAAGTTTCACTATCTGAAGGGACAAATGGAAGGAGAGGCCTTACATTTAATAGAGGGTTTTGCAGTAGTGGGTGGTAGTTATCTTGAAGCGGTACACTTATTAGAGTCCACATACGGGGATAGAGAGCAGTTGAAGATGGCCCATGTCGTTGCCTTGTTGGGGCTCGCAGAACCACAGTATAAGGTTGATGAGTTGACAAACTTCAAGGCAAATATGGAGTGCCATACTCGATCGCTAGACACCCTAGGGCTTACCACACAGGAAATGATAGTCATTATCTTGCATCAGAAGCTCCTATGGCAATACTTGATAAGGTAAGATAATTTGAGCTGGGGGAGTTCAAAACTCAGTTCAGTAGGGAAATCAATGATCTACAGTTGAACAAAGGGAGAATGTATGTGTCGGGAGGGAGTGAGAATGTGGAGAAGAGGGGAACAGTAAGCATGACAGTGGGGATTAAAGAAAAGAAAGAGGGTGCGTATAAGAAACCTGCTCAGATTCTATGTAAGCTATGTAACAACAATCATAGATGGAGTTTCTGCGTAAAATACCCAACAAATGAGACAAAACTAGGACAGGCAAAAAGATTGAAGCTATGTGTGGGTTGTCTAAGTGGGGAACATGGTAAGCAGGGACAATGTACTGCTACATATTTAAGGCCCTGTCGCCACTGCAAAGGACATCACTTTGATAAGTTGTGTCCTACAGCAGATAAAGTCAAAGACGTCAATACAGAGGGTACTACAACTGTGACACTAGGTAGCACGCAAGACACCACTATATTGCCCACAATACAGATTCCCATGGAAGGTAATGACAGTAACAAAGTTTGTCGGGTACTTCTAGATCAAGGGTCTCAACGTTCCTTTATAAAGAGGTCCGTACTAGTGGGACTGAAGCACCGAATCGTAGGGGCTGAGACTCTTCGATTACAGGGCTTCACAGGGGTTACTGATAAGCAAGACTACGAGATAGCGGAGATTTCATATTTCTACCGTAAAAACCGGTACTTTATGACTTGTATCGTGGTAGACACCCTACCAGAATATGTATCTGTAGGTGTGAAGAAGGTGGAACACGCATTACGTAGCAAGGGGGTTAACTTGTCGGATCCCATGGGAAATCAGAGTGAGGTGCATGTTCTACTTGGTGTGGATCATTATTATGAAGTAGTATACCCTGGATTTAAAAAGATGTGTGGTGTAATTTTAATCCCCACTAAATTTGGATATTGCATGAGCGGAAAGGTGCATACTACACAGTCAAAGGTCCTGGTCGACACGGTCTCGATATATAGAGTCAATGTAACCGCGGCAGAGGAGTTGGGAAGGGAGGATTCCCAACCTAGTGACCCTAAGATGGCTGCCGAGTTCGACCTGGAACGACTGTGGAGATTGGATCACATAGGCATTAATCCTATGGAGACTGATTATGACTCGGAAGTTGCGCTACAAAGGTTTGACGAGTCTGTGTGCTACTGTGCCTCAGACAAGCAATATAAAGTTAGTTTACCCTGGAAGAACAGTGAGATAAGCCTGCCTACCAACTATGGTTTGGCATTAGGTCGCTTGCGCGCATTACAGCGTAGATTGTCTAACGAACCGAGCACGCGCCAGGCATACGACGATGTATTTCGGACTTATGAAGATAGGGGCTTTATAGAAAGAGTCGATGTCAAGGAACCGTTTAAGAAGGGTAGGGTTCACTATCTGGCCCATCATGGGGTAAGGAAAGACAGCATTACCACACCAATACGGGTGGTGTATGATTGTTCTGCCCACCAAGGTCAACAACCCAGTCTAAATGACTGCCTGTTGACAGGTCCGTCCATGGTGTCGGACCTGTCCCAACATCTATTGCGGTTTAGGCTGGGAAAGTACGTCTATACCAGTGACATCGAGAAAGCATTCTTGATGGTCAAGCTAAAGGAGGAAGATAGAGATGTTACCCGCTTTCTTTGGTTCAGCGACATTAGCGACTCTGAAAGTCCAATCATAATATACCGTTTTCGGGTTGTACTCTTTGGGGCCACGTGCTCGCAGTTTTTGTTAAATGCCACAATCAGAAAACATCTAGCTGACACTCATGAGGACACAATTAAACTATCTCACGGATTATATATTGACAATTTGCAGGGTTCTAGCGATAGTCAAGATGATTTGTTATATGCATACTGGCAAGCACGCAGATTGTTTGCGGATGCACATCTATTTCTCCGCGAGTGGGTTACTAATAGTGAAGATCTACAGAGTTTAATACAGGTGGACGGTACGGCATCTCTTAACCAGGAAAAGTCCAGAAATTTGGGGATGATCTGGCAACCTAAACATACTAACTTTTCAAACAAGGTCTTTTGCTCAGCAGACAGGAGCGCACACACAAAAAGAAGTCTGTTGAGCAAAGTTGCGCAATTTTTTGATCCTTTGGGTCTAGCATTACCTGTTACCATAATAGCTAGGATTCTAATGCAGGAAGTTTGGAGACGTAAATTAGGATGGGATGACAGTTTGCCCGAGGACCTGAATGACTAAGGGACATTTTTGTTGAATGAATATGCCATCCTGTGTACTAAACCTATACCTCGTAAAGTGGCGGCGTTCGGTGACGTTACGTTACACACGTTTTGCGATGCTAGCGCCACGGCATACGGGGTAGCCATATATGTTGTTACTTCATTTGGGGCACATTTAGTTACAGCCCGGGCCAAGGTAGCCCCGGTTAAAAAGGTACCTATCCCTAAAATGGAATTGACTGCCATGCTGCTATTAGCACGTCTGGTGCAACATGTACGCGCAGCATACGAGAGCGAATTAATTATTGAAATCGTTCACGTATGGTGCGATAGTCAGGTCGCACTCAACTGGATACATAGCAAGAAGTCTCTGCCAGTTTATGTGCGGAATAGGGTAGATAAGATTAGAGCCCTTTTGCCATACGTTGCTTATCATTATGTAAATACAAAAGAAAACCCTAGTGATCTCATAACTAGGGGTATAACGGCTAGCCAGTTAATGAAGTCCGAATTGTGGTGGCATTGTCCAAAGTGGCTGCTCCATGAAAGTGAATGGACGATATGGCATGCTGTTGGTGAGGGACTTCTGCCACTGGAAACAGTGGCAGTTACAGCCCAACCAAATGAGCCACCGGGTCCTATCATAAAGTGGGCAAGATTCGGTGACTATAATAAACTAGTCAGAGTTGTAGCTTGGGTATTGCGATATGTATCCAATCTCAAGCTTAAAGTAACGGGCCAACTCTGCAACAGGGGTCACAACATTGATGCTCGTGAATTTAAAGCAGCTGAAGTAACTTTGATCAAATGGGTTCAAGTAGAAACCTTTTCCAATGAATTAGAATCCTTGAAAAGCTCGAATAAGACATTAATGCCTAATATAGTGCGTCAACTAAGGTTGCACCTAGACAATGGCCTCATCAGGTGTGAGGGTCGCCTGAAGTGGTCGGGTGTACCAGACGGCACAAACCGCCCTATACTTATGCCAACAAGACATCACGTTACTGATCTCTTGATCATACGTGCACATAGTGAAGTAAAACACTACGGGGTATGTCATATTATATCAAATTTACGTCTCACATGGTGGATACCCAAAGTTCGACAAGTAGCTCGACGCGTAGTAAGAAAGTGTGTAATATGCCAGAGACTAAAGGGTAAACCATATGCAACTGGACCAGCTCCACCTCTACCTGAATGCCGTGTAAAGCACGTAGAACCTTTCCAAGTGGTAGGATTAGATTACACAGGGGCATTGAAGACGAGGGAGCATGAGAAGGTTTATATATTATTGTTTACCTGTGCAACATCTCGAGCGGTACACCTAGAACTATGTGATATGTCTAGCGAAGAATTTATGCTGGCGTTCAGACGGTTCTGTGCCCGTCGTTCATTCCCTCAACTCATTCTTAGCGACAATGCTCCCACTTATGTCCAAGCATCAAAATATCAAAGGATATGAGTAGTGATCCTACTATCATCACTTTTTTGGGAGAGAAGAAGTGCGAATGGAGGTTCATTCCAGTTAAGGCACCTTGGTTTGGTGGAATGTGGGAACGATGTGTCGGCATAGTAAAGTCAGGACTCAGAGCGGTTGTAGGACGTGCTCTATTAAAGAAGAGTGAGTTGACGACAGTCCTCACAGAGATAGAGGCAGTCGTGAATGATCGCCAGCTTACATATGTGTACACCGACCTGCAAGAACCACTACCATTAATGCCAGCTCACTTGCTATACGGAACACCATTGACTGCGTTTCCATCTGATTTTCAGTCTATAGTAGAGTTAGAGGATCCCTCGTACTCTGAGGTAGCGGTGTCTAAGAGATACCAGTATATATCCAGGATAATAGAGGATTTTAGGAAACGGTGGATTAGTGAATATCTGCTAGCATTGAGGGAAAGGAGTGTTGCTCCCTCTGGTAGACCAACGGCACCTACTGTTGGTGACGGTAGGTGCCGTTGGTCTACCAGAGTGAGAGCTGAGCAATCTCTGCCATACCCATAGCTTACTCTGACTGTTCCTTTAACTTATATATTTTCTAGATCTCAAGTGACGGCATCTCTTCCGTGGATTTACCTCCCAATCTACCAAGATTGGAAGCCAAAGCGTCACATTTTTCCCTTGCCCCTCAACTTTCTCTTCATAATTGCTGAGGGGCACAGGGCCCTGGGTGGGGTTTTGGTTTCCCGGGCGTTTCCGCACCCTCCTCAGCTCCCCGCCATGGAGTGGCTTCGGTCACCCAGGCTTTATTGTGGTCGGCAGGGAGGGTTCTGTGGGGGCGCTCGGTTATGGCCTTGGAATTGCTCGGGGCCTTGGGGCTGTTCGGCCAGGCAGCTTGGGGAACAACAACAACAACAACTGTTGGTGACGTTGTTTTAATTAAAGAAGATAGTCCTCGTTTATACTGGAAATTGGGCCGCGTGTTGGAGGTATACAAGGGGGCAGACTCTGTAGAGCGGGTGGCGCTATTGAAGACAGCCACTGGAACTACTGTTCGTCCTATCGCACGTTTGTATGCTTTGGAGCTCGATTCTGCATTGCAAGCTGATGCTCCACCTGTTATTGCTGGGTCCGAGGATTCTCAAAGGAACGACTCGCCTCTTACTGATGGTGATCATTCTCGGACCGGGACGCGTCCCAGACGCGCTGCTGCTGGCGCCGTCGACTTGTGGCGTCAGAAGATAGCCTCTGGGCAACTTTAGGTTTAAGGTGGGGTTCAGGTCTTTTTTGTGGGGGGAGTGTATCGTATAAATACGATAGAATATGACTCTTTTGTGATCTCGTATGTCTCTGTGACGTCACGATCGCTCCTAGAGCACGACGTAGGACGAGTAGATCGTATATTATAAGATTGTAAATAAGTTAAGTTATAAAAGGCCTAATATGCTATTAAGCAATATTGCCATGGTCTTATGTAGTATATATGAATTTATCGTATATATTAATATAATTTATCGTATAGAGCAACCTAGATGCGGTACGATAATTTGGGCTCCTGGCGTTTTGCCAAGGCAGCAAGGTGTGTCTTCGAGGAACACCAGAGCCTTCACGAACACCAACCAGTTAACATCTAAATTTCCGCCCTCAGTTGATCGTGCTTTTGTGCCTCTAATCACAATACACATACAGCAATACACTCAACTACACCATCACGACGCTCTCATCGACACCATGACTGACTGATAGATAAGCATAATAATCATGTCCATTCCCATGTAATCATTTATTCTTTCTTTAACTTGACTCGAGTCTCGGGACCGAAGTCTCGTTCCCCATTGTCCACCGCCATATTGGGTAAAACGTTCTCCCTTGCCTCATTGCCACGTGGAACTATTGGTGAGTTAATTCCTGGCTAATATTAACCCTTATAACCTTACCCTATATATACATTTATTATGTGAGACCTTTGGATATAAATTAGCTTGTTTCAGATTGAATTCAATTTAGATATGGAGTAGTTTTCATTTAGATTTATTTATTTGATTCATTATAGCTTAGTAATATTTAACTTCCATTGATAGTTTACCACAAGTGTAGTATGTAAGGTGTTGTAATAATAATGTATTGATGGAGGAGAAGGTGTTTTGGAGGGCAGGCTGGGGTTGCCCTCAATTTTGATGAGTTAGGGGGGCTATGGTCTTCCTTTCTCTTTCGTCATGCAACTTCTCGTGGGGCTTATTTCCCAACTTGAAAGTTCTTTTCCTTGTCTAGTCTGACTGGGTGGGGGCCCAGGATTTCTCGATTAGCAGGCGCGCTGTTGCCAACTCAGATAGGGCATCTCAAAGCGTGTGAGTACACACTGTTGCCAGGTCGGTCAGGCATAATTATGCTGGAGTCTTGACTTCTGGTTCAACTCGAATGTGTCTCATAATCTTGGGATTTGTTGAACTGGCAACAGTGTCAGGTCTGCCCATAATCTGGTCGACCTGATGTGTACTTACGTGGCCCCCGCCTTTTGTGTGGTCTTCAGTAGCTCCGCTCGACAGTGTCGGATTCATGCCTAACCTGGCCGCTCTGGCAGCTGCTTGCGTGTTCCCTGTGGCTTCGCTTTTTGAGCAGCTTGTGACTGGACTTTTCCACCCAATCAACGGACATTTCCGCCCCGATTTTTGCTCTTGTGCTTCCTCTCTATTGCCTGATTCGTGCCTCACCTGGCCGGTCTGGCAGCTGCTTGAGCGACCTATGCACGGGCGTTCCCTCGTCTGGTGTACTTTATGCTCTCTCACCTTGCTCACGGTTTCGCTCCTTGGGCGGAAAATGCTTTGTGGTAGCTGTGACAAGTACCTACAATCCTAGGTACTTCTGTCTGGAATAGCTGGGGTTGGTCCGCTCTGGGAGTAGTCATGGCTGTTACCGCGGCATGTCCTATGCTCTTTTTCTTTCCTACCTCGATTCCCTCTTTATAAGAGGTTTGTTGGCTTGGTGTCTAATGGCCTTCTCTCTCACACAGGCTGTGCCTCCCCGCTCTGGGAGCATCGTGTGCATTCCCGCCTTAGGTGTGACGATCGTCGTCGCGTGTGGATGTCTGTACTGACGCCTTCCCGCCCTGGGAGCGACTATTGACGCATTTCCGCTCTGGGAGCGTCATTGCGCTGACTTTATCTGTCGCCGATCACCAATTCCCGCTCCCATGACGGAATTCGTTGGACTGCCTTCATCTTTGGTGCCTAAAGGCCTCCAGGTATATCTTCATCCCTTGTATAAGGGGGGACAAACCCTTCAAAGGAAGGTGGCCCTGTCTCACTATTATACTATTCTACTATGAATCATTTATTACATCTCTCATATAATTTTAAGGTGTTTTAGTTCCTGTGTCTCTATATTTATGTGAGGTACTGTACACCTTGGAGGTCATTCAACCCTTCGAATTCATTGTAACTTCTGGTACTTCCTTCTGTCACATCAGTTCTGCCTCCCACGTATTTAAGCTTACTCTTGTATCTTTGAACACCAGCGACTGTACACGTGGATCGGAAGTTAAGATCACGTGTTGGAGGTGTGTAGGAGAGTTGAGAGGTGTGGAGAGGTTTTGAGAGACAGATAGACACGAGCAACGGGCACATTAACAGCCCTCAGAGATTCCCTCTCAACATAGGGAATTCTCTCTTAGTTATATATTAGTACAGCTGTATACATCATTCAGTTGTTACTTAATAAATAAAGTTGGTTTGGATACCACATTCCTTTAATTTCCCCTTTACCTATATATAACATGTATAAGGTATAAGTGGGATGGTGGCGGCATTATCATATCTATCTATCAACGAGCAGAGGACAGAGAGCTGAGATCTACCGTCAACATCAACTACAAATAACCTATATATAACCCAGTAAGATTGACACCTTTAGTCGACTTGCTTGGAGTTAAAAGGTTAACCTTTATAAGATAATATATAGGATCGTACATTGGTATGTCTTCCTAATTATCACTTTGTAACAGGTGGCCCTGTCTCAATGTCTGGTTTTCGCTAAGGTGCGCCTTCCTGTCCTTGTGCCTGTGGTTTACTTGGGAAAATTCTGATGTTTCATGCATGCTCCTTTACCTGCTTTGATTCTGCCTACTTCTGTTATACTTCATTTTCTGCATTAGGCTATCTGTGATACTGGCAGGCTCCACCCTACAGTGGGGTCTTTTCTTCAGTGTTTTAAAGTTGGATAAACTCCATACCCCGCTCGTCATAATATTCGGTTATAGGAGAGGCTGGGAATGCGTTCTCTCCCGGCTGATTGACCCGGGTGCTTTGGGCTCTCTGCGGGAGGTTACGTTCTTACTCAAAGGACCCCGTCTCTTCAACAACCTCCCACGACGGGTAAGAGCCATGAGGGGCGTCCCATTAGCCGCCTTCCAGAGAGCCCTCGATGTCGACCTACACACTGTGCCAGACGTGCCCATCTTCGCGGGGAAGCGTGCTGCCCCTTTACACGGTCTGCTGCACCAAATCACCACCCAGTCCGAGGGGTGGCACGCTTCTCGGTGCCGCTGGAAGAATGGCAGTAGGTCGCCTCTATTCCACTGCAATGGGGGGGAGGGGGAGATCTCCTTGTATACCCTATGCCCTCTCGCCCAAGCATTGGCTGCGCTCGGTCGCTCTGGTGCATCTTCCGGCTCTTGTGCCTGCGGTCTCCTTGAGGTTTTTGTGCTCTCATGCATGCTCCTCATCTGGCTGCTTGTGTCATGCCTCATGTGCCTTGTGTGTGCCTCTGGGTGGGGCTTTTCTCTTCAGAGTTCTCCTAGCTGTCAGTCTTCCGCTACTCTCTGGTGATGTCTGACCTATCTTCCCGCCAATCCTGCTTCCCCAGCATTTCTGCTCCTTCGGCGCTCTCCTTCCTCTCTTCTCGTCTGTGCCTTCGGGCCCTATGGTTTCTGCTTCTTGAATTCTCAAGGTTGGGGGGGGGGGGGGAGGGCGCAGTGGCGTAGCTAAGGGGGGGTGGGAAGGGGCTGTTTGAAATAGCCCCCCGGGCCCCCAAGAGAGGGGGGCCCCCAAATGGATCTGAAAATAATAAAAATAATACTAATAGTATATACATGAAAGTAATAATGAGTAAAATAATCACCATGTGAGTTTTTCTGATTTAAATCTTCCTTATCTTCTCTCCTGTGACATCATGGCATTGTCTTGACTAGAAGTGGATATTTAAAATTAAAAAAAAAAAAACGATTAATCGATCAGTGTTGCTTTGGTGGTGCGTGGGGGAACATAATTGCCGCTCTTGCTCCTACCTGCTACTTTCTCAGGACGCACTGGCTAGGTAGGCCTAATGATTATTATACTGTGTTTTCCGTAAGCATGTGTAAAGGAATAATAAGACATACGGTAATTTGAAGTATTCAAAATATGAAACATGGTAGCTAGTAAGTTGAGTGTAGGCCTATAGATAATAGTATAATCGAAGATCAGGCCTATAGGCTATACATATTATTATCAACTCTGCGTAAGCAGAGTTTGGTATCGCCCCCCCGTATAGTGGGTACCACACGAAAAAAATGTCTGTCGTCGTCGTCGTCGTCCGTCTGTCTCGGAACTCCTCCTAGACCGTTGGACGGATTTTCACCAAATTTCACACAAACATTTGTTGCGTGAATGCAAAAGTCAGTCAAAAAAGATTTTTTGAATTTATGCAATAGTTATGATTTTAGGTCCAAAATATGGTTTTGCCCCCCCCCTACCTCCCGGACCCCCCTCTCCCCCCCAACCCTCCGCGAACCCCCCCCCCCCCCCCCAACAATGATGGCGTTCTGGGAGCGAAAACATCTCGCTACGCATTTGCTAGGTTAAGTTAGTTTAGTTGGCATTAGAAGTGATGGTAGTAATATTTGGATTTATGGTGATAGTAGTGATAATGGTGATAATTGTAGTGATGATGGTTGTAGTTGTATTGATGATGATGACAGTAGTAGATATGATGGTGACAGTAGTAGTAATGATGGTCATAATAGTAGTGATGATGGTGACAAGTAATGATGATAGTTGTAGTGATAATAATGACAGTAGTGATGATGGTAGTGACGATGGTGTGAGTATTAGTGATGATGGTGAGTAGTAGTGAGGATGGTGAAATTTGTAGTGATGATGATAGTTGTGGTGATGAAATTCATAGTAATGGTGATGATGGCAGTAGTAGTTATTATGGTGACAGTAGAATAAATTATGGTAATATTTGTGACAGTAGTAATGATGATGGTTATAGTAGTAGTGATGATGTTAACAGTAGTAACGATGATTGTAAGATGGTGGTGACGATATTAGTAATGATGGTTGATAGTTGTAGTATCAATGATGATAGTAGTGATTAACCCTCTCACGACCATATGACGCAGAGGTTGCCAGATTAGCAATAATAAATAGAATTCTCTCACTCTTATAATTACCTCTCCAAAATTAGTTTTCTGCCCACAGCTAACTCAAAGACAACTGCAGAGGTTAAAGTAACTAAACTAAAGGTTTCTAAATACCCCTGATGGTAACAAAGGCTTTAAAGTATCCCTAATAGGCTAAAAATTGCGTCAAGAACGTGAGAGGGTTAAGATGCTAGTGACAATGGACAGTGATTATGGTGAGAGTAGTAGTGATAATTGTAATTGTAGTAGTAATGATGATCATAGTAATGGTGATGATGACAGTTGTGACGTTAACCACTCCGTTAGAACCGCATGGCTTGTCCTACAGTGACTCGCTAGGATCGCCAGGGCAGTGGATGGGGCTACAGTTTATGTATTAGAGTGTGCTTTATTTCATATGAAAGCTCGTGTCATGGGCAGTCCAGAAAGGCTCTTTGTTTTCACCCATGTCAAGGCTTTCTATATTTAATTGTAAAGTATATGTTTTATTATTAACTAGTAATGATGGGATCTGGGAGAGAGAGAGAGAGTAGAACAGAGTGAGAGGGGGGCGCGCAGTGTTTTTGCCCCGCTCGATGACGTCACGGCTGGCTGCCTCGTGGGGGTTGGTTGAGGGAGGTCCTTACCATGTTGCTAGCTTCTTTGCTAGTGGCTAGAGGACTTGTTACCACTTTTTTCCCACGCGGCTCGAGCTAGTGCGAGTATATATACAGATCCTCGCCACTTTCTCCCTCAGATCTGGTTTCTAGAACGCATCTATCTTATCCCTTGCTACCTGTCTCCCGCTCTGCACCTGAGAATCTTTTCCTCTGCCTACCTCTCTCTTTTTTCATATCTTTCACCACCTTTTATAAGACTATATCCCCTCTGGTTAATTCTGCAAAATCAGCTTCATGCTGGCCAGTTGTATTGTGCGTTAAGGTCTGATATAACCTATGTATGTTTAGTTGTTAAGATAAGTTGATCACGAAGCATTGGTTGGCATTCATATTGTTTAGTACCGCTCCCTATAATTATTAGTGTTCTGCTGGATTAGATAATGCTAGACTAGGAGTCTGATATTATAAGGTATTGTTTCCTATGAGTGCTGGCTTTAGTTAAAAGCTGCACGACATACCTGAGAACTGGAGTTGATTGAGTAAATTCTAGTCTGTGTGCCATTGAGAGTAGAGCATGCACGAATGAGGGCTTTTTGCCTATACCATTCTGCACTGTTCTAAGCTCGTTGTTTGTCTTTGAGGTACGCCAGGAGAACGCTTAATACTTCGGTATTAAGGTTTCTCAAGAGAGCTACCCTTCCCTATAACGTAATATTTGACGCACAGACTTGAGATTTACACTAGGCTATGCGGCATGCCATGCGCACCAGTATCTCGTATCATTGACTCTAGCTAGACTTTATCAATCATAGTAGACATTAAGTATATTAAACCAAGTACTCTTTTTATGCATACCCATTTATGATTACACAAGCATTACGCAGCCTAGTTTGATGTATGGAGACACAAACGACTTAGGCTCTTTTTGTTGATAGGAATACTGCATTGTCGTGGCGATTATTATTGTTGTAGCGTTTAGGATATTCTTGGCCCCGACTGCATTATATATTCTGCCTTTTTGTGTGCATAGCCTGCACGAGCATTGTTCCGCTGCCTGCCTTTTTGGGTTCCATTTCCGATACGAGCATCTTTATAGCATCTAACATTTAAAGAAGATTCCTTGTTAGTGTTGAAGGACTTTAGTGCACTTTCTTTCATGCAGGAGTGCCTGACATTTATTGATTAAAGTAACGTAAGCTGTAACTTCTCTTACCACCTTACTTTGCATACCATAACCAAGCACCTTCGGTTATAGGTAGTAATAAGCTGTTTTCACATAACATTGAGCCTAGAGTAGACGCACATTTATTGAGAGTTTGATAGCCTATTATTGCATATAGAACTCTGTAGAGTATTTGTGTTCTTTGTTCACTGGGAATATACATCAGAGGTTGGAGCTAGCACTTTCCGTTGTAGCATTTATGCCATTACTAGTCCAATGAATAAGAGCCCTGATATATTTGAACCCCAGTCGTAACAAATGGCGACCTTACCTAGGATTTGGTGAACCTACATTTATTAAGCAGGGAACATTTGTTGTTTTGGGGAATATTTTGCGGGGATCAGCAAGAATATTTTTTTTTTGCAACATAGTATAGCCCTTGAGTATTTCCGAGAATTTTTGTGTGTATATTGAGGTATAAGAGTTTGGGGTGCTTCTTTTCTGAATATTGTGGTGAGAAATGTTTGTGAGCATCATGTCTTATACCGGATCAGAGGAGAATGGAGACACAGTATGTCATGTCGAAACGGAGGAACAGCAGCATGATGAAATGGTTAATCAGGTGAACTGTGAGGAGGATGCTAGGATATTTTTACAATGGCCTGTTACTGTCGAGCGGTTGGAGGGTGTGAATCGGTACGGTCTTCAATGCCTGGCCACAGCTATCGGTCATGCGGTTACTAGCAGCATGACCAGGGATAACTTGATAACGTGTGTACTGGGCAGGGTGACTGGTGAGCGAGATGGGTTGAGTGCTCAGAGCCCTTCGGCCATGCTTCCCCTACACTCGACTCCCAGCCATCCCAGTAGTTTGCCGACCCCGGGTACGCTTCCGCAGTTGGGTGGTGACTGGCAGGGTGGGTTGCCCCTGGGGGGACCACCGGTAATTTCAAACATTGTAGCACCTTCACCTCCTCAAGGGTTATCTCCAGAATTATTGCTTCAGCTCGAATTAGTTAAGATCGAAGAGAGAAAGGCTATCAGGGTATGTGAGCTTCAGCTTCAGCATCAGCAGCACATAGAGCTAGCAAAAATCCAAGCGGATTTAGAGTCGACTAGGTACTGTGCCGACATGGACGTAGAGAAGTCGCGAGTAGAGGCAACGGGACAGCGACTTGGGGCTGGTAACCGTGTTCATGATCAATCTCTCTTATTGAAACTGGTTCCGGTGTTTGATGAGAGTGGTGTAACAGAATTTTTCGCACGCTTTGAGAAGAAGTGCCAGGAACACCAGTGGCCAGAGAATAAATGGGCAGCACTTGTATCCTCTAGATTAATAGGCAAGGGTCTTAAAGCCTACGATGCGTTACCTTTGGAGTCATGTATTGTGTATGAGGATCTCAAGGAGGCTGTCCTGAGGGCTTACGAACTGCAACCAGAAACGTACCGTTTGAAGTTCCGGGGTGTAACTAAGGGAAGAGATAGCACCTTTTTGGAACACGCCCGGGACTTGTCCGATGCTATGGGGATCTGAGAAGGTAACAACGTTTGATGGAGTTAAGCAGTTGATGATGTTGGAGCAGTTCTTTAAGAGCACGGGCGGTGATCTAACTTTGAACTTAAAGGAGAAAAACCCAAGAACTCTAGTAGAAGCAGCAGAAATGGCTGATCTACGGCTGTCGTTGATTCGGGGTTGCGGGTCCTCACAGAAGTACGATGCAAGTGCTAGGGACCGTTATCCTCCCCCTCCCCGTAGCAATGACACATTTAAACAAAAGAGCAATGAAACTAAAACTGAATCCAAACCTAACGCCACGCCGTATAAGAAAAGTCAGGGGCCTTCTACATCACAGTATAAGCCGAAACCGAAATTTATGTGTTTTAGGTGCCACAAGGAGGGTCATAAAGCAAATGAGTGCCCTAGTCGACCTCCTCCGGCATCCGTGTCTTTTGCTCACGGCATTGGAGTGTTCAAGAGGACATCGGAGTTTGTTAGAGGCAATTCTTCCGAGGTAAATACACTGCCAGTGCAGAAGGATCCGGAAGGCTTATTCCCTGTCCGTGATGCCTTTAGTGACCACAGGGGACTCGGTTGTGTGGAGTGGGGGGGTAGAAGACATGAGGTGAGAATTTTGCGTGACACTGGGGCATCGCAAACACTGTTGAGAAATTTCACTGGTAAACCTGTCAATACGGCGCGGGTGGTTGTGGTTCAGGGAGTTAATGCGACAAGGTCATACCCGCTTGTAAGAATGAAGATGGAAGTTGATGGTGTGACTCGTGACCTGGATGTAGGAATTGTGGAGAAGTTACCTGTTGGGGGCGTCGACCTCCTTCTCGGCAACGACTTTGCGGGGCCTACTTCTGAGGCTCCACCCTTGGTCGTTGCCGAGAAGCCGGCCGACGTGAGGGGGGAGGAGCAGGAGTGGGTTGAGAAGTGTAGGGGGCAACCTATGGCGTGTGTTGTCACCCGTTCCCTTGCATCCAGGGAGTCACATTCTGGTCAACAATCTTTAGATCAGCGGAGGAAGGGTACCGAGAAGGGGTTGAAAGTTGATGCGGTTGAGAGTTTAGTATCAACGGACCTTCTCGGGGACTCATTATTAGGACCAATTTTCGAGTCTAGAGAAGACCCATTAACTGTTCCTGAGAGGGCAGTGGAGGGGCTTAAAAAGACGATGAGACAGCAGCGGTACGCAGAGAGAGAGCAACGGGAGGCCAAATTTAATGTAGGAGGGGGGCATGAGTTGTTTCGCAAACACTTGGATAGGCTTGCTCCTTCGGACATTCGTAAGTTACAATTGGAAGACCCGGAGGTTCTTGAATGTGGTACCAGTGGTGTCGAGTTGGAGGAGGACAGGGATGCACAGTCGGGAGATTTTTTTTTCATTGAGGGCATTTTATACCGGCGATTCCAAGATCCACAGAGGAATTGGGAGGGGGGGTCAGGCGAGGTAGACCAGCTGGTCGTGCCAAAAGTTTGCAGGGAAAGCCTACTTAGGTTGGCCCATGATGTACCACTGGCGGGACATCTGGGTGTCCGTAAGACGGTTGCAGCCTTGGGGAAATTATTTTGGTGGCCTGGTCTGAGAGCACAAGTTGTGTCATGGGTGGCAATGTGCGATGTGTGTCAGAAGGTTGGCAAACCAAATAAGAGCATTCCCAAGGCGCCGTTACACCCATTCCTGTCAGTGGGCCTCCCTTTAGTAAGGTTATAGTGGATATGGTTGGCCCCCTTCCCCCTACAAGTGCCGGAAACAAGTTTCTCCTGACCATCATGGATGTAGCGACAAGGTACCCTGACGCGTACCCTATGAGAAATGGGTCAGCGAAGACGGTGGTCCGAAACTTGCTAGTGTATTTTTCCCGGTATGGTTACCCGCAGGAGATTCAGTCAGACCAAGGATCCAACTTCACTTCTAACCTCTTTGTTCAAACTATGCAGCAGCATGGGATTGTTACGGTTGTGTCATCTGCGTATCATCCGGAGAGCCAGGGTGTGTTAGAGCGATGGCACTCAACCTTAAAATCTATGCTTCGCTGTTATTGCTTTGAGAATGGGAAAGATTGGGATCTTGGTCTGCCATATGTTTTGTTTGCTGCACGGGAGGTACCTGGGGAAAGTTTGGGATTCAGCCCTAATGATCTCGTCTTTGGACACCGTGTCAGAGGGCCTCTCCATATGGTTAAAGAAATATGGGAGGGTGCAGAAAAACCTTGTTCTATGCTCAAGTATGTCCTCGACAGTCGAGAACGGATGTTGCGCAGTCTGGAGTTGGCTGGCCGTAATCTAACCAGCTCTCAGGCCCTCATGAAGGACAGGTACGACCTCAAGGTTAAACTTAGGGAGTTTCGCGTGGGTCAGGAGGTGTTGATTCTACTGCCCCTTGTAGGTCACCCCTTATCCGCGAAGTACACTGGTCCTTATAGGGTGGTGGAGTAGCTATCGGACCTGGATTACTTGGTAGCCACTCCAGACAGACGTAAGCGCAATCAGTTATGCCACGTTAATCTCATGAAGGAGTATGTGAGGCACCCCCCTGAGCCTCTCACTGTGCCTGTGATGACGTTTAGCAGTCAAGGTGGAGAAGGAGGACGGGACAGTCACGCTCAGGTGGAGGATAACTGGGATCATCATGTCTCTGCGAACCAGTGGGCGGGGAACACGAACCAGGCGGCTCAGGAAGCGTTGCAACACTTACCTGAGCATCAGCGTGTGGCTGTGGAGCACCTGTTCGGTTCATACCCCTCTGTTTTCGCGGAGCACCCAGGCCTCACTACCCTAGAGGTGCACGACGTGGATGTAGGAGACCACCCCCCTTTCAAGTCAGTTCCCTATAGGGTGCCCCCTATTAAACTGCCGGCCCTCCGGGCGGAGTTAGAGTATATGCTAACCAGGGGGCTGATTGAGAAGGGGGTGGTGAAGTGGACATCTCCCGTCACGCTGCAACCGAAACCGGATGGTAAGGTGCGATTCTGTGTGGACTATAGACGGTTAAACGGTTTGACGCCCACCAACCCATACCCTCTTCCTCGGGTCGACGACTGTGTGGACAAGATAGGCAATGCAAAGTACCTAACCAAGGTGGACTTGGTTAAGGGATACTGGCAGGTGCCCTTATCCGAACGAGCGAAAGAGGTATGTGGTTTTGTGGTGGATGGTGCTACCTACTGCTGTAACGTGATGCCTTATGGCCTAAAGAACGCACCCGCTACCTTTCAGAGTTTGATGAATGATATAACGGCAGACATTCCTAATTGCACAGTATACCTCGACGATGTTATTATCTATGACAACAGCTTTAAGAGTCATTGTGAGCACGTAGAACTCCTGTTTAAGAGGCTTAGTGAGGCTGGCTTGGTGGTCAACCTGGCAAAGTGTGATTTCGTGCGGGCTTCCGTGCAGTATCTTGGGTTCATGGTGGGATTGGGTCAGGTGTGCCACCCACAGAACAAGATAGCTGCGATTGATCACTTTCCCCGGCCGGCCACCAAGAAGCAGATCATGCGGTTCTTAGGTATGATCGGATACTACAGACGCTTCATTAAGGGGTACTCTACCGTGCTAGCACCTCTGACAGATCTTTTAGCGAAGGATAAGAAATTCAAATGGGCGCCTGAGTGTGAGAAGGCGTTTAGCGTAGTAAAACACCTGTTGTGCACTCACCCGATCCTCAGGGCCCCTGACTTTAGCCTACCTTTCCAACTAGCTACGGATGCTAGTGGTGTGGGGGCTGGTGCCGTCCTTATGCAAAAGGATGATGATGGGCTGGAACATCCTGTTAGTTTCTACTCGAAGAAGTTCAATTCAGCCCAAAAGAACTACTCTGTTGTCGAGAAGGAGCTGCTGGCAATTGTACTTGCACTGAGGCATTTTGAGGTCTATGTTCCAGCCTATGGTCCAGTCGTTGTAATTTACACAGATCATCACCCTCTCAAGTTTTTGAACCAGTTTCACAATCGGAATATGAGGCTGACCAGGTGGTCGCTAATGTTACAGGAATATAACCTGGACATACGCCATATTGCCGGTTGTGACAGCGTGATTGCAGATTGTCTTTCGAGGGTAGATGATCCTGGGTAGATTGACACACGGGTAGCCTCCTGCTTTAGTTTGAATAGTATTTTGCGCTTGGTGCTTGTTGGCTCGCGGTTGTAGCCCAGCGTATTGGGTCGTAAAGCAGGAGTTGAGCGTTTGGTATAGAAGAAAAAAAAAAATAGGCTTGCCCCTATAGTGCAGCCGAAATAAACAAATTAAAAACATAAAACAATCAAATAAAAACTCTTTCTTTGATAGTTGAATTTGTTCAGTATGTTATAGCAGTAATTCTGAGTTGCACTCCTCTCAGAATTCTGGGCTAGAGAAGCTAGCTCTTGAGGAGCATAACTACATATAATTTAACCTATGGTGTTGGGGAGGGTTATAATTTTGAAAAATGTTTTGTTGAAGAACTGTGCCAGATATTTTACTGCCGCTGGGTGATGGGAAGTGGAGATATAGCATGGGTTCTAACCATCAGATTTTTGTGAGCCTTGGGGCCTCTGAGAAAAATCTTGGGGGGGGTGTGACGTTAACCACTCCGTTAGAACCGCATGGCTTGTCCTACAGTGAATCGCTAGGATCGCCAGGGCAGTGGATGGGGCTACAGTTTATGTATTAGAGTGTGCTTTATTTCATATGAAAGCTCGTGTCATGGGCAGTCCAGAAAGGCTCTTTGTTTTCACCCATGTCAAGGCTTTCTATATTTAATTGTAAAGTATATGTTTTATTATTAACTAGTAATGATGGGATCTGGGAGAGAGAGAGAGAGTAGAACAGAGTGAGAGGGGGGCGCGCAGTGTTTTTGCCCCGCTCGATGACGTCACGGCTGGCTGCCTCGTGGGGATTGGTTGAGGGAGGTCCTTACCATGTTGCTAGCTTCTTTGCTAGTGGCTAGAGGACTTGTTACCGCTTTTTTCCCACGCGGCTTGAGCTAGTGCGAGTAATATACAGATCCTCGCCACTTTCTCCCTCAGATCTGGTTTCTAGAACGCATCTATCTTATCCCTTGCTACCTGTCTCCCGCCCTGCATCTGAGAATCTTTTCCTCTGCCTACTTCCTCTGCCTACCTCTCTCTTTTTTCATATCTTTCACCACCTTTTATTAAGACTATATCCCCTCTGGTTAACTCTGCAAAATCAGCTTCATGCTGGCCAGTTGTATTGTGCGTTAAGGTCTGATATAACCTATGTATGTTTAGTTGTTAAGATAAGTTGATCACGAAGCATTGGTTGGCATTCATATTGTTTAGTACCGCTCCCTATAATTATTAGTGTTCTGCTGGATTAGATAATGCTAGACTAGGAGTCTGATATTATAAGGTATTGTTTCCTATGAGTGCTGGCTTTAGTTAAAAGCTGGACGACATACCTGAGAACTGGAGTTGATTGAGTAAATTCTAGTCTGTGTGCCATTGAGAGTAGAGCATGCACGAATGAGGGCTTTTTGCCTATACTAGCTAGACTTTATCAATCATAGTAGACATTAAGTATATTAAACCAAGTACTCTTTTTATGCATACCCATTTATGATTACACAAGCATTTCGCAGCCTAGTTTGATGTATGGAGACACAAACGACTTAGGCTCTTTTTGTTGATAGGAATACTGCATTGTCGTGGCGATTATTATTGTTGTAGCGTTTAGGATATTCTTGGCCCCGACTGCATTATATATTCTGCCTTTTTGTGTGCATAGCCTGCACGAGCATTGTTCCGCTGCCTGCCTTTTTGGGTTCCATTTCCGATACGAGCATCTTTATAGCATCTAACATTTAAAGAAGATTCCTTGTTAGTGTTGAAGGACTTTAGTGCACTTTCTTTCATGCAGGAGTGCCTGACATTTATTGATTAAAGTAACGTAAGCTGTAACTTCTCTTACCACCTTACTTTGCATACCATAACCAAGCACCTTCGGTTATAGGTAGTAATAGGCTGTTTTCACATAACATTAAGCCTAGAGTAGACGCACATTTATTGAAAGTTTGATAGCCTATTATTGCATATAGAACTCTGTAGAGTATTTGTGTTCTTTGTTCACTGGGAATATACATCAGAGGTTGGAGCTAGCGCTTTCCGTTGTAGCATTTATGCCATTACTAGTCCAATGAATAAGAGCCCTGATATATTTGAACCCCAGTCGTAACACAGTACTCGTGATGATTGTGGCAGTTGTAGTGATGATGGCAGTTGTAGTTATGATGGCAGTAGTAGTGATTATGTTGATTGTGATTGATGATGGTATTAGTAGTGATGATGGTAACCCATCGCAGAGTTGGGTATGCCGTTTTAAGTTTGGTATCGCCCCCCCGTCCCCCCCCCCGTATAGTGGGTACCACACGAAAAAAAAATCTGTCGTCGTCGTCGTTGTCGTCGTCGGCGTCGTCGGCGTCCGTCTGTCTCGGAACTCCTCCTAGACCGTTGGACGGATTTTCACCAAATTTCACACAAACATTTGTTGCGTGAATGCAAAAGTCAGTCAAAAAAGATTTTTTGAATTCATGAAATACTTATGATTTTAGGTCCAAAATATGGCATTCGTTCTGGGAGCGAAAACATCTCGCTACGCATTTGCTAGGTTAAGTTAGTTTAGTTGGCACTAGAAGTGATGGTAGTAATATTTGGATTTATGGTGATAGTAGTGATAATGGTGATAATTGTAGTGATGATGGTTGTAGTTGTATTGATGATGATGACAGTAGTGATGATGATGACAGTAGTAGATATGATGGTGACTAGTAGTAATGATGGTCATAATAGTAGTGATGTTGGTGACAAGGGGAGGTGTGGTGGAGTGGTCATGCCACTGGATTGGTAATCCAATGGACCCGGGTTCAAATCCCGATATGTCAATGGGAAGATATTATTGGGATTGAATTTGTGCTGTACCTAGTATCAGTGCATTACCACAAAGCCCACCGAAATGCCAAAAAAAGTACCCTCATTGTTCCCTGATTAAATAACACTGTATGAATATTCCCATATTCAAAATATGTTACAGGGGGACAATGCCTAGTGAGTTCATTGCTCAATAGGTGGCATTCTGAGAGTGAGGGTCTGAGTCTGGAGGGTGAGACGGTGAAGCACTTGAGCGAAGCAACCAGCCGCTTCAGAGATGGAGCTGCTTCGAGCCATGATGGATGCTTCACATGTCTCACTCCCCAGACTGGAACAAGACCTCACGGGCTTCACCGTGTTGAGCGGTGGAATGTACAGGCTCTCAGCCTATGCCCGAGAGGGAGTAGTTGGAATATAGAAAAAAAAAAAAAAAAAAAAAGTAATACCTTACCTTTGGATACCTTTGGATGTGTTCGCCGCTCCTCTAGCGGCACCAAGGAGCGCGACGCCCCTCGTTATGGGTGGTGATTTGGTGCAGTAGACTGTTTGAAGCGACAGCTCGCTCCCTTGCGAGGATGGGCTCGTCTGGCACTTTTTGCAGTTCGACATCTAGGGCTCTCTTGAAGTTGTCTAACGAGATGTCCCTCATGTCTCTTACTCGCCGTGGGAGTTTGTTGAAGAGACGTGGGCCTCTGTGTGATAACCAGCCCTCTCGCAGAGAGCCCATAGCACCCCTGTTATTCATCCGGGGGATTTCGCATTCCCAGCCTCTCCTATCACTGAATTTCATGACTATCGGAGTATGTAGGTTTGGTACTAAACCCTCTGCGATTTTCCACGTGTATATTATTAGGCAACGTTCTCTTCTACGTTCCAGTGAGTACAGATTCAGTGCTCTTAAACGCTCCCAATAGTGTAGATGTTTTATCGAACTTATATGCGAAGTGAAATTTCTTTGTACACTCTCTACGTCATTTATTTCACCTGCTTTGTATGGGGATGTTAATACGCTACAGTATTCAAGCCGCGGTAGCACTAGAGATTTGAAGAGCGTTATCATAGGCAATTCACCGCGTGTTTTAAAAGTACGCAGAATCCAACCCGTTAGACGTTTCGCAGCCGCCACTTTGACCTAGTTATGTACTTTGAAACCCATATTTTCAGACATTAATACCCCAAGGTCTTTCACACTGTCTTTCCGTTCTATTATGTGGTTAGATTCTGTTAAGTAATTTGTAATTTCTTTAACACCATTATTATCTCCGTACCGTATTAATTGGAATTTTTCCTCATTGAATTGCATGTTGTTTTCCCTGGTCCACTGGAACACTACATTCATGTCTTCCTGCAGTCGGCCCGTGTCCTCTTGTGTGTTTACTATCTTGCTTAATTTTGTGTCATCAGCAAAAGACGACACCGTACTGTGTCTGGTGTTGGTATCTATGTCGCAAATTAGTATGAGGAACAGAAGGGGCGCTAGCACTGTTTCTTGGGGCACTGAGCTTTTGACATCCGAAGTCTCAGAAGTGACTTGGTTTACTGCTACCGATTGTTTTCGGTTTACGAGGAAATTGTATATCCACCTTCCGATTTTCCCAGTTATACCTTTTGCTTTCAGTTTGTGGGCTATTATACCATGGTCACATTTATCAAATGCCTTAGCAAAATCGGTGTAAATGACATCCACGTTTTTCTTTTCTTCTAGCGCTTTAAGAATTTTGTCATAGTGTTCCAAAAGTTGTGAGAGACATGATCTTCCCGCTCTGAACCCATGTTGACCGGTGTTGTGTAGTTCATTTGTCTCCATGAATGTTGAAATTTTGCTTCGCAGGACTCGCTCGAAAACTTTAATGATGTGAGAGGTTAGAGCTACCGGTCGGTAGTTTTTTGGTAGTGCTTTACTCCCTCCTTTATGCAGTGGGGCAATTATTGCGTTTTTCAAGCTATCTGGTATGTCACCAGTGTCTAGACTCCTTCTCCACATTATAGCCAGGGGTTTTGAGAGGTTTTCCTTACATTTTTTCATTAGGATCGAATTCCAAGAGTCCGGGCCTGGTGCCGAGTGGGATGGCATGTTGGAAATGGCCTCTTCTATGTCTTTTGGACCGAAATCAATATCCAGCATCTGAGGGATTTCCGTGGGGGAGGTTTCCATGAAAAATATATTTTGGTCTCTGATGACTTTTGTTTCATCAGGCTCACTGAATGCCATTTCATACTGCCTGCTTAAGAGTTCGCTCATTTCCTTTTTGTCCCCTGTGAAAGAGCCGTCCCCTTTGCTCAGTGGGCCGATGTTTGATGTTGTTTTAGCCTTTTGTTTGGCGTATGAAAAGAAGTATTTGGAATATTCCTTTATACCTGCAATAGCTTTCCTCTCCTCTTCCATATGTTGTAGTTCATATGATATTCTTAGCCTTTGTTCAATTTCCACAATTTCTCTATCTATTTCGACCTTTTGCCTATCCTGTAGATTTTGATGTGTGCGTCTTTGTGTGAGTAATTTTCTTCTTCTGTACAGCCTCCTCCTTTCCCGATCTTGTTTGCTTCTTCGTTTTGTTTGTCTTGCAGGTATATGGTGGCTACAGATTTGGGTCATGGTTTCTGTTATTAAGACTAGACATTCTGCTGGTGTCAGGTTATCCATTAAATCTTCCCAGTCTATTTCCTCCATTTCTTGATTTACCTCTTCCCACCTAATGTTTTTGTTATTGAAGTTAAATTTACTGAAGGGGCCGGTTTTTGTTCTTGATTCTGAGGTTGTCTGTACACTTTCTAAGGTTGTTTTGATCTCAATTAATTTATGATCTGAGTATGTTGTGTCCGATATGTTAATGCTGTGTACTAGAGAGTCGTTGTTAGTGAAGACCAGGTCTAAGATATTGTTTTCCTGTGTGGGTTCAGCAATATGTTGGGTAAGACTAAAAAAATCACAAAGTTCAAAAAGCTCTCTCGTATTAGTATTTGCTTCTCCGGTGTTATTTGCCACTAACTGGTTTTCTAGTTGTCTCCATTTAATGTTTGGTAGGTTAAAGTCTCCTAGCCATATAATATTTGGTGTTGGGTTCCCCAGGGTTTCCACTTCTGATTTTATTTTGTTGAGCTGGGTTTTGAATTCTTCTCGGGATGAGTCTGGAGGCCTGTATGTAACAATAACTGCTAAATTTAGGGATTCTATTTTAACTCCAAGTATTTCCACCACTTCATTACTGTTATTTAGGAATTCAGTACATATCAGTGAGTCATGTATGTACAAGGCTACACCTCCATGTGATCTATGCGTTCTGTCCGCCCTATGTAGGTTGTAACCAGGAATCCATACCTCACTATCTTCCTGATCTTTAATGTGAGTTTCTGTGAGAGCCGCAAATATAGCATTTCCTTCTTCTAGCAGGCCCCTAATAAATGGTACTTTGTTCGTGTTCTATTTTTTAGGCCTTGGATATTTGCAAACAAGATTGGGGAGGGATTGTTTGGAGTACTATGTGTACCTAATAGTCTTCGGGATGTATTGGCCAGGAGGTGCTCGAGGTGTTCTATGTGCTCTTCCATCTCCCTCAGTCTAATGATGATAGTTGTAGTGATAATAATGACAGTAGTGTTGATGGTAGTGACGATGGTGTGAGTATTAGTGATGATGGTGAGTAGTAGTGAGGATGGTGAAATTTGTAGTAATGATGACGATAGTTGTGGTGATGAAGTTCATAGTAATGGTGATGATGGCAGTAGTAGTGATGATGGTGACAGTAGAATAAATTATGGTAATATTTGTGACAGTAGTAATGATGATGGTTATAGTAGTAGTGATGATGTTAACAGTAGTAATGATGATTGTAAGATGGTGGTGATGATATTAGTAATGATGGTTGATAGTTGTAGTATCAATGATGATAGTAGTGATTAAGATGCTAGTGACAATGGACAGTGATGATGGTGAGAGTAGTAGTGATAATTGTAATTGTAGTAGTGATGATGATCATAGTAATGGTGATGATGACAGTACTCGTGATGATTGTGGCAGTTGTAGTGATGATGGCAGTTGTAGTGATTGTTGATTGTGATTGATGATGGTATTAGTAAATTTAGTAGTGATGATGGTAACCCATCGCAGAGTTGGGTATGCCGTTTTGAATTTGGGCAAAACGGCACGTCTACTTTATTTATAAATATACGAACAGGAATTTCGGTATTATATTTTCTTTTTTCGTGAACTGTAATGGTATAATCGATATCTATATTTCATAGATAACCTATGACCTTAACCTTGTGAGAAAGTAGAGTGGTAGGCTATCGATGATATTTGTAGAGTAGGCTAAACTATTAGGCCTAGAAATTTGTATGTTTTTGTCTTCTCATTAATTCTTTCTCTAACTGTAGGGGGCCTAATATATAGCCTACAATTTAGACATTCTTTTTGCTATCGAGGTTTCATCTAGTAACTTATACTCTACTCTCAGGTGAGGGTAGATTACAAAGTTCTTATCATTATTCTCAGTTATATTTTAATTTGTGGTGAACTATGGCCTTACTAAACCTTAACTTGATCATGCAAAAGATGCATAGTCGTTTTATATTAGTCAATTAAGTATGGATACAATACATCAGCAGCTCAGCTAAAATAGAGCCTAAGTGAGGCAACATTTATGGCATAGAGTGTACAGTACCTTGGTTAGGCTATGACTGTCATTCTTTCAACTTTGGACTGAAGCACCTTTTTTTAATGCTACCCTACACCTCCCGTATATAGGCTATGGTGCTTGCACAGTACATACGTAACCCAGGAACTGTGAAATGAGACAAGGAACACAGTTGCAAGCATTGAACCCTTTCGTTTGTAATCTAGCCCTTCGGCTGATTCAGGGTCAGGTACAAACTCCGTCGTTTCGAAGCAGCAGAACCCCTGCTCAAAGCGGCAAGCCTCTTACAATTTGCTTTCTAACAAGGGACTGGTGTTCTTAAGAAGAGGCCCAAGTATTGAAGTAATGCATGGCTTGATAGCCAATAAGGCTTATTTTAACTGATCCCTAACACCAGTGGTGGGGTTGAAATACAATTGAACACAGTTCATGTAGTTCCGTATATTATTTATTAATTTTTATTATTTTATTATTATTTGTTTTCTTATTTCAGCCATGCCTAATGAACGACATAAAGTTAATCAAAATGGTGCTGCTAATTGCATTACAGTACTTTAATTATTACTTCAATATAGATTCATGGATAGCATCAAAATGCACCTAGATAGGAATATTTTTCAAAAAATAAATATCACGGGGGGGGGGGGGGGTAGAGCCCCCCCCCCCCCCCCCCCGAGACCCCCCAGCTGCTGTAGCTTGCTTCACTCGCCACACCCCCAACCCCCTCTTAAAAAATCAGCAAACCCTGGTGGGGGCCTCTCCAGAAACCAAGCCCCCCGGGCCCCCAAATCTCTAGCTACGCCCCTGGGGGGGGGGGGGACTCATGTGGCAGGGGCAGGTAGCCCATACCCTGGGGCCAGTTCTCACTCTGGTGCAGATTCCTGCCCTTTTGCTGTTGGGCTATTGAGGATTTGGTTCACCATGCATGCTCCTTCCGTCCGCCTCGCTGCCTGCTTCTTCGCTTGGTGCATATTTTCCTTCCACTACACTTTCGCCTGTCATGGCCTCCTCTTGCCCCTGCTCTGCATGCTTCTTTCCTGGCTCTCTTTGCTGTTGCTCTGAGGGCTGGGTAATCTCTCAGCTTTGTGTTGCTGCGTACCAACTCTGTGTTGTTTTCGCCGTTGACACTTTCGCCCCCGCTCTGGGGGTGGGGGTGCTCTGGACCCTTGGCTTTCTGCCTTGGCTTTTTCATTCCTCCTGCTCTCCAGCCTGTCTTTGTTCCTATTTAGTGGTTTTCTGCTGGGGTTGCAACTTGCTTGGCTTCTTTTCCTCTTTGCCGATGCTGCTCCATCTCAGGGGCTGTGTGAGTGATGTGAGGGGTGAGAGAGAAGCCGGTGGCGCCGCGGTCCGAATTTTTCAAACATACCTCGGGATATTGATGATACAACTGAACAAAAATCATCCACACAACCAAACTTAGTGTCGCGGTTCTGTGTAGTGTAAAATCGAATTGGTGGCATAAATATCTTGGGAGATATAGCAAAAGCATTTGAAAAAAACGTTACAGCTCCAGTGCCAGGCAGAGTAACAGAGAGTGCCTATATGCCTATAGAAATAGGCTGATCAGTGAATGCCCGGGTTTTAGTCTAGTTTGCTAAGTTAAATTAGCTACATTAGTGAAAAGTGTTTAGAATACGAGTCATAGATGTAAACTGTATTCCATGAAAAAACTACCGGCAATTATACAGAACATACAATTTCTAAAAAAAGTTTTAGACCAGTGTAAGTGTAAGTCACCACCTGACCACACCATTAATCACTTGGCACTTGTTTTGTCTTGTTTCCCCTCTTACCAAAAACCTCCCTCCCTTGTTGTATTGATAGGCACAATCTTAACCCTCGAACTTCGGGCCCTTTAAATACTCCCGCCAAGCTCGAACCCGGCGATTTCTTTGAATTCTCGGGATTTTGCCGCGCTTTTTTATACAAGAAAAAATGGCCTAACCTAGCTTATATATATATATCCAGCGGCAGTTGTCGTTGTTGTCGTTGTTGTCTTGCTTTTGGTGAAAACTAGAAGTCTCTAGACCAAGTGATTAAGTTTTTATGATAAAAATAATTAGGTCAGTAAGCTGGACGACTTTCGTCATTCACAAATACTCATATATCTGCAAATAAATGGCCTAACCAAGTTTGTATGCATACCAGAGGTAGATATGGTCGTTGTCGTGCAATGGGTGAAGACTAGAACACTCTACATTGTGTAGTTATTGTGTGAGGTGAGAAATAAGACGGCGAGTTAGGCGGGAATGCTGAGCTTCGTCCGAATGAGGTGGCGCCGCTCTGCCAACCGCGGCTACGGTCTGTATTATTCGTTCAACAATTTATTATTGATTATTGATTATGGATTATTTATTATATATTATGTAATAATATTGAATATGTTGATAATTGATTATTATATACTGATATATTTCACCATTGTAACCATTCCTAAGTCACTATTGTCTGCTTTCATGCATGGTTTGGGACTCAGGTTCAGAAGGTACAAGCTTTCGTAAGGCTTGCTTACAAGCAGGAGTCGCATGACTGGCTGGCTGTGTGTTCTTGTTGTTAGTTATACGGACGACCCGCCAAGACAACAAAGCATTCTCTAGTGCAGTTTTAATTGGTTTTAAGCCTTAGATTAACCTGTAGGCACCTCAGAGGCCATCCGGGTCTCACAGTGGCAATAGCTTATGGCTTCCCGAGTGGCCATCCGAGTCTGAAGGGTTAAACGTTGCTAGGCTATACGATTTTACCGAAAGCAAAACTTCACCTTGACAGGAAAGGGTAAACAAATATCGAAAATAATAACAAACAGAGAATAATAATATGTAAACTAATTATATCAGTGCAGATTATTTCTCGACCATATCGCAGGATAGTAGTGACGTTATTGGAGAAAGATCTCCCACGCAACCAACTGTGGTGAAAATTCGGATCTGTGCAGTTTTGAATCAAGTTGATTGGTAAAATATGTCAATTAATATAGATAATATAGATATGTAGCCTGGAAAATTCGTTATTTTCCTAGAGTGCCATATATTAGGCTACGAAAGCAAACAGCCGACCAGAAATGGGAAAAGTGGTCAGGGCAGTGATAATTCTGTTTCATAAGCTCATCGAAAGTGTTACTTATTTTTTTTTTTTTTCTATGTGAATGAGGGAGGCAAAAGGCATAACTGCCTGCAACGAGTGCCTCCCCCAGATTTCAAAGAGTGACAGGGCCGAAATCAAGGGACGTTAGAGCTAAAATGCCTGGACACACAGAGTTTGAAGCAATTTAAGTCATAGGAAGAGGGAAAGACTGATTCTGGGAGAGTTCCAGAGCTCAGCAGTTGAATAGAAGAAAGTCTGAGAATAGCGTTTCACTCTTGGGTTGGAGAGTTGCACAGAGTAGGGGTGGGATTGTGTTGCAAGGCATGTACTACGTACCCTACGTAGAGGAGGTGGTATACACTGGGAAAGCTCCGAGGAACACTGATTATTGTAGTAGCAATAGAATAGAGAGAGAGATGCAACATTGCGGCGAAGAGAGAGAGATTGGAGAGAGTTGGTGAGTGGACGGAAGTTAATGATGCGAAAGGCTTTCCTTTCTACTTTATCTAGGAGTGCGGTGTGAGAGGATCCTCCCCACACATGTGAACAATACTTAATACAAGGAAGCACTGTGCCCCTGTACAGAGCAAGAAGCTGCACAGGGGTAAAGAACCCCTTGAGGCAGTTGAGCACACCCAGCTTCTGGGAGGCTGCCTTAGCAAGACTGGTAATATGGTCTTTCCAAGTGAGAGCAGAAGAAAAAGAGACACCGAGAACATTGAGGGAAGATGAAAGGTTGATTTTTGTATTGTTGAAGAATAAGGGATAGTCCTCTGGAGGTTCCTGACGGGTAGTAAGATGGATAAATTGAGTTTTGGAAGCATTAAATGCAATAAGGTTTTCTCTACCCCAATTGGAAATAGTAGCTAGATCAGAAGATAAGCATTTTATGGCTTCATTACGTTTACTTTTGAGGGACTGCTGGGTGGGGCGTTCTGGAAAACTAATTGAGTGGTGTAAAGTAGAGTCGTCTGCATATGAATGGATGGGACTGGATGTACAGTTGAAAAGATAATTTATGAAAATTAGAAAGAGAATAGGAGATAGGACAGAACCCTGAGGAACACCGGAGTTGATAGGAAGAGGAAATGAGCGATGGCCGTCCACAACCGCAGCTATGGAACGGCCGGAAAGGAAATTAGAGACAAAGGCACAGATGGAGGGACAGAAACCGAAGGAGGGCAGTTTGGAAATTAAAGATTTGTGCCAGACTCTATCGAAGGCCTTCGATATGTCTAGTGCAACAGAAAAAGTCTCACCGAAGTCCCGAAAGTTGGATGACCAAGAGTTAGTAAGATATGAAAGAAGATCACCAGTAGAGCGACCCTTAAGGAAGCCATACTGGCGATCTGAGAGCAGATTATGAGAAGAGAAATGCTTAAGAAATTTGGAAGCAAGAATAGTTTCAAAAACTTTAGAGATACAAGAGGTGAGAGCAATTGGACGATAGTTGGAGGGTTGAGAGCGGTCACCATTCTTTGGGACAGGTTGAATGAGAGCAAACTTCCAGCAAGAAGGAAAGACGTTAGAGGAGAGACAGAGACGAAAGAGTTTGCCTAGGCAGGGTGTCAGCATGGAAGCACAGTGTACGTAAGGGATACGGGTTACCCTACCCCTCCTCCCAAATAACCGCGAAACAAACACCTCCCTTGCCCCCCCCCCACACCACTCTCCCCCATGTAAGGTCGGGGGGAAATAAATAAAAAAAAAAAAAAAAAAATCAAGAATGTCTACCAGGGACACCTGTGCGAGGTGTAAGTTTATTATACTTGTGGATAAAGGCACAGCATGTCAGATATGCAAGATACCATACCATTGGGTTTGCGTAGGATTGACCAATAAATGAGGCGTACAATACAGGAGGGAAGAACCTCCATTTCTGTGATAATTGTTTCGATATCACATGGCAAGTAATTCAGACTGTAGAAAATACCGAAGTACAAGATAGACCAAAATATAGCCAAGACGTAGCTACTTTTCATAGACAATGGGGACCCATTGGGGCCTCAGGGCCCATACCAGTATCACAACCCACACACACACACCCTCCCATGCAAAAACTCACATTGCCTCCTGCACATCAACACACATCGCCTGCCAAACACCAACCTTTCTCACCCTACTAATCCACAAACCCTGCCTCACACCTCCCCAGCACAAATCCCCCTCATTCACTCATCCTCGCCCAAATCCCGCCCACAAGGCTCAGACGCTCCGTCATACGGAGGCCACCTCTCTGCGAAATCCTTCCACCCAGAAAATCCCCGCATTAATCCCATCTATAGCCATTGACCACCCTACTGATGTTGATCAAATACATTTTCAGGATGAAAGTAGGATGCAACAAGCCTCCATATCAGGCTTCCCTAATTCCAACCTCACAGATAACCCTTCCACATCGCCTCCTCCCTCACCACTGCCACCTGCCCACCTACAACCGACCCGTAACACCACCACCCATACACGAAGCCCACCATCACCCACAACCTCACTTAACTCACCACATAACCCCTCTCAGTCACAGCCACACCTACTGGGGTTGTTTACACCAGGGTGCAGATATTATCTGAAAAGAAGGTGCTACTTTGGTCAAAAGGGTGAATATAATGGGAAGTCTTGTAGATTTGCTCACCCCAAAATTTGCAACAACCTAACCAGTCTTGGAAAATGCAGATTTGGTGAACACTGCAAATACCACCACCCATCCCTCTGCAAGACATCACTTGAGAACAAGACCTGCTACAATATGAAATACCCAGCTTTTCATATTAAAGGCACTTGGAGATATGCTAGACCTAACACAAATGGTAGCCCAAAAAAACTCTCTAGCTATGCGAGGATGAGACAAGGAAAAAGGCAAGAGGGAAATGGCAGATGAAGATACTTGGAGTTAAAATAGAATCCCTAAATTTAGCAGTTATTGTTACATACAGGCCTCCAGACTCATCCCTAGAAGAATTCAAAACCCAGCTCAACAAAATTAAATCAGAAGTGGAAGCCTTGGGGAACCCGACACCAAATATTATGTGGTTAGGAGACTTTAACCTACCAAACATTAAATGGAGACAACTGGAAAATCAAGTAGTGGCGAATAACACCAGAGAAGCAAATACAAGATAGCTTTTTAAACTTTGCGACCTTTTTAGTCTTACCCAGCATATTGCCGAACCCACACAGGAAAACAACATCTTAGACCTTGTCTTCACTAACAACGATTCCCTAGTACACAGCATTAACATTTCGGACACAACATACTCGGATCATGAATTAATTGAGGTAAAAAAAAATTGTTTAACAAATGTACAGACAACCTCAGAAGCGAGACCAAAAACCGGCCCTTTCAGTAAATTGAACTTTAATAACAAAATATTAAGTGGGGAGAGGTAAACCAAGAATTGGAGGAAATAGACTGGAAAGATTTAATGAATAACCTGACACCTTCAGTGTGTCTAGTCCTAATAACAGAAACCATGACCCAAATCTGTAGCCACCACATACCTGAAAGACAAACAAGACGAAGAAGCAAACAAGAACGGGAAAGAAGGAAACTGTACAGATGGAGGAAATTACTATCACAACGACGCACGCAACAAAATCTACAGGATAGGCAAATAGTCCAAATAGATAGAGAAATTGTGGAAATTGAGCAAAGACTAAGAATCTCATATGAGCTACAACATATAGAAGAAGAGAGGAAAGCTATTGCAGGTATAAAGGAAAATTCCAAGTACTTCTTTTCATATGCCAAACAAAAAACTAAAACGGCATCAAACATCGGCCCACTAAGTATGATGGGTCATTCACAGAGGACAAAAAGGAAATGAGCGAACTCTTACGCCAGCAGTATGAAATGGCCTTCAGTGAGCCTGACGAAACAAAAGCCATCAGAGACCAAAATGAATTTTTCATGGAAAAACTCCCCTGCAGAAACCCCCCAGATTCTGGATATTGATTTCGGTCCAAAAAACATAGAAGAGGCCATTTCCAACATGCCATCCTACTCGTCACCAGTCCCGGACTCATGGAGTTCGATCCTAATGAAGAAATGTAAGGAAAACCTCTCAAAACCCATGGCTATAATGTGGAGGAGGAGTCTAGACACTGGCGAAATACCAGATAGCTTAAAAACGCAATAATTGCCCCTCTGCATAAAGGAGGGAGTAAAGCACTACCACAAAATTACCGCCCGGTAGCTCTAACATCCCACATCATTAAGGTTTTTGAGCGATTCCTGCGAAGCAAAATCTCAACATTCATGGAGGCACATGAACTACACAACACCGGTCAACATGGGTTTAGAGCGGGAAGATAATATCTCTCACAACTTTTGGAAAATTATGACAAAATTCTTAAATCGCTAGAAGAAAAGAAAAATATATAAAAGGTATAACTGGGAAAATCGGACGGTGGATATACAACTTCCTCATAAACCAGAAGCAATCACTAGCAGTAAACCAAGTCACATCTGAGCCTTTGGATATCAAAAGCTCAGTTCCCCAAGGAACAGTGCTAGCACCCCTTCTTTTCCTCATTCTAATCAGTAACATAGATGGCAACACAAGACACAGTACAGTGTCTTCTTTTTCTGACGACACAAAACTAAGCATGATAGTAAACACACAGGAGGACACGAGCCGGCTGCAGGAAGACATAAATGTAGTGTTCCAGTGGACCAGGGAAAACAACGTGCAATTTAATGAAGACAAATTCCAATTAATACGATACAGAGATAATAATGTCGTTAAAGAGCATACAAACTACGTAACAGAATCCAACCGGTTACATGATAAAACTTAAAGACAGTGTGAAGGACCTTGGAGTGTTAATGTCGGAAAATATGGAATTCAAAGAACATAACCAGGTCAAAGTTGCAGCTGCGAAACGGCTAACGGATTGGATTCTGCATACTTTTAAAACACGCGGTGAATTGCCTATGATAACGCTCTTAAAATCTCTAGTGCTACCGCTGCTTGAATACTGTAACATATTAACATCCCCATACAATGCAGGCGAAATAAATAATCTAGAGAGTGTACAAAGGAATTTCACTTCGCATATAAACTCGGTAGAATATCTACACTATTGGGAGCGTTTAAGATAACTGAAACTCTACTCGTTGGAGCATAGAAGAAAACGTTACCGAATAATATACACATGGAAAATCGCAGAGGGTTTAGTACCAAACCTACATACCCCGATAGTCATGAAATTCAGTGATAGGAGAGGCTGGGAATGCGATATCCCCCGGATGAAAAACCGGGGTGCTATTGGCTCTCTGCGAGAGGGTTGGTTATCACACAGAGGACCACGTCTCTTCAACAACCTCCCACGGCGAGTAAGAGACATGAGAGGCGTCTCGTCAAAAAACTTCAAGAGAGCCCTCGATGTCGAACTGCAAAAAGTGCCAGACGAGTCCATCTTCGCAGGGGAGCGTGCTGCCCCTTCGAACAGTCTGCTGCACCAAATCACCACCCAGAACGAGGGGTGATACGCTCCTCGGCGCCGCTAGGAGAGTGGCAAACGCAACCTTAGGTGACCTTAGGTAGGTGCCCTGCTTTTTTGTTTTTCCTATATTCCAACATCTTCCTCTCGGGAATAGGCTGAGAGCCTGTACATTAAAGCGCTAATCATTGAATGGTGAAGCCTGTGAGGTCTCGTTCCCGTCTAGGGGGTGAGACATGAGAAGCACTTTTAGCTGCAACCAGCCCCTGCCATCTTGCCTTTGCAGGATGCAAGGGGCTTAGTTACCCACTCATGGCTCGAAGCAGCCCCATCTCTGAAGCTGCCTCGCTTCAGTGCTTCACTGTTTCACCTCCTAGACTCGGACCCTCACTCTCAGAACGCCACTTATTGAGCAATGAACTCACTAGGAATTGTCCCCTTGTAGCATATTTTGAATATGGGAATATTCATACAGTGCTATTTAATCAGGGAACAATGAGGTATTTATTTGGTGTTTCGGTGGTAATACACTGATACTAGGTACAGCACAAATTCCATTCCCATAATATCTTCCCATTGACATATCGGGATTCGAACCTGGGTCCATTGGAATACCAGTCCAGTGGCAAGACCGCTCCACCACACCTCCCCTGTTGCCTGTTAGTGTCCGCGGGACTGTGGGGATTTTCGGTGTTCCCTACTGCCTCCTGAGAAGGTGGAGGGGGGGGGCTCCTTTCCTATGCTTTCTTCGGACGTGCTGGTTGTTCTGCTGTCTCCTGTCATGGCCTGACTGAGTTGTGGGCCCTTCCGTCATCGCTCGCGGGCATCCTGGCTTTCCTCCTCCCTCCTATTGTCGGCAGCCTTGTCCGTCTGGGGCCTTGGGACTGCCTGTCGCCTAGGGATTTTTCTTCGCTTGTTGGTGTCCCCTCTGGCTGCGTGTCTTCCTACGAAGGTCGTGCGCTCCTCTCTTGGGATGCTGTCTCCCGCTCGGACTGCCTGTGGGGTTCCTTCATTAAGGGGTAGGGTCCGGGTGCACGGTCCTTCTCTCTCTGTGGCGTCTTGTCCCATGGCCTCGGGAGAGGGTGTGTTTGCGGAGGTCTCTCTACTCTGTCCTTCTGTGGCTGCCGCTGTCCTGCTGTCTGCACCTCCACAGTGGGGTGTGGCATTGGACGAGGCCAGGGGTATTCTTTTGGTGTCTTGGCTGCGTCCCCTTGGAGTTGGGCGAGTCACCGTGCCCCTTTCATCGCCCCTGCGGCATGGTGTGGGGTAGGTGGTCCCTGCCCGCGCTTGTCCGCCCGGCGACTGTGGTCTAGTGCTTGCCTGGAGCGCCACCACCGACTGCTTCCCCTCCTTCTGCCGGTTTTGGCCTCGCCAGTCGTCCGGGATTGTGAGGGGCCATCCTGGTGTTGCTCGCCTCTGCCCATGCTCGTGCAGCCTCCCATGACTTGGTTATGGTTCCCCTCTTGCCCTCTTCCCCTCTGGCGCTGGCTGGTACCGCGCTCATTCTGACTTGGTCCCTCGGGACGCGCTCTTGCCCTAGTCGCCCTGGTCTGCCCTTCCGCCGTCCTGTGCCTTGTGGGTCAATGGGCCTCAGAGTTCCATCGTCGCCGTCCTGTGCTGCTCTCTTCCGTTCTGTCTTGTTTCCTGTACTGTATTGATTCCCGTTTCAGGGGTGGGTGGGGGTATGTGATTGTAATATGATCAAGGGTTATATAACATACTATTATAGGTTTGAGTCCCGAAGGGAAGAAGGAAAATCTAATATTTAGTAGTGGCCCCTTCATCATTGACGATGCACCTTAACATTGTTTATGGCCAATCTTTGAACTCAAGCTTGTCTTTCAAACTTCCCGCCCGGGAGAGATCAAAATACGATTGCCACACATCGTGAGCGAAACGCTCTAAAAAAACACTCACAGACTCGTCCTATATGATGTGGGTACCACTACTAGAAAAACACTCACGGACTCGTCCTATATGATGTGGGTACCACTACTAGAAAAACACTCACGGACTCGTCCTATATGATGTGGGTACCATTACTAGAAAAACACTCACGGACTCGTCCTATATGATGTGGGTACCATTACTAGAAAAACACTCACGGACTCGTCCTATATGATGTGGGTACCACTACTAGAAAAACACTCACAGACTCGTCCTATATGATGTGGGTACCACTACTAGAAAAAACACTCACGGACTCGTCCTATATGATGTGGGTACCACTACTAGAAAAACACTCACGGACTCGTCCTATATGATGTGGGTACCACTACTAGAAAAACACTCACGGACTCGTCCTATATGATGTGGGTACCACTAGTACCACTACTAGAAAAACACTCACAGACTCGTCCTATATGATGTGGGTACCACTACTAGAAAAACACTCACGGACTCGTCCTATATGATGTGGGTACCACTACTAGAAAAAACTAGCAAAAAATAATGTAAAATAAAAATTAAACTTGATCTTAGCTTTGCGCTTCTCATGCGTCTGCTATTTCCGCACGCTTCGCCTCACTCATCGAAGCGATCACTCGCCCTTAACCTGATATATCAAGACTCTCCAAATATAGCAGATGAATGGGAAGGGGATGGAAGGGAGGGCCAAAATCATCAATGATTCCGGGGCCACTACTAAATATTGGGTTTTCCTTCTTCCCTTCGGGACTCATACCTATAATTTATTAGTGACCCCTTCATCATTGACGATGCGCCTGATATCTCAAGTCTGGAGGGGGACATTCATCAGGAATATCATAACCACCAACAAATTACTAAGGTTTATAGAGAAACACATACGACAAAGATCATCGTTTAATATATAAATAATAAAAGAGTTTACAGGCGGCGTCTCTTAAAGATTGCCTGTTGTGTAGCACCGTTACGTTTGACAGAACAGTTGGAGTTACACACATAAACTATACATTTTAGCTTATGAATACATAAATAAATAAATATCTTGTCTCTTAGAAAATACAGTAAACCTTCACACTTTCGGAATTCCAAGGCTTTCGGACAAGCATTTCAATTCGAACTCATGGTTCAGCCTTTCGGATTTGTCCGAAAGGCTGAGAAAATACCTCCGTCCTTTTCGGACTACACTTTCGGACTATATTTAACTTCGGACTCATGCTTCAGCCTTTCGGATTTGTCCGAAAGGCTGAGAAAAATTAAATCGCATTCGGACCAAAGAGCCGAGTTTCGGACTTGTCTGGTTAGGTGAATGTGTATTCGGACTTATAAACTTCGGACATTATTTCAGCCTTTCGGATTTGTCTGAAAGGCTGAGAAAAATTATTTCGCATTCGGACCAAAGAGCCGAGTTTCGGACTTATAAACTTCGGACATTATTTCAGCCTTTCGGATTTGTCTGAAAGGCTGAAGTGTGAGTTCGGACTCGGCCCTTTCGGACTTTTGACACTTTCGGACAGGGGCCTCCCCCAATTAGTCCGAAAGAGTGAGGGTTTACTGTACTGATAATTTGGTGGCCTATATACAGTATAGGCTATATGGCCTACAGGTACTCTATTGCAAATAGATTTGTACATTCCCCTTAATCCTATCCTTAAGATTAATGAGCATAAATTCATGCTCTATTGCCATACATAAAGTAAAAATATAAATGTCCTGACTAGACTTACTTTAGTCTAAGGAACGGGTTATCACATTACCCTAATTCTCATCATCATGTTGTATCACATATGAGGCAGGTTAGAGGCCCTAGCTAGGACCCCCCCCCCCTTTTCTTGTACAAAAATAGCTTAATACTAGACTCTCTGCCTTAATGCTATACATGTGCGAGAAGGTTTCATGAGATTAACGGACAGGTAACGTGTCAGGAATGTATGATTGGACGACCACAGCTTGGTCTGTTGAATATCATCGAGTGAGTAATTATGTTAGAACCTAAGTGAGGCAGCCCACTTACGGATATCGTGTGATCTAGCAAGAACGCCTGGATTACTCTCTCTAATCACTTCTACTAATAACGCAGCCCGCTGTCGTTTTTGGAGACGTTTACCTGTCCGTGAAACCCAGAGGGACCTTGCCTGAGATGGTATAATATGAGCGATTGCACCGGACACAGTAAATGGTGCTTATCGCCTTGTTTCAGAGCTGGCACTTCAAACTCTGAAAATATATGGTTACAATGTTCATTTTTCACGACGAAATTGGGAGCAGGTGCAATATGGACACTAATGTTGCGCCTCGAAAACCTTAAGCAAGATGGCTCCGAACTCATCGCCGCCAATTCAGACACCCTATCACCCGTGGCCAATGCCATTAGAAGAATTTCTTTCTTTAGTCTTAATTTATAAGGAGGATTATAACAATATTTACGGGAATGAAGCATTTCAAGGGTCAAATCAAGAGACCAGGTGGGTGTGAGTTGACGTGGAGGAGGGCGAAGCCGGAAGCAAGACCGGATGAATCCCTTCTCCTCCGCCTCTGGCATGGACAGACCAGTTAAATCGAAAAAGGTGTCCTAATTGCTGTGAGGTGATTCCTTAATGTGACAACTGACAACTTTTGCATATCAAAGAGGTAATTTAAATAATTAAACACCAGTGCCACCGAGGACTGTTGTTGGTCAGTTTCTACGATCCAGGTAGTGAATGCCTTCCAATGAGATTGATACTGTCTTTGTGTTGATAATGTATACTGATTAATCAACTTATGAGTCACACTTTCCCCAAACTGGCCTAGCCACTTTGACTTCTGAATATCCACAAGGCGAAAGTCAGCGAGGTCTTGAGGTTTCCAATTGTGTCTAAGTGGAAGTACGAGATCGGGAGCGACACCGGGTTCTCGCACCACGTCTTCAATTGATTGTACCAAACTTGGGCCGGCCACAACGGCGCGATCATCGAGACCATGCCTCGATAACCCCGTAGTTTGTGAACTACTTTGCACATTAAGGATGCGTCTGGAGGCGGAAATAGATAAATGGAGATCCATTTGTTCCAGTCTACCAGAAATGCGTCCGGACCCCCCGCCGGAGTCTGACTCTGGCGTGTGAGGTACTGAGGCAACTTGTGATTTGCCTCTTGACGCGAACAAGGCCACTTGATAGACATTTTGCTTGAGAGCCCATTCTACTTGAGTGCTCTGTCTCCGAGACAGAACGTCTGCCCATACGTTCGCCACGCCGGGCAGATATGTTGCATGAAGATAAATCTCTAGCCTTGCAGTTAGACGAAAGATCTTTTCCGACAACCCTTGTAACACTCAAGATCTCGCTGACCCTTGCTTCTGAATGCATGTCACTGCGGTCAGATTGTGCATTCTGAAGGCTAGGGACTTTCCCGCCTGGCTCATGCCGTGCTCCTGTAAAAAGAATAGGTGGACTAACAACTCCTTGGCATTGATATGAAGATGAATTGACCTGGATCATAGACCCTAACCCTGATGACCCATGTTTGACAGGGTACCTGATGCGTCCGTATCTATCCAGACCGTCGGAGGAGGAGCTGTCCATGTCAAGGAGTGAATTACTTCTGGCTTCGCCCAAGCCGCCAGGAGGTTGTGGATTAACTTTGGAATTTTCCGCAGTGTTTCCGCTGGCAACAGCGGAAAGCACCTGTTTCCTTCCAAAATTATTTGTTTGACCTTCAGACGACCTAACGGGACCGTCAGCTGTATCCAATTGAGTGAGCCCACCAGAGATTCCCAGATTCTCCTCGTTGTCGTCAGAGAATAAAGAAACCGAAAGAGTTTCCTCCGAAATCTCTGACGGTTGAACTCGCTCTGACTCAGAGTGAGAAACTCGGTTAACCCGGGAGCTGCGGGGAGACTCTTAAGAGTTCCCCCGGCGCACTGCGGGGAGACTCTTAAGAGTCAGAGAAAAAAAAAATCAACTTTTGACATCGAAAAAAAAAAAAAAAAAAAAAAAAAAAAAAAAAAATTGGCCCCTGGGCCATGCAAAATCTCAGTCCTCTACCTCCCCTCCTTCCCCACTTTCCTCCTCTCCTTCAGTTATCACCTATTTTCCCTGTTATTCCCTTATTCTGAGGTATATTTTCGTGCTAACATTAGAAATCCGATTGGAGGGTGTGGTCATCACTGATAGCAAGCGAGTGCAAGAGAGAGAGAGAGAGTATCGATCGACTGTGTCTCAGTGGCCTTGGGGGAAATTGGCGGGAAAGCAGATTGCCTCACCCATACATTATACAACTCGCGGGCTATATCTCCGATTTTGACCATCCAAACGCTGTTTTCACTCGTTTTATTGTTGTTTCAGGTTAATACCTTTATAATCAACCCATAATAGGCGCATATGGATAAGTATTAATGCTATTAATGGCACAATGAATATTTTAGTGACGGAAACACCTCAAATACGTCAGCACAGGGGGACGTTTCCAATTACCCCCATGCGCACTTCAGAGGTTAAGGCCCACCCATTGGATTTTCCTGGTGGGGATCAAGGTGGACTTTGCTAAGTTCACCTTGAACCCCAAGGCAGCTACATGAGTTAACACCTGTTGTACATGTTGGAGTCAAATTACTTTGGAATGAGCTACTATTAACCTCTGAAGTGCGCATGGGGGTAATTGGAAACGTCCCCCTGTGCTGACGTATTTGAGGTGTTTCCGTCACTAAAATATTCATTGTGCCATTAATAGCATTAATATTTATCCATATGCGCCTATTATGGGTTGATTATAAAGGTATTAACCTGAAACAACAATAAAACGAGTGAAAACAGCGTTAGGATGGTCAAAATCGGAGATATAGCCCGCGAGTTGTATAATGTATGGGTGAGGCAATCTGTTTTCCCGCCAATTTCCCCCAAGGCCACTGAGACACAGTCGATCGATACTCTCTCTCTCTCTCTTGCACTCGATTGCCATCAGTGATGACAACACCCTGCTTGCAACTCGCTAATGTTAGCACGAAAATATACCTCAGAATAAGGGAATAACAGGGAAAATAGGTGATAACTGAAGGAGAGGAGGAAAGTGGGGAAGGAGGGGAGGTAGAATACTGAGATTTTGCATGGCCCAGGGGCCAAAAAAATAAATATTTTTTTTTTTTTTTTTTTTTCGATGTCAAAAGTTGATTTTTTTTTTCTCTGACTCTTAAGAGTCTCCCCGCAGTGCGCCGGGGGAACTCTTAAGAGTCTCCCCGCAGCTCCCGGGTTAACCAGTCGTCGAGATACCATAACACCATGATTCCCTGATTTAGCCTGTCGGACTAATTTTGTGAAAATTTGGGGTGCCAGATTTAGACCAAAGGGCATTCTTTGAATGACAAACGTTTGATCCCCGTTGCGCAAAGCTAGATATTTCTGAAAACGTTTGTTGATGGGGACATGCCAGTAGGCTTCTGTTAGATCGATGGAACACATCCAACCCTGCGGCGGCAGTGTCAATCTGATCTGATTCACAGTCAGCATCCTGAACGACTGATTGTGAATATGGGTGTTCAGATAGGACAGGTCGATCACTGGCCTCATCTGCACACGGTCCCTTTTTGGCACCAGGAATAACCGGGATGTGAACACGGGTTGTGACAAAGGACTGGGGATAATGATCTGTTTTAGGGCCATCTCGTTGACGACAGATCCCACCTCTAATGAAACACGATTGAATTCTGTGGGGATACGTAAACGGGGTCGCCAGGACCACCGCCATGAGAGGCCCTTCCGGACCACTGTCCTTGCCCATGTTCGCCGGGGCCATGCCCGATGACAATCCCGGAAATTGCCAGTCGCATGACTGGTATTGTCCGGCAGTATTACTCTCGAATCCGGGTCGCCTTGCCATGGCACTGGGAGTGAGAGAGCCTTGTGGTGTCTCAGTTTTTTGGATTGGAGTGTTGTGACTCTGATTTAGGAATGGGGAGATGAGAGGCCTTGCTACCATCGCTACCGGGTTTACCCCTAGACTGCCCCCTGAACCAACGCCCTCTACCCCTGGACTGGCCTCGCCCACGAGATGCGCCGCTACTTCCTGGGGTTGTGTGAGTCTTTGATGACTGAAAGGACTGGGACTGACCACGAAATTAACTCTTAGCATTGAATTTTGTCTTAAATGATTGCTCACCCTTTGGCTTAGAAGTAGTGGCTGGTTGAGAGTCTAATAGAAAATTGACCGTGTGCCAGGCATCGTCAGAGGTAAGAGTTTTAGTGAAGACATTTGATAAAATTAGTCTCCTACCGATCTCTACAGGGAGTCTCCGCACCAGGTAAACCCTCAGATCTTGACGAACCCGTACTGCCTCAAAGAGAGCAGCTCGGATATCCCCAAGGGGCTGAATGGAGTTCTGGAGAAGGAGGCGCCTAGTAAGAGAAAGAGCCTTCTGGGTGCCAGCGTCCGTGACCGACTCAGTCGTCCTGGCCAGAGAGGCCGCAAGTTGGCGGCTGAGCAGGTATTGGACCGCTAGTCTCCAGGCTTTCTGCCTCATCTTGAAATCTTCATCAATCTGGACCTGTGTGGGAGAACAAAAGGGTTCAGACAACTGACAGAGTGATAACTTAGGGGCCCCCAAAAAGTCAAAAATATGTTGTGGGATCCCTTCTGCCTTGCCTACCGGCATAGAGAACCAATGATTGTCCTCTTGCGGGAGCTGATGACTGCTCTTATTAGTAATAGTGCTGGCAAACAGCTGGGCCTCTTGTCCCCATGCCGCCCACGGCCCTGACTCCCCCCCTTGAATGTGAACGACTGATGTACCAGCATAGTCTATGAAGGGTATTGAATTCAACTCTGGGGTCATACCCTGTAAAAGTTTCATATCATTGAACCCATCTGACTTTGTCCAATCTGAAAAGAGTTTCAAGGCAGGGGATGGCATGTAGACAAAATATTCAGGATTATAAATGGTGGGAATAGCTTTCACAATTACATCAAATACCTCACCAGATTGGTTCTTGGCCCTATGTTTCTTAGCCTCACTCGCCTCTATTACCCAATGATCCAGAACAGGGGACTCACCACCTGTAACTGTGGGCTGTGCGACCTCTGGGCGGTTTGGCTTAATGACAGACCAAGACGTATCAGGTCCGTATAACAGGGGCATAGGGCCCTTCTTAAAAGAAATTGATCGATCAAGTGGGGGAGGTAGCAATTAAATCAGAGAACAACTTCAGATTAGATGGCAAAATTGCCACGGCTCCCGAAGTGGTAGCCGCCGGAGTGACAGTGGGGGGAGGCATGTTTACGTCAAACTGAGTTTGAACTGGCACCTGCCCTAGAAGTCGCACCGCCGGGGCTACAGGTGCTGAAACTTTAACCTGTCGCTCATTCTTCACCTGTTTCATAAAGTATAGCCACTCCTGTAATTGTACACTTGAAATATAAACCCCACTTTCTTGTTCTGATTGGGATGCGGACTGGGACATCTCTGAGTCCTGCGTTCCCGAGTGCCGAGAAGAAGGTCGCTGGCCAGGCGACTCCTCCTCGACGTGTACTCCTTGATGGTGTAAAATGGATCCCGATAACCGGGCTGGGGGGGCTTGGAAAGCCTCCAACCAAGACTCGCCAGCCCGGGCAGCGGCATCGTGTGTTTCTGTTTGTGAGTTGAGAACGTTGAACTCAGAAAGGTCCCACAGGTTCAGATCCGATATTTCATACTCCATGGGCTCTTGAAACGATGCGGGCCGGTCAGAGGAGCACTCATCCTCCTGACGGCGAGACACAATACTGCTGCCCCTCTCCGATCCCAATACTGGAAAGACCTTAGGTTCAGGTTGTACACGGTGTGGGATGGTAAACTGGTGAGAGTGGCCTGAGACATTGCTAGCTGTGTCTCTGGGTGCCTCCTGGCGTGACGAAGACTTGTGTTCCGGCTTAGGTGGCGGTAACTGCGCCGCCGTCTTCGATGAGTAGGATCTTTTGGAGTGCTTCCGTTTGTCTGTATCATCGGCCGATGAGAGTGCGGCGGCGAAGTCAGAACGTGGCCTCTTAGACGCCTGTTGAACAGATGGCGACTTGGGCCTAGAAGTAACTCTGGGAGAGCGGGACCGATCACGCCAGGAAGACGAGGAGGGTACGTCCGGCGGATTCTTGGTCCTTGGTTGCTTAGATTGGCGGGAGGGAGTGTCACTATTATCAGCCGCAGGGGGCGAAGTAACTGAAGGCTCTTTAAGAAAATCCTCTAATAACTGGTCGTCCAACTGTAAAGATTTATGGGCCACTGTCTTACAGTACGTTACTAAACTGACTGTATATGGAGCAAAATTGTCTTAAGCTCGGTTCACACGAGCCGTTTTTGGCGGATCCGTATTTGGGCCTGTGACGTCACATACGAAAAACGGACGCGGAGAAGCAAAGTTGAAAGGAAATACAGACTGCATTCCAGAGCCCTGGCCAAACTCTGGGGAGCGGAACGTACTTCTCTGGCGTAAGGTAAACACCTACTAGACGATCGTCAACATGGATTGAGAAACGATCTTTCTTGGTGTTTATTTCTTTATTTTGAACGAAGATGAACCACCACTGTAATTCAATGCATATTAACTAGGAACATACATCAAAACCAAGCCATCACATAGCCTGCAGTTGCCCACATATTTAGATAAGTTCTGTTAATTCCTCTCCGTGACCATGTTAATGGAAATATATTGCGTATCATTGAATTACGAGTGTATAGTGGTTAATTCATATTATTAGTAAACTGATAATTAAAAGAAACTGCACTCGCAATTCATTCGTATAGGCCTACTATATAATTTACATTCATACATCAGATCACGATTAGAAACAACTTATGTGGGCAACGGTACCTGGACATAGACTAATTATATGCACTGTAGAAGGGAATCGAGATTTTATTGGAGAAACGTGTTGTTGTTGTTCTGTAGTTTTAATCTATGATTCTAGGTGTTCATTGTCTCTATCTGGAGGCGCGCGAAGCAGTACAACAAGTTAACTTTGGTGGTGCCGCGTCGGCTGCCAGGTACACGATCAATAGGTTAACATATTAAACTGCCTTAATATTTGCTTTGCCATTAAAATTATACATATAGCATATATTGTTATGCGATATTAACTATAATGTAATGGAAATTGGCAGAAAAATATTACACACATTTCACTTCAATATTCAATATACAGTACGTAACGTTCTTCTCGTGCGTACACCAAAAAGATGAATCGAAACCATCTTTTTGAGGGGTACGCATTTTGGTAAACAGCTTCCCGGTTCACACTACGTACACGCCGCATGTCTGTAAGTGACGTCACTCTGACGTCACGATTTTTTATACGTACCGTAAAACGGTACGAAAAACGGCTAGTGTGAACCGGGCTTTACACTGTCCATCTGAATGGGTTAAGCATGCATTACGTAAAACTGAACACTTGGGGAAAGATTTGGACAGCCAACGACCACGAGATCGATCCAAACAAGGTACACATTTAAAACAAAGGAGATGCCCAATGACCGCTAAATTTGTGCACCCCAATGCAGAGCAAAACGCAAAGGCACTCTTATCCATGACTCCCTCCGGCCAGGGAGATGCAGATCCTCCTAGGTGTCCCAACTGCGAACCTGAGGGTGAGAAAATTCCAAGAATCAATGCTCATAAGGACACGCTAGGATGGAAAAGCTAATATTAAAAATCTCCAACAATAAAGAGAAAGAAGAGTAGATTAACACTATACAATCTTAGTTCCCCTTACGTTAATTACATTCCCCAGAAATGCAAGTGAGTAGTTAGCAGAGCTGGGCACTTTAGCCAACACTTCTGCAAATAGCCAATTCCGCCATGGCGGAAGTGTAATTTTGTTGGCGAATTAGCGTTGGCGCCAAAATGGCTGCCTATTTTCGGGTTTGAAGCTCTGGAAAGTACCTCCATGTTGCAAACCTCGAGTCCGCAAAATAAAAATTCCAGCCGCCAGCCAGCCCTGGGCCGCTCCTGCAGCTCCAGCCAAAAAAGTCATGTGACCAAGCCAACTACCTGCGTTCTGGAATCTAGGCCTATATATCGGCTCTTCACGTTTGTTCACTTACTTAGCAAGCGTCGAGCTAACACCTACAAGTGAACATGGAGTCTACCATCATGCCTACCGCAGCTGCCAACAGCATGGGGAGCAGTTCACCACGATCATCCGACAGTGATGCTGCAGAGCATGCAGAAATCGAGGACCTAAGCCACCCCTGGCCCCACCTAGAAACCTTTTATGGGCCTGTAATTACCAAGAAGATTGTCTCTGGAGAAGGGCTTTATAACTTTATAATATAGCCTAATTTAAGATTATAAAGTTAGGCTATCGTTAATTTGATTGATAGCCTGTTAATTTTTAACCTAAACTAATGTTATTAGGCTACCCTAATCCCATCAAAATGCCTCAAAGCATGTAGGCCTAGGCTAAGTCTAACTTCTATATAGGCTAGGCTATAATAGCCTAGGCCTAGGTCTATAATCACTAATCCCATCAAAATGCCTCAAAGCATGTAGGCTAAATATTGCATGTTCTAACTTCTAAATTATTATAGCCTAGGCCTATAGGCTAATTACTAATATAAGTAATTTTATTAGGCTAGGCCTAGGCTACCCTAATCCTATCAAAATGCCTCAAAGCATGTAGGCTAAATAATATTGCATTTTCTAACTTCTATATATATAGGCTAGCCTAGGTCTAGGCTATAATCAGTCAATCACTAATTCCATCAAAATGCCTCAAAGCATGTAGGCTAAATATTGCATGTTCTAACTTCTATATATATAGCCTAGGTCTAGGCTATAATCACTAATTCCATCAAAATGCCTCAAAACATGTAGGCTAAATATTGCATGTTCTAACTTCTATATATAATATGTACCGGTAGCCTAGGCCTAGGTCTAGGCTATAATCAGTCACTAATTCCATCAAAATGTCTCAAAGCATGTAGGCCTAGGCTAAATATTGCATGTTCTAACTTCTATGTATAGGCCTAGGCCTATAATCACACTCATTTTATTAGTGTCAAGTAGAAAGTGTTAATTTTGAAAGTATCATATAGGCCTAGACTAAATTTAGCCTACAATAAAATTTTATTAAATTTTGATCTGAAGCTAGGCCTTTATTCTGAGCATTAAAATTAATAGGCCTAGGCTACTTTCTATTAAATTACTTAATCTATCTAAAGTAGACCTATCTAGGCATATATAGCCTATTGCCATTCCCAAAGGGGGGCCCACGAATAAATCGCCTCCTTGCACCTCTGTGATCCGGCGTACCTCCTCCTGAATGGTGCGGAATTGCGAATACTGATTATTACTGAAGCACTCTCCCCATAAACAAGTTGCCCCAACGTTTTACTGCCCATGTGGACAAACTAAGTGCCCTATGCTATATATATTAACCCTTTCACTGCGGGTGACATTCTGGAATGTTTTGGCAATTTACAGCAATTTCCAAGCTTTAAAAGCCTGTATGTATATCCTTTGGAAGTTGGGCAACATTATATTTAAGTAAATATCTATATTTATTGACATTAGAGATTGAATTTATTGATTTACCCTTGATTCTGTAGGCTAGTTTAAATTTAAAATTAATAAAAAACAGTTTGTGTTTGCATATTTGCATTTGAGGACTAGAAATGTCACAAGGTTTGCACATTTGTGTTTGCTGAAGTTATGTTCTGGGTTTGCTGATTTGTGTTTGCTGACTTGACTTTTTGTTTGTGGTGCCCAGCTCTGGTAGTTAGTAGCCTATCATGTGCTACATGTGTATATAACTTCTTACCTACAGTAAGTGACCAACACTGACCTCATCCGGTTTTGTTATGAAAGAACTAAACCCGGCGACCAACTCTACTTATGGATCTATTGTCTTTTCCCTGCAGCGGACCAGCGCCTTGATATAAGCTATACAGATTACTGAAATACCTCAAGATAGGAATGGGTGAGTTTGTTTCTCGGCTCAGCCGTTATCTTCCCGGCGGCAGTGGCTCCCCACTATTAACCACCAGGATAACGTTCGGACAGTACCAAGCAACGAATGTTTTCTCTGTTAAGTTTATGCGGCGGAAATTTTGTTTTAGTGGAGGCGGGTTAGCCGAACTCTCTCAAGAAAACAATTTTAGTAAAATGCCGGTCAAACCGAAATTAGACTAGACGCCATAAACAAAACAGACAAAATCCAATCTATCCCGCGCCAAACAAGGATAATCTGAATTTTAACATAGCTCTAGATATTTCCCGGCAGAAAATACGCGTGAAACAACTAGAGGCTCGTTGACTAAGTCTCACTCTTCACAAATCCCGTCGGAAGGGCCAACCCTCCAGAATGGATAAAACTACGTACACAAATATGGCATAGTTAGGCCTATACATGAATAATACAATATCAATAATAACACTCCCTAGCCATACGTAAACAACCTACATTAGGCCAACTAGATGGGGCAGGTGACGATGATATCAATATTAATAGCACAAACCTGCGATCCAGCGAAGACCCGAGATAACACGTAGAAATCACAAAGCGTAGGATGAAGAGCAGCATGGCTCCGTGCAAGACCCCTCAACTACGTGAGAAAATCAAAGTTGCACTAGCCCACATGGAAGCATACTGTTGCACACCCAAAGTGGACCGAACAACAGGCCCCGGTTCACTAAAAGAAGCCTCATGACTAACAGTGAACTAACATTGAGCTTGGGTAATAAAACAAGCAATTGGGAGCCTCGCCTTATCACAACGAGGACTCCACCTAACACACTCGCCTTTACAAACGTACCCGGAAAACAGTCTCCAGGGCCCGCGAAAGGACGTTCACAGCCTACTCCTAGTCTATAAGCTACCTATCCTCAGCACTTAGCATGTACATATGAGCAAAAGATTCACCATGTCCGAGGGGAGGTGAAGAATGAAGGAGAGCTGGAGCGTCCTCGAGACACGTCCGACTCAAGCGGGCCCGGGAGAAATAAGGGCGAGTGATCGCTTCGGTGAGTGAGCATGTACATATGAGCAAAAGACTCACCATGTCCGAGGGGAGGTGAAGAATGAAGGAGAGCTGGAGCGTCCTCGAGACACGTCCGACTCAAGCGGGCCCGGGAGGAATAAGGGCGAGTGATCGCTTCGATGAGTGAGGCGAAGTGTGCGGAAATAGCAGACTCATGAGAAGCGCAAAGCTAAGATCAAGTTTAATTTTTATTTAAATTATTTTTTGCTAGTTTTTTCTAGTAGTGGTACCCACATCATATAGGACGAGTCCGTGAGTGTTTTTTTAGAGCGTTACGCTCACGATGTGTGGCAATCATATTTTGATCTCTCCCGGGCGGGAAGTTTGAAAGACAAGCTTGAGTTCAAAGATTGGCCATAAACAATGTTAAGGCACATCGTCAATGATAAAGGGGCCACTAATAAATATATGTATCTGTCAGTCAAGGCTGACAATTTTCAAATGCATATACTGTACCTGTATATCAGGTATGCTTATAACTCATATGGTTAACGTATGATATATTATGTCATACCCTGATCTCCCTACAACTTCGCTGTCTGTGTACATCCATTGTCCTTGCATTTGTCTATGCATTGCTCTACATACGTGCCTGAATATATGTGACATATTTCAATTGACACGCTTGTAACTGGACTTTTCGTAATATGCACCAGACAGTTACGCTCTTTTTCATAAACTCCCTAGTTATATATGTCTTTTCATTGTCATTTTTTATTAGGGCTTGGTGTTGTAGATTGGATGTTCGCCTCCAATTTGGTACTCAATCACTACGTTGAATAACATAGAGGCTACTACTAAATTGGGAGGATCGACAACCTCCCACCAAACCAAATAAGGAAAACCTTTTATTTGGTAGTAGCCTTTGAGTCAGAGTCTCCCACCCTCTCGCCAAAACCCTGCCCATCCAATCTAGTCTGATTACTTGATACTTTGATACCGTCTTTATGCTAGATGCAGGTACCATGGGGGTTTATGCATGCGCCATGAGGGTCTAGATTAAATGGGAAACTATTCTAAACTTTCTCTTTTCTACTCTCACCCAAATTTTCTATTTTTCTATTCAAATAGTGGCCCCGAAGTGTGTACAACGTACCTAGTAGAGAATTGAGGTGCATCTTTAGAAGATATTGGTTAATCGCGCAAGTGATTCCGATAAATCGGCCGCTGTGGACGAGATTATACAAGTGTATAAAGCACTACGTTGGATACTCTGAGGCAACTACCAAATAAGATGTTTTCCTTATTTGGTTTGGTTGGAGGCTGTCAAACTTTCCAATAATGCAAAATACAAGTATGTAATATGTATTTGCCAGGTACAAACAGTGTATGTAAAAATAATATGAGTATGTAATACATAGTTTCATAAAATACAAAGTATGTAGTGTATATGTTCATGAATAATTAGAATTTAAGTACTCTATAATTAAGTTATTATAGGTAATAACAATTATTGCATATGTCTTTTCTATAAGGTGCATTTAATGGTACCCACCTTATTACTTTTATATACTCTTCTTATTAAGTAGTTTATACACAGTATCGTGTTTTTCTGCCTCCTTTTATCCATTATTCTGGGTTGAGCATATGAATGTCCCTGCCCCAGTCGTGGTATTCTAGGCTCTCACGTCATTGACGGAGAGAGCTACTGCTAAATTATGAGTTTGACAACCTGAAGGGAAGGAAGGAAAACCTAATATTTAGCAACGGCTCCATTGCCAATGACATTTATTACCCTCCCTCCTTCCCCTTCTCATACACATGCCCAACTTGATATATGATTAGAGAAGGAATCTCGCAAGATGGCGAGTGATGGCAACTGAGTATGGGATGCTGGGAAGACAAAATAGAGGATTCATAGCAAAACAATCGTGCTGTTCAAACTAATTATTAGTAAATTCTTTTTTATTTTTTCACTTCTAATGGCTCCGCAAGAATGATGTTCCTTGGGAACTATTAAAGGGTACCCCTAAGAATGATTATGGTTCTCGACCGACAGTTGGATGGTAAATCCGGTCTCATAGAGACCCGGAAGAGGCCATATATATCATATTGGCTCTCACGTCATTGACTACGGAGCCACTGCTAAATGTACGTTACCTAGTAGAGAATTCATGAGCATTTCTTGAGATGTTCTTCAAAGTATCGCAGCACAAGGGGAAGCTAACAAGCCTCTTCCAGCCCTAGGGCAGGACTTGCAGATACAGTACTAAGAATTATGGTAGATACTCCAAGGCTACTACTAAATAGGAGGTTACCTCATTTGGGTTATTGGAGGGTTGTTAAACCCCCTATTAGACAAGCAAATATGCCAAAAGGCCTTTAACATTTATAATGATGATGATGTGTTGCAAGTTAGTGTGTCTCACTCACCACTAAAGTGCTGAGATACAGAGATAAGCATCTGTACAAAGTGCAGCCTAGTATTGTATAGTATAAGTCCCTCCATAATAGTTGTAACTAGAGTAAAGTTAGGGAGCTTATGCTAGGCTGCACTTTGCCCCTGTGTTCATTATCTCGTCTTTGTCCTTTGGAGCTTGTAGTGGGCGAGCTATGCAGTCAGGTATATACGGACTACTGCATATTAAGGGTTACCTCGGTTAACCTCATATGAAACATTACAAATTCTCACTTACTCCAAATTCTTGTTTAATTATGCAATATGCATGCTACTAGATAAGAAGAGCACAACATCAGGTGTGAGTAGTCTGTCCATCCATCTCAGGAAGTGAACTCATTTTCTTTTGGTTAAGAGCCAAACGCACTAACTGATAAAGTACAGGATGCCCGTTTCAGTAATAATAGTGAATTAACAGGTGCCTTAACTTGAGTTATGGTGTTATATATATGTAACTCATGCTGTATAATATAACTAAATATATTATTTCTTTTTGTTGGACAGTTTCTGCAAAGATCCGCAACCTGACGGACTTCCACCTACGGCTCCTTCATGGGGTGGTGCCAGCCCCGTCTGGGCTGGATATTGCCACCACTCTCAAGTACTTCTCACAGACTCTGCTTGGTAAGGACTTTTAGTACTCACTGTTAAGTACTGGTACATTTACGCTCACCGGTAACCCAAACAGCATCAGATACGTAAATTCTATGTACTTCAGGTTTAGTGCATTGAGCGTCAGGTGTCTAGAATCTATGCACTTGGCTTCGCGCGCAACTTAATTTAGTTAAGTGCCAAATTTGGGCCGTGGGGATGGTGCGATGGGTGTTGCCATATGTATTAAAATACAGAAGAAAAGAAAACCAAAAGAGAATGTAGAGAAGAAGAAAACAGAAAAGAACAAGAAAGGATAAACGGGAGAAATTAAACCAACCGAGAGGAATGCCGCGACCCCACCCCAGACAGCGATGTCAAGGCCAACCACCAGGAAAGAGAAGAGAAGTGGCCGACTCGCCAAGTTGGAACCAGCTAACCCCATCACGATAGGAAAAACAACTTGCCTGAAGAGAACCAGTACTACCACCAAGAAAGTACTGTTCTCACAACCATTTTAAATATGACTTTGTTAAGAATGTATATATATATATATATATATATATGTAATTAATATTAAGGAAACAATAAAACATTAAAAAGACAAAAAAACAATGAGTATAAGAGTATAATTAATATGCAAGTAACATGTCGAAAAATGAACTACAGAAGTAAGCCAAGTGTCATAGAATTAAAACCATATACACAGACCTGTACATTACGAGAGTCTGATAAAAACATCTCAAAGAGATGCTTTCTGCCTTATATGAACAGCTATGTACACTCACGCGTACTAAAAGCTGCTCAGGGGTGGGGCCTTCCTTCCCCTACCCAACCCTGGGCAGGTGGAAGGGGGGGGAGTCGTGTCCAAGTCTACCCCCACCTTCCACCCCCAAACTATCCCCAACTCCCCTACCTTCCTCCTCTGGCTGCTAGTTAGTGATCAGCAACGTATGTTCTCATGTCTTATAAATTATAGCTAAACCATCATTGCACACTCTTACAATGGCCTACATTTAAAATGTATTAGGAATTCAATACAATATATATTGTCATTCTAAAAATTAGTTTACATACAACGTCGGCTTGAATTTCGGTTGTTGGGGTCTTCTGCCTGCCTGCCTCTCTCTCTCTCTCTCTCTCTCTCTCTCTCTCTCTCTCTCTCTCTCTCTCGCTCGCTCTCGCTCTCGCTCTCTCTCTCTCTCGCTCTCGCTCTCTCTCTCTCTCTCTCTCTCTCTCTCTCTCTCTCTCTCTCTCTCTCTCTCTCTCTCTCTCTCTCTCTCTCTCTCTCTCTCTCTCTCTCTCTCTCCTGCCCCACCACACCGTGCATGCTGCCTTTCCCCTCTGCCCTCACCAGTATCTTGTAACTTAGTTTTACCAATATCCCTTATAAACTACCTAACCTATTTTTACATATAAATCTCTCTTATATACATACTTGTCTCTCTCACTAACTCTCACTATATAGAACATCCCGAATTACAATCCCCACATCCCATTATTTAAATCCTTCTTGCAAAAATCTTGGTCTGCCACACTCAAGCTATAGAAAATCCCTCTATAAGCTTAAATATCTCCTCCTTGTCTAAATACCTCCTTTGATTAGTCCCACACCATCTCCCAGCTGCCTATCCATTGTAATTCCTAGTTTTCAATAACTCCCTCTCACTCTATCACTCTCTCTCTCGCCCTCTCCTCCCAACTCCCCCCCAACAAAAGGCACCGCCACCCCGACAACAACATCCGCTTTACGAGGAGTGCCCCACCCGGGTGAATACAGCCCCCAATAAACTAATTCTCTCTCTCTCTCTTCCCAACTCCCCCCCCCCCCGCCTCTCTCCCCTCCAACGACTTCCGTTTACGAGGAGTGCCCCACCAGGGTGAATACAGCTCCTCATAAACTAATCCTCTCTCTCTCTCTCTCTCTCTCCCTTTCGTTCTCTCTCTCTCTCATTCTCTCACTTCCATTTTCTCACTCTCACCCCCGCCCTTTTCTCTCTCTCTCTCTCTCTCTCTCTCTCTCGTTCATATCTCTCCATCTCTCTCTCCCTTTCGTTTCCTCTCTCTCGCTCATATCTCTCTCTCTCTCTCTCTCTCTCGCTCATATCTCTCTCTCTCTCTCGCTAATATATATATATCTCTCTCTCTCCCTCCATCTCTCTCCCTTTCGTTCTCTCTCATTCTCACCCCTCCCCTCTCTCTCTCTTTCTCTTTTCCTCTCATCCCAATAAATTTCCCCCCCCACTCTTTCTTTCTTTCTTTTCCTCTCATCCCTAGTTCGTCCCCCCCCCCCCCCCCCCCCCCTCCTCCCCCCCCCCCCCCCCCACCACCCCCCCCCCCCACCCCCCCCCACCCCCCACCGGTGCTGCACCGCTTCCGGAGCTACCGCCAAGTGTCAACAAGTACCACCGGGCCCCCCCCCCCCTTCAAACCCCGGTTTATGAGGGGAAATAGGGGTATAAAATAAGGGCCATAGGACCATCCCCCCCCACCCCCAAAACCCGTCCCAAATTTATTTCTAAAGTGCCGACGTAACAGACACTATCCTCAACCCCCACCAACACCTTGCAACCTGCATCATCAACATCGGAACAACTTTTAAGGGAAGTGACCACTCCAACATTTTGTACCTTTCGTTTTTTGCAAATTCTCCCTCACTAACCCCAAATCATGGCACCGATCAGAATTAAATGCCCCTCCTGTAACAAGAACTACTACAAGGAATGGTATCCGCGTCATGGGTATCCAAATGCCAAGTGTTTTATGTGTTTAACTGGTGAAAACTTTTTGCTCTTGGAGTGCACATTAGAAGCACACAAGGCACAGGTTGACGAACTGAAGCGAGATAATCTCACACTAAAGGAGACTGTAGGTGTACTTTCGCATCAAAATTTCTCACTAAAAGAGCGAGTAAAGGACATAGAGAGTAAGCAAGTCGACGTTGTTAAATATCTTCAAAAAGAAAACCCATCCAATGATCTATATCAGACAGTAGTCAACAGGCGTAACAAGAACAAATCCCAAGGGAATGGGAAAGCGACACCAGGTATCCCTATCAAAAACAGATTTGCTGTTCTCGCCGAAAACAACGAACACGAGGTAACTGACCACGTGAATGGGAATGGGAATGGAAAAGCGACACCAGGTAACCCCATCAAAAACCGATTTGCACACGAGGTAACTGACCACGTGAAAGCAAGCTCGAAAGGCAAGAAAACTCCTGACAGGAGAACAACGAAACCATCAAATCACGGAGTCAGCGGGAAGGAGAAACTCACCCTAGTATATGGTGACAGTCTCATGCGAGGTCAAGGAGCTGCCTTTGCCACCAAGAACAGAGGAAAAAGGTCAGTAAAGGTCATTCCAGGCGGTAAAGTCGAACATATCCTGAAAGACATAACTAACTCCGCCATACCAGAGGGCACCTGTGTAGTCGTCAATGTTGGCTCAAATGACTGCTTTGACGGAGGTAAGGCCCCAATTAAGACCATAGAAAAAGATTTTGAGAACCTAATTAAAGTCATGAAAAGGAAGACCACGAAATGTGTGGTTAGCGGCGTCATACCCCGGATTAAAACAAGCTCATACGGACAAAATAGAGCCATAGAAATTAACAACGCAGTCAAGGTCATGTGCGAACAAGAGAAGGTACTGTATGTGGACAATTGGACCACCTTTGTAGGGAACTCGTCCCTGTACAGCGGAGATGGCATTCATTTATCAGAAAAAGGCGTTCAGCACATGAGTGACACCCTAAATCAAGCAACCTACATTGCCCACGAAAACAACGCCAGTCAGGACCGAGAAATAACTATGCTAATAGACTCCTCTGAGTATTGATATCGCTACCCCCGGAAAAGCCCTCCCACACCCCACCCAATCAAACTCCACCCGCACAGTTAAGAGAAATAAATAACCCCACCCAACCCTTAGAAGTCCATCACAACCATTTAAAGGAAACCGTCAACCCCAATGGCCCACAAGTTGCGAAAACTTACCTACCTGAACCACAAAACAAACTAAACAACCCCACCCAACCCCATCCAAGCCAACCCAACCAACTGAATGAATTTGACAACCCGCCGCGGCTTCAAGTCATAACCCCAAACCCATCCTCACCAATAAGAAAAACAAATCCAGCGCATGCTGAGAGAAATGATATAAAAATAATATCCATAAATGCCTGCTCAATAAGAAACAAAATAGACGAACTCAAATGTCTGTTATTAAATGAGAAAGTTGACGTTATTTGTATAACGGAAACACATCTGAACCTTAAAAATAAAGATCTACTTCATGAATATCACATAGAGCCATATAAATTTTTTCATAAAGACCGTAACAATGGAAAACAAAGAGGGGGGGTTGCAATGTACGTTGCAACCTACTTAAACCCAGTCGAGGTGACTCTCCCCGAAAGTAATGCAGAAATAGTGTGCGTCAAAATAAATACAAAAAACATGAACTTAAATATCACTACAGCGTACCGACCACCGAGACTAACTGTTGCCGATGATACAATTTTTTATGAAATACTAGAGAAAACCCTTAATTCCGACGAAACAGTTTTACTAGGTGACTATAACCTCCCCCTAATTGACTGGAATACCACGACCGGAAAAATGCTGAGTCACGCCTAATGACAAGCTTCATCCAGGACAATTTTTTGACTCAACACGTAAAACAGCCGACGCGAGACAGGAATATACTAGACCTCGTAATCACTACCCAAGAAAATTTATTATCAAACCTGGATGTAGGTGAACATCTGGCAACGTCCGATCATAAAATCTTAAGAATCAACGTTATAAGCAAATATTCCTCAGTAAAAACAACAGGAATGGTTTCGGACTTCAAAAACGCAAATTATGACGGACTTAAGGAATCGCTATCAAACATACACTCAAACCTCATAAATATAAACGAAGTAAATGAACTATGGGGACATTTTAAGTCTACAATTACAGAAGCGCATAAACAATTTGTACCCATGAAACCAAAACGTAGTACGAAATCAAGTATGCCCCCTTGGTACAGTAGAGACATTGGCAAGGCAATAAGGAAAAGGAATCAACTCCACAAACTTGTAAAAAATAACACAAACACTGAAGTAATTAAAAACTTGTACAAAAATAGTAGAAGGGAAGTGAAAAAAATAATTAGGGCGAACAAACAAAATTACGAAATGACTATTGCCAGAGAAAGTGCCACAAACCCCAAAAAATTCTACAGTTACGTAAACAAAAATAAACAGATCAAAAGCGGAATCGGACCGCTAATAGAAGATGGCCAGACAATAACAGGCGACACAAACACGGCAAATCTGCTCAACAAATATTTTGGCTCAGTTTTCACAGAAGAAATTATCGATCATACCCTTGAAAATAACACCTCAACTCATGAGATAGGAGATTTCACCATCAGTGTTACCGAAGTACAAAGCAAATTGAGTAATTTAAATGTAAATAAGACCCCGGGACCCGACATGCTCCACCCGAAAATAATTAAGAATGTCAAGGACGAAATAGCAAAACCCCTGACACAACTATTTAACTTATCACTACTACAGGGGATTGTACCGAGTGATTGGAAAGATGCGAACATTACGCCGATATACAAGAAGGGTAGCAAGGCCAAAGCGAGTAATTACAGACCAATTAGCCTAACTTCAATTGTAGGAAAAATCATGGAAAAAATCATTAGAGATAAGATTGTAGATTACCTCGAATCAAACAACCTAATCAAAAATAGTCAACACGGCTATTAGATCAAATAAGTCATGCCTAACAAATTTGATTGAATTTTATAACAAACTATTCACATATAACGACATGACGAAATCACTAGATATAATCTTCTTGGACTTTCAAAAAGCTTTCGACAAGGTGCCTCACCGAAAACTATTGGCTAAACTGGAGAGGATAGGTATCAAAGGTGAAATTCATTCTTGGATAAAAAATTGGCTTACGGACAGAAGACAGAGAGTGGTGATAAATGGAGTGGAATCGGAGTGGGAGCCTGTCACTAGTGGAGTTCCACAGGGTTCAGTCCTTGGACCGGTCCTGTTTCTCATTTACATTAACGATATCGATGTAGGGGTAAACAACACCATTTCCAAATTCGCCGACGATACAAAAATAGGAAATACAGTCCTGAACGAAGATGATAGAAATGCGTTGCAATCTGATTTAAACAAGATATCAGAGTGGTCGAAAAAAATGGCAGATGCCCTTCAATGTCGATAAATGTCAGGTGCTGCAGGTTGGTAGCAGAAATATGAAATACAAATACGAAATGAATGGCAAACAAATAAAAACCGCAACGGTAGTAAAAGACCTAGGGGTACTAATATCTGAAAACCTAAAAACTTCCGACCAATGTATAGCAGCTGCAAATAAGGCAAACATAGCATTGGGCTTTATTAAACGAAAATTTACATATAAACATGAAAACGTAATAGTGCCACTGTTCAAAAGTATGGTGAGGCCCCACCTTGAATATGGTGTGCAGTTCTGGTCACCTTATCTGATCAAGGACATTGTAAGACTCGAGTCAGTACAGCGTTAGAGCGACGAAGATGATACCCTCATTAAGAAATAAACCATATGAAGAAAGACTTAAACGATTGAACCTGTTCTCATTAAAAAAGAGGAGGTTGAGGGGTCAGCTTATTGAGTGCTTTAAGATACTAAAAGGTTTCGACAAAGTCGATGTAAATGCACTATTCACATTAAACAATACTAATCAAACTCGCGGAAATGGAATGAAATTAAAAACCAAAAAGGCAAACCTAGATGTCACAAAGAGTTTCTTCACCTACAGTGTGGCGACAGAGTGGAATAAACTACCAGCGAGAGTGGTGGAGAGCGACACAATAAACGCCTTCAAGGGAAGGCTTGACCTCTATCTGCAGAGGGCTGGGGTGATATGAATGAAAAAAAAAAAAAAAAAAAAAAAAATGTATGTATGTATGTGTGTGCACTGTACAGTATGTATATATATACTGTATATATATGTGTGTATGTATGTATGTGTATATGTATGTGTATATATATGTATATATATATATGTATATGTATGTATGTGTATGTGTGTATGTGTATATATGCATATATGCATATTATAGTTTGTAAGGCCAGACTGCCTAGTAAGGACCTTGAGGTCTGTGTGGTCTGTGTATCTATGTAGCTCTATGTAGCTCTCTCTCTCTCTCTCTCTCTCTCTCTCTCTCTCTCTCTCTCTCTCTCTCTCTCTCTCTCTCTCTCTCTCATCTCTCTCTCTCTCTCTCTCTCTCTCTCTCTCTCTCTCTCTCTCTCTCTCTCTCTCTCTCTCTCTCTCTCTCTCTCTCTCTCTCTCTCTCTCTCTCTCTCTCTCTCTCTCCCTACGAGTTCAGCTCATTGAAGTTTTTAAAATATGTTTTACCTTCCCACCGTGAACCCTACACTTGGATGAACGAAATAAGACGAGATAAATGGTTAGCTATTAAAACTTCGGAGATTTCAAGTTCTCTTTCATTAATTGATACTCAATTTCAATATATTCGTTAATTATAGGCTGGATGACACCCACCCCACACGCTTAGAATACGGCTGTGACTCTCACTGTCTCTCATAGCATACACTTTCTCCAATACCAAGATGTAACAGGTCTGAATGGGGTATATATATCCTTTCATCTGTGTGTGTGATGAATGTTGCCTACATTTGATAAACAATAGAAGAGAGTTGATGCTAGAACTGTCTGTTAAACCTTAATCTTTAGTTGGGCGTTTGTAGAGATGAGAAGCTGGGATTGCAGACAGAGACAGAGGAGGGGGAAGTGAGAAGGCGAGAACTGCTACTCGGGGGCTCGATATTCAACCTTACTATAAGTTAACACCGGCTTTTACTGTAATTAACATCGAGTTCTAGACATAATTGATTGCAAAATGAGTTTATAGAACACGTAGAATGAAACATAGACCGTTTATAGTATGCACTGTATTGCATAAATGGAACAATCTGAATGACATGATAAACAAAACAATCAGTAACAGTCGCAACACTATTCCAGCTAATATTTGCCGTTTGTCCTTTCCGTATTTGGTAAATAGGCCCGACTGCCGTAAGTTACTTGAAAACATATGATAAGATGGTAGAGGGCATGTTGTTGCTGTTCCCCAAGCTGCCTGGCCGAACAGCCCCAAGGCCCCGAGCAACGCCAAGGCCACAACCGAGTGCCCCTCACAGAACCCTCCCCGCCGACCACAATAAACCTGGGTGACCGAAGCCACTCCATGGCGGGGAGCTGAGGAGGGTGAGGAAACACCCGGAAAGCCAAAGCCCCACCCAGGGCCCTGTGCCCCTCAGCAATTATGAAGAGAAAGTTGAGGGGCAAAGGAAAAATGTGACGCTTTGGCTTCCAATCTTGGTAGATTGGGAGGTCAATCCACGGAAGAGACGCCGTCACTTGAGATCTAGAAAATATACAAGTAAAAGGCACAGTCAGAGTAAGCTATGGGTATGGCAGAGATCGCTCAGTTCTCACTCTGATAGACCAGCCCATCACCACATGACTAGAACCCAATCCTCTCAGCAACAGCTAGGAAAGGCCCTAGAAAGCCGCCTTTGGCGGGGGGATAGCTCCCCTATTTCAACCCCTTTCGGGGTTGGGCACCCGCTCATTCATGGTAGAGGGCATGTTGATGTGTATGGCAATGATAGTGAATATATCATCCTAAATACTGTATGAAATTGGATTTAATTATGGTATCATCATATTCAAATCACAGTAAACCTTGGTCGAGAGAGAGAGAGAGAGAGGCAGGCAGGCAGGCAGGCAGGCAGAAGACCCCAACAACCGAAATTCAAGCCGACGTTGTATGTAAACTAATTTTTAGAATAACAATATATATTGTATTGAATTCCTAATACATTTTAAATGTAGGCCATTGTAAGAGAGTGCAATGATGGTTTAGCTATAATTTACAAGACATGAGAACATACGTTGCTGATCACTAACTAGCAGCCATAGGAGGAAGGTAGGGGAGTTGGGGATAGTTTGGGGGTGGAAGGTGGGAGTAGACTTGGACACGACTCCCCCCTTCCACCTGCCCAGGGTTGGGTAGGAGAAGGAAGGCCCCACCCCTGAGCAGCTTTTAGTACGCGTGAGTGTACATGCCTTCTATAAACAACTATCATTTTCTATTTCAAATCAAACAGACCACATATACTTCTTTCAGAGTTGTAAGCCAACAAACTTTTTGCCTTCGATAAATCCCCAGATAAGATATTGACCACCAGAATTACCAACCTATTCAGTCACTAAGAGTAGGCCTCGAATAACCTTAAATAAACTTAGTATGCATGAAGTTTTACATAAGTAAGAATCTCAGTAGTAACTATCCTAAATAAATCTAAACGAAGTAGAGGAGGTAATGCCCGTAAATAAGCGTTAGAATAATATAAGAACTACCAGCGCAGTCTAAAAACTACACGCGTGCGAGGCTAGCGAGATGCGACCCCCTTGACCCACAAGACTGCCATATTCACCCCCTCACCAACAAGCTAGTACTATGATATCAATTATATGTTCGCTATGTACTATCCTTAAGATAACCACTAATAAATGTTCCAGAAGTATAAGACAAATGAACTACATATTTATTAATTATCATAGTAGTGCCCCTTTCTATAGAAAATAATTAATACATGTCCGGGGTCAGTTAAAAAAAAACTTCTCCCCCCTCTGTGTCAACAAACTATCTGAGACAAGACCCTTCACTGCCACCAGGGCGACCAACTTAAAAATCTTGCCAGCAAGCTGACAATATGATAACAAATATATGTTCTCTACGTCTACTTATAAAAATATAACTAACTAATGTGGGGAAGATAGAATAAGCCTTACTCATATAATTTTTGCTAACAATAGCAGTGCACAGCTACCATAAAAATAAATAATACTTTCGCAGCATCAGACAACACTCAACTTTAAACCCCTTTCCCTGTTTTAAAACTTGCCAGCAAGCTAAGCATATTATGACCAATATAATATGTTCTCCATGTGCTACTTATAAATAATCACCAACAAATGTTAATAAGATCGAAGATGACTTGTTTATATAATTCTCACTAACCATATCAATACACAATTCTTATAAGAATAAATTATAATTTCCCGGGGCCTGACAACACCTAGCTCCCCCCCCTTTTCCCCCCGTTTTGAAAACTATATAAACCCCGAGAAACGAGGAAGAAGCAAGTAGAAATAAAGCTTTCATGAGATCGGCATCCCGCTCTGAAGGAATACTCATTTTTACCCAATCCAAGAATATTTATTGATAACGGCAAACCGGACTCCTTATACTATCTGTGAATATATTAACTTTATTTGAGGATCTTTGTTATTTGTTGCAACCCAACCACTTAACATAGAGACCTTTAATAGTTATATATATATATATATATATATATATATATATATATATATATATATATATATATATATATATATATATATATATATATATATATATATATATATATATATATATATATATAAGTATTAAAATCATAAAGTGGTATGTCCTCCTCCACTTATGTTTTAATAACTTTAATAGTGCAATAGTATATATATATGATTAACATTATTATTTCTGGCATCCCTGAACTTAATATAGTTACCCCTATTAGATTAATTTCAAGATAGTTAAAACGTTGAAAGATCCAGGCAACCCTACCTTTCAACATTTTTCTATTAAGAAGTTATACTGGCATTTCCTCACAGAGATCTACGGTAGAAAGATCTTTTGTGTTAGAAGGGTTTAGCGAGATACCTTCACGGGCACTCTGCATATATAAATATTTATTAGTGGCCCCTTCATCATTGACGATGCGCCTTAACCCTTGTCTAGCGGGGGGTTTTGGGCTATTTTGGGCATATTCAGGCCCTCTTGAATGATCAATCAAGTATCTGCATGAAAAGAAATGTATTCAGCAAAAAACTAGGCGCTAAAAGCTTCAAAATGAGACCAGAACGAGCTACGTAGCACTCGTCGTTCTCACGCAGTGGTACCACTATCATGGGAGTTTAGCGTATAGCGGCATATTTTTTCCAGCTACGCTCACTACTGGCAACACTGCCGGCCTCTTGAGAACAAACTGAGCGTGAGTCAGTGGGCGGCGGTAAGCCCTGGCTGTCGGACGTGTGGCCTGCTGCGCTCCCGGCCATTTGCACTCGATTTTAACCCTTTAAAAGCCTTAATAATCCTCCTAACTTGCTGCAAATTGGAGCCCGACTTAAGGCGGGCCCCGCCAGTTAAGGGTTAACGTAGGTAATGGCTAATCTTTGAACTCAAGCTTGCCATACATCATGAGCGAAACACTCTTAGAAAAACACTCACGGACTCGTCCTTATGATGTGGGTACCACTACTAGAAAAAACTAGTAAAAAATAATGAAATAAATAATTAAACTTTGATCTTAGTATTGCGCTTCTCATACGTCTGCTGTATGTGTATGCTTCGCTTCACTCATCGAAGCCCTAGCTCGCCCTTAATTCTCCCGGGCCCACATTGAAAGGACGTGTTTCCTGACGCTCCTGTCCTGCCTTGTTCGTCACCTCCTCTTGTTTCTGTTGAGTCTTTGCTCATCTTTACATGTTATGTGCTGAGGACAGGTAGATTATTGACTTGTGTAGGATGTGAAGTGTTAAATGCGGGCCCTGGAGACTGTTTTTCAGGGTCTATCGTATACGTGTTAGACGGAGTCCTCGTTGTGCTAAGGCGAGGCTCCTAAGTGCGTTTTTTTATTATCCTAGCTCATTATTAGTTCACTGTGTAGTCATGAGGCTTCTTATAGGGTGAATTGGGGCTGGTTGTTGGGTCCTCTTTGGGTGTTCAACAAGTATGCCTCTTGGGCTAGTGCTCGTGGACTGTCTCACTTAGCTGAGGGGTCCTGCACAGAGCTATACTGCTCTTCAACCTACTCTTCGTGATTCTACGTGTTGGTGAGGTCTTCAGTGGTTCGCAGGTTTGTGCTACAGTTACTAATTCATCGCCATCTGCCCCCATCTAGTTGGCCTCATGTAGGTTATTATATATATGGTTAGGGCATGTTATTATTGATGTATTGATTACTATTCATGTATAACCATGCCATGTATGTTTCATGTTGTTTATGCCACATAATGAAGGGTTGGCCCTTCCGGCGGGATTTGTAAAGTGAGACTTATTAACAACGTGCCTCTAGTTGTTTCGCGTGGTTTTTCCGCCGGGAAACTTCTAAGAGTTATAATAAAATTCAAAACATCCACCGTCTGGTACAGGATTGTCATGGATTTTTGTCTGTTTTGTTTACGGCGTATAGTTTGATTCTGGCTGAGCTGGCATGTAACTAAAATGGTGTTTCTGAGGTCTGGCTATACCTTCTCCTTTATCACCGATTAATCTATCTATCTATTGTCGGACGCCTTACTCCTCTTACGAGGGTGGCCATACACAGAATGCCCCCAAGCGGACCTATTCCCTGTGAGAGGGACAACCCGAGCCAGTTTAGTGAAGGACTTACAGGATTGACAACTCAATTTAGGATTCGTTCGACTCCGAGGCCCTCTGTGTATCTTGTTAGCACTATTTTTCTACAGTGGTGTTCGGCTAATCCATCCACTAACCTGCATTACCCTTAGGTAAGCAGTACGGATTTGTATCAGGTTTACTCCCCTAGACAGGTTGCCAACCAAGGCTGACGAGTCCCATCCACCCGGATTTGTATAAGGTTGTCTCCCCTAGATGAGTTGCCGACCAAGGCTAACGAGTCCCACCCACCCATGATTAATCTCCGCCGCAATTAACTTAACAGGTACAAACGTTCATTGCTTGGTACATTTGGACGTTTTATCCTGGGGGTGCATCGTGGGGAGCCACGTCCGCCGGGATCTTAACGGCTGACCTGAGAAACGAACTCACCCATCCCTATCTTGTTGCTTTCAGTTATCTGTATTGCACGCATGAAAGGCGCTAGTCCGCCGGGATTAAGAATTAAAATCTACAGTTGCGTTGTCGCCGGATTTAGTTCTTACGTCACAAGACGGGATAAGGGTCAGTGTTTTACACTTAGGTTAGAAGTTATTATATAAGTAGCACATGGTAGGCTACTCACTACTCTCTTACATTTCTGGGGAATGTAATTAACGTTAAGGGAACTAAGATTGTCTAGTATTATTCAACTCTTCTTTTTCTTTAATGTTCGAGATATATTTATTATATATTAAGCTTGCCGACCTAGCGTGTCCTTATGAGCATTGATTCTTGGATCTTTCTCACCCTCTGGTTAGCATGTAGGACACCTAGGACGGTCGGCTATCTCCCTGGTGGGAGGAAGTTTATCATGGATAGGAATACTTTCTCCTTTTGTGCTGCTTTGGGTTGTAGGCTACAATTTTAACGGTCATCGGGCACTCTCGATGTGTTAAGTGTGTTCCTTGTTTAAACCGATCTCGTGGTGGTTGGCTTTCCCAATCATGCCCCGAGTGTTCAGCCCTCCGCAATGCTTATTTAAAACCATGCTGATAGTCGGGGCAAGACTGTTTTACTTCATATTCAGTCAGTGTATGTAACGTACTGTTAGACGGTAGCCCGCAAAATCTTGACTATCGGATGACCATATATTCGAAGATTTGCTTCAAGGGGCGTCAGTTACTTCAGCCCCTGGGGAGTTTCTGCTCGTGAGTCTTCCTTCCGCCAACCCAAGCGACCTAGGACCTCAGTGGTCTAGCCGGCAAGACAGGTCCCGCTCACCTAGACAATAGACCCAAGTCGCCTTCTGTTGAACAAGCGGCTAAGAGGTCTCGCTCTGATTTGACGCCGCACTTTCTGCAGGTGATGACAAGTCCAAGAAGAGTCGGTCTAGGACGTCCTCCTCCTCGTCGAAGATGGTGGCGCAGCCTCCACATAAACTGATTAAAACAGTCTTCGTCAGGCAGGGAGGCACTCAGAGACACATCTAGTCATCTCTCAGGCCAATTCACCGGTTTACCATTCCTCACAACCCGCACCCATGGCCTTGCCGGTATTGGGAACGAAGAGGGGCAGCAGCATGTGTTCTAGCCGGCAGGAGCATGAGCTCTTCTACCCAGCCCGCCTCAGTTCAAGACCCTTCGAGTATGACATACCGGATCTGAACTTTCGAGACCTTTCTGAGTTCGATGTTTTCGACGACTCACAAACAAGAACACAAGATTCCGCTGCCCGGGTCGACGAGTCTTGGTTGAAGGCTTTACCGGCCCCCACCCCCCTGACCCGGTCACCGGGATCTACTTTACACCAGCAAGGTATACACGCCGAAGAAATGGCGTCTGGCCAACGTCCATCTTCACGGCATTCGGGAACGCAGGGCTCGATGTATTTAACTTTACCTCCATCTACTGTCAGTCCTGTCCCTTCCACTTTGGGGGCTACGGCATTCTTGCCGTCCAATCTGCAGTTGTTCTCGGATTTGCTTCCTCCCCCTCTTAATAAATCCATCCCTAGTAAAAAGGGCCTTATGCCACTTTTAAATGGGTTGGATGCATCTTGGTCTGTAATTAAGCCTTTACGCCCTGAGGTCGCGCAACCCACAGTCACGGGTGAGTCCCCTGAAACATTGGGTTATCGAGGCAAATGAGGCTAAGCAATGAAGGGCCAAGAACCAATCTGGAGAGGTACTTGATGTTGTCATCAGGGCCTTCCCTACATTTTTAATCCTGACTATTGTGTGTCCATGCTATCTCCTGCCTTTCCTCCCGCTTCCGCCGGATATGTATTTTTCCGACTGGACTAAGTTAGATGGGTTTAACGATTTAATGCTGTTACAGGGCTTGACCCCAGAATTAAATGCGATAACCTTCAGGGACCCTGCGGGGTCTTCATTAGTTCAGATGCAAAGGGGGGGGGGAGTCAGGGCCGAGGGTTGCAAGGAGGCAAGAGGCCCAGCTGTTTACCAGCACAATAACAAACAAAAGCAGTCATCTGCTTCCGCAAGAAGACCATCATTGGTTTTCAAATGCCGGTTGGCATAGCGGTAGGGATACCTCCATATAAGTTTTATTTTGGGGGGCCTCTAAACTTTCTTTATGCCAGTTACCTGAACCCTTTTGTCCTCTGACAAAGGTTCAGATTGATAAAGACTACAAGATGAGGCAGAAAGCCTGGAGACTGGCGTCCCAATGCTTACTCAGCCACCAACTTGCGGCCTCTCTGGCCAGGACGTCTGAGTCAGTAACGGACGTCAGTACCCAGAAGGCTCTTTCTCTGACTAGGCGCCTTCCTCTCCAAAACTCCATTCAGTCTCTCCGCGACATCCGGCTGCTCTCTTTGAGGCGGTACGGGTCCGTAAAGACCTGAGGGGGTACTTGGTTAGCAGACTCCCTGCAGAGATAGGTGGAAGACGGATTTGATCAGACGTTTTCTCCAAAACCCTAGCCTCAGACGATGCCTGACGCATTGTCGATTTACTTCTGGACTCACAACCTGCCACTAATTCTGAGTCGAAGAGTGGGCAGTCTATAAAATTCTATATTTGATGCTAAGAGTTCCTTTCGTGGTCAATCCCAGTCATTTCAGTCATCAAAGACTTACACAGCCCCTGCGAGTGGTGGGACGTCTCGTGGACGAGGCCGATCCAGGGGCAGACGGCATTGGTTTAGGGGTCAGTCTAAGGGTAAATCCAATAGTGATGGTAGCAAGGCCTCTCATCACCCCTTTCCGACATCAGAGTCACAACCCTCCTCTTTAATAAACTGAGACACCACAAGGCTCTCTCACTCCCAGTGCCTAAGCAAGGTGAGTTGGAAACAAGAGTAGTACTGCCGGACAACACCAGTCATGCGATTGGCAACTTCCGAGATTGTCATCGGGCGTGGCCCCGGCGGACATGGGCAAGGACAGTCGTCAGCAAAGGCCTCTCCTGACGGTGGTCTCGGCGACCCCGTTTCATGTATCCCCACAGACTTCAATCTTGTCGTTATTGAAGGTGGGAACCACCATCAAAGAGATGGCCCAAAAGCAGATTATTATCCCCAATCCTCTGTCACAGCCCATGTTCACATCCCGGTTGTTCCTGGTGCCAAAAAACGGGACAGTGTTTAGATGAGGCCGGTGATCGATCTCTCTTTTCTCAACATCCACATTCACAATCAGTCGTTCGGGATGCTGACTGTGAATCAGATCAGATTGACACTCCCGCCGCAGGGCTGGCTGTGTTCCATTGATCTGACAGAAGCCTTTTGGCAGGTCCCAATCAACAAACGTTTTTCAAATGTATCTAACTTTGCATAACGGGGATCAAACGTTTGTCTTTCAAAGTGTGCCCTTTGGATTAAAATCTAGCACCTCGACTTTTTACAAAATTAGTCCGACAGGCTTTGCTGCCATTACTCAAACAAGGGATCATGGTGTTATGGTACCTAGACAATTGGTTAATGGTAGCACAATCCAAAATTATCCAGCTCCATCATGACGGTTCTGTTAGGACGTCTGAAGGTAAAACAAATTATTTTGGAAGGAAACAGGTGCTTTCTGCTGTTACCAGCAGAAACACTGACAAAAACTCCAACTTTAATCCACAACCTCCTGGCGGCTTGGGCGAAGCCAGGGGATTACACTCCTCCTCGACATGGACAGCTCCGCCTCCGACGGTCTGGATACATACAGACACGTCAGGTACCCTGGGATGGGGATACCAGTCAAACCTAGGTCAGGGTCAGGATCTATGGTCCAAATCAATCATCTTCATATCAATGCCAAGGAGTTGCTGGTCCCACTATTCTTTTTACAGGAGCACGGCATGAGCCAGGCAGGAAAGTCCCTAGCCTTCAGAATGGACTATCTAACTGCAGTGATATGCAGTCAGAAGCAAGGGTCAGCGAGATCTCGAGTGTTACAATGGTTGTCGGAAAAGATCTTTCGACTAGCCGCGAGGCTGGAGAATTATCTTCATGCAACGTATCTGCCCGGCGTGGCGAACGTCTGGGCAGACGCTCTGTCTCGGCGACAGAGCACTCTAGTAGAAAGGGCTCTCGAGCAAACCATCTTTCAAGAGATGTTTGCCGAACCCTACCATCCGCAAATGGATTTGTTAGCGTCAGAGGCCAACCACAGGCTGCCTCAGCCTCTCACATCTCGGAGTAAGACTCCGGCGAGGAAGGGGGTCCAGACGCATTTCTGGTAGAGTGGAACAAATGGAGAGCTCCATTTAGCTGTTTCCACCTCCAGACGCATCCTTAATCCTTAATGTGCAAAGTAGTTCACAAACTACAGGGTTATCGAGGCATGGTCTCGGTGATAGCGCCGCTGTGGCCGGCTCAAGTTTGGTACAATCAATTAAAGACGTGGTGCGAGAACCCGGTGTTGCTCCCGATCTCGTACTTCCACTTCGACACAATTGGCATCCTCAAGACCTCGCTGACTTTTGCCTTATGATTATTTAGAAGGCCAAGCGGCTAGGCCAGTTTGGGGAACCGTGACTCACAAGTTGATTACTCAGTATGCTCTATCAACACAAACAGTACCAATCTTATTAGCAATCATTCACTACCTGGATCGTAGAAACTGACCAACTGCAGTCCTCGGGGGCTCTTGTGTTTAATTGTTTAAATTACCTATTTGAAATACAAAAAGTTGTCAGTTGTCACATTTAACCCGGCAAGCGCGATAGGCCTCACGGAAGGCTTCCTATAGGGAACGCGATAGGCCTCACGGAAGCAAGACCATAAAAAAAGCCTTACATAAAAAAAAAGGGCCTATCAAAACAAAGGAATTTGTCTCTAGGTGAGATAATTCCCCTCCAGTACTCATCCATGTAAATCTCACCCACCCCCCCTCCCCTCCTTCCCCACCTTATTCCCCCCTCCCTCCCCTCCTCAATTATCACCTATTTTTCCTCTTATTATCATCATTTATCGGTTATTTTTCTCTCCCGCGATAATGTAGCACAAGGGGGTTGCAGAAAAGATCGTTATGCAACACCCAGACACCGGCCCACACCGCCCCGCTCGTCTCAGTTACCTCACAGACAGCGAGAGAGGAGGGTTGCCTGTGGCTCTCTCTCGCCTGAGATTATGACCGGGTGGCCAATATCTTCGTTTTTCACCACCCAAATGCTTTTCCCACTTATTTTAGCACTCTTGAAGGTTCATATAATAATAATAATAATAATAATAATAATTCTTTATATATATATATCATATATGTAAAATAAAAGCATACCGATAACAAATAATGCTCTATATTGTAAATATAACGAATTCTGTCAGAATCCAAGGCTAGAAATGCACAAATAACTACCCTAGCCTCTAGGTCTATTTCGCGCTTGTCAGGTTAAGGAATCGCCTCACAGCAATTCGGACACCTTTTTCGAATTAACTGGTTGGTCCCTGCCAGAGGCGAAGGAGAAGGGGTTCATGCGAGATTGCTTCCGGCTTCGCCCTCCTCCTCGTCAACTCGCACCCACCTGGTCTCTTGATCTGGCCCTTGAAATGTTTCACTCCTACTAAATATTGTCATGATCCTCCTTTCGAGTTACGACTTACGAAAGCCATTTTCCTAATGGCATTAGCTACGGGTGACAGGGTGTCTGAGTTGGCGGCGATGAGTTTGGAGCCATCTTGCTTAAGATTTTCGAGGCACAACATGAGTGTACATATTGCTCCTGCTCCTAATTTCATCTAAACGTATGAACACAGTAATCATATTTTACGGAGTTTGAAGTTCCTGCTCTGAAACTGGGCGATCAGCACCATTTACTTTACCTGGTGCAATCACTCATGTCATTTATGCGGGACTCTCGGCCGGCACAGGCGGGGTCCCTCTGGGTTTTTCGGACAGGTAAAGTCCTCCCCCAAAAACACCGGCTAGCCGCGTTATTAGTAGAAGTAATCAGAGAGAGTAATCCGGGCGTTTTGGCTAGGTCACACGATACCCGGTAGTGGGCTGCATCAGGCAGATTCCTACACATTTACTCACTCGATGACATGGTCATCTAATCATACTTTCTTAACACGTTACCTGTCCGTGAATCACATGAAACCTTCTCGTACATGTATAACATTAAGGCAGAGAGTCTCGTTTTAAGCTATTTTTGTAAAGAAAAATGGGGGGGGGGGGAGTATCCTAGTTAAGGACTCTGACCCTGCCTCTTAGGTGATACAAGATATGACGAGAATGAAAGGTCATGTGATAACCCATTCCTTAGACTCAAATAAGTCTAGTCAGGAAACAAATTATGTTTACTTTATGGATGCAATAGAGTTCACTATATATACTCATTAATCTTAAGGATTAAGATATAAAGAGAGAGTACAAATATTTTGTAATATAGTACCTGAGTATATACAGTATATAGGCCAACTTGTTATCAGCATTGACAACTGATTTATTTTAATTTTTGTATTATAGGCTATTAGTATAGTTTATGTGTTTCACCAACTGTTCTATCAAACGTAAAGGTGACAACACCGCAGGCTACCTTTAAGGAACGCCGCCTGTACAATACTTTATTCTTTTTATTAAACTGATCTTTTTAATAACTGTACCCTTGGACCTCCGTAATTTATTAGTGGTTTTTGATGTTCATGATGAATGTCCCCCTCCAGTCTTGAGATATCAGGTGTATCGTCAATGATGAAGGGGCCACTAATAAATTATAGGTTTGAGTCCCGAAGGGAAGAAGGAAAACCTAATATTTAGTAGTGGCCCTGGAATCATTGACGATTTTGGCCCTCCCTTCCATCCCCTTCCCATTCATCTGCTTATTTTGCAAGTCTTGATATGTCAGATTAAGGGCGAGCTAGGGCTTCGATGAGTGAAGCGAAGCATACACAAACAGCAGACGTATGAGAACCGCAATGCTAAGATCAAAGTTTAATTTTTTATTTCATTATTTTTTACTAGTTTTTTCTAGTAGTGCTACCCACATCATAAGGACGAGTCCGTGAGTGTTTTTTGAAGAGCGTTTCGCTCACGATGTATGGCAATCGTATTTTGTTCTCTCCCGGGCGGGAAGTTTGAAAGACAAGCTTGAGTTCAAAGATTGGCCATTACCTACGTTAAGGCGCATTGTCAATGATTCCGGGGCCACTACTAAATATTAGGTTTTCCTTCTTCCCTTCGGGACTCAAACCTATACCTAGGCGCAAATTGTCTGTGGCACCCCACCAGGATTTGCAACTATAAGATTAACACTGCCCGAGTTCTTTGAACCTCTTATAAGGGTTAGAGACAATCAAGAAGAGCCATTATCTAAACTCCGATACTATGTTAATCCGGCAAGACCTGAAACATAATATTTAAAACCTCAGTTCAAGAGTACCTGAACAGAATTCCATCAACGATTAATATAAAGGTCAGAATAGTCAAGTATTTGTTGGAAGCTATATGCCTAGAATACTTGCGTTAGATCGATATGGTGACCAACTGTCTCTCCACTAGTTACGGAACCATATTTAAGACCCCACACCCATTAATCCAACTGTAAACTTCTTCACACGACCGGCCAACCTGGACGGCCCACGGAGCAGTGAAAGAACCCTCGACTAAAGTGCATCTCTACCTCAAGAAGATAAATCATCTGGAAACTACAATTAATTCAGTATCAGTGACGAGAATACCTATAATCTAGAGTTAAAAAAGTGACCGAAATAAGGAGAGTTCTAATTCCCTTGAAATATGTGAAAGTGTATACAAAGTGCTTTACCCTGAATTTCGAGTGATAACAACGAAGTAATTAATCTCTAGTGAATTTCGAAGTTAACTCTTTCATGCTTATGACGCAATTTTGAGCCTATTAGGGATACTTTAAAGCCTTTGTTACCATCAGGGGTATTTAGAAACCTTTAGTTTAGTTACTTCAACCTCTGCAGTTGTCTTTGAGTTGGCTGTGGGCAGAAGACTAATTTTGGAGAGGTAATTATAAGAGTGAGAGAACTCTATTTCTTATTGCTAATCTGGCAACCTCTGCGTCATAGAAGCGTGAAAGAGTTAAATAAGAAGAGTGGCGTACCTCTCCCTGAACTCCGAAAATACCTCAGTGAATACCTAAGATTTCAGAGTCCACATATTTTGCCTCGACACTGGAAAAGTACCTCAGGTTTAAGATTCCGTATTTAGTGCCAATAAACACCGGAACAAGTATCTTATCGTCCACTAGTATTCACGCAGTAAATGTTAATACTACCCACATAGTGAAACTGAAATAAATCTGAATTTGTAGTAACTGCCATTTAAGTTTTTCAAGAATATAAGAGTGCACCTACATCACAAGAAATATTACGTGAACAGGTGAAGTGTATACGCCTGATCTCCATCTAGATCTGCGATCGTGCTAGAAGAATTGAAAACTAAAGTTGTGCCACTTATGATTACCACCATGTTTAAAGGTTATAATTCATTCATATGTAATTAGTGAATAAGTGAATAAAGCTGTATTACAAATTATATTTCGAGATTGTACATGTCCTCTTTTGATTCTTTATACTGTATGTATTTGCATGAAGTCCAATATCCCAGTCTAGAAGAACTCACCTTGACCAAACATTAATCCTGCATAAAATCAGGGCATAACATTGGTGGCTAGCGGTGGTCCTTGATTCGGATAGAAGATTTCATTGCATTTCATATCTACAAACAATAGAAACATTATAACATCGCAAATATGGCAGCTCGCTCTCACATTCCCATTCCCAAATATGATGGGGATACTTATGAAATTGAAACCTACATGGACATAGTGAAGCCAGTATTAGACTTATCATACAACACGGACCGCGAAAATATAGCCGTCCTTTTAACGCACTTGAGAAAAGCCGTTTCCCTCGTTGCCTCGCAGGTAACCCCCGCACTCACCTGGGACCAGTTTAGGCCCATAGTAATTATTATGTTCCTTCCAACAACCAACCATACTCCTAAAATCGATTAATGAAATTTACAAACACATGTGGCAGTCCGTGGATTCGAACCCAGGATGCTCGCACCGAAAATCAACACCTTATATATCGCACCACGAAGACAGTTAAAGGTTGGTGGACACTGCCTACGATTTATTATGCAACTTCGAATCCTGCATATCAATCTAAGCATGTACACACATCCCAACTGCAACTCACGTAGGCTATGCATATGTGAATGGAAAGAGCAATTAATCGGGCCTTAACCACTTAGGGAAGTCCTCTCGATAAATTACTCTTGAACCAATATCAATTATTATGTTCCTTCCAACAACCAACCATACTCCTAATATCGATTAATGAAATTTACAAACACATGTGGCAGTCCGTGGATTCGAACCCAGGATGCTCACACCGAAAATCAACACCTTATACATCGCACCACGAAGACAGTTAAAGGTTGGTGGACACTGCCTACGATTTATTATGCAACTTCGAATCCTGCATCGAGGCTATTAAGCCATCACTGGGTATATTCGTCATCCATGCCCGCATAAAGGACACCAAGTACAAAGGTGATTTAGATGCCACACTAGCCTCTATTTCCCAACAAATCAAATCTGCTTTCCCCACTCTCCCGAAAGTTCAGCAAGAACAGCACATTCTTGTAAATCTTGTGCAAGTGTTGCCCTCAGCAGTTTGTGAGTACTTCGCAGTACATGATCCTGTTGGTTTTCAACGGGATTTGATTACCATCAGAAAATTCTCGCTGTACAACCACCAAAAGTGAACACCATCGCCGCCATCAAGAGGTTTACCACCCATCCTCAAAGCTCTGGTAGACCTAGACAACCCGCTACAACATCGAAACCAGCATATCACTCCGGGCAATATCAACCCAGCAGGCCCAGATTTACCCCTAACCAGCTACGAAGGGTGTACAACAAAAACCAGGCCTACAACAACAAAGGTAAGAATACAACTCTTGTCATTATGAACCCATACGATTTTCCTGCTTGCAATCACAAATGTGCCCTTCACGACATCAGAGATTCCGCAAAATATAGGTCAAATCAACCTCGCATCTCAGCCAATGAGGAAGAGTTTGTTGAAGAGGAAGATGACGAGAGACAAGAAAATGAGGATATTGCTCACATCATAAATAGCGAAGAACAAGAGGAAATCCTGGCGGAAGAAGAAATAGACCCCCCTGGATTTTTAGAACTTCACCCGCCTACGATGGCTTCGGCGGGGGATTCTACAAATGATAGATCACCCCCAGTATATCATCTTGCCAAGATCAAAGATATCCCTGTCAGGTTAGATACAGGCGCCTCTCGATCATGTATTTTCAATTCTTTTTATAGTAAACACCATAAGAAATTCGGAGAATTGCAAACCACCAAATCCAACTTCATCAGTGCAGGAGACACGCCTTTACAAATTCGAGGGGAAACTAAACCATTGCACGTAACCACACCTTTACCTCATGCCAACTGTTACCATCCTTTCGTAGTATTTCACTCCGACTGTCAACATTATGATGGATACTTAGGATTAGATCTCCTTCATAAACTTCAGGCTCAAGTTGAGTGTGGTCAACGTTCAATCACGTTAAAAAAAAAAAAAAAAAAAAAAAATTATGTCAGAAACGAGAAGTCAAGTCCAAGATAAAGAAAACTGATCAAACAGAAAATGTGTCCCCTATTTTTCCTCTGTCGGGAAAACAGCAAAGTAAAACAAAACTCAAAGAAAAGCAACCAAAGACTTCCCTCAAAGTAGCTGCGTCGTTCAGTACAGCAAATTCCAGTTCAGAAATGATTGAAAACAAAAGTCCCAAGAAAAATCAAGTAAATAAATCTGCCACCTGTGTTCAAATTCCTCCTAATTCTAACAAAATGATAGAAACTTTGCCTTCTGCTAAATCTGTCCGCCCCACTCTCCTCAAAACTAGAAATGACATCTCCTCCCATCATGAAAGTGAATTCTGCAAGCCTACCATTTCTGCTTCCTTATATTCCAATGACTCTGTTTTTTACAGTTAACTCCTGACAACAGTATCTGTCCCCCTAGTCTAGAAACTAACAGTGATCAGCCTTCTTCCCATGACGATAAATTGTGCAAGTCCCCCACTGATGTTCCGTTCTCTGTCAATGACTCTGTCAAACAAAAAACGGATTTGCCTCCGCCCACTATTATAAGCCCCGCTATAATTCAAAACCGAAATACCATTCCCCCTCAACATCAAAAGTGGGTATCAATTAGACAAATGCCACAAGATACCATGATTTTGACCCCCACTAGTACCACGGTAGGTCAAGACTGATGTATAATCCAGCCTGCTATAATATCATCTCGTCAGAATGCAATCCTTATAGCCAATATTTCAGTGGAAGTGTTAACCTTACCTAAAGGCTTGATTATTGGAGACTTAGAAACTTTTGATGAAATTGACCCTCCTCATGTAAAAACTAGTACCCGCCTTGTATTACCAACCATTCCTGACACCTTATCCTGCAGGCTACGCAAAAATAACAGATGCAACAATTATTGCAAGAGTTTAGCGATGTTTTTGCTCAGACACCCACCGAAATAGGTCAGACAACACTAGAGGAGCATTCCATTCACACCACCGGACCTCCCCTTCGCCAACCTTCACGACGAAAAAATCCTGTGCAACGACAAGAGGAGGACCAACAAGTGCAAGTGATGTTAGACGCCGGAATTGCGACGCCCTCTGTCAGCCCATGGTCATCACCCGTAGTTCTAGTAAAGAAGAAAGACGGCTCGAAAAGATTTTGTGTGGACTACCTACGCATAAATGACGCCACAATTAAAGACGCAACACCTTTACCCAGGATAGATGACTCCCTAGATTCCCTTCATGGATCCAAATGGTTTACAACATTGGATCTGCAAGCCGGATACTGGCTAGTGCCCATCAAGCCCGAACATCAACAAAAAACAGCTTTTTCGACCAGTAGAGGACATCTCTATGAATTTAACGTACTACCGTTTGGGTTATGTAATGGCCCAGCCACATTTTCCCGTCTCATGGAGTCCGTTTTGAAAGGTTTAACTTGGGAAACGTGTCTCGCATATTTAGACGATGTCATTGTTTACTCACGGACTTGGCATGAACACCTTTGCCGCCTCCGTCAAGTATTACAACGTATCAGAGACGCAGGATTAAAACTTAAGCCCTCTAAATGTGAGATTGCCAGGAATTCAGTAGGATTTTTAGGTCATGTAATTTCTGACAAAGGCATTTCCCCAGATCCCAAGAAATTATCTGCCATTCAAAATCAACAACCTCCCACTACAGTCAAAGGAGTCTGCTCTTTTTTAGGACTAGCCACATATTACAGGCGTTTTGTTCCCCATTTTGCAGAAATAGCCAGGCCACTTCACCAGCTCACCCACAAAGATACTGATTTCGTGTGGACACACAATAGAAATTTAGCTTTCGAAACACTAGAGGAAAAATTAGTACAAGCCCCCACAGTATCTTTTCCTGACTACAAACAGCCTTTCCGTCTCTATACCGATGTCTCCTTATATGCAATAGGAGCTGTATTAGCACAAGTACAAGATGGAAGAGAGCATGTTATTGCATATGCCAGATCAACTTTGAACACCGCCCAACAGAATTACGCAGCCACTAAACGAGAATGTCTAGGTATCATCTGGGCATTGAATCATTTCCGTTCTTTTGTTTTGGGAGCCAAGCTGGACATCATCACCGATCACCAATCTCTTCAATGGCTTCGACGATTCGAAACTAATTCAGCTTTGCTAGTCCATTAGAGAGAGACTTTAGAAGAGTACAATTTCATCATCCACTACCGTCCCGGGAAACTACATACGAACGCAGATGCTCTCCCTCGTCTTCCCGTACCGGACCATATTCCCACGAATATGGCGGCCTTGCAACAAACAGATCTCATCAATACCTCAATCCTCAAGACTTCAACCTCTACTGATCCTACCTTGATACAATTTTGGGAGAGAAAAGTCAAGCAGAAATGGATCCCCAAACATGTATTCTCCGATCTCACTCGTTGGGGTGACCAGTTAACAACGGAATCTGGACACATAGTCGTAGAGCCTACCGTCGCCCAAGAATACATGATTGCCATTCATGAAGGTAACGGAATCCATTTGGGTCAAAGAAAGATGTTGAAAGTATTCCAGGACCAATATTGGACAATAAATCCATCCGGCATTGCTAAACAAGTAATGGAGGCTTGCAAACCCTGTGCCCTTGGTAAAGACAGATGTCGCACTGTAGGCCCAGATGGCACCATCTATGCACAGAAGTCTTTTCAAACTCTTTCCCTCGATGTAATGGGACCATTTCCGGTCAGCAACGACAAACGATACATAGTGACGTTTGTCGATGTATATTCAAAATTTCTAGTAGCTTGGCCCACTAAAGACCACAGTGCTTCCACCTTTGCAACATTATAAGCCACCGAGATATTTCCTGTGTTCAGGTTACCAGTATCACTATTATCAGATAACGCCCCAGAATTTAAAGGACAAGTTTGGGAAGCATTCACAAAATAATGTGGTATTAAAGTTAAACATTCTTCCCCATATTGGCCCCAAGGCAACGCAGTCTGTGAGAGGAGTCACCGCACCATAAACAACCAACTCCGCACCAGAATGATAGTATTGAACACCTCTGACTGGCCATCACAGGTGAAGATGATCCAATGGGGGATGAACACCTGTCCAAAAGAAGATGGTATTTCCCCCCATGAAAGAGTCGATGGTGTAGCTCCCATTTTATTACCTTTTCACCACCTAGCTCAACCATCTACCACTAAATTCACCATTGACCCCTTGCAACAGTTAAAAAACACCCTTCATAACGCACAAGTATGCCACGACACTAAACATGATGCAACAAATTAGCAAAATCCCTTCGCCATTAATGATACAGTTCCCCACAAGGTCACGATGATCAAGACAACAAAATACCAGCACCAATGATAACCTGCCCTCCAGTAATTCAAACCTCAGTACCAGAAACGAAATCAAACAAGCCGCCCCCCACAACCTTCCACCAACACACCCCAAGAACCCCCCATCCTTTATTAATCTCGCCAGGTGTCACACCACCCCAGAAAACGAAAACCATCTCCCATTCTGACGCTTCCACCAGTAAAACTGTTTCAAATGTTCCAGGCCGCTATGCTTTACGTTCCAAAACATCACACAAACTTTCAGTACCCGCAACATACCATGCAACACGTCTAAAAAGATCAGTTTACCACCACACTAAAAGCCCCACCCAGTCTCCTTTTCCTACTATCCGCAAGCAACCTCATAGTCGACGCTTATCCACCTCCTCAAATACTTCTCCGACCGCCTCACCACCACCTAATAGACCCCGCCCACATACTCCCTTGTCCACCTCTCCACCTAAATCCACCCCCAGTCCACATGTTTCCACATCTGGTTCCTCATCACCAACTTCTTCCAGTCCAGAAACCTTGCCTCACCCTAGCTCTCCTAAACTATCTATCAAACCTTCCACTAGCACTGAAAAATCACCAATTCCTTTCAAATCACCCAGAACGTTATCTATTCCTGAACCCTACTTAACCACTACCGGTACATCAAAAATGTCAAACAACTCCATGCCATCAACTTCTTCAAATGCAAATATTCCTTTTTCTCTTCCTACCCGTCTTGCACCACCTACACTATCTCCGTTTCCCTTTACTGTGTCTCCACACTCCTCACATAAATCACACAATCAAACAACGCTCCAATTAAATAGTCATTCCAAACATTCTCCTTCAAATCCACCACGTACCCCCAACCCAAAACCTTCCCAATACAAATCTTCTTCCACTGACTCTAGCCCAGAACCGCCTATAAGGACGAATTTTCGAACTAAATCGGATCGTTTGATAAAAAGACCAGAGCGATTCTCGTCAATCTTGGTTGCACCAGATCAAACCCAAGATATGCTTTCTAAAACTCTGTTAACAATCCACACAACCAACACTCAAACTCTCAGAATAGCTGGAATAACTAACACAAAATTCCAGTCTTCCCCTCAACTTTTTCAGCCACGCCCAACATCCTTAATCCCCAGTACACCTACGTCCGCACAAAGGTATGACATGCCGCGACCAGAGGTTAAACAAATCACTTGCTTGAACGTCACCACCACGACCATATCCAACTCCCGTCCACTCTCCTCCAGTCCACCTGCCATCATGTCTTCGACGCCTTTTATCAAGAGGATAAAAGTCTCCACCGATTCCGGACAACTTGTTAGAATTTGACACACCAACGAGGCCATCACAGCGCCCATTGTGAACACCACCGATACTTCTCTCCAAGTAACGATTGACCCCTGTAAGACTCCTGACCAGCGTTCCAAGGAATGGTGGGAATTCCTAAGCTCATTCCAAATGACCTGTCACCGAGGGGTTTTACTTGTCTTCGCCCTTGAGGCACGAGGACGTGCCTACCATGATGGGGAGGGAAGTAAAATACAGAAGAAAAGAAAACCAAAAGAGAAGGAACAGAAGAAGAAAACAGAAAAGAACAAGAAAGGAAAAACGGGAGAAATGAAACCAACGGAGAGGAATGCCGCGACCCCACCCCAGACAGCGATGTCAAGGCCAACCACCAGGAAAGAGAAGAGAAGTGGCCGACTCGCCAAGTTGGAACCAGCTAACCCCATCACGATAGGAAAAACAACTTGCCTGAAGAGAACCAGTACTACCACCAAGAAAGTACTGTTCTCACAACCATTTTAAATATGACTTTGTTAAGAATGTATATATATATATATATATATGTAATTAATATTAACCCGGGAGCTGCAGGGAGACTCTTAAGAGTTCCCCCGGCGGACTGCGGGGAGACTCTTAAGAGCAGAGCTTTTGAACGCGTACCAAAACCGCGCGTTTATAGCCAGGCGGCTGAAAATTGGTGTGGGTATAGTACTACATGTCAACTCTCGACACCACCCCGCCAAACGCTCGCCCCGCACTCGTGCAAGCACCACCGCGCCAGTAACCAACCACTAGTCATGGAGCCCACACGTCCCTCACGCTCGCTCCCTGATGACACAACCAGCCCTCCTTCTGGTGGTGTTAGCCGCCGTGGAAGGCAGAGGGTGGCTGCTAAAGACCCTACCTACCAGTACGACACGCCCTACAGCTCTGAGGATGAAAGACCAGCACCCAAAGCACGAAAAACACGTGCAAGCACAACAAAGGTACAGAGGTCATTGGTGTTTCGGGACACTGCCACCACGACCCAGGCCACTACAACAACCACTACCACCACCACTGCCACCACTGCCACCCCTGCCACCGGTACCAGCGACGCAGGAGGCCGCCCTAGGGCTGCAGAACCTGCGGGGGCAGGAAAAATTAAAGGCACGGGCGTAGGGAAGAGAACCCGTACGCCAGCCACAGTGCCCCTACCACCACCACCACCACCAGCCGCCCCTGGCCCGGCTGCCCCTGCCGCCCCTGCTGCCCCTGCTGCCCCTGCTGCCCCTGCCGCCCCTGCCGCCCCTGCTGCCCCTGCCCAAGGAAAAGGGAAGGGGAAGGGGAAGGGGAGAGGGAAAGCGACTGCTGGCCCTGGTGTCCCTGCCGGCCCTGGTGTCCCTGCTGTCCCTGCTGCCCCTGCTGCCCCTGCTGCCCCAGCTGCCCCTGCCCAAGGAACAGGGAAGGGGAAGGGGAAGGGGAAAGGGAGAGGGAAAGCGACTGCTGGCCCTGGTGTCCCTGCCGGCCCTGCTGCCCCTGCCGGCCCTGCTGCCCCTGCTGCCCCTGCCGCCCCTGCCCAAGGAACAGAGAGAAGGGCGACAGGCACCACCATCATCTTGCCTGCCTCCAGGGCCACAAGACCACGCACCACTGCTGCCCCTGCCGCCGACCCTGCCACCGCCTCTGCTCTCCCTGTCCATAAGACTCCCGCACGTGCTAAAGTGACCCGGAAAACTCTGACACCATCAAAGTATGCCGCCCTGCTGTTTGATGGTGATTCGCAGGGCATTGGCAGCCCGGGTGTCGACGACGAAGCCCTAGCACGGGAACAAGGGTGGGGGGATTTGGGAGTGGACAGTGGGAGTGAGTCCGACGTCGGTGACGAGAATGAGGAAGGGCATCGTCTGTCAAGTGAAGAGGAGGGTGATGATGATGATGCAGTGCTATATCACGACCATGGAAGCGATATTTCAGACGATGAAGCAGACGCAGACGACATTCCGATCCCTGAGCTGCCTTCGTTCGATTGGTCTGATGGGGTCAATTTTGTACCTGACGTGCCCCAGTTCAATCCTGGGACGTCAGGAACAACTGATGACTGGCCCTGTGACGATCAAGCGAATGAAAGCGACTTCTTCCTCGCTTTTTTCGATATGGAGGTAATGACGTACATTGTTGCCCAAACAAACGCCTACTACAGGTGGGTGTTTGGCAGATTGGACGTCCTTTCTCCAAAAGCGAGAATACGAGGCTGGGTGGATACGACTGTGGAAGAATTTATGACGTTCTTTGCCTTGTTGTTCCTCATGCCTCTGATCAAGAAGCATGTGTTGCAACACTATTGGAAGCACGACCCTCTCATCGCCACCCCAACTTTCAATAAGTTCATGACTAGTGACAGATTTTTGTTGCTGCTAAGATTTATGCACTTTGCAGACAACGAAAATCCTAACAGGATTGACAGGATATGGAAAGTTCGGGATGTGTTCACCATGTTGTTGGAGAGGTATAGGAAATACTTTTACCCCTTCCTCAATTTGGTGATTGATGAGTCGCTCGTGCTCTTCAAAGGACGTCTTGTTTTCAAGCAGTATATCCCCTTGAAAAGGCATAGGTTCGGAATCAAGCTCTTCGTTTTGTGTGACTGCGAAACTGGAATAGTGCTTGACATGATCGTGTACACAGGCACTGACATTGACATACCGAAAGCCGCTGCCAATGACCCCATGGGCATGTCAGGTGCCATCGTCAGGAAAATGTTGGCACCTTACCTGGGCAAAGGCCACATCATCTACACTGACAACTGGTATACTTCTCCTGCTCTCTGCCAGTTTCTTCATGACAACCAAACGGGGTCATGTGGGACTGTCAGAAAGACAAGAAAGTTTATGCCAAAGTTCACAGGTAATGTCATTCCTCTCACAGATGCCTCCTCCAGTGACACACCTTCAGAAGACGACCTGGCCCAGGAACACCGCGAGAGGCATGTGCGAAGAAGGCGACGAAAGGGGCAGAAATTCAAGCAGCTCGAGAAGTGTGGGAAACTGATAGCCCTGAAGTGGAAGGATAAGCGAGACGTCCACCTGCTTTCCACCGTCCACACAGGTGCCCAGATGGATTCTGGCAAAATCCACTACCGAACCAGGAAGACCATCTACAAGCCCGACATGGTAGTGGACTACACTAAGAACATGCACCTGGTGGACAAGTCTGACTGTCAGCTGTCAGGTGTTGAGTGTCTGAGGAAGACTGTGAAGTGGTATCACAAGCTCTTCCTCCACCTAGTTGATATCACGATGCTCAACGCCTACAACTTGTGGTTGGTGAAGAAGGATATGTCCCCAAACCAGAAGCTGAAATTCCGGGAGTTCGTGTACAACGTCTCATGCCAACTCCTGGAGAAGTATGGCACCACCACTCACAGACGTACGGCATGGCGTGGGGATCACGTTCCTGACCGCATCCAGGTGGGTGTCGAAAGACACTACCCAATCAACACCGAGATGCTTGGCACTCGTCGCAGGCAGGCGCAGTGCACCGTCTGCAGTACCAGTGTCAGGAAACCCCATGTCACCAAAAGAGTCACCTCAATGTGCGCCGAGTGCAAAGTTTCACTCTGCCTGGGTGACTGCTTCAAGAATTATTGAGTGTCGCCCCCTGTCCTGCCCTGCCCTTGACTCGCCCCGTGCCCGGCCCTGGACTCGCCCCCTGCCCTGCTCTGCCCTGGACTCGCGCCCTACCTTACCTGACCTGACCTAATTGATCACGCTACCTCATAATGTAACATATATATTATATAATGTATAAGTTCCAAAGATGTCCCTGTGATATAGCTTTTACATTATATAATTGTATGTTTCATTATTTAGTTTATAAGTTTCAAAGATTTACATGTAATATGCCTTCTTTTTTTAGTATATCAATATATATGTTTGTTATTAGCCTAAGTAATGTGTATATCATTATTTTCTTACCTCAAATGAATTGTACAAAAATAAATATGTTTCAATAAATCCTGTCAAACCTACTAAGATAATAAAATAAAACAATAAAACAAAACAAAAACAAGGTCATGTCATTGTATTCTTACAATATGATATATTCTATGAATATTTCATATTGTTTGAATACAATGGCATGATCTTGTAAACAATTTTTTTTATCAAAATTGTTCTAGACACTATAAAACCTTCCCCATAACCCCCTCCTGGATTCAATCCCACTATCCTACGACACTTTGAGTTTGCCAGTCCGCGACCTTACCAACCATGCCACAGGAGCTCATACCAAATAACACTCAAAACTTCGTGTCTACAATCGAAATGACAATATACAAAAACAAATTAATTATCCCACCAATTTACGTTTGTAAATTGATGGGATTATCAATTATATCATGCCAAGGTTTATAAAAGTTTGTCTCTGTCAAGAATTAGTAATTATATAACTTTATTCTGTCAAAAATTGCCCAAACACTCAGCAAAATTGCCCCTCTCAGTGTGACTCCACTCATTTTCGCACGGTCAAGCAGTCACGGGGTGACCCTTGCCGCTCCTTGCTGCTCCAGCCACAGCAGCTCTGTCTGGGAAAAAAAAATTTATAAATAGAATAATGCATAAAATACTCTTCACAAATACATTTGTATTGTATAATATTGTAAATAAAAAAGAATAATAACTGTGTGGGTGTCGAAAATTGCTCAACCAGCTTTCTTATGTCTCGCCTATGCGCGTATATTGGATTATACATAGTCATGACTGTCATACAAATAATTGCAGTAGGTCTCGAATATACATTTATATTGAATATTACTTGGAAATAAATAAGTATAAGTTTCTCTGGTGGCAATCTACCCTTTCGCAAGTGTAAGGAGACACCAGTCTATATTTAGCCCTCTATCACAAAAGGCAATCTGCCTGTGTTTACTGACCACCCTCGTTGGTGGTATAGAATATAGTACTTTATTTACAGTCAATGGCCTACATGTTTCTGTGGTACTTCACATGTGTCTAAAATGCAATGTCTGCTTGCATAAAAATGCAATTCTGAAGTCAATTTATACGTACGACATACGCATGTCTCAGTTTCTCTCTCTCTCTCTCTCTCCATTCCTGACTCATGTTATTGTAGACCTGTTGGTGGCAACGAACACCAGACATCTGGTAGACATAAGGTTCAAAATACCAAGACATCCATACGCCTCGGGCGCCTCCACAATTATCACAAAGCTGGTTATCTATCTAGAGATCTGCCTGCCTTCCATCTCTCCACGACTCACTCACTCACTCACTGCACCCCTGCATGCCTCCCTCCCACCCACCCACCCTTTCAGGCTTCCGTCTGCTAGAAACACATTCACAATTTGCATAAATATCGCATCAATTGGTCTATATGCGGTATATTCCTTGTTATATGGGACGCCTACATACGTACACGTCTTTATTATAGCATGACAGTGCTCTAAATACAAGATTTACGTGATATTTATGGCGTAACACACCCTCTCCCCCTTTCATTCCCAGCACAACTCACTCACACCTTGGTTCACGCATAGAAACTCATTAGTAATGTGTGTAAATATCGCATGAATTGGTCTATATGCAGTATATATTTTGATATATGGCACGTATACATACGTACAAGTCTGTATTATAGCATGACAGTGCTCTACGTACAAGATATAAGTGATATGTATGGCGTAAACCACACTCTCAGCTCATAAATTGCCGCCAAACCTCCAACACATCTTCATTCCCGCCCTACAAATTATCTTATAATTCCCTTATATATTGCAATTTTTGGTCACTATGAGGCATATTCATTGTTATATGGGTGGCCTACACACGTATACATACTCTACATAGCCTAAAAGGGCTCAAAAAAGGAGATATACGTGATAATATGCGGTAACCCACCCCCTCCTCCCTCTCCTTCTATCCCCTGGGCGCGTGAAAATTCGGCAGGGAAATCTCGCCGCTCGATGACAATCTAGCCGCGCGGTGCCATTCGCTCCACATTTTTCAACTACGGACCGTTCCCCCCCCCCCAGACATTTTTTGGGGGGTCAAATATATATGGGCCGATGCACGCAAACATTTCCTACACGATGATGTACTTTTTATCGAAATTGGCAATAGGTCCCAAAATCATCATAGGTGCGCACAGTCTTACCCTGTAGAAAACCCCCTGTGCGCCGCGGAGAGGTTAAGGAAACAATAAAACATTAAAAAGAAAAAAAAACTATGAGTATAAGAGTATAATTAATATGCAAGTAACATGTCGAAAAATGAACTACAGAAGTAAGCCAAGTGTCATAGAATTAAAACCATATACACAGACCTCGTACATTACGAGAGTCTGATAAAAAACATCTCAAAGAAATGCTTTCTGCCTTATATGAACAGCTATGTACATGCCTTCTATAAACAACTATCATTTTCTATTTCAAATCAAACAGACCACATTAAGGTTTGACTCCTGTAAGGAGATAAAGAAAACCTAATATTTAGTAGTGGCCCCGTAATCATTGACGATTATGCCTATTACATAAGGCACCCTCTTCAAACACTCATTTACCGTAGTTTGAATCTACCGCGCAGAGCATAAAAAATTGAGGAGCCTTCATCATGAGCGCACGCAACCTCACTCATGGTTCGTCATTATGAAATTGGGTACTCACTACGAAAAAACTTCGTAAAAAATAAAAAATAAAAAGAAAATAAGAATAACTATTCAAAGCTTTCCATAACTTCGTGGATGTACTTGTGTGGATCTTTGACCAGACGCTGACTTCAGGCGTCATTCTTCCTTCACTGACATATCAAGTAAACCAAAATCCTTAATACATCAACGAATGGGAAGGGGATGGTCGGGAGGGCCCCAGTCGTCAATGATTACGGGGCCACTACTAAATATTAGGTTTTCTTTATATCCTTACAGGAGTCAAACCTATAATTTATTAGTGGCCCCTCCATCATTGACGATTATGTCTGATATCTAAGACTGGAGGGGGACATTCGTAATCATATCATAACTCTAGCAAAAGCAGATAATCAAACAACCACATAGTATTCATACTTTGTAAAAAAGATATATTTGTGTGCATAATACATTATACAGCATAAAAATATACAAAAAGGTGACCAGCAGGAGCGTGCTTCGAAGAAGCCTGCTTGGACAAAAAGGAGTTAACTCCGAGACACTGTACACAGAGCTGGTAGTTAAGAAGGCATCCCACTTAAAGTAAGTGGTGAAAAACAAAAAACATCAAAGTTTACACGTGCACATATAAACTCCATTAACTCTTGGATATAATTTGAAAAATATACCGTAAAGAGGTACTTACATTACACATACCAGCTGCGGCCGCAACTACTAAGATTTACTTAAAATTATATTGCTTCACAGCCAAAACTATTTACAACAAGCATTGTCTTTGCAAGCATTGTGTGAGGTGAAGCTGAACGGTCAGGCTATGGAGATCGTCAACTCTTTTAAGTATCTGGGCAGTGTGTTGAGTAAAGATGGGACTATGGATGAAGAGGTGCGGGAGAGGGTACAACAGGGGAAGAGGGTTGTAGGAATGCTAAAAGCAGTAACAAGAAATAGGGTGGTCAGTATGGAAGTGAAGAAGTCCTTGCATGACAGTGTGGTAATCCCGACACTGACTTACGGAAGCGAAGCATGGACGTTGGTTGAGAGACTCAGACCAAGAGTGAGAGCAGTAGAAATGAATTACTTAAGGAGTGCGTGCGGAGTTACATGGAGGGATAGACAGACTAATGAGGAAGTAAGAAGGAGGTGATGTGGAGGTAGATGTGCTGGAAAGTGTGAAAAGGAACAACTTGAGATGGTTCGGCCATATGGAACGTATGGAAAGCGAGAGAATGACTAAGAGGGTGTACGAGAGCGAGGTGGAGGGACAGAGGGGGAGAGGTAGACCGAATATGAGGTGGAAGGATGGAGTGAGGAACTACATGAACGAAGGCGGTGCTGGTTGGGGGGAGGGGCGTCGACTGACTGGGGACAGAGGTGCATGGGGGCGGTTCGTTCGTGGCCACCCCTTCGGGGATCGCGGCGTCAGGCAATAGATAGATAGATAGATTGTCTTTGAACTATGATTGGACGTTAGCACAATTTCCTGTAATGAATACTACACAAAATTCTTTAAAATTACAGCACCTACACCCTGTATCACAGCTCGTAAGCTTCGCACACGTCCTCCGGCGGGGTCTAGGGTGTCCTATGTTCAGAGCTGGGCACTTTAGCCAACACTTCCGCAAATAGCCAATTCCGCCATGGCGGAAGTGTCATTTTGTTGGCGAATTAGCGTTGGCGCCAAAATGGCTGCCTATTTTCGGGTTTGAAGCTCTGGAAAGTACCTCCATGTTGCAAACCTCGAGTCCGCAAAATAAAAATTCCAGCCGCCAGCCAGCCCTGGGCCGCTCCTGCAGCTCCAGCCAAAATAAGTCATGTGACCAAGCCAACTACCTGCATTCTGGAATCTAGGCCTTTTTACATCGGCTCTTCACGTTTGTTCACTTACTTAGCAAGCGTCGAGCTAACACCTACAACACACAGCAGTCCAAGAGTTCCAACCTGCTAGCACTTCAAATTTGTTTATATTTTCGGCCTATTGAAGTGAACATGGAGTCTACCATCATGCCTACCGCAGCTGCCAACAGCATGGGGAGCAGTTCACCACGATCATCCGACAGTGATGCTGCAGAGCATGCAGAAATCGAGGACCTAAGCCACCCCTGGCAACCTTCTATGGGCCTGTAATTACCAAGAAGATGTCTCTGGAGAAGGGCTTTATAACTTTATAATATAGCCTAATTTAAGATTATAAAGTTAGGCTATCGTTAATTTGATTGATAGCCTGTTAATTTTTAACCTAAACTAATGTTATTAGGCTACCCTAATCCCATCAAAATGCCTCAAAGCATGTAGGCCTAGGCTAAGTCTAACTTCTATATAGGCTAGGCTATATAGCCTAGGCCTAGGTCTATAATCACTAATCCCATCAAAATACCTCAAAGCATGTAGGCTAAATATTGCATGTTCTAACTTCTAAATTATTATAGCCTAGGCCTATAGGCTAATTACTAATATAAGTAATTTTATTAGGCTAGGCCTAGGCTACCCTAATCCTATCAAAATGCCTCAAAGCATGTAGGCTAAATAATATTGCATTTTCTAACTTCTATATATATAGGCTAGCCTAGGTCTAGGCTATAATCAGTCAATCACTAATTCCATCAAAATGCCTCAAAGCATGTAGGCTAAATATTGCATGTTCTAACTTCTATATATATATAGCCTAGGTCTAGGCTATAATCACTAATTCCATCAAAATGCCTCAAAACATGTAGGCTAAATATTGCATGTTCTAACTTCTATATATAATATATAGCCTAGGCCTAGGTCTAGGCTATAATCAGTCACTAATTCCATCAAAATGTCTCAAAGCATGTAGGCCTAGGCTAAATATTGCATGTTCTAACTTCTATGTATAGGCCTAGGCCTATAATCACACTCATTTTATTAGTGTCAAGTAGAAAGTGTTAATTTTGAAAGTATCATATAGGCCTAGACTAAATTTAGCCTACAATAAAATTTTATTAAATTTTGATCTGAAATAGGCCTTTATTCTGAGCATTAAAATTAATAGGCCTAGGCTACTTTCTATTAAATTACTTAATCTATCTAAAGTAGACCTATCTAGGCATATATAGCCTATTGCCATTCCCAAAGGGGGGCCCACGAATAAATCGCCTCCTTGCACCTCTGTGATCCGGCGTACCTCCTCCTGAATGGTGCGGAATTGCGAATACTGATTATTACTGAAGCACTCTCCCCATAAACAAGTTGCCCCAACGTTTTACTGCCCATGTGGACAAACTAAGTGGCCTATGCTATATATATTAACCCTTTCACTGTGGGTGACATTCTGGAATGTTTTGGCAATTTACAGCAATTTCCAAGCTTTAAAAGCCTGTATGTATATCCTTGAGGTCCATGGAAGTTGGGCAACATTATATTTAAGTAAATATCTATATTTATTGACATTAGAGATTGAATTTATTGATTTACCCTTGATTCTGTAGGCTAGTTTAAATTTAAAATTAATAAAAAACAGTTTGCGTTTGCATATTTGCATTTGAGGACTAGAAATTTCACAAGGTTTGCACATTTGTGTTTGCTGAAGTTATGTTCTGGGTTTGCTGATTTGTGTTTGCTGACTTGACTTTTTGTTTGTGGTGCCCAGCTCTGCCTATGTTACACTGACTGCACCCCCCCCCCCCCTCTCTTTTCCTCATCTAAATAATAAGTGACCCAGAGGCCACCTAGACCCTCTGCCGTAAACCTATACATGGCATGGAAGGCCTGTCCAAAGCTACTGAAAGGTATCGAGTCAAAAAAGTATGATTAGAGGACCAGAGATGCGTGGCTGCTATGTCCTCAACAGAAAAATTCTTAAGGAAACGTAAAGAGGTCGCCCATTTGCGTAAATCGTGAGCTCTACCCACAACGCCGGGATTACTTTCCTGAATGACGTTAACTAAGAGAGAAAAGCTAGTTTACGCTTCATAACGCGTTTACCCGAACTAGATACCCATAAAGCACCTTGTTGATTTCTAGGTGTGACCTTTAAATATTTGGTAAGCGCTTGCACTGGACATAAATTATGGTGCACCTTTCCCCTTTTCAATGCCGGCACTGTGAACTCTGAAAACACGTGATCACTGTGCTCATTCTTGGCGATGAACCCTGGGGAAGGAGCAATATGAAAACAACGTCTTTAATTGCTGGTACCACACCTGCGCCGGCCACAGGGGCGCGATTAATGAGACGACGCCCCGATAATTTTGTAGTTTGTTTACTACTTGGCACATTAGAGAAGCGTCTGGCGGCGGAAACAGATAAATGGAACTCCACATGTTCCAGTCTGTCACCAGTGCGTCGGGTCCTCCCGCCGGCGTGGTTGTCCGGCGGGTTAGGTACAGCGGGAGTTTGTGAGTCTCCTCGGACGCAAATAGATCCACTTGTGGATGGTAAGGCTTCGCAATCATTAGGTCGAAAATGTGTTGCTTGAGCGCCCATTCTACTGTTGTGCTCTGTCTCCGAGACAGAGCGTCCGCCTAGACGTTCGCTACACCGGGGAGATAAGAAGCGTGAAGCTGAATGTCCAGCTTGTTGGCTAGTACAAAAATCTTTTCTGACACGTTTAGCAACCTCCGAGATCGCGTTGACCCCTGTTTCTGAACGCAGTGAACCGCATTCAGATTGTCCATCCTGAAGGCCACCGATTTGCCCCGCAAAGCAAAGCCGTGAGCCTGAAGGAAATACAAGGGGACTAGTAACTCTTTGACATTTATGTGGGAGGATTCTGAGTGGGACCAGAGCCCTTGACCCTGGTGCCCTTGGTTTGACTGAAAGCCCCAACCTATCGTGCCTGACGCATCCGTGTCCACCCATATCGTCGGCGGAGGAGAGGTCCAAGACATGACTAAGTGCAATGTTTTCCTCTTCGCCCAGACTGCTAGTAAGGTGTGTATTAATTTTGGGATGGGCCATAATGTTTCTGCCGGCACCCAACCCATCTCGTCCATATGCCTATCTAATGTTTTCTTAAAGCTCTCTATCGTTCTTGATCCCATTATCGCATTTGGTAGCCTATTCCAACTATCTACAACTCTGTTACCAAACCAATATTTGCATATATCTTCTCTGAAACGAAATGTATCTAATTTGAAACCATTTGTTCGAGTTCTTTCACTATCACTGAGCTTTAGTACATCTTTCATGTCCCCTTTATTAATCCCACTAACCAACTTGAACACCTCTATCATATTCCCTCTAATTCTGCATCTCTCTAATGAATGTAAGCCTAATTTCTTCAACCTTTCTTCATATGGAAGATTTCTAATATTATGGATAATTTGTTGTCATTCTACGTTGTACTCTCTCCAAGGAATCTATGTCCATTCTGTAATAAGGACACCAAAATTGAACAGTATAATCCATATGGGGTCTCACTAATGACAAGTAAAGTTTTAAGATAACATCAGAAGTTCTGTTACTCACACTCCTAGAGATGAACCCGAGAATCCTGTTTGCCTTGTTACGAACGCTTATACACTGTGTTCTAGGTTTCAAATAATTGCTAATAAACATACCTAGATCTTTCTCACAGTCTGAGTTTTCTAATTCCATATTAGATAGTTTATATTTTCCAATTGTATTAATTTTCCCTATCTTTCATACCTTGCATTTGTCAATGTTAAAATTCATCTGTCAATTTACTGACCATTCGTGTAAGGTATCTAGATCCCTTTGGAGGCACTCTATTTTGTTATCTGAATCTATTGTTCTCCCCATTTTTGTATCGTCGGCAAATTTACTTATCCTACTAGTTATACCTAAATCAAGGTAATTTATGTATATAACAAACAAAAGAGGACCCAATACAGATCCCTTGGGGACACCTCTTTTGACTGCTCCCCATTCTGACTTAGTGCCATTTATGCTGACTCTCTGCTTCCTACCAATTAGCCATGACCTAATCCATCCCAACAACGACCCACCTATTCCATGCGCTTCAACTTTTCTCATCAATCTCTCATGAGGGACTCTGTCGAAAGCTTTACTGAAATCTAAATATATTATATCATATGACTTGTCATTGTTTACTGCTTCATATACCTCTGAGAAAAAGCTAAGCAAATTAGTAAGGCAAGAACGTCCTTGAGTGAATCCATGCTGAGAAGAATTGATTAAGTTGAATGTTTCTAAGTGGTTTCTAATTTTCATAGCAATAATTGACTCTAGCAACTTTCCTATGATTGATGTGAGACTAATGGAACGGTAATTAGATGCTATTGATTTATCACCTTTTTTGAAGATCGAAACTACATTTGCAAGCTTCCAAGCTTCTGGAACTAAGCCTGTTTCTGATGACTTGTTAAATAGAAATGTTAATGGGTAACTTAACTCATCTCTGCATTCTTTTAGTACTCTAGCATATACCTCATCAGGACCAGGCGATTTCTGAGGTTTCAGTCTGTTAATTTCCTTAAACACATCATTTCTACTTATAGTAACCGTACTTAACCTATTTTCTATACTATCGCTATATACTTTACTGACTTCTGGAATCTGTGCCAAATTTTCATTAGTGAAAATGGAAAGAAATTTACTATTTAATGTACTGCACAATTCTAAATCATTTTGTCATTTCTCCTATCGAAGTTTTAAGGGGGCCTATTACATCTCTAACTTAAGATTTATATAGCTGGTAAAAAACTTTAGGGTTATTTTTTGAGTCATTGGCTATCCTGATTTCATAATTTCTTTTTGCTTTCCTAATTTCCTTTTTGACCTGTCTTGATAGAGTCAGATAGTAAATAAGTAGGTGATTTTCGCCTCTCTTAATTTTTCTATATATTCCTTTCTTTTTTCCTAGAAGATCTATTAGTTTATTATTCATCCATTTTAGTTGGTTCTGTGTCGATCTATATCTTCTTTTGGGGATACATTTATTTTGCAAATGGTGGAGTGACGAAATAAAGTGTTCATATGTAGCTGTCAATTTATCCTGAGTTAAGACGGGTATCTGAGAGAGAGTACGTTCATTAGCACACCTGGGTCCACTTAACCTAAGAAGTGCGCACCGTAAGTAGTGAACACCATGCCCTGGTGTGGACCTATTTCACTGTTTCCATCACTAATATCGTTATTTTACCATAAATATTAATACTTATCCATATGCGCCTATTTTACGTTTAATATGAAGATATTTACATGTTACAACAATAAAACAAGTGGAAACAGTGTTTGGCTGGTCAAAATCGCGAAATGAGAGGGAGAGTTTCATTCATCAAGTGTGAGCCAGCCTAGCCTACATCCTTCCCTCACAATGCCTGGAGAGACACTGACGTCTCTCTCTTTATCTCTCTCTCTTTCCCACGCTTGCTAACACATATGACCACGCCCTGCTAGCAACTCGCTATTGTTAGCACGAAAGACCACAGAATAAGGGAAAATAGGTGATAATTGAAGGGGGAGGGGGGGGGGGGAAGAGGGGATGTGGAGGAATGATATGTGGCATGGCCGAGGGGCAAAAAAAAAAAATACAAAATTTAAGTGCTACTGGGGTGTTTTAAATGCTTTTTTTTAGGCCTAGGATCATAAGTGTCTTCCCGCAGTCGCCCAGTAAAACTCATAAGAGTCTTCCCGCACTTGCCGGGTTAATAGTTTAACCATAGGGTCGACCCTTAACCTCTCCGCTGCGTACCCCCTATAGTATACAGCCACCCCTGTGCGGAGGTATTTAGAGTGTTTCCTTCACTCAAATCGTCATCGTACCATAAATATCATTAATACTTATCCATATGCGCCTATTTTACGTTGATTATAAAGGTATTAACCTGTTACAGCAATAAAACAAGTGGAAACAGTGTTTGGATGGTCAAAATCGGCAAATTAGATCGGGAGTTACATAACTTAAGGCTGAGGCAGCCTGCCAGCCAGCCAGCCGTCATGACGGCTGGAGCGACACTCGTGGAGTTCCCTCTCTTTCTCTCGCTGTGTAGCACATACAAGCACAGCTTGCTCATGAATCTCTATTGATAGCACGAAATATATCGACGAAATAAGGGAATAAGAGAGAATAGGTGATAATTGAAGGGGGGGGGGGGAAAGGAGGGGATGTGGAGGAGTGATATTTGGCATGGCCAAGGGGCAATTAAAAAAAAAAAAAAATTGATACCGGGCTGATTTAAATGTTTTTTTTTTAGGCCTTGGATTATATAAGGCTTCCCGCAGCGCAGCGGTAGGCCTTATATAAGTCTTGCCGCACTTGCTTCTCTTAATCCACCATAATCGGCTTTTCTGAAATCTGGGATAAGGGTCGTATTCTCTTTAGCTTTTCCTGTCCATTGTACATTAAAATAAATTGATTTATGATCAATGGTTATGATGATTATGATGGAATGGGTGTGTGTGCTGGAGTGAGTGAAGGAACAGCGAGAGAAGGTGCATGTTTGTTTGTAAGTAGCAAATGGAAGGAATGTGTAAGAGAGTATGGGTCTGTGGGTTCAAGGATTGTGTGGGTGAGAATGAAAGTAGGAATACAAACGTGGGTGATTGTATGCGTGTATGCCCCGACAGAGGATATACTTGAAAGAAAGAAAGAGGAGTTCTGGATGAATGTGGAGGCGTGCCTGGAGAAGTTTGACAAGAACGAAAGAATATTTCTGATTGGGGATATGAATGGTAAGGTGGGTGATAGGAAAGTTGAGGGAGTGGTGGGAGGGTGGGGGGTACCATCAGAGGTGAATGGGAATGGTAGTGCACTTGTGGACGTATGTGTGGGGAGGAGGCTGTGGATAGCCAACACCTTCTTCCGACACAGAATGATCCACAGGTACACGTGGAAACGGATGTTGACGATGAAGGATAAGACAGTGGTGGAACGAAAGTCATTGATTGATTATGTATGTGTGGATGAACGAATGAAGAAATCTGTGATGGATGCTAGGGTGTATAGGGGTATTGGAGGGAGTCTGTCTGATCATTATGTAGTGGTAGCTAAGGTTAGGATACAAAAGAAGTGGGTGAGGAGAGCGGGAGGAAGGCGAGAGTAGGGTGGAATGGTGAGGAGGGTGGAGAGGTTGCAGGAGGAGGAAGTCAGGGAGGAGTACAGGAGAGCAGTGGAAAGACGACTAGGTGGGTTCGACCTGGAAGTTATGGAGGAAGTGGAGGAGATGAGCAAGGTGTTTAAGGATGAGATCTGTGCAGCATGTGAGGAGGTGTGTGGAGTGAGGAGAAGAGGGAGGGGAGTGAAAGGTACAGCATGGTGGACAGAAGAGGTAAGAATAGCTGTGGAAGAAAAGAAGAAAGCATATAGAGAGTGGTTGGGTAATAGAGGGAATGAAGATTCCGAGAGACAGAAACGAGCGAGGTACGTGGAGAGTAAGAGGGTGGTGAAGAGAGTAGTGAAGGAAAGTAAGAGAAGAGTAGATGAGGAATTTGGAAGGAATCTGAGTGTGAAATGGAGGGAGAGTAAGAAACTGTTCTGGAAAGAAGTCAAGAAAGTTAGGGAAGGTAGCAAGGGAAACAGTAAGGGTGTGAAAGATAAGAATGGGAGAATGCTAGCCGAGAAGCAAGAGAGAGTCGAAAGATGGAGGGAGTACTTCAGTGAGTTGCTAAATGAAAGGAATGAAGAGCCAGCAAACATAGCTGGATATGGTATGGGAGGGAGAAGAAGAGAAGTAGTGGAGGAGGAGGTGGGGATCAGGAGGTCAGAAGTGTGGGAAGCCATGAAAAGAGTGAAGTTGGGGAAAGCACCAGGAACAGATGGAGTGTGTGGGGAAATGTTGAGGTATGGTGGTGAGATAGTGATAGAATGGGTATGGAAAATGTGCAAACTAGCATGGGAGAAGGGGAGTGCACCCGATGACTGGAAGACTGGCATAATAGTCCCCCTATATAAGGGCAAAGGGGAAAGAGGAGTGTGTGGTAACCACCGAGGAATATGTCTTCTAAGCGTAGTAGGGAAGGTATACAGTAGGGTAGTGATTGAGAGAGTGAGAGTGAGAACGGAGAAATGGGTAGGCGACGAGCAGGGAGGTTTTAGGAAGGGAAGAGGATGTGTAGATCAGATTTTTACCCTGAATTGTGTTGTGGAGAAGTATCTGGAGAAGAAACAAAAGGTGTATGTTGCCTTTATGGACTTGGAGAAGGCCTATGACAGAGTGGATAGAGAAGGTTTGTGGAAAGTACTTAGAATATACGGAGTAGAGGGCAAGTTGCTGAAAGCAGTGAAGAGCATGTATGAGGGTGCAAAGGCGGCAGTACGTGTGGAGAGTGAGCAGAGCGAGTTCTTTGACCCGAATGTTGGTTTGAAACAGGGGTGTGTGATGTCCCCGTGGTTGTTTACTGTATATATGGATGGAGTTATGAAAGAAATACTATCAAGAGCAGTGGATGTTGGTGTATCGCTGAAAAGGGAGGGAATTGAGTGGAAGCTACCTATACTGCTGTTTGCGGATGATACAGTTCTGATGAGTGATAATGAATGGGAGTTGCAGGGTCTGGTAAATGAGTTTGGAACAGTGTGCGAAAAACGGAATTTGAAGGTAAATACGGGGAAGAGCAAGGTTATGGTCTTCGAAAGGGGTGAAGTCACAGAGTGTGAGGTGAAGCTGAACGGTCAGGCTATGGAGATCGTCAACTCTTTTAAGTATCTGGTTGTGTTGAGTAAAGATGGGACTATGGATGAAGAGGTGCGGGAGAGGGTACAACAGGGGAAGAGGGTTGTAGGAACGCTAAAAGCAGTAACAAGAAATAGGGTGGTCAGTATGGAAGTGAAGAAGTCCTTGCATGACAGTGTGGTAATCCCGACACTGACTTACGGAAGCGAAGCATGGACGTTGGTTGAGAGACTCAGACCAAGAGTGAGAGCAGTGGAAATGAATTACTTAAGGAGTGCGTGCGGAGTTACATGGAGGGATAGACAGACTAATGAGGAAGTAAGAAGGAGGTGTGGTGTGGAGGTAGATGTGCTGGAAAGTGTGAAAAGGAACAACTTGAGATGGTTCGGCCATATGGAACGTATGGAAAGCGAGAGAATGACTAAGAGGGTGTACGAGAGCGAGGTGGAGGGACAGAGGGGGAGAGGTAGACCGAATATGAGGTGGAAGGATGGAGTGAGGAACTACATGAACGAAGGCGGTGCTGGTTGGGGGGAGGGGCGTCGACTGACTGGGGACAGAGGTGCATGGGGGCGGTTCGTTCGTGGCCACCCCTTCGGGGATCACGGCGTCAGGCAATAGATAGATAGATAGATGATCGCTATTTCCTAGTTGGTCCCTTATCTCTACATTATTTATCATATGTTCATTATTACTGAGAACTAAATCGAGGATATTATTACCTCTAGTCGGCGAGTCTATGAATTGAATTAAAAAACTGTCTTGTACTGCCTCAATAAACTCTTCAGAATCTGAGTTGCCGATTTGATGCTGCCAATCAATATTCGGAAAATTAAAATCCCCCATAATGCACACATTGCTAAACCTTGTTGCTATTTTCACTTCCTGCCATAAAGCTGTACCTTCGTTTCTACTCATATTTGGTGGTCTATAAATAACTCCAATAATTATGGTCTCACTACCTTCGCTAACCTCTACCCAAACACTTTCGTTATTATTATTTAGTCTAATACCTGATTTAATACAGCATTTTAATGAACTCCTGACAAACACTGCTATTCCGCCGCCCCTCCTACTTGCTCGGTCATATTTAAACAAACTATATCCTGGTATATGGAATTCTGATAAAAAAAAATCTTGATTCTGTATTAATCCATGTTTCAGTCAGCGCTATAATGTCTACGGTATATTTTCTTTGCTAACAAGTGCTCTAAGTTCGTCCATTTTGTTACATAAACTCCTACAGTTTTTATAATATAATCGCTATGTATTTATTTTACTGGTATCGGATTTACCTTTATTTCTAACTGAATTCCCATCTTCCGTTACACCTTCAATATATCTACTAGCAGTACAATTAATATCCTGTGACTGAAATATTCTATTCCTACGGAGTTTTTGCTTGATTTGCATTAGCTATATAATATATAGCTAATGCTTTCCTCTATATCATTAGTTGACATTGTATATATAAGATAATTTTCTGATTGTCAGTGATAGTTTATGTAACATGGCGCGTCAAGAAACGCAGAAAATGTAAACGTACATATTAAATATATGATAGCATAAAAACTATTGGCTCTACACTAATAATTTTAACTAAAGATATAATAGTAATTCTTGTAATTATCTCTACAAAAAATAAGGCTCTAGCTTCAATAGCTGATGACTAGATATAGAAATAATAATGTGATTTTTGTGCTATCAAGGTATTGTCACCATGGCTGTTTAATGTTTATGGATGGTGTGGTGAGGGAGGTGAAAATAAGAACTATGGGAAGAGGATTGGGTTTAGTAGGAAAAAATGGTAGAGATTGGGAGTTGAAGCAGTTGCTGTTCGCTGATGACACAGCATTGGTGGCGGATTCTGAGGAGAAATTGCAGCGGGTAGTCAAAGAGTTTGGAGTGGTTTGTGGGAGGAGGAAACTGAAGGTGAAAGTCAATAAAAGTAAAGTAATGGTGTGCATTAGGGGTGATCGTAGGGTGAATCTAGATGTGAGGCTGGATGGGGAAATATTGGAACAAGTAGAGTGTTTTAAATATCTAGGAGGAACGATAAGCAGGAGGGGAGGTATGGAAATGGAGGTAAAACAGAGAGTGTGTGAAAGCAGGAAGGTTTTCGGAGCAATGGGAAGTATGTGGAAGACGAGAAATCTCGGAATGAAAGTAAAAAGTGCAATGTATCAAGTAATTGTTGTGCCAACAGTGATGTATGGGGCTGAGACATGGGCTCTGAAGAAAAAGGAGAGAAGAAAGCTGGATGTGATGGAGATGAGCTGCTTGAGGAGTATGTGTGGAGTTACTCGTAGAGACGGATTGAGGAATGAAGAGATACGTAGGAGAGTGGGGCAACAGGAACATTTGGCAGCCAGAGTGGACAGAAGGGTGCTGAGCTGGTATGGTGATGTTGAACAAATGGGAGATGAAAGGCTTACAAAGAGAATATGTGAGTCAGATACAAGGGGAGATAGAAGGGCAGGAAGACCCCCATTGAGATGGAGAGACTTTGTAAGACAAGCTTTGGATGATAGAGGAATGACTATAGATCAGGCAAAGGAAGTGGTAATAAACAGGAATGAATGGAGAATGCTTGTGAATAGTTGAGTGAACACGTGGTGTTATGATCCAGGTTCTGCAAGACACGGGGCTCTTCATCATTGGACTAGATAAAACAACGTGCACACTATAGGCTGATGATCACTGAAGCAGCCTATACTCGTACAACATACGATTACTTTATTAAAGTATACAAGGAAAAAGGATAGATAGCGTAATTAAATCGCAGCAACGATTTAATAGCAAACTAGAAGAAGGATAATTAACGTTACGTTAAATAATCAGTAAACTGTCACTCCTGTCTGACAGAAAGTGAAACAAAGAAAGTCCTAAAGCATCATGCCGGAATCTTCTGCAAAAGTCAGATGCAACTAAGAAGTACGTATCGGATTCTGAACTGTGTATTATTACTGTGGGAACATATATAGTGTAGGGACATACGGTGTTATCTGGCACAGGTGTAATTATAAAACAGTCGGCAGTCTAAACTCTAACCACAAAAAGATGTGCTTTCTCCCACCAAGCACAAGCCTGCTCTGGTTGGGTCTCTCAGCAACAATCACGACTTACTATAAACATAAGGAACAATAATGCTGCACACATATACACAATGAGATTATAAACCCTAATCGGGGGGTCTGCCAGGTGGACGAAGTCTAGCAAGGGAGTCGTAGGCTAGGCTACCTGGGCTGAGCCACCTGCTCGGTAGCCTAGTGTCGTTCTCAAGTCTGTGCGCCTAGTTACATTAAATGACGGGGTGCTCTCTTGAGAGATCCAGGTCTCATGTACCTGGTTCTCTCCTGGCGACCCTCCTAAGTCAAAAGCTAACGAGCTAGCACAGTGCTGGGTGGACTAGGCAAACGCCCTCACGCCAACACAGTGCTAGGCTCTAAGGTACACAGACAAGAAAATGACCTAGGCCTCCGCAGGTATCCGGTACAGTTGCATAGGCTCAACGAAGTCTATGCTCATAGGAAACTTCAACCTGATAGCCTCTCCCCAGTCTAGCATCGACTAATCTGGCAGACGCCCAAGAAAATAAGGTTGGGGCAACACAATGAGTATGTCAAACCTCCCCAAGCCAAAATGGATAACCCTCTGATCCAAAATGCCTAACTACGTACATATAATATCCCTGAGAGCTCGCTGTATAATAGAGTGATGGATATATGAAATCAACGTCAAGGGGAAGGGCAGTTAATTAATAGTAGGATATACAGAGAGAAGAAGCTAAGCAGTGGTAGAGAAAGTTCGCAATAGGGGGGTGAGGTGGGCGGATAGATTGCAAGGGGATGTTAGCGGTACAGCACTAAGAGGAGCTCTGCCCGTGGAAGTCACAAGGGAGTGTGTGCGTGTAGGCGCACCCATTCCTGACGCGGCGGGAAAGCGGTGACGGGGCAGGAGGGAGGAGCCCTGCGATGAATCAGGCGCCCGAGAGATGACATAACTAATCAAATTGCACGATATCAATCCGTCGATACCACCAAGCTCTGATTTCTCTCTCTCTCTCTCTCTCTCTCTCTCTCTCTCTCTCTCTCTCTCTCTCTCTCACTCACTCACTCACACTCTCCAACTTCCACAAGTCATCTAATACATTAAATCTATGACAGCTGGAATAAAATACAATGCATTGTCACAGGTGAAAATAAAGAGTATTTCTGGACTACCTGTGACACTATGATGCACTAGGAAGAAACTAGAACATAATCAATAACCTACAGCCCATAACACTGCCTGGGGAGAGGGGAGAAGAGGATGGGGAGCCAACCGCTACCCTCGTGGTCGCTGGGGAGCTGACGTGCGTCACACCCCCCCCCCCCCCCCAAGATATTAGACACTTAACATTAGGCAAGTTCTGATATCTGAAATCGGCACACGTCACCTAACCTCCCCACCCCAGCACAATAATACAGCATATAGGTTTAAAAAAAAAAAAACTTACTTATAAAATGAAACAAACTTACATATTTACCCCCTCAACACAATAGCAAAACTGAAAATTGTTTCGCTCCGAAAGCGAGTTCTACGAAACTCAGCCCACTAATAGCTAGTGCTTCAGCTGTAATAAAATATACTTAAATTTACTATAACAGAAAGAGTTTTTTATGTTGATTTTTAAATTTTATTGTTGTTTTGTTCGGCTTAAAATATATGTAGCCTATTTTCCTCCACTCTCAACACACACTGACTGAACGGCGAGGGTTCTCCTGCAAACAAACCCTCCCGTGACAAACAATCAGCCAAAACATTATTGTGCCCTTAGCATGCCACACATCCAACTTGTGTCCCGGCAGCAAAACAACACCTGGCACTGATAAACTGCCCAGTTCATCACAAGACTGGCATTTCTCTTCGCTCTTTCCGGCAACGGGGCCTGCCAATAACCTTTCACTAGTTCTACCTTCGTGATAGGCGATGCAGCCCCGAGGCGGTCTATGGTGTCGTCAACTCTCGATAAGGTATAGGCGTCTGTCAGGGATAATGCACACACACTCTCGCAATCAACACACTCACTGATCTTGCCACTTAACACAGGTTGCAAAGTTACAGGCAACGACCACTCACGACATTCCTTATCCCTCAGACCCTTGGGCAATGGATAGGTGTCTGTCAGGGATAATGCACACACACTGATCTTGCCACTCAACTCAGGTTGCAAACTCACTGGCAACGACCACTCACAATATCCTTTATCCCTCAGACCCTGTTTCCACATGTCGTCTAGCTCTGTTTTCACGACAGGCTTTTTAGCAGGATTTATACGGTAGGGAATGAAACTGAGCCTCGCACTGTCTCCAGCCTCCATGTCGGATTCTACCCCGTACATCAGGCCTGGAGAAGCAACAAACATGCGGATGCGCTGCCACAGCCTAGTAAACAACTTATCTCGCAGAACAACATGCCTAGTGCCCTCCCACAACCCAGCCGAGACCGCAGCTTCTAACCTGTAGTCTCCCTCCTTCTCCACCTTCGTCCCTAGAACAGCCAGGTCATGAGAGGGACAATCACTACCACCTGTGCAGTCACCCCCATAGTTCATTATTGCTAAGGCTTCCCCGCCGATACCGTACATGCGCACCCCCGCATTCCTTACGACTACATCTGCCTGCGCAGCATCACCGCTTTTAGCGACATGGCCAGATACAGTCGGTCTATGGTAGGGCTGTTGCATTCGACTAGAGCAGCATTGGGAGGCTATGCGACGACCGGGCACATCCACTCCACAGCCAATCTCACCAATCTGCTCAATGTCCTTCTTCTGACCACCACCCTTGGCAGCCATGGGTCGACCCTGACCTGACAACCATGTCCAAGCCTCGTCGCCCACCTTGAACCACCGAAACAACGCGGCTAACGGTCTCCCAACATTCACGTGACCTGCCCGCAGAACATCTTGCACCGCCTGAGTTGTGAGGCTCAGGGGCTCGGCACGACCAGTGGGGTATGAACCGAGCTGGTGCTGGAGTGCTGCACACTGCTGCTCAGGCAGGTGCTCTAGCGCTTCCACAGCCACCAGACTCGTGTCCCCCGCCCACTGCTCCGCCGAGACATAAAAATCCCTACTCTCCTCCACCTGTGCCCTACTGCCCCCCTCTCCTTCTCCACCTTGGCCGCTGCAGACCAACACAGGGACAGTAGGCTGCTCAGGTGGTTGCCTCACAAACTCCTCCAACAGGTTCACATGACATGTTTCCCCGTCCTCGTGTTTGATAGCCCCGTTCCCACAACTCTCCTCCAACTGGGAACTACTAAGTCGCGGAATGCCATCACGCCCAACCATGTCACTAGGGGTGACAGGTTCTAGGGCCACTCCGGAGCTCACCTCTGGGTCAAGTACTAAGCCGCTAAGGAGAGCCGCTGGAGCAAAACTCACAAAACTCCCAGGTTCAGCTTGCTCCTTCCGACCGTTCCTCCGCTGGTCTGAAGACTGAGACAATGGTTGTGACTGAACTGACGCGCGAGAACGGGTGACTGCACAGACCATCTGTTTAAGCTGACACCTCTCGACCCACTCCCGATTCTCCCTATTAACATCGGCCACCCTCTCGGCAACAACTAAGGGTGGAACCTCCGAATTGAGCCCCGCAAAGTCGTTGCCCAGAAGGAGGTCGACGCCCTCAACTGGCAAGCTCTGTAAGATCCCTTACCTTTGGATGGATGGATACCTTTGGATGTGTTCGCTGCTCCTCAAGGAGCACGACGCCCCTCGTTATGGGTGGTGATTTGGTGCAGTAGACTGTTTGAAGTGACAGCTCGCTCCCTTGCGAGGATGGGCTCGTCTGGCACTTTTTGCAGTTCGACATCTAGGGCTCTCTTGAAGTTGTCTAACGAGATGTCCCTCATGTCTCTTACTCGCCGTGGGAGTTTGTTGAAGAGACGTGGGCCTCTGTGTGATAACCAGCCCTCTCGCAGAGAGCCCATAGCACCCCTGTTATTCATCCGGGGGATTTCGCATTCCCAGCCTCTCCTATCACTGAATTTCATGACTATCGGAGTATGTAGGTTTGGTACTAAACCCTCTGCGATTTTCCACGTGTATATTATTAGGTAACGTTCTCTTCTACGTTCCAGTGAGTACAGATTCAGTGCTCTCCTTGCTCTTTTCAACGCCCCGAAATTTCAACCTGTAGGTTTCTGGTTGCAACTCATAGGCCCGGAGCACAGCCTCCTTCAACACCACATTGTACAGTCTTCCAATGACAGCGAGTCATATGCCTTGAGACCTTTCCCAACAAGCTTTGATGATACAAGGGCTGCCCACTTAATCTCCGGCCACTCATGCTCCCGACACTTCTTCTCAAACCGTGCAAAAAACTCAGTCACACCAGACTCATCGAACACAGGGACTAATTTAAGCAAGTGCGATAAAGACTCGGACCCACGATTCCCAGAACCGAGATGCCGCCCTGTTGTCTCCACCCTAGATTTCTCAACATCCATCTCAGCACAGTACCTAGTTGCTTCAACCTGCAACTCTGCCTCCCGGCATGCTGTCCTCTCCTCAGCCTGAATCTTAACCATCTCAGCCTGAATCTTAGACATCTCCGCCCTCTCCTCAGCCTGAATCTTAGCCATCTCAACTTCACGCTGGATCTTAGCCAACTCCAGTTGTAACAACATATCAGCAGTCAAACCCTGAGGGGGAGGAGCAATTATAGGAGACCCACCCAGTGGCTCATCCAGGGGCAAACCACGCTGCCAGCGACTATCAGATTGCGGAAGCGTGCCAAGGTCTGGTAACCTAGGGGGCGCGATAGGAGTAGAGTGGAAGGGAGGCTTGGATAAAGGCTCCCAAGCCCCCGCTCCACCCTGCAACCCACTGCCACCACCCAACACACAAGCCACCAGGTCACTCTTAGACATGCTGCCAAAGCCGACACGCCCCAGGACCGTGGCCAAACAACGCAGACCATAGCAATCAATCCCCTCCAACCGACTCGCTGTTACTGGTATCTCCACAAACTTCCTCGCATGAGCCTCACAATTAATAACTCTGATGCCATCATTAAATTCCTGCTGCTGCTCAACACCCGTAGGCTGTACTGTCTGATTATCCCCGTTAACTGAGCTGTTGCTAGACATGGTGTATACTGAGAAGTGTGCGTTTGTGAGAAGGCGTTTTCAACCAATCCCACATTTGGAACCCTTCCTTCTAGTATCTTCCATACGTAAATTACAACGTATCTCTCTCGTCTACGTTGGAGAGAGTAAAGTCCCAGTTCTTTGAGCCTTTCCCAGTAATTTAGGTGGTTGACTCCTGAAATTCTGCTTGTGAAAGTTCTCTGTAATGCCTCGATCTTTGCTATGTCTGTTGATTTGTGTGGGGACCACAACTGACAGCAATATTCGAGTTTGGGCTGCACCAGAGATTTCCACAAGGTCAGCATACACACCCTTTCTCTTGTGTTGAAGGTCCTAAGGGTCCATCCTGAAAGTTGTCGTGCTGCTAGAGTGATTTTGGAGTAATGGTAGGAGAAGGTGGCATCATTACTCATGTATAGAACGGGGAGAATCGCATGCATTCCTGGGACCGTGACATGGCTGCTAGTTCAGACACCCTATCCCCAGTGGCCAGAGCGACAAGGAAGAGTGTACGCTCGAGCAACTGAACCGGTGTAGTGTCCCGTGTGAAGCCAGAAGGTCCAGAGCTCGCCCCAGATCCCACTGAGGAGGGATCTGGCGCAGAGGCGGTCGTTCCCTGAAGGCAGCCTTCATGAAGGAATCCAGCTCCTTCGGCGGAACGACCAGCCCAGTGACGGACTCAAAGACCTCCCGGATGGCAAACAAGTGGTTACGTATAGTGTTGACTTGAAAGCGACGTGTACGGAAGAGGTGAAACAAGTAGTGTAGTATAAGGGAAGGAGAGCTAACTGTCTGGCGAGTGTCCTGTATCCACCTAGTAAAAGACTTCCAGTAGGACTCGTAAGTCCCCCAAGTTGAAGACGTCCATGAACGCTTCAGGAAGTCAGTCAGGTCCCGTCCGTGGACCAGGAGCCACCGTGCCTCACGAAAATCCACGATGCGAAGGCCAACGAGGTCCGCAGGTCTCCACCCTGGCTTAAAGTGGAAGTTTGAGAGAGGGAGAGGGACCGGACTCGGGCACCACCGCTTCAACTGGGCGTACCAAGCCTGGGCCGGCCACAGAGGCGCTATTAGCCAGACTCTGCCGCGGTACAGCTGCAGCCTCGCGAGGACTTTGCACATCAACAGTGCGTCTGGTGGCGGAAATATGTATATCGACTGCCACCTGTTCCAGTCTTCCATGAAAGCGTCCGGACCCCCCTCCGGAGTGCGAGTCCGGAGGGATAGGTACTGAGGCAACTTGCGCGTCTCCTTCGATGCGAACAAGTCGACCTCCGGAACACCCCAGGAAGCTGCGAGGTCGTCGAACACAGTCTGTTTCATTGCCCATTCTACAAGAACGCCCTGTCCTCTCGACAGGGCGTCCGCCCACAGGTTGGCAGTCCCGGGCAGGTAGGAGGCGTGCAGGGAGATGTTGTGTCGGTTCGCGAGGAAGAACAACTTCTCTGAGATCCCCAACAGAGTCAATGACCTGGAGGACCCCTGCTTTTGGATACAGTGGACAGCTGTCTGATTGTCCATCCTGAAGGCCACCGACTTTCCCCGAAGGGCCAGCGCGTGGTCCCTCAGGAAGAACAAGGGAACCAACAGTTCGAGGGCATTGATGTGTAGGTGTGTGTGTCCCACCCATCTGCCGTGATGTTGATGTCCCAGGTTGGATTGGTAACCCCACCCTACCTCGCTCGACGCATCTGTATCTACCCAGATCGTCGGCGGGGGGGGCGGTCCAGGGCACAGCCGCAGAGAGCGTGCCCCGAGCAACCCAGTGTCCTAAGTGTCTGTGAATGGTACGCGGGATCGGCAAGAGCCGATCCATAGGGGCCAACGGAAACACCTTGTTGCCCATGAGTATTAAGCGGCGTAGCCTGAGCCTCCCTAAGGGAATGGTCAGAGCGGCCCAATTCAGTGAACCCACTAACGAGTCCCAGATCCTCCTCGTGAGGGAGACCGAGTGCAACACGGCGAAGACCTTCCTGCGAAGTTTCACCGCGTTTGGCTGACTCTGGGTCACTGTAGCGCTGGTCAGATCCCATTCGAGACCTACCCACGTCACGACACGCGACGGGGTCAGGCGTGACTTGGGAATATTGATTTTGAACCCTAACTGTGTGATGTGGTGAACTACTGTGAGGGTGTCGCGGACGCACTGTTCTAGGGTGTCTGAAACTATCAACCAATCATCCAAGTAAAACAGGATCTGGAGGCCGCTCCTGAGGAGAGGATCCAGAGCCTGCTTCACCAGTTTCGAGAAGATCCGCGGCGCGATGTTGAGACCGAAGGGAAGTCTGTCGAACATGAACACACGATCGGAAGTCTGAACGGCCAAGAATCGCTGGAAACGAGGATGGATAGGAACGTGCCAATACGCATCCTTGAGGTCCAGCGACACTACCCACGACAGAGGACGCAGGGCCAGTCGTACCTGGTGCACCGTCAGCATCCGAAACCGTGTGTTCACTATGTGCCCGTTGAGGGCCGACAGATCCACCACCGGTCGCATCGCGTCGCAGGCCTTCTTTGGTACCAGAAATACACGGGAGAGGAAAACCGGTTGACCGGCTTTCACCTCCTTGACGATTCCCTGCTCGTGCATGGACGTTATCACGTCGGTCACCTCCGAAGAGACGGGCCGGCTTCGTTGACAAGAGCTGAGTGGGTGTCTGGACTTCCATCTCCAGGTTAGACCCCTCCGTGCAATCTTCCGCCCCCACGTCCCTCGCGGCCAGCGAGGGGCGCAAGGGCGAAAACAACCTGTGGTAGCCCCCGAGGTGAGATGAGCGACCCTTTCGGCTAGGCGAGAAGGAGAATAAGGAGGAGACTGACCCGGAGAACCTACACATTTTTTGACGTGGAGGGTCCCCCGGTACGGTCCTTGCGGTCATAAGCGCCACGTTGACCTCCTCTACCCCCCCCCTCCCCCCCACCTCGTCGAAAAGGGCGGGTCACCCCATCCCCTGTCCGTCGCGCGTCTGACCCCGTCGAAGTGCGGCCGGAAGTGGAAGGCTGGCCAGCCCCTTCTCGGCGGGGATGAAAGGGAGTAAGAACAGAAGTGCGAGGCGGAACCGACGCTCTGGCCGGCAACTTCGCTTTCCTGCGCCCTTTCTTGGCGGCAGCACTGGCGGCAGCACCCCGAAGAGGACCGTCAGAAGGACGGGACTGAGAAGACTCTGGTCGCGACACAGCGCGTCGTTGTGTGTCGTAAGCAGGGTCCGCCGACAGAGAAGCGTAGCGTTCCCAAGCATCCTGCGCAAAAAGCCCCGATGTATAGAGCTCAGAGTACAACAAACCCTGACGAATATCCAAGGGGGCTTTCCGGCAGAACGAGGACCTTACCGTCTGGCGTTGTCGAGTTGCCTCGCACAAAACCGCCTTCAGCTCGGGAACCAAAGACACCGCTAGCTGAAGGTGGATCCGCCGAACGTGGTCCAAACCCTCGCGAAGATCGCCCGGTGCAGTCGCCTCGATAAGCCGCAGGTGGTGAACAGACGTCTGGAGGGAACCTAAAAGACAAGATAATAAGTTCGCCACCCTCTGTCGCAAGGTAAAATCCCTGTCGACAGAGGACTTATCTGGGTGAGAGAAGAACGGGTTAGCAATAGAACAAATTTCAAGTTTGGGCGCGCTGATCCAGGACCAGAACTTGCCGTCCAATCCGCCGACAGATACAAGAGGAGGCAAAAGCAGTGATGACTCCGGGGGAGGGACTGAAGTAGATCTGTCGACGGAACGGTTGGCGAATTCTAAGGCCTCAGCAAACCAGGCCTCCAATGGGAGAGGGTTATCGAGCACGACGGCTAAGCCAGGCTAACCGTCGCCGCACAAAGCCGTCCCATAGGAGGACAGTCCCGTCAACACAGCCAGGGACTGAACATCCTGAAGGATGTCCTGGCGGCTGAAGTCTGACCAGAGCTTAGTCCGAGGAGCAGACGGGGGCTTGGGCTTCACCGAAAAGTACTGAAGGTCAGTCCTCGTCGGGTAAGCACGCACCTCCACATCGGCCACCTGACCATCCACCCTGATCGCCCTGAACTGCATCTTATCATTAATTTGCACCGACCAGCCCGATGGTAGGGCCCTCTCACCTGACGGGAAGCCGGTAGCACGCTCCGGGTGGGAGGCCTGCACCCCCTTCCAAACAGCCAAGGAGCCATAGAGGAGCGGCATGGTCCGCGATGGGACCTTGGCCTTCTGGATGGGGGGCAAGCGCGGACCCTGCCCTAGCAGACGGAGAACCCCCGCATGGGAGACAGCAGGGGCAACCTCCTGAGCTAGGGCAGGAGCAGTACTAGCCGACGACCGGGCAGGCGGAGAAGCTGGGCGAGAAGGAATGTGGTCCACTGCAGAAGGGAGGGGGACCAAAGCAGGGGTAGGTTGGGTGAGGCGCTGAGGTTGTGTCACCGCCAAGAAGCGCGATAAGAGGGAGTCTTGCATCGCCTCCAAGCGCTCGTCGATGCGTGACACAACCCACCCCTGCATAGCCGAAAATCGATCCGAAAGAGGCGACCCCCCCGAAGATTGTTCGGCCCGCAGGGGCGATTTTGAGCGGGAGCGAGACCCACGACACGAAACAGCAGCGTCGCGGCCCAAAGAAGGCGAGCGACGACGGCCGTGGCGCCTCTGAGGGTCTCGTCCCCGATCACTAACGCCCGAGCGGGAAACATCACCATCCCCCTCTTCCAGCGACACGTCAGCTCCCGAGAAAGGGGACCCCGAAACCTCGCTATACTCCACCGAGTCAAGAGGCGGGGTACCCCCCTGGCGAGCTGGTAAGTGAAGATCAGGGATAGAAGAATGAGGAGGAGCAGGATGACGGGAGTGGGAAGGCTGGCCGGGTGAAAGGAGGTCAGAAGGAGCCGCGGGGGGCAACAGAGCAAGGATCCCCGGGGCTGAGAGAACAGGACGGCCCGACACCGAGGCGGAGGAGGGAGGGACCTCCACCTTGGGATGAGACCATGAAGGAAGAATAGGCACCGAAGCAGGAGAAGTAGGAAGAGAAGCAACTACATCCTGGCGGACCCTCCTGGACAGTGTAGGAGGAGGGAGCAGAGGGCCAGCTACAGCATGAATATCCGCGCGCGTAGAGGACAAAGGAAGAGGACGTCTTTTGTGCAGGGGAAGCGGGCGGAAGGTAGTAGAGCCCATATCCGGAGAGGCCAGGGGAGGGCGCACAAGGGCAGAGCCGCTAACCCCGGCCTCAGGGTGAGAACCATGACGAGGGCGATGGGCGTCGTCATGGCGATCAGGAGGACGACGAGGGGCAGTAGAGGACGGGCGATGAGGCGAGCGAGAGTGTGGACGGAGCTGGGGATCCTCCCGACGATGTGACGACCGGCCGCGGGATCCAGGGAGGAGGGCCCGAGCAGGGAGAGGGCCAGGTGAACGGCCTCCAGACGGGTCAGGGATGCCCAGGGCGACGCGGATCCGGTCGTCAACAAAGGCCGGGGAACGGTGGCCCACAGTCCTAATGTGGTGGGAGACAACCGCCCACACCGATTGAAGGGAAGCAGGGGCCACTGCCGCCTCTGAGGAACCAGGGCTATGGTCCACCACATCCACCAGGTCCATACACGGGCCACACAGAGCAGGGAGGTAGGCCGTAGAGACACACATTGCGAGTGGCGTAAGCAGGACCTGTGGCGCTCCAAGCACGGGGAGCCACAACCCTGGCGAAAGCAAGGCATCCCACCTGCAACGGAAGAACACACACCATAAGCAGCACGTCGACGGAGTAAGTGCAGAGAATGTCCAATAAAAACCAGGGAATGAGCATGGGTAAACAGTAACACACATGCAAATCGGTATCCGTACTCACTCTAAACCGGGAGCACCGAGGTAGGTGAGGAGGGCGGGCGAGGTGGAAGAGCACAAGCAGAACCTGCAAAGATGGAGAAAGTGTTAACCACCACTCAACACCTTACATGCAGGGTCCATAACACTAGGAAAGTGCATACACCAATATAGTATCAGGCAACAAGATGACATAAAAAAGGTCAACAGTGAAAGCCAACTATTACCGCAAATTTGCGGGCCAATGGAGGCATAACCGTACCGACACAACACTCCCGCATCTCCGCGGGACCCCCCAGCGATCTCCGCAAATTTGCGGGGAGCCGAAACGTCCCAGAGGACCGAATCGAGCTCTCCGCAAATTTGCGGGACCGGCCGAGATGGTCCGGCGCCGAAAAAGCGAGAGGAGCGGCTAGGGAATACCAAAAAAGGCCACAAAAATGCGTCATCTCCTTATGAACTCCAAGCGATGATGGCCATCAAGCTGAGCAGTGTCTTCCTTGAATTTATCCTAACTCAACCGGTAAAGGGAGAGGCAAGGAAGACACACCAGGGGAGAGGAGGCACATCCCCCAGGAACCACCCAACCCACAGAGATAGAGCAAAGCCCATGAGGAGAAGTGGCAGGGAGGGTGGTTTCGCACAAACAGGGTCCCCCGTGGGGTACCCCTGGATTGGGCAAAAAGACTATGAAAGGATGGAGGTGAAACAGGAAGAGAAAACAAAAACCAGTAAATGAAACTGGTGAGAAAAAGGGTGGCCTAGCCGTGAGCAGAGAATGTGTCAGGGGCGAAAAACCCTGTGGTGTGAAGGAGGGACCCCCGTGGGGTACCCCTGGATTATCACGAACCACCTGTCGCCCAGGCCCTTGAGACACAGTGAAGGCTCGAAAGGGGGGACTCGGGAATAACGCTAATAATGCGGCCGACACAAACTCTACAAACAGCACCGCCACCAACGAAATCTCAGGTTGGTTGTTGGAAGGATCATAATAATTGTTTACCAACGGTACACCTAGGCTATGAAAAAATGAAAACTCATAGGGGCATAGCAATTCCTGAATGAGAAAACGAGCTAGGCTAAAATAAGCTAAAAGCTAAACTATGCCCAGACTAACAGGAAAAAAGAATATGAAAAGAGAAAGAATGAAAAACATATACGAGGAACGCCAGGCGCCCCCTTACCTTCGGTAGGCTATTTCCACACGCGTCTCCATTATACACACTTAGGAGCCCATTTACGTGTGCCCTAGATCACGTAACATCTGTCTAACCAAAAAAGAAGGCCAGATAAGCCAAAACGAACCTAAAACAGGGTGAATTGAAGGAGCACAAGAAAAGCGGACTCAACATGGAGACGCGTGAAAAAATGATGACAAGAGAGGGTCGCTCATGCGCACGTTCGACAGGGATCTGCACATGACGGAACACGGGATGGGCCTTAAGCGGTAACTAAGGTAAACCCCTTTTTCTTCTCTTCTATGCTTTTTTCACCTTCGGTGGTAGTTTTGGTTAATGTACAACGTCTCCTAGAGCAAGATAAGGAGTAGACTCTAGACGTTTTCTTTTTAACCGCGGTTGAAATGACGACATAGCAGTCAAAATAGACAAGTCGTCATTGCAATTAGGTTAATAGCCTTGACGTTGGATTTGCCAAGACTACTAACAAATTAGTCCATCAGGCGCCTGGCCCGGGGAGACGATTAATATGAAGGGTGCACCTGGAAGTGTGGTGGGCGGGTTTGTGGCTTTGGCTCCGCTGCATGTCTGCCTGCCGAGATCCGAGCCTCTCCGGGTGGTCGGGGGCCGGGGGAGTGCTGGAGCGACCTTGGTGACCCTGGTCTCTGGGTGTTCTCCTGGGTGACCTAGATGTGTGTGAATTTTGTTTTTTGTCTGTGTTTGTTCGTTGTTCTGTCTTGTGTTTTGTGTTTTCCCCGTTTTTGCTCTGTCTTGAGTCGGCCACCCCCAAGAGAAAAAAAAAAAAAAAAAATAGAGTAAATAGAAAATAAAAATAAAAATAGGAAAAGTGGGGATTGGGCCTGAGCATATACATACATACTTACATCAAGGTATTTTTTAACAATAAATTAATTTTCATTAATTTATTTATTAATGGATTTTGCTCAAATTTGGTCTACATACTTCTCAAGATGCACACAAGTACCTGTTACAAAATGAGCACCATATCTCTAATATGAAAAAAAAAATCCCTCTAAGCGTACCTGTGTCAAAGATTTTTTGCTTAATTTATGCTAAATTTTGTATATTTTCAAGGCTTAATATTGTGACTACCATTATACCCCTATTAGCACCCCTAACAGAAGTATGGTGTGACGGTGTGATTAGACTCCAGTTTTCACCTCACATTTTCCACATAATGGGCCATCCAGCAAGTACTCTACCTGTCACATAGGTGCATGAATACCTAGTGTTCACACTCTGATAAAGGACATAGCAGTTTCTTAATGGAGTGTGTGAATTTACTCTAAATAAAGTGCCGTCGAAAAGGGATCACAACAACATGGCTCCCGAAGAGACAATCTCAAGCCAGGGACCAACTCACCCCTCCCAAGATGGACTTATTATCGATGAGCTACTGTGTTTCCTGACTAATAAATCCAATTTTCTGAGTACTGACGTGTTAACAAAATTGTGTGTTGAATTCTATGATGAGGAAGTGATTGTGTCCTCCAAGAATAGACTGTTTGAACTGTGTGCTGACGACAATAGTGACCGGAACAGGAAAAGACAGGGTCCCAACAAAAATAGTGAGAATATTAAAGACATAATTAAGCTGATTCTGGAAAAAGGTAATAATATACCCACATTTGTCGCCCATAACCTTGGTAAACTCCCACCCATCCAATTTGACCATGTTGACGTTACTGTGCTCCTTAGTGAGATCAAGAAAACTCAGTCAGAAGTTGCTAATCTGAGAAAGTGTTCCTCAGCCCAAAATGACTGTATGAAGGACTTATTGAGTGCAACTGGTGATCTGAGTAGTAGAGTGCTAGTGATTGAGGACTACAGCCAATCCCAAGGAAATTTAATATCTTCAGGTGGCTTTCCCTCAAATAGGCCTAGGCCTACTGCATCTGTAAATGACACTAATCCAGAGCCTATAAATACCACACCTGCAGTGTCCACTACCAGCCGCACTACATCAGATAGCGCCCCCCCCTACACAGGAGACCACGGCCACATCCACAACTGTCCACGACACAATGATCAGAACCGACGGCGACGACTCCGACGAGACAACCCGAGGGAGGCCTAACTCCGTTGAAACCTTTGCCACAGGGGAAATTACTGATGCCACCACCAGCTGCTCCACACCAGGTGCCGGTGGCGCCTCCTCCATCACACAGGAAGCCACAGCCATAACGAGTAGAACCAACGAGACAACCCGAGGTAGGCCTAACATCAACGTAACTTCTGCCACTGAGGAAATTAATGAAGTCAACCCTGCAGTGAGGAGCGTCGGAAGCGGTACACCCGCTATAATGAGTATAGCAACACCTGGGGCCTATAATGTAGCTGTACGTACAGGCAACGCGCAAGGCATCACTACAACACCTGCGACGGGAAGGAGCTCGACGACAACCCCTATCGACAGGATCACAATGCCTCCACCCTCAGGTGATGATAAGGGGGAGGGTACTGTTCAAGGACAATGGTTTAGGGTACATTCCACCAAAGGTAAAACTCATCACATACCTGAAGGGGAACAGAGGCTGAATGGAGGTACCGGTACTGGTACCACAAACAATGTTAGGAATTCTATGGCTGTGCAAATTCAACCTAGGAACTTTATGCAGTATAACTCCATTTATTGGTCACCAATTATTTTGACATATTTGAAGACAGATATGGAATCTATATGCTCTAAGCATCATATTAAAATTAGTTTCAACCCTCGGCAAAACCTATTAAAAAAACGGTAACAACATGTCTACCTACCGTAAAACGGTTGTCAATACTCTCTTATAGACGGCGCGGCTTTCAGCGACGCCATTTTTTCGTGAACTGGAGAGCTCTATCCTTCAACTTTTGTAATACTATCACGCCATCTGCCAATCCTCATTGGAAATACTGAGTTTCATTTCCTAACTCCTGCGCAATACTTCACGAGACACTTCTGGATTCTTATTGTTTTTTTTCTTCAGACCACGTCATTAAACTCATAGATTCCGTCACGCATACAACCAGCAACCTATCAGGTGAGTTTATTGACCTTGATTATGTCATTGCACTGAACCAATCACAGATACACACCTTCATTTAAGTCTCTCCTCACTTTAGTCATGAACGCCGCTTGTAATGGTTGTTCACCCCTCCCACATTCAGTGATTATTGACACTACAAGGAACAATAGTGCAGCCCTTAAGGTTTTTACTGACCATGGTTGTTTGCCTACCTCTGTTTCCTGCAAACTCTGCTCAAACGAATGTTACTATTATGAACCGGCAGACCAGTGGCGATGCGGTCATTATTGGTTTTTAAATAAAACCACTACTCGTCGTAACTCCTCGTCGAAAACGTGGACGCATCTCTTCCCCACCTACTCCCTCCACATCTCAATAAGGTATGCAATTACGCTTTCATAATTTCGTGGGTTTAAAAACGGCGAAAACAAAATTATTTAAGCAAAACTTGGCTCGTGTTTTAAGGTATTTCCGTAATTGTTTAATCGAAGTCCTCTTTTTTCTAGTTATTAAAAACGTATTCTATGGTGTATTACATGATATATAGAAGCAATAGAACTGTTCAAATGACCTGGAAAGTGTATATTAAACCAAATACAAAACTTTGAATAATGAGGTAAGAGATATGTGTTTTTTATCACTTTTCATCCCAAGACCAGCGGGGGTCTGGGGGCAGCAGCCCTCAGGATGCCCAGGTTACCTTAGGTTAGGTTAGGTTAGGTTAGGTTAATGACCAGCTATGTAAATACAGTAGTGAACATTTTGTTTAGTCTGTGCTCAAAAATCCATTTTCTTTAGCAGGCCATACACTAAACAATTACCCCCTTTTCACAGACAAATACACAAACAATCTGTCAAAGATGCAAATAGCGGGGGTGTGGGGGCGGCAGCCCCCACCCATAATACTAGGATAGGTTAGGTAAGGTTGTTAGGTTAGGCTAATGTCCTTTCAAAGGGGTATAGGCTAGTAAACACTATGATAGCTTAACATGCGCCAAAAATCGAAATTAGGTTAGTGTAATTTGTTTACTCCTAAAACTCGCAAAATCAGAGCCAACTTTTCCCAAAACTTGGCTCGGGTTTTCCAAAATTCGGGTTTTATGGCTTTGCAATTTCGGGAAACCTGAGCCAAATTTCTAAATGAGGTTACTGTCATTTGTTTGTTTACAAACTCGCAAAATCCGAGCCAGCTTTGGCCAAAAGCTGGCTCGGGTTTTCCAAAATTCGGGTTTTATGGGTTTGCAATTTTGGGAAACCTGAGCCAAATTTCTAAATGAGGTTACTGTCATTTTGTTGTATACAAACTCGCAAAATCCGAGCCAGCTTTGGCCAAAACTTGGCTCGGGTTTTCGAAATATTGGGTTTTAGGCCTTTGAAATACCTTCAAACCCGAGCCAAGTTTTGCTTGAATACGTTTGTATCGCCGTTTTACGCATTTAACCCCTCATTTTCCCTGTACTTCATAGCCCTCCCCACTATCGGGCGGCGTGTCTTAAGATCGTTGTATAATGGGGAAAACAGTTTCGCCGAGGGTTCTAATTATTTCTAAACACTATATATTGATGAAAACTATCAGGGAAAAATAAAAAAATCCATGGGAAAATTGGTGACCAATAAATGGAGTTTTTCCCTTTATGCATCAGGGGATTAAGGGTAAAAATAAAAGTACGGGGATAAGTACAGTTAAAAAAGTGAAAAGATCACGCATAGCCAAAGTATTCGCGACAGGTTTTAAGCCAGGAGTGACGGCATCCGACTTGAAAGAATATCTCTCCAATAAACTCAGTCTTAGTATGGATGTTGAACCAATTATTCCCTGGTCTGATAGGCACACATATATTTCATTCAGAATAAACTGTGAGTGTCCAAATCCCGAGGTGTTTATGGATGAAGAACTTTGGCCAGAGGAAGCATCGGTGTACTGGTGGAGAGAACGTAGGGCACAGGTACCGGTACCGGTACCAACAAATGAGGATTATGAGGACTCTATAACTACGGTAACCCACCCTCCCAACAACTCTTAATCATGGATATAAAGTCTACTTCATCTCCCAACAATTTGCGTATTGCTACTTATAACTGTAGGGGGCTCCCTAAAACCAACAGAGGGCTTCTCCTACGCCCTGATGTAGTAGACATATTTAATACCAGTGATATTGTGTGCCTGCAGGAGACTTGGTATTTTAAACAGGATTTAGGTAACCTCAGTACTATCTGTGATAATTTTCATGGGTTTGGGGTCTCGACAACCGATGCTATGGATGGTCTAGTAGCAGGTCACCCACCGGGAGGAGTAGCTATTTTGTGGAGGGACTCTTTAGACAGCCGGGTTAAACCACTTGTAACAAATTTACCATGGTGTACAGGTATAGAAATAGAAGATATCCAACGGAAAGTAGTTATTCTTAGTGTGTACTTGCCCTACCAATGTAATGAAAATGAAGAACAATACCTGGAATGCCTTGGAGAGCTAAGTGCTCTTTTACAAGAACTAAATACCACCTGCTACTCTGTAATAGGGGACTGGAATGCTAATCTGAAGGACATGAGTAACTCTCTGTTTGCTAGTCATATGACTAACTTCTGTGGTGAGCATGATCTAATTATCTCTTCTCAGCTCATGCTCCCTCATAGTAGTTACACATGTGTCAGTTCAGCATGGGGCTCAACGTCTTGGCTAGATCATACCGTAGCTAGTGCTGATTTCCATGATATGATAACAAATATGGAAATTCAGTATACATATACAGATGAAGATCATATCCCATTGACCTTAACAGCTAGTTTGGAAAGAGCGCCAGAATTAACCCAGTCAAACAATAGTGTAAATCCAAAACTGCCATGGGGCGGGCTTGACGAGGAGGAGTGTGAGCAATTTTGCACTTTAACACACACTCTCCTTTCTGAGCTTGATCCTGGCAGTGAGGATGCCATTACCTGTGAAGACCCCAATTGTGTTAATGCTAGTCATTGAGAAGAGGTCAGCAAGCTGTACAATAATATTATATCTTGTCTTACTAAGGCTAGTGACATAGTATTTCACAAGCATAACAAAAATTACTCTTTTAACAAACCTGGGTGGAATGACCATGTTTCAGAACTATACCAGGCATCCCGAGATGCTCGTAGTGTATGGCTGGATCATAACAAACCGAGACAGGGACCCATTTTGACATGTTCACCAGACTAAAGGCTAGATGCAAGTATGCAATCAGATATATAAAAAACAATGAAAATGTATTAAGAAGAGAAGCATTGGCCAAAAACTTTGCTAGCAAAGACACATTGGCCTTCTGGAAGGATATTAAAAAAATGCATAATAGCTGCACACCTCTACCCGTTAGTGTAGATGGGATCTCTGGTACTAATAACATAGCCAATCTTTGGAAAACACATTACCAAACTTTGTTTAACTCTGTTGGGCACCAAGGAAATACCATTGCTGCCACAACAGAGTGTAACAAAGAAGAAAAATATGACACAATTAAAGTTACAAGTGAAAAAATCAAGGCTGCAATAAGTAGGCTAGATGCTAACAAATCCTGTGGTTTTGATGGTATATATGCTGAACATTTGAAGTACTCCTCCACTCTCCTCTTGGAGAAACTCAGCAGTTGCTTTACCAGCTTTCTAATCCATGGTTTCCTACCAGAATCTATGATGTCCGTTACCTTGATACCAGTAATTAAAGACAAGGCTGGCAAAATTACATCAAAAGACAACTATAGACCTATTGCCCTTGCCAGTATTGTAAGTAAGATACTAGAGTTAATCATTTTAGACAGAATCTCAGTGTATATCTCAACTAATAGTAATCAATTTGGTTTTAAAAAGAATCATGGTACGGACCAGTGCATCTACACTCTGAAGGAGCTAGTGGATGGGTACATCAAAATGAACAGCTCTATTTTTGCATGCTTTCTTGATGCTAGTAAGGCATTTGACAGAGTCTGCCACAATATCCTGTTTGATAAATTAGCAACAAGGGGAGTGCCATCCTATATACTGAGAATCTTGAAGTACTGGTACGCCAATCAAACATTTAATGTAAGATGGGGTAACATTATTTTGGATTCCTTTACAGTAACCAATGGAGTGAGACAGGGTAGTATTCTCTCACCTTACTTATTCAATGTATATATGGATGAATTAAGTGATAAATTGAATAAAGAGCAGATTGGATGTTATGGTGGGAATAAAATCATCAACCATCTCATGTATGCTGATGATCTGGTCATTATTGCACCGTCTTCTGCGGGTCTGAGCAAACTTCTTGATATATGTGAATCTTTTGGTAGTAAACATTGTGTTAAATTCAACCCACTGAAAAGTGCTGTTCTTATATTTAGATCAAAATTACTGTATAAAAGTAAACTGCCAAATTTCTCACTCAATAATCAAATTATTCAAGAAGTAAACAAAATAAAATACCTGGGACACATTATCTCAAACGATTGCTCAGATGATGCAGATATCGGCCGTCAGCGCAGACAGCTATATTTACGTGGTAACACCATCTTGAGAAAATTCCACATGTGTAATTGGGAAACTAAAGTCACTTTGTTCCGGACATATTGTTCCTCTATGTACACGGCCCATTTGTGGTGGAAGTATAAGAGAGCCACCATAAATGGTCTGTGTACATCCTATCATAATATACTCAAGATGTTCATTGGTCTCTCTAAATATGAAAGCACTAGTATGGTGTGCACACTGTTGGATGTGCAGTGCTGTCGGGCTGTCATCAGGAGACTGGTGTACAGCTTTTCGCAGCGACTGCAATCCTCCAGTAACACGCTGATTGTAGCTCTTTGGTCTAGTGATCATATCTATGAATCACGTATTATATCTCACTGGCAGAAGCTGCTGCACACATAGTATGTACTGTAATATATAGGTCTAATTGAACTATGAGCAATGATCTGTGCAATAGGTGTTAACCAACATTGAGCAATAGCCTTAGTTAGCCTATCTGTGTTATATTGTGACAAAATGTGATATGTGCTCTATTCTGTAAATAGGCCTACTGTATATTTTATTTTATTGTTTCTTTATTAATATATCTTTGTGTATAATTATTATCTGTGCTCTGACGAGAAGTGTATGTGATATGGACCATTAGGTCGTACTGTATTTATACTGTATCTATCTTATGTGTCTGGAATAAAGAATTATTATTATTATTATTATTATTATACCGACACACCTCACATTTTGCAGCTTAATACTAAAAGCTAATGAAAAAGATAATGATCTTATAAATATTTGATAATATAAAAAATAATATTTCAAATTAATAATTTACTTGTTTTCTTATTTTTCACATTTTTGTATTAGTAAAATACCTGTGAAAAAAGGAACTCGGACACACCACACTTTTAGAAGAACAGATTAATCCTCAAAATGTCCTCTTTACAATGATACCACTTATAATCAATTATATTTAGAAATAATGGAGATATATCAGTTTAAAGCTTGATAAATATGGTTCTGAGAAAACGCGCGTTAAAGATCGGCAATGTATTTTTCATGTTCTGTCTTCCCGTAACCTGCATTTTTGTGTTAATTTTTTAATGTCTGCCTAACCCCAAGTTAGGGCTTTGAATTGGGAGTCTTTACTGGTTATAAAACCTCACTGCTGGGGAAATATCAAGATATTGCATCATGGACTTCCCATGAAGTCATCCTGACTGACCATGGTTCGAATCCTGGTGAGGGCAAAAACATTTATTCACATATTTATTCAAAATTATATAAAAATAGTAAATATTGCCGTACAGCAATATAACTTCTAAGGAGTGTTACCAACTCATGGAGCTAGTTTAGGATGTAATTTTCCAAATTTTCGATGATGGTAAATTTTTCGACCTCAAAAGGGTGTCTTGTGCCCTTAACCGTGCAAGTGGTTCTGATAATTCATTGTTGCTCTGAGAGCGGAGGAGATATACAATGTAAAGCAATGCAGGAGATGCTCCGAGGCAACTACCAAATAAGAGGTTTGCCTTATGTGGTTATTGGAAGGTTGTTAAACCTTCTATTTGTTAGTAGTCTTGGCAAATCCAACGTCAAGGCTATTAACATAATTGCAGTGGCAACTAATCATAAAATGACCCCAAAGTCGTCAACCCAACCGCGGTCAAATAAGAAAACGTCTAAAGTCTACTCCTTAACTTACTCTAGGAGACGTACACTAACCAAGACCACCACCGAAGGTGATAAAAGCATAGAAGAGAAGAAAAAGGAATTTACCTTAATTACAGCTGATGCCCATCCTGTCTTCTGTAATGGTGTTGATAACTGGTTGAACCTGAGCGCAAGTGTCCCTTTCCCGGTTTCATTGTCACTCGAGCCCACACATGACTCAGACGTTTTTGCCTTGTGTTGTTCAATCCACCCTGTCGCCGTACGTTTTCGGCTTATATGGCCTTCTTTATGTTTGACAGATGATACATGGCTTAGGGCACATGTGAAATGGACTCCAGGATGTTTCATATAGAGGTCGCGTATGTAAATGGTACCGAAGGTTTCGGGGGGTAGCCTCGCTTCCCCCGAGAATTTAGAATTCTTTCTCTTTTCATATTTTCTTTTCCGTTAATGCTGGGTATGGTTTTAGCTTATTGGTAGCCTAGTTTGTTTTATCATATAGGCCTAGGCTATGCCCTGATGAGTTTTTCATAAATTTCATAGCCTAGGTGTTTACGTTTTGGGATAAAATTCGTAAATAGCCTTAGGCGGCACTACTTGCTTTGTAGCGTTTGTGTCGGTCTGTTTATCATATGGCGTTTTTTCTCGAGTCGCCCCTTCGATCCTCTCGAGTGGTTCAGTGCCTGGCAAGGTGTGATTCACAAGAGCTTTTTCGCCACCCACACTTTCACTACAAACAGCTCTGTGCCCCCCTGTTTCTTGCCAGTGGTCATTTGCTGGTTTGTTTTTACCCCATTATTTTTCACCACCATCTCCTTTCGCCCACCTTGTTCTCGTGCTTTTACAACGTTTCTGACAACGAGATTTGGCTGTCCTCTTCGCCTTCACCCCGCCTTGGACTTGGTTTGGCTGCTGGCGAGAGGGAGGCGGCATCCCCCACAGAGTTGTCATGGTGTCTCCAAGTTAGCGGCCTCCCCATCGTGCCGTTCGCTGAACTACTGTGGGCTATCATCCGCTTTCCTGCACTTTGAGGGACGCCTCTCTGGGGTCCCTGTAGTGCTGCCACCCTCCCTGCCACTTTGTCTCATACTGGGCTATGCCTGCACTCTTGGCAGGGTGGGTGGTTCCTGGGGAATGAACCTGCTCTCCCCTGGTGTGTCTTCCTTGCTGCCAAACTGCCTAGGCCCGAGTTCAGTTGGACGTTTGTTTCTTGGAAGATACTGCAGCAGCTTGTGGGTCCCTGCGCAAGCTTGGCTATACTCGCTCTTGCGGGCTGTTTCGGTGTCGCCTCAGACGCTCGATTCGGCTCCGCTATTTATGCAGACCTGGCTCACTCGGTCACGCAAATAGCCGGTTGATTAACACTCTCCGACTCATATAGCGGTTTAGCCAAAATACTCATATGACGCTAGAGCGTCATATGAACTTATCTTAATATCTCTCTAATAAGTTAAATGACGCTCTAGCGTCATTTAGGCCTCAGTAAGTTAGGTAAGTTAGATCAGAATCTGTCGAATGGTGGCAACCCCAATTTCCTCCGACTTCTAACAGTCCCTCAGTGAGATTTTGACTGTTGTGGGGATAATACCGTGCGGTCCGCCTCCTCGTCAGTAAGTTAACTATTTCAGTCTGATTGGGTTAAGTGTCGCCACAGACACGCCGGATTCGGCTCCACTGTTTTCGGAAGTGGCGTGATTAATGCTAGCCACTGCTGTAATGCATCCACTGTTTGAGGCATACTGACTGTGTCTTCACTGAATTACTGTGATATAGCCACTGCATGGTCGATGTAGAGTTTGGTGTCTCTCCCACACTTTTCTTCGTCTGGTTCACTGAATTACTATGCTATAGACCCTGCATTATGGATGTCGAGTTGGTGTTTAACACCTTTATCCTTCTTTGTAGATTCTCACCGTGTTTCGACATGTTCCACAAAGCTGCCCTTCTGTGTAGCCCGTCTTGGTGAGTACAGACTCTTGAGTTTTGCATGCCGACTGGTTCTTCTACATGCTTACTTACTGGTATACTTTGGGCCTTTTCTGCGCTTTATCTATCTGTGGCTGCTTATGGTGTCTCCTCTTCCGATTACAGTTACGATGTCACCCTTCTTCTTCCGTGACTATGGCTCCCCGTGGTTGGGGGGTCACAATACCTGCGTACGCCATGCCCGGTGCATCTCGTCGTACGCCTTCAAGCCTGTCTTCTGCGGGGACGGCATGGCGCTGGTGGATGTGGTGGACCAGCGGCTGGGTACCAAGGCGGCGGAAGTGGCCAAGTCGGACCTAAGGGCTGTGTGGGCGTAACTCTCACGTCACATCAAGGACGTGGTACACCACTCTCCGGCCTTCTGGGATGACAGGGTTCGTCTCCTCCTGGGTATCCCCGCTCCGTCAGCCGCCCGTACACCTGGGCGTGCCCCTCCCCGAGCCTTGTCACCTGTGGCTTGGGCTAGGGAGACGCTGCGCAGGGAAGATCGCCAGGGCCGTCGCTGCTCCCGTTCTCCTCCCGGCTTCCTCTCCTCGTCCTTTTGCCTCTGGAGAGGGCACCACCACCTTCTGCCCTCTCCACGCTCCTAGGCCGGGGCCATCAGATAGGAGCACCACCACCTTCCACCCTCTCCACCATCCGAGGTCTCGGTCCGCCCGCAGGGCAGGCTCTCCTCGGCGATCGCACCGTCCTGCTGAATGTCGCCCAGACACTCTTCTTCCTCGTCCACCGCCCTCTGCCCGGGCTGCTGGAAAGGACGTCCTGGCTGACCCCTTGTCGACGAGGGGGGTTCTTTCTCTGCACCTGTGGCACCCTGCTCCCCCTTCTAGAGAGGAGCACCCTGTTGAGGACTCTGCTGCTATCTCTCCTCCATTTGCATCTCTGCCTCCTCTTCCTGCTGAGTCCTGTGCTAGGGTGGAGGTCTCGCCCACCTCCGCCTCGGTCTCGGGGTTCCCTGTCTCTACAGACCCGGGGATTCTGGCTCTCCTTCCCCCTAACGGCCTCCCTGGCCAGCCTTCTCCTCATCATCTTCCTGCACCGCCTTCTGCTTCTTTTATCCCTGACCTGCACTTGACGTCTCCCCAGGAGAGGATCCTGTCTCCTGGGTCGGAAGGCCTGGACGATCACTCGGGGTCCACTTACTCTTGGGACGAGGGGAATCAGGCTGTCTGCCCCTCGGGTGCTTGTGATCGGGAGGAAGATTTCTGGGATGAGCCCAAGCATCGTCGCTCGCCCTCCGTGGGCCGCGACGTCGACGTCGACCAAGCTCTGGTCAGACTTTGGCCGCCAGGACATGGTCCAGGATGTTCAGTCCCTGTCTTTTTTGACGGGACTGTCCTCCTTGGGGACGGGTTTGAGCGAGGACGGTAAGCCAGCGCTTACTGCCAAAATTCCGCGCTCCCTTTTGAGGCTTGGTTTGCCGAGGCCCTAGACTATGCTACCCGGCTCGCCGGCAAAGCTGTTACCCCTCCTCCGCAGGACTTTTCGTTCCTCTCTCCTCCTCTTGTCTCTGTCGGCGGACTTGACAGCAAGTTCTAGGTGGCTACCGACAAGGATTTTTCCTTGCAACAGAGGATGGTGAACTTGATGACCTTTGTCTTGGACCACCTCCGCCTTATCGAGGCGACAGCCCCAGGTGACCTTCGCGAGGGTATGGACCACATTAGGCGAATCCACCTTCAGCTCGCTGTGTCCTTGGTCCCCGAGCTGAAGGCGGTGTTGTTCAAGGCTGCTTGACATCACCAAACGGTTAGGTCCACGTTCTGTAGCAAAGCCCTATTGAATATATGCCAGGGTCTACAATACTCTGAGCTGTATACAACGGGGCTATTTGCACAGGGTGCCTGGGAGCAGTATGCCGCTCTGTCGGCGGACCCTCCTTACGACGCGCAACGTCATGCCGCGTCACAAGCAGGGTCTTCGCAATCCCGCCGCTCTGACGGGCCTCGACGCGGTGCTTCTGGAGGTGGGGTTGGCAGGAAGAGCCTCAGCAAGGGTAAGGGTAGGGCCCGAGCGTGTGCTCCACTTCGCCCTTCCTTTCCTTCGCCTTCTTGCCCCCGCCAGGGCGGGACAAGTCAGCTCTCAACCTGCGGACGCACTTTGTCGGGGTTGGACACAGGACAGGTGGTGGGGTGACGCGGCCTTTTCGACGAAGTGAGGGAGGGCAGGGGAGGTCATCGTGGCACTCAGGACCGCCAGGGCCGTCCTGGAAGGGCTTCTACATAAAAAAACATGTAGGCTCTCCAGGTCAGTCTCCACCTCTCTCTCCTTCTCGCCTCGCCGACAGGGTCGCTCAACTCATCGAGGGAGCTCCCACCGGATGTTTTCGCCCTTCCACCCGTCGCTGGCCGCTAGGGACGTGGTGGCGATAGATTGCCAGGAGGGGTCTAACCTGGAGATGGAAGTCCAGTCCCCATCGCCGGCCAGCCTCTTCGGAGGTGGCCACTGTAAATGCATGAGCAGAGGATCATCATGGAGGTGAAACCTAATCAAATTTTTTCATCTCTTGTGTATTTCTGGTACCGAAGAAGGACTGTGACGCGATGCGGCTGCTGATAGATCTGTCGGCCCTCAACAGGTACATTGTCACCAAACTGCTAAAACAGGCTCTGGATCCTCTCCTGTGAGACGGTATCCAGATCCTGTTTTACCTGGACGATTGGCTGATAGTCTCCGACACCCAAGCATAGTGTGCACAGGACACACTCACAGTCATACAACACATTGCAGTTAGCCCAGCAACCCACCCGTATCCCGGATTGCTTCGGAGATCGGCCCAAAATTCTTGAATTATTTCTAACTTCTAACCCTTCTGCTTATACTGTAAATCTTTTCTCTCCTTTGGGCTCCTCCGACCATAAACTAATATCTGTCACCTGTCCTATCTCTCCGGTACGGCCACCCGATCCTCCCAACCGCCGGCGCTTGTGGCACTTTGGCGTTGCCGACTGGGAGGCTCTTCGGCAGTGCCTGAACGCATTACCGAGGTAATCCTCTCGGGCATGGAAGCATACAGTACATTCCATTTTCTTTCTCTCATTCTAATGCAAAAATATCTTGGTTTACTCACGCCTGTTCTACTGCTGTTCGCAACAAGGAGTAAGCATTCAACCGGTACCGACGCCTTAAAACTCAAGAATCTAATTCTTCCTATGTTTTTGCCCGGAATCAAGCCAAATCTATTCTTTGACTTGCCAAACACTCTTTCAACAATAATTAATGCACTGAACTATCCAACTCTAGCTCTTCCCCAAGCTTTCTGGCATCTAGCCAAAATCTCTCCAACAATTTTTCTTCCTCGTCTTCCCCTCCCCTTTTCCACTCTGATGGCACAACCATCACTTCTTTCTCTGACAAAAAGCTGAACTCTTCGCTCAAGCTTTTGCTAGAAACTCCACTTTGGATGATTCCGGTGCTATTCCTCCCTCTCCACCCCCTCTCTCCTACTTATGCCTAATATCCTAATCTCTTCTACAAATGTACTTTCTACCCTTTCTGGGCTTAATACTGAGAAGGCGTATGGTCCGGACGGTGTTCCTCCTGTTGTACTAAAAACTGTGCTTCCGTGCTGACTTCCTGCCTAGGCAAACTCTTTCGTCTCTGTCTCTCCTCTAACGCCTTCCCTTCTTGCTGGAAGTTTGCCCTCATTCAACCTGTCCCAAAGAAGGGTGACCGCTCTCAACCCTCCAACTATCGTCCAATTGCTCTCATCTCTTCTATCTCTAAGTCTCTAAACTTTTTTAAACTATTTTTGCTTCCAAATTTCTTAAGCATTTCTCTACTCATAATCTATTCTCAGATCGCCAGTATGGCTTCCTTAAGGGTTGCTCTACTGGTGATCTTTCATATCCTACTCACTTTTGGTCATCCTCCTTTCGGGACTTCGGTAAGACCTTTTCTATTGCGTTAGACATATCGAAGGCCTTCGATATAGTCTGGCACAAATCTTTAATTTCTAAACTACCTTCCTTCGGTTTTTATCCCTCCATCTGTGCCTTTGTCTCTAATTTCCTTTCCGGCTATTCCATAGCTGCGGTTGTGGACGGCCATCGCTCACTTCCTCATCCTATCAACTCCTGTGTTCCCCAGGGCTATGTTCTATCTCCCATTCTCTTTCTAATTTTCATAAATGATCTTCTCAACTGTACCTCCAGCCCCATCCATTCATACACAGACGACTCTACCTTACACTACTCAATTAGTTTTCCAGAATGCCCCAGCCAGCAGTCCCTCAAAAACAAACGTAATGAAGCCATACAACACTTATCTTCTGATCTAAATACTATTTCCAATTGGGACAGAGAACATTTTGTTGCCTTTAATGCTTCCAAAACCCGATTTCTCCATCTTACTACCCGCCAGGAACACCCAGAGGACTATCCCCTATACTTCAACAATACAAAAATCAATCCTTCATCTTCTCTCAATATCCTTGGTGTCTCTTTTTCTTCTACTCTCTCTTGAAAGGACCATATTACCAGTCTTGCTAAGACAGCCTCCCAGAAGCTGGGTGTGCTCAACCACCTCAGGGGGTTCTTTACCCCTGCACAGCTTCTTGCTCTGTACAGGGGCACAGCGTTTCCTTGTATCGAGTATTGTTCACATGTGTGGGGAGGACCCTCTCACACCGCACTCCTAGACAAAGTAGAAAGGAAAGCCTTTTGTTTCATTAACTCCCATCCACTCACCAACTCTCTGCAATCTCTCTCTCTTCTCCGCAATGTTGCATCTCACTCGCTACTACAATAATCAGTATTCCTCAGAGCTCTCCCAGTGTATACCACCTCCTTTACGTAGGGTACGTGGTACCCGTCTTGCAACACAATACCACCCCTACTCTGTGCAACTCTCCAACCCAAGAGTGAAACGTTATTTTGAGTCTTTCTTCTATTTAACAACTGATCTCTGGAACTCTCTCCCAGAATCAGTCTTTGCCCCTTCCTATGACTTAAATTGCTTCAAACTTCGTGTGTCCAGGCATTTTGGCTCGAATTTTGCTTGATTTTGGCCCTGTCACTCTTTCAACTCTGGGGGAGGCACTCGTTATAGGCAGTTCTGCCTTTTGTCTCCCTCACTCACATAGAAAAAACCCACTGGAGTTCAAGGTCAATTAACCTGACAAGCGCAATATAGACCTAGGTGCTAGGGTAGTTATTTGTGCATTTCTAGCCCTGGATTCTGACAGAATTCGTTATATTTACAATATAAACCATTATTTGTTTTCGGTATGCTTTTATTTTACATATATGATGTATATATGAACCTTCAAGAGTGCTAAAATAAGTGGGAAAAGCATTTGGGTGGTGAAAAACGAAGATATTGGCCACCCGGTCATAATCTCAGGCGAGAGAGAGACACAGGCAACCCTCCTCTCTCGCTGTCTGGGAGTCAACTGAGACGAGCGGGGCGGTGTGTGCCGGTGTCTGGGTGTTGCATAACGATCTTTTATGCAACCCACTTGTGCTACATTATCGCGGGAGAGAAAAATAACCGATAAATGATGATAATAAGAGGAAAAATAGGTGATAATTGAGGAGGGGAGGGAGGGGGGAATAAGGTGGGGAAGGAGGGGAGGGGGGTGGGTGAGATTTACATGGATGAGTACTGGAGGGGAATTATCTCACCTAGAGACAAATTCCTTTGTTTTGATAGGCCCTTTTTTTTATGGAAGGCTTTTTTTATGGTCCTGCTTCCGTGAGGCCTATCGCGTTCCCTATAGGAAGCCTTCCGTGAGGCCTATCGCGCTTGCCGGGTTAACCTAAGAAGTGCGCATGGGGGTAATTAGACACCTCTGCCTGTGCTGACGTATTTGAGCTGTTTCCATCACTAAAATATTCATTTTACCATATATAGCATTAATACTTATCCATACGCGCCTATTATGGGTTGATTAAAAAGGTATTAACCTGAAACAACAATAAAACGAGTGAAAACAGCGTTTGGATGGTCAAAATCGGAGATACAGGCCGCGAGTTATATAATGTATGAGTGAGGCAACCTGCTTTCCCGCCAATTTCCCCCAAGGCCACTGAGACACAGTCGATCGATACTCTCTCTCTCTCTCTTGCACTCGCTTGCTAACAGTGTTGACAATGCCCTGCTTGCAACTCGCTAATGTTAGCACGAAAATATACCTCAGAATAAGGGAATAACAGGGAAAATAGGTGATAACTGAAGGAGAGGAGGAAAGTGGGGAAGGAGGGGAGGTAGAGGAGTGATATTTTGCATGGCCCAGGGGCAAATTTTTTTTTTTTTTTTTCGATGTTTAAAGTTGATTTTTTTTTTCTCTGACTCTTAACCCGGGAACTGCCGGGAGACTCTTAACCCGGGAGCTGCGGGGAGACTCTTAAGAGTTCCCCCGGCGCACTGCGGGGAGACTCTTAAGAGTCAGAGAAAAAAAAAATCAACTTTTGACATCGAATTTTTTTTTTTTTTTTTTTTTTTTTTTTTTTTTTTTTTGGCCCCTGGGCCATGCAAAATCTCAGTCCTCTACCTCCCCTCCTTCCCCACTTTCCTCCTCTCCTTCAGTTATCACCTATTTTCCCTGTTATTCCCTTATTCTGAGGTATATTTTCGTGCTAACATTAGAAATCCGATTGGAAGGTGTGGTCATCACTGATAGCAAGCGAGTGCAAGAGAGAGAGAGAGAGTATCGATCGACTGTGTCTCAGTGGCCTTGGGGGAAATTGGCGGGAAAGCAGATTGCCTCACCCATACATTATACAACTCGCGGGCTATATCTCCGATTTTGACCATCCAAACGCTGTTTTCACTCGTTTTATTGTTGTTTCAGGTTAATACCTTTATAATCAACCCATAATAGGCGCATATGGATAAGTATTAATGCTATTAATGGCACAATGAATATTTTAGTGACGGAAACACCTCAAATACGTCAGCACAGGGGGACGTTTCCAATTACCCCCATGCGCACTTCAGAGGTTAAGAGTTCCCCCGGCGGACTGCGGGGAGACTCTTAAGAGTCAGAGAAAAAAAAAATCAACTTTTGACATCGAAAAAAAAAAAAAAAAAAAAAATTTTATTTTTTTATTTTTTTATTTTTTTTGGCCCCTGGGCCATGCAAAATCTCAGTCCTCTACCTCCCCTCCTTCCCCACTTTCCTCCTCTCCTTCAGTTATCACCTATTTTCCCTGTTATTCCCTTCTTCTGAGGTATATTTTCGTGCTAACATTAGAAATCCGGTTGCAGGGTGTGGTCATCACTGATAGCAAGCGAATGCAAGAGAGAGAGAGAGAGTATCGATCGACTGTGTCTCAGTGGCCTTGGGGGAAATTGGCGGGAAAGCAGCTTGCCTCACCCATACATTATACAACTCGCGGGCTATATCTCCGATTTTGACCATCCAAACGCTGTTTTCACTCGTTTTATTGTTGTTTCAGGTTAATACCTTTATAATCAACCCATAATAGGCACATATGGATAAGTATTAATGCTATTAACCCGTACAGCCCCGGCCGGTTTTATTATTTTTGCGCACCAGAACCCGGGCAATTTTCCATTTTTGTTTTTTTTTATAAATATATCAGAATGTGTTAGAAAATAATGATAGACATGAAGAAATGTGAAAAAAGTACTTACCTAGGCCATTTGGGGGTCCTGGGAGGTAGTGGGGGTCCCCAGCCTCAGAGGAGCCTTAGCGCCATTTCAAATCTCCCGCGCCAGCAGCCAGTTGCCAGCCGCCAGGCAGCATGACTTATTTTGCACCTCTCGGACATAAAGTGCGCTTCAGAGTTCATAGAATGTCTTTGTATATCACATAATGTCAATATAACTGAAGTTGTAGTGTGATAAGTGCCTTCATTCAAGTATTACAAGTGCGCACGAGTGTTAGCGTCCCCGTTACCATGGTGATGGCGGCCATCTTTGCTCAGGACAATAACAAAACGCACGTACGAACACACGGCCAGACAGCGGACCGAGTGACCCACATTCCACAGCACCCTTCCCTCTTTCTTTCTCTGTCTGGCTGTCACTTTCACTCAAGGTCACTCTGTCTCTCCTTTTCATTGAATTATTTGTACTTGTTCATTGTTTTACCTAAGATTATGAGGTGTATATACATTGTTTTACGCACTTATTGTCTCGTATTCTTATAATTATTTGCACACAGTTTTATAAGTTTAGAATTTACTTAGTGTTTTATATTGTTCGGTACTTTGCACTTGTAAATTATATATATATACACACTGTTTTATATTCACTTTTTGCGTCTTTTATATACACTGTTAGTATTACATTATAGCATCTTTTATCGCAGTCTTTGAACACTTTGAACACTTAGAAGTGCTCAAGGGTGTGATAATCCCTGAAGCAGGTGGGAAAACACCGTCCCACATCACATTCTTTACACATCGTCCGGGTGTCTGTCCGTTTTGGTGTGCGTCTGCCTGTGTTGCGACACACATGACACCGTCTGCGTGGGTTGGGTTTTACTTGGTTGGGCGGGACAAAATCGCAAAAGTGGCGTTGTGTCAGTCTGGCGGGGCCTTCTGGTGCTTGAAAACGAGCTGCGGGACGTTGCTGGCGGCGTGGACCATCCCTGAAGAAGAACAGAAGCTCCCGTGCAAGTTCGATGCAGTACGACTCCATCGTCTCAACTTCACCTGTTATTTCATGATATTGGATGTGGCAGTTGTAGAGGGTGAGGTCGAGTAGGTGGAAAAATAGTTTTTTATACCACCACATCGTCTTCCTGGCACACTCGACCGACGATATGACAGAGTCTGACTTGTCAACCAGCCGCATGTTGATGTTGTAGTCAATGATTGCAACTGGTTTTTTGACCGCCTCACCTGTGGCTCTATCACGGCGTTTGGTGTCCTCTAAGCGGGGCAGGTGGATACTGGTGAGGATATTGATGTCACGATTGTCCATCCACGAGAGCATCAAGATATTATTTGCCTGGAGGTGGATGATGGAGCCCTTCTCCCGCCTTTCGGGTAGCTCTGGCATGTAGACACGATTCCTCCTGACGGTGCCACAGACGCCAGTGTTTCTGCTGTACAGGAATTTGGCAAGGGAAGGGCTGGTGTACCAGTTGTCGAGGTACAAGATGTGGCCCCTGTCCAAATATCCCTCCAACATGGTGATGACAACGGCCCCAGATATCCCATATGTCCTCTCCTCCACCAGTTCAGTGACCTTGCCCATGTAGAGGATGATGTCCTGGATGTAGCCGGTTTTGCAGTCGCACATCACGAACAGTTTCAGGCCATAACGGTGACGCTTGCTGGGGATGTACTGTCGGATGCTAATATTCCCGCTCCATAGCACCAGACTCTCATCAATGATTAGTTTTTGGTAAGGTTTGAAGGAGGCTGCAAACTTAGTTTTCAGGTATTCAAATATAGGTCTTATCCTCTCCATCGGGTCTTTGGTATTCCTGGGGCGTTCCTGGTTCCTGGTGTGGCTTGCCAGGCTATCAATAAAGTGCAGGTTTCCCATGATTGCCGTGAATCTATTCCTGCTCATGACTTTCCCAAAGAAGGGGGTTGCGATGAGGGGATCACATGACCAGTACTTCCTGAGAGACGTCTTCTTGGTGACCCCCATCAGGATGACCAGTGCCAGGAATGCGTAGAACTCATCGGAAGACAAATCCACCCATGAGAGACGTGCCGAGTTCCTCTTCTGCTCCTTCCCTGCCATAAAATAATAGTTGTACCAGTTCGTCTGGTCAACAATCAAGCCGACAAGGTTGGCAGTGAAGAACTGCAGAAAAACACCCAGTCTTGTGGTGTCAGGTCCTCGATTGGGCATGGTAGGGCCGGCCTCAGCTGCCCCCAAAAAGTGGTATTGTCCTGGTAGATAGTTCTCCCCATCCACCCAATCCCACCTATCAGCGCCTTCGTCGTCGCTAGATGGGGCATCGGGCTCATCAGGGTCATCGTCAGGGGCACCGGGGCGGGTGCGGGTGGAGCGTGGGCGAGAGGTGGACCTGGGTCTGGAGCTAGAACTCGAACTTGATCGAGAGCTAGATCTAGAGCTCGAGTCGTTGCTGGGGCGTCTTATTTGCTTCACCTTTTGCATTCGGCCGTGGGTGGCACGCCCGCGAGATATGACACGCCCACGTCGTTTGCTTGCAGGGCGTTGGGGCAGATCGGGGCATTGTGGAGAGGCTGGTGATAATGCAGTGGCGCGGGAGGGGCCTGGTTCAGGTGAGGGAGACATTCGTGGGGGGGTGTACGGGATGGAGCCTGAAGGTGATAGTGGGGGGGGAAGAATGGCGAGGCGGAGAGTCTGGTAGTAGTGGTGGTGGTGGTGGTGACTCCTCCCCCACCTCGTGCTCTGGGTCAGGAGGGAAGAGGGAGCGTTTTGGGTCACGTGACTGCCCTTGTCTCGCACCACGTTGTGCCATTTCTCCATCACCAGGTTGTTCTATTTGTCCATCACCACGTTGTTGTTCGTCACTATGTTTATGACAACCATAGAACCTCCCCGGGGTATTTTTCTTGAGTGGGGAGATTATGCGAAGTGGGGGAGAAGGCAGGCGGGGTTGTGGGGGTACCTCCTCTTCACTCCCAGACTCGCCCCTTCTTCTCTTCAATCCCTTTCATTCTTCCCCAGGTACACTCACGTAATTTTGAGGGTCAGCAGGTTCATCTGCAACAACAACCTCTTCCCCACTTTCTGAGGATTCAGTGGGGTCTTGGGGAAGTGGGCGGCGGGGAGGTGCACTTGCCCCTTGCTGTCTTTGTGACGGCCTACGCCGCCTGACAGGAATCTGAGCAAGCTCTTCCTCTAGCTCTCTTATTTCGGCTTGGGAGGGGGCATACTCGTCCCCAGACTCGTCCAATGCCGAGTCAGTGTCACTATCAGGGCTGTCAGTGTCGTACAGTATATCCATGACCTCCTCTGTACTGCAGGGGCGGGTAAGGCGGGCACTATAACGTCGAGACATGGTGTTTCACTCGAGAGGGTGCGCGGTAAACTGACCATGAGGTGTAGGAAGGCGGGTGCCCTCTTCCGTCCCCGCGCGCGCGCGTATGGACAAAACGTTTTGGAATTAGTCCGCCGGATCCCAAAGTAGTTCCCATATAAATCTAGAGCCATTCTGAGACTTACGACTGGAGCTATAAGGGTGACGCGTTAGGCGCGTCTCTGGGGCTGTGCGTTACATACATAGCCGACGCGTCAGACGCGTCGCTGGGGCTCCACGGGTTAATGGTACAATGCATATTTTAGTGACGGAAACACCTCAAATACATGCGCACAGGGAGAGGTGTCTAATTACCCCCATGCGCACTTGTTAGGTTAAGAGTCTTCCCGCAGTCCGCCGGGGGAACTCTTAAGAGTCTTCCTGCAGTTCCCAGGTTAATGTTCCCAAGTCGCGTCTGACTCCATCATGTGTAGTGAATGGGGTAGGACTCGACTGGGACTAGAACAGCGCTACAGTGACCCAGAACCAGGTCAATGCTGCGAAACTTCGCAGGAAGCTCTTCGCAGTGTTGCACTCAGTCTTCCTCACAAAGAAGATTTGGGACTCATAGGTGGGATCGCTGAATTGGGCTGCACTGATCATTCCCTTAGGGAGGCTCAGGCTACGCCGCCTAATTCTGCTTTGCCTTATGGCTTTTCCGTTGTCCCCTCCGGATCGGCTAATGCCGGTCCCGCGCGCCATACACCGACACTTGGGACACTGATTCGCTCGGGGCACGCTCTCAGCAGCAGTGCCCTGGACTGCCCCACCAATGACGATCTGGGTGGATACAGATGCGTCGAGCGAGGTGGGTTGGGGCTACCAATCGAACATGGGGCATCAACGTCAGGGCACACACACCTACACATAAATGCCCTCGAACTGTTGGTTCCTTTTTTCTTCCTGAGGGATCACGAGCTGGCCCTTCAGGGCAAGTCAGTGGCCTTCAGGATGGACAATCAGACAGCGGTCCATCGTATCCACAAGCAGTGGTCCTCCAGGTCACATACTCTGTTGGGGTTCTCAGAGAAGTTGTTATTCCTAGCGGAACGGCACAGCATCTCCCTGCACGCTTCCTACCTGCCCGGGATTGCCAATCTTTGGGCGGACGCTCTGTTGATAGGACAGACCGTTCTGGTAGAGTGGGCGATGAAACAAAATGCATTTGATGACCTGGCAGCTTCTTGGGGTGTTCCAGGGGTTGACTTGTTTGCCTCGTCCGAGACGAACAAGTTGCCTCAGTACCTATCCTTCTGGACTCGCACTCTGACGGGGGGTCCGGACGCTTTCACGGAAGACTGAAACTGGTGGCAGTCGATGTACATATTTCCGCCACCAGACGCACTCTTAATGTGCAAGGTCCTCACGAGGCTGAGGCTATACCGCGGCATGGTCTGGTTCATCGCGCCCTTGTGGCCAGCACAGGCTTGGTATGCCCAGCTGAAGCGATGGTGCACGAGTCCGGTGCCTCTGCTTGTCTCAAGCTTCCCCTTGGGCCAGGTTGGAGACTTCAGGACCTCGTCATTCGCATCGTGGATGTTCGTGAGGCGCGGTGGCTCCCAGTCCACGTATGTAGACGGTGTCTACATGGAGGACTTACGAGTCCCACTAGAAGTATTTTCCAAAATGGATACAGGACACTGGCCAGACAGATCATTCGCATTCACTTGTTCTACACTACTTGTTTCACCTTTTCCGCGCATGTCACCTCGAGGTTGACAGTATACGCTACCACCTGTCTGCCATCCGGGAGGTCTTTGAGTCTGACTTGGCTGGTTGTTCCACTGAAGGAGCTGGATTCATTCATGAAGGCTGCCTTCAGGGAACGACCGCCGCCGTGCCAGATCCTCCTCAGTGGAATCTGGGCAGGGCTCTGTACCTTCTGGCTTCACGTACATACACACAGGACACAACACCAGTACAGTTGCTTAAGCGTACTTTATTCCTCAAGGCGCTGGCTACTGGAGATAGGGTGTCGGAACTAGCAGCCATGTCGCGGTCCCAGGAATGCATACAATTCTCCCCGTCATTGAACGTTGTCAGGTTGGCTCCCTCCCCTCATTTTGTTGCCAGGAAAGAGAGGCAGACCCTCGTTTTCAAGCCTTTTACCATTCAGACTTTAAAATGTGGACATACTCACCATGAGTTGTGCCTGGTGAAAGCCTTGCACACATATGAGGAGTCTGTGGTGCCGGCGTCGGGGACAGCTGTGTGGGTGTCGCCAAGGACAGGTAGGAGGTTTTTGAAGGGGCAGATTGGGCGCCACCTTTGTCGGGTAATTCGTGCCAGTGACCCTATTTGCGGGGGTTCTGCTTATGATATTCGATCATTTGCAGCCTCCCTACAGTTCCTGCAAAGCCGATCGTTGCCCGACATTGCCTCTGCAGGTTTGTGGTCATCAGTCAACATCTTCGTCTCCTACCTCTCCATGTCCATTGTCAGACCCTCCAGGCTGGTGGTAGCTCTCGGGAGTCGCGTCTCCTACGGGTTTAAGACACTGTGGTCACGAGCTTGTGGATATTTATATATGTATACTGTATATATCTGTAACGCCATTATCCCATGTGACCTACTTTTCCCATGTAATTATTTTTTAATGTTGTAAATACCTGCTCTTCAGAAGAAATGGAATTTTTGTACAGTACTGTTGTCGATTTCTATGTTTTCTACAATGCAATGAATGACGAGTCACAATGTAAAAACTGCTTTTTTAGAGCTACTCCTCAGTTTTTCACTCTGTTTATTATATTATCTTGTTTATTTTGTGTTTCTTTGTCATTCATATGTTTATTTTGTGCATTGGTATTTGGTTGTTATGGGCTTGGATGTCCGCCTCCAATTTGTTACGCAGCCTTGACGTTGGATTTGCCAAGACTACTAACAAATTGGGAGGTTTGATGTACCTCCCAAACTACCAAATAGGAAATCCTATTATTTGGTAGTAGTCTTTGAAAATCCAACGTACATAGTACCCTCCCACAAGCCGAACCCCTGCCCATCCTCGCTCCTCTGTCTACGTGGAATGTGATGCCGGGAAATGGACGCATGCACTCAGGTTCGACTAGTTGTCAACACCATTATAGAAGACGGGATGGGCATCAGCTGTAACTAAGGTAAATTCCTTTTTCTTCTCTTCTATGCTTTTATCACCTTCGGTGGTGGTCTTGATTAGTGTACAACGTCTCCTAGAGTAAGTTAAGGAGTAGACTCTAGACGTTTTCTTATTTGACCGCGGTTGGGTTGACGACTTTGGAGTCGTTTTATGACTAGTCGATACTGCAATTAGGTTAATAGCCTTGATGTTGGATTTTCCAAGACCACTACCAAATAGTAGGTTTTCCTATTTGGTAGTTTGGAAGGCCACCCCTTTGGGGATCACGGCGTCAGGCAATAGAAAGATAGATAGATAGTTTGGGAGGTATGTCAAACCTCCCAATTTGATTATTTTGGAATTTAAATTGACCATTGCCAGATTCAGGACTAATGGGTGCTGGGTTAGATGACTATTATTATTTGTCTATGTGTCCCACACAGGAGTGTTGCGAGAGATCCAGGAGCGTCCACTGGAGATGCTGCGTCTGCGTGACCAAGACACCACCAGACTGGCTCTCTTCCCCAACTTGGACTATACTGCTTTACACCAGTCCCTTGTAGCACTGGTTGATATCATGCCACTCATACAGAACAACACACAAGGTAATGTATATTATGCAACTCATACAGAACAACACTTAAGGTAATGTATATTATGCAACTAATAAAGAACAACACACAAGGTAATGTATATTATGCAACTTGTATAGAACAACACACAAGGTAATGTATATTATGCAACTAATACAGAACAACACAAGATAATGAATATTATGCAACTCATACAGAACAACACTTTAGGTAATGTACAGTTGTAAAGTCAGTGAAAATAGGCTAGCCTAAACAGATCGGATGCGGAAATACCCTGAGCCGAACAGGCCAAGTGGGATATCTCTATTGGTCTAACTGCTAAGGTGTCTGCCTCACACCCAAGGGTCGAGAGTTCGTGCCCCCACCAGGGCATGATATTTTCGTGAGGCTATTTCCACATTTAACGAAGTTTAGGTGTGTTGGTAAAATTGTTCAGATGGTTGAGAGTAAGATCGGAGCTCCAAAAATCCTCTTTCGGGTATGGTGTAAAAACCGATTCCTACATGTTACGACCGGGGCTACGAATAAAACAAGGGCACTTAACCCGTTGAGACCCAGCGTCGCACGTGTTGCGTCGGCAGTCTTTGATCACCAACTCCCAGCGACGCATCACGTGCGTCCGACATATAAAAAACACTTACGTGGCTCGTAAGGTAGGAAATGGCGGGAGAATAGGAGGGGGCGGTACCGTAGTGTGTGGGGGAGCCGGGCCAGTAGGTGTGAGCGGGCCGAGACAGCCGCGCGGCTGGTGGTGGTGGGCTTAGTAGGGATAGTTTACACCCCTAGTTTACCGCCACTTTGAACCTTCATTACTCCGGTCGTATGGGAGCTAGAGGCTTGAGATTTATGTGAGATACTCCTTAGGATGTATGCCGTACAATGCCATACTCAGTTTTTACCCTAGTGCTCCCGGGCGGGTGGTCATGCGGGGGACACAAACTTTTGAAACCCCCCCCCCCCACCCCCCAAATGACCGAAATGAGTTTTTTTTTATTTGTGTGTTCATTTCTCACCATTCTCTTCCATTTTGGCTCAACAATTTTTTTTGAAGCTCCCCCCCCCCACCGGCCCCCCCCCAAAAACAAATGTCAGAGGTGATTTTTTTTTGTTTTTTTTTTCATTTCTCATCCTTGTCTTCCATTTTAGCAAACAAAAAAAATAAGTGAAAATGGCTTGGGACTGGGGTGAACAAAATATTATAACTAGCCGGGGCTCAACGGGTTAAAGATTGGACTAGTAATAGGGCACTATGCAACAACGGTACGCTAGATCCAAACCCTCGAACTTATATGCCGGCGAACAAAACACCTATACCCTCCAGAGTTAATCTGCGATAGCGGGGTATCCTTAACTTGGCATAAATGTACTCTACTTCAGGCTAACCCCCACTGGTATAGCCTGATAACAAACAAGATGCAAGTTACGTTAAAATGCATAAAAGGGAATCTATGGAAAGATCAATTAAATCACTGCAAGATTTAATACAATAAAAAGATGCTTCAATACAGTTACTCTAAACAACAATAAACTCTTCACTCCTATCTGAAAGAAAGTGAAGTATAGTCCTACAGCATAGACCTGGAAACTTCTGAAGAAAGTCTGATGCTCATAAGATGCTCGTACTAAACTTGAACTATATAAAGGCAGGAGGCAGGACACCACACGTGTAAATCGAATACACTAAAAGATAGGACATATAAATGTTAACTGATACGAGAATACTATAAATGCGCAACGGTAGCAATGCTCGACACTAAAAGAAGTACTTCCTCATCAACGAAACAGTCTGCTATGGTTGTGCGGCTCAACAACAACCTAGACTAATAAATGCTGTGAATAATAATGCGTACATATCAAAGAGCTTATATTAAATACTAACAAGTGTCTACTCGATTAATAATGTCTAGCTGGAATACTCTAGGTAAGGAACTGGGGTTGAGCAAGACAGGCTCGTAGCCTAGCGATGTCCTTAAGACTGCATCCATTAAGTTACGTTAATTGACTAGGGTGCTCTCTCGATAGATCCAGATCACAAGTATCTGGTTCTATTCTGGCGACCCTCTAAAGACAAGCAAAGAGGCAGCAAAGTGTGGAACTGGTACAGGCCAAAACCCTCAGTCAACACAATGCTGCACTCGCAAAGGACGCAACCGAAAAGACAACACAGGCTACCACAGGACCGGTCGAAGTCGTGTAGGTATAAGCAAACCGTACACACATCGGAGACAACGACTACAGTTACCTTATCCCAGTCTAGCATTAAATAAAAGAGCAGAAACACTAAATCAATAATGGAGACACACACCAAGTTCTTAACCTATACGAACTAAGAACCCTCAAACCTATTCTAAGTACATGTAAATATCTCTGAGGACGGCGCATGCAATACAATGGGCCGGCTATGGAAACCGTATGCAGAACCCAAGGGGATAAGTAATTGAATAAAGGCGAGAAGTAATGGAAAAGAAGAAGGTCAGAGAGAGAAACAGCGATAAAGGGGGTGATCGGGAGAGAGTATGCAAGGGGATGTTAGAAGCACGCGCGCCAAGCCTGTCCTGACGAGGACAGCTCCTGGGGACCCTCATGTAGGAAGGAAGTTACACAGGAGCCCGCAAAGGCGCGATGGTCGGCCAATCACGAGCCGAGACGTCACAAGACAGCAGGTGTCACGTGACACAGCACCCGCACCTACAGACACTCACTACCATCTCGCTCTGAAAGTCTTTCTCATTCCCACGCTGGTACTATCATCACTACTATTGATATGAAATATAATCCGTTGTCACAGACGAAAACAAAGACCACCAGTGGACTGTCTGTGACAATGCGATTACTAGGAAAGAAAGAACAACATTCTCGGATAACTGTAGCCCATTTCGATGTCCCTGGCGAGCGCTAGTGGCTAACGAGAGGCGATTCTGCCCACGCTAGTAGACGTCACACCCCGCCCAAGATATGGGACGCTCAACATGAGGCGAGCACCATATCTGACAAGGCAGAATGCCGACAAGACCCATCACACCTAGCCACTCCACCAGAAATGAAATACAAAGCTCAATTCTTACATAAAACAACATATTGGCATAAAGAAAATCTTATAACCCCTCCCAAACACAATAGTATAATTTTAGCCTGCTATGCTCCCTGAGCGAGCTTCACAGAGCCCAGCCTACTAAGTGAAAGACAGGTTCAACTTAGGACTTTAGCTATAACATTGGCAACGTATAATTAACTATAAAAAAAGAAAGAGTTTTTATGTGATTTTTTTTATTTAATTTTAATGTTGTTTTTGACGGCTGCTCTACAGGGGCAAGCCTGGTTTTTCTCCACTCTCAAACACACACTTGACTGAACGGCGAGGTTCTCCTGCAAACATACCCTCCCGTGACAAACAATCAGCCAAAACATTATCAGTGGGCGGGTGCCCAACCCCGAAAAGGGTTGAAATAGGGGAGCTATCCCCCCGCCAAAGGCGGCTTTCTAGGGCCTTTCCTAGCTGATGCTGAGAGGATTGGGTTCTAGTCATGTGGTGATGGGCTGGTCTATTAGAGTGAGAACTGAGCAATCTCTGCCATACCCATAGCTTACTCTGACTGTTCCTTTTACTTATATATTTTCTAGATCTCAAGTGACGGCGTCTCTAACGTGGATTGACCTCCCAATCTACCAAGATTGGAAGCCAAAGCGTCACATTTTTCCCTTGCCCCTCAACTTTCTCTTCATAATTGCTGAGGGACACAGGGCCCTGGGTGGGGCTTTGGATTCCCGGGCATTTCCGCACCCTCCTCAGCTCCCCGCCATGGAGTGGCTTCGGTCACCCAGGCTTTATTGTGGTCGGCGGGGAGGGTTCTGTGGGGGCGCTCGGTTATGGCCTTGGCCTTGCTCAGGGCCTTGGGGCTGTTCGGCCAGGCAGCTTGGGGAACAACAACAACAACAACAACATTATCAGTGCCCTTAACATGCCACACATCCAACTTGTGTTCTGGCAGCAAAACAACACCTGACACTGATAAACTGCCCAGTTCATCTCAAGACTGGCACTTCTCTTCGCTCTCTCCGGCAACGGGGCCTTCCAATAACTTTTCACTAGTTCTACCTTCGTGATGAGTGATGCAGCCCCGATGCGGTCTATGGTGTCGTCAACTCTGGGTAATGGCTAGGCGTCTGTCAGGGATAATGCACCCACACTCTTGCAGTCAACATACACCCGGATCTTGCCACTTAACACAGGTTGCAAAGTTACTGGCAACGACCACTCACGATATCCCTTATCCCTCAGACACTTTTTCCACACGTAGTCTAGCTCTGCTTTCACGACAGACTGTTGAGCAGGATTTATACGGTAGGGAACTAACTTGAGCCTTGCACTGTCTCCAGCCTCCATGTCGGATTCTACCCCGTACATCAGGCCTGGAGAATCAACAAACATACTGATCTTGCCACTCAACTCAGGTTGCAAACTCACTGGCAACGGCCACTCACGATATCCTTGATCCCTCAGACCCTTCTCCAACATGTAGTCGAGCTCTACTTTTACGACAGGCTGTCGAGCAGGATTTATACGGTAGGGAATTAACTTGAGCCTTGCACTGTCTCCAGCCTCCATGTCGGATTCTACCCCATACATCAGGCCTGGAGAAGCAACAAACATGCGGATGTACTGCCACAGCCTAGTAAACAACTTCTCTTGGCGCTTAGGAACAAGAGGTTGCAACTTATCTCGAAGAACAACATGCTCATTGCCCTCCCACAACCAAGCCGAGACCGAAGTTTCTAAACTATAGTCTCCCTCCTTCTCCACCTTCGTCCCTAGGACAGCCAGGTCATGAGAGGGACAATCAGTACCACCTGTGCAGTCACTCCCATAGTTCATAATTGCTAAGGCTTCCCCGCCGATACCGTATATGCGCACCCCCGCATTCCTTGCGACTACATCTGCCTGCGCAGCATCACCGCCTTCAGCGACATGGCCAGATACAGTCGGTCTATGGTAGGGCTGTTGCATATTACTAGAGCAGCATTGGGAGGCTATGCGACGACCGGGCGCATCCACTCCACAGCCAACCTCACCAATCTGCTCAATGTCCTCATTCTGACCACCACCCTTGGCAGCCATGGGTCGACCCTGACCTGACAACCATGCCAAAGCCTTGTCGCCCACCTTGAACCACTGAAACAACGAGGCCAATGGCTGATTAACACTCAAGTGACCTGCCAGCAGAACCTCGTGCACCGCATGAGTTGTGAGGCCTGGGTGCTCGGCACAAACAGTGGGGTATGAACCGAGCAGGTGCTGGAGCACTGCACACTGCTGCTCAGGCAGGTGCTCTAGCGCTTCCACAGCCACTTGGCTCGTGTCCCCCGCCCACTGCTCCACCGAGACATGACAATCCCAACTCTCCTCCACCTGTGCCCCACTGCCCCCCTCTCCTTCTCCACCTTGGCCACTGCAGACCAACACAGGGACAGTAGGCTGCTCAGGTGGTTGCCTCACAAACTCCTTCGCCAGGTTCACATGAAATGTTTCCCCGTCCTCGAGTTCAATAGCTCCGTTCCCACAACTCTCCTCCACCTGGGAACTACTCTGTCGCGGAGTGCCATCACGCCCTACCATGTCCCTAGGGGGGACAGGTTCTGGGGCCACTCCGGAGCTCATCTTTGGTGCTAATACTGAGTCGCCAAGAAGAGCCGCTGGATCAAAATTCACAAAACTTCTCCCAACTTTAGCTTTCTCCTTCCGACCGTTCCTCCGCTGGTCTAGAGACTGAGGAATAGGCTGTGACACCTTAGATGCACGAGATCGGGTGACAACATACGCCATCTGCTGTAATTGACACCTCTCGACCAACTTCTGCGCCCCTCCCTACTCACGTCGGCCGCCCTCTCGGCAACGACTAAGGGTGGAACCTCAGAAGTAGGCACCGCAAAGTCGTTGCCGAGAAGAAGGTCGACGCCCTCTACTGGCAGTTTCTCTACGATTCCAATATCTATCTCTCGTGTCACACCATCAACCTCCAGCTCCACTCGAACCAATGGGTATGACCGTGTAGCATTAATACCCTGCACCACAACTACCCGTGCCGCGTTTATAGGTTGGCCTGTAAAGTTTTTCATCAGTCTGGGATGCACCTGTATCACGCAACAACTCCAACCCATGCTTGCAACCAGCCCAACTCACGCAGCCACGCCCTCTATGGTCGCAAAAATCATCGCGGACAGGTTTCGAGCCTTCCGGACACTCCTTCACTGGCTGTGCCCCCGCATCTGACATACCACCCCGGGTAAATGCAGAAGACCTCAGAGACACCCCAATGTTGCTAGCCAAAGACACGACTGCTGTATGTTGGTTACTAGGGCAGGAACGTGCAAAATGCCCCTTGTTATGACACTTAAAACACTCTACTTCACCCTTGGACTTCCCCTGAGGTGGGGAAGGGCCCTGACCTTTCTTAAACGGGACGGTTTTTGGTTTGTGATCAAAATTAGTAACATTGCTCTCACTTTTGTTATTAAATGTCGCATCACTGACTCGGGGGGGGGGGAGTGTTGCGCCCCTTGTTAGCTGCATCGGTCCGTTGTGCAGACCCGCACCCACGAATCAGCGATACTCTCAGGTCAGCCAACTCAGCTGCCTTTTGTAGAGTTTTAGGTTGTTTCTCTTTGAGGTTCAAAGTCAGGTCGCCGCCTGTGCATTTAAAAAATTGCTCTAGAAGGAATAACTGCTCAAGCTCTTCGAACGTCGGCACCTTCTCTGACCTCAGCCAATTTCTCAAAGCATCAGACAGTTCCCGGGCATGTTCTAGAAAAGTGCACTCACGACCCTTCGTAACACCCCGAAACTTCAACCTATATGTCTCTGGTTGTAACTCGTACGCCCGCAGAACAGCTTCTTTCAGTACCTTATAATCGATGCAAGACTCCAAGGGCAACGCATCATATGCCTTGAGTCCTTTGCCAACCAACCTAGAGGAAACAAGGGCTGCCCACTTAACCTCGGGCCATTGGTGCTCCCGGCACTTCTTCTCAAAACGCAGGAAAAACTCGGTGACACCCGACTCGTCAAATGCAGGGACTAACTTAAGAAGGTGCGATAAAGACTGATCCAGACCTCGATTCCCAGAACCGAGACGCTGCCCTGTCGACTCCACCCGAGACTTCTCAAGCTCTATGTCTGCACAGTACATGGCCTTTCTCTCCTCAGCCTGAATCCTGAGCTCAGCTTCTCGCTGCCGCTGCTCGAGCTCAGCCTCATGCTTTCGTTGCCCGAGCTCAGCCTCATGCTTAGCCTGTCGCTCCTGCTGCTGAAGTTTGTCGAGTTCGAGCTGAAACAACATCTCGGAAGACAAACCTTGAGGAGGGGGTGCTACTATTGGGGACCCACCCCGTGAATCACCTAGAGGCATACCCAACCGCCAGCGGGTATCGGCCTGCGGGAACGTACCCGGCTCCGGAGCCCGAGGGGGCGCCATGGTAGGAGTCGAGTGGAATGGAGGCTGGGCAGAAGGTGCCCCAGCTCCCGCTCCACCCGAAACCCCACGCACCCCACCGAGCACACAGGTAACCAGCTCACTTCTTGACAAACCGCTAGTACCGGGAAACCCTAAGACCGTGGCTACACACTGTAGTCCGTACCGGTCTAGCCCCGACACACGATCCGCTGACACAGGCTCCTCCAAAAATATCCGTGCATCCTCCTCACTGTTCACCACCCAAGCGCCCCTAGACAACTCCACCTTCTCCACCTCCTCGCCTGCTTCCCGTACTGTGTCCTCACTGTGCACTGATCCGTCGTTCGACATAGTGTCCACCGGAAATCCTCAACGTTTATAAAAAAAAAGAAGTACCTAAACTCTCATGTAGCACTATTCACTCAAAAAAATGCTTGAAGACAACTCAAGTGCTATACTACGTTGCCAAAAAAAAATCCAACGTGTCCAAAATATTCCTCAAATAACAAATGTCCAAAAATCCTGCAATTATTTCTTAGTTCACTAATTTCGCCATTTGGTATGACGACTAAGATAAGATACTAGGCAAGGTCGCCATTTGTTATGACGACTAAGATTAGATACTAGGCAAGGTCGCCATTTGTTACGACCGGGGCTATGAATAAAACAAGGGCAATTAAAGATTGGACTAGTAATAGGGCACTATGCAACAACGGTACGCTAGATCCAAACCCTCGAACTTATATGCCGGCGAACAAAACACCTATACCCTCCAGAGTTAATCTGCGATAGCGGGGTATCCTTAACTGGGCATAAATGTACTCTACTTCAGGCTAACCGGCACTGGTATAGCCTGATGACAAACAAGATGCAAGTTACGTTAAAATGCATAAAAGGGAATCTATGGAAAGATCAATTAAAGCACTGCAAGATTTAATACAATAAAAAGATGCTTCAATACAGTTACTCTAAACAACAATAAACTCTTCACTCCTATCTGAAAGAAAGTGAAGTTTCGTCCTACAGCATAGACCTGGAAACTTCTGAAGAAAGTCTGATGCTCATAAGATGCTCGTACTAAACTTGAACTATATAAAGGCAGGAGGCAGGACACCACACGTGTAAATCGAATACACTAAAAGATAGGACATATAATGTTAACTGACACGAGAATACTATAAATTCGCAATGGTAGCAATGCTCGACACTAAAAGAAGTACTTCCTCATCAACGAAACAGTCTGCTATGGTTGTGCGGCTCAACAACAACCTAGACTAATAAATGCTGTGAATAATAATGCGTACATATCAAAGAGCTTATATTAAATACTAACAAGTGTCTACTCGATTAATAATGTCTAGCTGGAATACTCTAGGTAAGGAACTGTGGTTGAGCAAGACAGGCTCGTAGCCTAGCGATGTCCTTAAGACTGCATCCTTTAAGTTACGTTAATTGACTAGGGTGCTCTCTCGATAGATCCATATCACAAGTATCTGGTTCTATTCTGGCGACCCTCTAAAGACAAGCAAAGAGGCAGCAAAGTGTGGAACTGGTACAGGCCAAAACCCTCAGTCAACACAATGCTGCACTCGCAAAGGACGCAACCGAAAAGACAACACAGGCTACCACAGGACCGGTCGAAGTCGTGTAGGTATAAGCAAACCGTACACACATCGGAGACAACGACTACAGTTACCTTATCCCAGTCTAGCATTAAATAAAAGAGCAGAAACACTAAATCAATAATGGAGACACACACCAAGTTCTTAACCTATACTAACTAAGAACCCTCAAACCTATTCTAAGTACATGTAAATGTCTCTGAGGACGGTGCATGCAATACAATGGGCCGGCTATGGAAACCGTATGCAGAACCCAAGGGGATAAGTAATTGAATAAAGGCGAGAAGTAATGGAAAAGAAGAAGGTCAGAGAGAGAAACAGCGATAAAGGGGGTGATCGGGAGAGAGTATGCAAGGGGATGTTAGAAGCACGCGCGCCAAGCCTGTCCTGACGAGGACAGCTCCTGGGGACCCTCATGTAGGAGGCAAGTTACACAGGAGCCCGCAAAGGCGCGATGGTCGGCCAATCATGAGCCGAGACGTCACAAGACAGCAGGTGTCACGTGACACAGCACCCGCACCTACAGACACTCACTACCATCTCGCTCTGAAAGTCTTTCTCATTCCCACGCTGGTACAGTACTATCATCACTACTATTGATATAAAATATAATCCGTTGTCACAGACGAAAACAAAGACCACCACTGGACTGTCTGTGACAATGTGATTACTAGGAAAGAAAGAACAACATTCTCGGATAACTGTAGCCCATTTCGATGTCCCTGGCGAGCGCTAGTGGCTAACGAGAGGCGATTCTGCCCACGCTGGTAGACGTCACATACAGGACAAGGAAGGGGAGAGGAGAGACCAGGGAGTGTATGTGAGACGCGCTGGGGTTGGGTTGTGGAAGTTGCCAGCCGCCCAAGCGAGTTGCCAACTGGGCAGTTAGTAGGTGCGTGTATGCACCGCTCAGTGAAGTTGACTCACCATTCCCGTTCATCTCTCTGACGGACTCTCGGTCGACGCGGCTCAAGCTTGTTCCTCTCTGTTCGTTCCTCTCTGTTTGGAGCTTTCGCTTGCCGGAAGGTGAAGTCGTGTAAAGTCAGTGAAAATAGGCTAGCCTAAACAGATCGGATGCGGAAATACCCTGAGCCGAACTGGCCAAGTGGGTTATTTCTATTGGTCTAACTGGTAAGGTGTCTGCCTCACACCCAAGGGTCGAGAGTTCGTGCCCCCACCAGGGCATGATATTTTCGTGAGGCTATTTCCGCATTTAACGAAGTTTAGGTGTGTTGGTAAAATTGTTCAGATGGTTGAGAGTAAGATCGGAGCTCCATAAATCCTCTTTCGGGTATGGTGTAAAAACCGATTCCTACACAGTATATCATGTCACTCATACAGAACAACATACAAGGTAATGTGTATATCATGCCACTCATACAGAACAACACACAAGGTAATGTATATATCATGCCACTCATACAGAACAACATACAAGGTAGTGTATATCATGCCACTCATACAGAACAACACACAAGGTAATGTGTATATCATGCCACTCATACAGAACAACATACAAGGTAGTGTATATCATGCCACTCATACAGAACAACACACAAGGTAATGTGTATATCATGCCACTCATACAGAACAACATACAAGGTAGTGTATATCATGCCAGGTTAGAATTTGTTGAGGCAATTGAAAAGGGTGAAGTTGGGGAAAGCATCCCTGGTCAGAATTGTTTGTGGCCTTGAAAAGGCTGAAGATGGGGAAAGCATCAGGAATAGATGGAATGTGTGGGGAGATGCTGAGGTATGGTGGTGAGATAGTGATAGAATGGGTATGGAAAATGTGTGGACTAGCATGGGAGAAGGGAAGTGTGCCTGAAGACAGGCAAAATAGTCCCCCTTTAAAAGGGTAAAGAGGAGAGAGGAGTGAGTGTCAATCACAGGGGGATATGTCTCGTAAGCATAGTAGGGAAAATGTAAAGTAGGGTAGTGATCAAGAGAGTGAGAGTGAGAATGGAGAAATGGGTAGGTAAAGAGCAGGGCGGGTTTAGAAAGGGAAGTGGGTGTGTAAACCAGATTTTCTCCTTGAAATGTTATACTCCTTTTGTTCAGAAATATCTGGAGAAGGGACAAAAGTTGTATGCTGACTATATGGATTTGGAAAGAGCCTATGACAAGAGTTGATAGAGAAAGTCTTTGGAAAGTATTGATAATATACAGAGTAGCTGGTAAGTTGCTGAAAGCAGTGAAGAGCATGTATGAGGGTGCAAAGGCGGCAGTGCGTTTGGAGAATGAACAGAGCGAGTTCTTTGAGCTGAATGTTGGGTTAAAGCAAGGGTGCGTAATGTCCCCATGGTTGTTCAATATATATATATATGGATGGAGTCATGAAAGAAATTCTAGGAAGAGCAGTGGATGTTGGTGTACCCCTGATAAGGAAAGGAAATGAGTGGAAGTTGCCTGTACTGCCGTTTGCTGACGATACAGTTATGATGAGTGATAATGAGTGGGAGTTACAGGGTCTGGTAAATATGTTTGGAACCGTGTGTAAGTAAAGGAACCTGATGGTAAATGCGGGGAAGAGTAAGGTTATGGTCTTTGAAGGGGGTGCAGTCACAGAGTGGGAGGTGAGGTTTTTTGTTGTTGTTGCTGTTCCCCAGGCTGTCTGGCCGTGCAGCCCCAAGGTCCCGAGCAAGGCTAAGGCCATAACCGAGCGGCCCCACAAAACCCTCCCTGCTTACCACTAATAAAGCCCAGGTGACCGAAGCCACTCTAAGACGGGGAGCTGACGAGGGTGCGGAAACGCCTGGGAAGCCAAAGTCCCACTCAAGGCCCTGTGCCCCTCAGCAATTATGAAGGGAAAGTTGAGGGGCAAAGGAAAAATGTGACGCTTTGGCTCCCAATCTGCCACCCATGTTGCACCCGTGGTGCGACCAGGACGGTGCTAATTGGGAGACGATGGATCCTTCCAACCCACTCTGGAAAGATATTTCCAAGAATCACTGCTACTTAGTAACAAGGAAGCTGTCTAGATGATAAAGTGCACAGACCTAATTAATGCTCGTACTGGCAACCTGATTGACAACCCGGAGTTAATACCTAGTACTGTATATCACCATGGTTTTCTACCCAGAGTTACCCTTTAATGACTGATGGATTGTGGTTATCATTGAACAACCGGAAAGTGAAAAAAGAAGCATCTCAAGAAATGAGAAAGTCATTGACAGCGGTTACGTTATTATTTAAAATTTAACTCAAAAGTATGATGTAATCCGACTGACTACCGGAGATGAAATTTAAAGCAAAGGATCTCCTCAAAGCTAAAACCTGAGTTAATAATCTCTACTCAGAGTCCAGCCGAGTCTACGAGATACGTAACGTAAAGTGTACTTACTTAAGTACCCAGAGTTAACAAACAGTAAAAATCCAGCTAGCCGGTGTTTACTAGAGGGGGATATTCATGGTAGGCCTACACCTGATAACACCCGGAGTTCCAGACGAACTCTGTGAGTGACTCGCAGGTTCACCCAGAAGAGAAGGGGGATAGTCGCAAGACTAGGATAGAGAGAGAGGAGAGAGTGGGGAGACCCAAGGGTTCTGCCCGGAGATCAATAATCGGAGACTATAGGCGATCTCTCACAAAAGGCCGAAGTTATGCCCAAGCCCCGAGAGGTTGAACGCGGACTCCCCCTAGTCCGGCAAAAACTCCGCCTGTCAACTCTATGTCGACTAAGCCTCGCAAGGAGGACCCAGAGTCAACAACTCGCATCGATTACAATGTCAACCCGGTGTCGACCGGTCTCCCGAGATAGACCGAGATCGAAATGAGAGCAATTGGACGATAGTTGGAGGGTTGAGAGCGGTCACCCTTCTTTGAGACAGGTTGAATAAGAGCAAACTTCCAGCAAGAAGGAAAAACGTTAGAGGATAGACAGAGCAGGGAGTCAGCACGGAAGAATAGTTTTTTAGTACAACAGGAGGAACACCATCCGGTCCGTACGCCTTCTTAGTATTAAGTCCAGAGAGAGCCGAGAGTACATCTTTAGAAGAGATTATGATATTAGGCATAAGTAAGTGAGAGGGGGGTGGAGAGGGAGGAATAGCACCGGAATCATCCAAGGTGGAATTTTTTGGCGAAAGTTTGAGTGAAGAGTTAAGCTTTGTCAAAGGAAGAGGTGACGGTGGTACCGTCAGAGTGGAAGAGGGGAGGAAAAGACGAGGAAGTGAAATTTCTGGAGAGGGTTTTTGCTAGATGCCAAAAAGCTTGGGAAGAGCTATAAAGCTTGGGAAGAGCTAGAGTTGTAAAGTTCAGAGCATTTGTTATTGATGAAATAGTTTTTGGCGAGTCGAAGAACAGATTTGTCTTGCTTCTGGGCAGAGACATGTAAAGTACGGGATTTTTGAGTTTGAAGGCGACGGTAACATTTGAATGCTTCCTCCTTATTGCGAACAGCAGAACAAGCGTAAGTAAACCAAGATTTTTGTGAGTTAGTCTGAGAGAAAGAGAATGGGATGTATGTTTCCATGCCCGAAAGGATTACCTCAGTAATGCGCTCAGCACTCTCTGAGGGTCCCCGGCCATGGACAAAAATCATTCCATTGGAAGTCAAAGAAGTACTGCCATAGAGCCTCCCAGTCAGCAGTGCCAAAGTGCCACTAGCACTGCCAGCTGGGGGGGTCAGAAGGCCATACTGGAGAGACAGGACAGGTGACAGAGATAAGGTTTTGATCGGAGGAACCCAACATAGAGAGAAGGTTTACAGTATAAGCAGAAGGATTAGAAGTTAGAAATAAGTCAAGGATGTTGGGCCGATCTCCAGGGTGGTCCGGGATACGGGTGGGTTGCTGAACTAACTTCTCTAGGTCATTTAGGATAGAATAGATGTAGGCTTGTTCACCAGGTTGGTCAGTGAAATTAGAGGAGAGCCATTGGTGGTGGTGAACATTGAAATATCCTAAATTGGAGATTTCAGGAAGGGAGAGATGGATAGAATGTGTTCCACTTTAGAAGTAAGATAGTCAAAGAATTTTGGATAGTCAGTAGAATTAGGGGAGAGATAAACAGCACAGATATATTTATTGAGTGAGTGACAAGAAAGCTTAAGTCAGAAAGTTGAGGATTAAGAAGAGTCAAAGTTGGGAATACGAGAGCAAGTAAGATTGTTGCGTACGTACACGCAACATCCACCTTTGGCTTTGAATTGAGGATAGAGATAGTAGGAGGATATAGAGAAGGGTTTGCTGTCTGGGAAACTGAATAACTGACTGAAAATAAGACGTAAGGGTTGTATAAATTGACGTGCTGGGTGACGGTAGTTGGAGACTCGAACTCTTGGTGTTGGGTCTTGAATATCGTGTGTGAAATGCCAGTGCACCAGCAACACGTTATCGAATTAACGTAAGAGAGTTGTTTATGACGCAACGTCTCTTAACTGTTGATTTTGTTTGTTTGTTTTGCCAGACGCCACAATTCCCGAGAAAGGGTGGCCATGAAGATTTGGCGTTTGTCACGAATTGCTAGGTCAAGTTGCCCGGGCCTAGCAATTTGTGACAAACGCCTAATCTTCATGGCCACCCCTTCTCGGGAATTACGGCGTCTGGCAAAACAAACAAACAAAAACAACAGTTAAGAGACGTTGTGTCATAAACAACTCTCTTACGTTAGTTCGATAACGTGTTGCTGGTGCACTGGCATTTCGCACTCTCTTAACTGTTCTGACTGTTATAAGAGTCTTTCAGAACTGGGGTTTCATGAGGAGATTTTGGCCTTTACCGATGATGTGTCCCAGAGCGCAATGCCTGGGAGGGAGTCCTTGTTGAGTGCCGTTATGCAGGACGGTATCTCACAGAGCCCTTGTCTAATAACGTCCAGCCAGTGCGTGAACAATTAATAGACGGGGTTGGTTTGTTACTAATAGAGCGCTTGACAGAACAGCATTCTTTATTAATAACAACGCCGGATCGTGGAGTGGGAACAGATATAAGATAGCCTCCAGTTAGGTCTAATAACAAATTCCTTTGATGAGCCACGATGTTAAATAAGATTGGAGTAAGGCTTCATTACCACTGCAACTAGTGTTTTACTCCAATATTTAAAAGGGGCCAAAATCTTCCAGCTAATACTTATCCTTCAGTGATAAATAAGTAAGAGCTTTCCAGCTGTGTGTGATGATCTTAAATTGGCTGTGATGGTCATACCTTTTGTTGGGTTGTTCCTGTCGGTCCATTTCAGGGTAATAAGGGCACAGGTGTGGGGGGGAACTATTGGGGTCTTTGGGGAAGTCCCTCCTGGTTTCATGGTGATGCGGCCTAGAGGTAGAATGGTGCTTGGAGGTGTGATGTATTACGGTGTCTTTTCTTGGGTTGCCTTTTCTTTCCATATTTTCTTTTCTGGAGTGACTCAGGATTGTCGATTGTTATGAATAAATTCTTCCCGGGTGTTGGAGGACATGTCACTTCTATGGTAGCGACTCTTGCACATATTGATGGAAATGGTGGTTGTTTCCTTTGGTTTGGAGGTGTGGTGAGCAGTGCAGGAAAATTGCTTGGTTGTGGGTGATGGCATGGTGAGGTGTTTTTCTGTTATTTTACATAGCAAAACTGGCGGGCTGTTCAAGCTGAGTATTACTGATTTATTTAATATTTTTACTTCTAGTGGTTTCTGCAAGAATGACGTTCCTTAGGAACTATTAAAGGGTATCCCCTAAGAGGATTATGGTTCTTGACCAACAGTTGGAAGGTCAAACCAGGCTCATAAAGACCCAGAAGAGGCCATATATTACATATAGGCTTTCAGGTCATTGACGGAGAGAGCCACTGCTAAATTACTGGTAAAACACATTCCTAGTTCACTTGAGCACTATAAGTATACAATATTGACTCACGATGGGGACATGCAGAGGAACCAGGAGGGGCCACACTAGCGCTGGGAGACAAGGGGGGACATGTTCAGTCGCATCTGATGTTGACCGAGAGAGGAATAATAACGCACGATGGCGTTTCTTGTCAACTGTATAATGTGATACTATGAGGACAAAGTGGCGGACGGATAGCAAAACTGGTGCGATGTTCAAACTGACCATAATGTTTTTTTTATTTATTTATTTATTTTATTTTTTTCTTCTTCGAGTGGCTTCCGCAAGAATGACGTTCCTTGGGAACTAAGGGTACCCCCTAAGAGTATTATGATTCTCGACCGACAGTTATAAGGTTAAATTGGGTACTTATAGGGACCCGGAAGAGGCCATATATTATATACCGGAATAGACTCTCACGTCATTGATGGAGAGAACCACTGATAAATTAACAAATTGTTTATTTCCTCAATTCATTGTAAAGAGATGGCTAGCCTCTCCCTTCCGTCTCCAACTTACTTTTTATATTATTATTATTTTGTCTATGTGGATGAGGGAGACAAAATGCAAAACTGCCTGTGACAAGTGCCTCCCCCAGAGTTGAAAGAGTGACAGGGCCAAAATCAAGGAATGTACGAGCCAAAATGCCTGGACAAATGGAGTTTGAAGCAATAGAAGTCATAGGATGAGGGAAATATGGATTCAGGGAGAGAGTTATAAAGCTCAGCTGTTGAATAGAAGAAAGATTGGGAATATCGTTTCACTCTTGGGTTGGAGAGTTGCACAGAGTAGGGGTGGGATTTGTGTTGCAAGACGGGTGCTATGTGCTCTGCATTGAGGAGGAGGTATACACTGAGAGAGCTCTGAGGAACACTGGTTATTGTAATAGCGGTGTAGAAAAGCGAGCGAGATGCAAAATTGCGGCGAAGAGAGAGAAATTACAGAGGATCGGTGAGTGGACGTGTGTTAATGAGACAAACGGCTTTCTTTTCTACCTTGTCTAGAAGTGCTGTGTAAGAGGATCCTCCCCACACATTTTGTTTTCTGTGTATGAAGGAGACAAAAGACAGGTTGCCTGTAACGAGTGTCTCCCCCAAAGCCAAAGGAGTGACAGAGCCAAATTCAAGGGACGGAGTCAAAATGCCTGGACACATAAAGTTTAAAGCAGTTTAAGTCATAGTCATAGGAAAGATTGATTGAGGGAGAGAGTTCCAGAGTTCACTTGTTGCGTAGAAGAAAGACTGAGAACATTTGCGAACAATACTCAATAGGCTACATGAATGAATTGTGCCCCTGTACAGAGCAAGAAGCTGTGCTCAACCACCAGAGGTGGTTGAGCACACCCAGCTTCTGGGAAGCTGTTTTAGCAAGATTGGTAATATGGTCTATCAAAGAAAAAAAGAGACACCAAGAATACTGAGAGAATATGAAGGGTTGATTTGTGTATTGTTGAAGTATAAGGGATAGACCTGTGGGAGTTCTTGACAGGTAGATAAATGGAGAAAATGGGTTTTGGAAACATTGAAAGTAACAAGATTTTCTCTGCCCCAGTTGGAAATGATTGATAGATCAGAAGATAAGTATATTATGGCCTCATCACGTGAGTTTTTGAGTGATTGCATGCTGGGGAGTTCTAAAAAACAAGCTGAATAGTGTAAAGTAGAGTCATCAGCACTTCCTCTTTCATTGCTACTTTAATAACTAATCACAGTTTTGGCTGATATTTGCCATTTCTGAATACTGTAGTACTAACCTAGAACATGAAATACTATACTGAAGAAATCAACAAGTCATCAATGTGCTAAAGATCTCTCTAGATATGGTTGGCCTCTCTCCCTCACGTTATTGATTTTCCCACTTCAAGATCAATGGACCCCTGCACAGCTTCTTGTTCTGTACAGGGACACAGTGCGTCCATGTATTAAGTATTGTTCACACGTGTGGGGAGGATCCTCTCACACAGCACTTCTAGACAAAGTAGAAAAGAAAGCCTTCCGTCTCATTAACTCACGCCCACTCACCAATTCTCTGCAGTCTCTCTCTCTTCGCCGCAATGTTGCATTTCTCTCACTATTCTACCGCTATTACAATAATCAGTGTTCCTCAGAGCTCTCTCAGTGTATACCACCTCCTCTATGCAGAGTACATAGCAAATGTCTTGCAACACAAATCCCACCCCTACTCTGTGCAGCTTTCCAACCCAAGAGTGAAACGTTATTCTCAATCTTTCTTCTATTCAACAGCTGAGCTCTGGAAGTCTCTTCCAGAATCAGTCTTTCCCTCTTCCTATGACTTAAATTGCTTCAAACTACGTGTGTCCAGGCATTATGGCTCGAACATCCCTTGATTTTTGCCCTGTCACTCTTTCAACTTTTGGGGAGGCACTCGTCACAGGCAGTTCTGCCTTTTGTCTTTTGAGAGATGGAGAAATTGAGTTTTGGAAGCATTGAAAGTAACAAGGTTTTCTTTGCCCAATTAGAGATAGTAGAGAGATCAGAAGATAGGTGCTTTATGGCCTCTTTACGTGAGTTTTGGAGTTCCTGCTGCGAATGATGTTGTGGAAGGCTAGTTGAATAGTGTAATGTAGAGTCGTCATCATATGAGTGAATTTGGCTGGAGGTGCAATTGAGAAGGTCGTTAATGAATAATAGGAATAGAATTGGAGATAGGACAGAACCCTGAGGAACACCAGAGTTGATAGGTTGAGGAAGTGAACAGTGGATGTTCACAACCGCAGCTATGGAACGGCCGTAAAGGAAATTAGAGACAAAGGCACAGATGGAGGGATAGAAACTGAAGGAGGGTAGTTTGCAAATGAGGGATTTGTGCCAGACTCTATCGAAGGCCTTCGATATGTCTAGCGCAACAGAAAAAGTCTCACCAAAGCCCCAAATGGAGGATGACCGAGAGTTAGTAAGATAAGAAAGATCACCAGTAGAGCAGCCCTTAAGGAAGCCATACTGGCGGTCTGAGAGTAGGTAATGGGAAGATAAATGCTTAAGAAATGTTAAGGTAAGAATAGCTTTAAAAACTTTAGAGAAGCAAGAAATGAGAGCAATTGGACAATAGTTGGAGGGTTGAGAGCAGTTACCCTTCTTTGGGACAGGTTGAATGAGAGCGAACTTCCAGCAAGAAAGGAAGACGTTAGAGGAGAGATAGAGACAGAAGAGTTTGCCTAGGCAGCGAGTCAGAACGGAAGCACAGTTTTTTAGTACAACAGGAGGAACACCATCCGGTCCGTATTAGTATTAAGCCCAGATAGAGTGGAAAGTACATCCTTAGAAGAGATTATGATGTTAAGCATAAGTAGGAGAGAGATGGGTGGAGAGGAAGGAATAGCACCGGAATCATCTTAAGTGGAGTTTTTGGCGAAAGTGTTAGCGAAGAGTTCAGCTTTGTCAGAGGAAGAAGTGACGGTAGTGCTGTCAAAGTGGAAGAGAGAAGGGAAAGACGAAGAAGAAAAATTGTTGGAGAGATTTTTGGCTAGAGGCTTGGGAAGAGCTAGAGTTGGATAGTTCAGTGCATATATTATTGATGAAAGAATGTTGGGCGAGTTGAAGAAAATATTTGGCTTGATTCTGGGCAGAAACATAGGAAGTATGAGATTCTTGAGTTTGAAGGCAACGGTACCATTTAAATGTTTCCTCCATATTGCGGACAACAGTAGAACAAGCGTGAGTAAACTAAAATATATTTTGCATTAGACCGAGAGAAATAAAATGGAATGTATGCTTCCATGCCCTAGAGGATTACCTCGGTAATGCGTTCAGCATTCTCCGAGGGTCCCTGGCCACGAAAGCAGAAATCACTCCATGGGAAATCAAAGAAGTACTGCCAAAGCTTCACAGCCGGCAGCGCCAAAGTGCCACAAGCGCCGCCTACTGGGAGGATCGGGTGGCCGTACTGGGGAGATAGGACAGGTGATTGAGATAAGTTTATGGTCGGAGGAGCCCAAAGGAGAGACAAGATTTACAGTATAAACAGAAGGGTTAAAGGTTAGAAATACGTCAAGAATGTTGGCCCGATCTCCGAAGCGATCCGGGATACGGGTGGATTGCTGGACTAACTGCTCTAGGTCATGTAGGGTAGAAAAGATGTACTGGTAGGCTTGTTCACCAGGTTGGTCGGTGGAAAGAGAGGAGAACAATTGGCGGTGGTGAACGTTGAAATCTCCTAAGATGAAGATTTCTGCAGAAAGGAGAGGTGGATAGAATGTGTTCCACTTTAGAAGTTAGATAGTCAAAGCATTTTGGATAGTTAGTAGAATTAGGGGAGAGATAAACAGCACAGAACTATTTAGTTTGTTAGTGACAAGAAAGCTCTAGTCAGGGAGTTGAGAATTCAGAAGAATCAAAGTTGGGAACACGAGAGAAAGCAAGATTGTTGCGTACATGTACGCAACATCCACCTTTGGCTTGAAACTGAAAATAGAGATAGTAGGAGGATACAGAAAAGGGTTTGCTGTCAGTAGTCCCAGACAACTGAGTTTTGGTGAGAAAGAGAAGATAGGGTTGGCAGAGGAGAGGTGGTGTTCCATAGAGTAGAAGTTAGAGGATAGACCACGAATGTTGCAGTAATTAATAGTAAGAGTTGTTGTTGTTGTTGTTGTTCCCCAAGCTGCCTGGTCGAACAGCCCCAAGGCCCTGAGTAGAAGGTATTGGTCCAGAGCATTTTGGCGAGTCGCTGCCAGGGGCCAGACCAATGAGGGCATTTCTGGTCCCCCCACCACCCCACCCCACCCCACCCTCTACCCTGGGGACTCCGAGGTGGGTCGTGGTATAGTCATATTTTTTTTATAAAAAGGTAGTGTGTTATATAGAGTGTTTGTAGTATAATGTATTTGAAATACCGAAAAAAAGAAAACCCAACGAAACATAGAAGAGAGAAACGCAGAGAAGGAAAGAGAAATGAAGAAGCAAAGGAAGGGGAAGACAGGAGAAAAGCACACGACTCCACCCAAAGGAACGACTCCCAGATCACCCAGATCGTTTTAAGTAAGAACGAACTTCAGTTGTATATACTGTAGTTTCTATGTAACATGTAATTTTAAGAATACAGGTATAACCAAGTAGTATAATAAAACCAATTATGTTTAATATTAATGAATATGTATTATTGTAATGTTAAGAATGTCATACGACAGATCCCCTATGTTTGCAAATATTGTGATCAATTAAAAGAAGCATTTTGGAAGACTTCGTCGTTAATACGAAAGCTTTCAGATCATCTCACTGAGACCCTTCTATCTACTTTATAATTAACACATATGTACACGTCTTGACATTATCAAGCTATTCTATTTCCTAAACAAACCACATTCCTTTCTTTCCTACTTTTGTATTCATGGCTACCAGTCAAGGATGTCACCAACCAACCTTTTCCGCCTCTCGGTTAATCTCGTGACCACCAGGGCTACCAACACAAAACTCGCCGCCCAGGACCCATATAACCGTGTATATTTCCCTCTCGTATATATAAAAGCTCAGAAATTATCAATGTTGTCCCTAGTAAGATAACCTAAATGCTCATCTACCTCTGTTCCCAATATTAGAGGTGACAGACTCTTGTCTGCAGAATCATGTCAAAGTCTGCCAGATAAACTCCACTACCGCATGCCTCCTTGACCCCCAGGGCTACCAACACAACCGCACCGCCCGGGATCCACATACCCATGTAAACTTTCCATCTCGTATATATAGAAGCTTAGAAATGATCAGTGTTACCCCTAATAAGAGAACCTAAAATGCTCATCTACCCCTGTTCTCAATATTAAAGGTGACAAGCCCTTGTCTGCAGAATAATATCCAACGACACCTGAGAAACCCCACTTCAACATAAATCCTTCACCCTGAATTTTCACGCTCCAAGGTCAAGCCAAAATATTCTCAATACCTTGAACAAAAGTTCAATTATCTCCACAACCCCATGACTCCCCCTGTAACCTATAAAGCCAAATAAAGCCTTGGCTTGGGTAACATCTAGATACAGTACAGTACCACCTTGATAAACTCTTCAAGTATAGTAGAGTTATATAATAAAGTAAATGAAGTCCATCTCCCCTAGGACAAGAAGGACTTCCTGTCCTAACAGAGAGTGCGCACGCACGCCCTTGCTCTCCTCAAACAAGGGACGGGTACCCCTCAGTAATTGTGAATACTAGGTCAGGGAAATCTGAAGGAAATTAAGCAATTTTAAGGCTTCTCAATTCCTGGCATGCCAGGTTGAGAAACCTTAAGATTTACCCCTCCATTCAGTTGGATGTACGGCACCCCGAAGTCCTTACAGTCTGTGAGTAAGAAATCCTATTAAGGGATCTTTGTTAATTGTGGCATCCCATCAGTTAACATAGAGACCTCTAATAGGCTGTATCGCCAATGTTAAAGTTTGAAGTGTGTATGCATCCCTCCACTTCTACTCTTAATATTGTAGGTACGGTAACTGTGCCCTATAAAAGAAACTTTGTTATTACTGGCATCCCAGTGATTAACATAGTCACCTTCTCTAGGTTACGCTTTCTCTAGTTGAAAGTTGAGGAACACAGGCATCCCTACTCCTCAATTCTTTCACTATTGAAAGTTCACAAGTGTCTTATTAGAGGAACTGTGTTATTACTGGCATCCCAGTATTTAACATAGTCACCTTCTTATAAGTACAGTTTCCTTAGTAAAAGTTGAGGGACTCAGGCATCCCTACCCCTCAACACCTTACTATTGAAAGTTACACTACCACTTCTCACAGAAGATCTGGCATCCCACGATCTGTTGTGTTACAAGGGCTTAGCGAGACACCCTCTTAAAACGGTTAGAGACAGTCAAGAAGAGAAGTACTAAAACTCTTCTTGCGTTCGTCCGATATTGTGTTATTTCGTCATAACTGAGGCACAATATTAAAAACCCCAATACAAGAGTACCTTAACAGAACTTCATCACCGGTTAATATAAAGGTCAGGATAGACGAGTATAATTGATAAAGCTATAGGCTCAAATACTCACGTTACTCCGATATGGTGCCCAACTGTTTAATTGCAAGTTACAGAGCCATATTTAAGACCCCACGCCCATTAACCCATCTGTAACATTACTTCACACGACCGGCCAACCTGGACGACCTACGGAGATTCAGAAGACATCAAGCAGCTAGTGTTCTACATTTCCAAGAAAAGAAAGATTGAAGAAAGATATCTAAATCAATGCCAGTGACGAGGCAGAAATAATTTAGAGTTAAAAAAAGTGATAAAATATTCAGAGTTCCTTAACCCCCTTATTTGAGATAAAATCATCAAAGTGTTCATCAAAGAGAATCTATAGAAACAGATTCCTTCTATTTGTTAGTAGTCTTGGCAAATTCAACGTCAAGGCTATTAACCTAATTGCAATGACGACTTGTCTATTTTGACTGCTATGTCGTCATTCCAACCGCGGTTAAAAAGAAAACGTCTAGAGTCTACTCCTTATCTTGCTCTAGGAGACGTTTTACATTAACCAAAACTACCACCGAAGGTGAAAAAAGCATAGAAGAGAAGAAAAAGGGGTTTACCTTAGTTACCGCTTAAGGCCCATCCCGTGTTCCGTCATATGCAGATCCCTGTCGAACGTGCGCATGAGCGACCCTCTCTTGTCATCATTTTTTCACGCGCTCCATTGAATGAAGTCGCTTTTGTTGTGCTCCTTTAATTCACCCTGTTTAGGTTCGTTTCGGCTTATCTGGCCTTCTTTTTTGTTAGACAGATGTTACGTGATCTAGGGCACACGTAAATGGGCTCCTAAGTGTGTATAATGGAGACGCGTGTGGAAATAGCCTACCGAAGGTACGGGGGCGCCTGGCGTTCCTCGTATATGTTTTTCATTCTTTCTCTTTTCATGTTCTTTTTTCCTGTTAGTCTGGGCATAGTTTAGCTTTTAGCTTAATTTAGCCTAGCTCGTTTTCTCATTCAGGAATTGCTATGCCCCTATGAGTTTTCATTTTTTCATAGCCTAGGTGTACCGTTGGTAAACAATCTGAGATTTCGTTGGTGGCGGTGCTGTTTGTAGAGTTTGTGTCGGCCGCATTATTAGCGTTATTCCCGAGTCCCCCCTTTCGAGTCCTTCACTGTGTCTCAAGGGCCTGGGCGACAGGTGGTTCGTGATACTCCACGGGTACCCCACGGGGGCCCCTCCTTCACACCACAGGGTTTTTCGCCCCTGACACATTCTCTGCTCACGGCTAGGCCACCCTTTTTCTCACCAGTTTCATTTACTGGTTTTTGTTTTCTCTTCCTGTTTCACCTCCATCCTTTCATAGTCTTTTGCCCAATCCAGGGGTACCCCACGGGGGCCCCTGTTTGTGCGAAACCACCCTCCCTGCCACTTCTCCTCATGGGCTTTGCTCTATCTCTGTGGGTTGGGTGGTTCCTGGGGGATGTGCCTCCTCTCCCCTGGTGTGTCTTCCTTGCCTCTCCCTTTACCGGTTGAGTCAGGATAAATTCAAGGAAGACACTGCTCAGCTTGATAGCCATCATTGCTTGGAGTTCATAAGGAGATGACGCATTTTTTGTGGCCTTTTTTGGTATTCCCTAGACGCTCCTCTCGCTTTTTTCGGCGCCGGACCATCTCGGCCGGTCCCGCAAATTTGCGGGAGCTCGATTTGGTCCTCTGGGACGTTTCGGCTTCCCGCAAATTTGCGGAGATCGTTGGGGGGTCCCGCAAAATTGCGGGAGGGTGGTGTCGGTACGGTTATGCCTCCATTGGCCCGCAAATTTGCGGTAATAGTTGGCTTTCACTTTTGACCTTTTTGATGTCATCTTGTTGCCTGATACTATATTGGTGTATGCACTTTACTGGTGTTATAGGCCCTGCATGTAAGATGTTGAGTGGTGGTTAACACATTCTCCATCTTTGCAGGTTCTGCTAGTGCTCTTCCGCCTCGGCCGCCCTCCTCACCTCCCTCTGTGCTCCCAGTTTAGGGTGAGTACGGATACCTGTTTGCATGTGTGTTCCTGTTTCCCCATGCTCCTTCCCTGGTTCTTCTGGGACATTCTCTCCACTTACTCCTTCGACGTGCTGGTTATGGTGTGTGTTCTTCTAGTGCAGGTAGGCTGCCTTGCTTTCGCCTTGGTTGTCGCTCCCCGTGCTTGGAGAGCCACAAGTCCTGCTTGCGCCACTCGCTCTGTGTGTCCTCTACGGCCTACCTCCCTGCTCTGTGTGGCACGTGTCTGGCCCTGGTGGATGTGCTGCACCATGGCCCTGGTTCCTCGGCGGCGGCTGGGGCCTCTGCTTCCCTTCCGTCGGTGTGGACGATGGTCTCCCGCCACATTAGGACTGTGGGCCACCGTTCCCCGGCCTTAGTTGCCGACCGGATCCGCGTCGCCCTGGGTATCCCTGACCCGACTGAAGGCCGTTCACCTGGCCCTCTCCCTGCTCGGGCCCTCTCCCCTGGGTCCCGCAGCCGGTCGTCCCATCGTCGGGAGGTTCCCCAGCTCCGTCCACGCTCTCGCTCGCCTCGTCGTCCGTCCTCTACTGCCCCTCGTCGTCCTCCTGATCGCCTTGACGACGCCCATCGCCCTCGTCATGGTTCTCGCCCTGAGGCCGGGGTTAGCGGCTCTGCCCCTGTGCGCCCTCCCCTGGCCTCTACGGATAGGGGCTCTACTCCCTTCCGCCCACTTCCCCAGCCCAGACGACTTCCTCTTACGTTGTCCTCTCCGCGCGCGGTTGTTCATGCTGTAGCTGGCCCTCTGCTCCCTCCTCCTACACTGTCCAGGAGGGTCTGCCTGGATGGCGTTGCTTCTCCTACTTCACCTGCTTCAGTGCCTTATTCTTCCTTCACGGTCTCGTCCCACGGTGGAGGTCCCTCCCTCCTCCACCTCGGTGTTGGGCCGCCCTGTTATCTCAGCCCCGGGGATCCTTGCTGTTTCCCCCCACGGCTCCTTCCGGCCTCCTTTCACCCGGCCAGCCTTCCCACTCCCGTCGTCCTGCTCCTCCTCATTCTTCTCTTCCTGACCTTCCCTTACCGTCTCGCCAGGGGGGTACCCCTCCTCTTGCCTCGGTGGGGTTTCGCGAGGTTTCGGGGTCCCCTTTCTCAGGAGCTGACGTGTCGCTGGAAGAAGGGGATGGTGTTGTTTCCCCCTCGGCCGTTCGTGATCGGGGCCGAGTCCCTCAACGGCGACACAACCGTCGTCGCTCGCCTTCCTTGGGCCGCGACGCTGCTGGTTCGTGTCGTGGGTCTCGCTCCCGCTCACGCTCGCCCCTGCGGGCCGACCAATCTTGGGGGGGGGTCGCCTCTCTCGGATCGATTGTCGGCTATGCAGGGCTGGGTTGTGTCACGCATCGACGGGCGCTTGGAGTCGATGCAAGACTCCCTCTTCTCGCGCTTCTTGGCGGTGACACACCCTCAGTGCCTCACCCTACCTACCCCTGCTACGGTCCCCCTCCCTTCTGCAGGCCTACGCTCTGGTCAGACTTCAGCCGCCCTGACATCCTTCCGGCTGTTCAGTCCCTGGCTGTGTTGACGGGTCTGTCCTCCTATGGGACAGGTTTGTGCGACGCCGGTACGCCTGGCTTAGCCATCATGCTCGGTCACCCTCTCCCATTGGAGGCCTGGTTTGCTGAGGCCTTCGACTTCACCAACCAATCCGTCGACGGCTCTCCTTCAGTCCCTCCCCCGGAGTCATCACTGATTTTGCCTCCTCTTGTGTCTGTCGGCGGGTTGGACGGGGCGTTCTGGTCCTGGATAAGCGCGCCCGTTCTTGAACTTTGTTCTATTGCTACCCCGTTCTTCTCTCACCCGGATCAGCCCTCTGTCGCCAAGGTTTTTCCCTTGCGACAGAGGGTGACGGACTTATTGTCTTGTCTTTAGGTTCCCTCCAGACGTCTGTTCACCACCTGCGGCTTTTTGAGGCGTCTGCGCCAGGCGATCTTCGCGAGGGTTTGGACCGCGTTCAGCGGATCCACCTTCGGCTCGCGGTGTCTTTGGTTCCCGAGCTGAAGGCGGTTTTGTGCGCGGCATCTCGGCAACGCCCGACGGTACGGTCCTCGTTCTGCCGGCCGGCCCCCTTGGATATTCGTCAGGGTTTGTTGTACTCTGCGCTATATACGTCGGGGTTTTTTGAGCAGGATGCTTGGGAATGCTACGCTTCTCTGTCGGTGGCCCCTGCTTCTGACACGCGACGACGCGCTGTGTCGCGCGCGGGGTCTTCTCAGTCCCGTCCTTCTGCCGGTCCTCTTCGGGGTGCTGCTGCAAGTGCTGCCGCCTTGCACGGGCGCAGGACTGGGACGTTGCAGGCCAGTGCGTCGGTTCCGCCTCGCACTTCTGTTCTTGCCCCCTTTCATCCCCCGCCATGTCGGGGCTGGCCGACCTTCCACTTCCGGCCGCCCTTCGACGGGGTCAGCCCCGCGACGGCCAGGGGTTGGGGTGGCCCGCCCTTTTCAACGAGGTTGGGGGGGGGTAGAGGAGGTCAACGTGGCGCTCATGCCCGCACGGCCCGTACCGGGGGTACCTCCACGTCAACACAATGTGTAGGTTCTCTGGGTCGGCCTCCTTGTTCTCCTTCTCGCCTGGCCGACCGAGTCGCTCCCCTCCTCTCGGGTGCTCCCTCGGGTTGTTTTCGCCCTTGCGCCCCTCGGTGGCCACGAGGGACGTTGGGGGCGGCGGGTTGCGCGGAGGGGTCTCACCTGGAGGTGGACGTCCAGACCTCCACTCCGCTCTTGTCACCAACGCCGGCCCATCTCTTCAGAGGTGGCCCACGTGTTCACTTCCATGCCCGAGCTGGGTAGCGTCGAGGGAGTTGACCGCCGGTCACCCGGTTTTCCTCTCCTGTGTCTTTCTGGTACCGTAGACGAACTGCGACCGGTGGTGGATCTGTCGGCCCTCAACGGGCACATCGTGAACACACGGTTTCGGATGCTGCCGGTACCCCTGGTACGCCTGGCTCTGCGCCCTCTGTCGTGGGTAGTGTCGCTGGCCCTCCAGGATGCGTCTTGGCTCGTTCCTCTCCATCCTCGCTTCCAGCGATTCTTGGCCGTTCGGACTCCCGATCGTGTGTTCCTGTTCGACGGCCTTCCCTTCGGTCTCCACATCGCGCCGCAGATCTTCTCCGCACTGGTGGGGCAGGCTCTGGGTCCTCTCCTCAGGAGCGGGCTCCAGATCCTGTTTTCCTTGGCCGATTGGTTGGTAGTTTCCGAAGCCCTAGGACTGTGCATAGGCGATGCCCTCACAGTCGTTCGCAACGTCGCACGTTTAGGGTTTCCCTTCGATGTTCCCAAGTCACGCTTGACCCCGTCGCGTGTCGTGCCATGGTTCGGTCTCGCATGGGTTTTGTCCGGCGCTACGGTGACCCGGGGTCTGCCGGCCGCGGTGCACCTTCGGTGGAAGGTCTTCGCCGTGTTGCACTCGGTCTCCCTCCCGGGATGGCTCTGGGACTCGTTCGTGGGTTCGCTGCATTGGGCCGCTCTGCCCCTTCCCTTAGCGAGCCTCTGGCTACGCCGCCTCCTCATGGGCACCGCGGTGTTTCCATTGGCCCTATGGATCGGCTCCTGCCGCTCCCGCGTACCGTTCGCAGACGCTTCGGTCGCTGGGTTGCTCGGGGCGCGCTCTCTGCGGCTGTGTCCTGGACCGCCCCCCCGCCGACGGTCTGGGTAGCCACAGATACGTCGAGCGAGGTTGGGTGAGGTTCCCGATCGAACCTGGGATGTCCACTTCCCGGCAGATGGGTGGGTCTCCCTCCACTTACCCGTCTATGCCCTCGGACTGTTGGTTCCTTTGTTCTTCCTGCGGGACCACGCGCTGGCCCTTCGGGGTAAGTCGGTGGCCTTCGGGTTGGACACTCAGACAAGTTGTCCACTGTTTCCTAATGCGGGGGTCCTCCAGGTCGTTGACTCTATTGGGGGTCTCGGTGGAGTTGTTCTTCCTCGCGGACCGACACCCCTTCTCCTTGCATGCCTCCTCCCTGCCACCCTGTGGGCGGCCGCCCTGTCGAGAGGGCAGGGCGTTCTTGTAGAATGGGCGATGAAACGGACTGTGTTCGCCGACCTCGCGGCTTCCTGGGGTGTTCCGGAGGTCGCCTTGTTCGCATCGGGGGTGCCGCGCCAGTTGCCTCTGGACCTCTCCCTCCGGCCTCGCGCTCTGGGGGGGGTCTGGACGCTTTCATGGTAGCCTGGTACAGGTGGCGGTCGATATACATCTTTCCGCCACCAGACGCGCTGTTGATGTGCCCAGTCCTCGCGAGGCTGCGGCTGTACCACGGCTGCGTCTGGCTCCTCGTGCCTCTGTGGCCGGCGCGGGCTTGGTACGCCCGGTTGCCGCAGTGGTGCCCGAGTCCGGTCCCTCTACCTGTCTCCGGCTTCCACTTGGGCTAGGTTGGGGACCTGCGGACCTCGTTGGCCTTCGCATCGTGCTTGTTCATGAGGCACGGTGGCTCCCGGTCCCCGGCCGGGCCCTGACTGACTTCCTGCAGCGTTCCTGGCCGTCTTCTCCTTGGGGGACTTACGGGTCCCGCTGGAGGTCTTTTACTAGGTGGCTACAGGCCACTCGCCTGCCAGTTGGCTCTCCTTCCCTCGTCCTACGCTCCTTGTTTCACCTCTTCCGTACACGTCACTTTCAAGTCGACGCTATACGTACCCACTTGTCTGCCGTCCGGGGTGTCTTTGGGTCCGTCGCTGGGCTGGTCGTTCCGCCACAGGAGCTGGATTCCTTCCTGACGGCTGCCTTCCGGGATCGACCGCCTCCGCGCCAGGTCCCTCCGCAGTGGGATCTGGGGCGGGCTCTGGTCCTTCTGGCTTCACCCACATATACAAGGGCCGCTACGCCGGTTCCGTTGCTCGGGCGTCCACTCTTCCTTGTCGCTCTGGCCACTGGGGATTGGGTGTCTGCACTAGCGGCATTGTCACGGCCCCGGGACTGCGTGCGCTTCTCCCCGTCCTTGCATGGCGTCTCGTTCGCCTCCTCCCCTCCTTTTGTTACCACGCATGGGAGGGAGGCCCCCGTTTTCCAGCCTTTCGCCGTCCAGGCCTTACGGTGTGGGCATCCTCGCCATGTGTTGTGCCCGGTGTCAGCCTTGCACTCCTCTGTTGCGTCTGTGGCGCCGTCTTCGGGTACTGCTGTGTGGGTGTCTCCTCGGACAGGTGGGAGGCTCTCGCAGGTGCAGATGGGCCGCCACGTTTGTCGGACCGTTCGTGCCCGTCACCCTGTTTGTAGGGGTTCTGCGCACGATGTCAGATCCTTTGCTGCCTCCTTCCGGTTCCTGCCACGTCGATCCTTACCTGCCATCGCCTCAGCGGTTTTGTGGTCTTCTATCAATTCCTTCATCTCCTCCTACCTCTCCGTGTCCAGTGTTCGACCCCCTCGGCCGGTGATTGCTCTCGGGGGTCGAGTTTCCTGGTGCTCTGGCGAAGATCCCTGGTCTTCCCCCCTTGTCCCTCGTTCTTTTCCTTTGTTTTATTTGACAAAGGGGGGGGGGGGGTGTACGGGTTTGCAACACTGGATTGCAAGTTTGGGATTATGTATTGTTCCAGTACATAAGTGTTTTTGCCACATTGAAAATTGTGTTTTGTTCTTGTGTTCAGTGTTTTTGTTGGTTTTTGAAGAAAAGGGATTTTGGGTACAGTACCTTTTTGGTTTCAGACAAGTCTATGTTCTTGCATTACTATGAATGACGGGCATGTGTTAAAACTGTTCTTTTTAGCTACTCCTCAGTTTTTCACTCTTTTATTAAACTCTCTTGTTTAAATTGTGTCTTTGTCATTCATAATTTTGTTTTATGCATTGTTTTTTTTTTGGTAGGTTGGGCTTGGATGTCCTCCTCCTATTTGTTATGCAGCCTTGACATTGGATTTGCCAAGACTACTAACAAATTGGGAGGTTTGACGGTACGTCAAACCTCCCAATTTGTTAGTAGTCTTGGCAAATCCAATGTCAAGGCTGCATAACAAATAGGAGGAGGACATCCAAGCCCAACCTACCAAATAGGAAAACCTACTATTTGGTAGTAGTCTTTTTGGCTCGAACGTCCCTTGATTTTGGCCCTGTCACTCTTTCAACTATGGGGGAGGCACTCGCTATAGGCAGTTATGCCTTTTGCCTCCCTCAATCACATAGAAAAAAAAAAAAAAAAAAAAGTCTTGGAAAATCCAACGTACATAATACCCTCCCTCACGCCGGACCCCTGCCCATCCGCGTTCTTCTGCTGACGTGAGATGTGATGACAAGAGAGGGTCGCTCATGCGTACGTTCGACAGGGATCTGCACATGACGGAACACGGGATGGGCCTTAAGCGGTAACTAAGGTAAACCCTCTTTTCTTCTCTTCTATGCTTTTTTCACCTTCGGTGGTAGTTTTGGTTAATGTACAACGTCTCCTAGAGCAAGATAAGGAGTAGACTCTAGACGTTTTCTTTTTAACCGCGGATGGAATGACGACATAGCAGTCAAAATAAACAAGTCATCATTGCAATTAGGTTAATAGCCTTGACGTTGGATTTTCCAAGACTACTACCAAATAGTAGGTTTTCCTATTTGGTAGGTTGGGAGGTACGTCAAACCTCCCAATTTGTGTACCAGTGATAAATTCGTTTAGTACACCTCTCTAACTTGAATAAGGAATTACAGTATATCTAAATTCAATAATATGTACTTAGTGAATAAGTGAAATAAAGGTGTACTATAAACTATATTTTGGTATTATATGTATCCTCTATTGTCTTCCTTATATGTATTTGTATGAACTTGGATATCCCAGTCTCGAAAGAACTCACCCTAACTAATAGTTAAACCTGAATAACATCAGGGCATAACTTTGGTGGCTAGCGGTGGTTCTTGATTCGGATAGAATAATTCATTACATTTCACATACCTTGAAACAATAGAAATAGTTTAACATCATAAATATGGCAGCTGCTCGCTCTCACATTCCCATCCCCAAATATGGTTAGGAAACATATGTCATCAAAACCTACATGAACATAGTGAAGCCAGTGTTAGACTTGGCATACAACACGGACCGTGAAAAAATAGCCGTCCTACTAACGCACTTGGGAAAAGCCGTTTCTCTCGTTGCCTCACAGGTAACCTCTGAACTAACCTGGGACCAGTTTAGGCCCATGGTAATTGATGCAATTAAGCCATCACTGGGTATTTTCGTCGCCCATGCCAGAATTAAGGACATCAAGCACGAAGGCGATTTGGACGCCACTTTAGCAAACGTCACTCAGCAGGTGAAAGCTGCTTTTCCAACTCTCTCCAAAGCTCAGCAGGAGCAACAAATCCTTGTCAACCTAGTACAAGTATTACCATCAGCGGTACACAAACATTTCGCAGTACACGACCCAGTTGGATTTCAGCGAGATTTAGTGATCATCAGAAGAATTCTCGCAGTTCAACCCAAGATCAGTACTATTGCCGCCATCAAGAGGTTACCACTCACCCTCAAACATCTAACAGGCCAAGAGAACAAAACAACTTCAACCGAGTCCCGACACTCAGCTACAACACCTAAATCAACCTATCACTCGGAACAATATCAACCCAACAGACCAAAGTTCACCCCAAATCAGCTGAGAAGGGTATATCTAAGAAACCAGTCGTACAACAACTATAAAGGTAAGAACCAACCTCTAGTAATTATCAACCCTTTTGATTTCCCTGCCTGTAACCATAAATGCTCCCTTCATGATATTCGGGAATCTGCCAAATTCAGACCAAATCAACCTCGCATCTCCACAAACGAGGAAGAATTTGGAGAAGAAGAGTCTGAAGAATCCACAGAGAATGAAAACATAGCTCACATCTTGATTGGAGCAGAGCAAGAGGAAATCCTGGAGGACGAAAAGACAGACCCCCAGGATTTTTAAAAGCTCCCCCGCCTACGATGGCTTTGGCGGGGGAGTCTGCTAGTGATGGACCAACCCCAATATACCACCTTTCAAAAATCAAAGAGATTCCTGTAAGGTTGCTCATAGATACAGGCGCATCCCGATTATGTATTTTCAACTCTTTTTTACGTCAAGCCCCGAAAAAGATTTGGCGAATTAGAGGGAACCACTAATCTAATCAGTGCAGGAGACACTGCTCTCAAAATCAGAGGAGAAACTAGACCCCTTCATGTGACCACCCCCCTACCTCATGCCAACTGTTATCACCCCTTCGTAGTGTTCCATTCTGACTGCCAACATTACGACGGGTACTTAGGCTTAGATCTGTTACACAAGCTTCAAGCACAGGTAGACTGTGGCCAAAGATTGATCACTTTCAAAAGAAAAAAACCCAACAAGAAACCGTCAAACAAATTCCCAACAACTTAAACCACTCAGAACAAAGATGTCCCCTCTCCTTTTCCCACTTTACGAGGAAAAGAACCTAAAGTCACCAAAATAAATGCGAATCCACCAACTGACCTCAAAATCGAAACTAAATCTTTAATGACAGCAACTAAAAACCCCAGCCCGATACAAAATCCTCTCTTAAAAAAAAAAAAAAACCTCCACACCTGCCACCTCTGTTCAGCCTCCCACAAGTGAAACTATAAAACATAACCTTTTTGCCTCCTCCCACTATTATCAGCCCCGCTATCATCAAAAACAAAAATACCATTCCCCCTCAACATCAAAAATGGGTGTCAATTCACCAAATGCCACAAAATGCCATGATTCTGACCCCCACCAAACTCACTACTGGTCAAGATCATTGCATGATTCAGCCAGCCCTTTTATCATCACACCAAAATTCAATCCTAATAGCCAATATTTCAGATGAGGTGTTAACCCTACCCAAAGGCCTCATCATTGGGGATTTAGAAACATTTGACGAAATTGCCCCCACACATGTTGAACCTAACTCCCCTCTTGTGCTACCCACCATTCCCAACACCTTAACTATCCTGCAAGCTCAACAAATGCAACAAGTATTGCATGAATTTAGTGATGTATTTGCCCAAACCCCCACCGAAATAGGACAAACTAACTTAGAAGAACATTCCATCCACACAACTGAACCCTCCCTTCGTCAGCCTTCACGTCGAAAAAAACCCGTACAAAGACAAGAAGAGGAACAAGTTCAAGAGATGTTATACGCCGGAATCACCACTCCCTCCGTCAGTCCATAGTCCTCACCAGTCGTCTTAGTAAAAAAAAAAGATGGCTCAACAAGATTTTGCGTAGACTACCGCCGCCTGAATGACGCCACGATTAAAGACGCAACCCCATTACCCCGGATAGATGATTCCCTAGACTCCCTTCATGGATCCAAATGGTTCACCACATTAGATCTCCAAGCCGGATACTGGCAGGTGCCAATTAAAGCAGAACATCAACAAAAAACAGCTTTCTCGACCAGCGGAGGACATCTATATGAATTCAATGTGTTACCTTTTGGATTATGTAATGGACCAGCCACGTTCTCTTGACTCATGGAGTCTGTATTAAAAGGACTAACTTGGGAAACATGCCTCGTGTACCTGGATGATGTGGTTGTATACTCAGGAACCTGGCACGAACATCTCCACAGACTCCGTCAAGTATTGCAACGTATCAGGGACGCTGGTTTAAAACTCAAACCTTCAAAATGTGATATTGCCAGAAACTCGGTAGACTTTTTGGGTCACGTTATATCTGACAAAGGTAGATTACCTGGTGATGGGCTGGTCTATCAGAGTGAGAGCTGAGCAATCTCTGCCATACCCATAGCTTACTCTGACTTTTCCTTTAACTTATATATTTTCTAGATCTCAAGTGACGGCGTCTCTTCCGTGGATTGACCTCCCAATCTACCAAGATTGGAAGCCAAAGCGTCACATTTTTCCCTTGCCCCTCAACTTTCTCTTCATAATTGCTGAGGGGCACAGCACCCTGGGTGGGGCTTTGGTTTCCTGGGCGTTTCCGCACCCTCCTCAGCCCCCCGCCATGGAGTGGCTTCGGTCACCCAGGCTTTATTGTGGTCGGCGGGGAGGGTTCTGTGGGGGCACTCGGTTATGGCCTTGGAATTGCTCGGGGCCTTGGGGCTGTTCGGCCAGGCAGCTTGGGGAACAACAACAACAACAACCTGATCCCAAGAAATTGTCAGCCATTCAAAATCAACAACCCCTCACCACAGTAAAAGGGATGCGATCATTTCTAGGATTAGCCACCTATTACCGACGTTTTGTCCCTCACTTTGCAGAAATAGCCAGACCACTTCACCAGCTCACTCATAAAGACAGAATTCGTGTGGACACACAAAAGAAATATAGCCTAAGACATAAAAAGAAAAGCTAGTTCAAGCTCCCACAGTATCTTTTCCTGACTACAAACAGCCTTTTCGTCTGTATACCTACGTATCCCTATATGCCATTGGAGCCGTACTAGCTCAAGTGCAAGACGGAAAAGAACACGTCATTGCTTATGCCATCTCAACTTTAAACACAGCCCAACAAAATTATGCAGCCACTAAGAGAGAATGTTTAGGTATTATCTGGGCACTAAACCATTTCCGTTCATTTGTCTTAGGAGCAAAACTAGACATAATAACAGATCATCAATCCCTACAATGGCTTAGAAAATGTGAAACCAATTCAGCTTTGTTAGTATGTTGGAGAGAGACATTAGAAAAGTATGATTTTGTCATCCATTATCGTCCTGGCAAATTACATACGAACGCCGACGCTCTCTCCCGCCTTCCCGTACCAGAAAAACTACCCACCAATCTCGCTGCTTTGCAGCAAACTGCCCTAGCCAACACACCAACATCCGTGACCACGACACCCTTAGAACCGACCCTACTTCAATCTTGGGAAAGGAAAACCAAGCCAAAATGGATTGCAAAATACATCTTCCAACATCTTACCCGTTGGGGTGACCAACTAACCACTGAATCAGTACATGTAGTTCTGGAGCCAAATATAGCCCAGGAATACATGATATCAATTCACGAAGGAAATGGAATTAATTTAGGACAAAAGAAAATGCTCAAAGTCTTCCAAGATCAATACTGGACCATCAACCCGTCTGGCATTGCAAACAGAGTTACCGAAGCTTGCAAACCCTGTAGATGTAGAACAGCAGGACAGCAGGAACAATTTCAGCCCATAAACCATTCCAGACACTCTCCCTCGATGTAATGGGACCTTTTCCCGTTAGCCATGGTAAACGTTACATAGTCACGCTTGTCGACATATATTCCAAATTTCTAATAGCCTGCCCCACCAAAGACCACAGTGCTTTAACCATAGCTGAATTACTTACCACCAAAATTTTCCCTATATTCGGTCTACCCATATCCTTACTTTCTGACAACGCCCCCGAATTTAGAGGACAAGTATGGGAGGCCTTCACTAAAAAATGCGGCATACGCATTAAACACTCTTCCCCCTACTGGCCCCAAGGAAATGCAGTCTGCGAACGTAGTCATCGCACCATACATAATCAATTACGCACAAGGATGATTGAGTTAAACCCCTCTGACTGGCCATCTCAGAAAAAGATGATCCAGTGGGGGATGAACACTTGCCCCAAAGAAGACGGAATTTCCCCTCATGAAAGAGTTTATGGTGTCGCCCCCCTCTTATTACCTTTTCATCATCTTGCACAACCCTCCACCACCCAACTCACTATTGATCCCCTTCAACATCTGAAGAATACCCTCCATACCGCTTAAATCTGTCAAGATATTAAGCATGATACCATCGATAAACAAAATTCATTCGCAATAGGCGACACAGTAATGGTAGCCAAGCTACCAGTCATAAATAAATTAGGTCCATGGTGTGGGCCCCTATACAATCTCCCAAATCCCAAACCCCTATCAAGTAGTAATTAACTACCACGGAGAGACACGAACTTACCGAAATAGATTCGTCAGAATTTATCATCCAATAACCAAAGACAGTGAACCTCCTATGACAGGCAGCCATAAAAAAAACCCAGACTCAACTCTTCATAATTCTCCTACTTCCCACCCTACTCAAATACCTGCACCTACAGTTCCAATTCCCCCATCCATCCAACCAAAACCGACATCGACAGACACCAACATCAGTCAACAGAAGACGTTTCTTCAGCACACGCCACGAACACCGCACTCGTTACTTCCTTCTCCAGGTGCCACGCTCCCCCAACAGCAAACTGAATCCAACACGTCAACAAGCAAACCAAACTTGCCTTTACCTTCACAATATAAATCGCGACCACGAACCCAGCTTAAACCTTCTGTAAAAACAAATACCCTCAATTAATCACTAAAAAAAAACTTCAATCCCTGAACTATCACCACTAACCTCAAGCAACCTCATCACTGACGCTTCTCTACCTCCCCTCCCACATCACCGCCACCCAAAAGACAATGCCCCTCTATCTCACCTTCCACCTCACCTCCCAGATCCACGTCAAGTTCAAACGCTTCCAATCCACTTCTTCATCACCCACTTCTTCAAATCCTGACATACTTCCACAACCTCTCGCTACTAAACTACCTTCTCCCACAGTTCCCACAACCATAAAAAAAAAAACTTACTTCCCGACCACCATTAAAAACTTCCATCCCTAAACCTTGTTTCCCAACCACACCAATCCTCTCTTCACAACCTAAGTCATTAACCTCGAAAAGCGAACGTACTCCTCCTACTGTTCCACCTCGTCTTGCTCCACCTAACCTCTCACCTTTTCCGTCCACTGTCTCACCAAAACAAAAAACCAACCCAACCAAACAAACGTCTATGAATCAAAGTCATAACCTCAGTAAACAGCTATCTCCTCCACCACGCACCCCCAACCCTCGACCCCCTAATTACAAGTCTTCATCTTCGTCAGATTCTAGCCCAGAACTGCCACTTAGGACGAATTTTCGTACTAAATCGGGTCGTCTAGTAAAACTACCAGCTAGGTTTACACCAATATTGCTGCCAGTACTTAACCCTTATATAGCGGGGTCGGACTTAAGTCCGATACGAGAAAATTGGACTAAATGGCGGGGCCGGACTTAAGTCCGTGGGCGTATTCCCGCCCTAATTTAGGTGGAAAGCGAAACTTGGTGGTCAGGCGGTGTACTACAAGGGCCCACCCACACATCCCCACTGCGTGACCGTGACTAAGTGACCCTCAAGCAGCCATAATGGAAGGTCAAGATTTGCCCGTGTTCGATTCGGTGGCCGCCAATCCCTAGTGCGTCGTGCCACCCTACTAACCACGCCCGGCTCACCACCCAGAAACTAGATATCATGCTGAACTCTTCAGAACTTTCTAATAAGCTGTTGGATGAAACCGTCGAAGGTCTGGGTGAGAGTTTTGGTAGTGTGGATGACTCGGAAGACGAAAATAACCCGATCATAGGCTTTCACCCCAAGCATAATTTGCGTGGGGTGGATGTTGTGGTTGATATTGGACAGACCCTTGAGCAAATTGGAGACGTTCCTGATGAAGAACATACTGGTGTAGGTGTTGGTAAGTACAATTTATATTTTATAATTGCTTGAAAATGTGATTGCAAGCATTTTATCACCTTACGAGCGGCTGGTGGAGTATATTTCACTGTGCCGCCCAGCGTTTTTTTTTTTTTACCCTAAATGGGGTTGTTCCGTGCTCTTTTTCATGCATAAACAAGACCCAGAGCGTAATACAAGTATGTATCCTGAAAGTGCGTAAATTGAGCTTTCCAATGACACTCGAACCATCCTTTTACGATCACTGGTTGTCTTTCAACGATCGTAAACACGAGTGCAAAAACCCTAAAATACGGTAATTTCCTTATAGAATTCCCTGTGTGGCGAGCGGTCTTGAGGTAATTTATGCTCCTAATCACCGCTCCGCTCTCTCTCAGAGCACATTACGTCCTCAAAATTGCACTCTACAAGAAATTTCCTTTGCATTTTATAGCGTATTATTTGCAGGCGTTCGGTAAATTTCTTACGGTAATACAAACAACCAAAGATTGAATATTTGTGCTTGGCATTATATGATTGTGGAGAACAGATGTAGGCCTACCGTATATTTTATGTTTTCATATATTATATGATACATGTGTAACATTTTTATATTATCACGACTATCTCTCTCTCTCTCTCTCTCTCTCTGTCTCACTCTCTTTGTTTGTACTCCTTTGTACTCTCTTTGTCTGATGTAGGCCAGGGCACGCCCCTAACTAATCTCTTCCCTCCCAGGGGAAATCACACCTAGCAGATGTTTTTGACCTCCCCTCTCTCTCTGTCTGTCTTCCTCTCTGGGTCTACCTATACTGCATGTGACATTGAAATTGCTTGAGAGTTTGATTGCAAGCATTTTATAGCGTATTATTTGCAGGCGTTCAGTAAAGTTCTTAGGGTAATACAAACAACGAAAGATTGAATATTTGTGCTGCACATCCCTCATACGAAATACCATTCCCACCGTATAGAGAGAATACAGAAACTAAACTGAAGACAGAGTGAAAAGTATAATACAGAAATATTACAAGCAAATAAATGAAATAGAGGGATTAGTTAGAGAAAATAATAATGAGAAATACATAATACGGATGAGGAAGAGAGAAAGGGGGCACAAGAGAGGGAAAGCGAGCGAGCCAGAGAGACAGACAGACAGGAGGAGTGAAAGAGATTAGAGAAAATAATAATGAGAATTACATATACGGAGAAGAGAGAGAGACAGAGCGCGCGAGAGAGGGAAAGCGAGCAAGCCAGAGAGAGAGAGAGAGAGAAACAGACAGACAGACAGGAGAGAGAGAGAGAGAATACAGAAATAAGGAGAAATAAGAGAAAAATAAGACCGATTACCAAAGGAATAGTAGACGCGCTAGAGGCCGAAGTCAGGCCAAAGCGAACGCAACCGAACGCGCCTGGGAAATAGACCAAAAAGTACCTCATCTTCCTCACCTCTTCCCACCCTCCACACTCATTCATAACATCCATTCATAGACTTATACTTTCCATACGTTCCATATGGCCGAACCATCTCAAGTTGTTCCTTTTCACACTTTCCAGCACATCTACCTCCAACAACCTCCTTCTTACTTCCTCATTAGTCTGTCTATCCCTCCATGTAACTCCGCACGCACTCCTTAACCTCTGAAGTGCGCATGGGGGTAATTGGAAACGTCCCCCTGTGCTGACGTATTTGAGGTGTTTCCGTCACTAAAATATTCATTGTGCCATTAATAGCATTAATACTTATCCATATGCACCTATTATGGGTTGATTATAAAGGTATAACCTGAAACAACAATTAAAACGAGTGAAAACAGCGTTTGGATGGTCAAAATCGGAGATATAGCCCGCGAGTTGTATAATGTATGGGTTGAGGCAATCTGCTTTCCCGCCAATTTACCCAGGCCACTGAGACAGTCGATCGATACTCTCTCTCTCTCTTGCACTCGCTTGCTATCAGTGATGACCACCCTCCAATCGGATTTCTAATGTTAGCACGAAAATATACCTCAGAATAAGGGAATAACACGGGTAAATAGGTGATACTGAAGGAGAGGAGGAAAGTGGGGAAGGAGGGGAGGTAGAGGACTGAGATTTTGCATGGCCCAGGGGCCAAAAAAAAATAAAAAAATAATTTTTTTTTTTTTTTTTTTTCGATGTCAAAAGTTGATTTTTTTTTTCTCTGACTCTTAAGAGTCTCCCCGCAGTGCGCCGGGGGAACTCTTAAGAGTCTCCCCGCAGCTCCCGGGTTAAGTAATTCATTTCCACTGCTCTCACTCTTGGTCTGAGTCTCTCAACCAACGTCCATGCTTCGCTTCCGTAAGTCAGGTGGGATTACCACTGTCATGCAAGGACTTCTTCACTTCCATACTGACCACCCTATTTCTTGTTACTGCTTTTAGCGTTCCTACAACCCTCTTCCCCTGTTGTACCCTCTCCCGCACCTCTTCATCCATAGTCCCATCTTTACTCAACACACTGCCCAGATACTTAAAAGAGTTGACGATCTCCAAATATTGCAAATCTTGCAAATATTGTGATCAATTAAAAGAAGCATGTTGGAAGACTTCGTCGTTAATACGGAAGCTTTCAGATCATCTCGCTGAGACCCTTCTATCTACTTTATAATTAACACATATGTACACGTCTTGTCATTATCAAGCTATTCTATTTCCTAAACTATAGGTTTGACTCCTGTAAGGAGATAAAGAAAACCTAATATTTAGTAGTGGCCCCGTAATCATTGACGAACATGCCTATTACATAAGGCATCCTCTTCAAACACTAATCTGCCGTAGTTTGAATCTACCGCGCAGAGCATTTAAAAACTGAGGAGCCTTCATCATGAGCGCACGCGACCTCACTCGTGGCTTCAGTCATTATGAATTGGGTTCTCACTACGAAAAAACTTCGTAAAAAAGAAAAAGAAAAAGAAAATAAGAATAACTATCTAATAAGCTTTCCATCATATCGTGGATGTACTTGTGTGGATTTCTGACCAGACACTGATTCAGGCGTCATTCCTCCTTCACTGACATATCAAGTAAACCAAAATCCTTAATACATCAACGAATGGGAAGGGGACGGTCGGGAGGGCCCCAGTCGTCAATGATTACGGGGCCACTACTAAATATTAGGTTTTCTTTATCTCCTTACAGGAGTCAAACCTATAATTTATTAGTGGCCCCTCCATCATTGACAAACATGCCTGATTTCTAAGACTGGAGGGGGACATTCGTAATCATATCATAACTCTATAAAAGCAGATAATAAAAACAACCACATAGTATTCTTACTTTTGAAAATATATTTAACTATGGCGTAGGCCAAAAATATACAAGAAAAAGGGGTTCAGGCAGGTGCGTGCTTCAAAGAAGCCTGCCTGACAAAAAATGGGTAACCCTGAAGATTCTGAACACAGATCTGTAGTTACAAAGGCACCCCACTCAACGAGTGGTGACAAAAAATAACAAGTTATAAGTTTACATGTGCACATAATACACCCTAAAATAATCATGGAGATAAATTGCAAAGGATCTCCACTGTTCTAATATTAGATTGCTTTCGCAGCTAAAACTACTATAACAACCCCGTTGTTTTGTACTAACATTGTACTAGCACAATTTCTCGCTGAGAAATTTTCATATCACATTAACCTTAAATTGTATCACAGCTCTCATACTCTGGCGGGGTCTAGGGTGTCCTATGTCAACTGACTGCACCCCCCCCCTTTCCCGTGAAAATAAACAAAAGTGACTGAAGGGCCACCTAGACCCTCTGCCTTAAAGCTATACATGGTAAGGAAGGTTTGTCTAGAGCAACTGACAAGTATCTAGACAAAAACGTATGATTAGACGCCCACAACTGCGTGGACGCGATATCTTCTACTGACAAAAATTTCAGGAAACGTAAAGAGGCCGCCCATTTGCGTAAATCGTGGGCCCTACCCACAACGCCGGGATTACTCTCTTTAATGACCTCGACCAGAAGAGAGGCTAATCGCCGTTTAAGTAAGCGTTTACCTGTACTTGCTACCCATAAAGCACCTTCGGGGTTTAGAGGAGCTACTCTCAAATATTTGGTTAGAGCTTGCACTGGACATAGATTATGATGCACCTTTCCCCTTTTTAACGCCGGCACCGTGAACTCAGAAAACACGTGTGCACTGTGCTCATTCTTGGCTACAAAACCTGGGGAAGGTGCAATGTAAATACATTCATTAAGTCTACCAAACCTAAGGCAATTAGGTGTGTTGCTCATCGCCGCCAGCTCAGACACTCTGTTCCCGGTGGCCAAAGCCATAAGGAAAACCGCCTTTTTTAAGAGTAATGCAAAGTCTGCAGTATTTTGATACAGACGAGAGTGAAGTAATGACAAAGCTTTGTCGAGAGACCAAGTAGGCATGAGCTGACGGGGAGGTGGGCGAAGTTTAAAACAAGCTCTCATAAAACCTGTTTCCTCCGCCACCGGTATGGAGAGACCTGTAAGGTCTAAAAAGGGCACTCTAATCGCAGTTAAGTGATTTTTTAATGTTACCACAGATAAATGTTTCTACTCAAACAGATAATTTAAATAATTGAAAACTAAAGCCACTGACGGCATATTCTGTTCCGTTCTGATGATCCAGGAAGTAAAGGCTTGCCAATGTGAGTGATACTGTCGTTTCGTAGACTGAGTATATTGATTGATTAATTTATTGGTCACCTCTCTACCGTATGGTGCTAGCCACTTGGCCTCCTGAATGTCCATAATGCAAAAGTCAGCGAGGTCGCTAGGTTGCCAATCGTGTCTAAGTGGAAATACCCGACCGGGAGCGATACCGGGTCCGGGCACCACGTTTTCAATTGCTGGTACCACAACTGCGCCGGCCACAGGGGCGCGATTAGCGAGACTAAGCCTCGATAATCCCGTAGTTTGTTCACTACGTGGCACATTAGTGACGCATCTGGTGGTGGAAACAGATAGATGGAGCTCCATCTGTTCCAGTCTGTCACTAGGGCGTCTGGCCCCCCTGCCGGCGTTTTCGCCCGGCGGGTGAGGTATAGAGGGAGTTTGTGAGTCTCCTCGAACGCAAATAGATCCACTTGTGGATGGGAGAGCTCTGCAATCATTAGGTTGAAAATGGGTTGCTTGAGCTCCCATTCTACTGTCGTGCTCTGTCTCCGGGACAGAGCGTCTGCCCAGACGTTCGCTACGCCTGGGAGATAAGATGCGTGAAGGTAAATGTCTAGTCTGTTGGCGAGAGTAAAAATTTCTTCCGACACTTTTAGCAACCTCCTTGACCTCGTTGATCCTTGTTTCTGAATACAGTGAACTGCATTCAGATTGTCCATTCTGAAGGCCACCGACTTGCACCGTAACGCCGGGCCGTGAGCCTGAAGGAAATACAAGGGGACTAGTAATTCTTTGACATTGATGTGAGAGATTTCTAAGTGGGACCAAAGCCCCTGACCCTGGTGCCCCTGATTTGACTGAAATCCCCACCCTATTGTGCCTGACGCATCCGTGTCTACCCGTACCGTTGGTGGAGGAGAGGTCCATGACATTATTGAGTGCAACGTTTCCCTCTTTGCCCAGACCGCTAGCAAGGTGTGGATTAATTTCGGGATGGGCCATAATTTTCCCGCCGGTAAGAGCGGGAAATATTTGTTGCCTTCCAATATTAATCGTTTTACTTTCAACCGGCCCAACTTGACAGTTAGTTGAATCCAGTTGAGAGAGCCGACCAGAGACTCCCAGACCCTCCGCGTCGTAGTCAGACTGTGAAGAAACATGAACAGTTTCCTGCGAAACCTGTTGCGATTGTCCACACTCTGACTCAGAGTGAGAGCGGCCGTGTCCCAGACCAGCCCTATCCACTGAATTACTCGTGAGGGAACAAGGTTTGACTTTACCAGATTTACCTTGAAGCCTAGAGTTTTGACATGATTTAAAATGATATTGACATGTTTTATGCATAATTGTTGTGTCTCTGCCACCAGCAGCCAGTCGTCTAGGTACCATAACACTCTGATCCCCTGTTTTAACAATGGCATCAGGGCTTGCCGGACTAATTTCGTGAATAATCGAGGTGCTAGGTTCAAGCCGAACGGCATCCTTTGAAAAACAAAAAATTTGGTGCCTGATCCGTAAGGCCAAAAACCTTTGAAATCTTTTGTTGACCGATACGTGCCAATAGGCGTCTGTCAGGTCTAGTGAACACATCCAACCTCCCGGCGGAAGTGTTAGCCTGATTTGGTGTACTGTTAACATTCTGAAAGATTCGTTGTGAATGTGAAGGTTCAGATAAGACAGGTCTACGACTGGCCTCATCTGAACACTGTCCCTTTTGGGAACCAAAAATAGTTTGGACGTGAATACAGGGTAATTTGGGGGGACCGGGATGATGACATTCTTGGCAATCATTTCCTGGACCAGTGACTCCACCTCTAAAGAAACAAAATTCGCCGTTGTCGGCTGACGTAAGCGAGGTCGCCGGAGCCACTGCCAAGTGATGCCTTTGCGTGCCACCATCCGTGCCCATGTGTTTAATGGCCATGCTTGGTGACACGTTCGGAACGACCCAGTTAGCAGACAAGGGTTCGCCGGCTGTACTACCCTCGGGTCCTCCGGCCTTAAGGTTGGCACCGGGAGTGAGAGAGACTTTAGTTTTTTGATGGTGGGGTTGGTGGTGCTGGACGCTTTGCCGGCTGGCTGGTGTTGGCCGAAGACTGGCCCTGACCTGGCTTATTCTGGCCGCGTCCTCTCTGACCTGAAAACCTACTCTGTCTATGCCTGTACTGACCTTAGGGGGAGTGGGAGGACTTAGGCAGAAGAAAGGGTTTAGATCCCACTGGCTGAGCTTTAGCGGATGGCCTGGGTTTGGGGAAGTTAAATGCAGGTTTCTTAGAAGGGGTGGGACTGTGCTTAACGGCCTGTGCCATATTGAACACCGTTCGCCACACTTCAGGGGACATTAAAGAGGGAGTAAGCACTGGTGACATGATCACCTGATTCGCAATGCGATCAGGTAGCTTGCGAACTAAAGACATTCTGAGATCTTGTCTTGCTCGTACCGCCTCAAGCAAGGCGGTGCGTATGTCACCCAAGGATTGGATTGACGACTGAGGAGCAGTCGCCGGGATAATTCAACCGATCTTCTGGCATCCGCATCTGCGATTGCCTGAGTGGACCGCAGTAAAGACTTAGCTACCTGTTGAGACACTATGTACTGAGAGAACAGGCGAAAAGCTTTCCCCCTTAGCCTAAATTCTCTGTCTAGGTGAGTAGGGGTAGGGGTAGTGAAAGGGTCTTTTAGCTCACAAAGATTAATCTTAGGGGCAGCTAGGAAAGAAAACAAAGCTGACGGGACTCCGCCGGCAGAACCTACCGGCATGGAGAACCACGAATGAGTATCCTGAGGTATCTGGTGGGAAGATTTAGAAGTAAATGTGGTTGCAAAGTTTTGAGCCTCTACCTCCCAATCTACCCAAGGTCCTGGACCCAACTGCCCCACCTTCAAAACTGGATTAGCTGCTTCGTCTGTGACGGTCTGTAAATCTAGTTCAGGAGTGAGAGCTGACAGAGTCTTAATATCATTAAACCCATCCAGCTTAGACCAGTCTGAAAATAGTTTCGAAGCTGAGGCAGGGGGTAAAGCTGGCTTAGTAGCATATACAAAATAGTCTTTGTGATAATAACTAGGTATAGCCTTGATGTTTACGTTTAGTACATTTCCCAAAGTGTCCAAGGCCCTTAATTTCTTGGATTTATTGCCCTGGATGACCCACTCACGCGGTACCGGGAGTTCCCCTGACAAGGTAGGTTGGGCGAGCTCTGGGTTAGTGGGGGTCAAAAGGACCCATGACTCATCTGGTCCATAAAGCAAGGGCATAGCCACCTTTCTGAGAGGTGGCTTGTCTAGAGGGGGTGGATTGACATCCGTGATGACCCTGACATTTGAAGTTGTCAATGCCGCCGTAGCAGGCCTAGTAACCACTGATGGTGACAGAGTGGGGGGGTTAGGGATCTTAGATAAAGCAATCGAAGTCATCAGAGGCCGTACCGTAGAACTTGTCGTGGGAGCCCCCAAGTCCCTCGTGGGGGTTTCCTGTTGTTGGCCAAAAAATTTAGATAAAGCATCAGTAAGTAGCCCATTAATTTCTTGCACAGTAACAAATTGGTTTGATGATGAACTTACAGGTGAATCATTATTATCCTGCGCGGCATCTAAGCCTGAGCCTGACTCTTGCCCTTCCATCTCCGAAATTATTGAAACCTCGTCTTTCTCCTCCTGATCCTCCTGAGAAGACCCCGCCGAAGCTGGGGTACCTTGTTGCCAAGATAAGTCAGGAATAGAGGATGGGATCGCCGCGTCCCTGTGGACATCAGCTACTGTGTGACTCGTTTGAGTCGGACGTGGGTGGTCAGACCCTGGCTGAGCAAACCGCCAAACACCGAGGCCCTGGCCTACACTCTCTTGGGAGTCTGAAACATTCTCAATTACTGAACCCCCTGAACCTTCCAAATCCAGGGTTAAAATATCAATAGGTAAATCCTCTTTAGGGACAGGCACCGCACTGGACCCTTGAGACCTAACACAAACTCTGTCTGGGGTAGAGGTACGATGAGAGGCACTAGAAGCTGGTGAATGTAGGGAGGGCGTTCGTTTATGGGAATCCTTTTTGGAGGATTTATGGCTACGGTGTGACCGTGAACTACTCTTAGATTTGGAGGATTCTTCGCCGTGACCACTGGTGGAACTCTCCGTCCTACTCTTCTTACTCGCTGGTGAAGAGGCAAGACTAGAAGACTGGCGTCTGAGAGGTGACCTAGACCGAGATCTCGCCCGAGACGAGGAGGCGGATGCTGGGGGTGTAGGCTCTCTTGGACGTTTCGGTGTAGTAGCAGAAGATACAGAACCCTGACCAGTCTCCGCCGGCTTAGTGACTCTAGAGGAACGTTTAGGGGGAGGGTGTTCAAATAGCAATCTATTCCAAAGAGGGACGTTGTCACATTGAAGTGATTTATGCGCAACAATCGTAGTATAGGCCGCCATTTGTTGCCTTACTTCTCTCAGCGCTACTGCCGCGGTCTTATCATTGTCACAAAGGACCTTTACAGCTAATTGGGAGCAAAAAGAACAATTACGCATGACCCAGAGACCCCTTGAACGGTCTAGACATTTAACACACCTTATGCAAAGAGTATGCGCAAAAATAGGGATACCGGCACAAGCAGGGGTAGTGCATAAAGCAAAGACTGGGGCTAAGGTAGCCATGACAGAGACTGGTGGGGAAAACTACCGCCGGGTCTGTATTGGTCCGCCGGAGCCCAGCTCTGGAAAAAAAAAAAAAAATCCAGGAATTAATGCTCATAAGGTTAACCCAACATGTTCGCACACAAGTGTTAATAACCCACCGGATAACGAGATGTAATGACACAACGATCACAGCTCGCTATGCGGCGGGGTTCAGAATATCTAAACAAATCTTTTGAAGAAAGTGAAGAATACCCTCTGACATAATATAACTGTCCAGCATGGCGATTATAGTCTTCCTGGTGGTGACTGTCTCAAGATTCAATTTTGGAACAAAAACAACCCCCCATAAAGACGCCGGCCCTTGAAATATTTTAGTAGAATAACACAGGGCAGGCTGACACGAGATCTGATTTCTAACGAATTGTCACAAAAAGATCGCCGTAAGGTTGAAGGCGGCGATAGCTAATTGTATCACTAAATTAAGTGGTTAAATCGAAATTGAATTGTAAATTCCTTATTTCCTCCACCTAGGAGCACCCCCCGGGTGTGAAAAACGATGTTAACCCTAATAGAACCTTCAATCGCCGTAAGTATAAAGGCGGCGATACATATAGTATCACTTAAAAATGGATTGGTTAATGAACTAAATGCCTTAGTTGTTCGTCCCACCCTACCAAGGTACACCCGCCGGGTGAGATGACAAAACTTTAACCCCATAAGTTCCTGTCCCCACTTCTTTGTAAAAGATCGCCGGGGAGGAAAGCCCTTAACAACAGCTAGGTTTTTCATGTGGTTTTGTAAAACCTGGTAGAAAAACTACATAACGTATGTAAGTTCGCATGAACAACGTATTTATAGATGGGTACAGCCATTCCGCCGGGAATCAAAGGGAGCCTGAAACCCGGTACCAACAGAGACGCAGTCCTGGCGAGCCACAGACACCTCATCGCCGGGGACACCAGCCTGTGTTAAAACCACGTGTGGCCCAACACGGCTCTCGGCCGGGTTTTTTTCATGGTGAAACCGAGAAAAAACCCGCCGGAAGGAAAACCCACCCCGATCAGACACCATCTGAACATACAACGGACACGAAGGAAGCCACGCACGACTAACCTAAGTCCACACAATAATCCGTGGAATTAGCCAATACACAACTAAACCAGGAAACAAACATAGTCCGAGGAATAGCCAATACACAACTAAAACCCGGATACACATGACACAGTAGGGCATATTTATAAATAAACAATAACACTTGTACATGTGGCAAAGCTACGAGCGGCTGGCTAGGCCTGAGTAGACGGCATACGAAATGTTGAAATATACACAAAACACTGAAAATATCACAACAGGAACCACCGCCAACACACCACTGTAGCAATAACTTCCGGCAAAGGGAAGACTGACTCGGGACCCAGAAAAAACTTCACCAAGTGAAGAAAAATACAAAGGGAACGTCAGAAAGCAAAGCTTACCTCATCAGAAAGATAAAAGGCAGCAATAACTAGCGCGTAATGAAAGCCGCCTGCAACACAAGCTAACTAACTGTGAAAAAGTTCACATGTCCACAACAGGACCACGTGGGTACATCCGAAATAGATGCCCCAAACACACGACCCAAAATACACTGCACTGCGGGCAACCAGCCCAGGACACTCCTGCTACGCATATCCTAACCTTACTCGATACATCCCGGAGTAAACAAATGAGAAAAAACTCACTAGGGACGCAGCAAATGCGGAACCAGCGGAACGTGGGGAGACACGTCCGGGCAGGCTGAGCGCAGAGCAGAGAAGGAGGAATGACGCCTGAATCAGCGTCTGGTCAGAAATCCACACAAGTACATCCACGATATGATGGAAAGCTTATTAGATAGTTATTCTTATTTTCTTTTTATTTTTATTTTTTACGAAGTTTTTTCGTAGTGAGAACCCAATTCATAATGACTGAAGCCATGAGTGAGGTCGCGTGCGCTCATGATGAAGGCTCCTCAGTTTTTAAATGCTCTGCGCGGTAGATTCAAACTACGGCGGATTAGTGTTTGAAGAGGATGCCTTATGTAATAGGCATGTTCGTCAATGATGGAGGGGCCACTAATAAATAAACCACATTCCTTTCTTTCCTACTTTTGTATTCATGGCTACCAGTCAAGAATGTCACCAACCAACCTTTTCCGCCTCTCGGTTATTCTCGTGACCACCAGGGCTACCAACACAAAACTCGCCGCCCAGGACCCATATAACCGTGTATATTTCCCTCGTATATATAGAAGCTCAGAAACTATCAGTGTTATCCTTAATAAGATAACCTAACATGCTCATCTATCTCTGTTCTCAATATTAACCCCTCTCCAACGGGGATGTTTGTAACTTCTACTACCTGGCAGGCGGGCATATTTACCCTAAACAAGCTTCATCCCATGCTCTTTTTCGTGCATAAACAAGAGCCAGAGCGTAATACAATTATGTATCCGTGAAAGGGCGATAATAGAGCTTTCCAATGACACCTGAATCATCCTTGTACGACCACGGGTTATTCTGTAGCGATTGCGCAACACGAGGGAAAAAAAAATAAAATACGGTAATTTCCCGAGTTTTTTTCTGGTCTCGCGAGGCCGTGGGTGTGGAATGGTGCGGAGGTACTGTCAGTCACCTTGGCACTGGGTCCGTGCCGAGCGGTCAGGGCCCGCCTATCGTCCTCCCAACACGTGGACTCTCTCTCAGAGCCGATAATGTGCTCAACATCCCTTGCTACATATGTCGGGCACTGCAGGGATGGCCATGATTATCTCACTCGACATATGTCGGGCCCCCCAGCTTGAGTGTTAAAGGCGACAGACTTGTCTGCAGAATCATATCAAAATCTGCCAGAGAAACTCCACTATAGCATGCCTCCTTGACCCCCAGGGCTACCAACACAAACACACCGCCCGGGAGCCATATAACCATGTATTTGTTAGTAGTCTTGGCAAATCCAACGTCAAGGTTATTAACCTAATTGCAATGACGACTTGTCTATTTTGACTGCTATGTCGTCATTCCAACCGCGGTTAAAAAAGAAAACGTCTAGAGTCTACTCCTTATCTTGCTCTAGGAGACGTTGTACATTAACCAAAACTACCACCGAAGGTGAAAAAAGCATAGAAGAGAAGAAAAAGGGGTTTACCTTAGTTACCGCTTAAGGCCCATCCCGTGTTCCGTCATGTATAAATTCAAAAATAAACACTGCAATTTCTCTGAACCAGGACCTTTCTAGAATTGATGGATGGGGACAAAAGAATCTAGTTTCCTTTAATGCACAGAAAACCAAGTACATTCAATTTTCTAACCGACAGAATCTCACTGACTCCCATATATTTTTTAATGATGTAAATATTCCCACTTCCCCTAGTATTGACATTCTCGGTGTAACATTAACTACTAACTTGAGCTGGACACATTATGTTAGAAGCATTGCTAAGAATGCCTCTAAAAAACTGGGACTCCTGTACAGAGTTCGAGAATTCTTCACTGACGAGCAGTTGGCCGTGATATATAAAAGTCATGTGCGTTCTCAGATGGATTACTGTTCACCTCTGTGGGGTGGAAGTGGAGTGGTTGCATTGAGGCAGTTGGACAAAATTCAAAATAAAGCTATTAGATTAATCAATAACCCTGCAATCACACAGGACCTTCCTACATTATCCATACGAAGAAACGTTGCATCCCTTGCATTATTCTACAGATATTTTCACAGCAATTGTTCCGAGGAACTTGCTTCAATTGTGCCGCCTCTCCACATCTTTCCCCGTAGAACTAGGGCAGCTGAGAGCGCCCATGAATTTACACTTTCTCCTCCACAATGCAGAACTTCTGCTTATCAGAATTCATTTTATCCCCAGAGCTACTACTCTTTGGAATTCACTTCCCTCGAATTGCTTTCCACAAACTTACAATCTACAAATGTTTAAATCCAGTTGTTACAAACATTTTATGAATGGAGGATGCCTTTAGGCACATGGACCTTTTTGTTTTATCTGTGTTTTTCCTTCCTCCGTTCATTGTCTCTTAAAAAAAAAAAAAAAAAAAAATATGCAGATCCCTGTCGAACGTGCGCATGAGCGACCCTCTCGTTATAATTTGTTCACGCGTCGCCATTTGCTTGAGTCCGCTTTTGTTGTGCTCCTTCAAATTCACCCTGTTTAGGTTCGTTTCGGCTTATCTGGCCTTCTTTTTTTGTTAGACAGATGTTACGTGATCTAGGGCACACGTAAATGGGCTCCTAAGTGTGTCAAATGGAGACGCGTGTGGAAATAGCCTACCGAAGGTACGGGGGCGCCTGGCGTTCCTCGTGTATGTTTTTCATTCTTTCTCTTTTCATATTCTTTTTCCTGTTAGTCTGGGCATAGTTTAGCTTTTAGCTTATTTTAGCCTAGCTCGTTTTCTCATTCAGGAATTGCTATGCCCCTATGAGTTTTCATATTTTCATAGCCTAAGGTGTAACGTTTGGTAAACAATCTGAGTTTTCGATGGTGGCGGTGCTGTTTGTAGAGTTTGTGTCGGCCGCATTATAGCGTTATTCCCGAGTCCCCCCTTTCGAGCCTTCACTGTGTCTCAAGGGCCTGGGCGACAGGTGGTTCGTGATATTTCAGGGGTACCCCAGGGGGGCCCCTCCATCACACCACAGGTTTTTTTCGCCCCTGACACATTCTCTGCTCACGGCTAGGCCACCCTTTTTCTCACCAGTTTCGTTTACTGGATTTTGTTTTCCTTTCCTGTTTCACCTCCATCCTTTCATAGTCTTTTTGCCCAATCCAGGGGTACCCCAGGGGGCCCCTGTTTGTGCGAAACCACCCTCCCTGCCCCTTCTCCTCATGGGCTTTGCTCTATCTCTGTGGGTTGGGTGGTTCCTGGGGGATGTGCCTCCTCTCCCCTGGTGTGTCTTCCTTGCCTCTCCCTTTACCGGTTGAGTTAGGATCATATATCAAGGAAGACACTGCTCAGCGTGATGGCCATCCACGCTTGGAGTTCATAAGGAGATGACGCATTTTTGTGGCCTTTTTTTTCCCTAGACGCTCCTCTCGCTTTTTCGGCGCCAGACCATCTCGGCCGGTCCTGCAAATTTGCGGGAGCTCGATTCGGTCCTCTGGGACGTTTCGGCTCCCCGCAAATTTGCGGAGATCGCTGGGGGGTCCCGCAAAGATGCGGGAGGGTTGTGTCGGTACAGTTATGCCTCCATAGGCCCGCAAATTTGCGGTATTAGTTGGCTTTCACTGTTGACCTTTTTTATGTCATCTTGTTGCCTGAAACTATATTGGTGTGTGCACTTTACTGGTGTTATAGACCCTGCATGTAAGGTGTTGAGTGGTGGTTAACACTTTCTCCATCTTTGCAGGTTCTGCTTGTGCTCTTCCACCTCGCCCGCCCTCCTCACCTACCTCTGTGCTCCCGGTTTAGGGTGAGTACGGATACCGGTTTGCATGTGTGTTACTGTTTCCCCATGCTCATTCCCTGGTTCTTCTTGGACATTCTCTACACTTACTCCGTCGATGTGCTGCTTATGGTGTGTGTTCTTCCGTTGCAGGTGGGATGCCTTGCTTTCGCCAGGGTTGTGGCTCCCCGTGCTTGGAGCGCCACAGGTCCTGCTTACGCCACTCGCAATGTGTGTCCTCTACGTCCTACCTCCCTGCTCTGTGTGGCCCGTGTATGGACCTGGTGGATGTGGTGGACCATAGCCCTGGTTCCTCAGCGGCGGCAGTGGCCTCTGCTTCCCTTCAGTCGGTGTGGGCGGTAGTCTCCCACCACATTAGAACTGTGGGCCACCGTTCCCCGGCCTTTGTTGACGACCGGATCCGCGTCGCCCTGGGTATCCCTGACCCGTCTGAAGGCCGTTCACCGGGCCCTCTCCCTGCTCGGGCCCTCTTCCCTGGGTCCCGTGGCCGGTCGTCACATCGTCGGGAGGATCCCCAGCTCCTTCCACGCTCTCGCTCGCCTCGTCGCCCGTCCTCTACTGCCCCTCGTCGTCCTCTGATCGCCTTGACGATGCCCATCGCCCTCGTCATGGTTCTCGTCCTGAGGCTGGGGTTAGCGGCTCTGCCCCTGTACGCCCTCCCCTGGCCTCTCCGGATAGGGGCTCTACTACCTTCCGCCCGCTTCCCCTGCACAAACGACGTCCTCTTCCTTTGTCCTCTACGCGCGTGGAGGTTCATGCTGTAGCTGGCCCTCTGCTCCCTCCTCCTACACTGTCCAGGAGGGTCCACCAGGATGTAGTTGCTTCTCCTCCTACTTCACCTGCTTCGGTGCCTATTCTTCCTTCACGGTCTCGTCCCAAGGTGGAGGTCCCTCCCTCCTCCGCCTCGGTGTCGGGCCGCCCTGTTCTCTCAGCCCCGGGGATCCTTGCTCTGTTTCCCCCCGCGGCTCCTTCTGACCTCCTTTCACCCGGCCAGCCTTCCCACTCCCGTCATCCTGCTCCTCCTCATTCTTCTATCCCTGACCTTCACTTACCATCTCGCCAGGGGGGTACCCCGCCTCTTGACTCGGTGGAGTATAGCGAGGTTTCGGGGTCCCCTTTCTCGGGAGCTGACGTGTCGCTGGAAGAGGGGGATGGTGATGTTTCCCCCTCGGGCGTTAGTGATCGGGGACGAGACCCTCAGAGGCGCCACGGCCGTCGTCGCTCGCCTTCTTTGGGCCGCAACACTGCTGGTTCGTGTCGTGGGTCTCGCTCGCCCCTGCGGGCCGAACAATCTTCGGGGGGGTCGCCTCTCTCGGATCGATTTTCAGGTATGCAGCGGTGGGTTGTGTCACGCATCGACGAGCGCTTGGAGGCGATGCAAGACTTCCTCTTATCGCGCTTCTTGGCGGTGACACAACCTCAGCGCCTCACCCAACCTACCCCTGCTATGGTCCCCCTCCCTTCTGCAGTGGACCACATTCCTTCTCGCCCAGCTTCTCCGCCTGCCCGGTCGTCGGCTAGTACTGCTCCTGCCCTAGCTCAGGAGGTTGCCCCTGCTGTCTCCCATGTGGGGGTTCTCCGTCTGCTAGGGCAGGGTCCGCGCTTGCCCCCCATCCAGAAGGCCAAGGTCCCGTCGCGGACCATGCCGCTCCTCTAAGGCTCCTTGGCTGTTTGGAAGGGGGTGCAGGCCTCCCACCCGGAGCGTGCTACCGGCTTCCCGTCAGGTGAGAGGGCCCTCCCATCTGGCTGGTCGGTGCAAATTAATGATAAGATGCAGTTCAGGGCGATCAGGGTGGATGGTCAGGTGGCCGATGTGGAGGTGCGGGCTTACCCGACGAGGACTGACCTTCAGTACTTTTCGGTGAAGCCCAAGCCCCCGTCTGCTCCTCGGACTAAGCTCTGATCAGACTTCAGCCGCCAGGACATCCTTCAGGATGTTCAGTCCCTGGCTGTGTTGACGGGACTGTCCTCCTATGGGACGGGTTTGTGCGACGACGGTAAGCCTGGCTTAGCCGTCGTGCTCGATAACCCTCTCCCATTGGAGGCCTGGTTTGCTGAGGCCTTAGAATTCGCCAACCGTTCCGTCGACAGATCTACTTCAGTCCCTCCCCCGGAGTCATCACTGCTTTTGCCTTCTCTTGTATCTGTCGGCGGATTGGAATGCAAGTTCTGGTACTGGATAAGCGCGCCCAAACTTGAAATTTGTTCTATTGCTAACCCGTTCTTCTCTCACCCAGATAAGTCCTCTGTCGACAAGGATTTTACCTTGCGACAGAGGGTGGCGAACTTATTATCTTGTCTTTTAGGTTCCCTCCAGACGTCTGTTCACCACCTGCGGCTTATCGAGGCGACTGCACCGGGCGATCTTCGCGAGGGTTTGGACCACGTTCGGCAGATCCACCTTCAGCTCGCGGTGTCTCTGGTTCCCGAGCTGAAGGCGGTTTTGTGCGAGGCAACTCTGCAACGCCAGACGGTAAGGTCCTCGTTCTGCCGGAAAGCCCCCTTGGATATTCGTCAGGGTTTGTTATACTCTGAGCTCTATACATAGGGGCTTTTTGCGCAGGATGCTTGGGAACGCTACGCTTCTCTGTCGGCGGACCCTGCTTACGACACGCAACGACGCGCTCTGTCGTGAGCAGGGTCTTCTCAGTCCCGTCCTTCTGACGGTCCTCTTCGGGATGCTGCCGCCAAGAAAGGGCGCAGGAAAGGGAAGTTGCCGGCCAGAGTGTCGGTTCCGCCTCGCACTTCTGTTCTTGCTCCCTTTCATCCCCGCCGAGAAGGGGCTGGCCAGCCTTCCACTTCCGGCCGCACTTCGACGGGGTCAGACACGCGACAGACAGGGGATGGGGTGACACGCCCTTTTCGGCGAGGTGGGGGGGGTAGCGGAGGTCAACATGGCGCTCATGACCGCAAGGACCGTACCGGGGGACCCTCCACGTCAAAAAATGTGTAGGTTCTCCGGGTCGGTCTCCTCCTTGTTCTCCTTCTCGCCTAGCTGAATGGGTCGCTCACCTCCTCTCGGGAGCTACCACAGGTTGTTTTCGCCTTTGCGCCCCTCGCTGGCCGCGAGGGACGTGGGGGCGGAAGATTGCACGGAGGGGTCTAACCTGGAGATGGAAGTCCAGACCCCCACTCAGCTCTTGTCGACGAAGCCGGCCCATCTTTTCGGAGGTGGCCAACGTGATAACGTCCATGCACGAGCAGGGAATCGTCAAGGAGGTGAAAGCCGGTCACCCGGTTTTCCTCTCCCGTGTATTTCTGGTACCGAAGAAGGACTGCGACGCGATGCGACCGGTGGTGGATCTGTCGGCCCTCAACGGGCACATCGTGAACACACGGTTTCGGATGCTGACGGTACACCAGGTACGACTGGCCCTGCGACCTCTGTCGTGGGTAGTGTCGCTGGACCTCAAGGATGCGTATTGGCACGTTCCTATCCATCCTTGTTTCCAGCGATTCTTGGCCGTTCAGACTTCCGATCGTGTGTTCATGTTCGACAGACTTCCCTTCGGTCTCAACATCGCGCCGCGGATCTTCTCAAAACTGGTGAAGCAGGCTCTGGATCCTCTCCTCAGGAGCGGGCTCCAGATCCTGTTTTACTTGGACGATTGGTTGATAGTTTCAGACACCCTAGAACAGTGCGTATGTGACACCCTCACAGTAGTTCACCACATCACACAGTTAGGGTTCACAATCAATATTCCCAAGTCACGCCTGACCCCGTCGCGTGTCGTGACGTGGGTAGGTCTCCAATGGGATTTGACCAGCGCTACAGTGACCCAGAGTCAGCCAAACGCGGTGAAACTTCGCAGGAAGGTCTTCGCCGTGTTGCACTAGGTCTCCCTCACGAGGAGGATCTGGGACTCGTTAGTGGGGTCGCTGAATTGGGCCGCTCTGACCATTCCCTTAGGGAGGCTCAGGCTACGCCGCCTAATACTCATGGGCAACAAGGTGTTTCCGTTGACCCCTATGGATCGGCTCATGCCGATCCCGCGTACCATTCACAGACACTTAGGACACTGGGTTGCTCGGGGCACGCTCTCTGCGGCTGTGCCCTGGACCGCCCCCCCGCCGACGATCGGGATAGACACAGATGCGTCGAGCGAGGTAGGGTGGGGTTACCAATCAAACCTGGGACATCAACATCATGGCAGATGGGTGGGACACACACACCTACACATAAATGCCCTCGAACTGTTGGTTCCTTTGTTCTTCCTGAGGGACCACGCGCTGGCCCTTCGGGGAAAGTCGGTGGCCTTCAGGATGGACAATCAGACAGCTGTCCACTGTATCCAAAAAGCAGGGGTCCTCCAGGTCATTGACTCTGTTGGGGATCTCGGAGAAGTTGTTCTTCCTCGCGAACCGACACAACATCTCCCTGCACGCCTCCTACCTGCCCGGGACTGCCAACCTGTGGGCGGACGCCCTGTCGAGAGGACAGGGCGTTCTTGTAGAATGGGCAATGAAACAGACTGTGTTCGACGACCTCGCAGCTTCCTGGGGTGTTCCGGAGGTCGACTTGTTCGCATCGAAGGAGACGCACAAGTTGCCTCAGTACCTATCCCTCCGGACTCGCACTCCGTAGGGGGGTCCGGACGCTTTCATGGAAGACTGGAACAGGTGGCAGTCGATATACATATTTCCGCCACCAGACGCACTGTTGATGTGCAAAGTCCTCGCGAGGCTGCGGCTGTACCGCGGCTATTCCTCCCTCTCCACCCTCCTCTCTCTTACTTATGCCTAATATCCTAATCTCTTCAAAAGATGTACTTTTTACCCTCTCTGGGCTTAACACTAATAAGGCGTACGGTCCGGACGGTGTTCCTCCTGTTGTTCTCAAAAACTGTGCTTCCGTGCTGACTCCCTGCCTAGGCAAACTCTTTCGTCTCTGTCTATCCTCTAACGTCTTCCCTTCATGCTGGAAGTTTGCTCACATTCAACCTGTCCCAAAGAAGGGTGACCGCTCTCAACCCTCCAACTATCGTCCAATTGCTCTCATTTCTTGTCTTTCTAAAGTTTTTGAAACTATTCTTGCTTCCAAATTTCTTAGCATTTCTCTTCTCATAATCTGCTCTCAGATCGCCAGTATGGCTTCCTTAAGGGTCACTCTACTGGTGATCTTCTTTCATATCTTACTAACTCTTGGTCATCCTCCTTTCGGGACTTCGGTGAGACTTTTTCTATTGCACTAGACATATCGAAAGCCTTCGATAGAGTCTGGCATAAATCTTTAATTTCTAAACTACCCTCCTTCGGTTTCTATCCCTCCATCTGTGCCTTTGTCTCTAATTTCCTTTCCGGCCGTTCCATAGCCGCGGTTGTGGACGGCCATTGTTCACTTCCTCACCCTATAAACTCCGGTGTTCCTCAGGGCTCTGTCCTATCTCCTATTCTCTTTCTAATTTTTATAAATGATCTCCTTAACTGTACCTTAATTCCCATCCATTCATACGCAGACGACTCAACCTTACACTACTCCATTACTTTTTCAGAACGCCCCAGCCAGCAATCCCTCAACGACAAACGTAATGAAGCCATACAACTCTTAAATTCTGATCTAAATACTATTCCAATTGGGGCAGAGAAACCTTGTTAACTTTAATGCTTCCAAAACCCAATTTCTCCATCTATCTACCCGTCAGGATCTCCCAGCGGACTATCCCTTATTCTTCAACAATACAAAAATCAACCCTTCATCTTCTCTCAATATTCTTGGTGTCTCTTTTTCTTCTGCTCTCATTTGGAAGGACCATATTACCAGTCTTGCTAAGGCAGCCTCCCAGAAGCTGGGTGTGCTCAACTGCCTTAGGGGGTTCTTTTCCCCTGCACAGCTTCTTGCTCTGTACAGGGGCATAGTGTGCCCTTGTATTGAGTATTGTTCACATGTGAGTGGTGAGTTATCTGCTCAACAGGTGGCGTTGTGTGTGTGTAGGTGTGAGAGTCCGAGTGTAGGTAGTGAGACAGTGAGGCACGGGAACGAGATGGCTTCAGAGATGGGGTCGTTTCGGGCCATGAGTGAGCACCGTGCCTCATGTGAAGGCAAGATGGCAGGTGCTCGTTGTACTCTACGTGCTTCACATGTCTCACTCCCTAGACTGGAACAAGACCTCACGGGTTTCACTGTTCATTGTAAAGCGGTGAATGTTAAGGCTCTCAGCCTATGCCCGAGAGGAAGTAAGTTGGAATATAGAAAAAAAAAAAAAAAAAAAAAAAAAAAAAAAAAAAATGTGTGGGGAGGTTCCTCTCACACCGCTCTCCTAGACAAGGTTGAAAGGAAGGCCTTTCGTATCATTAACTCCCGTCCACGGAAGGCCTTTCGTATCATTAACTCCCGTCCACTTACCAACTCTCTGCAATCTCTCTTTCTCCGCCGCAATGTTGCATCTCTCTCGCTATTCTATCGCTACTATAATAATCAGTGTTCCTCAGAGCTATCCCAGTGCATACCACCTCCTTTACGTAGGGCACGTGGTACCCGTCTTGCAACTCAATCCCACCCCTACTCTGTGCAACTCTCCAACCCAAGAGTGAAACGTTACTCTCAAACTTTCTTCTACTCAACAGCTGAGCTCTGGAACTCTCTCCCAGAATCAGTTTTTCCCGCTTCCTATGACTTAAATTGCTTCAAACTCTGTGTGTCCAGGCATTTTGGCTCGAACGTCCCTTGATTTTGGCCCTGTCACTCTTTCAACTATGGGGGAGGCACTCGCTATAGGCAGTTATGCCTTTTGCCTCCCTCAATCACATAGAAAAAAAAAAAAAGAGTCTGGCTAATAGCGCCTCTGTGGCCGGCCCAGGCTTGGTACGCCCAGTTGAAGCGGTGGTGCCCGAGTCCGGTCCCTCTCCCTGTCTCAAACTTCCACTTGAGCCAGGTTGGAGACCTGCGGACCTCGTTGGCCTTTGCATCGTGGATGTTCGTGAGGCACGGTGGCTCCCAGTCCACGGACGGGACCTGACTGACTTCCTGAAGCGTTCATGGACGTCTTCGACTTGGGGGACTTACGAGTCCCACTGGAGGTCTTTTACTAGGTGGATACAGGACACTCGCCAGACAGTTAGCTCTCCTTCCCTCATACTACACTACTTGTTTCACCTCTTCCGTACATGTCACTTTCAAGTCAACACTATACGTAACCACTTGTCTGCCATCCGGGAGGTCTTTGAGTCCGTCACTGGGCTGGTCGTTCCGCCGAAGGAGCTGGATTCCTTCATGAAGGCTGCCTTCAGGGAACGACCGCCTCTGCGCCAGATCCCTCCTCAGTGGGATCTGGGGCGAGCTCTGGATCTTCTGGCTTCACACGCATATACACAGGACACTACACCGGTTCAGTTGCTCGAGCGTACACTCTTCCTTGTCGCTCTGGCCACTGGGGATAGGGTGTCTGAACTAGCAGCCATGTCACGGTCCCAGGAATGCATGCGATTCTCCCCGTCCTTGAATGTCGTCACGTTAGCCCCCTCCCCTCATTTTGTTGCCAAGAATGAGAGAGAGACCCACGTTTTCAAGCCTTTCAACATCCAGGCTTTAAAGCGTGGGCATACTCACCATGTGTTGTGCCCGGTGCAAGCCTTGCACTCCTATGTTGAGTCTGTGGCGCCGACTTCGGGTACTGCTGTGTGGGTGTCTCCTCGGACTGGTGGGAGGCTCTCGAAGGTGCAGATAGGACGCCACATTTGTCGAGTCATTCGTGCCAGTAACCCTGATTGTAGGGGTTCTGCGCACGATGTGCGATCCTTTGCTGCCTCCTTACGGTTCCTGCAAAGTCGATCCTTACCTGACATCGCCTCGGCGGGTTTGTGGTCTTCTGTCAATACCTTCGTCTCCTCCTACCTCTCCATGTCCATTGTTAAACCCCCTCGGCCGGTGATAGCTCTCGGGAGTCGTGTTTCCTAGGGCTCTGGCGAAGATACCTGGTCTTCCCCCCTTGTCACTCTTTCTTTTACTTTGTTTTATTTGGAAAAGGGGGGGGGGGGGGAGTACGGGTTTGCAACACTTGATTGCAAGTTTGGGATTATGTATTATGTATACAGTACATAAGTGTTTTTGCCAAATTGAAAATTGTGTTTTGTTATTGTGTTCAATGTTTTTGTTGGTTTTGGAAGAAAAGGGATTTTGGGTACAGTACTTTTTTGGTTTAAGACAAGTCTATGTTTTTGCATTACTATGAATGACGGGCACGTGTTAAAACTGTTCTTTTTAGCTACTCCTCAGTTTTTCACTCTTTTATTAAACTCTCTTGTTTAAATTGTGTTTCTTTGTCATTCATAATTTTGTTTTATGCATTGGGTTTTTTGGTATGTTGGGCTTGGATGTCCTCCTCCTATTTGTTACGCAGCCTTGACGTTGGATTTGCCAAGACTACTAACAAATTGGGAGGTTTGACGTACCTCCCAACCTACCAAATAGGAAAACCTACTATTTGGTAGTAGTCTTGGAAAATCCAACGTACATAATACCCTCCCTCACGCCGGACCCCTGCCCATCCGCGTTCTTCTGCTGACGTGAGATGTGATAACAAGAGAGGGTCGCTCATGCGCACGTTCGACAGGGATCTGCACATGACGGAACACGGGATGGGCCTTAAGCGGTAACTAAGGTAAACCCCTTTTTCTTCTAATCTATGCTTTTTTCACCTTCGGTGGTAGTTTTGGTTAATGTACAACGTCTCCTAGAGCAAGATAAGGAGTAGACTCTAGACGTTTTCTTTTTTAACCGCGGTTGGAATGACGACATAGCAGTCAAAATAGACAAGTCGTCATTGCAATTAGGTTAATAGCCTTGACGTTGGATTTTCCAAGACTACTACCAAATAGTAGGTTTTCCTATTTGGTAGGTTGGGAGGTACGTCAAACCTCCCAATTTTTGTTCATCTCGTATATACAGTAAACTTCCGTTAATCCGACGACCGATAATTCGAATCTCCCAATAGTCCGAATTTTTCAATTTGAGGCCAAATCCGAATTCACCCAATAGTCCGAATTTTTCAATTTGAGGCCAAATCCGAATTCACCCAATAGTCCGAATTTTTGAATTTCCCGGGCGCGCGATATTTCCAAATATCGGCCCTCTAGCGGGCCAGGCCGGACTAAACTGTCTGCCGTTGTCGGTCTACCTGAAACGTTGTTTATCCCATGTTTATCCTGTGATATAGTGACTTAGTGACTTAGTGATGGGTCCCACAGCAAGTTCAGGTGCACGAGGGAGGAATGACAAGAACAAACATAAGAGGAAGCACGTAACTCTGTCCATAGCTGATAAATTGCGAGTGATAGCGATGGTAGAGAAAGGCAGTGATCGGCGTAAAGTTATGGAAACTTTTAATATCGGTGCCTCCACAGTTTCAAACATAGTGAAGGCAAAGGCTAACTTATCGAAGTTTGTTGCCTTTGGAAAGTCAAGTTACACGGGTGATGTGAGAAAGACAATGAAAAAACCAAAACATGAAAAACTTGACGAGGCAGTGCATAAGTGGTTTACGGCCAAGCGGGCTGAGGGCAAGCCTATCTCAGGGCTTATGATAATTGAAAAGGCCAAGCAATTCCTGCGTGATATGAATATGGAAGACGATATAAAATTCTCCGACGGCTGGTTGAGAAACTTTAAAATTAGGCATGGGATTAGGGTCCTAGATGTCGCCGGAGAAAAGAATTCTGCCGACAAAGAGGCCGCCGATCGGTTTGCACACATTTTTGCTACCATTGTTCATGATCACCAGCTGACCCCAGACCAAATCTTTAACGCCGACGAGACAGGGCTATATTGGCGCTGTTTGCCAACAAGGACATTAGCTGGTAGAGGAGAGAAGGCTGCACCCGGATTCAAAATGAATAAAGAACGTCTCACAATCCTGCTGAGTGGGAATGCTTCCGGTAAATGTCGCAATCGTTTGTTTGTTATCGGCAAGGCTAAGAATCCCCGTGCTTTCAAGAACATGCGAAGGAAGTTGCCAGTGATCTATGATGCACAGAGCAATGCATGGATGACTGCCCAAGTATTCCATGATTGGTTCTTTAAACACTTTGTTCCCGAAGTCAAGGCCTACTTCAAGTCGATTGGCCTTTCTGAGGACACCAAGGCTGTCCTATTCCTGGATAACTGCAGAGCACATCCCCCTGCCCACGAACTAGTGTCTGGAAACATCTTTGTCACCTACTTGCCCCCTAATGTGACTAGTCTGATACAACCAATGGACCAGGGTGTGTGCCAAAAGTTTAAGCAGAGCTACAAGTCCTCATTTGCCCGCAAGCTGATTAACTCCGATGCATCAGTAAAAACTTTCCAGTCAAGTTTTTCCATCAAGGATGCCATATATGATGCTGCCCTAGCCTGGAAGGATGTTTCAGAGGTAACCCTCAAGAAATGTTGGAACAAGCTGTATGCCCAGGTTGATGACCCTGAAGAGGTTGAAGAAGATGAGCACGATTTCGAAGGCTTTCTTGGGCGTCGCAGGGAGGCAATCAACGAAATCCGAGGCCTGATGGATACCGTGCCGGTCAACGACCCCAAGAGGATGACTGAAGAGGATATTGAGGAGTGGGTTGATGTGGATGGTGACCTGCAGGGCGAGGAAGAGGTGACAGATACAGAAATTATCCGGAGTGTTGTGGAGCCAGAATATGTTGAGGAGCACTCGTCTGAGGAAGAGGAAGAGGCAGATGACGATGGCAAAGTAACCTGGAAGGAAGCTGCTACCTATTTCGATGGTATGGTCAAATTTGTGGAACAGTCTAGCCAATATAATGCAAGTGAAACAATCGATTTCCACATCCTCCGTAATGAGTTCTATGAGAAAAGGGGCAGGGCAGTCAAGCAGGCAGACATCAGGGACCTGATGAAAAACATGCACCAACGGGGCCGCCGATCAGATGAACCAGATAACCCTAGACCTGCAACAATGCCTCTCACAGACGACTCGCGTACCAGCTCACCTGAACCTCTTACCACACCAGAACCTATGCCTCCTGCTGATTTTGAAGGCTGGGAGGACCTAGCATCCCCTGTGAAGGCCACTCCTGAGGTAGCCCCAGCCGCCCCTGTGGTAGCTCCTGCCAGCCTAGCCACTCCTGAGGTAGCCCCAGCCGCCCCTGTGGTAGCCCCAGCCGCCCCTGTGGTAGCTCCTGCCAGCCTAGCCACTCCTGAGGTAGCCCTAGCCCTAGCTCCCCCTTCAGATATTGAAGGCTTGGAGGATATGGCTGTGGAGTAATAATCAGTGAAGTGTAGTAGATTTAAGGACCCCAAAAAAAATATAAAACCAGCAAAATACAAACAAAAAAATAAGTCTTTTTAAGTTAATTTTACATTAAAGTACACTTACAGTACAGAGCAGTTATTATAAGTTACTAATATGGGGCTAGGGGGCTAGTGGCTGGGTTGGGGCTGGTGCTGGGGGCTTATCTTCAATGCTACACATCTCTTCTCTTCATATAAGGTGAGTTAAAGTCATGATTAGTCATTATTATCATTATTATCATTATTATCCTGTGTTTGTGTCTTGGTTTGGGTCTTCAAAAAAAAGTCGGGGGGGGGGGGGTAACGTCCGATAATCCGAAAAATCCACTAATCCGAACGAGGGCCGGTCCGCTGCCCTTCGGATTAACGGAAGTTTACTGTATAGAAGCTCAGAAATTATCAATGTTGTCCCTAGTAAGATAACCTAAATGCTCATCTACCTCTGTTCCCAATATTAGAGGTGACAGACTCTTGTCTGCAGAATCATGTCAAAGTCCGCCAGAGAAACTCCACTACCGCATGCCTCCTTGACCCCCAGGGCTACCAACACAACCGCACCGCCCAGGATCCACATACCCAAGTAAACTTTTCATCTCGTATATATAGAAGCTTGGAAATTATCAGTGTTACCCCTAATAAGAGAACCTAAAATGCTCATCTAGGCCTACCCCTGTTCTCAATATTAGAGGTGACAAGCTCTTGTCTGCAGAATAATATCCAACGACGCCTGAGAAACCCCACTTCAACATAAATCCTTCACCCTGAATTTTCACGCTCCAAGGTCAAGCCAAAACATCCTCAAAACCTTGAACAAAAGTTCAATTATCTCCACAACCCCATGACTCCCCCTGTAACCTATAAAGCCTTGGCTTGGGTAACATCTAGATACAGTACTGTACCACCTTGATAAACTCTTCAAGTATAGTAGAGTTATATAATAAAGTAAACAAAGTCCATCTCCCCTAGGACAAGAAGGACTTCCTGTCCTAACAGAGTGTGCGCACGCACGCCCTTGCTCTCCTCAAACAAGGGACGGGTACCCCTCAGTAATTGTGAATAGTAGGTCAGGGAAATCTGAAGGAAATTAAGCAATTTTAAGGCTTCTCGATTCCTGGCATCCCACGTTGAGAAACCTTAAGATTTACCCCTCCATTCAGTTGGAGGTACGGCACCCCGAAGTCCTTACAGTCTGTGAGTAAGAAATCCTATTAAGGGATCTTTGTTAATTGTGGCATCCCATCAGTTAACATAGAGACATCTAATAGGCTGTATCGCCAATGTTAAAGTTTGAAGTGTGTATGCATCCCTCCACTTCTACTCTTAATATTGTAGGTACGGTAACTGTGCCCTATACAAGAAACTTTGTTATTACTGGCATCCCAGTGATTAACATAGTCACCTTCTCTAGGTTACGCTTTCTCTAGTTGAAAGTTGAGGAACACAGGCATCCGTACTCCTCAATTCTTTCACTATTGAAAGTTCACAAGTGTCTTATTAGAGGAACTTTGTTATTACTGGCATCCCAGTATTTAACATAGCCACCTTCTTATAGAGAGTGGTTGGGTAGTAGAGGGAATGAAGATTCCGAGAGACAGAAACGAGCGAGGTACGTGGAGAGTAAGAGGGTGGTGAAGAGAGTAGTGAAGGAAAGTAAGAGAAGAGTAGATGAGGAATATGGAAAGAATCTGAGTGTGAAATGGAGGGAGAGTAAGAAACTGTTCTGGAAAGAAGTCAAGAAAGTTAGGGAAGGTAGCAAGGGAAACAGTAAGGGTGTGAAAGATAAGAATGGGAGAATGCTAGCCGAGAAGCAAGAGAGAGTCGAAAGATGGAGGGAGTACTTCAATGAGTTGCTAAATGTAAGGAATGAAGAGCCAGCAAACATAGCTGGATATGGTATGGGAGGGAGAAGAAGAGAAGTAGTGGAGGAGGAGGTGGGGATCAGGAGGTCAGAAGTGTGGGAAGCCATGAAAAGAGTGAAGTTGGGGAAAGCACCAGGAACAGATGGAGTGTGTGGGGAAATGTTGAGGTATGGTGGTGAGATAGTGATCGAATGGGTATGGAAAATGTGCAAACTAGCATGGGAGAAGGGGAGTGCACCTGATGACTGGAAGACTGGCATAATAGTCCCCCTATATAAGGGCAAAGGGGAAAGAGGAGTGTGTGGTAACCACCGAGGAATATGTCTTCTAAGCGTAGTAGGGAAGGTATACAGTAGGGTAGTGATTAAGAGAGTGAGAGTGAGAACGGAGAAATGGATAGGCGATGAGCAGCGAGGTTTTAGGAAGGGAAGAGGATGTGTAGATCAGATTTTTACCCTGAATTGTGTTGTGGAGAAATATCTGGAGAAGAAGCAAAAGGTGTATGTTGCCTTTATGGACTTGGAGAAGGCCTATGACAGAGTGGATAGAGAAGGTTTGTGGAAAGTACTTAGAATATACGGAGTAGATGGCAAGTTGCTGAAAGCAGTGAAGAGCATGTATGAGGGTGCAAAGGCGGCAGTGCGTGTGGAGAGTGAGCAGAGCGAGTTCTTTGACCTGAATGTTGGTTTGAAACAGGGGTGTGTGATGTCCCCATGGTTGTTTACTGTATATATGGATGGAGTCATGAAAGAAATACTATCAAGAGCAGTGGATGTTGGTGCATCGCTGAAAAGGGAGGGAATTGAGTGGAAGCTACCTATACTGCTGTTTGCGGATGATACAGTTCTGATGAGTGATAATGAATGGGAGTTGCAGGGTCTGGTAAATGAGTTTAGAACAGTGTGCGAAAAACGGAATTTGAAGGTAAATGCGGGGAAGAGCAAGGTTATGGTCTTCGAAAGGGGTGAAGTCACAGAGTGTGAGGTGAAGCTGAATGGTCAGGCTATGGAGATCGTCAACTCTTTTAAGTATCTGGGCAGTGTGTTGAGTAAATATGGGACTATGGATGAAGAAGTGCGGGAGAGGGTACAACAGGGGAAGAGGGTTGTAGGAACGCTGAAAGCAGTAACAAGAAATAGGGTGGTCAGTATGGAAGTGAAGAAGTCCTTGCATGACAGTGTGGTAATCCCGACACTGACTTACGGAAGCGAAGCATGGACGTTGGTTGAGAGACTCAGACCAAACGTGAGAGCAGTGGAAATGAATTACTTAAGAAGTGCGTGCAGAGTTACATAGAGGATAGACAGACTAATGAGGAAGTAAGAAGGAGGTGTGGTGTGGAGGTAGATGTGCTGGAAAGTGTGAAAAGGAATAACTTGAGATGGTTCGGCCATATGGAACGTATGGAAAGCGAGAGAATGACTAAGAGGGTGTACGAGAGCGAGGTGGAGGGACAGAGAGGGAGAGGTAGACCGAAAGAGAGGTGGAAGGATGGATTGAGGAAGTATATGAACGAAGGCGGTGCTGGTTGGGGGAGGGGCGTCGACTGACTGGAGACAGAGGTGCATGGGGGCGGTTTGTTCGTGGCCACCCCTACGGGGATCACGGCGTCGGCCAATAGATAGATAGATTGATAGACTTTCTTATAAGTACACTTTCCTTAGTAAAAGTTGAGGGACTCAGGCATCCCTACCCCTCAACACCTTACTATTGAAAGTTACACTACCACTTCTCACAGAAGATCTGGCATCCCACGATCTGTTGTGTTACAAGGGCATAGCGAGACACCCTCTTAAAATGGTTAGAGACAGTCAAGAAGAGAAGTTCTAAAACTATTCGTGCGTTCGTCCGATATTGTGTTATTTTGTCATAACTGAGGCACAATATTAAAAAACCCAATACAAGAGTACCTTAACCCTTCCAGCCCGGGTGTCATTTTCTAAGGACACCAAAAAAAAAGGGCCGGTACCCGGGTGTCATTTTAAAATCCTTGTGCTTGAAAGCGTGCTTCAAAATACGCGCGGCCAAATTTTGCATCGTAGGAGCGACCGCAGCACCACCAAGCCTCAACTACTAGTGTTATCAGTTCGTACGTGGCCGCCATAGCGAGTAATACTGAAAAATAAAAAAATCCGACGTGTCCGATTCGCTGCAACCTCCCGCGGGCCCCAGTGCTACCCCGCTCGCAACTTCAACGCCTGTTGCAACCGAGAAGAAAGATCAACGAAAGAAAGTTAAGCGTTTGTTGAGTGATAGCGCTATACAGCGACAACTTTTTGATAGTGAAGAGAGCAGTGGCGAAAGCTTGGTGGACAAGGTACAATTCATAAGTGCAAGTGAAGATGACGATTTCGTGGGCTTTGGAGACGACGATAATGTCGATTTATTTGAGGGGGGAGACAGTAGTGATGATCCTGATGTGGAAGTGTTTCAGGAAGGTGCCATTGAGCTTCCAAGTGTGCTAGAACCTAGGCCTACCCCCTCGCCATCTTTCCTAGGTCAGCCTAGGCCTAGCCCTAGCCCTAGCCCAGGACCTTCCCCTTTGCCTGCCCGTACGCCCTTGAAAGTGGGCAAATATTTCTACAAACAATCGTTGGTGAAAAGTGCAGCTAAAAAAGCACGCAGGGCAGCCGCAGAAAAGCATAGGGAAGCTGAAGACAGTGATAATGACGCCGACCCTGGCCTAGCAACCACCCGCATTCCATTGTCCCGACGCCTTGACCCGGGACGCCGCGTGGGTCACCCACAGCCCTCGGCTTCATCTCTCTTTCAGGATGACCAAAGGGCCTCTTCAAGTGGTATTGGTGATGTGCCACAGTCCTCAACACACCGCAGAGCATTATTTGCTGCGGAGAAGCCCTCGGCTCGCCGCAAAAGGAGCCCAACTCCCGAGGCCGAGGCTCCCATTGTTGAAGCTCCCGCAGCCTCCCGCGCCCCACACCGCCGACGCCCGGTCACTTCTTCACCAGAATTGTCTCCTGAAGAGGATGCTGACGACCCCAACATTGCCCCAGATGACCTGACGTCGCCTGAGGAGGAAGAGGAAGAGGTACAGGAAGAGGAAGAGGAAGAGGAAGTCCCGACAAGACGTGCGAGAGGGCGAGGTCGTGGACGTGGTCAGTCTGCCGACGCCGCTGCCCCTGGGCATGGGCGTGGGCGTGCAGGGCATCCGCGTGGCTATGGGCGTGTGCCAGGGCGTCCAGGGCGTGTGCCTGCTGCACCTGCACGTCCTCGAGCATCAGCATCCGACCTGTTTGTGTGGACAGATGGGGCTAATTTTGAGCCAGATTGTCCTGCCTTTGACGAGGTACAGATGGGTTCCGGGGTGTCACCAGCATATCCCTGTGGCCCAGATGCTACCCCCAGTGAACTTTTCTGTGGCTTCTATGACAATGAAGTCATGGAATACCTCGTCAAAGAGACAAATCACCACCATGCTATCTGTGCCAACTTTCTTGGGAGGAAGACCAGTGCCAAGATGGTGGCATGGAGAGCTGTCACTGTGGCAGAACTATATGTGTTCTTGGCACTCACAATGCTGATGACACATATAAGGAAGCACGTTCTGGCCGACTACTGGATCACTGGCGACATCATAACGACTCCAGCATTTGGCAAATACATGTCCAGGGACAGGTACTTCGACATCCTCTCCTATCTCCACCTGACAAACAACATGGCAGTCCACCTTCCCGACTCATTATGGAAGATCAGGAAGCTGTATGACATGATATGTCATCAGTTCACCACATACCTGATTCCTTTCCAGAAGATGTGCCTCGACGAGTCTCTGGTCCTGTTCCGTGGTAGGCTGCACTTCCGACAGTATATCCCGTCCAAGAGACACCGCTTCGGCATCAAGCTCTTCGTCCTCTGCGACTGTTTGACGGGGTATATGCTGGACTTTATAGTCTACAGCGGCAAGGGTGGAGAAATTGAGACTGACCCCCTCATTGGTTTTGGTGGCCTGGATTACAACCTCAACATGCGCCTCGTTGACAAGTCCGACATGCAGATGGGCTTCATCGACTGCCTGCGAACATCTTGCAGGTGGTACAAGAAGTTTATCCTGCATACGGTAGATATGTCGGTCCTCAATGCCTACAACATCTACCGTCTGAGGACTCCAGGAGCCAAGAAGTACAAGTCCCTGCGGAAGTTCCACAAGCAGGTGCTACTTGAGCTCCTGGCTAAACATGCGGCTACACCAGGAGGCCACTACAAGGACCAGGCCAGCTGGACAGAACGGGGTGTGCTGAATTTTTCAGGAAGCACCAGCTCAACGCCCTTCCTTTCAAAGCACCAGGTAGTAACGTTAGGAGTCAGAAGAGGTGCCATGTGTGCAGCCACACAACTCGCAGACCCCGCAAACCAACAAAAACCACTTGGGAATGCCTCGAGTGTCAAGTTGGACTGTGTGCTGGCACCTGCTTCAACGACTTCCACACTCTAACAAACTTTTGAAGTGGAAGTGACAACAGTGAAAGTGACACTCAAATGTAGGCTAAGAATAATAATATAACTAAGTATAAGTGAAAAGGACACATAAGTAATAATAAGTGCCTTCAATAACAATATGAACAAGTGAAAGTGACACTAAAATATATATTTCTAACAATAAATAAGTGAAAATGACACTCAATAAGCCTAGGCCAGTCAAAGTGACAGTATAATAATAATAAAACTAAGTATAAGTGAAAGAGACACACAAGTAATAATAAGTGCCTTCATAACAATATGAACAAGTGACAGTGACACTATATATATTATTAGCTTACCTAACAATACATAAAAGGGGAAATGACACTACCAATTATCAAAGTCCAGTGAAAGTGACACTATAATCATAATAATAATAATAAAATTAAGTAATAAGTGACAGAGACACAAATCAGTTCATGTAAATAACTTTATTGAGTGAAAATAACATAATAACTATAATAAATGACAGAATAACCAATAAAAAACTATCAAATCGCTTCCCGGCATAATTGCGGGTGGAACGACGAGTGCAACTGGGCGTCGTAGCCGGGGCCGCGGTTGAGTGTTCGGACGCGCGGAGGTAAATACGCGGCACAAGTTACCTCCACTTCCATCACCATCACTCCAGAACCAGTTTAGCTAGAGAGCTCTACTCAACGCCATTATACGCAGCAAGGTAAGGCGCCCATTTCTATATATGTTTGATTAATGTAGGTAATATATTAAGCGAGATTAGCCTTAGTTTACTTTTGTTGATATTCGGCCAGATCGCCCGGATACGAGCTCCGTCCTTTGGAGAGCCTGCCCGGGCCAGGAGGGTTAACAGAACTTCATCACCGGTTAATATAAAGGTCAGGATAGACGAGTATAATTGATAAAGCTAGAGGCTCAAATACTCGTGTTAGTCCGATATGGTGCCCAACTGTTTAATTACAAGTTACGGAACCATATTTAAGACCCCACGCCCATTAACCCATCTGTAACATTACTTCACACGACCAGCCAACCTGGACGGCCTACGGAGATTCAGAAGCCATCAAGCAGCTAGTGTTCTACATTTCTAAGAAAAGAAAGATTGAAGAAAGATACCTAAATCAATGCCAGTGATGAGGCAGAAATAAGTTAGAGTTAAAAAAAAGTTATAAAATATTCAGAGTTCCTTATTCAAGATAAAATCATCAAAGTGTTCATCAAAGAGAATCTATAGAAACAGATTCCTTCTATTCGTGTACCAGTGATAAATTCGTTTAGTACACCTCTCTAACTTGAATAAGGAATTAAATCCAAATAAAGCGGATTTTCACCTCAACGAACTCTGAAATAATACCAACCAGGGAAAATATTTTAGAAAAATATTTTTGAATTCAATCTTATGAAGTATACCAGTGTATAAGATTATATATTCATAGAAAAGAAATATATTGACTTACTTTAACCTCGTCAAATACTAGTAGATAATTATACCCAAGTCAAGGGATATAGTGAACATTAAGGTAAACTGATTAGGTGTTTATACAATCTTTCAAAAAGAGAAGATCGAGTTGATTCTCAAGAAAAAGGATTCACTTTAAGCCGCATTGAGCATACCTGATCTTCATCTAGATCTGCGATCGTGCTAGAAGATATTTAATTAAGTTGTGCCACTTGTGTTCTCGTGTTTAGTGATTCTGATTCAATAATATGTACAGTACTTAGTGAATAAGTGAAATAAAGGTGTACTATAAACTATATTTTGGTATTATATGTATCCTCTATTGTCTTCCTTATATGTATTTGTATGAACTTGGATATCCCAGTCTCGAAAGAACTCACCCTAACTAATAGTTAAACCTGAATAAAATCAGGGCATAACAATATTGATAGGAGGAGAAGGTGTTTTTGAGGACAGGCTGGGGTTGCCCTCAATATTGATGAGGCACAGAAAGGATCAGCTAGGGAGGCCAGATGGTGAAACAGGAGTTCCAGCTGTCCTTATCAACACCTAGCATTCCCCGGGAATACCGCCCTGTTCGGCTGGTGCCTACAGCCTCCTCTTAGCAATTCTGGAGGTGGGATTCCCAGTCCCATCCTCTAAGGGCTATCATTATCATCATCATCATCATCATCAAATCTGACGCCCCGCTTCCAGAGGAAGCACCCCAAAAGGGATGGCCATGGCAGAAACTGCCTCCAGGCTCCCAGACATGCCCCGACTGACCCACTCCACAGTGCCATTTCCACTAAGTGGATTATGACCATGAACACTGAAGGAGCAGACCCAGAGCAGTCTCTCACCCGGATGGCAGTTCCACCACTGTTTTGCTATTTTATTTACCCCAGTGGGGCCCTGGCTGAATGCATACCAAGCACAGGACTTTTCTGAAGATAGGAACCAGTGGTCCATTGCTCCAGAGGCTGATTGCACCACCAAAGTGGCGGGCGGTGGGGTCGCCGCATCCCTATACCTAGTATAGGGTATACAGTACAACTTGATGGTCCATATCACACACAAGACTCAATGCACAGATAAGATACAAAAATATATCAATAGAGATCAACAGTAAAAATGATACAGTATTTACAGAATGGCATAATAATGCACGTATCACAGTTTGGCACAGAATATAGCACAGTGTTGCTTAACATAATAGGCTAAGGCATAAATCACAGTACAGTATGTCACGGAATATTGCTTAGTGTTGGTTAACACATATTGCACAAATCATTGCTCAAAGTTCAATTATAAATGTATATGATACAGTACTATGTGTGCAGCAGCTTCTGCCAGTGGGATATGATACAGGATTCATAGACGTGATCACTAGACCATATTGCTATGATCGGCATGTTAAACTGGAGGATTGCAGCCGATACAAAAAGCTGTACAGTGTACACCAGTTTGCTGATGACAGCCTGGCAGCACTGCACATCCAACAGCGTGCACACCATGCTAGTGCTCTCATATTTAGCTGGCTTCTCTCCCTCCTGTCACCGTGACATGTGGACTCACTGATCGAGTCTGACCAATTCGTATGTAATAATATTTTTATTGTTTGTACCGTTCTCCTTATTGTTTGCGGTAAATGTAATGTGTAAAATGGTTAGTGAAATGTTTGGTGGTGTGAATTTAGTTGGCGAGTCCCCGGTCGCGATTCTACTTATCTCCATAAGAAGTTACATTTATATCTGGCTATGATATTTTTTTTCTTTATTTGTGGGAAGATTACAGATATTACTGTAAAGTACTTACTATAAACTATATATATTTTTGTTTAAAGCATTTTCTATTCCATTTTTAAACTTTTGCCAACATTTTCTATACAGAGTTTGGTCAGCAGCTGCTATCAACACTATCATGCCTGGTGGTGTTTCTGGAGCGTCGTGTGGTGGATACTCTACCCTACCTAGTGGCTTCCATGATGACCTCCATACCCGAAACGCTACACCAACACCTTATTACCACACTCTGCTACTATATCCTGCCTGCTACTGTTGGTAAGTACTGTAGTACTGTAAGGGTGATTAGTTTTACTGTATTGCTGGTAGTACTGTACAGTATATGAAACACAAAAATAACATCTTACTGGACAGGAAGTACTGTATTGGTGGTTAGTAGTACTGTATCTGAAACTACATCAACACTGTATTACCACACTCTCCTGCTATATCCTGCCAGCTACATTTGCTAAGAAGTATTGTATTGGTGGTTATTAGTAGTGTATCTAAAACACTACACCAACACTTTATTACCACTTTCGCTACTATACTTTGCCTGCTACTGTTGGTAAATAGTACTGAAAGAGTGGTTAGTACAGTAGTAACTTACTGTGTTTCTGATTAGTAGTACTCTACGGTACTGTTGTTTCTGATTAGTAGTACTCTACAGTACTGATGGTTATTGGTACTGTACAGGTTGTTATTAGTACAGTATTAGTGAGATGCCGGTTGACCAAATTACCACCACCACGTCTAGCCATCAAACGGTGCATCGGTTTGGCTCTATTCGGCAGGCCTCAGAAATGCACATATGACGAGTCAGAGATATGCTGAAGACCCCCATCTATTCCGGCATCAGAGAAAACGTACCGGCACCTCGCGTCACAGAAAACGACTCAAGATCCTCTCGCAGGGCATACCATTATAAACCCCCGCAAGATCAAATACGTGTGACCACTTCCTCGCCGATTACACATCTCCTGCAACATCCAGAACCTACAAACTTGCAACCATTGTCCGCTTCATCTACCTCCAGCCTACAAACCACACAAGCAGCCCCGGAACAAACCCGAAGGCCAAATAAAAAGGACAAAAGCCCCGAGCACGTCTGCCCACCAGCCCCGAGCACCTCAATAATGATTGCAAGCCTTGCAAACCATGCACACCTCACTCCATCAAAGCCATGCAAACAACGTAAGGCCAAAACAGCAAGAACCCGGGAAACTACCTCCGGCACTTCCAAATCATCTCCAACACCTTCAACTTTGCCTCGAGAGAAGCCCCTCCCAAATTGGGCACAAACAAGAAGATGCTAACACCAATATTTATTAGTGGCCCCTCCATCATTGACGATATGCCTATTATATAATAGCTCTCTTTCTAACACCCGCGGTCAGCCTGTTTGAAACACCCGCCACAGGGGAAAGAGTGCCGACATCATAAGTGCAACGCTCATTCTCTTATGGAATCGTCTTTATGATTGGGTACTCACTACGAAAAAACTTTGTAAAATATAAACAAATAAATAATAACTTAAGAATTGTTATAATGAAGCTTTCCAACTTCGTGGATGTCTTTCTGTGGATTCTATCCGAGACGCTGAACCTAGCAGCGCCATTCCTCCTTCCTTCCCCTGTGGCTGTCCCGAGCAGGTGTGCCTAGCCTCTCCTCCGCTTCATTCGACATTTATTCACCTCTAGTGAGTCTTTTGCTCATTTGTATTTATCTGCAATGTTATAGAATAGGTTTAGATTAGCTAGGACGGTCGGCTCCATTGGTACGTCCACAGGAAGTGTTAAAATTGGGTACTTATGTATTTACCTAATTGTATTTACCTAATTGTAGTTTACAGGAGTTGAGCTAAGCTCGTGTTGTCCCGTCTCTCAGTCTACTTTTTATCCAATTTTTTCTTGAAAATATGGATGTTCCTTGCCCCTACCACCTCCTCCTCCAGCCCATTCCATTTGTCAATACATCTATAGGGGAAGCTAAACTTCCTGATATCGTTCTTGCAGGTAGGTCTTTTTACTTTGTAGCTGTGGCCTCTAGTTATTCCTGTATCCATAATTAACATATCCTCCCTATCCAGCCTCTCCAGCCCCCGGGTGCATTTGTACATCATTATCATGTCTCCCCTCTCTCTCCTCTCTTTTAAACTCAGTAGATTTAATTTGTCTAGCCTCCCTTCATATGGCAGTTCTCTGAGACGTGGAACCAATCTAGTAACTGCTCTCTGGATTCTTTCTAACTTGTGAATATGCTTCTTTAGATGCGGGGACCACACCACTGCTGCATACTCCAATCTTGGTCTAATCATACTCTTCATAATTTTCGCTACCATGGTCTCATCCAAGTAGTTCAGAGCAACTTTCATATTCCCGGCCATTGCATACATTCCGCTAAAGAGCTTGTTAATATGTTTCTCTGGCGACAAATTATCTTGTATAATCAACCCTAAATCCTTTTCTTTTTCGGCCTTGCTAATTATATTATCTCCCATCCTGTACTCCCAATTTGGTCTATTCACACTTCTTCCCATATTTAACACATGGCATTTACTTATATTAAATTTCATTTTCCACTTGGTGCTCCATTCATATATTTTATCTAAATCCCCTTGCAGCTCCTCACAACTACTTTTATTTGTTATTTGTCTCATAATTTTTGCGTCGTCTGCAAACATTGACATGTAGGAATTTATGCCTATCGGCAGGTCATTTACGTACATAAGGAACATGAGAGGTGCCAACACAGATCCCTGCGGCACACCACTCTCAACTTTCCGCCACGATGAGTAAGTTCCTCTAATGTTGGTCCTCATTTCCCTATCTGTTAGATAGCTCTCCATCCATTTCAGCAAACTCCCCCTGACACATCCTAGCGTCTCAAGCTTAGATAACAATCTCTTATGTGGTACCTTATCGAATGCTTTGGAAAGGTCTAAGTAGACGCAGTCCACCCATCCGCCTCTTTCTTGGAGTACATCTATCACCCTACTGTAATAACATAGCAAACTGGTAACACAAGATGTCCCTTCTCTGAATCCAAATTGCTTTGGGGTTATTATCTTCTTTCTCTCCAACATTTTCATCCATCTCTTCCTAATTAGCTTTTCACAAATCTTGCATACAATACTAGTAAGTGAAACTGGTCTATAGTTTAGAGGGTCCTCAGGGTTTCCATTCTTGTATATCGGGATGATATTAGCTCTTTTCCATTCAACAGGAACCTGTCCTTTATCTAAGGAAGCTTGAATTATGTCCCTCACTGGCTCCACTAATTGCTCTGCACACTCCTTTAAAACCCAGGCAGACACTTCATCCGGTCCCATAGCTTTCCTTACTTCAAGTCCTCTCATCGCAGATAACAGCTCATCTCTAGTTATTTCAATCTTACTAAGACCACTCTCCAGTACTCCCGCCTGTGGTTCGTCAAAACCTTCCTCTCTAGTAAAAACTGACCCCAATTTGTTATTCATTACCTCACACATGTCCGATACATTTTCATACGTCCTAGCATCAACTCTTAATTTAGTAATTTGTTTCTTTACCTTCAACTTACTGTTTATATATTTATAAAATAATCTAGGGTCACTTTCACATTTATTTACTATGTTCTTCTCATAGTTCATTTTAACTTGCCTAATTATGTTAACATATCTATTCCTCTCCTGTTTATATTTATTCCGATTACTCTCAGTGTTCCTTCTTCTTAATCTAGCCCAAGCTGCATCACGCCTACCCAAAGCTCTTTTGCATTTCAAATTAAACCAATCTTTCTGCTTAGTAAAATTTCCAGTTTTATATCTTGGGACAAACAGATTGGTTCCTACTCTATAAATTTCGAGGAATCTACTATATTTACCTTGTACGTCCTGTTCCTTAAAAATAAGATCCCAATCTACTCCCTCTAAATATCTTTTCAAGGATACATAATCAGCTTTACTATAATTTAATCTGTCATTTATGTAGCTATTGTCTAATCTATTGGCATTACTCGAGGTCAACTTCCATTTTAGTAATAGGTGATCACTTTTACCTACAGGACATAGATAGTTTATATCACTAATTTCGTGAGGATCTTTTGTAAAAATCAGATCGAGTTTAGAAGGTTCGTTATTACCCCTCATTCTTGTATTTTCCTTCACATGTTGTGCAAGTACATTTTCCGTAACCAACTCCACTAGCCGACTTCCCCAAGATCTCTGATTTGGCCCTGCATCTCCCGATTCCCAATCAACCTCACTACAGTTGAAATCTCCTACCAAGATCAATCGATTCTTCCTTAAAAGCAATCTTCTCAACGACTGAATCATATCCTCTACCATCTCCTCAAACTCCAACTCCCTCCATGCTCTGGTCTTTGGTGGCATGTAAGCTACTGCTATGTCTAGCTTTTTTCCTTCTATATCATTGAGTTCAACTGCCATTATTTCTGCCTTGTCATTATTTAACTCCACGTGCTTTGCTGTCATAGGGTTCTTAACTAATACTGCCACTCCACCTCCCCTTTTACCCTTCCTATCATATCTCCATATATTATATCCTTCACTAAACACTATGTTGCTGTCAAAGTCCTGGTTCAGCTTTGTCTCCGTCAAACAGACTATCTGTGGTTGATCTTTTCTTAATATACAGTATCATCTAACTCTACCTTTTTACTGTTTATTCCATCTATATTAGTGTAGTAGCACATTATATTTGAATCCACCTCCTTGTTTCTCTTCCCTCTCTGCCTCCTACCAGGTCCACCTCCTCCTCCATCCCTTCCCTGACCCAGTTCCACCTCCCCTGCTATTTCTATTCTCCTCCCTCCCCCTCCACAACCTCCCATACCCCCTCTCTCTCCCTCTGTTCCACCTTCTCCACCACATCCTGACTCTCTCCGGTCCCCTGCTCCCTGCATTATCTCTCGCTCCGTCTCCTTGCTTTGACTTCGTACTTGTCTCTCTGTCTCTTTCCCTATCACTCCTCTTACTTTCGGTTCTTGGTGGCTCCTGATGTACCACTTCCTTACTTGCCCTTCCCTTATTCTCCAAACAAATTTCTTCTTTTGCTCTTCAGACAACTTTCCATTCTCTTCATCAGCCTTAGCTTGGAGTTCCCTTAACTGTTCTCGTTCTTCTACACTTAGGTCCTTTTTTACCCTTATATGATTCAGCTCTGTCGAATTTAATTTCCAGCTCACATTGGCTACTGCTTCTGCTGTTGATCTAAATGGGAGGTTTGACGTACCTCCCAACCTACCAAATAGGAAAACCTACTATTTGGTAGTAGTCTTGGAAAATCCAACGCCAAGGCTATTAACCTAATTGCAATGACGACTTGTCTATTTTGACTGCTATGTCGTCATTCCAACCGCGGTTAAAAAGAAAACGTCTAGAGTCTACTCCTTATCTTGCTCTAGGAGACGTTGTACATTAACCAAAACTACCACCGAAGGTGAAAACAGCATAGAAGAGAAGAAAAAGGGGTTTACCTTAGTTACCGCTAAAGGCCCATCCCGTGTTCCGTCATGTGCAGATCCCTGTCGAACGTGCGCATGAGCGACCCTCTCTTGTCATCACATCTCACGTCAGCAGAAGAACGCGGATGGGCAGGGGTCCGGCGTGAGGGAGGGTATTATGTACGTTGGATTTTCCAAGACTACTACCAAATAGTAGGTTTTCCTATTTGGTAGGTTGGGAGGTACGTCAAACCTCCCAATTTGTTAGTAGTCTTGGCAAATCCAACGTCAAGGCTGCATAACAAATAGGAGGAGGACATCCAAGCCCAACCTACCAAAAAAAAACAATGCATAAAACAAAATTATGAATGACAAAGACACAATTTAAACAAGAGAGTTTAATAAAAGAGTGAAAAACTGAGGAGTAGCTAAAAAGAACAGTTTTAACACATGCCCGTCATTCATAGTAATGCAAAAACATAGACTTGTCTTAAACCAAAAAGGTACTGTACCCAAAATCCCTTTTCTTCCAAAACCAACAAAAACACTGAACACAAGAACAAAACACAATTTTCAATGTGGCAAAAACACTTATGTACTGGAACAATACATAATCCCAAACTTGCAATCCAGTTTTGCAAACCCGTACACCCCTCCCCCCCCCCCTTTGTCAAATAAAACAAAGGAAAAGAACGAGAGAACAGGGGGGAAGACCAGGGATCTTCACCAGAGCACCAGGAAACACGACCCCCGAGAGCAATCACCGGCCGAGGGGGTCGAACACTGGACACAGAGAGGTAGGAGGAGATGAAGGAATTGATAGAAGACCACAAAATCGCTGAGGCGATGTCAGGTAAGGATCGACGTGGCAGGAACCGGAAGGAGGCAGCAAAGGATCTGACACCGTGCGCAGAACCCCTACAAACAGGGTGACGGGCACGAACGGTCCGACAAACGTGGCTGCCCATCCGCACCTGCGAGAGCCTCCCACCTGTCCGAGGAGACACCCACACAGCATTACCCGAAGGCGGCGCCACAGACGCAACAGAGGAGTGCAAGGCTGACACCGGGCACAACACATGGCGAGGATGCCCACGCCGTAAAGCCTGGATGGCGAAAGGCTGGAAAACGGGGGCCTCCCTCCCATGCGTGTTTTTTTTTTTTTTTTTTTTTTCTATGTGATTGAGGGAGGCAAAAGGCATAACTGCCTATAGCGAGTGCCTCCCCCATAGTTGAAAGAGTGACAGGGCCAAAATCAAGGGACGTTCGAGCCAAAATGCCTGGACACACGGAGTTTGAAGCAATTTAAGTCATAGGAAGAGGGAAAGACTGATTCTGGGAGAGAGTTCCAGAGCTCGGATATTGAGTAGAAGAAAGTTTGAGAGTAACGTTTCACTCTTGGGTTGGAGAGTTGCACAGAGTAGGGGTGGGATTGAGTTGCAAGACGGGTACCACGTGCCCTACGTAAAGGAGGTGGTATGCACTGGGATAGCTCTGAGGAACACTGATTATTATAGTAGCGATAGAATAGCGAGAGAGATGCAACATTGCGGCGGAGAGAGAGAGATTGCAGAGAGTTGGTGAGTGGACGGGAGTTAATGATACGAAAGGCCTTCCTTTCAACTTTGTCTAGGAGAGCGGTGTGAGAGGAACCTCCCCACACATGTGAACAATACTCAATACAAGGGTGCACTATGCCCCTGTACAGAGCAAGAAGCTGTGCAGGGAAAAGAACCCCTAAGGCGGTTGGGCACACCCAGCTTCTGGGAGGCTGCCTTAGCAAGACTGGTATATGGTCCTTCCAAATGAGAGCAGAAGAAAAAGAGACACCAAGAATATTGAGAGAAGATGAAGGGTTGATTTTTGTATTGTTGAAGAACAAGGGATAGTCCGCTGGGAGATCCTGACGGGTAGATAGATGGAGAAATTGGGTTTTGGAAGCATTAAAGTTAACAAGGTTTTCTCTGCCCCAATTGGAAATAGTATTTAGATCAGAATTTAAGAGTTCTATGGCTTCATTACGTTTGTCGTTGAGGGATTGCTGGCTGGGGCGTTCTGAAAAACTAATGGAGTAGTGTAAGGTTGAGTCGTCTGCGTATGAATGGATGGGAATTAAGGTACAGTTAAGGAGATCATTTATAAAAATTAGAAAGAGAATAGGAGATAGGACAGAGCCCTGAGGAACACCGGAGTTTATAAGGTGAGGAAGTGAACAATGGCCGTCCACAACCGCAGCTATGGAACGGCCGGAAAGGAAATTAGAGACAAAGGCACAGATGGAGGGATAGAAACCGAAGGAGGGTAGTTTAGAAATTAACGATTTATGCCAGACTCTATCGAAGGCTTTCGATATGTCTAGTGCAATAGAAAAAGTCTCACCGAAGTCCCGAAAGGAGGATGACCAAGAGTTAGTAAGATATGAAAGAAGATCACCAGTAGAGCGGCCCTTAAGGAAGCCATACTGGCGATCTGAGAGCAGATTATGAGAAGAGAAATGCTTAAGAAATTTGGAAGCAAGAATAGTTTCAAAAACTTTAGAAAGACAAGAGATAAGAGCAATTGGACGATAGTTGGAGGGTTGAGAGCGGTCACCCTTCTTTGGGACAGGTTGAATGTGAGCAAACTTCCAGCATGAAGGGAAGACGTTAGAGGATAGACAGAGACGAAAGAGTTTGCCTAGGCAGGGAGTCAGCACGGAAGCACAGTTTTTGAGAACAACAGGAGGAACACCGTCCGGACCGTACGCCTTATTAGTGTTAAGCCCAGAGAGGGTAGAAAGTACATCTTTAGAAGAGATTAGGATATTAGGCATAAGTAAGAGAGAGGAGGGCGAGAGGGAGGAATAGCACCGGAATCATCCAAGGTGGAGTTTCTAGCAAAAGTTTGAGCGAAGAGTTAGCTTTGTCAGAGGAAGAAGTGATGGTTGTGCCATCAGAGTGGGAAAGGGGAGGGAAAGACGAGGAAGAGAAATTGTTGGAGAGGTTTTTGGCTAGATGCCAGAAAGCTTGGGAAGAGCTAGAGTTGGATAGTTCAGTGCATTTATTATTGATGAAAGAGTGTTTGGCAAGTCGAAGAACAGATTTGGCTTGATTCCGGGCAGAAACATATGAAGAATGAGAGTCTTGAGTTTTAAGGCGTCGGTACCGTTTGAATGCTTCCTCCTTATTGCGGACAGCAGTAGAACAGGCGTGAGTAAACCAAGATTTTTTAGCATTAGTCTGAGAGAAAGAGAATGGAATGTATGCTTCCATGCCCGATAGGATTACCTCGGTAATGCGTTCAGCACTCTCCGAGGGTCCTCGGCCATGGAAGCAGAAATCATTCCATGGGAAATCAAAGAAGTACTGCCGAAGAGCCTCCCAATCGGCAGCGCCAAAGTGCCACAAGCGCCGCCGGCTAGGAGGATCGGGTGGCTGTACTGGAGAGATAGGACAGGTGACAGAGATAAGTTTATGGTCGGAGGAGCCCAAGGAGAGAAAAGATCGACAGTATAAGAAGAAGGGTTAGAAGTTAGAAACAGGTCAAGAATGTTGGGCCGATCTCCGATGCGATCCGGGATACGGGTGGGTTGCTGAACTAACTGCTCTAGGTCATTTAGGATAGAAAAGACGTAGGCTTGTTCACCAGGTGGATCAGTAGTGTGAGAGGAGAGCCATTGGCGGTGGTGAACGTTGAAATCTCCTAAGATGGAGATTTCTGAGAAAGGAGAAATGGATAGAATGTGTTCCACTGTAGAGTTTAGATAGTCAAAGAATTTAGGAAAGTTGGTAGAGTTAGGGGAAAGATAGACAGCACAGAAATATTTAGTAAGAGAATGACAGGAAAGTTTGAGCCATAAAGTTGAGAATTCAGAGGAGTCGAAATCGGGAACACGAGAGCAAGTGAGTTTGTTGTGCACATATGCACAACATCCGCCTTTGGCTTTGAAACTAGGATAGAGAAAGTAGGAGGATACAGAGAAGGGGTTGCTGGATGTTGCTACAGACACCTGGGTTTCGGTGAGGAAGAGAAGATCAGGTTTGTAGGAGGAAAGATGGTGCTCAACAGAGTGAAAGTTAGAGGAAAGTCCGCGAATGTTGCAGAAATTAATAGAAAGAGTAACAGGCCGAGGTCCAGGTAATTGTGAGGGGTCGTCAGGGGATGGTCGGTCGGGTGAGGGGGCATAACAAAAGGAGGGGAGGAGGCGAACGAGACGCCATGCAAGGACGGGGAGAATCGCACACAGTCCCGGGGCCGTGACAATGCCGCTAGTGCAGACACCCGATCCCCAGTGGCCAGAGCGACAAGGAAGAGTAGACGCCCGAGCAACGGAACCGGCGTAGCGGCCCTTGTATACGTGGGTGAAGCCAGAAGGACCAGAGCCCGCCCCAGATCCCACTGTGGCGGGACCTGGCGCGGAGGCGGTCGATCCCGGAAGGCAGCCGGCAGGAAGGAATCCAGCTCCTGCGGCGGAACGACCAGCCCAGCGACGGACCCAAAGACCCCCCGGACGGCAGACAAGTGGGTACGTATAGCGTCGACTTGAAAGCGACGTGTACGGAAGAGGTGAAACAAGGAGCGTAGGACGAGGGAAGGAGAGCCAACTGGCAGGCGAGTGTCCTGTAGCCACCTAGGAAAAGACCTCCAGCGGGACCCGTAAGTCCCCCAAGGAGAAGACGGCCAGGAACGCTGCAGGAAGTCAGCCAGGGCCCGGCCGGGGACCGGGAGCCACCGTGCCTCATGAACAAGCACGATGCGAAGGCCAACGAGGTCCGCAGGTCCCCAACCTAGCTCAAGTGGAAGCCGGAGACAGGTAGAGGGACCGGACTCGGGCACCACCGCGGCAACCGGGCGTACCAAGCCCGTGCCGTCCACAGAGGCGCAAGGAGCCAGACGCAGCCGCGGTACAGCCGCAGCCTCGCGAGGACTGGGCACATCAACAGCGCGTCTGGTGGCGGAAAGATGTATATCGACCGCCACCTGTACCAGGCTACCATGAAAGCGCCCGGACCCCCCCCCGGAGCGCGAGGCCGGAGGGAGAGGGCCAGAGGCAACTGGCGCAGCACCCCCGATGCGAACAAGGCGACCTCCGGAACACCTCAGGAAGCCGCGAGGTCGGCGAACACAGTCCGTTGCATCGCCCATTCTACAAGAACGCCCTGCCCTCTCGACAGGGCGGCCGCCCACAGGGTGGCAGGCCCGGGCAGGGAGGAGGCATGCAAGGAGAAGGGGTGCCGGTCCGCGAGGAAGAACAACTCCACCGAGACCCCCAATAGAGTCAACGAGCTGGAGGACCCCCGCATTAGGAAACAGTGGACAGCTGTCTGAGTGTCCAACCCGAAGGCCACCGACTTACCCCGAAGGGCCAGCGCGTGGTCCCGCAGGAAGAACAAAGGAACCAACAGTCCGAGGGCATAGACGGGTAAGGGGAGGGAGACCCACCCATCTGCCGGGAAGTGGACTTCCCAGGTTAGATCGGGAACCTCACCCAACCTCGCTCGACGTATCTGTGTCTACCCCGACCGTCGGCGGGGGGGCGGACCAGGGCACAGCCGCAGAGAGCGCGCCCCGAGCAACCCAGCGACCGAAGCGTCTGCGAACGGTACGCGGGAGCGGCAGGAGCCGATCCATAGGGGCAACGGAAACACCGCGGTGCCCATGAGGAGGAGGCGGCGTAGCCAGAGGCTCCTAAGGGAAGGGGCAGAGTGGCCCAATGCAGCGAACCCACGAACAAGTCCCAGAGCCACCCCGGGAGGGAGACCGAGTGCAACACGGCGAAGACCTTCCACTGAAGGTGTACCGCGGCCGGCAGACCCCGGGTCACCGTAGCGCCGGACAAAACCCATGCGAGACCGACCCATGGCACGACACGCGACGGGGTCAAGCATGACTTGGGAACATCGAAGGGGAACCCTAACCGTGCGACATGGCGAATGACTGTGAGGGCGTCGCCTACGCACAGTCCTAGGGCTTCGGAAACTACCAACCAATCGGCCAAGGAAAACAGGATCTGGAGCCCGCTCCTGAGGAGTGGACCCAGAGCCCGCCCCACCAGTGCGGAGAAGATCCGCGGCGCGATGTGGAGACCGAAGGGAAGGCCGTCGAACAGGAACACACGATCGGAAGTCCGAACGGCCAAGAATCGCTGGAAGCGAGGATGGAGAGGAACTAGCCAAGATGCATCCTGGAGGGCCAGCGACACTACCCACGACAGAGGGCGCAGGGCCAGGCGTACCAGGGGTACCGGCAGCATCCGAAACCGTGTGTGCACGATGTGCCCATTGAGGGCCGACAGATCCACCACCGGTCGCATCGCGTCGCAGTTCGTCTACGGTACCAGAAAGACACGGGAGAGGAAAACCGGGTGACCGGCGGTCAACTCCCTCGACGCTACCCAGCTCGGGCATGGAAGTGAACACGTGGGCCACCCCTGAAGAGATGGGCCGGCGTCGGTGACAAGAGTGGAGAGGGGGTCTGGACGTCCACCTCCAGGTGAGACCCGTCCGCGCAACCCGCCGCCTCCAACGTCCCTCGCGGCCACCGAGGGGCGCAAGGGCGAAAACAACCCGAGGGAGCACCCGAGAGGAGGGGAGCGATCCGGTCGGCCAGGCGAGAAGGAGAACAAGGAGGCCGACCCAGAGAACCTACACATTGTGTTGACGTGGAGGTACCCCCGGTACGGGCCATGTGGGCATGAGCGCCACGTTGACCTCCTCTACCCCCCCCCAACCTCGTCGAAAAGGGCGGGCCATCCCAACCCCTGGCCGTCGCGGGGCTGACCCCGTCGAAGGGCGGCCGGAAGTGGAAGGCCGGCCAGCCCCGACACGGCGGGGATGAAAGGGGGCAAGAACAGAAGTGCGAGGCGGAACCGACGCATTTGCCTGCAACGTCCCAGTCCTGCGCCCGTGCAAGGCGGCAGCACTTCCAGCAGGACCCAAAGAGGACCGGCAGAAGGACGGGACTGAGAAGACCCCGCCGCGCGACACAGCGCGTCGGTGCGTGTCGTAAGCAGGGTCCGCAACGACACAGCGCGTCGTCGCGTGTCGGAAGCAGGGGCCGCCGACAGAGAAGCGTAGCATGCCCAAGCATCCTGCTCAAAAAACCCCGACGTATATAGCGCAGAGTACAACAAACCCTGACGAATATCCAAGGGGGCCGGCCGGCAGAACGAGGACCGTACCGTCGGGCGTTGCCGAGTTGCCGCGCACAAAACCGCTTTCAGCTCGGGAACCAAAGACACCGCGAGCCGAAGGTGGATCCGCCGAACGCGGTCCAAACCCTCGCGAAGATCGCCTGGCGCAGACGCCTCGATAAGCCGCAGGTGGTGAAGAGACGTCCGGAGGGAACCTAAAGACAAGACAATAAGTCCGTCACCCTCTGTCGCAAGGGAAAATCCTTGGCGACAGAGGGCTGATCCGGGTGAGAGAAGAACGGGGTAGCAATAGAACAAAGTTCAAGAACGGGCGCGCTTATCCAGGACCAGAATGCGCCGTCCAACCCGCCGACAGACACAAGAGGAGGTAAAAGCAGTGATGACTCCGGGGGAGGGACGGAAGGAGAGCAGTCGACGGATCGGTCGGTGAAGTCGAAGGCCTCAGCAAACCAGGCCTCCAATGGGAGAGGGAGACCGAGCAGGATGGCTAAGCCAGGCGTACCGGCGTCGCACAAACCTGTCCCATAGGAGGACAGACCCATCAACACAGCCAGGGACTGAACAGCCGGAAGGATGTCAGGGCGGCCGAAGTCTGACCAGAGCGTAGGCCTGCAGAAGGGAGGGGGACCGTAGCAGGGGTAGGTAGGGTGAGGCACTGAGGATGTGTCACCGCCAAGAAGCGCGAGAAGAGGGAGTCTTGCATCGACTCCAAGCGCCCGTCGATGCGTGACACAACCCAGCCCTGCATAGCCGACAATCGATCCGAGAGAGGCGACCTCCCCAAAGATTGGTCGGCCCGCAGGGGCGAGCGTGAGTGGGAGCGAGACCCACGACACGAACCAGCAGCGTCGCGGCCCAAGGAAGGCGAGCGACGACGGTTGTGTCGCCGGTGAGGGACTCGTCCCTGATCACGAACGGCCGAGGGGGAAACAGCACCAACCCCCTCTTCCAGCGACACGTCAGCTCCTGAGAAAGGGGACCCCGAAACCTCGCTAAACCCCACCGAGGCAAGAGGAGGGGTACCCCCCTGGCGAGACGGTAAGTGAAGGTCAGGAAGAGAAGAATGAGGAGGAGCAGGACGACGGGAGTGGGAAGGCTGGCCGGGTGAAAGGAGGCCAGAAGGAGCCGCGGGGGGAAACAGAGCAAGGATCCCCGGGGCTGAGATAACAGGGCGGCCCGACACCGAGGCGGAGGAGGGAGGGACCTCCACCGTGGGACGAGACCGTGAAGGAAGAATAGGCACTGAAGCAGGTGAAGTAGAAGGAACGACATCCAGGCGGACCCTCCTGGACAGTGTAGGAGGAGGGAGCAGAGGGCCAGCTACAGCATGAACAACCGCGCGCGGAGAGGACAACGTAAGAGGAAGTCGTCTGGGCTGGGGAAGCGGGCGGAAGGGAGTAGAGCCCCTATCCGTAGAGGCCACGGGAGGGCGCACAGGGGCAGAGCCGCTAACCCCGGCCTCAGGGCGAGAACCATGACGAGGGCGATGGGCATCGTCAAAGCGATCAGGAGGACGACGAGGGGCAGTAGAGGACGGAACACGAGGCGAGCGAGAGCGTGGACGGAGCCGGGAACCCCCCGACGATGTGACGACCGGCTGCGGGACCCAGGGGAGAGGGCCCGAGCAGGGAGAGGGCCAGGTGAACGGCCTTCAGTCGGGTCAGGGATACCCAGGGCGACGCGGATCCGGTCGGCAACAAAGGCCGGGGAACGGTGGCCCACAGTCCTAATGTGGCGGGAGACCATCGTCCACACCGACGGAAGGGAAGCAGAGGAACCAGGGCTATGGTGCACCACATCCACCAGGGCCAGACACGGGCCACACAGAGCAGGGAGGTAGGCCGTAGAGGACACACAGTGCGTGTGGCGCAAGCAGGACTTGTGGCTCACCAAGCACGGGGAGCTACAACCATGGCGAAAGCAAGGCAGCCTACCTGCACTGGAAGAACACACACCATAATCAGCACGTCGAAGGAGTAAGTGGAGAGAATGTCCAAGAAGAACCAGGGAAGGAGCATGGGGAAACAGGAACACACATGCAAACAGGGATCCGTACTCACCCCAAACCGGGAGCACAGAGGTAGGTGAGTAGAGCGGGCGAGGTGGAAGAGCACTAGCTGAACCAGCAAAGATGGAGAAAGTGTTAACCACCACTCAACAGCTTACATGCAGGGCCTATAACACCAGTAAAGTGCACACACCAAATAGTATCAGGCAACAAGATGACATAAAAAAGGTCAATAGTGAAAGCCAACTATTACCGCAAATTTGCGGGCCAATGGAGGCATAACCGTACCGACACCACCCTCCCGCAATTTTGCGGACCCCTCCAGCGATCTCCGTAAATTTGCGGGGAGCCGAATTGTCCCAGAGGACCGAATCGAGCTCCCGCAAATTTGCGGGACCGGCCGAGATGGTCCGGCGCCGAAAAAAGCGAGAGGAGCGTCTAGGGAATACCAAAAAAGGCCACAAAAATGCGTCATCTCCTTATGAACTCCAAGCAATGATGGCCATCAAGCTGAGCAGTGTCTTCCTTGAATTTATCCTGACTCAACCAGTAAAGGGAGAGGCAAGGAAGACACACCAGGGGAGAGGAGGCACATCCCCCAGGAACCACCCAACCCACAGAGATAGAGCAAAGCCCATGAGGAGAAGTGGCAGGGAGGGTGGTTTCGCACAAACAGGGGCCCCCGTGGGGTACCCCTGGATTGGGCAAAAGACTATGAAAGGATGGAGGTGAAACAGGAAGAGAAAACAAAAACCAGTAAATGAAACTGGTGAGAAAAAGGGTGGCCTAGCCGTGAGCAGAGAATGTGTCAGGGGCGAAAAACCCTGTGGTGTGAAGGAGGAGCCCCCGTGGGGTACCCCTGGAGTATCACGAACCACCTGTCGCCCAGGCCCTTGAGACACAGTGAAGGACTCGAAAGGGGGGACTCGGGAATAACGCTAATAATGCGGCCGACACAAACTTTACAAACAGCACCGCCACCAACGAAATCTCAGATTGTTTACCAACGGTACACCTAGGCTATGAAAAAATGAAAACTCATAGGGGCATAGCAATTCCTGAATGAGAAAACGAGCTAGGCTAAATTAAGCTAAAAGCTAAACTATGCCCAGACTAACAGGAAAAAAGAATATGAAAAGAGAAAGAATGAAAAACATATACGAGGAACGCCAGGCGCCCCCGTACCTTCGGTAGGCTATTTCCACACGCGTCTCCATTATACACACTTAGGAGCCCATTTACGTGTGCCCTAGATCACGTAACATCTGTCTAACAAAAAAGAAGGCCAGATAAGCCGAAACGAACCGAAACAGGGTGAATTAAAGGAGCACAACAAAAGCGACTTCATTCAATGGAGCGCGTGAAAAAATGATGACAAGAGAGGGTCGCTCATGCGCACGTTCGACAGGGATCTGCACATGACGGAACACGGGATGGGCCTTAAGCGGTAACTAAGGTAAACCCCTTTTTCTTCTCTTCTATGCTTTTTTCACCTTCGGTGGTAGTTTTGGTTAATGTACAACGTCTCCTAGAGCAAGATAAGGAGTAGACTCTAGACGTTTTCTTTTTAACCGCGGTTGGAATGACGACATAGCAGTCAAAATAGACAAGTCGTCATTGCAATTAGGTTAATAGCCTTGACGTTGGATTTGCCAAGACTACTAACAAATCTTTAGTTCCACTCTTAGTGGTCTCATCTCGCCCTTCTTATATTTTCCTAACCTTCTCACCTCCTCCAATTCTTTTACCCATCCATAACCCTCGTCTAAGTAATCCAGTATCCCCTTGACTTTCACAACATCCCTTTCCTTTCTTACCTTCATATCTGCCAGGTGCTCTTCCACATCTCCAAAGATTACTACACACTTACCTCTATCTGTTGTCTCTCTCACTACCTTCTCTTTCTTCTTTAAAACTTGCACTACATTTTTTCAAACTCTTTCTTTTCCTTTTCTCTCTCTTCCTTCTGCTCCTTCACAATTTCTTCAAGGGCTACCATCGTGGCACTCTCTACCCTTGTCCACTAATTTTTTACCTCACTAATTCCTTTTACTTCCTCACTCAGGTGGCCCTCATATTCCTTAAGCTGAGCCTTGAGTGCCACATTTTCCGCCGCTAACTCGTCTACTCTGGCCATCACTGCCTCTAGGCTGTCACTTACTGGCCTAGGCCTATCCACCCCGCTAGTAACGCCACACATATCGGACAAAACTTCTACTTTAGCCCCTAACTCCTTCCTCCAATTTTCCATCACTCCCCTCCATCTCACAAGACCCATCAATTGTTTTTTCATACTTGCCAACTGATCATCCTTGTCCTCGGTGATAAAGCCTTCAAATTCGTATTCCTCCTCATCCCCAGCTAGGCTTTCACGCCTTCCCGCCATCGCGAGGTGGTCGTCTGCCAGCCTAAAAACAACAATCGCCCCACTATCCCATCTCACTCCAGGAACTGTTTTACTTAATCCATATTTTCAATTACTTGGAATATCCAATTACATCTGAATTCTCATAAAAACACCTAATTACTTATGAAATGCACATATAAATTTCTGGGACAACACTTAGACACTCCTATCAACTTCACACAAGGTAACTCATTATCGGAGAGCAGTTGCGAGGTGTTGACAGCTCGGAGGTGAGAAAGAACAGGGGCGCTTCGTCGGTCCACTTGGGACACGCGCGCCATGTGTTTTTGTTTTTGTTTCTGCGCCTTAGCTTTGCTATAACCTAGTTATTTAGGAGGCTATATATCCACAGAGCCATGTTACTAGCCATCATTATGATGGAGCAGCATTTTTTGCTTTTATAGCAGACGTGCTGGAATAAGAGTTGTCCCACGTGGTGGGGAACTTTCTAGAATCCGAGTTTGCGGTTTTCCCCTCTGGCTTGGGGCGCCATGCGTGCTGCTGCTGCTGTGTCTTCTTGGGAGGTAAGGGTGTATTATTCGTCGATATATTTACCTTGAGCCTCGTGGCCAGCCTCATTAGGGGTATTCTTAGTAGGCTAGGGGTTATTATTAATTGCTTAATTATTAATATGTTTTAGCCCTAAGATGTGACCTTCGCTTTCATGTAGTGTTATTATACATGTTGGGAAGGTGTCAGGAGACATTCTGACTTATGTGGGTAGTTTTGGGGGGTAGTTGCCTTGCCCGGACAAGTCAATACTCTTAAAAAGCTTGGTGTTTCCCTCCGGCGATCTTTACCGGGTATTGATGCCAGAGGCTCGCCTTGCAGGCGGGCGAGGAATAGATTCAAGGAACCCGGCGTGGTCTGGAGTACCACTAGACTCCCGGCGGAAGTGCTAATTCCTAAGGGGGGTCATTTCGGCCCAGCCGAAAGAACTTACCTATACAGATAGCCTCACGCGGCATGACATGACTTTGAATCTGTCCGGTGGAAAAGTCCAGTGGGGTAATTAACTATCACTCAGGTCCTTGTAGACGATTCGTTAGTTAATAAATATCCGAAAGGGATTATCTTAAAGTATGGGTCAGTGACACTTAGTCACAGGTAAGCAGTTCAAAACGCAAAAGGATCTCTGAGGTCTTTTCGAAGACAAGTGTGAAGGAAGATTAGAGTAGCGGTGTGGCTACAGCTAATTTTCTGGCGCATTTGGGGGTATAATGATGTGTAAATGTCTCGGTTTATCCTTATGAGCATTGATTCCTGGAAATCTTCTTTCCAGATCACAACACATCTGTTGGGGCACCGGACACCAGGGTGAGGGGCTGATCCCGGTGGGGGGGGGTCGTTAAGTCATGCCCTTAGTCACGTTATGCTCTACCCCAACTTGCTCTAATATTCCGGTCTTTTACCATAAACTATGTGTAAATTGCGTAAAGTGCCTCGATAGGTCCAGGGGAGTCTGGGTTTCTAAGAGGTGTGGTGTATGCACAGACCTGAGGAATGTATTAATAAATCAAAGAGACCAATCTTGTCTAGTTGCATTACAAGAAGTTAAAAACACTTTTAATTCTTATTCAAAAGACATTGCTCATAAAGCCCTCCACTGTGATGAAGAGGCTCTTTGGGACCAGTTAGTAATTAAATCGCCAGTTATTAAAACTTCCCCTTCTCGGTCCAGCTCTTAAGTAAAACCTAAGCCCAAAATTCTCTCTAAAGAAATAGTGAGCAGCAGTGACAATAGTGACTCAAGTAGGGCAACCGCCCCCCGGCCGCCCTATGAGAGCGTGATCTACGTCACCGCAAGAGGACCGTTCCAGGTCCCGGTCGAGATCGCCGCTCAAGCGGACCTCCAAGTCATCCACAGAGACGTCTAGATCGCTCAAGAGGCGGAAAACTGACGCGGCGACGTCTAGTGACAAACAGTCAGGGGGGAAGGATCATAAACATTCCCATAAGGAGGCGATGTGCTCGCAGCCTCGGCAATCGCCGGGGTCGCGTCCACCGCCCTCCGCCTCTACCTCTACCATGCTTAACGTCCATTCTGGCAGTTCCGAGGTAGGGACAGAGGAAGCTGAGTCAACTTCCAGGGACGGGTCTAGTGACAGATATGTGGAACCTAATGTGAATTTTGCTATCCCAAAGATAGATACAACACTTAGTCGGGCTCCTATAGTGTCTCAAAAAGTTCTTGCGGAACAGTATAGAGGGTACACAGTGAGTGAGGCACATGTCTATGACACAGGTTCACAATTCATTCAGAGTTCTCAGTTTATCCCTGATTTACAGACTAGAGTAGAGCATGGCCGCAGTGTGGGGAGACACCCTGAAGCCGTGCGAACAGAACCCTTGAACCAATACTCGGCGGATAATTGGGAGGTTTGACGTACCTCCCAACCTACCAAATAGGAAAACCTACTATTTGGTAGTAGTCTTGGAAAATCCAACGTCAAGGCTATTAACCTAATTGCAATGACGACTTGTCTATTTTGACTGCTATGTCGTCATTCCAACCGCGGTTAAAAAGAAAACGTCTAGAGTCTACTCCTTATCTTGCTCTAGGAGACGTTGTACATTAACCAAAACTACCACCGAAGGTGAAAAAAGCATAGAAGAGAAGAAAAAGGGGTTTACCTTAGTTACCGCTTAAGGCCCATCCCGTGTTCCGTCATGTGCAGATCCCTGTCGAACGTGCGCATGAGCGACCCTCTCTTGTCATCACATCTCACGTCAGCAGAAGAACGCGGATGGGCAGGGGTCCGGCGTGAGGGAGGGTATTATGTACGTTGGATTTTCCAAGACTACTACCAAATAGTAGGTTTTCCTATTTGGTAGGTTGGGAGGTACGTCAAACCTCCCAATTTGTTAGTAGTCTTGGCAAATCCAACGTCAAGGCTGCATAACAAATAGGAGGAGGACATCCAAGCCCAACCTACCAAAAAAAACAATGCATAAAACAAAATTATGAATGACAAAGACACAATTTAAACAAGAGAGTTTAATAAAAGAGTGAAAAACTGAGGAGTAGCTAAAAAGAACAGTTTTAACACATGCCCGTCATTCATAATAATGCAAAAACATAGACTTGTCTGAAACCAAAAAGGTACTGTACCCAAAATCCCTTTTCTTCAAAAACCAACAAAAACACTGAACACAAGAACAAAACACAATTTTCAATGTGGCAAAAACACTTATATACTGGAACAATACATAATCCCAAACTTGCAATCCAGTGTTGCAAACCCGTACACCCCCCCCCCCCCCTTTGTCAAATAAAACAAAGGAAAAGAACGAGGGACAAGGGGGGAAGACCAGGGATCTTCGCCAGAGCACCAGGAAACACGACCCCCGAGAGCAAGCACCGGCCGAGGGGGTCGAACACTGGACACGGAGAGGTAGGAGGAGATGAAGGAATTGATAGAAGACCACAAAACCGCCGAGGCGATGGCAGGTAAGGATCGACGTGGCAGGAACCGGAAGGAGGCAGCAAAGGATCTGACATCGTGCGCAGAACCCCTACAAACAGGGTGACGGGCACGAACGGTCCGACAAACGTGGCGGCCCATCTGCACCTGCGAGAGCCTCCCACCTGTCCGAGGAGACACCCACACAGCAGTACCCGAAGGCGGCGCCACAGACGCAACAGAGGAGTGCAAGGCAGACACCGGGCACAACACATGGCGAGGATGCCCACGCCGTACAGCCTGGACGGCGAAAGGCTGGAAAACGGGGGCCTCCCTCCCATGCGTTGTAACAAAAGGAGGGGAGGAGGCGAACGAGACGCCATGCAAGGACGGGGAGAATCGCACGCAGTCCCGGGGCCGTGACAATGCCGCTAGTGCAGACACCCGATCCCCAGTGGCCAGAGCGACAAGGAAGAGTGGACGCCCGAGCAACGGAACCGGCGTAGCGACCCGTGTATACGTGGGTGAAGCCAGAAGGACCAGAGCCCGCCCCAGATCCCACTGCGGAGGGACCTGGCGCGGAGGCGGTCTATCCCGGAAGGCAGCCGTCAGGAAGGAATCCAGCTCCTGTGGCAGAACGACCAGCCCAGCGACGGACCCTAAGACCCCCCGGACGGCAGACAAGGGGGTACGTATAGCGTCGACTTGAAAGTGACGTGTACGGAAGAGGTGAAACAAGGAGCGTAGGACGAGGGAAGGAGAGCCAACTGGCAGGCGAGTGGCCTGTAGCCATCTAGTAAAAGACCTCCAGCGGGACCCGTAAGTCCCCCAAGGAGAAGACGGCCAGGAATGCTGCACGAAGTCAGTCAGGGCCCGGCCGGGGACCGGGAGCCACCGTGCCTCATGAACAAGCACGATGCGAAGGCCAACGAGGTCCGCAGGTCCCCAACCTAGCCCAAGTGGAAGCCGGAGACAGGTAGAGGGACCGGACTTGGGCACCACCGCGGCAACCGGGCGTACCAAGCCCGTGCCGGCCACAGAGGCGTGAGGAGCCAGACGCAGCCGTGGTACAGCCGCAGCCTCGCGAGGACTGGGCACATCAACAGCGCGTCTGGTGGCGGAAAGACGTATATCGACCGCCACCTGTACCAGGCTACCATGAAAGCGTCGGGACCCCCCCCCGGAGCGCGAGGCCGGAGGGAGAGGTCCAGAGGCAACTGGCGCGGCACTCCCGATGCGAACAAGGCGACCTCCGGAACACCTCAGGAAGCCGCGAGGTCGGCGAACACAGTCCGTTTCATCGCCCATTCTACAAGAACACCCTGCCCTCTCGACAGGGCGGCCGCCCACAGGGTGGCAGGCCCGGGCAGGGAGGAGGCATGCAAGGAGAAGGGGTGTCGGTCCGCGAGGAAGAACAACTCCACCGAGACCCCCAATAGAGTCAACGACCTGGAGGACCCCCGCATTAGGAAACAGTGGACAGCTTGTCTGAGTGTCCAACCCGAAGGTCACCGACTTACCCCGAAGGGCCAGCGCGTGGTCCCGCAGGAAGAACAAAGGAACCAACAGTCCGAGGGCATAGACGGGTAAGTGGAGGGAGACCCACCCATCTGCCGGGAAGTGGACGTCCCAGGTTCGATCGGGAAGCTCACCCAACCTCGCTCGACGTATCTGTGGCTACCCAGACCGTCGGCGGAGGGGCGGTCCAGGGCACAGCCGCAGAGAGTGAGCCCCGAGCAAGCCAGCGACCGAAGCATCTGCGAACGGTACGCGGGAGCGGCAGGAGCCGATCCATAGGGCCAACGGAAACACCGCGGCGCCCATGAGGAGGAGGCGGCGTAGCCAGAGGCTCCCTAAGGGAAGGGGCAGAGCGGCCCAATGCAGCGAACCCACGAACGAGTCCCAGAGCCACCCCGGGAGGGAGACCGAGTGCAACACGGCGAAGACCTTCCACCGAAGGTGCACCGCGGCCGGCAGACCCCGGGTCACCGTAGCGCCGGACAAAACCCATGCGAGACCGACCCATGGCACGACACGCAACAGGGTCAAGCGTGACTTGGGAACATCGAAGGGGAACCCTAACCGTGCGATGTTGCGAACGACTGTGAGGGCGTCGCCAATGCCCAGTCCTAGGGCTTCGGAAACTACCAACCAATCGGCCAAGGAAAACAGGATCTGGAGCCCGCTCCTGAGGAGAGGACCCAGAGCCTGCCCCACCAGTGCGGAGAAGATCCGCGGCGCGATGTGGAGACCGAAGGGAAGGCCGTCGAACAGGAACACACGATCGGAAGTCCGAACGGCCAAGAATCGCTGGAAGCGAGGATGGAGAGGAACGAGCCAAGACGCATCCTGGAGGGCCAGCGACACTACCCACGACAGAGGGCGCAGGGCCAGGCGTACCAGGGGCACCGGCAGCATCCGAAACCGTGTGTGCACGATGTGCCCGTTGAGGGCCGACAGATCCACCACCGGTCGCATAGCGTCGCAGTTCGGCGACGGTACCAGAAAGACACGGGAGAGGAAAACCGGGTGACCGGCGGTCAACTCCCTCGACTCTACCCAGCTCGGGCATGGAAGTGAACACGTGGGCCACCTCTGAAGAGATGGGCCGGCGTCGGTGACAAGAGCGAAGTGGGGGTCTGGACGTCCACCTCCAGGTGAGACCCCTCCGCGCAACCCGCCGCCCCCAACGTCCCTCGTGGCCACCGAGGGGCGCAAGGGCGAAAACAACCCGAGGGAGCACCCGAGAGCAGGGGAGCGACCCGGTCGGCCAGGCGAGAAGGAGAACAAGGAGGCCGACCCAGAGAACCTACACATTGTGTTGACGTGGAGGTACCCCCGGTACGGGCCGTGCGGGCATGAGCGCCACGTTGACCTCCTCTACCCCCCCCCAACCTCGTCGAAAAGGGCGGGCCACCCCAACCCCAGGCCGTCGCGGGGCTGACCCCGTCGAAGGGCGGCCGGAAGTGGAAGGCCGGCCAGCCCCGACATGGCGGGTATGAAAGGGGCAAGAACAGAAGTGCGAGGCGGAACCGACGCACTGGCCTGCAAAGTCCCAGTCCTGCGCCCGTGCAAGGCGGCAGCACTTGCAGCAGCACCCCGAAGAGGACCGGCAGAAGGAACGGGACTGAGAAGACCCCGCGCGCGACACAGCGCGTCGGTGCGTGACGTAAGCAGGGTCCGCAACGACACAGCGCGTCGTCGCGTGTCGGAAGCAGGGGCCGCCGACAGAGAAGCGTAGCATTTCCAAGCATCCTGCTTAAAAAAAACCGACGTATATAGCGCAGAGGACAACAAACCCTGACGAATATCCAAGGGTGCCGGCCAGCAGAACGAGGACCGTACCGTGGGGCGTTGCCGAGTTGCCGCGCACAAAACCGCCTTCAGCCTGGGAACCAAAGACACCGCGAGCCGAAGGTGGATCCGCTGAACGCGGTCCAAACCCTCGCGAAGATCGCCTGGCACAGACGCCTCGAAAAGCCGCAGGTGGTGAACAGACGTCTGGAGGGAACCTAAAGACAAGACAATAAGTCCGTCACCCTCTGTCGCAAGGGAAAAACTTTGGCGACAGAGGGCTGATCCGGGTGAGAGAAGAACGGGGTAGCAATAGAACAAAGTTCAAGAACGGGCGCGCTTATCCAGGACGAGAACGCGCCGTCCAACCCGCCGACAGACACAAGAGGAGGCAAAATCAGTGATGACTCCGGGAGAGGGACTGAAGGAGAGCCGTCGACGGATCGGTGTGAGAAGTCGAAGGCCTCAGCAAACCAGGCCTCCAATGGGAGAGGGTGACCGAGCATGACGGCTAAGCCAGGCATACCGGCGTCGCACAAACCTGTCCCATAGGAGGACAGACCTGTCAACACAGCCAGGGACTGAACAGCCGGAAGGATGTCAGGGCGGCTGAAGTCTGACCAGAGCGTAGGCCTGCAGAAGGGAGGGGGACCGTAGCAGGGGTAGGTAGGGTGAGGCGCTGAGGGTGAGTCACCGCCAAGAAGCGCGAGAAGAGGGAGTCTTGCATCGACTCCAAGCGCCCGTCGATGCGTGACACAACCCAGCCCTGCATAGCCGACAATCGATCCGAGAGAGGCGACCCCCCCCCCCAAGATTGGTCGGCCCGCAGGGGCGAGCGTGAACGGGAGCGAGACCCACGACACGAACCAGCAGCGTCGCGGCCCAAGGAAGGCGAGCGACGACGGTTGTGTCGCCGTTGAGGGACTCGTCCCCGATCACGAACGGCCTAGGGGGAAACAGCACCAACCCCCTCTTCCAGCGACACGTCAGCTCATGAGAAAGGGGACCCCGAAACCTCGCGAAACCCCACCGAGGCAAGAGGAGGGGTACCCCCCTGGCGAGACGGTAAGTGAAGGTCTGGAAGAGAAGAATGAGGAGGAGCAGGATGACGGGAGTGGGAAGGCTGGCCGGGTGAAAGGAGGCCAGAAGGAGCCGCGGGGGGAAACAGAGCAAGGATCCCCGGGGCTGAGATAACAGGGCCGCCCGACACCGAGGCAGAGGAGGGAGGGACCTCCACCGTGGGACAAGACCGTGAAGGAAGAATAGGCACTGAAGCAGGTGAAGTAGGAGAAGCAACGACATCCAGGCGGACCCTCCCGGACAGTGTAGGAGGAGGGAGCAGAGGGCCAGCTACAGCATGAACAACCGCGCGCGGAGAGGACAACGTAAGAGGAAGTCGTCTGGGCTGGGGAAGCGGGCGGAAGGGAGTAGAGCCCCTATCCGTAGAGGCACAGGGGCAGAGCCGCTAACCCCGGCCTCAGGGCGAGAACCATGACGTGGGCGATGCGCGTCGTCAAGGCGATCAGGAGGACGACGAGGGGCAGTAGAGGACGGACGACGAGGCGAGCGAGAGCGTGGACGGAGCTGGGGAACCCCCCGACGATGGGACGACCGGCTGCGGGACCCAGGGGAGAGGGCCCGAGCAGGGAGAGGGCCAGGTGAACGGCCTTCAGTCGGGTCAGGGATACCCAGGGCGACGCGGATCCGGTCGGCAACAAAGGCCGGGGAACGGTGGCCCACAGTCCTAATGTGGCGGGAGACCATCGTCCACACCGACGGAAGGGAAGCAGAGGCCACAGCCGCCGCCGAGGAACTAGGGCCATGGAGCAGCACAACCACCAGGGCCAGACACGTGCCACACAGAGCAGGGAGGTAGGCCGTAGAGGACACACAGAGCGAGTGGCGCAAGCAGGACTTGTGGCTCTCCAAGCACGGGGAGCGATCACCAAGGCGAAAGCAAGGCAGCCTACCTGCACTAGAAGAACACACACCATAATCAGCACGTCGAAGGAGTAAGTGGAGAGAATGTCCAAGAAGAACCAGGGAAGGAGCATGGGGAAACAGGAACACACATGCAAACAGGTATCCGTACTCACCCTAAACTGGGAGCACAGAGGTAGGTGAGGAGGGCGGCCGAGGCGGAAGAGCACTAGCAGAACATGCAAAGATGGAGAAAGTGTTAACCACCACTCAACATCTTACATGCAGGGCCTATAACACCAGTAAAGTGCATACACCAATATACTATCAGGCAACAAGATGACATAAAAAAAGTCAATAGTGAAAGCCAACTATTACCGCAAATTTGCGGGCCAATGGAGGCATAACCGTACCGACACCACCCTCCCGCAATTTTGCGGGACCCCCCAACGATCTCCGCAAATTTGCGGGGAGCCGAAACGTCCCAGAGGACCGAATCGAGCTCCCGCAAATTTGCGGGACCGGCCGAGATGGTCCGGCGCCGAAAAAAGCGAGAGGAGCGTCTAGGGAATACCAAAAAAGGCCACAAAAATGGGTCATCTCCTTATGAACTCCAAGCAATGACGGCCATCAAGCTGAGCAGTGTCTTCCTTGAATTTATCCTGACTCAACCGGTAAAGGGAGAGGCAAGGAAGACACACCAGGGGAGAGGAGGCACATCCCCCAGGAACCACCCAACCCACAGAGATAGAGCAAGCCCATGAGGAGAAGTGGCAGGGAGGGTGGTTTCGCACAAACAGGGGCCCCCGTGGGGTACCCCTGGATTGGGCAAAAGACTATGAAAGGATGGAGGTGAAACAGGAAGAGAAAACAAAAACCAGTAAATGAAACTGGTGAGAAAAAGGGTGGCCTAGCCGTGAGCAGAGAATGTGTCAGGGGCGAAAAACCCTGTGGTGTGAAGGAGGGGCCCCCGTGGGGTACCCCTGGAGTATCACGAACCACCTGTCGCCCAGGCCCTTGAGACACAGTGAAGGACTCGAAAGGGGGGACTCGGGAATAACGCTAATAATGCGGCCGACACAAACTATACAAACAGCACCGCCACCAACGAAATCTCAGATTGTTTACCAACGGTACACCTAGGCTATGAAAAAATGAAAACTCATAGGGGCATAGCAATTCCTGAATGAGAAAACGAGCTAGGCTAAATTAAGCTAAAAGCTAAACTATGCCCAGAATAACAGGAAAAAAGAATATGAAAAGAGAAAGAATTAAAAACATATACGAGGAACGCCAGGCGCCCCCGTACCTTCGGTAGGCTATTTCCACACGCGTCTCCATTATACACACTTAGGAGCCCATGTACGTGTGCCCTAGATCACGTAACATCTGTCTAACAAAAAAGAAGGCCAGATAAGCCGAAACGAACCTAAACAGGGTGAATTAAAGGAGCACAACAAAAGCAACTTCATTCAATGGAGCGCGTGAACAAATTATGACAAGAGAGGGTCGCTCATGCGCACGTTCGACAGGGATCTGCACATGACGGAACACGGGATGGGCCTTAAGCGGTAACTAAGGTAAACCCCTTTTTCTTCTCTTCTATGCTTTTTTCACCTTCGGTGGTAGTTTTGGTTAATGTACAACGTCTCCTAGAGCAAGATAAGGAGTAGACTCTAGACGTTTTCTTTTTAACCGCGGTTGGAATGACGACATAGCAGTCAAAATAGACAAGTCGTCATTGCAATTAGGTTAATAGCCTTGACGTTGGATTTGCCAAGACTACTAACAAATAAATATAACGAACAGTAGTGGTCCCAACACAGATCCCTGAGGTACCCCACTTGTAATTTCCCTCCACCCCGAGCCTATTCCATTCACCAGTACCCTCTGTCTCCGATCTTTCAGAAAGGCTTCTATCCATTTCACACATTTCTCTCCTATACTATAGCTTCTAACTTTCTCTATTAACCTTTTATGTGGGACCTTATCGAAGGCCTTCATAAAATCGCAAAATACCACGTCTATAACATCACCATCCTCCAGAATTTGCATCCAATCATCTACCACCTTAATTAGCTGTAGTACCGTCGACCTCCCCGGCAAGAATCCGAACTGTCTCTCACTGAAAAGTTGGTTTGATTTCATATGCTCCATTATTCCTTCTCTAATTACCGTTTCCACCGTACACTACCTGGCCATACTAGGTCAGGGATGGAAGAGGGAATATTGTCAATATTGTCACTACCTCTATTTGTTAGTAGTCTTGGCAAATCCAACGTCAAGGCTATTAACCTAATTGCAATGACGACTTGTCTATTTTGACTGCTATGTCGTCATTCCAACCGCGGTTAAAAAGAAAACGTCTAGAGTCTACTCCTTATCTTGCTCTAGGAGACGTTGTACATTAACCAAAACTACCACCGAAGGTGAAAAAAGCATAGAAGAGAAGAAAAAGGGGTTTACCTTAGTTACCGCTTAAGGCCCATCCCGTGTTCCGTCATGTGCAGATCCCTGTCGAACGTGCGCATGAGCGACCCTCTCTTGTCATAATTTTTTCACGCGCTCCATTGAATGAAGTTGCTTTTGTTGTGCTCCTTTAATTCACCCTGTTTTGGTTCGTTTCGGCTTATCTGGCCTTCTTTTTTGTTAGACAGATGTTACGTGATCTAGGGCACACGTAAATGGGCTCCTAAGTGTGTATAATGGAGACGCGTGTGGAAATAGCCTACCGAAGGTACGGTGGCGCCTGGCGTTCCTCGTATATGTTTTTCATTCTTTCTCTTTTCATATTCTTTTTTCCTGTTAGTCTGGGCATAGTTTAGCTTTTAGCTTAATTTAGCCTAGCTCGTTTCTCATTCAGGAATTGCTATGCCCCTATGAGTTTTCATTTTTTCATAGCCTAGGTGTACCGTTGGTAAACAATCTGAGATTTCGTTGGTGGCGGTGCTGTTTGTAGAGTTTGTGTCGGCCGCATTATTAGCGTTATTCCCGAGTCCCCCCTTTCGAGTCCTTCACTGTGTCTCAAGGGCCTGGGCGACAGGTGGTTCGTGATACTCCAGGGGTACCCCACGGGGGCCCCTCTTTCACACCACAGGGTTTTTCGCCCCCGACACATTCTCTGCTCACGGCTAGGCCACCCTTTTTCTCACCAGTTTCATTTACTGGTTTTTGTTTTCTCTTCCTGTTTCACCTCCATCCTTTCATAGTCTTTTGCCCAATCCAGGGGTACCTCACGGGGGCCCCTGTTTGTGCGAAACCACCCTCCCTGCCACTTCTCCTCATGGGCTTTGCTCTATCTCTGTGGGTTGGGTGGTTCCTGGGGGATGTGCCTCCTCTCCCCTGGTGTGTCTTCCTTGCCTCTCCCTTTACCGGTTGAGTCAGGATAAATTCAAGGAAGACACTGCTCAGCTTGATGGCCATCATTGCTTGGAGTTCATAAGGAGATGACGCATTTTTTGTGGCCTTTTTTGGTATTCCCTAGACGCTCCTCTCGCTTTTTTCGGCGCCGGACCATCTCGGCCGGTCCCGCAAATTTGCGGGAGCTCGATTCGGTCCTCTGGGACGTTTCGGCTCCCCGCAAATTTGCGGAGATCGTTGGGGGGTCCCGCAAAATTGCGGGAGGGTGGTGTCGGTACGGTTATGCCTCCATTGGCCCGCAAATTTGCGGTAATAGTTGGCTTTCACTATTGACTTTTTTTTATGTCATCTTGTTGCCTGATACTATATTGGTGTATGCACTTTACTGGTGTTATAGGCCCTGCATGTAAGATGTTGAGTGGTGGTTAACACTTTCTCCATCTTTGCATGTTCTGCTAGTGCTCTTCCGCCTCGGCCGCCCTCCTCACCTACCTCTGTGCTCCCAGTTTAGGGTGAGTACGGATACCTGTTTGCATGTGTGTTCCTGTTTCCCCATGCTCCTTCCCTGGTTCTTCTTGGACATTCTCTCCTCTTACTCCTTCGACGTGCTGATTATGGTGTGTGTTCTTCTAGTGCAGGTAGGCTGCCTTGCTTTCGCCTTGGTTGTCGCTCCCCGTGCTTGGAGAGCCACAAGTCCTGCTTGCGCCACTCGCTCTGTGTGTCCTCTACGGCCTACCTCCCTGCTCTGTGTGGCAGGTGTCTGGCCCTTGTGGATGTGCTGCACCATGGCCCTGGTTCCTCGGCGGCGGCTGTGGCCTCTGCTTCCCTTCCGTCGGTGTGGACGATGGTCTCCCGCCACATTAGGACTGTGGGCCACCGTTCCCCGGCCTTTGTTGCCGACCGGATCCGCATCGCCCTGGGTATCTCTGACCCGACTGAAGGCCGTTCACCTGGCCCTCTCCCTGCTCGGGCCCTCTCCCCTGGGTCCCGCAGCCGGTCGTCCCATCGTCGGGGGGTTCCCCAGCTCCGTCCACGCTCTCGCTCGCCTCGTCGTCCGTCCTCTACTGCCCCTCGTCGTCCTCCTGATCGCCTTGACGACGCCCATCGCCCTCGTCATGGTTCTCGCCCTGAGGCCGGGGTTAGCGGCTCTGCCCCTGTGCGCCCTCCCCTGGCCTCTACGGATAGGGGCTCTACTCCCTTCCGCCCGCTTCCCCAGCCCAGACGACTTCCTCTTACGTTGTCCTCTCCGCGCGCGGTTGATGATGCTGTAGCTGGCCCTCTGCTCCCTCCTCCTACACTGTACAGGAGGGTCCGCCTGGATGTCGTTGCTTCTCCTACTTCACCTGCTTCAGTGCCTATTCTTCCTTCATGGTCTCGTCCCACGGTGGTGGTCCCTCCCTCCTCCGCCTCGGTGTCGGGCCGCCCTGTTATCTCAGCCCCGGGGATCCTTGCTCTGTTTCCCCCCGCGGCTCCTTCTGGCCTCCTTTCACCCGGCCAGCCTTCCCACTCCCGTCGTCCTGCTCCTCCTCATTCTTCTCTTCCTGACCTTCACTTACCGTCTCGCCAGGGGGGTACCCCTCCTCTTGCCTCGGTGGGGTTTCGCGAGGTTTCGGGGTCCCCTTTCTCAGGAGCTGACGTGTCGCTGGAAGAGGGGAATGGTGCTGTTTCCCCCTCGGCCGTTCGTGATCGGGGACGAGTCCCTCAACGGCGACACAACCGTCGTCGCTCGCCTTCCTTGGGCCGCGACGCTGCTGGTTCGTGTCGTGGGTCTCGCTCCCGCTCACGCTCGCCCCTGCGGGCCGACCAATCTGGGGGGGGGGGTCGCCTCTCTCGGATCGATTGTCGGCTATGCAGGGCTGAGTTGTGTCACGCTTCGACGGGCGCTTGGAGTCGATGGAAGACTCCCTCTTCTCGCCCTTCTTGGCGGTGACTCACCCTCAGCGCCTCACCCTACCTACCCCTGCTACGGTCCCCCTCCCTTCTGCAGGCCTACGCTCTGGTCAGACTTCAGCCGCCCTGACATCCTTCCGGCTGTTCAGTCCCTGGCTGTGTTGACGGGTCTGTCCTCCTATGGGACAGGTTTGTGCGACGCCGGTACGCCTGGCTTAGCCATCATGCTCGGTCACCCTCTCCCTTTGGAGGCCTGGTTTGCTGAGGCCTTCGACTTCACACACCGATCCGTCGACGGCTCTCCTTCAGTCCCTCCCCCGGAGTCATCACTGATTTTGCCTCCTCTTGTGTCTGTCGGCGGGTTGGACGGCGCGTTCTGGTCCTGGATGAGCGCGCCCGTTCTTGAACTTTGTTCTATTGCTACCCCGTTCTTCTCTCAACCGGATCAGCCCTCTGTCGCCAAGGTTTTTCCCTTGCGACAGTGGGTGACGGACTTATTGTCTTGTCTTTAGGTTCCCTCCAGACGTCTGTTCACCACCTGCGGCTTTTCGAGGCGTCTGCGCCAGGCGATCTTCGCGAGGGTTTGGACCGCGTTCAGCGGGTCCACCTTCGGCTCGCGGTGTCTTTGGTTCCCGAGCTGAAGGCGGTTTTGTGCGCGGCAACTCGGCAACGCCCGACGGTACGGTCCTCGTTCTGCTGGCCGGCCCCCTTGGATATTCGTCAGGGTTTGTTGTACTCTGCGCTATATACGTCGGGGTTTTTTAAGCAGGATGCTTGGGAATGCTACGCTTCTCTGTCGGCGGCCCCTGCTTCCTACACGCGACGCCGCGCTGTGTCGTTGCGGACCCTGCTTACGTCACGCACCGACGCGCTGTGCCGCGCGCGGGGTCTTCTCAGTCCCGTCCTTCTGCCGGTCCTCTTCGGGGTGCTGCTGCAAGTGCTGCCGCCTTGCACGGGCGCAGGACTGGGACGTTGCAGGCCAGTGCGTCGGTTCCGCCTCGCACTTCTGTTCTTGCCCCTTTCATCCCCTCCGTGTCGGGGCTGGCCGGCCTTCCATTTCCGGCCGCCCTTCGACGGGGTCAGCCCCGCGCCGGCCTGGGGTTTGGGTGGCCCGCCCTTTTCGATGAGGTGGAGGGGGGGGGGATAGAGGAGGTCAACGTGGCGCTCATGCCCGCACGGCCCGTACCGGGGGTACCTCCACGTCAACACAATGTGTAGTTCTCTGGGTCGGCCTCCTTGTTCTCCTTCTCGCCTGGCAGACCGGGTCGCTCCCCTCCTCTCGGGTGCTCCCTCGGGTTGTTTTCGCCCTTGCGCCCCTCGGTAGCCGCGAGGGACGTTGGGGGCGGCGGGTTGCGCGGAGGGGTCTCACCTGGAGGTGGACGTCCAGACCCCCACTCCGCTCTTGTCACCGACGCCGGCCCATCTCTTCAGAGGTGGCCTACGTGTTCACTTCCATGCCCGAGCTGGGTAGCGTCGAGGGAGTTGACCGCCGGTCACCCGGTTTTCCTCTCCCGTGTCTTTCTGGTACCGTCGACGTACTGCGACGCGTTGCGACCGGTGGTGGATCTGTCGGCCCTCAACGGGCACATCGTGCACACACGGTTTCGGATGCTGCCGGTACCCCTGGTACGCCTGGCCCTGTGCCCTCTGTCGTGGGTAGTGTCGCTGGCCCTCCAGGATGCGTCTTGGCTCGTTCCTCTCCATCCTCGCTTCCAGCGATTCTTGGCCGTTCGGACTACCGATCGTGTGTTCCTGTTCGACGGCCTTCCCTTCGGTCTCCACATCGCGCCGCAGATCTTCTCCGCACTGGTGGGGCAGGCTCTGGGTCCTCTCCTCAGGAGCGGGCTCCAGATCCTGTTTTCCTTGGCCGATTGGTTGGTAGTTTCCGACGCCCTAGGACTGTGCATTGGCGACGCCCTCACAGTCGTTCGCAACATCGCACGGTTAGGGTTCCCCTTCGATGTTCCCAAGTCACGCTTGACCCCGTCGCGTGTCGTGCCATGGGTCGGTCTCGCATGGGTTTTGTCCGGCGCTACGGTGACCCGGGGTCTGCCGGCCGCGGTGCACCTTCGGTGGACGGTCTTCGCCGTGTTGCACTCGGTCTCCCTCCCGGGGTGGCTCTGGGACTCGTTCGTGGTTTCGCTGCATTGGGCCGCTCTGCCCCTTCCCTTAGGGAGCCTCTGGCTACGCCGCCTCCTCCTCATGGGCACCGCGGTGTTTCCGTTGCCCCTATGGATCGGCTCCTGCCGCTCCCGCGTACCGTTCGCAGACGCTTCGGTCGCTGGGTTGCTCGGGGCTCGCTCTCTGCGGCTGTGCCCTGGACCGCCTCCCCCGCCGACGGTCGGGGTAGCCACAGATACGTCGAGCGAGGTTGGGTAAGGTTCCCGATCGAACCTGGGACGTCCACTTCCCGGCAGATGGGTGGGTCTCCCTCCTCTTACCCGTCTATGCCCTCGGACTGTTGGTTCCTTTGTTCTTCCTGCGGGACCACGCGCTGGCCCTTCGGGGTAAGTCGGTGGCCTTCGGGTTGGACACTCAGACAAGCTGTCCCCTGTTTCCTTATGCGGGGGTCCTCCAGGTCGTTGACTCTATTGGGGGTCTCGGTGGAGTTGTTCTTCCTCGCGGACCGACACCCCTTCTCCTTGCATGCCTCCTCCCTGCCCGGGCCTGCCACCCTGTGGGCGGCCGCCCTGTCGAAAGGGCAGGGCGTTCTTGTAGAATGGGGGATGAAACGGACTGTGTTCGCCGACCTCGCGGCTTCCTGAGGTGTTCCGGAGGTCGCCTTGTTCGCATCGGGGGTGCCGCGCCAGTTGCCTCTGGACCTCTCCCTCCGGCCTTGCGCTCCGGGGAGGGTCCGGACGCTTTCATGGAAGCCTGGTACAGGTGGCGGTCGATATACGTCTTTCCGCCACCAGACGCGCTGTTGATGTGCCCAGTCCTCGCGAAGCTGCGGCTGTACCACGGCTGCGTCTGGCTCCTCGCGCCTCTGTGGCCGGCACGGACTTGGTCCGCCCGGTTGCCGCGGTGGTGCCCGAGTCCGGTCTCTCTACCTGTCTCCGGCTTCCACTTGGGCTAGGTTGGGGACCTGCGGACCTCGTTGGCCTTCGCATCGTGCTTGTTCATGAGGCACGGTGGCTCCCAGTCCCCGGCCGGGCCCTGACTGACTTCCTGCAGCGTTCCTGGCCGTCTTCTCCTTGGGGGACTTACGGGTCCCGCTGGAGGTCTTTTACTAGGTGGCTACAGGCCACTCGCCTGCCAGTTGGCTCTCCTTCCCTCGTCCTACGCTCCTTGTTTCACCTCTTCCGTACACGTCGCTTTCCAGTCGACGCTATACGTACCCACTTGTCTGCCGTCCGGGGGGTCTTTGGGTCCGTCGCTGGGCTGGTCGTTCCGCCACAGGAGCTGGATTCCTTCCTGACGGCTGCCTTCCAGGATCGACCGCCTCCGCGCCAGGTCCCTTCGCAGTGGGATCTGGGGCGGGCTCTGGTCCTTCTGGCTTCACCCACGTATACAAAGGCCGCTAGGCCGGTTCCGTTGCTCGGGGGTCCACTCTTACTTGTCGCTCTGGCCACTGGGGATCGGGTGTCTACACTCGCGGCATTGTCACGGCCCCGGGACTGCGTGCGATTCTCCCCGTCCTTGCATGGCGTCTCGTTCGCCTCCTCCCCTCCTTTTGTTACCACGCATGGGAGGGAGGCCCCCGTTTTACAGCCTTTCGCCGTCCAGGCTTTACGTCGTGGGCATCCTCGCCATGTGTTGTGCCCGGTGTCAGCCTTGCACTCCTCTGTTGCGTCTGTGGCGCCGCCTTCGGGTACTGCTGTGTGGGTGTCTCCTCGGACAGGTGGGAGGCTCTCGCAGGTGCAGATGGGCCGCCACGTTTGTCGGACCGTTCGTGCCCGTCACCCTGTTTGTAGGGGTTCTGCGCACGATGTCAGATCCTTTGCTGCCTCCTTCCGGTTCCTGCCACGTCGATCCTTCCCTGCCATCGCCTCACCGGTTTTGTGGTCTTCTATCAATTCCTTCATCTCCTCCTACCTCTCCGTGTCCTGTGTTCGACCCCCTCGGCCGGTGATTGCTCTCGGGGGTCGATTTTCCTGGTGCTCTGGCGAAGATCCCTGGTCTTCCCCCCCTTGTCCCTCGTTCTTTTCCTTTGTTTTATTTGACAAAGGGGGGGGGGGGGGGGTGTACGGGTTTGCAACACTGGATTGCAAGTTTGGGATTATGTATTGTTCCAGTACATAAGTGTTTTTGCCACATTGAAAATTGTGTTTAGTTCTTGTGTTCAGTGTTTTTGTTGGTTTTTGAAGAAAAGGGATTTTGGGTACAGTACCTTTTTGGTTTCAGACAAGTCTATGTTTTTGCATTACTATGAATGACGGGCATGTGTTAAAACTGTTCTTTTTAGCTACTCCTCAGTTTTTCACTCTTTTATTAAACTCTCTTGTTTAAATTGTGTCTTTGTCATTCGTAATTTTGTTTTATGCATTGTTTTTTTTGGTAGGTTGGGCTTGGATGTCCTCCTCCTATTTGTTATGCAGCCTTGACGTTGGATTTGCCAAGACTACTAACAAATTGGGAGGTTTGACGTACCTCCCAACCTACCAAATAGGAAAACCTACTATTTGGTAGTAGTCTTGGAAAATCCAACGTACATAATACCCTCCTTCACGCCGGACCCCTGCCCATCCGCGTTCTTCTGCTGACGTGAGATGTGATGACAAGAGAGGGTCGCTCATGCGCACGTTCGACAGGGATCTGCACATGACGGAACACGGGATGGGCCTTAAGCGGTAACTAAGGTAAACCCCTTTTTCTTCTCTTCTATGCTTTTTTCACCTTCGGTGGTAGTTTTGGTTAATGTACAACGTCTCCTAGAGCAAGATAAGGAGTAGACTCTAGATGTTTTCTTTTTAACCGCGGTTGGAATGACGACATAGCAGTCAAAATAGACAAGTCGTCATTGCAATTAGGTTAATAGCCTTGACGTTGGATTTTCCAAGACTACTACCAAATAGTAGGTATTCCTATTTGGTAGGTTGGGAGTACCTCCCAAATCAACGACTTACCTGAAGTTATAACTAATGGAAGTGACATTATAGGTTTGACTCCTGTAAGGAGATCAAGAAAACCTAATATTTAGTAGTGGCCCCGTAATGATTGACGAACATGCCTATTACATAAGGCATCCTCTTCAAACACTAATCCGCCGTAGTTTGAATCTACCGCGCAGAGCATTTAAAATCTGAGGAGCCTTCATCATGAGCGCACGCGACCTCACTCATGGCTTCAGTCATTATGAATTGGGTTCTCACTACGAAAAAACTTCGTAAACAATAAAAACAAAAACAAACTAAGAATAACTATCCAATAAGCTTTCCATCATATCGTGGATGTACTTGTGTGGATCTTTGACCAGACGCTGATTCAGGCATCATTCTTCCTTCACTGACATATCAAGTAAACCAAAATCCTTAATACATCAACGAATGGGAAGGGGATGGTCGGGAGGGCCCCAGTCGTCAATGATTACGGGGCCACTACTAAATATTAGGTTTTCTTTATCTCCTTACAGGAGTCAAACCTATAATTTATTAGTGGCCCCTCCATCATTGACGAACATGCCTGATTTCTAAGACTGGAGGGGGACATTCGTAATCATATCATAACTCTAGAAAAGCAGATAATCAAACAACCACATAATATTCTTACTTCGAAAATATATTTAAACATATATATACAAAAAAGGGGTTCAAGCAGGTGCGTGCTTCAAAGAAGCCTGCTTGACAAAAAAGGGTAACTCTGGAGATTCTGTGAACAGATCTGTAGTTACAAAGGCACCCCACTCAACGAGTGGTGACAAAATTAACAAGTTATAAGTTTACATGTGCACATAATAAACCCCATAATCTTCGTGGAAATGTTTTACAAACGATCTCCACTGTTTAAACTAAATTGCTTTCACAGCTAAAACTACTATAACAACACTGTTGTTTGTACTAACATTGTACTAGCACAATTTCTCGCCCTGAATAGAACAGAGAAATTTTCATATCACATTATCCATAATTTGTCTCACAGCTCTTACATTCCGGCGTGGTCTAGGGTGTCCCATGTTACACTGACTGCACCCCCCCCTCCCCCTCCTTTTCCCCTTGAAAGTAAACAAAAGTGACTGAAGGGCCACCTAGACCCTCTGCCTTAAAGCTATACATGGTAAGGAAGGTTTGTCTAGAGCAACTGACAAGTATCTAGTCAAAAACGTATGATTAGACGCCCACAACAGTGTGGACGAAATATCTTCAACTGAAAAGTTCTTCAAGAAACGTAAAGAGGCTGCCCATTTGCGTAAATCGTGGGCCCTACCCACAACGCCGGGATTACTCTCTTTAATGACTTCGACCAGAAGAGAAGCTAACCTCCGTTTCAGTAAGCGTTTGCCCGTACTTGCTACCCATAAAGCACCTTGGGGGTTTAGAGGAGCTACTCTCAAATATTTGGTTAGAGCTTGCACTGGACATAGATTATGGTGCACCTTTCCCCTTTTTAACGCCGGCACAGTGAACTCAGAAAACACGTGTGCACTGTGCTCATTCTTGGCTACAAATCCCGGGGAAGGTGCAATGTGAATACATTCATTAAGTCTACCAAACCTAAGGCAATTAGGTGTGTTGCTCATCGCCGCCAGCTCAGACACTCTGTTCCCGGTGGCCAAAGCCAAAAGGAATACAGCCTTTTTTAAGAGTAATTCAAAATCTGCAGTATTTTGGTACAGACGAGAGTGAAGTAAAGACAATGCCTTGTCCAGAGACCAAGTGGGCATGAGCTGACGGGGAGGTGGGCGGAGTTTAAAACATGCTCTCATAAAACCTGTTTCCTCCGCCACCGGTATGGAGAGACCTGTAAGGTCTAAAAAGGGCACTCTAATCGCAGTTAAGTAATTTTTTAACGTTACCACAGATAAACGTTTCTGCTCAAACAGATAATTCAAATAATTAAATACTAACGCCACTGAGGGCACAGTCTGTTCTGTTCTAATGATCCAAGAAGTAAAGGCTTGCCAATGTGATTGATACTGTCGTTTCGTAGACTGAGTATATTGATTGATTAATTTATTGGTCACATCTCTACCATGGTGCTAGCCACTTGGCCTCCTGAATGTCCATAATGCAAAAGTCAGCGAGGTCGCTAGGTTGCCAATCGTGTCTAAGTGGAAATACTCGACCGGGAGCGACACCGGGCGCGAGCACCAGGCCTCAATTGCTGGTACCATAACTGCGCCGGCCACAGGGGCGCGATTAGCGAGACTAAGCCTCGATAATCTCGTAGTTTGTTCACTACGTGGCACATTAGTGACGCGTCTGGCGGCGGAAACAGATAGATGGAGCTCCATCTGTTCCAGTCTGTCACTAGGGCGTCTGGCCCCCCTGCCGGCGTTTCCGTCCGGCGGGTGAGGTATAGAGGGAGTTTGTGAGTCCCCTCGGATGCAAACAGATCCACTTGTGGATGGTAGAGCTCTGCAATCATTAGGTTGAAAATGGGTTGCTTGAGCTCCCATTCTACTGTCGTGCTCTGTCTCCGGGACAGAGCGTCTGCCCAGACGTTTGCTACGCCTGGGAGATAAGATGCGTGAAGATAAATGTCTAGCCTGTTGGCTAGAGTAAAAATCTCTTCCGACACGTTTAGCAACTTCCTTGATCTCGTTGACCCCTGTTTCTGAATACAGTGAACTGCATTCAGATTGTCCATTCTGAAGGCCACCGACTTGCCCCGTAAAGAAGAGCCGTGAGCCTGAAGGAAATACAAGGGGACTAGTAATTCTTTGACATTGATGTGGGAGATTTCTAAGTGGGACCAAAGCCCCTGACCCTGGTGCCCCTGGTTTGACTGAAATCCCCAACCTATCGTGCCTGACGCATCCGTGTCTACCCATACCGTTGGCGGAGGAGAGGTCCATGACATTACTGAGTGCAGCGTTTCCCTCTTCGCCCAGACCGCTAGTAAGGTGTGGATTAATTTTGGGATGGGCCATAATTTTCCCGCCGGTAAGAGTGGGAAATATTTGTTGCCTTCCAATATTAACCGTTTTACTTTCAACCGGCCCAACATTACAGTTAGTTGAATCCAGTTGAGAGAGCCGACCAGAGACTCCCAGACCCTCCGTGTCGTAGTCAGACTGTGAAGAAACATGAACAGTTTCCTGCGAAACCTGTTGCGATTGTCCACACTCTGACTCAGAGTGAGAGCAGCTGTGTCCCAAACCAGCCCTATCCACTGAATTACTCGTGAGGGGACAAGGTTTGACTTTACCAGATTTACCTTGAACCCTAGAGCTTTGACATGAGTTAAAAGTATGTTGACATGTTTGATGCATAATTGCTCTGTCTCTGCCACCACCAGCCAGTCGTCTAGGTACCACAGAACTCTGATTCCTTGCTTTAACAACGGCATCAGGGCTTGCCGGACTAATTTCGTGAATAGTCGAGGTGCCAGGTTCAAACCGAATGGCATCCTCTGAAAAACAAAATTTTGGTGCCTGATCCGTAAGGCCAGAAACCTTTGAAATCTTTTGTTGACCGATACGTGCCAATAAGCGTCTGTCAGGTCTAGGGAACACATCCAACCTCCCGTCGGAAGTGTTAGCCTGATTTGGTGTACTGTTAACATTCGGAATGACTCGTTGTGAATGTGAAGGTTCAGATAAGACAGGTCGACGACCGGTCTCATCTGAACACTGTTCCTTTTGGGAACCAAAAAGAGCTTGGACGTGAATACAGGGTAATTTGGGGGGACCGGGATGATGACATTCTTGGCAATCATTTCCTGGACCAGTGACTCCACCTCTAAAGAAAGAAAATTCGCCGTTGTCGGCTGACGTAAGCGAGGTCGCCGGAGCCACTGCCAAGTGATGCCCTTGCGTGCCACCATCCGTGCCCAAGTGTTTACCGGCCATGCTTTGTGACACGTTCGGAACGACCCAGTTAGCAGACCAGGGTTCGCCGGCTGTACTACCCTCGGATCCGCCGGCCTTACGACTGGCACCGGGAGTGAGAGAGACCTTAGTTTTTTTATGGTGGTGGAGTTGGCGGTGGTGGACGCTTTGCCGGCTGGCTGGCGTTGGCAGAAGACGGGCCCTGACTGGCTTATTATACCCGCGTCCTTTCTGACCTGAAAACCTACCCTGTCTATGTCTGAACTGACCTTGAGTGGAGGAGGACTTAGGTGGAAGAAAGGGCTTAGATACCCCCGGCTGAGCTTTAGCGACTGGCCTGGATTTGGGGAAGTTAAAGGCAGGTTTCTTAGAAGGGGTTGGACCGTGTTTAACGGCCTGAGCCATATTAAAAACCGTTCGCCACACTTCAGGGGACATTAAAGAGGGAGTGAGCACTGGTGACATGACCACCTGATTCGCAATGCGATCAGGCAGTTTTCGGACTAAGGATATTCTAAGATCTTGTCTCGCTCGAACCGCCTCAAGCAAGGCAGTGCGTACGTCACCTAATGATTGGATTGACGACTGAAGAAGCAGTCGCCGGGACAATTCAACTGAACGTCTGGCATCCGCGTCTGCGATTGCCTGAGTGGACCTTGAGCAAAGACTTAGCTACCTGTTGAGACATTATGTATTGAGAGAACAGGCGAAAAGCTTTCCCCGTAACCTAAATTCACGGTCTAGGTGAGTTGGGGTAGGGGTAGTGAAAGGGTCTTTTAGCTCACAAAGATTAATTTTAGGGGCAGCTAAGAAAGCAAACAAAGCTGAAGGGACTCCGCCGGCAGAACACACTGGCATAGAGAACCAAGAATGAGTATCTTGAGGGATCTGGTGGGAAGTTTTGGAAGTAAATGTGGTCGCAAAGTTTTGAGCCTCTGTCTCCCATTCCAACCAAGGTCCTGGACCCAACTGCCCCACCTTCAAGACTGGATTAGCTGCCGCGTCTGTGACGGTTTGCAAATCGAGTTCTGGAGTGAGAGCTGACAGTGTCTTAATGTCATTAAACCCATCATGCTTAGACCAGTCAGAAAACAATCTTGAAGCTGAGGCAGGGGGTAAAGCAGGCTTAGCAGTATAAACAAAATAGTCCTGGTGATAATAACTAGGTATAGCCTTGATGTTGACATCTAGCACATTCCCCAAAGTATCCAAGGCCCTTAATTTCTTAGATTTATTGCCCTGGATGACCCACTCACGCGGCACTGGGAGCTCCCCTGACAAGGTAGGTTGGGCTAGTTCTGGTTTAGTGGGGGTCAAAAGGACCCATGACTCGTCTGGTCCGTAAAGCAAGGGCATAGCTACCTTTTTGAGAGGCGCTCTGTCTAGAGGGGGCGGATTGATATCCGTTATAACCCTTACATTCGAAGTGGTCAATGCCGCCGTAGCAGGCCTAGTAACCACCGATGGTGACATAGAGGGGGGGTGAGGGATCTGAGTCAAAGCAATAGAAGTCATCAGAGGCCGTACCGTAGAGCTTGTCGTGGGAGCTCCCAAGTCCACTGTGTGAGTTTCCTGCTGTTGGCCAAAAAATCTAGATAAAGCATTACCAAGTAGCCCATCAATTTCCTGTGCAGTGACAAATTGATTCGATGATGTACTCACTGGTGAATCATTAAGATCTTGTGCGGCATCGAAGCCTGAACCTGACTCTTGCCCTTCCATATCCGATATCATCGAAACCTCGTCTTTGTCATCCAGTTCCTCCTGAGAAGATCCCGCCGAAGCTGGGGTACCATCTTGTTGCCAAGATAAGTTAGGAATAGAGGAAGGGATCGCCGCGTCCCGGTGGACGTCAGCCACTGTGTGAATAGTTTGAGCCGGAAGTGGGTGGTCAGGCCCCGGACGAGAATATCGCCAAACACCTAGGCCTTGGCCTATACTCCCATGGGAGTCTGAAACACTCTCAACCACTGAGCCCTCTGAACCCTCCAACTCCAGGGTTAAAATGTTAATGGGTAAATCATCTTTAGGTACAGGTACTACACTGGACCCTTGAGACTGAACACAAACTCTGTCTGGGGTAGAGGTATGACGAGAAGCACTAGAAACAGGTGAGTGTCGGTAGGCCTTTCTATCATGGGAATCCTTTTTTGAAGATTTATGGTTGCGGTGTGACCGTGAACTACTCTTTGATTTGGAGGATTTATCGCCGTGACCCCTGGTGGAACTTTCTGTCTTACTCCGCTTACTCGATGGTGAAGAGGCAAGACTGGGTGGCTGGTGTCTAAGGGGTGACCTAGACCTAGATCTCGCCCGAGACGAGGAGACTGCCGCCGGGGGTGTAGGCTCACGTTGACGTTTCGAAGTAGCAGGGGCAGGAGATGACACAGAACCCTGTCCAGTCTCCGCCGGCTTATGACTAGTTACTCGAGAGGAACGTTTATTAGGGGGAGGGTGCTCAAGAAGAAGCCTATCCCAAAGAGGGACGTTGTCACATTGAAGTGACTTATGAGCCACAATCGTAGTATACGCTGACATTTGTTGCCGAACTTCCCGTAAGGCGACCGCTCCGGTCTTATCATTATCTTGGAGGACTTTGACACTTAGTTGGGAGCAAAAGGAACAGTTGCGCATCACCCACAGACCTCTTGAACGGTCTAGACATTTAACACACCTGATACAAAGAGTGTGCGCAAAAAGAGGGACACCGGCACAGGTTGGATTAATGCATAAAGCAAAAACTGGGGCAAAGGTAGCCATGACAGAGACTGGTGGGAACTTACTGCAGGGTCTGTATTGGTCTGCCGGGGCCCAGCCCTGGAAAAAAGGAAAATTTCCAGGAATTAATGCTCATAAGGTTAACCCAAAATGATCGCATACAAGTGTTCATAACCCGCCGGATAACGAGACGTAATCTCACAATGATTACAGCTCGTTACGCGGCGGGGTTCTATAAAGATATCCGAATATCTAGACATGTCTTTAAGAAAGTTTTAAGAATACCCTCTGACATAATATAAAAGACCAGTATGGCGTTTATAAAGTCTTTCTGGCGGTGACTGTTACAAGATTCAATTTTGAAAACAACCCCCCACAAAGACGCCGGCCCCTGAATTATCTAGCAGATTAACACAGGGCAGGCTGATACGAGACCTGACTTCTAATGAATTGTCACATAGATCGCCGTATGGTGAAGGCGGCGATACATAGCCGTATCTCTCAATTAATTGGGTAATAATAATAATAATAATAATAATAATTCTTTATTCCAGACACATAAGATAGATACAGTATAAATACAGTACGACCTTATGGTCCATATCACATACACTTCTCGTCAGAGCACAGATAATAATTATACACAAAGATATATTAATAAAGAAACAATAAAATAAAATATACAGTAGGCCTATTTACAGAATAGAGCACATATCACATTTTGTTACAATATAACACAGATAGGCTAACTAAGGCTATTGCTCAATGTTGGTTAACACCTATTGCACAGATCATTGCTCATAGTTCAATTAGACATATATTACATTACATACTATGTGTGCAGCAGCTTCTGCCAGTGAGATATAATACAGGATTCATAGATATGATCACTAGACTAAAGAGCTACAATCAGCGTGTTACTGGAGGATTGCAGTCGCTGCGAAAAGCTGTACACCAGTCTCCTGATGACAGCCCGACAGCACTGCACATCCAACAGTGTGCACACCATACTAGTGCTTTCATATTTAGAGAGACCAATGAACATCTTGAGCATATTATGATAGGATGTACACAGACCATTTATGGTGGCTCTCTTATACTTCCACCACAAATGGGCCGTGTACATAGAGGAACAATATGTCCGGAACAAAGTGACTTTAGTTTCCCAATTACACATGTGGAATTTTCTCAAGATGGTGTTACCACGTAAATATAGCTGTCTGCGCTGACGCCGATATCTGCATCATCTGAGCAATCGTTTGAGATAATGTGTCCCAGGTATTTTATTTTGTTTACTTCTTGAATAATTTGATTATTGAGTGAGAAATTTGGCAGTTTACTTTTATACAGTAATTTTGATCTAAATATAAGAACAGCACTTTTCAGTGGGTTGAATTTAACACAATGTTTACTACCAAAAGATTCACATATATCAAGAAGTTTGCTCAGACCCGCAGAAGACGGTGCAATAATGACCAGATCATCAGCATACATGAGATGGTTGATGATTTTATTCCCACCATAACTAGCTTGAATTGTAAATTCCGTATTTCCCCCTCCCAGGAGCACCCGCCGGGTGTGGCCAATTTATAAAAAATACGTTAACCCTAATTGAGCCTTCGATCGCCGTAAGAGTGAGGGCGGCGATACATATAGTATCACTAAAATGGACCGGTTAACTAAACTGAATTACCAATTCGTTCATCCCACCTTAACAAGGTACACCCGCCGGGTGAGATCTGATATCTTAAACGTTAACCCCATAAGTTCCGATCCCCACTTCTTTGTAAAAGATCGCCGGGGAGGAAAGCCCACAACAACAGCTAGGGTTTTTCCTTTGGTTTGTAAAACCGGGTAGAAAAACTACATAACATATGTCCGCATGAACAATGTTAGATGGGTACCACCAATCCGCCGGGAATCAAAGGGAGCCTGAAACAGGCACCAACACAGAGACGCAGTCTTGGAGAGCCACAGACACCAACTCGCCGGGGACACCAGCCTGTTTTGAAACCACGCGTGGCCAAACACGGCTCACGGCCGGAGTTTTCATGGTGAAACCGAGAAAACCCCGCCGGAAAGTAACCCACCCCGAACAGACACCATCTGAACGCACATAGGACCCGAGAGATAGCCAAAGCACGACTAACCTAGGGACCACAAATATAATCCGTGGAATTAGCCAATACACAACTAAACCAGGAAACAAACATAGTCCGTGGAATTAGCCAATACACAACTAAACCCGGATACACATGACACAGTAGGACATATTTATAAAATAAATCAATAACACTTGTACATGTGGCAAAGCTACGAGCGGCTGGCTAGGCCTAAGCAAACGGCACAAGAAATGTTGAGATATAAACAAAAAGCTCTGGAAATATAACAACAGGAACCACCGCCAACACACCACTGTAGCAAAAACTTCCGACCAAGGGAAGACCGACTCGGGACCCAGAAAAAACTTCACTAAGTGAAGAAAAATACGCTGGGAACGTCAGCAAAGCAACGCTACCTCATCAGAAAGATAAAAGGCAGCAGAAATAACGCGTAATGAAAGCCGCCTGCATCACAAGCTAACTCAACTGTGAAAAAGTTCACATGTCCACAACAGGACCACGAGGGTACATCCGAAATAGATGCCCCAAACACACGACCCAAAATACACTGCACTGCGGGCAACCAGCCCAGGACACTCCTGCTACGCATATCCTAACCTTACTCGATACATCCCGGAGTAAACAAATGAGAAAAAACTCACTAGGGACGCAGCAAATGCGGAACCAGCGGAGCGTGGAGAGACACGTCCGGGCCAGCTGATCGCAGAGCAGAGAAGGAAGAATGACGCCTGAATCAGCGTCTGGTCAAAGATCCACACAAGTACATCCACGATATGATGGAAAGCTTATTGGATAGTTATTCTTATTTTCTTTTTGTTTTTATTGTTTACGAAGTGTTTTCGTAGTGAGAACCCAATTCATAATGACTGAAGCCATGAGTGAGGTCGCGTGCGCTAATGATGAAGGCTCCTCAGATTTTAAATGCTCTGCGCGGTAGATTCAAACTTCGGCGGATTAGTGTTTGAAGAGGATGCCTTATGTAATAGGCATGTTCGTCAATGATGGAGGGGCCACTAATAAATATACCTGTTTGCGGATGACACTAAGCTGTATAGAAGAGTGAGGAGTAAGGAAGATGTGGGTTTGCTTCAAGGAGATGTGGAGGGCATGAAGGGATGGTCTGAACATTGGTTAATGCCTTTTCATCCAAAAAAATGTAAGTACTGTACATGCAGATTGGGACAAGCAAGATAGACAAGGTAGGATACAGTATGTATGAAGCGATGGAGGAAGTGAATGCAGAAAAGGATATAGGAGTAGTGATAGACAATAAGTTAAATTTCTCAGAACATTTAGCGGAAAAGATAAACAAAGCCAATAGAATTGTAGGGCTGATAAGGAGGACATTTGTGTCACTTGACGAAGAAATATTCAGGAATCTCTATACAGCGCTGGTTAGGCCGCACCTAGAATATGCGAACCAGGTGTGGGCTCCATATATGGTAAAGGATATAGAAGCAGTGGAGAAAGTGCAGAGGAGAGCTAGTGAGCTAGTACCAACGTTGAAGAACGCGGGCTATGAGCAAAGGTTGAGGACACTGGGACTTCCGACACTGGCATATAGGAGAAAGAGAGGGGATATGATAGAGACTTTTAAGATAGTGTCAGGAAAGTATGATGAGGATGTGTGTGAAGCTATCTTCTTGATGCGGGAGGGAACAAGAACGAGAGGACACTCTAAGAAAATTTACAAAGAAAGAAATAGGCTTGAAAAGGCAAAGAACTCCTTTTGTGATAGAGTGGTAAATGAGTGGAACGCACTGCCCCAGTATGTAGTCGATTCCGAATCAATAAGGAAGTTTGAAAGTAATCTTGATAAAGCATGGGGAAGACAAGATTTGAAGTTTGATTATAAAGCAAAAATACAGAATAGTAAAAATGTTGCGTCTGCTGCCGCCGCCGCCAACACCATGAACGACCGCAGTAGTACAAGTACTGGCACTGAGCTGGATACACAGGCTTAGTTTGCCTTTTTCCAGAGGATCTACTGTAAGAAACTGTAAGAAGTTAACATCTGAATCCCGGCAACAACCAGAAGAGATGGAGGTTACAAGGCAAGAGCCGGAGGACTTAGAACAGTTATCTTTAGCTCAACCTGAGCCAGTTGAGGAAGGGTCAGAGGTAGTGTCTGAGTTATCTAAGGGTTCCCAGAAACAGTATTTCACCAGGGAGGATCTAGATTACATTCTCCATAATATGATGCAACAATATAATGTACCACCTAAGTCACAGGAAACTCCCACAGCCGTACCGGGAGCTCCTCCGATTGGGTCTGTTGTGCGGCCATTAGTGCCAACCAGAGTCGTTGTTCCATCTAGTATACCACCCTCCCTACCTAACGTAACTCAACCTACTACTTATGCTAGTAGTACTCACAGTCCGGCGTTAACTACCACTAATATGCGTGTGATTACGAACATTAATCCCCCTCCTTTAGATAAGGTTCCGATAAAGAAAAACCCTATGCCTTTACTTTACGGTCCCGATTGCTCATGGGTGACTATCATGGCACAAAATCCAGCCATAGCACAAACGACAATCGCGTGGGAGCTCCCAGTCCCGAGTGAGTGGGTAATCCAGATGAATAAAAGCAGAAAATTAAGGGCAAAAGACACACAGGGTCATATTTTGGATGTAGCTGTCAAATCCATCCCCAATGTTTATTCCTATGAGTATTTCGTGTATTCCCCCACCCCGGCTATCCCTCCTGCCTCCTCTGCCCGACTATTTGCAGATTGGTCCAAGACTGACGGCATGAATGACATAAAAGTCCTAGCCATGCTCACGCCGGAACTGGATACGCTTCCGGTGACCGACCAGTCCGGCAATCCAGTCCTGCAGGTGGGGCAGGTAGGTTCAGGCCCTTGGGTGGACTGGGAAATTTAGGCGTAACAGTTTCTGGCGACAATAACGTCAAAATCCTCCCACCAAATACCTCAAGAGAATCATAGTTGGTTCTCGTTGCCTATCACAAAAGCCGGAGTTCCCCCTGCTCTTTTTTTATTATCTGCCCGCCCCTAAATTAGCTTTATGGGACCTACAGGAGCCCTTTTCAACGCCTCCTCCGGGACATCTGGACAGAGATTTTAAATTGAGACATAAAGCTTTCAGGCTCTTCTCCCAGTTCTTGTTAAGTCATCAAATAGCCCAGTCCCTCAATAGAACGATAGATGCTATTAATGACACAGATGTTAGGAAATCCACAGACTTATCCCGCCGGCTCCTACTACAGAACTCTATTCAATCTCTGGGCGACGTCAGGATAGCCTTGTTGGAGGTTGTCCGCCCACGTCAGGACCTACGGGTCTACCTGGTGAGAAAATTACCGGAAGATATTGGTCTCCGGGTAATCCTTTCACCAGTGTTGACGCCCTCTTTACTTTGCCCCAACACTTGGAAAACAGTCTTCAATATGGTAGATACTGTCAAGCAGGGTGCTTCCCAGGCTAGGAAAGATCACTTTAAGAAACCTTATTCCAAGCCCAAGAGCAGTGCTAAACCTCAACCTAGTGGATCTAAGCCCTTTCAGAACCATAAGTCCCCTCCAGCACAAGGAAGTACCCAGCCCAATTATCAGCAGGGTAAACAATCAGGTAAATGGCGCAAGAATCAACCAAAACAAAGATCAGGTCATTGATCGACATCTGCCAAACCTAGTCAACCGTCAAACCCTACCCCACCACCATAAAAAAACTAGTCATATCACAAACTCTCTCACTCCCGGGGCCTGTCGTGGGCGAGTTGGATCCGAGGGTAGTTCATCATCATCATCAAATCTGACGCCACGCTTCCAGAGGAAGCGCCCCAAAAGGGATGGCCATGGCAGAAACTGCCTCCAGGCCCCCAGACATGCCCCGACTGACCCACTCCACAGTGCCATTTCCATTAAGTAGATTATAACCATGAACACTGAAGGAGCAGACCAAGAGCAGTCGCTCACCCGGATGGCAGTTGCACCACCACTGTTTTGTTATTTTATTTACCCCAGTGGGACCCTGTCTGGAAGAATACCAAGCACAGGAATTTTCTGGAAATAGGAACCAGTGGTCCACTGGTCCAGAGGCTGATTGCACCACCAAAGTGGCGGGCGGTGGGGTCGCCGCATCTCTACGCCGAGGGTAGTTACGCCGGACAAGCCCAGTCAACGAACTGGGTCATTTCGGGCGTGTCACCTGGCTTGGCCCCGGCGTACTTGGGCAAGGACAGTGGTACGCAAGCCACCTGGCGGTGGCTCCGGCGACCTCGTTTATGTCAACCACTAGAAATAAATCATGTGTCTTTAGAGGTGGAGTCACTAGTCCAGGAAATGATCACCAAGCATATCATTGTCCCGGTCAATCCAACTTGTCCAGTTTACATGTCCAGACTTTTTCTCGTACCAAAGAGGGACAGTATTCAGATGAGGCCGGTCATAGACCTATCTTGTTTGAATCGACACATTCACAGCACATCGTTCAGGATGCTCACTGTGAATCACATCAGGCTAACACTTCCACTGCAAGGATGGATGTGCTTGTTAGACCTGACAGAAGCCTATTGGCACGTCCCGGTAAACAAAAGGTTCCAAAAATTCGATAGTGCATCAGACTTATGTCTTTCAGAGAATGCCATTCGGGTTGAACCTTGCACCGAGAATATTCACAAAATTAGTCCGGCATGCCCTCATGCCAATATTGAATCAAGGAATCAAGGTGTTGTGGTACTTAGACGACTGGCTAGTGGTGGCGGAATCAGAGAGTCAATGCAAAATTCATGTCACTCAAATTATAAACCATGTTCAAGGTCAACTTGGCAAAGTCGAACCTTGTTCCCACACAGGTAATTCAGTGGATAGGGCTGGTCTGGGACGCAGCATATCTTACTCTCAATCAGAGTGTGGACTATCGCAACAGATTTCGAAAGAAATTGTTTTTGTTTCTCCACAGTCTGACTACCACGAGAAGGACTTGGGAATCCCTGGTTGGCTCTCTCAACTGGATTCAATTAACTGTAAAGTTGGGCCGGTTGAAAGTAAAGAGATTAATCCTGGAAGGAAACAAACATTTCCCACTGTTGCCGGCGGGAAAGTTATGGCGAATTCCAAAATTGATTCACAACTTACTATCAGTCTGGGCGAGGAGAGAAACATTGCACTCAATAATGACGTGGACGTCTCCCCACCTACGGTATGGATAGACACGAATGCTTCAGGGACAATAGGCTGGGGTTATCAGTCGAACCTAGGCCACCAGGGTCAAGGTCTTTGGTCCCAATCCGAGAATTTTCATATCAATGTGAAAGAACTATTAGTCCCTTTATTTTTCCTTCAGGCTCACGGCTCCACCTTGCGGGGGAAATCAGTAGCTTTTTGAATGGATAATTTGAATGCGGTAGCCTGCATTCAAAAGCAAGGGCCAACGAGGTCTCGGAAGTTGCTAGAGTTGTCAGAGGATATTTTTGTTCTGGCAGAAGAGCTGAACATTCATCTCCATGCATCATACCTCCCAGGCGTAGCAAACGTCTGGGCAGACACCCTGTCAAGAAGACAGAGCACTAAAGTAGAATGGGCAATCAAGCAAAACATCTTCAACCAGATGATTGCAGAGCCATACCGTCCACAAGTGGATTTATTCGCGTCTAAGGAAAACCACAGGCTTCCTTTCTACCTAACCCGCCGGGAAGTATCTGCGGCGGGTGGTCCAGACGCATTGATGGAGGACTGGAACAGGTAGAGTTCCATCTATCTGTTTCCACCTCCAGACGCTTCACTCATGTGTCAGGTAGTTCACAAACTACGAGGTTACCGGGGCTTAGTCTCGATGATCGCGCCTCTGTGGCCGGCTCAGATGTGGTATCACCAGTTGAAAAGGTGGTGCGAGACCCCGGTGTCACTCCCGATCTCGTACTTCCACTTGAAGACAATTAGCAACCTTAAGACCTCGCTGACTTTTGCCTTTTGGACATTCAAAATGCCAAATGGTTAACCCCGTATGGGGAAAGCGTCACTAATAAATTACTCAATCAGTATACTTTTTCTACCAGGCGTCGATATCAATCACATTGGAAGTCTTTCACGACCTGGATAGTAGAAACGGCACAAACTGACTCATCAGTAGCTTTGATCTTCAAGTATTTGAACTACTTATTTGAACTACTTATTTGAACAAAAATGCCTTTCTGTAATTACACTGAAAAATAATTTGTCAGCTATCAGAACTCCCTTTTATGACTTAACAGGGCTATCTATACCGCAGGCAGAGGAGAAAGGGTTCATGAGGGCATGTTTCAAGCTTCGCCCACCACCACGTCAGCTCATGCCTACCTGGTCACTTGACAAAGCATTGTCTCTGCTTCATTCGCGCAAGTATAATCATGCGCCGGATTTCGACTCACTATTAAAGAAGGCTGTGTTCCTTATGGCTTTGGCCACAGGTAATAGGGTGTCTGAGCTGGCGGCGATGAGCAACGAACCTAATTGCCTCAGGTTTGGGAGACGCAATGTAAATGTACAAATTGCTCCATCCCCCACTTTTGTCGCCATAAATGAACATTGCGATCATGTTTTCTCTGAGTTTACTGTCCCGGTGCTCAAACGCGGAGACACACACCATATTTTATGCCCAGTACAATCTCTGATAAAGTTTTTGAGAGTGTCACAACCTCAACAGCAGGGAGCTTTATGGGTTAATAGTGCAGGTAAGCGAGTCACAAGAAGAAAATTAGCATCATTGCTTGTAGATGTAATCCGAGAAAGTAATCCCGGCTTAGTGGGAAGGGCCCACGACATCAGGAAGTGTGCAGTTTCATTAAGATTCTTGCATACTTATTCCATAGATGATATAGCTGATACACAATTGTGGTCATCCAATCATACATTTCTGATGCGCTACCTATCTGTGGCCTTAGATAAACCAAAACTTACCTGTACGGCAGCGGGTCTAATTGGTCTTGTGTGCTACTAGAATTAAGAATTATCTTGTGTGAAAAGGAGGGGGGGGGGAGGGTAATGGAGAGCCAAGACCCTCAGACCCTCCGCCGGAGAATGTGATGAGTATACGAGCTGTGATACTTGATAAGCCGAACTGATTATGCATTTCAAATTTTTTTTTTTTTTAATATACAGTATATCATTAATAGTTACACTATGAGATATAGAAGATAAGTTGTACAAAATATGCAGTATGTACAAATTAATCTTAAGGACCAAATTGGGAGGTTTGACGTACCTCCCAACCTACCAAATAGGAAAACCTACTATTTGGTAGTAGTCTTGGAAAATCCAACGTCAATGCTATTAACCTAATTGCAATGACGACTTGTCTATTTTGACTGCTATGTCGTCATTCCAACCGCGGTTAAAAAAGAAAACGTCTAGAGTCTACTCCTTATCTTGCTCTAGGAGACGTTGTACATTAACCAAAACTACCACCGAAGGTGAAAAAAGCATAGAAGAGAAGAAAAAGGGGTTTACCTTAGTTACCGCTTAAGGCCCATCCCGTGTTCTGTCATGTGCAGATCCCTGTCGAACGTGCGCATGAGCGACCCTCTCTTGTTATCACATCTCATGTCAGCAGAAGAACGCGGATGGGCAGTGGTCCGGCGTGAGGGAACGTATTATGTACGTTGGATTTTCCAAGACTACTACCAAATAGTAGGTTTTCCTATTTGGTAGGTTGGGAGGTACGTCAAACCTCCCAATTTGTTAGTAGTCTCGGCAAATCCAACGTCAAGGCTGCGTAACAAATAGGAGGAGGACATCCAAGCCCAACATACCAAAAAAAACAATGCATAAAACAAAATTATGAATGACAAAGAAACACAATGTAAACAAGAGAGTTTAATAAAAGAGTGAAAAACTGAGGAGTAGCTAAAAAGAACAGTTTTAACACGTGCCCGTCATTCATGTAATGCAAAAACATAGACTTGTCTTAAACCAAAAAAGTACTGTACCCAAAATCCCTTTTCTTCCAAAACCAACAAAAACATTGAACACAATAACAAAACACAATTTTCAATTTGGTAAAAACACTTATGTACTGTATACATAATCCCAAACTTGCAATCAAGTGTTGCAAACCCGTACTCCCCCCCCCCCCCCTTTTTCAAAGAAAACAAAGTAAAAGAAAGAGGGACAAGAGGGGAAGACCAGGTATCTTCGCCAGAGCTTTAGGAAACACGACTCCTGAGAGCTATCACCGGCCGAGGGGGTCGAACACTGGACATGGAGAGGTAGGAGGAGATGAAGGAATTGATAGAAGACCACAAAACCGCTGAGGCGATGTCAGGTAAGGATCGACTTTGCAGGAACCGGAAGGAGGCAGCAAAGGATCGCACATCGTGCGCAGAACCCCTACAAACAGGGTGACTGGCACGAATGGTCCGACAAATGTGGCGTCCTATCTGCACCTTCGAGAGCCTCCCACCTGTCCGAGGAGACACCCACACAGCAGTACCCGTAGGCGGCGCCACAGACGCAACAGAGGAGTGCAAGGCTGACACCGGGCACAACATATGGCGAGTATGCCCACGCTGGAAAGCCTGGACGGTGAAAGGCTGGAAAACGTGGGTCTCCCTCTCATTCGTGGCAACAAAATGAGGGGAGGGGCTAACGTGACGACATTCAAGGACGGGGAGAATCGCACGCATTCCTGGGACCGTGACAAGGCTGCTAGTGCAGACACCCTATCCCCAGAGGCCAGAGCGACAAGGAAGAGTGTACGCCCGAGCAACGGAACCGGTGTAGTGGCCCGTGTATACGTGTGTGAAGCCAGAAGGTCCAGAGCCCGCCCCAGATCCCACTGTGGAGGGATCTGGTGCGGAGGCGGTCGTTCCCGGAAGGCAGCCATCATGAAGGAATCCAGCTCCTTCGGTGGAACGACCAGCCCAGTGACGGACTCAAAGATATCCCGGACAGGCAGACAAGCGGTTACGTATAGCGTCGACTTGAAAGTGACGTGTACGGAAGAGGTGAAACCAGGAGTGTAGGACGAGGGAAGGAGAGCTAACCGTCTGGCGAGTGTTCTGTATCCACCTAGTAAAAGACCTCCAGGGGGACCCGTAAGTCCCCCAAGGAGAAGTCGTCCAGGAACGCTTCAGGAAGTCAGGCAAGTCCCGTCCGTGGACTGGGAGCCATCGTGCCTCATGAACATCCACGATGCGAAGGCCAACGAGGTCCGCAGGTCTCCAACCTGGCTCAAGTGGAAGTCGGAGACAGGTAGAGGGACCGGACTCGGGCACCACCGCGTCAACTGGGCGTACCAAGCCTGTGCCGGCCACAGAGGCGCGATTAGCCAGACTCTGCCGCGGTACAGCCGCAGCCTCGCGAGGACATTGCACATCAACAGTGCGGCTGGTGGCGGAAATATGTATATCGACTGCCACCTGTTCCAGTCTACCATGAAAGCGTCCGGACCCCCCTCCGGAGTGCGAGGCCGGAGGGATAGGTACTGAGGCAACTTGTGCGTCTCCTTCGATGCGAACAAGTCGACCTCCGGAACACCCCAGGAAGCCGCGAGGTCGTCGAACACAGTCTGTTGCATTGCCCATTCTACAAGAATGCCCTGTCCTCTCGACAGGGCGTCCGCCCACAGGTTGGCAGTCCCGGGCAGGTAGGAGGCATGCAGGGAGAAGGTGTGACGGTTCTTGAGGAAGAACAACGTCACCGAGATCCCCAACATAGTCAATGACCCGGAGGACCCCTGCTTGTGGATACAGTGGACAGCCGTCTGACTGTCCATCCCGAAGGCCACCGATTTTCCCCGAAGGGCCAGCGCGTGGTCCCTCAGGAAGAACAAAGGAACCAACAGTTCTAGGGCATGTATGTGTAGGCGTGTGTGTCCCACCCATCTGCCGTGATGTTGAAGTCCCAGGTTTGATTGGTAACCCCACCCTACCTCGCTCGACGCATCTGTGTCTACCCAGATCGTCGGCGGGGGGGCGGTCCAGGGCACAGCCGCAGAGAGCGTGCCCCGAGCAACCCAATGTCCGAAGTGTCTGCGAATGGTACGCGGGATCGGCAGGAGCCGATCCATAGGGTCAACGGAAACACCTCGGTGCCCATGAGGAGGAGGCGGCGTAGCCTGAGTCTCCCTAAGGGAATGGTCAGAGCGGCCCAATTCAGCGAACCCACTAACGAGTCCCAGAGCCTCCCCGGGCGGGAGACCGAGTGCAACACGGCGAAGACCTTCCGTCGAAGGTTCACCGCGTTTGGCAGACTGGGTCACCGTAGCGCTGGTCAAATCCCATTCGAGACCGACCCACGGCACGACACGCGACGGGGTCAACCATGACTGGGGAACATCGATGGTGAACCGTTCTAGGGCGCCGGAAACTATCAACCAATCGGCCAAGGAAAACAGGAGCTGGAGCCCGCTCCTGAGGAGAGGATCCAGAGCCTGCTCCACCAGTTTGGAGAAGATCTGCGGCGCGATGTGGAGACCGAAGGAAAGTCAGTCGAACAGGAACACACGATCGGAAGTCTGAACGGCCAAGAATCGCTGGAATCGAGGACGGAGAGGAACGAGCCAAGACGCATCTGGAGTACCGGCAGCATCCAAAACAGATCCACCACCGGTCGCATCGCGTCGCAGTTCTTCTTCGGTACCAGAAATACACGGGAGAGGAAAACCGGGTGACCGGCGGTCACCCCCTCGATGATTCCCTGCTCGTGCATGGATGTGAACATGTGGGCCACCGCTGAAGAGAAGGGCCGGCGTCGGTGACAAGAGCGGAGTGGGGGTCTAGACTTCCATCTCCAGGTTAGACCCCTCCGCGCAATCTGCCGCCCCCACGTCCCTCGCGGCCATCGAGGGGCGCAAGGACGAAAACAACCTGTGGGAGCTCCCGAGAGGAGGGGAGCGACCCGGGCGGCTAGGTGAGAAGGAGAACAAGGAGACCGACCCGGAGAACCTACACATTGTTTTGACGTGGAGGTACCCCCGGTACGGTCCTTGCGGTCATGAGCGCCACGTTGACCTCCTCTACCCCCCCCCCCCCAACTTCGTCGAAAAGGGCGGGCCACCCCAACCCCTGGCCGTCGCGGGTCTGACCCCGTCGAAGGGCGGCCGGAAGTGAAAGGCCGGCCAGCCCCGACACGGCGGGGATGAAAGGGGGCAAGAACAGAAGTGCGAGGCGGAACAGAAGTGCGAGGCGGAACCGACGCACTGGCCTGCAACGTCCCTGTCCTGCACCCGTGCATGGCGGCAGCACCCCGAAGAGGGACGAAGGACGGGACTGAGAAGACCCCGCTCGTGACACAGCGCGTCGTTGCGTGTCGTAAGCAGGGTCCGCCGACAGAGAAGCGTAGCGTTCCCAAGCATCCTGCGCAAAAAAGCCCCGACGTATATAGCGCAGAGTACAACAAACCCTGACGAATATCCAAGGGGGCTGTCCGGCAGAACGAGGACCGTACCGTCCGGCGTTGCCGAGTTGCCACGCACAAAACCGCCTTCAGCTCGGGAACCAAAGACACCGTGAGCCGAAGGTGGATCCGCCGAACGCGGTCCAAACCCTCGCGAAGATCGCCTGGTGCAGACGCCTCGAGAAGCCGCAGGTGGTGAACAGATGTCTGGAGGGAACCGAAAAGACAAGATAAAAAGTTCGTCACCCACCGTCGCAAGGGAAAATCCTTGTCGACAGAGGACGCACCTGGGTGAGAGAAGAACGGGGTAGCAATAGAACAAAGTTCAAGAACGGGTGCGCGCATCCAGGACCAGAACGTGCCGTCCAACCCGCCGACAGACACAAGAGGAGGCAAAAGCAGGGATGACTCCGGGGGGACGGACTGAAGGAGAGCCGTCGACGGATCGGTTGGCGAAGTCGAAGGCCTCAGCAAACCAGGCCCCCAATGGGAGAGGGCGACCGAGCATGATGGCTAAGCCAGGCGTACCGTCGTCGCACAAACCTGTCCCATAGGAGGACAGTCCCGTCAACACAGCCAGGGAATGAACATCCTGAAGGATGCCCCGGCGGCTGAAGTCTGACAGAGCGTAGGCCTGCAGAAGGGAGGGGGACCGTAGCAGGGGTAGGTAGGGTGAGGCGCTGAGGGTGTGTCACCGCCAAGAAGCGCGATAAGAGGGAGTCTTGCATCGACTCCAAGCGCCCGTCGATGCGTGACACAACCCACCCCTGCATAGCCGACAATCGATCCGAGAGAGGCGACCCCCCCCAAGATTGGTCGGCCCGCAGGGGCGAGACCCACGACACGAACCAGCAGTGTCGCGGCCCAAGGAAGGCGAGCGACGACGGTTGTGTCGCCGCTGAGGGACTCGTCCCCGATCACGAACGCCCGAGGGGGAAACAGCACCATCCCCCTCTTCCAGCGACACGTCAGCCCCTGAGAAAGGGGACGCCGAAAGCTCGCTAAACCCCACCGAGCCAAGAGGAGGGGTACCCCTCTGGGGAGACGGTAAGTGAAGGTCAGGGAGAGAAGAAGGAGGAGGAGCAGGACGACGGGAGTGGGAAGGCTGGCCGGGTGAAAGGAGGTCAGAAGGAGCCGCGGGGGGAAACAGAGCAAGGATCCCCGGGGCTGAGATAACAGGGCGGCCCGACACCGAGGCGGAGGAGGGAGGGACCTCCACCGTGGGACGAGACTGTGAAGGAAGAATAGGCACTGAAGCAGGTGAAGTAGGAGGAGGAGAAGCAACTACATCCTGGCGGACCCTCCTGGACAGTGTAGGAGGAGGGAGCAGAGGGCCAGCTACAGCATGAACACCCGCGCGCGGAGAGGACAACGTAAGAGGATGTCGTCTGGGCTGGGGAAGCGGGCGGAAGGGAGTAGAGCCCCTATCCGTAGAGGCCAGGGGAGGGCGCACAGGGGCAGAGCCGCTAACCCGGCCTCAGGGCGAGAACCATGACGAGGGCGACGGGCGGCGGCAAGGCGATCAGGAGGACGACGAGGGGCAGTAGAGGACGGGCGATGAGGCGAGCGAGAGCGTGGACGGAGCTGGGGATCCCCCCGACGATGTGACGACCAGCTGCGGGACCCAGGGGAGAGGGCCCGAGCAGGGAGAGGGCCAGGGGAACGGCCTTCAGTCGGGTCAGGGATACCCAGGGCGACGCGGATCCGGTCGGCAACAAAGGCCGGGGAACGGAGGCCCACAGTCCTGAGGAACCGCCGCTGAGGAACCAGGGCTATGGTGCACCACATCCACCAGGGCCAGACACGGGCCACACAGAGTAGGGAGGTAGGCCGTAGAGGACACACATTGCGAGTGGCGCAAGCAGGACTTGTGGCTCTCCAAGCACGGGGAGCTACAACCATGGCGAAAGCAAGGCATCCTACCTGCACTGGAAGAACACACACCATAATCAGCACGTCGACGGAGTAAGGGTAGAGAATGTCCAATAAGTACCAGGGAATGAGCATGGGGAAACAGGAACACACATGCAAACCGGTATCCGTACTCACCCTAAACCGGGAGCACAGAGGTAGGTGAGTAGGGCGGGCGAGGTGGAAGAGCACTAGCAGAACCTGCAAAGATGGAGAAAGTGTTAACCACCACTCAACATCTTACATGCAAGGCCTATAACACCAGTAAAGTGCACACACCAATATAGTTTCAGGCAACAAGATGACCTAAAAAAGGTCAACAGTGAAAACCAAGTATTTCTGCAAATTTGCGGGCCTATTGAGGCATAACCGTACCGACACAACCCTCCCGCAAATTTGCGGGACCCCCCAGCGATCTCCGCAAATTTGCGGGGAGCCGAAACGTCCCAGAGGACCGAATCGTGCTCCCGCAAATTTGCGGGACCGGCCGAGATGGTCCGGCGCCGGGGAAGCGAGAGGAGCGTCTAGGGAATACCAAAAGAGGCCACAAAAATGCGTCATCTCCTTAAGAACTCCAAGCTTGGATGGCCATCAAGCTGAGCAGTGTCTTCCTTGATACATAATCCTAACTCAACCGGTAAAGGGAGAGGCAAGGAAGACACACCAGGGGAGAGGAGGCACATCCCCCAGGAACCACCCAACCCACAGAGAGAGAGCAAAGCCCATGAGGGGAAGTGGCAGGAAGGGTGGCTTAGCACAAACAGGGGCCCCCCTGGGGTACCCCTGGATTGGGCAAAAGATGATGAAAGGATGGAGGTGAAACATGAATGGAAAACAAAAAACCAGTAAACGAAACTGGTGAGAAAAAGGGAGGCCTAGCCGTGAGCAGAGAATGTGTCAGGGGCGAAAAAAACCTGTGGTGTGAAGTAGGGGCCCCCCTGGGGTACCCCTGGAATATCACGAACCACCTGTCGCCCAGGCCCTTGAGACACAGTGAAGGCACGAAAGGGGGGACTCGGCAATAACGCTATAATGCGGCCGACACAAACTCTACAAACAGCACCGCCACCATCGAAATCTCAGATTGTTTACCAAACGTTACACCTTAGACTATGAAAAAATGAAAACTCATAGGGGCATAGCAATTCCTGAATGAGAAAACGAGCTAGGCTAAAATAAGCTAAAAGCTAAACTATGCCCAGACTAACAGGAAAAAAAATATGAAAAGAGAAAGAATGAAAAACATACACGAGGAACGCCAGGCGCCCCCGTACCTTCGGTAGGCTATTTCCACACGCGTCTCCATTTGACACACTTAGGAGCCCATTTACGTGTGCCCTAGATCACGTAACATCTGTCTAACAAAAAAGAAGGCCAGATAAGCCGAAACGAACCTAAACAGGGTGAATTGAAAAGAGCACAACAAAAGCGGACTCAATCAATGGAGGTGCGTGAAAAAATGATAACAAGAGAGGGTCGCTCATGCGCACGTTCGACAGGGATCTGCACATGACGGAACACGGGATGGGCCTTAAGCGGTAACTAAGGTAAACCCCTTTTTCTTCTCTTCTATGCTTTTTTCACCTTCGGTGGTAGTTTTGGTTAATGTACAACGTCTCCTAGAGCAAGATAAGGAGTAGACTCTAGACGTTTTCTTTTTTAACCGCGGTTGGAATGACGACATAGCAGTCAAAATAGACAAGTCGTCATTGCAATTAGGTTAATAGCCTTGACGTTGGATTTTCCAAGACTACTAACAAATATATATAATCAAATAATTTGTTTGTTCCTAGAGAACTTTGATGCCGAGGAAGGGTCAAAGACTTCTTTTGTTTTTGGACAAGAATACAACATTCTTGGAAAATATATTTTATTGAATCTCAATGTGATATTCATTTACTGATGTACCTGCAAGGTTCCTTATAAGCAGACTTCTTCGAAGCACGCAATCTGTTTTCTTTCCATTTTTTACCAAAAATATTGTTTGTACACAATAAATTTAAGATTGTTATATGGTTATTTTTCTCTACCTATGGTAATTTGTTAGTGAGTTAGATATTGTCACGAATGTCCCCCTCCAGTCTTGAGATATCAGGCATATCGTCAATGATAATAAATTATAGATTTGAGTCCCGGAGGGAAGAAGGAAAGCCTAATATTTAGTAGTGGCCCCGAAATCATTGACGATGTAGGCCCTCCCTTCCATCCCCTTCCCATTCGTTGATGTCTTAAGGTTAATCTTGATATATCATTGAAGGAGGAATGGCGCTGCTAAGTTCAGCGTCTCGGATAGAATCCACAGAAAGACATCCACGAAGTTGGAAAGCTTTAATTTATTAGTGGCCCCTCCATCATTGACGAACATGCCTATTACATAAGGCATCCTCTTCAAACACTCATCCGCCGTAGTTTGAATCTACCGCGCAGAGCATAAAAAATTGAGGAGCCTTCATCATGAGCGCACGCGACCTCACTCATGGCTTCAGTCATTATGAATTGGGTTCTCACTACGAAAAAACTTCGTAAAAAATAAAAAGAAAAAGAAAATAAGAATAACTATTCAATAAGCTTTCCATAATATCGTGGATGTACTTGTGTGGATCTTTGACCAGACGCTGACTCAGGCGTCATTCTTCCTTCTCTGCTCTGCGCTCAGCCTGCCCGGACGTGTCTCCCCACGCTCCGCTGGTTCCGCATTTGTTGCGTCGCTAGTGAGTTTTTTCTCATTTGTTTACTCCGGGATGTATCGAGTACGGTTAGGATATGCGTAGCAGGAGTGTCCTGGGCTGGTTGCCCGCAGTGCAGTGTATTTTGGGTCGTGTGTTTGGGCATCTATTTCGGGTGTACCCTCGTGGTCCTGTTGTGGACTTGTGAACTTTTTCACAATTAGCTAGCTTTGTGATGCAGGCGGCTTTCATTACGCGTTATTATTGCTTCCTTTTATCTTTCTGATGAGGTAGCTTATTTTTGCTGACGTTCCCAGCGTATTTGTCTTCACTTAGTGAATTTTTTTCTGGGTCCCGAGTCAGTTCTTCCCTTGTCTGGAAGTGTTTGCTACAGTGGTGTGTTGGTGGTGGTTCCTGTTGTGATATAATTCAGTGCTTTTTGTTTATATTCCGACATGTTACTTTTTCCGTCTGCCTAGGCCTAGCCAGCCTCTCGTAGCTTTGCCACATGTACAAGTGTTATTGATTTATTTTATAAATATGTACTACTGTGTTATGTGTGTCCTGGTTTAGTTGTGTATTGGCTAATTCCACGGACTATTTATGTGTCCTGGGTTAGTTGTGTATTGGCTATTTCCACGGACTATTTTCGGGCCCGGCGTTAGTTGTGTTTTGGCTATCGCCTCGGTCCTGTGTTACGTTCAGATGGTATCTGGACGGGGTGGGTTACTTCCGGCGGGTTTTTCTCGGTTACACCGTGAAAAACCCGGCTGGTTGCCGAGTTTTGGCCACGCGTGGTTTTAAAAAACAGGCTTGTTTCCCCGGCGAGTGGGTGTCTGTAGCTCTCCAGGACTGCGTCTCTGTGTTGCCTGTTTCAGGCTCCTTATGAATCCCGGCGGGATGGCTGTACCCATCTAACAGTGTTCATACGGACACGTGTTTGTAGTTTTTCCCGGTTTTGCAAAGCCAATAAAAAACTAAGCTGTGGTTGTTGTTGTTGTTGTTGTTGTTGTTGTTGTTGTTGTTGTTCCCTAAGCTGCCTGGCCGAACAGCCCCGAGTCCCTGAGAAAGGCCATGGCCACGATCGGGCTTTCCCACAGAGCTCTCATTGAGTGTAGATTGTGTTGTTGGCGTAAGTGGTTGTGTGAAATGCAGTCTTCTATGATGTGTTTAATGGTATGGGGTGCTGTGTTACATCCCGGGCAGGCGTCGACAACGGAGTCATCCAGTCTCTTCTGATAGCTCAGGAGAGCTGGATGGTGTCCGCATCTCAGCCTGGCCAGGTGGACTCTGTCCTTGGGAGGAAGGGAGGATTCGGAAGGATGGATTTCGGGAGGTCGTGCATGCAGCTGTTGTCTGTGAGTGAGTGGATGGATCGGTGAGAGATATGAGTATGGATGTGCTTCTGGAAGTTGGTTCGGGGTGGGCAGGGAGGGAGAGAGAACAAATTGTGTGTGATACCGTGTGCTGGGTGTTTTTGATATTTCTTGGTGTCTGTGGGTGTGTTGCCATGTAGTTTAGTGGGTGGTCTTGGTTCATGGAGGCTGCCAGGAATTGAGTGCCTCTCATGTCCAGATGGTCTTTGACTTTGAGGATTTTGGTTTCTTGATGTAGGTGATCTGTGGGTGCAGTACCTGTGCAGCCTGTAATGATCTTCAGGGCTTTGTTTTGAATAGTCTGTAAGGTCTTATGATGTTTCAGCTAGGTTAGAAGCCCAGGCTGGGCTTGCGTATTCCATCACTGATCTTATGTATTGTTTATATACTGTGGTGGTAGTTTCTTTGTTGTGTCCAAATTTTGTGTGAGCAAGTGACCTGAGGGCATTAAGTCTGGGTGTCAGTTTCTTTTTAATGTTTGTGGTGTGCTGTTTGAATGTCATATGAGTATCATATGTTACTCCTAGGATTTGTGGGTGTGTGTATGTGTTAGGGGTGTGTTGTTTATGGTGAGTTGAGGGATGTATTCGTGTTCTCCTGTCCAACTTGTGAGCAGGGTTGCGGTGGATTTGGCTGGGGCTAGATTAAGTCTGTTTGTAGTGCACCAGCCATGTAGTGTGTTGAGATAGGGTTGAAGGAGATCTGTTGCTCTTTTTGGGTCATGGTGTGTGCATGTGAGTGTTATGTCATCTGCATAGGAGGCTAAGTTTATTTGGGGCGTATTTGGGTGTAGTTATATCGTGCATGTACAGATTGAAGAGTGCGGGCGATAGGACGGATCCTTGTGGGACTCCGTTTGGAAAGTTTCTGATTTTAGATGACTGACCGGCAAAAGATACGTGTGCACATCTGCCTGCTAGGAAGTTGGCCAGCCACCGTTTTGTGTTGTTGTGCATGTTTGTGTTGTAGATTTTTTTTGTTAGGTTGTGGCGGGGGATGGCATCGAAGGCTTTACTAATGTCGAGTGTGGCTAATAGTGATCTGTGTGGTGGTCTAGCTGAGTTGATGCCGTCGAAAGCTCTTTGTGTAAGGTCTGTGAGAAGAGTGTTTGTGGAGTGCAGTGGCCTAAAGCCATGTTGTGTTGGAGCTAGGGGTAGGTCAGGTGTAATTAGTTGTAATACTAGGTGTTCCATGATTTTAGAGGGGGAGCAAAGGAGTGTGATGGGGCGGTGCGAGGAGGGTAGCGTGGGGTCTTTGTTGGGTTTGGGGAATGTGATGATGATACCATGCTTCCAAATGTCTGGTATTGTGTTGTGTGAATAGCTGTAGTTTGATATGTTAGTGAGTGCTTGTATGCCTTGTGGTCCCAGGTGTCTGAGGTGTATGTTGCTTATATGTTGTCTAGGCCACAGGTGGGTGAGTGCTTGAGATTGTTGATGATATGCTTTGTCTGGTGATTGGTGAAGGGTGTATAGTCAGGGTCTGTGGGAAATTGTCTCTTACGTCAGATGACACGTCGGTCGTCTTTGTGAGGTTTTAGGTGGCTGACATGTGAGAAGTGATTGATGAGAGTGTTTGCTTGTTGTTTACATGAAGGAGTAGAGTCTGTTGTTGTGATTGCAGCATGTGATTGTGTTGTGTTGCTGTTGGAAAGTGTGATGCTGTTTAGTGTTTTGTAGAGTTTTTTGGGGTTTGTTTTGTGATCAAGTGTTTGCAGGAAGTTATTCCAATTTAGTTTTTGTTGTTCTTGTATTTTGTTGTTAGTTTGGGTGTTGAGTGCTTGGATTTGTTGTGTGATGTCTTGTGTGTGGGGTGCTGGGGAGTGTTTCAGTATGTCGCGTTGTCTGATGAGGTTTTGAATTTCTGGTGTGAAGTTGGGGTTGTGTCTTTTTCTGTTGTTGTTTGTTTTCCCTCCCCGGCGATCTTTTACAAAGAAGCGGGGATAGGAACAATTGGGGTTAACTTTATAAAACTTAAAATCACACCGGGCGGGTGCAACCTGGAAGGGTGGGATGAACGAATTTGCAAACTTCAGTTTAGTTGACCAGACAATAGAGGGATGCATTGTGTATCGCCGCCTTCAACATACGGCAATTTAGGGCACAATTGGGGTTAACGTTTTTTAAACTTATATTCACACCCGGCGGGTGCTCCTTGGAAGGGTGGGAATAATGAATTTACAATTCAGTTAATTAACCAGACAATTGAGGGATACGTTTTGTATCGCCGCCTTCAACAATACGGCGATGTAAAGACACTTCGGGAGAAGTCAGATCTCGTATATTTGTCAGGCTTCCCAGTTTTTTTATTTGCAAGATAATTCGGGGGCCGGCGTCTTTTTAAGTTTTTTTTTCCAAAATTGAATCTTGAAACAAACACCACCGGAAAGACTAAATCAGTTATAAACGCCATGCTGGTCTTTATATTATGTCAGAGGGTATTCATAAATCTTTTGGACAAGTTAAGATATTCTGAAATCTTTTACTTAGGAACCCCACCGCGTAGCGAGCTGTAGTCGTTGAGTATTGCGTCTCGTTACCCGGCGGGTTATTTAACACTTGTGTGCGAACATGTTGGGTTAACCTTATGAGCATTAATTCCTGGATTTTTTTTTTTTTTTTTCCAGAGCTGGGTCCCGGCGGGTCTATACAGAACCTGGAGTAAGTTTCCCACCAGTCTCTGTCATGGCTACCTTTGCCCCTGTCTTTGCTTTGTGCATTACGCCCACCTGTTCAGGTATCCCTATTTTTGCACACACCCTTTGCATTAAATGTGTTAAATGTCTCGACCGCTCAAGGGGTCTGTGGGTTATGAGGAACTGTACCTTTTGCTCTCAATTAAGCCATAAAGTGCTTCAAGACAATGATAAGACCGCAGCGGTCGCTTTACGGGAGGTCAGGCAGCAGATGACCACTTATACTACTACCGTGGCTCATAAGTCACTTCAATGCGATAACGTACCTCTTTGAGATAAGTTACTAATTGAGCACCCCCCCCATTAAACGTCCCTCTAGAGTAACTGCACGAAGGTCGGCAGAGACTGGACAGGGTCTTACACTTTCTCCAGCCCCAGGCACATCTAAGAGACAGCGAGAACCTACGCCCCCGGTGGCAGCGTCACGGTCGCGGTCCAGGTCCAGGTCCCCTCTTCGGCAGCAGCCGCCTCGTCTCTCGTCTTCACCGGCGAGTAAGAAGAGCAAGACAGAAGGGTCCACCAGTGGTTATAGCGAGAAATCGTCAAAATCCAAGGGCAGTTCTAGGTCGCACCGGAGCCACAAATCTTCTAGAAGAGACTCACATGATCGAAAGGCCTCCCGGCGTTCACCGGAGTCTAGTGCCTCTCATCATACCTCTACCCCCGACAAAGCTATTATTCAATCGGAGGAGGCTAGTGTAGTGTCAGCAACCAAAGATAGTTTGCCAATTAGTATTCTAACCTTAGAATTGGAGAGTTCGGTGGACAGTGATCGTCCTATTGAGAGTGTATCGGACTCCCAAGGGAGTGCAGGCCAAGGCCTAGGTGTATGGCATTTTTCTCGACCAGGGACTGAAGGCCCACGTCTGGCTCAAGATACACAAACAGTGGCTGATGTCCACCGGGACGCGGCGATCCCATCATCCATTCCCGACTTGTCTTGGCACCGCGACGGGACTCCGGCTTTGGCGGAATCCTCTCACGGGGAGCCAGATGACAAAGACGAGGTATCAATAATCTCGGACATGGAAGTGCAAGAGTCGGGTTCAGTTTTAGACGACGCACAGGATCGGAATGATTCACCTCTGAGTTCGTCATCAACCAAATATGTCACGGCAGAAGAAATAGATGGTTTACTGGTTAATGCTCTAACTAAATTTTTTGGCCAACAGCCAGAGACTCCTACAGTGGACCTGGGAGCTTCCATGACAGGTTCCAATGTTCGGCCTCTGATGACTTCTATTGCTTTGACTAAGATTCCTCACTCTCCCTCTATATCACCATCTGTGGTCACTAGGCCTGCTTCGGCGGCACTCACCACTTCTAGTGTAAGGGTTATAACGGACGTGAATCCACCCCCGTTAGACAAAGCACCAATAAAGAAGGTAGCAATGCCCCTTTTATACGGTCCAGACGAATCATGGGTACAGTTGATCCCCACTAAACCAGAGGTCGCTCAACCCACCTTGTCAGGGGAACTTCCAGTGCCACAAGAGTGGGTAATCCAAGGCAATAAATCTAAAAAGTTACGAGCCTTGGATTCTTTGGGTAATGTACTAGATGTTAATGTTAAGGCCATTCCTAACTATTATCACCAGGACTATTTTGTATATACTGCTACACCTGCCCTGCCTCCTGCCTCAGCTTCAAAACTGTTTTCTGACTGGTCCAAGCATGATGGTTTTAATGACATAAAAACTCTGTCAGCTCTCACTCCAGAACTAGATTTGCAAACTGTCACAGACTCAGCTGCTAATCCAGTGTTGAAGGTGGGGGAGTTGGGCCCGGGACCTTGGGTGGAATGGGAGACAGAGGCTCAGAACTTTGCGACCACCTGCACCTCAAAATCTTCCCACCAAATTCCTCACGATAGTCATTCTTGGTTCTCTATGCCAGTGTGTTCTGCCGGCGGAGTCCCTTCGGCTTTGTTTGCTTTCTTAGCTGCCCCTAAAATCAATCTATGTGAACTCAAGGACCCTTTCACTACTCCTACCCCAACTCACCTAGACCGGGAATTTAGGCTACGAGGGAAAGCGTTTAGACTTTTCTCTCAGTACATTGTGACGCACCAGGTGGCAAAATCAATGCTCCGATCCACTCAGGCAATCGCAGACGCGGATGCCAGAAGGTCGGTTGAACTATCTCGGCGATTGCTCCTTCAGACGTCGATTCAGTCGTTGGGTGACATCCGCACAGCCTTGCTTGAGGCGGTCCGGGCGAGACAAGATCTCAGAATGTCCTTGGTACGAAAACTTCCTGATCGAATTGCGAATCAGGTGGTCATGTCACCAGTGCTCACTCCCTCTTTAATGTCCCCTGATGTGTGGAGAACTGTGTTTAATATGGCTCAAGCCTTTAAACATAGTCCCGCCCCTTCTAAGAAACCTGCCTTTAACTTCCCCAAACCCAAGCCAGTCGCAAAAGCACAGCCGGGGGGATCTAAGCCCTTTCATCTACCTGCATCCTCCTCCCCCCAAGGTCAGTACAGGTATAGACAGGGTAACTTTACAGGTCAGAAAGGACGAGGCTATAACAAACCAGGTCAGAGCTCGTCTTCTGCCAACGCCGGCCAGCCGGCTAAGCGTCCACCACCACCACCTCCACCACCATCAAAAAACTAAAGTCTCTCTCACTCCCGGGGCCGGTTTCAAGGCGGGTGGATCCGAGGGTAGTACAGCCGGCGAACCCTTGTCTGCTAACTGGGTCGTTCCGGACGTGTCACCAAGCATGGCCGTTAAACACTTGGGCAAGGATGGTGGCACGCAAAGGCATCACTTGGCGGTGGCTCCGGCGACCTCCCTTACGTCAGCCGACTACGGCGAATCTAGTTTCATTAGAGGTGGAGTCACTGGTCAAGGAAATGATAGCCTAGAATGTCATCATCCCGGTCCCTCAAAATTACCCAGTCTTCACATCCAAGCTATTTTTGGTACCCAAAAGGGACAGTGTTCAGATGAGACCCGTCGTAGACCTGTCGTATCTGAACCTTCACATTCACAACGAGTCATTCAGGATGTTAACTGTACACCAAATCAGGCTAACACTTCCGCCGGGAGGATGGATGTGTTCCTTAGACCTGACAGACGCTTATTGGCACGTCTCGGTAAACAAAAGATTTCAAAGATTTCTGGCCTTACGGATGAGGCATCAAACTTATGTTTTTCAGAGGATGCCATTCGGGTTAAACCTGGCACCTCGCTTATTCACGAAATTAGTCCGGCAAGCCCTGATGCCATTGTTAAAACAAGGGATCAGGATTTTGTGGTACCTAGACGACTGGCTAGTGGTGGCAGAGACGGAGCAAGTATGCATAAATCATGTCAACATAACATTAAAACATGTCAAAACTCTAGGGTTCAAGGTAAATCTGGTAAAGTCAAACCTTGTTCCCTCACGAGTAGTTCAGTGGATAGGGCTGGTTTGGGACACAGCTGCTCTCACTCTGAGTCAGAGTGTGGACAATCGAAACAGATTTCGCAGGAAACTGTTCCTGTTCCTTCACAGTCTGACTACGACACGCAGAATCTGGGAGTCTCTGGTCGGCTCTCGCAACTGGATCCAACTAACTGTAATGTTGGGCCGGTTGAAAGTCAAGCGTTTAATATTGGAGGGCAACAAATATTTTCCACTATTACTGGCGGAAAAATTATGGCCCATACCAAAATTAATCCACAACTTACTAGCGGTCTGGGCGAAGAGGGAAATGTTGCACTCAGTAATGTCATGGACCTCTCCTCCGCTGACGGTATGGGTAGACACGGATGCGTCAGGAACGATAGGGTGGGGTTTTCAGTCAAACCAAGGGCACCAGGGTCAAGGGCTTTGGTCCCATTTAGAAATCTCCCACATCAATGTCAAAGAATTACTAGTCCCCTTATATTTCCTTCAGGCTCACGGCTCTACTTTACGGGGCAAGTCGGTGGCCTTCAGAATGGACAATCTGAATGCGGTTCACTGTATTCAGAAACAAGGGTCAACGAGATCTCGGAAGTTGCTAATCGTGTCAGAAGAGATTTTTATTCTAGCCAACAGGCTGGACATTCATCTTCATGCATCCTATCTCCCAGGCGTAGCAAACGTCTGGGCAGACGCTCTGTCTCGGAGACAAAGCACAACAGTAGAATGGGCGCTCAAGCAACCCATTTTCAACCAAATGATTGCAGAGCTTTACCATCCACAAGTGGATCTGTTCGCGTCCAAGGAGACTCACAAACTCCCAATGTACCTCACCCGCCGGACGATAACGCTGGCAGGGGGGCCAGACGCCCTGGTGACAGACTGGAACAGGTGGAGTTCCATCTATCTGTTTCCGCCGCCAGACGCGTCTCTAATGTGCCATGTAGTAAACAAACTACGAGATTATCGGGGCTTAGTCTCGATAATCGCGCCCCTGTGGCCGGCGCAGTTGTGGTACCAGCAATTGAAAACGTGGTGCCCGCACCCGGTGTCGCTCCCGGTCGGGTTTTTTCCACTTAGACACAATTGGCAACCTAGCGACCTCGCTGACTTTTGCATTATGGACATTCAGGAGGCCAAGTGGCTAGCACCATATGGTAGAGACGTGACCAATAAATTCATGAATCAATATACTCAGTCTACAAAACGACAGTATCAGTCACATTGGCAAGCCTTTACTTCTTGGATCCTTAGGACAGAACAAACTGTGCCCTCAGTGGCTTTAGTTTTTAATTATTTAAATTATCTGTTCGAACAGAAACGTTTATCTGTGGTAACGTTAAAAAATCACTTAACAGCGATTAGGATGCCATTTTGGGACCTTACCGGTCTCACCATACCAGTCGCGGAGGAAACAGGTTTTATGAGGGCATGTTTTAAACTCCGTCCACCTCCCCGTCAGCTCATGCCTACTTGGTCTCTGGACAAAGCATTGTCGTTCCTTCATTCCCGTCTGTACCAAAATACTGCAGATTTTACATTACTATTAAAAAAGGCTGTATTCCTTTTGGCTTTGGCCACCGGGAACAGAGTGTCTGAGCTGGCGGCGATGAGCAACACACCTAATTGCCTCAGGTTTGGTAGGCTTAATGAGCGTATTCACATTGCACCTTCCCCGGGGTTCATAGCCAAGAATGAGCACAGTGAACACGTGTTTTCAGAGTTCACGGTGCCGGCGTTGAAAAGGGGAAAGGTTCACCATAATTTATGTCCAGTGCAGGCTCTAACCAAATATTTAAGAGTAGCTCCTCTAAACCCCTAGGGTGCTTTATGGGTAGCAAGTACGGGTAAGCGCTTGCTGAAACGTAGATTGGCTTCTCTTTTGGTCTAGGTCATTAAAGAGAGTAATCCCGGCGTTGTGGGTAGGGCCCACGATTTACGCAAATGGGCAGCCTCTTTGCGTTTCCTTAAGAATTTTTCTGTGGAAGATATTACGTCCACACATTTGTGGGCCTCTAATCATACGTTTTTGACTCGATACCTGTCAGTAGCTCTAGACAAACCTTCCTTGCCATGTATAGCTTTAAGGCAAAGGGTCTAGGTGGCCCTTAAGTCACTTTTTGTTTAATTTCAAGGAAAAAGGGGGGGGCGGGGTGCAGTCAGTGTAACATAGGACACCCTAGACCCCGCCGGAGTATAAGAGCAGTGATACTAGTTATGGGTATTGTGATATGACAAAATTTCTCTGTACCATTCAGTGCAGGAAATTGTGCTAGTACAATGATAGTACAAACAACAGTGTTGTTGTAAGTAGTTTTAGCTGTGAAGCAATTAATTTAATCATTGGTTATATTTTGCGAGATATATCCACTACTATTATGGGGTTATATGTGCACATATAAACTTATACGTTTTATTTTTCACCACTTATGTTGAGTGGGGTGCCTTTTTAACTTACGGATCTGTTCGCAGAGTCTCAAGAGTTAATCCTTTTTATCAAGCAGGCTTCTTTGAAGCACGCACCTGCTTGTAACCCCTTTTGTATATATGTGCTGCGCCAATAAATATATTTTTTTTCGAAGTAAGAATACTATGTGGTTGTTTGATTATCTGCTTTTTTAGAGTTATGATATGATTACGAATGTCCCCCTCCAGTCTTAGATATCAGGCATGTTCGTCAATGATGGAGGGGCCACTAATAAATTATAGGTTTGACTCTTGTAAGGAGATAAAGAAAACCTAATATTTAGTAGTGGCCCCGTAATCATTGACGACTGGGGCCCTCCCGACCATCCCCTTCCCATTCGTCGATGTATTAAGGATTTGGTTTACTTGATATGTCAGTGAAGGAAGAATGACGCCTGAGTCAGCGTCTGGTCAAAGATCCACACAAGTACATCCACGATTTTATGGAAAGCTTATTGAATAGTTATTCTTATTTTGTTTTTGTTTTTATTTTTTACGAAGTTTTTTCGTAGTGAGAACCCAATTCATAATGACTGAAGCCATGAGTGAGGTCGCGTGCGCTCATGATGAAGGCTCCTCAATATTTTATGCTCTGCGCGGTAGATTCAAACTACGGCGGATGAGTGTTTGAAGAGGATGCCTTATGTAATAGGCATGTTCGTCAATGATTACGGGGCCACTACTAAATATTAGGTTTTCTTTATCTCCTTACAGGAGTCAAACCTATATTATAACAATTCTTAAGTTATTATTTATTTTTTATTTTTTACGAAGTTTTTTCGTAGTGAGTACCCAATCATAAAGACGATTCCATAAGAGAATGAGCGTTGCACTTATGATGTCGGCACTCTTTCCCCTGTGACGGGTGTTTTAAACAGGCTGACCGCGGGTGTTAGAAAGAGAGCTATTATATAATAGGTATATCGTCAATGATTTCGGGCCCACTACTAAATATTAATTTGTCCTTCTTCCCTCCGGGACTCAACCTATAATCTCCACCACCATACCAGCCCAAGACGCCCCACATAGTTCTATAACATCACGACTACAAGGGCTGCCCAAAAAGGTAGCTGCTGCCCCTGCTGCCTCTCCTACCCCTGCAGAATGCCACATCTCCAACCACGTGCCCTTGTTACCCCGAGTCACCTCCAGCATGACCAAGCAGCCCGAAGAGACACTACCTGAGCTGGCCAGACCAAAGGCAAGAATATAGGTTTGACTCCTGCAAGGAGATAAAGAAAACCTAATATTTAGTAGTGGCCCCGTAATCATTGACGAACATGCCTATTACATAAGGCATCCTCTTCAAACACTAAATCGCCGTAGTTTGAATCTACCGCGCAGAGCATTTAAAATCTGAGGAGCCTTCATCATGAGCGCACGCGACCTCACTCATGGCTTCAGTCATTATGAATTGGGTTCTCACTACAAAAAACTTCGTAAAAAATAAAAACAAAAAGAAAATAAGAATAACTATCCAATAAGCTTTCCATTATATCGTGGATGTACTTGTGTGGATCTTTGACCAGACGCTGATTCAGGCGTCATTCTTCCTTCACTGACATATCAAGTAAACCAAAATCCTTAATACATCAACGAATGGGAAGGGGATGGTCGGGAGGGCCCCAGTCATCAATGATTACGGGGCCACTACTAAATATTAGGTTTTCTTTATCTCCTTGCAGGAGTCAAACCTATAATTTATTAGTGGCCCCTCCATCATTGACGAACATGCCTGATTTCTAAGACTGGAAGGGGACATTCGTAATCATATCATAACTCTAGAAAAGCAGATAATCAAACAACCACATAGTATTCTTACTTTGAAAATATATTTAAACAGGGCGTAGCCCATATATATACAAAAAAGGGTTTCAAGCAGATGCGTGCTTCAAAGAAGCCTGCTTGACAAAAAGGGGTAACTCTGGAGATTCTGTGAACAGATCTGTAGTTACAAAGGCACCCCACTCAACGAGTGGTGACAAAAATAAAAACTTATAAGTTTACATGTGCACATTATAACCTCATCATATTCGTGGAAATATTTTACAAAAGATCTCCACTGTTTAATACTAAATTGCTTTCACAGCTAAAACTACTATAACAACCCTGTTGTTTGTACTAACATTGTACTAGCACAATTTCTCGCCCTGAATAGAACAGAGAAATTTTCATATCACATTATCCATAAATTGTATCACAGCTCTTACACTCCGGCGGGGTCTAGGGTGTCCTATGTTACACTGACTGCACCCCCCCCCCCCTTTTTTCTTGAAAGTAAACAAAAGTGACTGAAGGGCCACCTAGACCCTCTGCCTTAAAGCTATACATGGTAAGGAAGGTTTGTCTAGAGCAACTGACAAGTATCTAGTCAAAAACGTATGATTAGAAGCCCACAACTGTGTGGACGTAATATCTTCTACTGAAAAGTTCTTCAGGAAACGTAAAGAGGCTGCCCATTTGCATAAATCGTGGGCCCTACCCACAACGCCTGGGTAACTCTCTTTAATGACTTCGACCAAAAGAGAAGCCAATCTCCGTTTCAGTAAGCGTTTACCCGTACTTGCTACCCATAAAGCACCTTCGGGGTTTACAGGAGCTACCCTCAAATATTTGTTTAGAGCTTGCACTGGACAAAGATTATGGTGCACCTTTCCCCTTTTTAACGCCGGCACAGTGAACTCCGAAAACACGTGTGCACTGTGCTCATTCTTGGCTACAAATCCTGGGGAAGGTGCAATGTGAAGACATTCATTAAGTCTACCAAACCTAAGGCAATTAGGTGTGTTGCTCATCTCCGCCAGCTCAGACACTCTGTTCCCGGTGGCCAAAGCCAAAAGGAATACAGCCTTTTTTAAGAGTAATGCAAAATCTGCAGTATTTTGGTACAGACGAGAGTGAAGTAAAGACAATGCCTTGTCCAGAGACCAAGTAGGCATGAGCTGACTGGGAGGTGGGCGGAGCTTAAAACCTGCTCTCATAAAACCTGTTTCCTCCGCTACCGGGATGGAGAGACCTGTAATGTCGAAAAAGGGCACTCTAATCGCAGTTAAGTGATTTTTTAACGTTATCACAGATAAACGTTTCTGCTCAAACAGATAATTCAAGTAATTAAAAACTAACGCCACTGAGGGCACAGTTTGTTCTGTATTAATGATCCAAGAAGTAAAGGCTTGCCAATGTGATTGATACTGTCGTTTCGTAGACTGAGTATATTGATTTATTAATTTATTGGTCACATCTCTACCATATGGAGCTAGCCACTTGGCCTCCTGAATGTCCATAATGCAAAAGTCAGCGGGGTCGCTAGGCTGCCAATCGTGTCTAAGTGGAAATACTCGATCGGGAACGACACCGGGTGCGGGCACCACGTCTTCAATTGCTGGTACCATAACTGCGCCGGCCACAGGGGCGCGATTAGCGAGACTAAGCCTCGATAATCTCGTAGTCTGTTCACTACGTGGCACATTAGTGACGCGTCTGGCGGCGGAAACAGATAGATGGAGCTCCATCTGTTCCAGTCTGTCACTAGGGCGTCTGGCCCCCCTGCCGGCGTTCTCGTCCGGCGGGTGAGGTATAGAGGGAGTTTGTGAGTCTCCTCGGACGCGAACAGATCCACTTGTGGATGGTAGGGCTCTGCAATCATTAGGTTGAAAATGGGTTGCTTGAGCTCCCATTCTACTGTCGTGCTCTGTCGCCGGGACAGAGCGTCTGCCCAGACGTTTGCTACGCCTGGGAGATAAGATGCGTGAAGATAAATTTCTAGCCTGTTGGCTAGAGTAAAAATCTCTTCCGACACGTTTAGCAACCTCCGTGATCTCGCTGACCCCTGTTTCTGAATACAGTGAACCGCATTCAGATTGTCCATTCTGAAGGCCACCGACTTGCGCCGCAAAGCAGAGCCGTGAGCCTGAAGGAAATACAAGGGGACAAGTAATTCTTTGACATTGATGTGGGAGATTTCTAAGTGGGACCAAAGCCCCTGACCCTGGTGCCCCTGGTTTGATTGAAAACCCCAACCTATTGTGCCTGACGCATCCGTGTCTACCCATACCGTTGGCGGAGGAGAGGTCCATGACATTACTGAGTGCAACATTTCTCTCTTCGCCCAGACCGCCAGTAAGGTGTGGATTAATTTTGGTATGGGCCATAATTTTCCCGCCAGTAAGAGTGGGAAATATTTGTTGCCCTCCCATATTAAACGTTTTACTTTCAACCGGCCCAACATTACAGTTAGTTGAATCCAGTTGAGAGAGCCGACCAGAGACTCCCAGATCCTCCGTGTCGTAGTCAGACTGTGAAGAAACATGAACAGTTTCCTGCGAAACCTGTTTCGATTGTCCACACTCTGACTCAGAGTGAGAGCAGCTGTGTCCCAAACCAGCCCTATCCACTGAACCACTCGTGAGGGAACAAGGTTTGACTTTACCAGGTTTACCTTGAACCCTAGAGTTTTGACATGATCTAAAGTTATGTTGACATGTTTGATGCATAATTGCTCTGTCTCTGCCACCACCAGCCAGTCGTCTAGGTACCACAAAATTCTGATACCTTGCTGTAGCAATGGCATCAGGGCTTGCCGGACTAATTTCGTGAATAATCGAGGTGCCAGGTTCAAACCGAATGGCATCCTTTGAAAAACAAAAGTTTGATGCCTGATCCGTTAGGCCAGAAACCTTTGAAATCTTTTGTTTACCGATACGTGCCAATAAGCGTCTGTCAGGTCTAGGGAACACATCCATCCTCCCGGCGGAAGTGTGAGCCTGATTTGGTGTACTGTTAACATTCGGAATGACTCGTTGTGAATGTGAAGGTTCAGATACGATAGGTCTACGACCGGTCTCATCTGAACACTGTCCCTTTTGGGAACCAAAAATAGCTTGGACGTGAATACTGGGTAATTTGGAGGGACCGGGATGATGACATTCTTGGCAATCATTTCCTGGACCAGTGACTCCACCTCTAAAGAAACTAGATTCGCCGTTGTCGGCTGACGTAAGCGAGGTCGCCGGAGCCACTGCCAAGTGATGCCCTTGCGTGCCACCATCCGTGCCCAAGTGTTTAACGGCCATGCTTGGTGACACGTTCGGAACGACCCAGTTAGCAGACAAGGGTTTGCCGGCTGTACTACCCTCGGATCCGCCGGCCTTGAGACTGGCACCGGGAGTGAGAGAGACTTTAGTTTTTTTATGGTGGAGGAGTTGGTGGTGGTGGACGCTTCGCCGGCTGGCTGGCGTTGGCAAAAGACGGGCCCTGACCTGGCTTATGATAGCCGCGTCCTCTCTGACCTGAAAACCTACTCTGCCTATGCCTGTACTGACCTTGAGGGGAGGAGGACTTAGGTGGATAAAAGGGCTTAGATCCCCCTGGCTGAGCCTTAGCGACTGGCTTGGGTTTGGGGAAGTTAAAGGCCGGTTTCTTAGAAGGGGTGGGACTATGTTTAAAAGCCTGAGCCATATTAAAAACTGTTCGCCACACTTCAGGGGACATTAAAGAGGGAGTGAGCACTGGTGACATGACCACCTGATTCACAATTCGATCAGGAAGCTTCCGTACCAGGGACATTCTGAGATCTTGTCTCGCTCGTACCGCCTCAAGCAAGGCTGTGCGTATGTCACCCAATGATTGGATGGACGACTGAAGAAGCAGTCGCCGGGACAGTTCGACCGACCTTCTGGCATCCGCGTCTGCGATTGCCTGAGTGGACCGGAGCAATGACTTTGCAACCTGTTGTGACACTATGTATTGGGAGAACAGGCGAAAAGCTTTCCCCCGTAGCCTAAATTCTCGGTCTAGGTGAGTTGGGGTAGGGGCAGTGAAAGGGTCTTTCAGTTCACAAAGATTAATTTTAGGGGCAGCTAAGAAGGCAAACAAAGCTGAAGGGACTCCGCCGGCAGAACACACTGGAATGGAGAACCAAGAATGAGTATCTTGAGGGATCTGGTGGGAAGTTTTGGAAGTAAATGTGGTCGCAAAGTTTTGAGCCTCTGTCTCCCATTCCACCCAAGGTCCTGGACCCAACTGCCCCACCTTCAAGACTGGATTAACGGCTGCGTCTGTGACGGTTTGCAAATCGAGTTCTGGAGTGAGAGCTGACAGTGTCTTAATGTCATTAAACCCATCATGCTTAGACCAGTCAGAAAACAATTTTGAAGCTGAGGCAGAGGGTAAAGCAGGTTTAGCAGTATAAACAAAATAGTCCTGGTGATAATAACTAGGTATAGCCTTGACATTGACATCCAATACATTCCCCAAGTTATCCAAGGCCCTTAATTTCTTAGATTTATTGCCTTGGACGACCCATTCCTGCGGCACTGGGAGTTCCCCTGACAAGGTAGGTTGGGCGAGCTCTAGCTTAGTGGGGGTCAAAAGGACCCATGACTCGTCTGGTCCGTAAAGCAAGGGCATAGCTACCTTTCTGAGAGGAGCTTTGTCTAACGGGGGCGGATTGACATCCGTTATAACCCTTACATTCGAAGTGGTCAATGCCGCCGTAGCAGGCCTAGTGACCACCGATGGTGACATAGAGGGAGGGTGAGGGATCTGAGTCAAAGCAATAGAAGTCATCAGAGGCCGTACTGTAGAGCTTGTCGTGGGAGCACCCAGGTCCACCGTAGGAGTTTCCGGCTGTAGGCCAAAAAAATTTAGATAATGCATTAACTAGTAGCCCATCAATTTCCTGTGCTGTGAAAAATGTATCTGATGATGAACTCAATGGTGAATCACTTCCATATCACTTCCATATCTGATATAATTGAAACCTCGTCTTTATCATCCTGTTCCTTATGAGAGGATTCCGCCGAAGCTGGGGTACCATCTTGTTGCCAAGATAAGTCAGGAATAGAGGATGGGATCGCCGCGTCCCGGTGGACGTCAGCCACTGTGTGAATAGTTTGAGCCGGAAGTGGGTGGTCAGACACTGGTCGAGAATAACGCCAAACACCTAGGCCTTGGCCTACACTCCCTTGGGAGTCCGAAACACTCTCAACCACTGAGCTCCCTGAACTCTCCAAATCCAGGGTTAAAATGCTAATAGGTAAATCCTCTTTAGGTACAGGCACTACACTGGACCCCTGAGACCGAACACTAGCTCTGTCTGGGGTAGAGGTATGACGAGAAGTACTAGATTCCGGCGAATGTCGGGAGGCCTTTCTATCATGGGAATCCTTTCTTGAAGATTTATGGCTGCGGTGTGACCGTTAACTACTCGTTGATTTGGAGGATTTATCGCCGTGACCACTGGTGGAAACTTCCGTCTTACTCTTCTTACTCGATGGCGAAGAGGCAAGACTGGGTGGCTGGTGTCGAAGTGGAGACCTAGACCTAGATCTCGCCCGAGACGAGGAGTCTGCCGCCGGGGGTGTAGGCTCACGTTGACGTTTCGAAGTAGCTGGGGCAGGAGATGACACAGAACCCTGGCCAGTCTCCGCCGGCTTACGGATAGTTACTCGAGAGGAACGTTTAGGGGGAGGGTGCTCAATGAGAAGCCTATCCCAAAGTGGGACGTTGTCACATTGAAGTGACTTATGAGCTACAATAGTAGTATAAGCTGCCATTTGTTGCCTAACTTCTCGTAAGGCGACCGCTGCGGTCTTATCGTTGTCTTTTAATACTTTGACACTGAGTTGGGAGCAAAAGGAACAGTTGCGCATCACCCACAGACCCCTTGAACGGTCTAGACATTTAACACACTTGATACAAAGAGTGTGCGCAAAAAGAGGGATACCAGCACAGGTTGGAGTAATGCATAAAGCAAAAACTGGGGCAAAGGTAGCCATGACAGAGACTGGTGGGAAAACTACTGCAGGTTCTGTATAGGTCCGCCGGAGCCCAGCTCTGGAAAAAAATAAAATTTCCAGGAATTAATGCTCATAAGGTTAACCCCACATGTTCGCACACAAGTGTTAATAACCCGCCGGGTAACGAGACGTAATGTCACAACGATCACAGCTCGTTACGCGGCGGGGTTCTATAAAGATTTCTGAATATCTAGACATGTCTTAAAGAAAGTTAAGAATACCCTCTGACAAATATAAAAGACCTGTATGGCGTTTATAAATATAGTTTTTCTGGTGGTGACTGTTTCAAGATTCAATTTTGGAAAACAACCCCCCACAAAGACGCCGGCCCCTGAATTATTTTGCAGAATAACACTGGGCAGGCTGATACGAGATCTGACTTCTAACGAATTGTCATATAGATCGCCGTATGTTGAAGACGGCGATACACTAAACGTATCTCTCAATTATTTGGTTAACTAAATTGAATTGTAAATTCCTTATTTCCTCCTCCCAGGAACACCCGCCGGGTGTGAAAAACTTATGAAAAAGATGTTAACCCTAATTGAACCTTCGATCGCCGTATGTGTGAAGGCGGCGATACATAAAGTATCACTAAATGGACCGGTTAACTAAACTGAATTACCAATTCGTTCATCCCACCCTACCAAGGTGCACCTGCCGGGTGAGATCTGATGATTAAACGTTAACCCCATAAGTTCCTATCCCCACTTCTTTGTAAAAGATCGCCGGGGAGGAAAGCCCACAACAACAGCTAGGTTTTTCCTTTGGTTTGTAAAACCGGGTAGAAAAACTTCATAACATATGTCCGCATGAACAATGTTAGATGGGTACAGCCATTCCGCCGGGAATCAAAGGGAGCCTGAAACAGGCACCATCACAGAGACGCATTCCTGGAGAGCCACAGACACCAACTCGCCGGGGACACAAGCCTGTTTTGAAACCACGCGTGGCCAAAACTCGGCTCTCGGCCGGGGTTTTCAAGGTGTAACCGAGAAAAACCCGCCGGAAAGTAACCCACCCCGTCCAGAAACCATCTGAACGCACATAGGACCCGAGAGATAGCCAAAACACAACTAACCTCGGGCCCACAAACATAATCCGTGGAATTAGCCAATACACAACTAATCCAGGAAACATAAATAGTCCGTGGAATTAGCCAATACACAACTAAACCAGGAAACACATGACACAGTAGTACATATTTATAAATAAATCAAGAACACTTGTACATGTGGCAAAGCTACGAGCGGCTGGCTAGGCCTAGGCAGACGGCACACAAAACGTTGAAATATAAACAAAAGCATTGGAAATATCACAACAGGAAACACCGCCAACACACCACTGTAGCAATAACTTCCGGCAAAGGGAAGACTGACTCGGGACCCAGAAAAAACTTCACTAAGTGAAGAAAAATACGCTGGGAACGTCAGCAAAACAAACGCTACCTCATCAGAAAGATAGAAGGCAGCCAAAAGCGCGTAATGAAAGCCGCCTGCATCACAAGCTAACTAACTGTGAAAAAGTTCACACGTCCAAAACAGGACCACGAGGGTAAATCCGAAATAGATGCCCCAAACACACGACCCAAAATACACTGCACTGCGGGAAAACCAGCCCAGGACACTCCTGCTACGCATATCCTAACCTTACTCGATACATCCCGGAGTGAACAAATGAGAAAAAACTCACTAGGGACGCAGCAAATGCGGAACCAGCGGAGCGTGGGGAGACACGTCCGGGCGGGGTGAGCGCAGAGCAGAGAAGGAAGAATGACGCCTGAATCAGCGTCTGGTCAAAGATCCACACAAGTACATCCACGATATAATGGAAAGCTTATTGGATAGTTATTCTTATTTTCTTTTTGTTTTTATTTTATACGAAGTTTTTTCGTAGTGAGAACCCAATTCATAATGACTGAAGCCATGAGTGAGGTCGCGTGCGCTCATGATGAAGGCTCCTCAGATTTTAAATGATCTGCGCGGTAGATTCAAACTACGGCGATTTAGTGTTTGAAGAGGATGCCTTATGTAATAGGCATGTTCGTCAATGATGGAGGGGCCACTAATAAATATCAGCCTGCTGGCTTGAGACAAATATTTGAATCCTGTAAAGGTTATCCTAGGTTAGAAAGGATAAATGGATCTGAGGCTTGTCATCTTGCACAATCTGTGTTGTATCCTAAAGGAGGCCTGTTGTCGAGAGCACCTAATTAATGGGCTCGACCAGATTGTAGCAGAATACAATCCAAAGAAAGGATCAGAGGCTTGTCATCTTACACAATCTGGGTTGTATCCTAATGGAGGCCTGTTGTCGAGAGCACCTAATGGGCTCGACCAGATTGTAGTAGAATACAATCCAACGAACCTTAAGGACTCTTGAAAGTACTTGCAATCTAAGCGACCACGATTGGCACCTAAATGGGATCGTGCAAGTAAAGATTCAGGGAAAGACAGAGTTCGAGTTATTGCTCGTGTAGACCCTTCGGGAATCTCTGAGGAACAATTCCAACCTGAGCAGAAGCACCCAAGACAACAAATATCGTCTGCACCTTGTACACCTTTAGCAATTTCACTAACTAAAGAACAGCGAGAGGTAGACAATATTCAAGTCGAACTACCAACCTTGCCCCCAACACCAGGCAAGAATCTCTGTGTGAACTCCAAATCCAGAGGAAGGTGTCCTGTTCCCGAGTCCAAAAAACGTGTCTGCCGAGCGGACCAAAAGGAAAAGAAAGAAGCCGAGTCCGGAAACGCGAGAAGTTGTACCAGGAGTTGTTTGGCCCCGAGTGAAGATCCTCGTGGCCTTGTGAAACGACCGTACCAGAACTTCAGCCAGTGTTCCTCTCAGTGACTTCAGAATCCTTTAAGTGACTTTTATCTTTCGTAGTGGTAATGCAATTTTGTGAAGGGTTAATGTCTCAGGAATCTTGAGTGTCTCTATAAATAATTAACGTAATCAGGGAAGTCTTTCTTCTCTCTTCTAGTTGATTCCGAGACCCGCTTTTAGGGAAACATTACACTTCTCTCCCTGAGCATTGTTATATATACTTTCTTGAGTTATTGGATTCCCGTAGCTCGCTATTGAGAAATTAAACATATCAAATGCTCTAGTGATTTTATGTACAACACCTTTACACGTAATTTGAGATAACTTGTAGGTATCTGAGACTGCTCGTGTATGTCGTCAGGTTCATAGTTAAAATCAGTGAGCGTTTGCCCCAATATGCAGAGTTGAGTGCTTCAGTAACCTTGTATTTATGTTATAACTTATATACATTTGTATTAACGTAAGTTAATCTTTGTGGATGTTTGAGATCCATCTGTTCTATAATCTTTGTCAGTGAGTTATTATCACTATTGTTCATCTTTTGATATGTTTAGATCGTTCCTGTGTTTTGCTGTACCCATTCAGTCTTTGTCAATATATACCGTGGACTTACGCCCCTTTGGCCCGGACAATATTTCTAGCCTTGTGTGCACTCTCTGCGGATCCATTTCAGAGATCCTTTTAGAACGATTTATTTGTGTTTAAAAGATAACTTCCTCTACAGTAAATGTTTACTGATTTATTTTGTCTCTATTGACTTCATTATATTGTTGTTATATATAGATTGATTGTGTTTGTGAGACTTTGATCTATGTGTGTTGTACTAACCATTATTGTACTTAGTTTATCACCCATCATTAATAATCTATTGAGACGTATACATTTTATGAACCTCTGCTACTATTGAATAAAATATTGTGTTGACTTGTCATGTGTCTTTATTTATTGCCTGTTGTTAGTGTATCGTATTGGAATTAAGTGTCAGTCCTCACCCAGTCAGAGAGTCAGAAGTTGTAACAGAATATCTCAGGTTTCTCCAGAAACGTGGCATAACAATTAGATTAGTGGCTAATACAAACAGTGGGCCTATTAGTTTACAGTCCTTTCACCCATGAATCTATTCATCCAAAATCTGTTCACCCACACTTTGCAGTCCGTTCGCCCAAGCTTTCGCTAAAAACTCCACCTTAAATGATTCCGGTGCTGTCCCTCCCTCTCCACCCCCCTCTCACTTACTTATGCCAAATATAATAATATCTTCTAAGGATGTACTTTCTGCCATTTCTGGGCTAAATACTATGAAAGCATGGATGGTGTTCATCCTGGTTTACTTAAAAACTTCAATGCTGACTCCCTGTCTGGGTAAACTCTTTCGTCTCTGTCTTTCCTCTAACATCTTTCCTTGTTGCTGGAATTTTGCTCTCACACAACCTGTCCCAATGGAGAGTGACCACTCTCAATCCTCCAACCATCGTCCAATTGCTTTTATTTCTTGCATTTCTAAAGTTTTTAAAACTCTTTTGCATAAATAAATTCTTAAGCATTTGTCTTCCCATAATGTACTTTCAGATGTGCCAGTATGGTTTCCTTAACCTATTAAATGCGAAAATGCCCTAGGGACTAGGGTACTTATTTGTGAATTTCTAGCCTTGGATTCTAACATAATTCGTTATATTTACGATGTAAAGCATTATTATTTTTAATTTGCTTTTATTTTACTTATATGATGAATATATGAACCTTGAAGAGCGATAAAATAAGTGGGGAAAGCATTTGGGTGGTGAAAATCGTGAATATTCCCCACCCGGTCGTATTCTCTGGCGGGAGGAGGCGAGATATACACCCTCCTCTTACAAAGTCTCTGACTCGACTGAGCCGAGCGGGAGGTGTCTCAGTGTTATATAACGACTTATGGAACCCACTTGTGCTACATAATGGCGGGAGAGAAATTCACGCAAAAAATAACCGATAAATGATGAAAATAAGCGGAAAAATAGGTGATAATTGAGGAGAGGGGGAGGGGGGAAAAAGGTAGGGAAGGAGGGAAAGGAGGTTAAGAACATATGGATGAGTGGTAGGAAGTACTAGAGGGGAATTATCTCACCTAATGACATATTCCTTTGTTTTGAGAGCCCCTGGGGTGTTTTGGAAGGTTTCTTTTATGGTCTTGCTTCTGTAAGGCCTATCGCGTTTGATACGGTGACCCTTCTGTGAGGTCTATCGCGGTTCTTGGGTTAAGGTCCGCTCTACTGGTGATTTTCTTTCTTATCTTACTAACTCATGGTCATCCTCCTTTTGGGATTTCGGTGAGACCTTTTCTATTGTGCTAGACATATCGAAAGCTTTCAATAGAGTCTGCCACAAATTTCTAATCTCCAATCTACCCTCCTTCGGTTTCTAACCTTCCATCTGCGCCTTTATCTCTAATTCCTTTCTGGCCGTTCCATAGCTGCGGTTGTGGATGGCCATCGCTCACTTCCTCAACCTGTTCCTCAGGGTTCTGTCCTGTCTCAAGTTCTCTTTCTAATATTAATTTATGATCTCAACTGTACAGTCTACTGTACAGATAGCTTGTACACAAACGAAACAGAGAAAATTATTGCTGGAAACCTTTCAGAATACACCCACCCACTACCCTCTCTCCCATCCTAACTCGACCAAAAGGACTCACTGTTTTGTTTCTAATTGTATGTTATTTGTTTTGATTACCCTATGCGACAGAAAATAACTAAAAAAACTACCTTATGTATCACATACTAAACCAATTTACCATTATTTATCAGTTCCTTTTGCCTAGGTAAATTTACTGTATATATAAATCATACTTATCCATATGCGCCTTTTTACTTTTAATATGAACACATGAACATTGGAAAGCAATAAAACAAGTGGTAACAGCAATTGGCTGGTGAAAATTGTAGGCCTATATTTTAGCCCAGCGGTCGTAATCTGACCTTGAGCGGTGAGAGACAAACACCCTCTCTCTCTCTTGTCTTGGATGGTACTGAGAGACAAGGGGAGCTCTCAGACTGGCTTGGAGGGTCGGAGATACACTCCTCCACCACCCCTCTCTCTCCCACCCGTCCTCGCATGAAAATACTCAATAAATATCGGGAATAATAGAGAAAATACCTGATAATTGAGGAGGGGGAAAAAGGGGGGAGGGAGGAGGGGAAAGGGGAAGTTAGGACACATGTGTAGGAGTGGTAGAAAGTAATGGAGGGGGATTATCTCACCTAAACACAAATTGCTTTGTTTTGAGTACCACTGGGGAGTTTTAAAAGTTTTTTTTTTAGGCCTTGGATCTTAATTAAGAGTCTGGCCGCGCATTCGCCCAGTAGAACCTCTTAACCCGGGAGCTGCGGGGAGACTCTTAAGAGTTCCCCCGGCGCACTGCGGGGAGACTCTTAAGAGTCAGAGAAAAAAAAAATCAACTTTTGACATCGAAAAAAAAAAAAAAAAAAAAAAAAAAAAAAAATTGGCCCCTGGGCCATGCAAAATCTCAGTCCTCTACCTCCCCTCCTTCCCCACTTTCCTCCTCTCCTTCAGTTATCACCTATTTTCCCTGTTATTCCCTTATTCTGAGGTATATTTTCGTGCTAACATTAGAAATCCGATTGGAGGGTGTGGTCATCACTGATAGCAAGCGAGTGCAAGAGAGAGAGAGAGAGAGTATCGATCGACTGTGTCTCAGTGGCCTTGGGGGAAATTGGCGGGAAAGCAGATTGCCTCACCCATACATTATACAACTCGCGGGCTATATCTCCGATTTTGACCATCCAAACGCTGTTTTCACTCGTTTTATTGTTGTTTCAGGTTAATACCTTTATAATCAACCCATAATAGGCGCATATGGATAAGTATTAATGCTATTAATGGCACAATGAATATTTTAGTGACGGAAACACCTCAAATACGTCAGCACAGGGGGACGTTTCCAATTACCCCCATGCGCACTTCAGAGGTTAAGAGTCTTCCTGCAGCTCCCGGGTTAACCTCTGGACTGCGGCCAGACTCTTAAGATCCAAGGCCTAAAAAAATAACTTTTAAAACACCCCAGTGGTACTCAAAACAAAGCAATTTGTGTTTAGGTGAGATAATCCCCCTCCATTACTTTCTACCACTCCTACACATGTGTCCTAACCCCCCCCCCCTTCCCCTCCTCCCTCCCCCCCCCCTTCCTCAATTATCAGGTATTTTCTCTATTATTCCCGATATTTATCGAGTATTTTCATGCGAGAACGGGTGGGAGAGAGAGGGGTGGTGGAGGAGTGTATCTCCGACCCTCCAAGCCAGTCTGAAAGCTCCCCCTGTCTCTCAGTACCGTCCAGTCCGAGACAAAGAGAGAGGGAGGGTGTTTGTCTCTCACCGCGCAAGGTCAGATTACGACTGCGGGGCTAAAATATACGATTTTCACCAGCCAATTGCTGTTACCACTTGTTTTATTGCTTTCCCATGTTCATGTGTTCATATTAAAAGTAAAATAGGCGCATATGGATACGTATTAATTATATATATGGTAAATTAACAATTTTAGTGAGGAATGAATTAGAATACCTTCGCATGGCGGGCACTTTTAAATACCATAGCTGCGCAGTTAACCTCTGAAGTGCGCATGGCGGGTATGAGACACCACACTCCTGTGCTGACGTATTTGAGCTGTTCCCATCACTAACATCGTTATTTTACCGTAAATAGCATTAATACTTATCCATATGCGCCTATTATAGGTTGATTATAAAGGCATTAACCTATTACAACAATAAAACAAGTGGAAACAGCGTTTGGATGGTCAAAATCGGCGATACAGGCCGGGAGTTACATAATGTATGGCTGAGGCAACCTCAGTTCCCACCACTTTTCTCCACGTCTGGAGAGACACTGTCGATCGATACTCTCTCTCTCTCTCTTGCACTCGCTTGCTAACAGTGATGACAATGCCCTGCTTGCAACTCGCTAATGTTAGCACGAAAATATACCACAGAATAAGGGAATAACAGGGAAAATAGGTGATAACTGAAGGAGGGGAGGAAAGTGGGGAAGGAGGGGAGGTGGAGGAGTGATATTTGGCATGGCCCAGGGGCAATAAAAAAAAAAAAAAAAAAAAAAAAAAAAATTGTTTGGGTGTTTTAAATGGATTTTTTTTTCCCTGACTCTTAACCCGTGGAGCCCCGGCTAGTTTTGTAATGTTTGCGCACCAGAACCCGGCCGGTTTTCAAAAAATGGTTTTATTCCAGAAACAATAGCGAATGGGTTAGGAATGAAGGAAAAACCACGAAACACCGCTCAAAAAGCTTAAAAAATTGTCCTACAGAGCCCCCGAAAATGGATTTTACAAGAGTAAAAAATTGAAGGCAATTATCCCAAAAAAACAGGTTATTGCGCGCTCGGGCGCACGCACGTGGACTTTGAGAGTTTTCAACCATCGGCACGGTTGCGTGGGATACGTACACAGTTCCCATACAAATCTGAGCCCTCTTGAGTGGCTACACCTGAGGTTACGGTCGGCGCAATTAGGGTGATGCGCCAGGCGCGTCTCTGGGGCTGTGCGTTACATATATCGCCGACGCGTCAGGCGCGTCGCTGGGGCTATACGGGTTAAGAGTCTTCCCGCAGTCCGCCGGGGGAACTCTTAAGAGTCTTCCCGTAGTTCCCGGGTTAAGAGGTTAATATAGCCAAATAAATTCTGAGCTTTCTTCTCTACTTCAATGCACTGCTTGGAAAACTTTAGGTCACTGCTAATCAGAACTCCCAAATCCTCACTTCCAGAGGCATTCCCAATAGTGAAAAGCCTGAATTGGGGTTTGCTTGGCCGATATGCATCACCTTGCACTTTTCCAAGTTTAGAGGCATCTGCCATGTCTCCGACCATTCACCCAGTCTGTTGAGGTCCATCCTGAGCTGTTCAACCCACAGAAGTGGGCCAAGAACAGATCCCTGTGGAACTCCAGAAGTGACTGAAGTCCACTCAGAAGAAACACCATTGATTACCACTCGTTGTTGTCTACCTGTTAGCCAACTTTCTATCCAATTTGTGACTTCTGTACTGATACCTAGCGCACTCACTTTTGACATCAGCCTGCAATGAGGCACTTTGTCAAAAGCTTTTTGAAAGTAAAGGATGTCTATGGCTCTACTTCTGTCATACTCACTCAGCATTTCATGGAAAAATTCCAGGAAATTGGTAAGATATGATCGGTGTCGCCTGAATCCATGTTGGGAATCTGTAATTAAATTGTGGGTTTCTAGGTAGTCAACTATCTTGTCTACTAGTATCCCTTCTAAGAGTTTTAGTATGATAGAAGTCATGCTAATTGGCCGATAATTCTTGGGACACTCGTGATCCCCTTTCTTAAAGATTGGGGTCACATTGGCCAGTTTCCAGTCTTCAGGGACTTCTCCATTTTCTAGTGATTTATTGAAGATGTCTGCTAAGAAAGGTGCGATTTCATCTCGCACTTCACGTACAACTCGAGGAAGAAAGCCATCTGGGCTGGATGATTTGAACCTATTTAACTTATCTTTTCTTTTTGCTACATCCTCTGGGGTACATCTGATTTTTCTAAGAACTTCACCTTCATGCACTAATCCCAGAGCTGGGCACTTTAGCCAACACTTCCGCAAATAGCCAATTCCGCCATGGCGGAAGTGTCATTTTGTTGGCGAATTAGCGTTGGCGCCAAAATGGCTGCCTATTTGCGGGTTTGAAGTTCTGGAAAGTACCTCCATGTTGCAAACCTCGAGTCCGCAAAATAAAAATTCCAGCCGCCAGCCAGCCCTGGGCTGCTCCTGCAGCTCCAGCCAAAAAAAGTCATGTGACCAAGCCAACTACCTGCGTTCTGGAATCTAGGCCTATACATCGGCTCTTCACGTTTGTTCACTTACTTAGTAGCAAGCGTCGAGCTAACACCTACAACATACAGCAGTCCAAGAGTTCCAACCTGCTAGCACTTCAAATTTGTTTATATTTTCGGCCTATTGAAGTGAACATGGAGTATACCATCATGCCTACCGCAGCTGCCAACAGCATGGGGAGCAGTTCACCACCATCATCCGACAGTGATGCTGCAGAGATCGAAGACCTAAGCCACCCCTGGCCCCACCTAGAAACCTTCTATGGGCCTGTAAATACCAAGAAGATGTCTCTGGAGAAGGGCTTTATAACTTTATAATATAGCCTAATTTAAGATTATAAAGTTAGGCTATCGTTAATTTGATTGATAGCCTGTTAATTTTTAACCTAAACTAATGTTATTAGGCTACCCTAATCCCATCAAAATGCCTCAAAGCATGTAGGCCTAGGCTAAGTCTAACTTCTATATAGGCTAGGCTATATAGCCTAGGCCTAGGTCTATAATCACTAATCCCATCAAAATGCCTCAAAGCATGTAGGCTAAATATTGCATGTTCTAACTTCTAAATATAGCCTAGGACTATAGGCTAATTACTAATATAAGTAATTTTATTAGGCTAGGCCTAGGCTACCCTAATCCTATCAAAATGCCTCAAAGCATGTAGGCTAAATAATATTGCATTTTCTAACTTCTATATATAGGCTAGCCTAGGTCTAGGCTATAATCAGTCAATCACTAATTCCATCAAAATGCCTCAAAGCATGTAGGCTAAATATTGCATGTTCTAACTTCTATATATATATATAGCCTAGGTCTTGGCTATAATCACTAATTCCATCAAAATGCCTCAAAACATGTAGGCTAAATATTGCATGTTCTAACTTCTATAGCTAATATAGCCTAGGCCTAGGTCAGTCATAATCAGTAGGCCTATAATCAGTCACTAATTCCATCAAAATGTCTCAAAGCATGTAGGCCTAGGCTAAATATTGCATGTTCTAACTTCTATGTATAGGCCTAGGCCTATAATCACACTCATTTTATTAGTGTCAAGTAGAAAGTGTTAATTTTGAAAGTATCATATAGGCCTAGACTAAATTTAGCCTACAATAAAATTTTATTAAATTTTGATCTGAAGCTAGGCCTTTATTCTGAGCATTAAAATTAATAGGCCTAGGCTACTTTCTATTAAATTACTTAATCTATCTAAAGTAGACCTATCTAGGCATATATAGCCTATTGCCATTCCCAAAGGGGGGCCCACGAATAAATCGCCTCCTTGCACCTCTGTGATCCGGCGTACCTCCTCCTGAATGGTGCGGAATTGCGAATACTGATTATTACTGAAGCACTCTCCCCATAAACAAGTTGCCCCAACGTTTTACTGCCCATGTGGACAAACTAAGTGGCCTATGCTATATATATTAACCCTTTCACTGCGGGTGATGTTCTGGAATGTTTTGGCAATTTACAGCAATTTCCAAGCTTTAAAAGCCTGTATGTATATCCTTGAGGTCCATGGAAGTTGGGCAACATTATATTTAAGTAAATATCTATATTTATTGACATTAGAGATTGAATTTATTGATTTACCCTTGATTCTGTAGGCTAGTTTAAATTTAAAATTAATAAAAAACAGTTTGCGTTTGCATATTTGCATTTGAGGACTAGAAATTTCACAAGGTTTGCACATTTGTGTTTGCTGAAGTTATGTTCTGGGTTTGCTGATTTGTGTTTGCTGACTTGACTTTTTGTTTGTGGTGCCCAGCTCTGACTAATCCTGGACTTGGCATGTCACTGGTATTTTCCCTTGTGAATACTGAGGAAAAATAGTCATTTAGGGTTTTAGCTATATCAGTGTCAGAAGTTTGAAGTTGGCCTGTTGGATCCTTTAGAGGTCCAATGCTACTTTTGAATGGCTTCCTGATGTTCACATAGCTGAAGAACTCTTTAGGACTCTCTTTGCAGAGGGCTGCAACCCTTAGTTCTTCATTCTGCTTTGCTTCCTTTATAAGAGATTTCACTCCTCTACACATATTTTTGAAGGCATCTAAATCACTTTGGTCTTGATTTCTTTTGGCCTTTCTGTATGCAACCTTTCCATTTCTAATTGCTGAAGTTATGTCTCTTGTGAACCAATTTGGTTGGGTTGAGCCTGATATGGTAAGTTTAGTAGGAACGAATGTAGCTTGTCAATCCATAAACTGCTGTTTGAATGAGCACCAAATCGCATTAACATTCTCACCCTCAAGTCTTATCTGGGATAAGCTCCCCCAAAGGCCTTCAAAATTTGCACAACAGAAATCTAGTTTTGCACTCTGAGGATTTGTGGGTCTGCTGCTAAAGGTGCGAAGAGAGAACCTAACTAGATTGTGGTCACTACCTCCAAGTGATTCCCCAACAGATAAGCTGGTCACACTTTCATCTTCAGTGGTGAACACAAGATCTAGTATATTGTTCCCTCTAGTTGGCTCGTTCACCCACTGGGTCAAAAAGTTATCGTTAGTAAAGTCCACAAGACGCCTACCTTCAGCATCGGCAGTTCTTGCTTCCCAGTTTACTAGGCAATTGAAGTCACCTAAGATCACACTGGTTTTACCCTCGATAACAGCACCCAGTCTTGTGTACAGAAGTTCATCCTTTTCAACATTTTGATGTGGAGGCCTGTACACCAGAACAATCCTATTGATAAAGTTACCTAGATTAAGGTCTACTCCAAGCAGTTCATGTTCTAACCTGATCTTGCAGTCAATTGGGTTTAGAAAATCTCTGATGTACAAAAGAATTCCGCCCCCTTCCTGCATGGTTCGGTCTTTGTGGAACATTGTATATCCAGGTATTTCAAATTCCCCAACATAATCTCTGGTATCAGTGTGAATCCAGGATTCAGTGATAGCCACTACATCAAAGCATTCTGTTAAGACAATTCAGTGTTGATTAATGCTCAAAGAGCGGGTGGTGGAGTATATTTCATTGTGTCGCTCAGCGTTTTTTTTTTTACCATAAATGGGGTTGTTTCCGTGCTCTTTTTCATGCATAAAAAAGACCCAGAGCGTAATACAAGTATTTATCCCTGAAAGGGCGTAAATTGAGCTTTCCAATGACACCCGAACGATACTTCTACGATCACTGGTTGTCTTGCAACGATCGTGCAACCGAAGGGCAAAATTGCTAAAATACGGTAATTTCTTTATATAATTACGTATGTAGCGAGGGAGTGAGGGTGGATGTAAGTGGAGTACATCTCCACGGCGGCCGTGACGAGCGGTCATGAGGTAACCCATGCTCCTCCCGTCACTCTTCTCTTTCTCAGAGCCAATATTGCGCCAAAATTGCACTCGGACTTAAGTCGGGCCCCGATAGACAAGGGTTAAGTAATGAATGAGAATCAATGTTGACTGCATGGAATGAAAACCTTTTTAAATCTTACCTGAAGATGAAATGGTGATTAAATAGTATAAACAAACTTTGTCATGTCTTACCCAAAGGTGAAGATCACCGTCCGAGTGTGGATAGAGAGGGAGCTCCGCTCTCTAACCCATCTCTGTCAGGCCGCGGCCGCTCCAACCCGGAGAATTTTGAGGATGGGGAAGCGCGGTGCCCCTCCAACCCACTTCTGGAAAGATATTCCCAAGAATCAATGATACAAAATAACAGGGTAATCAACCAGTAGATAATGTGCTCATTAATTTTATAGCTCATGCTATGCCACTAAAAAGAACTGAAAACCCCCGAACTAATAACAGAAGACCCGGAGTCAGTTGGCTTGTCTAACCTAGAAGGTAATTATCAAGAAACTCCCTACAACCCGGAGTTTGGATAGAATCACCAAACCAAGTTGTGTCGCTACCTAGCAACCGGAGTTAAAGCTACCCATTAATATAACTCGAGAAAACTATCAAGAGCCGGAGAAGACACGACAGATGGGGACCTCCCAAATTCGGGTAGAAAAACTAGAACCTCGGAGATCATGCTAACCTCCCGGAAATTAATAGAAAAATAGATAGTTGGCTCTGCTAGAGCCGAAGATAATATTATATTCACTGTCCCAGGAGCTCCACTGAGCAAGCGAGGGAAAGATATCTGGACTGCTTACCTGAGCAGTCGGAGATTTGGGAGAAGAAGAGAGAAGGCGGGGATCCTAAGACACACCCGGATAGTCGGAAGAAGGTTGTAAAAATTAGAAACATGTTCAAAGCCCAGCCGGGGCTCACAACGCGGACTCCAGGTCCTCAACCGACAAGACACCCCGGCCCGGGGATGGGACAACCTGACACGGAAGACTCGGAGCCCAGCTGGGGCAACGAAAGAAAGCCGAGGAGTGAAGAAGAAGAGAGAGAAAAGATATAATAATTTACAAGCAAGGCAAAACAAGTATAACTAAACCCCCTTTGAAATTAGGATAATTAAACTGCAAAGATATACAAGCAACTGCCCGTAGGTCTAGAGTTTGTATCAAGAAAAACTATAAGAAAGCTAACATTTATTTCAGAATTAGAAATTTGAAAGAAGGAGCAAGAAAAAGAGCTTTTTAAACAAAAAGATGCGAATTAATTGTATCGAACAGTTATACTCCCCCCAATTACAAAACTGAAATTTGGAAAAGAAATAATTTGGGCAAGGACGAGAGAGCGACCGCTATTATCTCAGCGTATCGCCAGGGAAGGACAAACACAAGACGCCTTGTGGGCAATGACGGCGAGCTATAAAATAGAGCGAGCAAAAAATTTATTAAATACTATTATTTAATGATTAATAAATATACATTAACCTCTTTATAATAGCACTGTAGATTAAAGTCACAGGTGCAAATGACTAGACTAAGTGACGGTATTGTAAGAGAGTGCTGCCAATGGTGCAATAGCTAGCTAAGTTTCTCAAAGTCGATGTTGGTGACTATTACTGCGCTGTGGGATTACTCAAGCAAGAAACATTAAAAAGAAATTAATCGTAGATCAAGAGATAATTAAATATATATAACGGAGGTCAGAAAACACTGATGAGACGCAATACATACGTTCGACAGAGTCCTAAATATACAGTACAACATTGTACAAACTTTATACATAATAAATAATTGATGCAAGTCTCAATTTATACAAAAGACAGACCTAGGATATAAATAAGTAACACAATAGGCCTAATCGATAGACCTGCAATAAGTCATCAGGAAATGGTTAAAATATCGAGAAAATAAACATACAGCCAAAATGGCGTCAGGTATCCTGGAAGGTGTCGGAGGCTGTGTCGCGAACAACTCATTTCAAACCTACGAAAATACCCTGTCCTCAGTTCAAAAACATATCTGGCGACCACCACAGTTAAATTGTAACATTAGCTCACTATTAACCCGGGAGCTGCAGGGAGACTCTTAAGAGTTCCCCCGGCGCACTGCGGGGAGACTCTTAAGAGTCAGAGAAAAAAAAAATCAACTTTTGACATCGGAAAAAAAAAAATTTTGTTTTTGTTTTTGTTTTTTTTGTTTTTTTTTTTTGGCCCCTGGGCCATGCAAAATCTCAGTCCTCTACCTCCCCTCCTTCCCCACTTTCCTCCTCTCCTTCAGTTATCACCTATTTTCCCTGTTATTCCCTTATTCTGAGGTATATTTTCGTGCTAACATTAGAAATCCGATTGGAGGGTGTGGTCATCACTGATAGCAAGCGAGTGTAAGAGAGAGAGAGAGAGTATCGATCGACTGTGTCTCAGTGGCCTTGGGGGAAATTGGCGGGAAAGCAGATTGCCTCACCCATACATTATACAACTCGCGGGCTATATCTCCGATTTTGACCATCCAAACGCTGTTTTCACTCGTTTTATTGTTGTTTCAGGTTAATACCTTTATAATCAACCCATAATAGGCGCATATGGATAAGTATTAATGCTATTAATGGCACAATGAATATTTTAGTGACGGAAACACCTCAAATACGTCAGCACAGGGGGACGTTTCCAATTACCCCCATGCGCACTTCAGAGGTTAAGGAAAGCAGGTGGGACCAAACAGAGAGACACGGGAGAATAAAGCAGGGAGACACAAAAATACATCTAGTTGGAGCGAACGCAGCCCAATAGAGAACGGGATAAGGCGCCTGGTGACACGCGGCAACTGTGTATGAGAAGCCACCTTGTTAGCAGCGCCAGATTTGAATAACCTTATCTTAGGATGATTTTTATCTATTATCGGGTTGCGATATAAGCAATCTCCGAGTTCCTAGAGGAACCGGGAAGCCCTAATAATAGATTAGGCTCTGACGTTATTGACGGAGAGAACCACTACTAAATTCCGCCACTTTCGTCCGACACGTTAGTCAGCTTGACTGGCCTTTGCTTTGTTTTGATGGTCCCAATCATTTAATTCCTTCATCAGGCCCACCGTCCCTATCACTGAATGCATTAAAGGCCCTACTAACCGCGAGATATACGAGGTTCGGGCACAAAAAAGCTTGTAAACCAGAGGTTTTTTAACACAATGGTGGGTGGACTGAGCGTCTGGCTAGTGTTGACGTCACGCAAGATGGCCGACCAAAACAAGAATCGAGTTGTGCATCTGCCCGCCTGATATAAAACTGTGAATAGCTGGTATTAAACGATGGTATTGCGTGGATAACGATTAATTGGATATATAGGGGTGTCCGCGAATAACGAGCTCCGCGAATGCGTGGTACGCGGATACGGGAAGTGCACTGTATATCTATCTATCTATCTATTGCCAGACGCCGTGATCCCGAAAGTGTGGCCACGAACGAAACGCCTCCATGCACCTCTGTCCCCAGTCAGTTGACGACCCTCCTCCCATCCAGCACCACTTTCATGCATTTAATTCTTAACTCTATCCTTCCACCTTTCACTCGGTCTACCTCTCCCTCTCTGTCCTTCCACCTAATTCTCGTATACTCTTTATCATTCTCTCGCTTCCCATACATTCCACATGGCCGAACCATCTCAAGGTGTTCCTTTTCACACTTTCCATCACATCTACATCCACACCACTTCTCTCTCATACTTCTTCATTCATCTGTCTATCCCTCCATATAACTCTGCACGCACTTCTCACCACCCCTCTCACTCTTGGTTTGAGTCTCTCCACCAACGTCCATGCTTCGCTCCCCGTAAGTCAATGTCGGGATTACCACACTGTCATGCAAGGATTTCTTTACTTTCATGCTGACCAGCCTATTTCTTGTTACTGCTTTCAACGTTCCTACAACCCTCTTCCCCTGTTACACCCTCTCCTGCACTTCTTCATCCATACTCCCAAATTTACTCAACACACTGCCCAAATACTTAAATGAGCTGACATTCTCCATAGCCTGACTGATCAACCTCACCTCACACTCTGTGGCTGCATTCCTTTTAAAGACCATAACTTTGCTCTTCCCTGCATTTTCCTTCAGATTCCATTTTTCACACACTGTTCCAAACATATTTACCAGGCCTGCAATTCACTATCGCTCATCAGAACTGTATCATCGGCAAAACAGCAGTACAAGCAACTTCCACTCGTTTCCTTCCCTTATCAGCGGTACACCAACATCCACTGCTCATCCTTGTATTTCTTTCATGACTCCATCCATATATTTAGTAGTTGTTCTCTCTGTCAATGACGTGAGAGTCTAATCCATTATTAGGGCTTTCCGGGTCCTCTAGGAACCCAGAGATTGCTTATACCGCAACCCAGTAATAGATAAAATACATCCTAGGAGATACCCCTTAAATAGTTCCTAAGGAACGTCATTGAATCGGATACCACTTGAAAAATAAAAATATAAAGATAGTTAAGGTTATTCGAATCTGGCGCTGTCCAATAAGGTTTCCCATGTACAGTTGCAGCGCATTGCCAGACGCCGTATCCCGTTCTCTATCGGGCTGCGACTGCTCCAACCAGACGTGTTTTTCGTATCTCCCTGCTTTTCTCCCGTGTCTTTACGTTTGACCCCACCTGCTTTCCTTATTAGTGAGTCAATGTTGCAAATTAACTGTGATGGTCGCTAATGTTTTAATAGGGGATGGGGTATTTTCGCAAAGTTGTTTGCACCGCAGCTTCAGACACCTTCCAGGATATCCGACGCCATGTTGGCTGTATATATTTATTTTCGATGATGTAATCATTTATCAATGACTTTCCTTGCAGGCCTATTGACTATTGTGTTCTTTATTTATAGTGTAGGTCTGTTCTTTGTATAAATTGTGACTAGGTTATTTAGTTACCTTGCTTTCACTAATTATTATGTATAACATTTTGTACAGGACCAGGACTCTGTCGCGCGTATTTATTACGTTCCGTCAGTGTTTTTTCTGACCTCCGTTATATAGATTATATATATCTTGTTTTTAAGTTTGGTTCATGTTTTGGCTTGTGTATTCGTACAGCGAAGTAGTAGTCACCAACATCGACTTGAGAAACTTTGGGCACGGTTTAGCAGCACTCCTTAAATACCGTCAACTAGTCTAGTCATGTGTACCTGACTACCTGTGACTTTTACATATAACACTATTATATAGATATAAATATCTTTATAATTATTGATTTTTATTGATAATATGTACCAGATAATGTGCTCGCTTTATTTTATAGCTCTCCGTCATGGTCCACGACGCGTCTCTTGTTTTTGCCTTGAAGTCACGCTGACAAGATGGCGGTCGCTGTCTTGCCCTTGCCTAAATTATTTATTTTCCAAAATCTATTTTTTTTAAATTGGGGGGAATATAGCTTTTCGATATAATTCTATCTATTATTTTTTTCTATAAAGCTCTTTTTCCTTGCCCCTTTTAAAATTCTATTTCTGAAATTTAAATTAACTTTCATATAACTTTTCGATATCAACACTAGACCTTCGGGCAGTTAATTGTATATCTTTGCAGTTAATTATCTTCTTTTTAACCCTTCCTCCCCGGGTGTCATTTTAATATGACACCACGAAATAAGGGCCGGTGCCCGGGTGTCCTTTCAAGAGATAGTAAGCTTGAAAGCCTATTCAGCTTGGTCTGAACGCCGTGCGTCCGACGCATGTAAACAAAGCCGATCGTTGCGTCACCGCACCTCCGAAAACAAGAAGGAGAAGACTCGTTTGTTATTGTATGTCTGTATGTCGTTGTTTCAGTAGTGAAAAGATCGTCGTATTGCTAACATCGCCTGAAAATGCTCTCCACTAAAATCGTCATCACAACTGAACCAGTTGACTTAGAGAGCTCTACTCAACGCCAGTCTACAGTTTGGAAACTGCACTACATTTATAGATGCGTGGGAAATTTCTAGCAGTTAAAATTAACCAAAATACGGTAGCCTAGGCCTAGACGTTTTTCGGCCAGATCGCCCGGGTAGCCCACCCTGTCCTTTGGAGATACAGCCCGGGCCAGGAGGGTTAAGGGGGTTTTAGTTATAATCTTTTTCCTTGCTTGTAATTGTCAGGTTGTCCCATCCCCGGGCCAGAAGGTCTTGTCGGTTGAGGACCTAAGGTCCGCGTTGTGAGCCCCGGCTGTTCATTGAATATACAGTATCTCTTTATTTCACAACCTTCTTCCGACTATCTGGGCGTATCTTCGGATCCCCGCCTTCTATTCTTCTATACAGTATATACTGTATATTCTCCGACTACTCAGGTGAGTAGTCCATACATCTTTCCCTAGCTTGCTCAGCGGGGCTCCGGGGATACTGATCTAACTACAGTATTATCTACGGCTCTAGCAGAGCCACTTCTCTATTTTTAGGTCAGCAGGACCTCCGAGATTTTAGATTTTCTACCAGAGGGCTATGAAGTCTGCGTCTGTCGTGTCTTCTCCGCCTCTTGATAGTATTCTCAAGTCAATTATTTGGTAGTCTTAACTCCGATTGCAAGGTAGCGACACTACCTGGTTTGATGATTATTTCCAAACTCCGGGTTGTAGTTTTTTTTTCTTCTAGCTAGTTACTGTACCTTCGATGTTATACAAGTCAACTGACTCCGGGTCTTTTGTTTTAGTTATGGGATTTTTCAATTCTTATTAGTGGCATAGCATGAGCTATAACATTAATGAGCACATTATCCACTATTTGATTGCCCTGTAATTTGGTAGCATTGATTCTTGGAAATATATTTCCAGGAGTAGGTCGGAGGGGCACCGCGCTTCCCCCATCCTCTAAATTGTCTAGGTTGGAGCGGCCGTGGCCTGACAGAGCTGGGTTAGAGAGTGGAGCTCCCTCTCTAACCGCACTCGAACCCTATTCTTCGCCTTCGGGTAAAACACAACAAGCTTGTATATATTATTAATCAACATTACAACTCCGGGTAAGAGTTGAAAAGGTTTTCAATCTAGGCAGTCAGAGTTGAAAAGGTTTTCAATCTAGGCAGTCAATATTCGTCCTCATTCATTACTTTAGCCAACAGTCTTTAGTTTTGGTGCATCCCATTTTTAATCTGACCATGTCTGGGTATTAAGATTTTCTTACCCCATGCCAGGTCTCTGCATTCTCCGGTCTGGAGAAACTATGCCCTCCTTAGCCGTCGCCAACCGTGTCGGAGACGGACAACAGTTTTACAGGGTTCTGCACCCCCGGTCCCTCCTCCACCAAGATAAGAACATAAGAAAATGGGAGTCTGCAGAAAGCCGATTGGCCCACACAAGGCAGATCACTCTCACACCCAACCCCAATTACAAGGCCTAATTATAGGCCCAGCTCACTAATACCATGAGGACCGACCTCACCAAAACGGTCCAGAGGTCAGAAAACGGGGGTCTGCAGAGTGCCGATTGGCCCACACCTGGCAGATCCCCCTCACACCCAACCCATCTCGTCCATATGCCTATCTAATTTTATCTTAAAGCTCTTCATCGTTCTTGATCCCACTATAGCACTTGGTAGCCTATTCTCTGTTACCAAACCAATATTTGCCAATATTTTTTTTTTTTAAACTAAATTTATCTAATTTGAAACCATTTGTTCAAGTTCTTTTGCAATCACTGAGCTTTAGTGCATCTTTCATGTCCCCTTTATTAATCCCACTAACCCACTTGAACACCTGTATCATATCCCCTCTAACTCTGCGCCTCTCTAACGAATGTAAGCCTAAATTTTTCAACCTTTCTTCATGTGGAAGATTTCTAATATTATGGATAATTTTTGTCATTCCACGTTGTACTCTCTCCAAGGAATCTATGTCCATTCTGTAATAAGGACATCAAAATTGAACAGCATAATCCATATGGGGTCTCACTAATGACAAGTAAAGTTTTAAGATAACATCAGAAGTTCTATTACTCACACTCCTAGAGATGAACCCGAGAATCCTGTTTACCTTGTTACGAACGCTTATACACTTTTTTCTAGGTTTCAAATCATTGCTAACAAACACACCTAGTTATTTCTCACAGTCTGAGTTTTCTAATTCCATATTAGCTAGTTTATATTTTGCAATTGTATTCATCTTCCCTATTTTTAATACCTTGCATTTGTCAATGATAAAATTCATCTGCCAATTTACTGAACATCCGTGTAAGGTATCTAGATCCCTTTGGAGGCACTCTATGTCGCTATCTGAATCTATTGTTCTCTCCATTTTGGTATCGTCTGCGAATTTACTTATCCTACTAGTTATACCTAAATCAAGGTCATTTATGTATATAACAAACAACAGAGGACCCATTACAGATTCCTGGGGGACACCACTTTTGACTGCTCCCCATTCTGACTTAGTACCATTTATGCTGACTCTCTGCTTCATATCAATTAGCCATGACCTAATCCATCCCAACAATGACCCACTTATTCCATGCGCTTCAACTTTTCTTATCAATCTCTCATGAGGGACTCTGTTGAAAGCTTTACTGAAATCTAAATATATTATATCATATGACTGCTTCATATACCTCTGAGAAAAAACTAAGCAAATTAGTAAGGCAAGAGCGTTCCTGAGTGAATCCATGCTGAGAAGAATTGTTTAAGTTAAATTTGTCTAAGTGGTTTCTAATTTTCCTAGCAATAATTGTCTCTAGCAACTTTCCTATGATTGATGTGAGACTAATGGGACGGTAATTGGTTGCTATTGATTTATCACTTTTTTTTAAGATCGGAACTACATGTGCAAGCTTGCAAACTTCTGGGACTAAGCCTGTTTCTAATGACTTGTTAAATAGAAATGTTAATGGGTAACTTAACTCATCTCTGCATTCTTTTAATACTCTAGCATATACCTCATCAGGACCAGGCGATTTCTGAGGTTTCAGTCTGTCAATTTCCTTAAGCACCTTATTTCTACTTATAGTAACCGTACTTAACATATTTTCTATACTATCATTATATACCTTACGTCCTTTGATCATCCAGAAGTAATTACTGTCAATGCTGACATTCATCATTCTGACATTTCACCTATCAAACCTTTGATTCCTATAGTTCCTTTAACAGTTAGAGATAAAATTGACTTGGCTATGCCTATTCGCTTGGAGTCATGTTTGAGGCAGGTGAGGGAGTTTCTAATTTGTCTGAGGTAGCACCTCCAGCTGAGGTAAACATTTATGATGAAACCATTGACTCTCAGGGAGAGTTCAGCCAGAATGAAGGTTATGACCTGGGTCAGGGAGAGTATGCTGATGAGTAATATTATCATGATTCTTTGGGATCAAGAGTTTCCTGACTTAGAACAGCCTCCCTCCAAGCCTACCCCTTAAGTTTAGGCTGAGCCCTCTCTGCAGCATATTTTATCTGTGGTTCAGGAGTCGATGAATCGAATGCAGTCCAATATGAGCCAACTCATGGACAATAAACTCCATTCTGTTTTGTCTGACCTTCAAAATTTACATCCATCGGCCTTGAAACCACCAGTAGTGACTACTGTGCCTTTAGCTCCTGCCCCTACTCAACCTAGACCACAGTCCCCTTGTCTGTCTCGAGCTTCCCCTAGTATGTCAGACCAACCAGTGCCACTTATTCCATCTACAGTAATATGTTTTTGTCTCAAATTACCTCGGCTGCTTTTGAAGTGGACCCTGAGGTCCCCAAGAAGCCTTTACCTTTACTTTATGGCCCACCTAGACAATGGCATCGTGTACCTTGTCAAACTCCTGTAGATGCGGAGACAGGGTATCCTGATTCCCAGTACCCAGAGACTGGATGATTGAAATTAATTAACACAGCCACCTGAGGGCTAAGGACGTGAGCGCAGAGTTTTGGATGTGGTGGTTAGTCCATTTCCTTTCATTCATGATGCAAAATATTTTGTATTTAACCCGTGGAGCCCCAGCGACGCGTCTGACGCGTCGGCTATGTATGTAACGCACAGCCCCAGAGACGCGCCTAACGCGTCACCCTTATAGCTCCAGTCGTAAGTCTCAGAATGGCTCTAGATTTATATGGGAACTACTTTGGGATCCGGCGGACTACTTCCAAAACGTTTTGTCCATACGCGTGCGCGCGCGGGGACGGGAGAGGGCACCCGCCTTCTCACACCTCATGGTCAGTTTACCGCGCACCCTCTCGAGTGAAACACCATGTCTCGACGTTATAGTGCCCGCCTTACCCGCCCCTGCAGTACAGAGGAGGTCATGGATATACTGTACGACACTGACAGCCCTGATAGTGACACTGACTCGGCATTGGACGAGTCTGGAGACGAGTATGCCCCCTCCCAAGCCGAAATAAGAGAGCTAGAGGAAGAGCTTGCTCAGATTCCTGTCAGGCGGCGTAGGCCGTCACAAAGACAGCAAGGGGCAAGTGCACCTCCCCGCCGCCCACTTCCCCAAGACCCCACTGAATCCTCAGAAAGTGGGGAAGAGGTTGTTGTTGCAGATGAACCTGCTGACCCTCAAAATTACGTGCGTGTACCTGGGGAAGAACGAAAGGGATTGAAGAGAAGAAGGGGCGAGTCTGGGAGTGAAGAGGAGGTACCCCCACAACCCCGCCTGCCTTCTCCCCCACTTTCCATAATCTCCCCACTCAAGAAAAATACCCCGGGGAGGTTCTATGGTCGTCACAAACCTAGTGACGAACAACCTGGTGATGGAGAAATGGCACAACGTGGTGCGAGACAAAGGCGGTCACGTGACCCAAAACGCTCCCTCTTCCCTCCTGACCCAGAGCACGAGGGGGGGGATGAGTCACCACCACCACCACCACCACTACTACCAGACTCTCCGCCTCGCCATTCTTCCCCCCCACTATCACCTTCAGGCTCCATCCCGTACACCCCCCCACGAATGTCTCCCTCACCTGAACCAGGCCCCTCCCGCGCCACTGCATTATCACCAGCCTCTCCATAACGCCCCGATCTGCCCCAACGCCCTGCAAGCAAACGACGTGGGCGTGTCATATCTCGCGGGCGTGCCACCCGCGGCCGAATGCAGAAGGTGAAACAAATAAGACGCCCCAGCAACGACTCGAGCTCTAGATCTAGCTCTCGATCAAGTTCGAGGTCTAGCTCCAGACCCAGGTCCACCTCTCGCCCACGCCGCCCACGCTCCACCCGCACCCGCCCAACCCGCCCCGGTGCCCCTGACGATGACCCTGATGAGCCCGATGCCCCATCTAGCGACGACGAAGGCGCTGATAGGTGGGATTGGGTGGATGGGGAGAACTATCTACCAGGACAATACCACTTTTTGGGGGCAGCTGAGGCCGGCCCTACCATGCCCAATCGTGGACCTGACACCACAAGACTGGGTGTTTTTCTGCAGTTCTTCACTGCCAACCTTGTCGGCTTGATTGTTGACCAGACGAACTGGTACAACTATTATTTTATGGCAGGGAAGGAGCAGAAGAGGAACTCGGCACGTCTCTCATGGGTGGATTTGTCTTCCGATGAGTTCTACGCATTCCTGGCACTGGTCATCCTGATGGGGGTCACCAAGAAGACGTCTCTCAGGAAGTACTGGTCATGTGATCCCCTCATCGCAACCCCCTTCTTAGGGAAAGTCATGAGCAGGAATAGATTCACGGCAATCATGGGAAACCTGCACTTTATTGATAGCCTGGCAAGCCACACCAGGAACCAGGAACGCCCCAGGAATACCAAAGACCCGATGGAGAGGATAAGACCTATATTTGAATACCTGAAAACTAAGTTTGCAGCCTCCTTCAAACCTTACCAAAAACTAATCATTGATGAGAGTCTGGTGCTATGGAGGGGGAATATTAGCATCCGACAGTACATCCCCAGCAAGCGTCACCGTTATGGCCTGAAACTGTTCGTGATGTGCGACTGCAAAACCGGTTACATCCAGGACATCATCCTTTACATGGGCAAGGTCACTGAACTGGTGGAGGAGAGGACATATGGGATATCTGGGGCCGTTGTCATCACCATGTTGGAGGGATATTTGGACAGGGGACACATCTTGTACCTCGACAACTGGTACACCAGCCCTTCCCTTGCCAAATTCCTGTATAGCAGAAACACTGGCGTCTGTGGCACTGTCAGGAGGAATCGTGTCTACATGCCAGAGCTACCCGAAAGGCGGGAGAAGGGCTCCATCATCCACCTCCAGGCAAATAATATCTTGATGCTCTCGTGGATGGACAATCGTGACGTCAATATCCTCACCAGTATCCACCTGCCCCGCTTAGAGGACACCAAACGCCGTGATAGAGCCACAGGTGAAGCGGTCAAAAAACCAGTTGCAATCATTGACTACAACATCAACATGCGGCTGGTTGACAAGTCAGACTCTGTCATATCGTCGGTCGAGTGTGCCAGGAAGACGATGAGGTGGTATAAAAAACTATTTTTCCACCTACTCGACCTCACCCTCTACAACTGCCACATCCAATATCATGAAATAACAGGTGAAGTTGAGACGATGGAGTCGTACTGCATCGAACTTGCACGGGAGCTTCTGTTCTTCTTCAGGGAGGGTCCACGCCGCCAGCAACGTCCCGCAGCTCGTTTTCAAGCACCAGAAGGCCCCGCCAGACTGACACAACACCACTTTTGCGATTTTGTCCCGCCCAACGAAGTAAAACCCAACCCACGCAGACGGTGTCATGTGTGTCGCAACACAGGCAGACGCACACCAAAACGGATAGACACCCGGACGATGTGTGAAGAATGTGATGTGGGACTGTGTTTTCCCACCTGCTTCAGGGATTATCACACCCTCGAGCACTTCTAAGTGTTCAAAGTGTTCAAAGACTGCGATAAAAGACGCTATAATGTACACTGTAATACTAACAGTGTATATAAAAGACGCAAAAAGTGAATATAAAACAGTGTGTATATATATATAATTTACAAGTGCAAAGTACCGAACAATATAAAACACTAAGTAAATTCTAAACTTATAAAACTGTGTGCAAATAATTATAAGAATAAGAGACAATAAGTGCGTAAAACAATGTATATACACCTCATAATCTTAGGTAAAACAATGAACAAGTACAAATAATTCAATGAAAAGGAGAGACAGAGTGACCTTGAGTGAAAGTGACAGCCAGACAGAGAAAGAAAGAGGGAGGGTGCTGTGGAATGTGGGTCACTCGGTCCGCTGTCTGGCCGTGTGTTCGTACGTGCGTTTTGTTATTGTCCTGAGCAAAGATGGCCGCCCAAGATGGCCGCCATCACCATGGCAACGGGGACGCTAACACTCGTGCGCACTTGTAATACTTGAATGAAGACACTTATCACACTACAACTTCAGTTATATTTACATTATGTGATATACAAAGACATTCTATGAACTCTGAAGCGCACTTTATGTCCGAGAGGTGCAAAATAAGTCATGCTGCCTGGCGGCTGGCAACTGGCTGCTGGCGCGGGAGATTTGAAATGGCGCTAAGGCTCCTCTGAGGCTGGGGACCCCCACTACCTCCCAGGACCCCCAAATGGCCTAGGTAAGTACTTTTTTCAAATTTCTTCATGTCTATCATTATTTTCTAACACATTCTGATATATTTATAAAAAAAAAAAAAAAATGAAAATTGCCCGGGTTCTGGTGCACAAAAATAATAAAACCGGCCGGGGCTGTACGGGTTAAACATGCTCCAGCAGTTCCTTCAGGTAAGCAGTTAAAGCCATGATCATACTTTAATAAGATGGATGGCCATAATGCTTTGAAAATGTTATCTACTCTACTTTATGTAAGACAGGTTCTATTACTCAGATGAATGAATCCCAGATCCCTATGATAGCTGTGTCTGACCTGGGTCATGGGCCTTGGTCGGAATGGGCAGCAGAGGCTAAGAAATTTGCTTTAGGATGTACAGATTTGTCACCTAACAAAATTCCTAACGAGGATCATCATTTTGCATCTCTGTATGTTTTTCATTCTGACTCAGTCCCAGCACAATTCTGGGAATTTCTTAGGGATCCTAAGATAGTTTGCCAATCTTTAACAGATCCTCTGCTATCCGTTCCTACGCAGGGAATGTTATATAAGGATTTTAAGCTTAGACAAAGGGCCCATAGTTTATTGTCAAGTTTAATTATTGACAAACAAATGGCACAGTGGATGCAGGAGGTTGTTGACTCCATTGAAACACCGAATTCTAGAGCAGCCCTTTCTTACATAAGGAAAGTCTCCTTAGCCAACTTCCTCATGGTAGTGGGGGATGTTAGAACTGCCTTCTTTGAAGCTGCCAGAGCAAGGCAAGAATTACGGATATATTTAGCTAAAAATTTACCTAAAGACATCAAGGCCAGAATTCTGCCTTTGTATTCCAACCACCTCTTGGCAAAGAATACTTGGTCGGAAGTTCATACACTTCTCCTTACACCAGCTGTGACTCCCTTTAGAGCTAATTTTCTGAGAATGAAAGCCCAACGTCAATCTCGAGGCCGAGGGTCCAAAGGACGTCGTAGTACCTTTACTCCAACACATGTCTTTCCACGAGGTGGCTTTCAGACTCCCTTTTTGGGCCGTGGTGGCTGTAGGGGTAGAGTTTTTCAACAGAACTCTAGAGGTCGAGGAGAACAACAATCTTTCACGAGCCCTAGACAGGGTCCACCTCAAAGACACACACAATAACAGTCTGTTTCACAGCCTCATCAGAGACAGTTACAACAGCAACATAACACACAACATGCCCAACAGTCTTATTCTAGGAATTAGCAACAGAGACAACAACACAGTCAAGGGCAATCCAAGTCTTTTCCTAGTCCAAAAAACTAGTATTCCTAAAGTCTACTCTAGGCAAGTGGTTGACAATACATCAGACGGGTTCCTTCAGGGCCAGGTTCCCTGCTTAGCCACAGGGAACATGGGCCAGACGGATAGTCAAGAAGGGCTTAACCTGGGCATGGAGGAGGAGACATCCTCTCAGGCCACAGATAAACAATATAATAATTTCTCAGGGTGTTTTGGAAATTGTCCAAGAGATGTTAAACCAGAATATCCTAGTACATGTCTCTATAAACTAAACAGTTTTTCTATCTTGCCTGTTCCTTGTACCAAAGAAAGACAGTATCAAACTAAGACCAGTTATAGATCTGTCATAATTGAACAAATTTATAATCAATGCAACATTCTGCATGCTCACAATCAACCACATAAGACAAGCATTAACCTCACTTAATCACCAATTCCCTTGTTTTAAGTGCTACTGAGGCCTTTTAAAAGGCTTTTTTTTTTAGGCCTTACCTCTTAAGAAGATCGTCGCCTTTGCCCACCAAAACCTCTTAAGAGTGTTCTCGCCGTTCCCGGGTTAAGGACGGGCATGTTTGTTGACATGACCGTGCTGCTGGGCGGGTATATTTACCGAAAACGAGCTTCATTCCATGCTCTTTTTCATGCATAAACAAGAGCCAGAGCGTAATACAATTATATATCCGTGAAAGGGCGATAATAGAGCTTTCCAATGACACCTGAATCATCCTTGTACGACCATGGGTTATCTTGTAGTGATCGCGTAACCGGAGGTGAAAATAATCTAAAATAAGGTAATTTCCGTAGTTTTTTCCTTGTCTTGTGAGGATGGGCGATGGTGGGGAGACCTAATACGCGCCAGTGACAGCCCAACCATGGTGCTGACCGGTCGAAGCTCAGCTGACGTCCTCCCAACGCGCGGACTCTCTCTCAGAGCTCATAATGTGCTCAAAATGGCGCCCGTCATATGATGGGCACCATAGGGGTGGCCAATATTCTCTCTCCTGTCATATGACGGGCACCGTCGGTTAGGTGTTAAGACCCATGGCAATACAGTAATGCTGGACTTAAAAGACGCTTACTGGCATGTTCCGATAACAAAGAGGTTTCAGAAGTTTCTGACAATACCCTTACAAAATTCAGCAGTTATGTTCAGTCCACTTCCCTTCGGCCTAAACCTTGCTCAAAGAATTTTCACCAAATTAGTCAAACAAGCCCTCCTACCTTTGATACAAGAGGGCATCATTATCCTATTCTATCTCGACGACTGGGTAGTTGTCGGCGACTCTTCACAACAAAGCATCAGTCATGCCATCAGAGTCTTCCAGCATGTAATCAATCTGGGGTTCAAAGTGAATTTAGACAAATCAAACCTGGTTCCTACACAGAGAGCAGAGTGGGTGGGACTTATTTGGGACTCACGCATGCTCACGATTCAGCAGAGTCAGTCAAATGCTCGCCGCCTTCAGGTGAAACTGTTCAGGGTTCTGCATTCATCAACTAAAACCAGGAGACTATGGGAGTCCCTGATAGGCTCCATTAACTGAGTTCAACTGACAGTTTCCTTTGGAAGGTTACGCCTCAAACATCTCATCATGTTGGGCAACAAATTCTTTCCCATCAATCCACCAAACTTGATCATCCCCATTCCCAGTCAAATTCCCAGTTTCTGGGTGAGGTCAAAAATCCGCTCGTCCGTAGCTCATTGGTCGGAAATCCCACCAACCATATGGGTGGACACAGATGCGGCAGGTTCCCTCGGTTGGGGTTACCAATCTTTCGAGGGTCACCAGAATCAGGGCATGTGGTCCACTCTGAACAAATCTCATATCAATGCCAAAGAATTGGTAGTCCCCCTGTTCTTCCTGAGAGATCATGCCAGCTCCCTTCCACACAGATCAATAGCTTTTCGCATGGACAACACAACAGCAATCTCATTCATAAACAAACAGGATTCAACGAAATCGCATACTCTCCTGAGCCTCTTGGAGAAACTTTTCTTCCTAGCCCTGAAACACAATATAACAATACAAGCCTCTGTCGTCGACACCTGCCCAGGATGCAACACGGCACCCCATACTATTAACCCGGCAGCTGCGGGGAGACTCTTAAGAGGTTTTACTGGGTGACTGCGGGGAGACTCTTAAGATCCTAGGCCTAAAAAAAAAACATTTAAAACACACCAGTAGCACTTGAAACTTTTTTTCTTTTTTTTTTTTTTCTTGCCCCTCGGCCATGCCACATATCACTCCTCCACATCCCCTCCTTCCCCCCTTCACCCCTCCCCCCCTCCCTTCAATTATCACCTATTTTCCCTGTTATTCCCTTATTCTTTGGTATATTTTCGTGCTAACATTAGCGAGTCGCTTTCAGGGAGTGGTCATATGTGTTTCTATGCGTGGGAAAGAGAGAGAGATAGAGATTAAAATACTGCGAAAACGCCAGCAAGAGGCCTCGCCCATACTCCAGAAGAAGCAGAAGAAGGCGAAGACGAATACTCCAAGCCGACGAGTCGCGGCACTGGATCAAGTCACGCCAGAACAAGAACGAAAGAGCGCACCAACGAGTCAACGCCCCAACACACCAGGTCGGAACATCAAGCATAATACTCTCACGAAGAGGAGGGTATTATTTACCAACACCAGGTCAGAACATCAAGCATATTACCCCCACGAAGAGGAGGGTATTATTTAGCCAGCCATTCTGAAGCCAGTTGAACTCACTTCCTTGCCATTGTAATTTTTAAGTAATGTTATTGAAATGCCCCGAAAACGAAAACGCGCGCGAGCACCGGAAAGGGAAAGTGAGGACCAGACAGTCGCCGGACTAACCAAGGTCACCCCGGGAAGCGGCAAGACGTTTCCTCCCAGTCTCACCACAAAGAAGAAAGTGCGGTTTAACCTACATGTCTGACCTCCCTGGTACTTTTCAATTGTTCACCTATGTTCCCTCTTCCATAATTATTATAATGTACCTGGCGGACAGCACCTGTGTTCATATATATATGTATGCCAACTGTTCACCTATGTTCCCTCTTCCATAATTATTATAATGTACCTGTCGGACAGCACCTGTGTTCGTATATATATGTATGCAAATTATTATGATGTACAGTCAGGACCCCCAATTCGCGAGAATAGGGGTGACAGGAGGCATCGCGTATTGTGAATTCGGGTATTGTGGAACTAACTTTAAATGGGAATAATTAGATTGGGTGACATCTCTCAATTATGGCCTATTTTCGAAATTTTTGGCCCTATTTTCGACATTTTTGGCTCTACAGTACAGTCTATATCTTATATATAAGAAGAACAATGAATAAAAATATGAAACTATCCTTAAAATTAGTAGTAGATAGGCTAGGACTAGGACTAGGACCGTAGGACTTCACGATTTTCTCCAACTTCTCCCTCCCTAACCAAATCGTACGAACAGTTTACTCTGACAAGCCTATTGCACAGTTTCCTTCTCCTCTTTTCTTGCGAAACAACAATTCCACCTTCATTTTGTGTGTTATCTTCTTATATTGGCGTGGCATGGCGAAAAAAGTGGCAGGCACTACAAACGTTTGGTCACTCCGCACGGCTATGAGCGCTTGAGCGGGACTGTGGGAGGGAGGGAGGGAGGGTAAGCGGGAGGGAAGGCAGGCGTATGCCCGTCTTCTTCTTTTTTCAGAGCTACTCCTGGGCCTCGCGAAACGTAGACGTGCTCGGGTATCAAGCGGGAATAGCGGATTTGGCCCCTTCTTAGCTCTCGATTCGTGTATTGTGGTACCACCTCGCATAATTAATGCTTAATTAATTAATGTTATTTTCGAGGGGTAACTCGTGTATTAGGGTTTTCGCGAATTGTGGAATCGTGTATTGGGGGTCCTGACTGTACTTGCAAGACGGGCGGGTGCCCAACCCCGAAAGAGGTTGAAATAGGGGAGCTATCCCCCCGCCAAAGGCGGGGGGATAGCTCCTAGGCTCCACCTAGAAAGCCGCCAAAGGCGGCTTTCTAGGGCCTTTCCTAGCTGATGCTGAGAGGATTGGGTTCTAGTCATGTGGTAATGGGCTGGTCTATCAGAGCGAGAACTGAGCGATCTCTGCCATACCCATAGCTTACTCTGACTGTTCCTTTTACTTATATATTTTCTAGATCTCAAGTGACGGCATCTCTTCTGTGGATTGACCTCCCAATCTACCAAGATTGGAAGCCAAAGCGTCACATTTTTCCTTTACCTTATGATACCTTATGATGTGTTCGCCACTCTTCTAGCGACACCAAGAAGCGCGACGCCCCTCGTTATGGGTGGTGATTTGGTGCAGTAGACTGTTTGAAGCGACAGCTCGCTCCCTTGCGAGGATGGGCTCGTCTGGCACTTTTTGCAGTTCGACATCTAGGGCTCTCTTGAAGTTGTCTAACGAGATGTCCCTCATGTCTCTTACTCACCGTGGGAGTTTGTTGAAGAGACGTGGGCCTCTGTGTGATAACCAGCCCTCTCGCAGAGAGCCCATAGCACCCCTGTTATTCATCCGGGGGATTTCGCATTCCCAGCCTCTCCTATCACTGAATTTCATGACTATCGGAGTATGTAGGTTTGGTACTAAACCCTCTGCGATTTTCCACGTGTATATTATTAGGTAACGTTCTCTTCTACGTTCCAGTGAGTACAGATTCAGTGCTCTTAAACGCTCCCAATAGTGTAGAAGTTTTATCGAACTTATATGCGAAGTGAAATTTCTTTGTACACTCTCTACGTAATTTATTTCACCTGCTTTGTATGGGGATGTTAATACGCTACAGTATTCAAGCCGCGGTAGCACTAGAGATTTGAAGAGCGTTATCATAGGTAATTCACCGCGTGTTTTAAAAGTACGCAGAATCCAACCCGTTAGACGTTTTGCAGCCGCCACTTTGACCTGGTTATGTACTTTGAAACCCATATTTTCAGACATTAATACCCCAAGGTCTTTCACACTGTCTTTCCGTTCTATTATGTGGTTCGATTCTGTTAAGTAATTTGTAATTTCTGTAACACCATTATTATCTCCGTACCGTATTAATTGGAATTTTTCTTCATTGAATTGCATGTTGTTTTCCCTGGTCCACTGGAACACTACATTCATGTCTTCCTGCAGTCGGCCCGTGTCCTCTTGTGTGTTTACTATCTTGCTTAATTTTGTGTCATCAGCAAAAGACGACACCGTACTGTGTCTGGTGTTGGTATCTATGTCGCAAATTAGTATGAGGAACAGAAGGGGCGCTAGCACTGTTCCTTGGGGCACTGAGCTTTTGACATCCGAAGGCTCAGATGTGACTTGGTTTACTCCTACTGATTGTTTTCGGTTTACGAGGAAATTGTATATCCACCGTCCGATTTTCCCAGTTATACCTTTTGCTTTCAGTTTGTGGGATATTATACCATGGTCACATTTATCAAATGCCTTAGCAAAATCGGTGTAAATGACATCCACGTTTTTCTTTTCTTCTAGCGCTTTAAGAATTTTGTCATAGTGTTCCAAAAGTTGTGAGAGACATGATCTTCCCGCTCTGAATCCATGTTGACCGGTGTTGTGTAGTTCATTTGCCTCCATGAATGTTGAAATTTTGCTTCGCAGGACTCGCTCGAAAACTTTAATGATGTGAGAGGTTAGAGCTACCGGGCGGTAGTTTTTTGGTAGTGCTTTACTCCCTTCTTTATGCAGTGGGGCAATTATTGCATTTTTCAAGCTATCTGGTATTTCACCAGTGTCTAGACTCCTCCACATTATAGCCAGGGGTTTTGAGAGGTTTTCCTTACATTTCTTCATTAGGATCGAATTCCATGAGTCCGGGCCTGGTGCCGAGTGGGATGGCATGTTGGAAATGGCCTCTTCTATGTCTTTTGGACCGAAATCAATATCCAGCATCTGGGGGGTTTCCGTGGGAGAGGTTTCCATGAAAAATATATTTTGGTCTCTGATGACTTTTGTTTCATCAGGCTCACTGAATGCCATTTCATACTGCCTGCTTAAGAGTTCGCTCATTTCCTTTTTGTCCCCTGTGAAAGAGCCGTCCCCTTTGCTCAGTGGGCCGATGTTTGATGTTGTTTTAGCCTTTTGTTTGGCGTATGAAAAGAAGTATTTGGAATTTTCCTTTATACCTGCAATAGCTTTCCTCTCCTCTTCCATATGTTGTAGTTCATATGATATTCATATCCTTTGTTCAATTTCCACAATTTCTCTATCTATTTCGGCCTTTTGCCTATCCTGTAGATTTTGATGTGTGTGTCTTTGTGCGAGTAATTTTCTTCTTCTGTACAGCCTCCTCCTTTCCCGATCTTGTTTGCTTCTTCGTTTTGTTTGTCTTGCAGGTATATGGTGGCTACAGATTTGGGTCATGGTTTCTGTTATTAACCCGGCAAGCGCGATAGGCCTCACGGAAGGCTTCCTATAGGGAACGCGATAGGCCTCACGGAAGCAGGATTTTTAAAGGCGTACCAAAACGGCGCCAAGCTGTCTAGGGAGTCACAAATTGCGCCACGTTTAGTGCGACATGGTACCTCTCGATGGCACCCACAACCACCCGCCGCACGCACCCCACACAGTCTACACACGCAGTACGCTCTCAGTCACTATGGAGCCTACACGCTCCCCTGACTCGCCCAACCCTGTTGCTGGCGGTGTTAGTGCTCGTGGCAGGACACGAACACGTGCCAGGAACCCCTCCTTCGTATATACTTCTGAGGATGATGAGCCAGTGCAGCCAAGAAGACCTACACGTGCTGGGAGAGGCACGACACGTGGTGGGAGAGGCACGACACGTGCAACAAGCACGACGAGTGTGAAGAGGTCATTGTCCTCAGCATTTGCTCTGACAACTGCTACCACAACAACTACTGCCTCTACTGTTGTGGCAACGACGCCCACGGCGCCCACCACCACAGGAAGTACAAGTGGCCGTCCTGGGGATGCAGGAGCATCGGGGGTAGTTGGCAAGAAGGGTAAGGGTAAAGGACGGCCTTATCAGTTCAAGAGGAGTAAGGTGACACCTCCCGCCTCTACCACCCCCGCGTTGCCACCACTACCACCACCCACCATGGCCGCCCCTGCCTCACTACCCACCACGGCCGCCCCTGCACCACTGCCCACCACGGCCGCCCCTGCACCACCGCCCACGCACGCCCCTGCTCCACCACCCACGCCCACCCATGCCCCTGCTGCTGTTGGAGGGCCTCGTAGAGTTTTGGCAGCCGGTCTAACGCCATCCAAGTTTGACGCCCTCCTCTTCCCTCCCGACTCCTCTGACGACGACGCTGCAGAAGGGGAAGTCTTCGATCCCAGGAACTATGGCTGGGGTGGTGATAGTGGGAGCGAGTCTGAGGAGGATCAAGACCAATATGAGGGAGGTGCAGAGGATTCGGAAGACGACGATGTACTTCTGCACCGTGACCATGACCAAGACCTGTCTGACGACGAAGGCTCAGACGACGTGGCTGACGGAGGGGCTGATCCTGATCCCCCACGGGCGTATAATTTTGCCTGGTCTGAAGGGTCCCATTTCCAACCAGATTTGCACCAGTTCAATGCCAATCTGGCTGGTTCAACAGCAGACTGGCCCTGCAATGACCAGTCCACGGAATCTGATTTCTTCTGTGCATTTTTTGACCAGGAGTATTATCTCATCTCGTTTCCCAAACCAATGGATATTTTACCTGGGTGAGGGAAAGAATTGATATGATCTCCTAGAGCAAGAATTCGTGCATGGGTTGATACGACTGTCCCTGAGCTCCTTGTGTTCTTTGCGTTGTTGCTAATCATGCCTCTCTGCAGGAAGCATGTAATGGAGCATTATTGGAAGCACGACCCAATCATCAACACCCCAATTTTCCGGAAATATATGGCTCGTGATAGATTTTTCTTGCTTCTGCGATTTTTGCACTTCGCAGACAATAATAATTTAGGTAGTAGGGGTAGGCAGCCCCGCCCAGGGAAGTACTACCGCCAAGGTTTCGGGAGACTCAGGGAATAGCCTGAATTCCATTTTCTCTCCCAGGCCTTGGTAGCTGGATACATATCTTTCTGCCTCACACATCAGGGGTATCAGGAAAACCCTCTTTATATAACATACACATCCAACTTCACGACATTGCCCTACATCGCTATCCTCTATCCATAAAATACTACTCTTCCCACTACATACCATACATGTAACACCATACACTTACCTTAAATATGGCAGTACAATTGTTAAGAGCAAACCTGGTGGTCCCTCGGATATCCACCCCCGGCAGGGTTGGGTTATTGACACAGGGCCCTCCCGGTCGTCATCATGCGACTGTGTCAAGAGCATTGCAACGTCCCAAAGCTGCTTGTCAGTACAGCTATTTCTTTAGTAATATAAGGGGACTTCACTCTAACATCAATTCTGTACACCAATTTCTTCAAGCAGAATCCCCTACTCTCCTTTTTTTGACAGAGACTCAAGTAACATCCACATCTGACACATCTAGATTTAATTTTCCAGGTTATCAACTGCTCCAAAATTTCAGACCTAAAGGTGGTGTATGTTGCTTCGCAAAATCTGAAATTGCCCTGGAGGAGGTTACTAGTTTCAATTGTCCCTATTTTGATTATTCTATATACAAATTAATTTCTGCTGGTAAATTTAAATACATATGTTGCATCTACCGTTCCCCAAATACTCCTCCAGAGCAAAGTCTTTTTGATTCTCTGTCCTCACAACTCAGTGTCCTCAACTTAAATGCTTCTTCTGAAATCACTGTGTTGGGTGATTTTAATGTCCATAATGTTGAATGGCTCACTCATTCAGCCAGGACTGATGATGCTGGTCTTGAATGTGAGCTATTTGCAGACTCATTTAATCTCATTCAACTAGTCAACCAACCCACCCGTGTACCAGATAATCCTAATCATAATTCCCACCTACTGGACTTATTTTTAACAACCAATTCAGAAAATTATGATGTTACAGTGAGGTCCCCACTTGGATCTTCTGATCACTGTCTGATACAGGCCACCTGTCTATCACCTACCACACCTTCCCACTCTGAACCTGTTTTGGTGACTAAATGGCATTACGATAGGGCAGACTGGGAGGGTCTTCAAGGTTTCTTTATTGATATTCCCTGGACCTCTTTCTTTTCTAATGATGCACACTCCACCTTGAGCCACATACAAGATTTTGTAAAAATTGGAATGGAAACTTTTATTCCTCATCAAAAGTACAGTAAAAGATCTAATTCACCTAAATGGTTTGACCATAATTGTGCTAGAGTAACTGAACAAAAAGCAATAGCCTACAATGCATACACAAGATCAAAAACACATGAAGCCTTTAATTACTTTAGAAACATCAGAAATCATGCCAAAACTGTATTAAACCTAACTAAATCAAACTTTCTCCATAAGCAGGCAAATAAACTTCTAAATAATCCAAATGATAACAAAATATTTTGGTCTACTCTTAACTCATTCAAATCCAACTTCACTACTGCTTCATCCATTCCACCATTAAAATCTCCGACTGGCAATCTTGTAAGTGACCCACGAGGTAAAGCTAACCTTCTTGCAGATATTTTCTCCACCAACTCAACCTTAGATGACATAAATCAAGATGTCCCTGTACTTAATTTTAATTCACCTGAAATTCCCTCACTTAAGATCCACACCAGACATGTCAAAACTATTTTGCAGAATCTCTCAGTAGATAAGGCTCCTGGTCCAGATGAAATTCCTCCAATAGTACTTAAGAATTGCTCCTTGGTGCTCGCTCCTGTATTGGCAAAATTTTTCCGTCTGTGTACTCATACCTCATGCTTCCCAGTACCCTGGAAAGAAGCAAACATCCATCCAGTTCCTAAAAAAGGTGCCTCTTCAGATCCATCAAACTACAGACCAATAGCTATAACTTCCACTCTTGGCAAAGTTTTTGAAATTATATTAAATAATCACATAATTAAGCATCTGGAGAATAATAAATTAATCAGTGATAGGCAATATGGTTTTAGACGATGTCGATCAACTGCAGACATTCTTTGCCTTCTTACGCATCAAATCAACCAAGCTACAGACCAACATGGTGAAACACATACAATAGCACTGGATATATCAAAGGCATTTGATAGAGTCTGGCATCAATCCTTATTGTCGAAGATGTCACACTACGGCCTTGCATCATTAGTTCCACTAATTTCTTCTTATCTTCATAACAGAAAAATACGTGTAATGGTAGATGGCCTTTATTCTCAATTTCACTCAATAAATGCTGGTGTTCCCCAGGGATCAGTTTTGGCCCCAACTCTGTTCCTCATTCATATCAATGATCTCATATCTACCACTCATAATCCAATACATTCCTACGCAGATGACTCAACACTCCACAGTTCCTTCACATTTACCAATTCTTTCACCCAACCCGATCTTATAAATTCAAAAATAAACACTGCAATTTCTCTGAACCAGGACCTTTCTAGAATTAATGAATGGGGACAAGAGAATCTAGTTTCCTTTAATGCACAGAAAACCAAGTACATTCAATTTTCTAACCGACAGAATCTCACTGACTCCCATATATTTTTTAATGATGTAAATATTCCCACTTCCCCTAGTATTGACATTCTCGGTGTAACATTAACTACTAACTTGAGCTGGACACATTATGTTAGAAGCATTGCTAAGAATGCCTCTAAAAAACTGGGACTCCTGTACAGAGTTCGAGAATTCTTCACTGACGAGCAGTTGGCCGTAATATATAAAAGTCATGTGCGCTCTCAGATGGATTACTGTTCACCTCTGTGGGGTGGAAGTGGAGTGGTTGCATTGAGGCAGTTGGACAAAATTCAAAATAAAGCTATTAGATTAATCAATAACCCTGCAATCACACAGGACCTTCCTACATTAGCCATACGAAGAAACGTTGCATCCCTTGCATTATTCTACAGATATTTTCACAGCAATTGTTCCGAGGAACTTGCTTCAATTGTGCCGCCTCTCCACATCTTTCCCCGTAGAACTAGGGCAGCTGAGAGCGCCCATGAATTTACACTTTCTCCTCCACAATGCAGAACTTCTGCTTATCAGAATTCATTTATCCCCAGAGCTACTACTCTTTGGAATTCACTTCCCTCGAATTGCTTTCCACAAACTTACAATCAACAAATGTTTAAATCCAGTTGTTACAAACATTTTATGAATGGAGGATGCCTTTAGGCACATGGACCTTTTTGTTTTATCTGTGTTTTTCCTTCCTCCATTCATTGTCTCTTAAAAAAAAAAAAAAAAAAAAAACCGAGCTGATAGAATATGGAAAGTTCGGGATGTGTTGACCATGTTGTTGCAAAGGTACAGGAAATTCTTCTACCCCTTTGCCAACCTGGTGATTGATGAGTCGCTCGTGCTTTTCAAAGGACGCCTGGTGTTCAAGCAGTACATTCCCTTGAAGAGACACAGGTTCGGGATCAAGATCTTTGTGTTGTGCGATTGTGAAAGTGGAATAGTGCTCGACATGATCGTATACACCGGCACTGATGTAGACATTCCAAAAGTCGGTGGCAACGACCCATTGGGCATGTCAGGGCACATTGTGAAAAAGATGCTGGAGCCCTACCTGAACAAGGGGCACACGTTGTACACCGACAATTGGTATACAAGTCCTGCACTCTGCCAGTTCCTCCATGACCACAAAACGGGGCATGTGGGACTGTCAGAACTAACAGGAAGTTCATGCCTAAGTTCCAAGGCAATCGCATAGAACTGGACAACCCCTCCCACAGTGACACCGCTTCTGATGACGACTTGGCAGAGGAACAAAGGCGCCGCAGACAGGACAGACCAAGAAGAAAGAAGAAAGAGCACTACAAGCAGCTGGAGAAGTCTGGGAAAGTTCTGGCGGTAAAGTGGCTCGATAAGCGACCAGTCCACCTGCTTTCGACTGTCCATACAGGTGCCCAAGTGGACTCTGGTAAATTCCACTACCGTACCAAGAAGTCTATCCAGAAACCTGATATGGTGGTGGATTATACCAAGTACATGCGCCTTGTGGACAAGTCTGATTGCCAGCTTGCAGGCGTTGAGTGCCTACGAAAAAACAGTGAAGTGGTATCACAAGCTTTTCCTTCACTTTGTTGACATCACGATGCTCAACGCTTACAACATGTGGCTGGTAAAAAAAGACATGGCCCCGAACAAAAAACTCAAGTTCCGGGAGTTCATATACAACGTCGCCTACCAACTCCTACAGAAACACTAACCAGTCTCCGGTCACAGGGGTCGCCGTGCAGTCAACCTCCCAGACAGAGTCATTGATGGATATGACAAACACTACCCTATCCACACCGAGCTATCTGGCACCCGGAGGCTGCAAGTACAGTGCCAGGTCTGTGCCCACTCCACCAGAAAGCCACCAAAAAGAAACCGAGTCACATCAATGTGCAAGGAATGCAACGTTGGGTTGTGTTTGGGCGAGTGCTTCAGGGACTACCACTCACTCAAGTACTACTAGGAGTGGTACCTGTGTCGCCCTATCTCAGCCAAACTCCTGCCCCGCCCACCTACCTCACTACCTACCTCACTACCTACCTGCCCGTACCTGACCTGCCCGTACCTGACCAACGTGATCTCAAAACACCTGCCTGCCTACCTACTTGCCCGTACCTGACCAATGTGATAATATTATCATAACATGTACAAATTATAGTTGTAGGATAAGTTCATATGTTTTGGTATATACTGTATATATATATATTATATATATATATATATATATATATATATATATATATATATATATATATATATATATATATATATATATATATATATATATATATATATATACACAGTATATTATTGTATACAGTATACTGTATATATAAGCAATATTTTCATTTATTATTTCAGTTTAATTCATTAGCCAGGCAATATTTAGTTTTATTTATATATATACCTATGTAATATTATACTTATGTACTAACCTTTTGTAACAACCTTTTGTAATAATAAAACAAACAAAAAAACAAACAAAAAAAAACAAATAAATAAACACAAAAAAACATACTTACGCTCTGCTATTCATCAAAGTTTTCGACTTTATGAATAGCAGGGCGTAAGTATGTAAAAAAAAAAAATTTCAAGTGATATAAACACTCCAAAAACATCCCCATAACCTCTCTGGTTTCGAACCCACGTCTCTAGGCCTACGTCTCTAGGCCTACATCTCACTCAGTCCATCACTCTAACCACTAGACCATGACTGTTCACACTATACTGACAGCGATTAGTGCGTACGTATTTTCGGGCAGACGAATGCTTGACAAAAAAAATATATATATACCCTCGATACACTTGTGTATATCGAAGTATTTAGTATGTATAATACTTTTACATAACCTAACATATTCTATCATTACGAACAAACAGTAAAGAAATTTACAAGTAAATAAATAACCTTTCATCCATGAGTTGCAAGCAAATAGTGCGTAAAAATTGTGTAATGAGATATCGGGTTACTCTAACATACTGCGCCATCCAAGAAGCCTTATCGTTGTTTACAATATAGCAACGACAACACAAAGTGTCTATAAGGTCTAAATTTGTGCATACACCCACGCTAATCTCATCTACCTACTGTAATCTGACCCCTTTTCTCTCCCGCGCCACCCACCTTTCTCAATACACCACTCTTATTTCGCCTATTATTCGTCCGTATGCATCTCTGCGCTTCATTTATCAGTGTATATTATTCACATGGGCTGCCTTACTCATGAATATGAACAGGTGAAACCATAAAGGTGCTTTTTAGGCGAGATATAGAGCGTTGCTTCTCATCAATCGCACGTTCTTGCCTCCACCCTCTCTCTCTCTCCTCCCGCCTGACTCACTCACACACACTCGCTCGCTCGGGGATGTCGTGCCTATCAGCCCATTGTTTTCAACTTGCAGCCACCGTAACTCCACACCCACATTTTTTTAGGGTGGATATATATATATTGGCGGATGTGGCTGCTTATTTCCAAGACATTGAGGTACTTTTTTTTAAATTCTGTGAGATCGAATTTTTTTGCAGAAATGCACAAATAACTACCCTAGCTCCTAGGGCTATTTAGCGCTTAACAGGTTAAGACTAGACATTCTGCTGGTGTCAGGTTATCCATTAAATCTTCCCAGTCTATTTCCTCCATTTCTTGATTTACCTCTTCCCACCTAATGTTTTTGTTATTGAAGTTAAATTTACTGAAGGGGCCGGTTTTTGTTCTCGATTCTGAGGTTGTCTGTACACTTTCTAAGGTTGTTTTGATCTCAATTAATTTATGATCTGAGTATGTTGTGTCTGATATGTTAATGCTGTGTGCTAGAGAGTCGTTGTTAGTGAAGACCAGGTCTAAGATATTGTTTTCCCGTGTGGGTTCAGCAATATGTTGGGTAAGACTAAAAAAATCGCTAAGTTCAAAAAGCTCTCTCGTATTAGTATTTGCTTCTCCGGTGTTATTTGCCACTAACTGGTTTTCTAGTTGTCTCCATTTAATGTTTGGTAGGTTAAAGTCTCCTAGCCATATAATATTTGGTGTTGGGTTCCCCAGGGTTTCCACTTCTGATTTTATTTTGTTGAGCTGGGTTTTGAATTCTTCTCGGGATGAGTCTGGAGGCCTGTATGTAACAATAACTGCTAAATTTAGGGATTCTATTTTAACTCCAAGTATTTCCACCACTTCATTACTGTTATTTAGGAATTCAGTACATATCAGTGAGTCATGTATGTACAAGGCTACACCTCCATGTGATCTATGCATTCTGTCCGCCCTATGTAGGTTGTAACCAGGAATCCATACCTCACTATCTTCCTGATCTTTAATGTGAGTTTCTGTGAGAGCCGCAAATATAGCGTTTCCTTCTTCTAGCAGGCCCCTAATAAATGGTACTTTGTTCGTGGTTCTATTTTTTAGGCCTTGGATATTTGCAAACAAGATTGGGGAGGGATTGTTTGGAGTACTATGTGTACCTAATAGTCTTCGGGATGTATTTGCCACTCTTGGGAGGCCAGGAGGTGCTCGAGGTGTTCTATGTGCTCTTCCATCTCCCTCAGTCTCTTCATCTTCGTCTGCCCTTTCCCTCCTTGCCTTTTTCCTCTCTCTCGTCCTCGCATAGCTAGAGAGTTTTTTGGGCTACCATTCGTGTTAGGTCTAGCATATCTCCAAGTCCCTTTAATATTAAAAGCTGGGCATTTCATATTGTAGCAGGTCTTGTTCTCACGTGATGTCTTGCAAAAGGATGGGTGGTGGTATTTGCAGGTTTCACCAAATCTACATTTTCCATGACTGGTTATGTTGTTTCAAATTTTGGGATGAGCAAATCTACATGAATTTCCATTATATTCGCCCTTTTGACCAAAGTAGCACCTTCTTTCCAGATAATATCTGCACACTGGTGTAGACAACCCCAGTAGGTGTGGCTGGGGCTGAGAGGGGTTATGTGGTGAGCTAAGTGTGGTTGTGGGTGATAGTGGGCTTGGTGTATGGGTGGGCGAGGCCTACAGGGGGGTGGAGTTACGGGTCGGTTGTAGGTGGGCAGGTGGCAGTGGTGAGGGGGGAGGCGATGTGGAAGGGGAGCCTGATATGGGGGCTTGTTGCATCCTACGTTCATCCTGCAAATGTATTTGATCAACAGCAGTAGGGTGGTCAATGGCCATAGATGGGATTAATGTGGGTGTTTTCTGGGTCTGGGGAGGTGTGGGGAGATGTGCGGCAGGATTTGTGGAGGGGCACGGGGCCCTGGCTGGGTCTTTGGTGTCCCGGGCATTTCCGCACCCTCCTCAGTTCCCCGCCATGGAGTGGCTTCGGTCACCCGGGCTTTGTTGTGGTCGGCAGGGGGGGTTCTGTGGGGGCGCTCGGTTGTAGCCTTGGCCTTGCTCGGGGCCTTGGGGCTGTTCGGCCAGGCAGCTTGGGGAACAACAACAACAACAACTTGCATGACAAGCATGTATGCCAATTGTTCATCTATGTTCCCTCTTCCATAATTATTATAATGTACCTGTCGGACAACACCTGTGTTCGTATATATATGTATGCAAATTATTATTATGTACTTGCCAGACAGCCCCTACATTCTGTCTATTCATATATATCTGTGTTTTCCCTTTTCTCCCCTCATGACAATATAACTAGGGGAGAATAGAGAAATAGAAGTTAAGAAAAACTCATATCTTCGCTACCGAAGAAAGCAATGCCAGATGAATCCATTATATGCCTGTATGAAAACTTTGTTATGCAATGCGATGTGAACCTATACTTCAATAGACCCTGGAACCTTGTTTTTCACACATTTGACACACATGCCTTTTTTTGACATTCTTCAACTAGTTTACTAGTTATACAAACCGCACCCACTTCTTTCTATATAAGAGTCCCCTGTAAATCCTCGTCCCCAGGTAAAATAGCGCGGGAGATCTGCCGCTTCCGCGCCCTGAGAGGGGGCGCTCCGGATGTTTAAATACCTGGTGTACACACAGGCCTACCAACACGAACCAGGAAGGTAGATACGTACACAGCCCTGTAGACACCACCATGCCGAGAGAGATTTATATATTCTTATGCCTAAAATTACTATCAACCAAGATCAGTAGTAAAACCCAGCCAACACCACCACGAGAAGGAGGGAGAAAGAATAACGCTGTCTCACACGCATCGCGACCCTCAACTGTCTGGTACACACGACACACCTTCAATGCACCCGACACCACCAATCCTCCCCGAGAGCCCAAAACTCGGAATTCCTTCACTTCACCCACTATTATTGTTTTTCAGAGTTCTATTGAAGTGACACCTACCCCCTATGATTTTATAATTTAACCTTGATGAAGTAGCTTACTTTAGGAACATTAATTGACCTTACTCACCACACCACCACCGAGTATTAACCTTCTATTGAAGGAGACCTGACCAACAGTGTAAGAAGGGTTCAAGGACCCCATCTAAAATAACTCCCCATGCCCTTACCATTTTAGAGGTACCACAGGAGTGCACTCGGTAATCCGCAATACCAGTTCAGGATTTTTGAGGAAAGTCAGGCAACTATTGAGGCTTCAAAAAGTATTGACTTACGAACTTGATATTGCTCTCCATTCAGTTGGACTAATACGGCCTGCCGAAAAGTCCAGATACTGTCTGTAAAACCCTAAACTAGGGATCCAAGTTAAGAATCAGGCCTGCCTAGCTAACTTGGAGATCCTACTTAGGCGGTTACTAGTTCGTCTAGTGAAGGATGTATACGGCCTACCGATATTCCTTCTAAGACTACCAGTCCCCGTTAACCCACCAACCCTATCCTAGGGATCTCGTTAGAATCAGGCCTGCCTAGCTAATGTAGATATCCTACTTAGGCGGTTACTAGACAGTCTAGTGAGGGATGTATACAGCCTGCCGATAGTCCCTCTAAGACTACCAGTCCCCGTTAACCCACCAACCCTATCCTAGGGATCTCGTTAGAACCAGGCCTGCCTAGCTAACGTAGATATCCTACTTAGGCGGTGACTAGCTAGTCTAGTGAAGGATGTATACGTCCTGCCGATATTCCTTCTGAAACTATAAGTTGTCGACAGTTGTGGCTTGTCACAATAACTCTAGTGTGGTAAATCCCAGTGTCCTTGTCGAGGAACTTTGTCATCGTTCGGCCTGCCGACGTAACATAGACTCCCCCGCGAGGTTCCATTTTCTACAGTGAAAAGTAGAGAGACTACGGCCTGCCGCCCTCTCTATTAGTTCTCTGTTTAAAGTGAACACTGCCACTCGGCACAGGTAATCTCAAGCCTCTGAGACTGCTGTGTTAGAGATAGGGCTTGGTGAGATACCCTCACGGGCACTCTGCAGAAACAAGTCCTTGATACACTGAGTCTGTGGCTTCCCATATGACTGAGAGATAGGGCTTGGCGAAATACCCTCACGGGCACTCTGCAGAGACAAGTCCTTGATACACTGAGTCTGTGGCCTCCCATATGACTGTGTAACTTAAAGGTGTAAACACCGCCCCAGGTCCCCCGAACCTCTCATAAAGATCAGGGCAGACAGTAAGATCACTTCCACTGAAATTACTGCGTTCGTCCGATATCGACCACATAAGACTCGATATTGAAGATCCTAGTCCGAGAGTACCTTAACAGGACTTCATCAACGGTTGATATACTGATCAGAACAGTCGAGTAGTTTCTCCTACCCCTGAAATACTCGCGTTAGTTCGGTATTGTGCCCAACAGTAATTCGCCAGACGGTTACTATATGCTACGGAGCCATACTTAAGATCTCAAGCCCAATCAACCCATCTGTAACTACTTCACACAGCCGGCCCAGCTAGACGGCCTACAGGGAAGCAGCCAACGAGAATCAATCACCTCCAGAAGTGTTCGCCGGAGACATCCATCGAGAAGTTACCACGCCGGAAGACCAAGAGAAGAAGATAGAGTGACAACTAGTGGGTAAAGTATTGAGTGTTTAAAACAAACAGAGTCCCTTCCAAAAGTGGCTTAAATTTGTATAAATCCGCACCAGTGTTAATAAGCGGGTCCTAAAGCTACGAGTGGTACTCCCCTACAGTACGAGTGATACGGGTCAATAACTTGCCATCCACCAGTGAATCCATTTTGAATTAATACATTTTAACCTGTTTTTGAGACTTCGAGGACTCAGCCGAAATATACCAAAGTGCCAAGAAAATATTTCAGAGTCTACCTGTGACTCCCCATTTTCTATACAACCCAGCTGCATACTCATAGGGGTACTTGACCTTGAACTTTAAACACTGTGACATTCCTGAAAGAAAGCGACAGTGGTCACCCCACTACTAAGAAATACTTCTCCATCATCTACTCTAGTGTCTTAGAAACTATCTCGAAGATTTAGTGAAGTTGTTCTCCAATAAGTGCTTCCTATCTAGCTCCGCGACTGTGCTCGGAGTCAGTGATCAAATTTAGTGCTATTTCACTGGCAGTGATACATGTTTTTATATGTTTCAGTTTCAGATTATTTCTCCAATATAGTGCAAGAGAAATAAAGCGGTATTATTAAACCATATCTTGTGATATACTTATCCTCTGTTTTCCTTTCATATTATATGTACGTATTTGACCTCGGAAGTCCCAGTGGAGTAGAACTCACCATATCCAATTGTTAATCCTGCATACAATCAGGGCATAACATTCGTGGCTAGCGGTGGTTCTCTATTCGGACGGAAGAATTCAATATATTGAACATATTTGGAAAAGAAACAGAGATAAAGATATTATATAAATATGGCCGCTCCACGCTCTCACATTCCCATCCCCAAATATGATGGGGAGACGTATGAAATTGAAGTGTATATGGACATAGTGAAGCCAATGTTAGACGTAGCACACAACAATGACTGCAAAAAAATCGCCGTAGCATTATTGCACATGATGCACTTGGGAAAAGCCGTTTCCCTAGTAGCTAAACAGGTAACGCCAGAGCTTACCTGGAACCAGTTTCGATCCCTAGTGATCAAGGCCATAAGGCCACCCTTGGGCTCCCTCGTCGCCCCAAAAAGGATAAGTATCGACGACGTATGAAGGGGATCTATCTGGCACCCTTGCACACTTATATAGATACGCGAGGACCGCGTATAGCTCCCAAGATGCTGAGCCAACAAAATGAGCATATGTTCACCGCATTGTTTGACAACCTTCCACCTCACATCACCGCTCATCTCGACCAAGACGGCACATTCGAGGAAAACATGCTCTCCATCAGGGAAATGTGCCAACTCGACAAAGTTGTGTACGAAGGACACCTGGACATCACCCTGGAAGAGTTATTTCGGCATATAAGATCAGCATGTAGCTCACAATCCAAAGAATACCAGGAACAGCAAGTTTTCACCTCCCTGTTAAACATCCTTCCAAAGCATGTGTACCACCATTTCCTCAGCCATGGGACAGCAGGATTCCACCAGAACCTGCAGATGATTAGAGAGCTCTTGGAGATACATCAGGATGCACCAGACACTCCAAGCAACTCACCTCCAAGGACAACTAGTGTAGAAACATCCTGCACTACAGTCAACTCGCTCCCAAGGTCAGATCACCTCCATTCATCAACTCTCTCCTCTTCCCCCTCGATCAATGAAACTCTTCCACTTGACCCCACTCATCAACCAATCCTCTCTTTTTCACCCTCAATCAAAGAAAATCCCTCATTTCCATCAATTCTTCAACCACCTACAACCCCTAACGCCCCCTTCCATTCATCAATTCTCTCTCCTTCACCCTCGAACAAGAAAAATTCCTCACTCCTTTCAATTCCTCAACAACCTACTACCACTAAAGCTTTCTTACCAACCCCGCTTCAAACCCCACAACCTATCTCACCCTCGACCCTCTCAACCGAACTAACTTCACCCAAACTCAAATTAACTTCACAACCCCTCCTCCATAACCCACCATCCTCTCATATATTATCTCCAACCCTACCCCAGAAAAGCAAAACCTCAGTAAACAACCCCAAAATGCCACTGATATCACTAAGTCTTTCAACAACACCCTCAACCTCTGCCAACCTCCAAGACATAAACTCAAGTTTTTCCCCATCTTCCTCACCTACCCTCCCTCACAACCCTATCCACAAGACTTTCTCACCAAAATCAGTTCCACCCTTACATAAAGATACCTGCTCACCTTCACCTCTCAAATCCTCGCCACCCATAACCATTACCACATGTACGAAACCCGACAACACCCCCGCAATCAAACCCTCCAAACCCTGTGAACACCTTCATCAATCATTATCACCCATGCAATCTCACGTACCGCCTACCTACAATTTCCCACACATCCTACAACCCTCTCCGCCTTTTCCCCAACCGCTCCAACCTCCACATCAAATGTTTTCCCCACTTTCCAACATACCACTCCCACTGTCAGCCTACCGCAGCACTACCTCAACCTCAATCACTCCTCACAATCCCATCAACACCTCGCACAACAACAACCCCTATGCCACCGTGGTTTTTGTTCCACAACCCTTACAAACACCCTCATGCCACACTCCTTCCTCTAAAGCTCTACAGAACCACCATCCACTCACACAAAAACCATCCAAGACTACCATCAAGACAGCCCCCCAACAAGACCATCTCCAAGATACCAATACCAAAATATCTACACGTCTCGCCTCAGTTTACGCCCGTTTCTCCTTGCCAAAGTGACACTCCAAGGTCAAAACCGCAGCCGCCACCACCTCCTCTCACAGAGTATTTATCACCAACATCTCCGTCGCCATCATCCACCACCAGTACTGAAACACCTCTCCGCAGAACTATTCGCACTAAATCAGGTCGGTTAAGCAAACCACCCGACCGATTCACACAGACATGGTCAGCAATCCAAACTCCTGGCACACATCTATACCATCACCACCAAATAAAAACAATTCACCCTCTCCAGCAACCAGAAAATCCATTAAATCCACCCTGAAACTAACACCACTTCCCCTCCACACGCACAAAACTTGCCCCCCTGCCAACCAACCAGCCTGCCCGCTATTTTCGCATCCGCAAGAGGTCATGACCTCCCGCCTCATTAAGCTAGGAAGGTCATTCACCCAGCCGACCCCACCACAGAAACAACCCCTGCCGATCTCCTGTCTACTACCACCATCGCCATGCCCTTCACTCCATTCATCAAGAGAATGAAATGGTCCAACGGCGACGCCAATACCATCCGGATGAGATACCCAGATGAAATGTTCGCAGCATCATGGGAACCCAACACCAAAGCTCACATGATTGTTCACATACACCCCACCAAAACTCCAAACAACAGATCCATGAAATGGTGGCAATACCTCCACCAACTCTGTTTAACAAGCTCTTAGGGAAACATCTTAACTTTCACACTTCAGGCCCAGGGACGGGCCTTATATAACGAAGACGGAAGTAAAATACCGTGAAAACGCCAGCAAGAGGCCTCGCCCGTACCCCAGAAGAAGCAGAAGAAGGCGAAGACGAATACTCCAAGCCGACGAGTCGCGGCCCTGGATCAAGTCACGCCAGAACAAGAACGAAAGAGCGCACCAACGAGTCAACGCCCCAACACACCAGGTCGGAACATCAAGCATAATACCCCCACGAAGAGGAGGGTATTATTTACCAACACCAGGTCGGAACATCAAGCATATTACCCCCACGAAGAGGAGGGTATTATTTAGCCAGCCATTCTGAAGCCAGTTGAACTCACTTCCTTGCCATTGTAATTTTTAAGTAATGTTATTGAAATGCCCCGAAAACGAAAATGCGCGCGAGCACCGGAAAGGGAAAGTGAGGACCAGACAGTCGCCGGACTAACCAAGATCACCCCGGGAAACGGCAAGACGTTTCCTCCCACTCTCACCACAAAGAAGAAATTGCGGTTTAACTTACATGTCTGACCTCCCTGGCACTTTTCAATTGTTCACCTATTTTCCCTCTTCCATAATTATTATAATGTACTGTACCTGGCGGAGAGCACCTGTGTTCATATATATATGTATGCCAACTGTTCACCTATGTTCCCTCTTCCATAATTATTATAATGTACCTGTCGGACAGCACCTGTGTTCGTATATATATGTATGCAAATTATTATGATGTACTTGCCAGACAGCCCCTACATTCTGTCTATTCAAAATTATGTATCTGTGTTTTCCCTTTTCTCCCCTCATGACAATATAACTAGGGGAGAATAGAGAAATAGAAGTTAAGAAAAACTCATATCTTCGCTAACCGAAGAAAGCAATGCCAGATGAATCCATTATATGCCTGTATGAAAACTTTGTTATGCAATAAGATGTGAACCTATACTTCAATAGACCCTGGAACCTTGTTTTCCACACATTTGACACACATGCCTTTTTTTTTACATCCTTCAACTAGTTTACTAGTTATACAAACCACACCCACTTCTTTCTATATAAGAGTCCCCTGTAAATCCTCGTCCCCAGGTAAAATAGCGCGGGAGATCTGCCGCTTCCGCGCCCTGAGAACGCTTCGGACGTTTAAATACCTGGTGTACACACAGGCCTACCAACACGAACCAGGAAGGTAGATACATACACAGCCCTGTAGACACCACCATGCCGAGAGAGATTTATATATTCTTATGCCTAAAATTACTATCAACCAAGATCAGTAGTAAAACCCAGCCAACACCACCACGAGAAGGAGGGAGAAAGAATAATGCTGTCTCACACGCATCGCGACCCTCAACTGTCCGGTACACACGATACACCTTCAATGCACCCGACACCACCAATCCTCCCTGAGAGCCCAAAACTCGGAATTCCTTCTTTCACCCACTATTATTGTTTTTCAGAGTTCTATTGAAGTGACACCTACCCCCTATGATGTTATAATTTAACCTTGATGAAGTAGACTACTCTAGGAACATTAATTGACCTTACTCACCACACCACTACCGAGTATTAACCTTCTATTGAAGCAGACCTGACCAACAGTGTAAGAAGGGTTCAAGGACCCCATCTAAAATAACTCCCCATGCCCTTACCATATCTGAGGTACAACAGGAGTGCACTCAGTAATCCGCAATACCAGTTCAGGATTTTTGAGGAAAGTCAGGCAGCTATTGAGGCTTCAAAAAGTATTGACTTACAAGCTTGATATTGCTCTCCATTCAGTTGGACTAATACTGCCTGCCGAAAAGTCCAGATACTGTCTGTAAAACCCTAAACTAGGGATCCAAGTTAAGAATCAGGCCTGCCTAGCTAACATGGAGATCCTACTTAGGCGGTTACTAGTTCGTCTAGTGAAGGATGAATACGGCCTGCCGATATTCCTTCTAAGACTACCAGTCCCCGTTAACCCACCAACCCTATCCTAGGGATCTCGTTAGAAGCTACCTAGCTACCTACCTAGCTAACGTAGATATCCTACTTAGGCGGTTACTAGACAGTCTAGTGAGGGATGTATAAGGCCTGCCGATATTCTCTCCAAGACTACCAGTCCCCGTTAACCCACCAACCCTATGCTAGGGATCTCGTTAGAATCAGGCCTGCCTAGCTAACGTAGATATCCTACTTAGGCGGTTACTAGTCAGTCTATTGAGGGATGTATATGGCCTGCCAATATTCCCTCTAAGACTACCAGTCCCCGTTAACCCACCAACCCTATCCTAGGGATCTCGTTAGAATCAGGCCTTCTAGCTAACGTATATACAATACAGTCCATCCTTCTATAACACGACTATATGGGCGGCAGAGCCCCTCGCGCTGTAGGAATTCGCGCTGTAGGAATAACACTTTATATGGAGATAATTCTATATGGGTCTGAGCTCCACAATTTTGCCCCTTTTTTTCCGGATTTCTTGATAAACAAACACCTACATTACCTACCAGATACCATCAAACCATTAACAAATACAAAAAAAAAAACATTATTTACCTTACAACTAATGAAGAAAAATGGGTCGATCCGACCCTCGCACTATGCGATCGCGTATACATACGGCGGCAATACGGTGGTAAATAAAAGTGATCGATCGGTCCTAGGAAACACCTAGAATATATTAGTTCCTAGAATATATCAAAATATATGATAGAGAAATTAGTTAAAAAAAAATTCAATATACAATATCATGGCTACAATTAACTGAATAAATTTACTATTTATCGGGACCCCTCCTCGTGTTGTAGGAGGATCGCGTTGTAGGAATTCGTGTTATAGGAGGATGGACTGTATCCTACTTAGGCGGTTACTAGTTAGTCTAGTGAAGGATGTATACGGCCTGCCGATATTCCTTCTGAGACTACTATTCCCTGTTAACCACAAACCCTATCCTAGGGATCTCGTTAGAACCAGGCCTGCCTAGCTAACGTAGATATCCTACTTAGGCGGTGATTAGCTAGTCTAGTGAGGGATGTATACGTCCTGCCAATATTCCTTCTGAGACTATAAGTTGTCGACAGTTGTGGCTTGTCACAATAACTCTAGAGTGGGAAATCCCAGTGTCCTCGTCGAGGAACTTTGTCATCGTTCGGCCTGCCGACGTGACAGACTCCCCCGCGAGGTTCCATTTTCTACAGTGAAAAGTAGAGAGACTACGGCCTGCCGCCCTCTCTATTGATTCTCTGTTTAAAGTGAACACTGCCACTCGGCACAGGTAATCTCAAGCCTCTGAGACCGCTGTGTTAGAGATAGGGCTTGGCGAGATACCCTCACAGGCACTCTGCAGAGACAAGTCCTTGATACACTGAGTCTGTGGCCTCCCATATGACTGAGAGATAGGGCTTGGCGATATACCCTCACAAGCACTCTGCAAAGACAAGTCCTTGATACACTGAGTCTGTGGCCTCCCATATGACTGAGAGATAGGGCTTGGTGAGATACCCTCACGGGCACTCTGCAGAGACAAGTCCTTGATACACTGAGTCTGTGGCCTCCCATATGACTGTGTAACTTAAAGGTTTAAACACCGCCCCGGGTCCCCCGAACCTCTCATAAAGATCAGGGCAGACAGTAAGATCACTTCCACTGAAATTACTGCGTTCGTCCGATATCTACCACATAAGACTCGATATTTAAGATCCTAGTCCGAGAGTACCTTAACAGGACTTCATCAACAGTTGATATACTGATCAGAACAGCCGAGTAGTTTCTCCTACCCCTGAAATACTCGCGTTAGTTCGGTATAGTGCCCAACAGTAATTCGCCAGACGGTTACTATATGTTACGGAGCCATACTTAAGATCTCAAGCCCAATCAACCCATCTGTAACTACTTCACACAGCCGGCCCACCTAGACGGCCTACAGGGAAGCAGCCAACGAGAATCAATCACCTCCAGAAGTGTTCACCGGAGACATCCATCGAGAAGTTACCACGCCGGAAGACCAAGAGAAGAAGATAGAGTGACAACTAGTGGGTAAAGTATCGAGTGTTTAAAACAAACAGAGTCCCTTCCAAAAGTGGCTTAAATTTGTATAAATCCGCACCAGTGTTAATAAGCGGGTCCTAAAGCTACGAGTTGTACTCCCCTACAGTACGAGTGATACGGGTCAATAACTTGCCATCCACCAGTGAATCCATTTTGAATTAATACATTTTAACCTGTTTTTGAGACTTCGAGGATTCAGCCGAAATTTACCAAAGTGCCAAGAAAATATTTCAGAGTCTACCTGTGACTCCCCATTTTCTATACAACCCAGCTGCATACTCATAGGGGTACTTGACCTTGAACTTTAAACACTGTGACATTCCTGAAAGAAAGCGACAGTGGTCTCCCCACTACTAAGAAATACTTCTCCATCATCTACTCGAGTGTCTTAGAAACTATCTCAAAGATTTAGTGAAGTTGTTCTCCAATAAGTGCTCCCTATCTAGCTGTGACTGTGCTCGGAGGATGTGATAAAATTTAGTGCTATTTCACTGGCAGTGATACATGTTTTTATATGTTTCAGTTTCAGATTTTTTCTCCAATATAGTGCAAGAGAAATAAAGCGGTATTATTAAACCATATCTTGTGATATACTTATCCTCTGTTTTCCTTTCATATTATATGTACGTATTTGACCTCGGAAGTCCCAGTGGAGTAGAACTCACCATATCCAATTGTTAATCCTGCATAAAATCAGGGTATAACAGAGATAGTGGGCTCAGTCTCTCTTCAGGCCTCGTGAGAGGAGGGCGTGACGGCGGCTGGCTCACACTTGATGAATGAAACTCTCTTTTAATTCACGATTTTGACCATCCAAACACTCTTCCCACTTGTTTTATTGTTGTAACATGTTACTATCTTCATATTAAACGTAAAATAGGCGCATATGGATAAGTATTAATGATATTTATGGTAAAATAACGATTTTAGTGAGGAAAGAGTGCAAATAGCTACGCACAGGGTCATGGTGTATACTACAGGGGCTGCGCATCTGCCGAGTTAAACACATCATAGAAGACTACGTGCTACACAATCACTTATGCCAACAACATAATCTACACTCCTTGAGAGCCCTGTGGGAAAGCCCGATCGTGGCCATAGCCTTCCTTAAGGACTAAGAGCTGTTCGGCCAGGCAGCTTAGGGAACGACGACAACAACAACAACAATACAAGACTCGTACCTTCCAAAACAGGCGAACCTTTGGGCAGATTCCTTGTCCCGGGGAAGGAGTACATTAATAGAATGGAGGCCCAGACAGAACGCTTTTGAGAGACTCATTCTCCCTTTCCATCCCCATATAGACCTTTTTGCCTCACCAATGTCGACCAAACTCCCTCAGTTCCTAACCAGGTGGTCAGTAACTCCGGCTGGTGGTCCGGATGCATTCTCAGTAGATTGGAACAAGTGGTCCTCAATTTACCTGTTTCCCCCCTTCAGACAAAACTCTCATGTGCAAAGTCATTCATCTTCTTCGCTCATATCAAGGTCTAGTCTGTCTTGTAGCACCAGTATGGCCAACACAAATTTGGTACAGCCAGTTATCCCTGTGGTGTCCAAACCCTACTCCCATTCCCATCTCACTATTCCACTTGGACCAGATTGGCAACCTTCAGACTTGTTTCAATTTCAGCATATGGACATTCAGAAGGCTAAGTGGCTTGAACCTTATGATGAGAGGGTACATACTAAACTCAGAGGGCAATGTACTGATGCCACATTGCGCCAATATGAATCACACTGGAAGAATTTTACTACTTGGTTAGTGAAACAAATTCCTTCTGCTGGACTTTTGCTCAAATATTTAAATTATTTGTTTGATGGCAAACATCTATCTGTTAACACTCTACATAACCATTTGACTGCCATAACAGAACCTTTCTTGAATTAGCTGAACTGAGACTTCCTCCAAAGGATGAAACTGGCTTTATGAAAGCGTGTTTCCAGTTGAGGGCCCCAGCTGGACAACTTCTATCCCAATGGTCTCTCAACCGTGTTCTTACCTTATTAAAGTCGAGACCTTATCCTACAAGTCCCTCTCTTTAGAAACTACTTCATAAATGTGTCTTCCTCATTTCTCTCGCTGCAGCTCACAGAGTTTCTGGCCAGGTCCCCTAACTGCTTACAATTTCATCCTAATAATGTAGCTGTTACCATTGCACCTGCACCAGCTATTATAGCCAAAAATGAACATGAGGAACACATTTTCTCTCCATTTTTTTTTTTTTTTTTTTTTTTTTTTTTAAGAGACAATGAACGGAGGAAGGAAAAACACAGATAAAACAAAAAGGTCCATGTGCCTAAAGGCATCCTCCATTCATAAAATGTGCCATATTTACTATTCATACACTAAAGAAAGGAAAAAATCATCATGCTTTATGCCCTGTTCCTGCTTTATTTAAGTATGTGCAGGCTACCTCACCATTACATCCATCTCATTTGTGGATCTCTCCAACTGATAAGTCAAGACTGACTAAGAGGCATCTAGCTTATATTTTTGTGGATGTGATTAAAGCAGCAGAGCCGGGGGCAGTAGCCAGAGCTCATGATGTCCGTAAATGGGCAACAACTGTGCGCTTTCTTAACAATTACTCCATTGACGATATCACTCAGACTAATGTGTGGGCTTCTCATAATACCTTCTTGTCTATTCACTTGGAGAGACCTACAGAGCCTTGTGTGGCGTTGAGACTACCACATAGGCCATGATAGGCTATATTTATAAAATAAATGTTGCATATGTCAGTGTATATATGTTTTAAGGCTGTGATGACAGTTGTTTTTTCTTTATTGAGGTTCACCAATTTCAATGTCCATTGTCAGAGATATTTTTTGAAGAATTGGGGGAGGGGGGGGGGTGTCCATGGGGCAAACCTCAACCTGAAATGTATAAATAAGTACATTAGTACAACAAATGCAAATATGATATAGTACAAGCATGTATAATATAATGCACCATAATTGTTTTTATTTTTATATAAGGATGTGTATCTATTTACACCAGAATAATATTTTTCACTACTGTAGAATACGAGTATGTTTAATCTAATATTACATGTGAGTATACATGTATGTGGGTGATCTTAACACCTTATTGGCGGGCTAGGCGGTCTAGGGGACCGTAGCGCCCAGCGTTTTTTTTTTTTACCCTAAATAGGGTTGTTTACGTGATCATTTTCATGCCTAAATAAGACCCAGAGCGTAAAACAAGTATTCTCTCTCACTCTCTCACATCTGTACCCCTCCATTTGGTCTCCGTCATTCCACATACATCCAGCCTGGCATTCACTAACACTTCCAAAACCTCTCTCTCTTTTGTGCCATCATTCATGCCACTCACGTTCCATGTAGCTATTCTAAGATTGGAGGAAGTACTTCAACACATTTTTTAATATGAGGAATGAAACACCAGCAAACATAGTTGGATGGGGTATGGGAGGGAGAAGAAGAGAAGAAGTAGTAGAGGAGGAGATGTGGATCAGGAGGTAAGAAGAGTGTGAAGCCATTAACCCGGCATGCGCGCGCAGGGTGTAGTGAACACCACACTTCTGGGCGGCAATATTAAGCTCCATTCCAGCCTATAATCGTCATTTTACGATAAATATCGTTATTACTTATTCATATGCGCCTATTTTACGTTTAATATGAAGATAGTAACATGTAACAACAATAAAACAAGTGGGAATAGTGTTTGTATGGTGAAAATTGTGAATTATTGCCGAGCGTTCATTCATTAGGTGAGAGACAGGGGAGGCCCACACCCTCCTCTATCGAAGCCTGGAGAGTGACTGAGGCCTGTCTCTCTCTCTTTCCCACGCATAGACACACACAAGACCATAGCCTAGGATCGGTTTGGAGATGTTTACACGAAAATATACCAATGAATAAGGGAATAACAGGGAAAATAGGTGATAATTGAAGGGGGGGGGGAAAGGAGGGGATTTTGACAGATGTGGAGTAGTGATAGGAGGTATGGAGGGGAATTATCTCACTTAATAACCATTTAACTTGTTTTAAGTGCTACTGGGGCCTTTTAAAAGTTTTTTTTTAGGCCTTACCTCTTAAGAGGGTCCTCGCCCTTGCCCACCAAAACCTCTTAAGAGTGTTCTCGCCGTTCCCGGGTTAAAAGAGAGAAGATGGGGAAAGCATCAGGAATAGATGGAGTGTGTGGGGAAATGCTGAGGTATGGTGGTGAGATAGTGATCAAATGTGTATGGAAAATGTGTAAACTAGCATGGGAAAAGGGAAGTGCTCCTGATGACTGGAAGAGAGGCATAATAGTCCCCCTGTATAAGGGTAAAAGGAAAGAGGAGTGTGTGGTAATAACCGGGGTATATGTCTTCTAAGCTGGCCCGAAGGATTAGGTCAAGATGGGCAACTAATCAAGACAAGATAGGTAGGAAAGGGCAGGAGGTGAACAAATCTAGGAAGACAAAAACACGCAGACATTTCTTGCCATTTCACCAGTTCAGCCGAACCACATGAGCTCCACAGCAGAACTCTTATAGGGCAGGGCCGAAGGATGAGGCAAGAAATGCTACACTGCAGCACCAACCAAGAAGTGATCAAGAGCGCAGAATGAGAGATCAGGTCTAAGGAAGAAAAAAATCACAGCGAGATGCAAAAAAATGCACTACTGAGAGGAACCGAATCAGCTCGGCCTCACCAGCGACCTAAGAGACAAATCATGTCACGAGCCAACAACATAGACAGGCCAGGGCGGCATATGATATAGGCCGTCCGAAGGAAAACCAAATGAGACAGAATAAGAAAAGAAGGGGAAAAGTATAGAAAGAGGAATGAAAAACTATAAAAAAATTGTCAAGCCGACGACGAAAGCTCGAGGGGAGAGAAAGGGAAATAACCATAACCCTCCCCCATCAAGCTCCAGGCGCCGGCCTCGAAGCAGCGTAATGTTGTAACGATCTGCCTGAAAAAACAGTTCCTCCGCCAGACCCCGAAACATCGCGGATCTGGAGGAGCCCTGTTTCAGCATGCAACGAACTGCAGGCATGTAGGCCATCCGGAAGTCCAACAACCTGCCGGGAAGGGCTAGCCCTTGACCCCGCAGGAATAACAATGGGACCAACACTATCAAGATCTGTAAGTGTAAGGGAGTGAGACCTGACCACTTGCCTAGGTGTTGGTGACCCATGGTGGACTGGGAGCCCCAGCCCCCTTCGCTTGACGCATCGTTACCTATCCAGATGGTCGGCGGGGGCGAAGTCCATGGCACAGTTCTCGCGAGCCTGCCCCGAACAACCCAGTGTGTCAAAACAAATGGAACGAGCGAGGAATCGGACAAAGCCGACGTGGAGGCAACAGTTGAATCAGGCGTGTTGACCCCGAACCTCCCTAGGGGAATGGTCAGACACGGCCAATGGAGCGACCCGATCAACGAGCCCCAGAGTGACCCGGTAATGGAGACCGAATGCAACGCAGCGAAAAGTTTCCTTCGAAGCTGCGAGGCGGTCACCCGACTCTGTCCGACGGTCGCCATGACCCAGTCCAGGCATCACGTCTTGGGACGGGGTGAGGCACGACGTGGGAACGTTTATCTGGAAACCTAAACTTGTGACGTGGTGGATGACAAGGAGAGTATGTTGTGCACATGGAGTGGGAGAGTCTGCGGAGATGAGCTAATCGTCCAAGTAAAACAGAAGCTGAATCCCCCGACGGAGCAGGGGAGTCAGAGCCTGCTGGACGAGTTACGTAAAGACTCGTGGTGCGATATTGAGACCGAAGGGCAGCCTGTCGAACGTGAATACCCTTGCGTGCAGCTGGAGCGCCAGATAGCACTGGAACCGAGGTGCAAGCGGCACATGCCAATATGTGTCCATGAGAACCAGGGATATCACCCAGCAGCCGGGACGGAGCGCCAACCGCACCTGACTGAAGGGGAGCATCCGAAAGCGGGTGTGTACGATATGCAAATTGATGCATGACAGGTCGACCACCGGTCTCATCGCATCGCAGTCCTTCCGCGGTACCAGAAACACATGTGAGAGGAATACCCGCCTGAGTGGCGAGATGACCCGAACAATCCCATGCTCGAGTATTGACATGACAACCGTGGCCATGTCTGGAGAGACGTGCCGATGTCGGGGAGGACGTCTGAGAGGGGGCCTAGACCGCCCCCTCCAGAACACCCTGGGAGGAAGCGGCTGCGGGAGGCCGCGACGCCCCAGAAACACGGGGTGCGAAGTGTCCCGCAGACGCAAAGAGGTAAGTCTTTTGCCAAGCACCAACCGAGAAGAGACCCTCAGGTGCGAGCTCAGAGAGGAGTAGCTTCGTCCTGATCTCCGCGGGCGCCTTCGTACAGGCCACCCTCAGCGACGATCTACACTTAGCAGCCTCATGGACGGCCCCCTGAATGTCACCCACTGAAGGCAGGGCGAGCTGCAGGCGCACGCGCCACAAGGTCTCCCAACCTGTCTTGAGGTCACCAGCAGGTTCGGCTTCAAGAAGCCGGAGGTGAAACCTCGCCATTTGGAACAGCATGAGGAGGGTGGAGAGCCAGCGAGCGGCGCTTTGCCGGAGCCGGTGATCCTGATCGGGGGCACTCTTCTCCGATAGCACGAAGAAAGACGTGGGCAACTGGTCGAACACAATGTTAGGGGCATTCAGCCATGACCAATATGTGGGAGAGACCCCGGACGAGGACAGGACGAGCCCAGACACAAAAGTGTTGTCAGGGGGCGGGAGAGAAACAAAGCCCTCAGCAGACCTGACGCCAAAACCAACCCCCTCCGCCAGCCACCGATCCCAAGGCCTGTCCTCAAGATTGGTGAGCTCGAGCATGACGTTGCTTGCAGCATCGCGAGCACTCTTCACCAGAGGAAGACCGGCAATGGCTGACAGAGCGGGAGCATCAGCTAAGATGTCTCGGCGGGCGTAGTCCGACCAGAAACGTGTAGACCCAGAGGGAGATACCCTAGGACTGTATGTAAAAACTGCAAATCCGACCTACTGGGGTGATGGGCTGGTCTATCAGAGTGAGAACTGAGCGATCTCTGCCATACCCATAGCTTACTCTGACTGTTCCTTTTACTTATATATTTTATAGATCTCAAGTGACGGCGTCTCTTCCGTGGATTGACCTCCCAATCTACCATGATTGGAAGCCAAAGCGTCACATTTTTCCTTTGCCCCTCAACTTTCTCTTCATAATTGCTGAGGGGTACAGGGCCCTGGGTGGGGCTTTGGTTTCCCGGGCGTCTCCGCACCCTCCTTAGCTCCCCGCCATGGAGTGGCTTCGGTCACCCAGGCTTTATTGTGGTCGGCAGGGAGGGTTCTTTGGGGACGCTCGATTATGGCCTTGGCCTTATTCGGGGCCTTGGGGCTGTTCGGCCAGGCAGCTTGAGGAACAACAACAACAACAACAACTGGGGTGAGGCGGGATACCCACCTCTGGAACTATACCGTCCGGAGTCAGTGCCCGGAAGATACCCGGAGCACGAATCTGCATATTCCAATTATCAGCAACTGGCCGTTCACCCCCGTGCATGAGGGGCGGCACAGTCCGGGTGAGTAGCCACCACATTCTGCCAAGACGCAGGCACGCCTTACAAAGAAGGGAGGACACGTCTGGTAATCTTAAACATAGACAGTGGGGGAACACTAACGGGCTGGCCAACCATCCCCAGCCCGCACCCAGGCAGCACGCCGAAAGACGGTGAAGGAGCCGGAGAGGGGGCTGGCGCAGGCAGAGCCGCAGCCGTCACCACAGAGGTTGCTGGGCCAGTAGGCAGTTAACCTTAGTAAAGGGGAAAGACCAGTAAAATCATCAGACATCTACATCCAAGCGTCCCAACCGAATTGTCTAGCATCACAGCTGACGCGGGAGCGTCCGGGGGAAAAGAGAAGAGAGGCAAAGCATAGGTCCGACCGAGAGTAGGGTAGAACCCATCCGAGGGCGGAACGGGCCCCGGGAGGCCCTAACCCAGATGCCAGAGGCTCGTAGAGAGCTGACCTGTAAGAGAAGGTGTCGAGACAGAGGAACGACCTGGAGCGGGAGTCATCCACGCACCAGGGCGGAGCGACCCGATTGCAGCCCGTCCTAGAGACCCGCGGCACCGGTGAGGGTGGAAGGAAAAAACCACTCCAGACACCGGTGAGCACAATGTAGGATAAGACCGTGGCTTAGGAACCTCAAGGCATTGGTGAGTCCAAAATAGGTGAAGACAGCGTCTCAGGAACTCAAGGGATTGGCGAGTTCAAGGTAGGGTAAAACCGAGTCTCAGGAGCTGGAATCAGACGAAAAACAGGTGCCCCCAAGATGGTGTAGAAAAACCGTAGACAGGCAAGCAAGAACAAGCCGAGGAGGCAACAGTGTCTGACATTCAAATCGCCCCCCCCCCCCCCCCCCCCCCTAAAAGTTAGGCTAAGCGAAAAGTCGGCCTAGCCTAAAGAGGGACAGGGAAAAAAGAAGCTCGACGTCGGAACGTAGAGCCCACTGCAAAACCGCGGTTTTGCAGGAATGTTAGTCCGACCAGTATGTCGGACGGCAGAGAGCGGCCAAACAATCAGAGGATCACCGAAGACCGCATGTGCGGGGATCCAGGGATATACGGCAGACGAACCTGAGAAGGAACTCTGACACTGTTGCCAACCCAAAAAATACCAAGAAGATGGTTTCACATTTCTGAGATTTCGCAGGAGCCGTGCATGACATGCCGGACCGAATTGGCAACAGTGTGAAGAGTGAGCAACAGCCCTCCATCGACGAAGGCTAGGCCACGAACGCCCCCCGCCAACAGACGGAAGAGCGACCCACTAACCGAGGTAACCAGGGCTCATCACTAGGCCTGTATGGGCGAGGAAGAGACCCCAATAGGGAAGGGAACCCTATGAGGAGGCTATATGAAAGAGAAAGAAGAGGACCGTGCCCCCCTTTCATACATTAAGGTAGCCTAGCCTAGGAAAACTCCGATAGAGTGACAGCACTTCGCGAAACGAGCTCCCCCCCCCCCCCCAATGTAAACCCCAAGCAGATGAACAAATAAGGCGACAGTACAAGTAGGCCTTAGGCGGAGGCGAGGGAGGCAGAGGAGAGCATCCAAAGTGGAGCGGAGCACAGCCTGGGAAACAGGGGAGAAGAGTATGAAACACCAGAAGCGATGCATCAACAGGCATGGATAAGTAGCAATGCACTCTTCAACCCAAAACCCAGAGAGGAGCGGACCATCAAGGTACCCTCCAGTCGGGGGCGGAACAACAGGACAGCCAAAAAAGCGTGAAACACACGCCGCCGTAGGGCGGTGTAAACACGCCCTGGAACGGTCGTGTTAGACCAAAATAAAAAAGTCGTAAGGTAAACCGATCACAAGGGCAGGGAGACGCCCAAAAGCGCTCACTAGACCTTGAGAAAGAAACCTCCGCTGCATAACGGAGAGTGTAGACCCCCCCCCCTCCCCAATGTAAACCCCCAACCAGGTGAACAAAGAAGGCGACATTACCTGTAGGCCTAGGCGGAAGCGAGGGAGGCACAGGAGAGCACCCAAAGTGTAGCGTAGCACAGCCTGGGAAAAAAGGGAGAAGAGCATTAAACACCAGAACCGATGCACAAACAGGCATGGACAAGTAGCAATGCACTCCCCAACCCAAACCCAGAGAGGAGCGGACCAACAAGGGACCCTCCGGGCTGGGGCGGGACAACAGGACAGCCAAAAAAGCGTGTAACACACGCCGCCGTAGAGCGGGGTAAACCCGCCGTAGAGTTGGGTAAACCCGCCCTGGAGCGGACACCGATACGCTCCAGAGCGGGCCACAGCCACCAGCACCACAAAGACGAGTAGGACCGACCCAGAGCGGGGGAAGAACCCGCGCCCTAGGGCGGGGGTAAACACGCCCTGGAGCAGACACCGATACGCTCCAGAGCGGGCCACACCAACCAGAACCTTACCAAGGCACCTCAGAGACGAGTAAGGACCGACCCAGAGCGGGGGAAGAACCCGTGCCCGAGGGCGGGGGAAGACACCAAGAGAGCCAGCTGAAAAACCAAACTAACCGACCTGGAGCGGGGAAAACCATCGCTCCAGGGCGGGGCGGTCATGCTTGAGCGGGAGGATGATATAGCGGACTCACGCCCGGTCCAGAGCGGCCAAATACACGCTCGAGGGCGGTACAAAGACCGACCTAGAGCGGGGCCGAAGAGAGACCAGAAGCAGTCACCAAAGCACGCCCAGGAGCGGGAAGACCGACGCCCCAGGGCGGAGCGGTGAACACCAAATTAAAAGTCTGAGGGCTAGGGCAGGTCCAAGTGAAAAAAGACATGCGACGAGTGCCAGACGCTCGCCCTGGAGCGGTAAGAACGACGCTTCAGAGCGGAGCGGCGAGCCAGGTCCAAGTAACAGAGGACCGAAGCGTCACTCACCGACGACACTTAAGACAGAAAGTCAGAAAAAGGAGAAGTGTCACGTCTGCCAAGAAGGCCCCCCCAGGGACTTAAGAAAAGGAAAACGCCAACCAAAGACCGACCTGGCGTGGGACGTGACCCACAAACAGGGAGGAGCAAAGGAAGACATAGCCTAATCACAAGGCCCAAAGGTGACAAAAACAAGGTAAATAGCAGAACACAAATTTGGGGTTCTGGAAAGCCAGAGGTAGTCAGATAACTGGTGCGAACCCCATAAAACAAAATAAGGGGGGTCAAGGGACATCCCCAGGGGTTGCAACAGAATCGAACGACAAAACGCCCCCTGTAGGCTAGGCTACCCACAAAAAGTTAGCCTAATCGGCACTAGGTGATAGGAATAAATAAAAAGAAGGACGCCACTAGCAACCGCACACCCAAAGAGGTGTGAGTGCGACATTAAAAGACCAATCATGGGGCAAGTGACATCCCGGGTCGGCGCCCCCCACCATAACATCACCCGAAAAACCGAAGGTAGCCTAGCCACCGAAAAAATGCGCGTAAGTTAGAAACTAAATAAGTGACAAGAAGCCCTAAATGAATAGAACCTATCAAAACCTAAACTAAAGTCACCGCAAAGAAATTAAAAGCAATATAAGGCAAAGGCCTTTCAACACTAGCATCGTCCCAAGACACGCATGCGCAGAGGGCTGAAAACATGAGAGACCTCCACTTTCAACGCAAACACTCGAATAAAACACCTGAGTGCCCATTTTACGTTGTGCCTACAACACGGATCATCTATCTATAATTCCAGGCGCCAATTAAAGGCCCAAAACTCACCAAAGGTGACAAAGATAGGAGTGGAAGGCACCAAAATGACGGAGCACTACAAAAAACACGTGTGCACCCGAGTGGTAGCGCGAAAGAGATGCCCTTTAATCCGGACCGGGTTAGAAGGTACGCCCCTGACAGCGGCGTGAAGAGCCAGATGGAATGGCCTAGTCGACAACTTTTTCTTTTCTTTCTCGTTTCTCTTTTCACTTTTCTATTAAAAAGACCTCAAAAGTATGTACAACGTACCTAGTAGAGAGAGTAAGGTGCTACTCTAGATGTTATCGATTTAATTCGCGCTATGTGTATACGATAATTGCCGCTCTAGAGCGAAGCAGATTACATCGTCATAGTATATAAGCTCTACGTTGGAACGTAGAGGCTACTACCAAATATACTGTATATACAGTATATAATTATATATATATATATATATTTGTTAGTAGTCTTGGCAAATCCAACGTCAAGGCTATTAACCTAATTGCAATGACGACTTGTCTATTTTGACTGCTATGTCGTCATTCCAACCGCGGTTAAAAAGAAAACGTCTAGAGTCTACTCCTTATCTTGCTCTAGGAGACGTTGTACATTAACCAAAACTACCACCGAAGGTGAAAAAAGTATAGAAGAGAAGAAAAAGGGGTTTACCTTAGTTACCGCTCAAGGCCAATCCCGTGTTCCGTCATGCGCCGATCCCTGTCGAACGTGCGCATGAGCGACCCTCTCTTGTTATCATTTTTTCACGCGTCGCCATTGTTGAGTCCGCTTTTGTTGTGCTCCTTCAATTCACCCTGTTTTAGGTTCGTTTCGGCTTTTCTGGCCTTCTTTTTGTTAGACAGATGTTACGTGATCTAGGACACACGTAAATGGGCTCCTCAGTGTGTTTAATGGAGACGCGTGTGGAAATAGCTACCGAAGGTACGGGGGCGCCTGGCGTTCCTCGTATGTGTTTTTCATTCCTTTCTCTTTTCATATTCTTTTTTCCTGTTAGTCTGGGCATAGTTTAGCTTATTTTAGCCTAGCTTGTTTCTCATTCAGGAATTGCTATGCGCTATGAGTTTTCATATTTCATAGCCTAGGTGTACAGTTGGTTCACAATCTGAGATTTCGTGGTGGCGGTGCTGTTTGTAGGGTTTGTGTCGGCCGCATTATTAGCGTTATTCCCGAGTCCCCCTTTCGAGCCTTCACTGTGTCTCAAGGGCCTGGGCGCTTGGTGGTTCGTGATATCCAGGGGTACCCCACGGGGGCCTCTCCCTCACACCACAGGGTTTTTCGCCCCTGACACATTCTCTCCTCACGGCTAGGCCACCCTTTTTCTCGCCAGTTTCATTTACTGGTTTTTGTGTTCCCTTACTGTTTTCACCTCCATCCTTTCTTTCCCTTTTGCCCAATCCTGGGGTACCCTACGGGGGCCCCTGTTTGTGCCAAACCACCCTTCCTGCCACTTCTCCTCATGGGCTTTGCTCTATCTCTGTGGGTGGGGTGGTTCCTGGGGGATGTGCCTCCTCTCCCCTGGTGTGTCTTCCTTGCCTCTCCCTTGACCGGTTGAGTCAGGATATTATCAAGGAAGACACTGCTCAGCTTGATGGCCATCGTCGCTTGGAGTCATAAGGAGTTGACGCTTTTTTCTGGGCCTGTGTTGGTATTCCCTAGACGCTCCTCTCGCTTTTTCGGCGCCTGACCATCTCGGCCGGTCCCGCAAATTTGCGGAGTGCTCGATTCGGTCCACGGACGATTCGGCTCCCCGCAAATTTGCGGAGATCGCTGGGGGGTCTCGCGGTGAGGCGGGAGGGTTGTGTCGGTACGGTTATGCCTCCATTGGCCCGCAAATTTGCGGTTATAGTTGGCTTTCCCGGTGACCCTTTTTTGTGTCATCTTGTTGCCTGGTACTATATTGGTGTATGCACTTGCCTGGTGTTATGGACCCTGCATGTGAGGTGTTGAGTGGTGGTTAACACTTTCTCCATCTTTGCAGGTTCTGCTTGTGCTCTTCCGCCTCACCCGCCCTCCTCACCTCCATCGGTGCTCCCGGTTTAGAGTGAGTACGACTTCCAGTTTGCATGTGTGTTCCTGTTTACCCATGCTCATTCCCTGGTTTTTATTGGACATTATCTTCACTTACTCCGTCAACGTGCTGCTTATGGTGTGTGTTCTTCCATTGCAGGTGGGATGCCTTGCTTTCGCCAGGGCTGTGGCTCCCCGTGCTTGGACTGCCACAGGTCCTGCTTACGGCACTCTCAATGTGTGTCCTCTACGGCCTTCCACCGGCTTTGTGTGGCCCGTGTATGGACCTGGTGGATGTGGTGGACCATCACCCTGGTTCCTCTGACGCGGCAGTGGCCTCTGCATCCCTTCAGTCTGTGTGGGTGGTGGTCTCCCACCACATCAGGACTGTGGGCCACCGTTCCCCGGCCTTTGTTGACGACCGGATCCGCGTCGCCCTGGGCATCCCTGACCCGTCTGGGGGCCGTTTACCTGGCCCTCTCCCTGCTCGGGCCCTCCTCCCTGAGTCCCGTGGTCGGTCGTCACATCGTCGGGTGGATCCCCAGCTCCGTCCACGCTCTCGCTCTCCTCGTCGCTCGTCCTCTACTGCCCCTCCTCGTCCTCCTGCTCACCTTGACTCCGCCGTTCGCCCTCGTCATGGTTCTCGCCCTGAGGCCGGGGTTAGCGTCTCTGCCCCTGTACGCCCTCCCCTGGCCTCTCCGGATAGGGGCTCTACTACCTTCCGCCCGCTTCTCCTGCACAAAAGACGTCCTCTTCATTTGTCCTCTACGCGCGCGGATGTTCATGCTGTAGCTGGCCCTCTGCTCCCTCCTTCTACTCTGTCCAGGAGGGTCCGCCAGGATGTAGTTGCTTCTCCTCCTACTTCTCCTGCTTCGGTGCCTCTTCTTCCTTCTAGGTCTCGTCCCAAGGTGGAGGTTCCTCCCTCTTCCGCCTCGGTGTCGGGCCGCCCTGTTCTCTCAGCCCCGGGGATCCTTGCTCTGTTTCCCCCCGCGGCTCCTTCTGACCTCCTTTCACCCGGCCAGCCTTCCCCCTCCCGTCATCCTGCTCCTCTTCCTTCTTCTATTCCTGATCTTCGCTTGCCGGCTCCCCGTGAGGGTACCCCGCCGCTTGACTCGGTAGAGTATAGCGAGGTTTCGGGGTCCCCTTTCTCGGGGGCTGACGTGTCGCTGGAAGAGGGGGATGGTGATGTTTCCCCCTCGGGCGTTAGTGATCGGGAACGAGACCCTCAGGACCGCCACGGCCGTCGTCGCTCGCCTTCTTTGGGCCGCGACGCTGCTGTTTCGTGTCATGGGTCTCGCTCTCGCTCACGCTCGCCCCTGCGGGCCGAACTATCTTCGGGGGGGTCGCCTCTCTCGGATCGATTTTCGGCTATGCAGGGGTGGGTTGTGTCACACTTCGACGCGCGCTTGGAGGCGATGCAAGAATCCCTCTTATCGCGCTTCTTGGTGGTGACACAACCTCAGCGCCTCACCCAACCTACCCCTGCTTTGGTCCCCCTCCCCTCTGCGGTGGACCACATTCCTTCTCGCCCTGCTTCTCCGCCTGCCCGGTCGTCGGCTAGTACTGCTCCTGCCCTGGCTCAGGTGGTTGCCCCTACTGTCTCACATGCGGGGGTCCTCCGTCTGCTAGGGCAGGGTCCGCGCTTGCCCCCCATCCAAAAGGCCAAGGTCCCGTCGCGGACTATGCCGCTCCTCTATGGCTCCTTGGCTGTTTGGAAGGGGGTGCAGGCCTCCCACCCGGAGCGTGCTACCGACTTCCCGTCAGGTGAGAGGGCCCTACCTTTGGACTGGTCGGTCCAAATAAATGATAAGATGCAGTTCAGGGCGATCAGGGTGGATGGTCAGGTGGCCGACGTGGAGGTGCGGGCGTACCCGACAAGGACTGACCTTCAGTACTTTTCGGTGAAGCCCAAGCCCCCGTCTGCTCCTCGAACTAAGCTCTGGTCAGACTTCAGCCGCCAGGACATCCTTCAGGATGTTCAGTCCCTGGCTGTGTTAACGGGACTGTCCTCCTATGGGACGGGTTTGTGCGACGACGGTAAGACTGGCTTAGCCGTCGTGCTCGATAACCCTCTCCCATTGGAGGCCTGGTTTGCTGAGGCCTTAGACTTTGCCAACCGTTCCGTCGACAGATCTATTTCAGTCCCTCCCCCAGAGTCGTCACTGCTTTTGCCTCCTCTGGTATCTGTCGGCGGATTGGATGGCAAGTTCTGGTCCTGGATTAGCGCTCCCAAACTTGAAATTTGTGCTATTGCTAACCCGTTCTTCTCCCACCCAGATAAGTCCTCTGTCGACAGGGATTTTACCTTGCGGCAGAGGGTGGCGAACTTATTGTCTTGTCTTCTAGGTTCCCTCCAGACGTCTGTTCACCACCTGCGACTTATCGAGGCGACTGCACCTGGCGATCTTCGCGAGGGTTTGGACCACGTTCGGCGGATCCACCTTCAGCTCGCGGTGTCTTTGGTTCCCGAGCTGAAGGCGGTTTTGTGCGAGGCAACTCGACAACGCCAGACGGTAAGGTCCTCGTTCTGCCGGAGAGCCCCTTTGGATATTCGTCAGGGTCTGTTATACTCTGAGCTATATACATCGGGGCTTTTTGCGCAGGATGCTTGGGAACGCTACGCTTCTCTGTCAGCGGACCCTGCTTACGACACGCAAAGACGCGCTGAGTCGCGACCAGGGTCTTCGCAGTCCCGTCCTTCTGCCGGTCCCCTTCGGGGTGCTGCCGCCACTGCTGCCGCCAAGAAAGGGCGCAGGAAAGGGAAGTTGCCGGCCAGAGCGTCGGTTCCGCCTCGCACTTCTGCTCCTGCTCCCTTTCATCCCCGCCGAGAAGGGGCTGGCCAGCCTTCCACTTCCGGCCGCACTTCGACGGGGTCCGACGCACGACGGACAGGGGATGGGGTGACCCGCCCTTTTCGGTGAGGTGGGGGGGGTAGGGGTGGTCAACGTGGCTCTTATGACCGCAGGGACCGTACCGGGGGACCCTCCACGTCAAAAAATGTGTAGGTTCTCCAGGTCGGTCTCCTCCTTGTTCTCCTTCTCGCCTCGCAGAAAGGGTCGCTCACCTCATCTCGGGGGCTCCCACAGGTTATTTTCGCCCTTGCGCCCTTCGGTGGCCACGAAGGACGTGGGGGCGGAAGATTGCACGGAGGGGTCTAACCTGGAGATGGAAGTCCAGACCCCCACTCAGCTCTTGTCAACGAAGCCGGCCTGTCTCTTCGGAGGTGGCCGACGTGATTACATCCATGCACGAGCAGGGAATCGTCAAGGAGGTGAAAGCCGGTCTACCGGTTTTCCTCTCCCTTGTTTTTCTGGTACCAAAGAAGGACTGCGACGCGATGCGACCGGTGGTGGATCTGTCGGCCCTCAACGGGCACATCGTGAACACACGGTGTCGGATGCTGACGGTGCACCAGGTACGACTGGCCCTGCGACCTCTGTCGTGGGTAGTGTCGCTGGACCTCAAGGATGCGTATTGGCACGTTCCGATCCATCCTCGTTTCCAGCGATTCTTGGCCGTTCAGACTTCCGATCGTGTGTTCATGTTCGACAGACTTCCCTTCGGTCTCAACATCGCGCCGCGGATCTTCTCGAAACTGGTAAAGCAGGCTCTGGATCCTCTCCTCAGGGGCGGCCTCCAGATCCTGTTTTACTTGGACGACTGGTTGATAGTTTCAGACACCCTAGACCAGTGCGTCCGCGACACCCTCACAGTAGTTCAACACATCACACAGTTAGGGTTCAAAATCAATATTCCCAAGTCGCGCCTGACCCCGTCGCGTGTCGTGACGTGGGTAGGTCTCGAATGGGATCTGACCAACGCTACAGTGACCCAGAGTCAGCCAAACGCGGTGAAACTTCGCAGGAAGGTCTTCGCCGTGTTGCACTCGGTCTCCCTCACGGGGAGGATCTGGGACTCGTTAGTGGGTTCGCTGAATTGGGCCGCTCTGACCATTCCCTTAGGGAGGCTCAGGCTGCGCCGCCTAATACTCATGGGCAACAAGGTGTTTCCGTTGGCCCCTATGGATCGGCTCATGCCGATCCCGCGTACCATTCACAGACACTTAGGACACTGGGTTGCTCGGGGCACGCTCTCTGCGGCTGTGCCCTGGACCGCCCCCCCGCCGACAATCTGGGTAGATACCGATGCGTCGAGCGAGGTAGGGTGGGGTTACCAATCCAACCTGGGACATCAACATCACGGCAGATGGGTGGGACACACACACCTACACATCAATGCCCTCGAACTGTTGGTTCCCTTGTTCTTCCTGAGGGACCACGCGCTGGCCCTTCGGGGAAAGTCGGTGGCCTTCAGGATGGACAATCGGACAGCTGTCCACTGTATCCAAAAGCAGGGGTCCTCCAGGTCTTTGACTCTGTTGGGGATCTCAGAGAAGTTGTTCTTCCTCGCGAACCGACACAACATCTCCCTGCACGCCTCCTACCTGCCCGGGACTGCCACCCTGTGGGCGGACGCCCTGTTGCGAGGACAGGGCGTTCTTGTAGAATGGGCGATGAAACAGACTGTATTCGACGACCTCGCAGCTTCCTGGGGTGTTCCGGAGGTCGACTTGTTCGCATCGAAGGAGACGCGCAAGTTGCCTCAGTACCTATCCCTCCGGACTCGCACTCCAGAGGGGGGTCCGGACGCTTTCATGGAAGACTGGAACAGGTGGCAGTCGATATACATATTTCCGCCACCAGACGCACTGTTGATGTGCAAAGTCCTCGCGCGGCTGCGGCTGTACCGCGGCAGAGTCTGGCTAATAGCGCCTCTGTGGCCAGCCCAGGCTTGGTACTCCCAGTTGAAGCGGTGGTGCCCGAGTCCGGTCCCTCTCCCTCTCTCAAACTTCCACTTGCGCCAGGTTGGCGACCTGCGGACCTCGTTGGCCTTCGCATCGTGGATGTTCGTGAGGCACGGTGGCTCCCAGTCCACGGACGGGACCTGACTGACTTCCTGAAGCGTTCATGGACATCTTCGACTTGGGGGACTTACGAGTCCCACTGGAGGTCTTTTACTAGGTGGATACAGGACACTCACCAGACTGTTAGCTCTCCTTCCCTCGTCCTACACTACTTGTTTCACCTCTTCCGTACACGTCGCTCTCAAGTCAACACTATACGTAACCACTTGTCTGCCATCCGGGAGGTCTTTGAGTCCGTCACTGGGCTGGTCGTTGTACCGAAGGAGCTGGATTCCTTCATGAAGGCTGCCTTCAGGGAGCGACCGCCTTCGCGCCAGATCCCTCCTCAGTGGGATCTTGGGCGTGCTCTGGACCTTCTGGCTTCACAGACATATACACGGGACACTACACCGGTTCAGTTGCTCGAGCGTACACTCTTCCTTGTCGCTCTGGCCACTGGGGATAGGGTGTCTGAACTAGCTGCCATGTCGCGGTCCCAGGAATGCATGCGATTCTCCCCGTCCTTGAATGTCGTCACGTTAGCCCCCTCCCCTCATTTTGTTGCCAAGAATGAGAGAGAGACCCACGTTTTCAAGCCTTTCACCATCCAGGCTTTAAAGCGTGGGCATACTCACCATGTGTTGTGCCCGGTGCAGGCCTTGCACTCCTATGTTGAGTCTGTGGCTCCGACTTCGGGTACTGCTGTGTGGGTGTCTCCTCGGACTGGTAGGAGGCTCTCGAAGGTACAGATAGGACGCCACATTTGTCGGGTCATTCGTGCCAGTAACCCTGCTTGTCGGGGTTCTGCGCACGATGTGCGATCCTTTGCTGCCTCCTTACGGTTCCTGCAGACTCGTTCGTTGCCTGACGTCGCCTCGGCGGGTTTGTGGTCTTCTGTCCATACCTTCGTCTCCTCCTACCTCTCCATGTCCATTGTTAGACCCCCTCGGCCTGTGATAGCTCTCGGGAGTCGTGTTTCCTAGGGCTCTCGCGAAGTTGCCTGGTCTTCCCCCCTCGTCACTCTTTCTTTTCCTTTGTTTTATTTCGAAAAGGGGGGAGGGAAGTACGGGTTTGCAACACTGGATTACAAGTTTGGGGTTATGTTATATGTATACAGTACATAAGTGTTTTTGCCTCATTGATAATTGTGTTTTGTTTTTGTGATCAGTGTTTTTGTTCATTTTGGAAGAAAAGGGATTTTGTGTACAGTACTTTTTGGTTTAAGACAAGTCTATGGTTTTGCATTACTATGAATGACGGGCACGTGTTAAAACTGCTCTTTTTAGCTACTCCTCAGTTTTTCACTCTTTTATTAAACTCTCTTGTTTAAATTGTGTTTCTTTGTCATTCATAATTTTGTCTTATGCATTGGTTTTTTTGGTAGGTTGGGCTTGGATGTCCTCCTCCTCTTTGTTATGCAGCCTTGACGTTGGATTTGCCAAGACTACTAACAAATTGGGAGGTTTGACGTACCTCCCAACCTACCAAATAGGAAAACCTACTATTTGGTAGTAGTCTTGGAAAATCCAACGTACATAATACCCTCCCTCACGCCGGACCCCTGCCCATCCGCGTTCTTCTGCTGACGTGAGATGTGATAACAAGAGAGGGTCGCTCATGCGCACGTTCGACAGGGATCGGCGCATGACGGAACACGGATGGGCCTTGAGCGGTAACTAAGGTAAACCCCTTTTTCTTCTCTTCTATACTTTTTTCACCTTCGGTGGTAGTTTTGGTTAATGTACAACGTCTCCTAGAGCAAGATAAGGAGTAGACTCTAGACGTTTTCTTTTTAACCGCGGTTGGAATGACGACATAGCAGTCAAAATAGACAAGTCGTCATTGCAATTAGGTTAATAGCCTTGACGTTGGATTTTCCAAGACTACTACCAAATAGTAGGTTTTCCTATTTGGTAGGTTGGGAGGTACGTCAAACCTCCCAATATATATATATGTATAAATATATACATGTAAGCATATATATATAAGAATAGGGGGAAGGCGGGGGGAGGTGGGGTATAGGCAAAAAAAAAAAAAAAAAAAAAATATAGGCCTAAAAAAAATATATACAGTAAACTTCCGTTAATCCGAAGGGCAGCGGACCGGCCCTCGTTCGGATTAGTGGATTTTTCGGATTATTGGACTTTACCCCTATGAACCTGTGTATGACGAAAACATTGAGGCATTAGGCCACCCAAATGACACAATGGTGCACACACACATATCATATGTTCATGAAATCACTTCAAAAGTTTACCATTGTCATTGTAACCTACTTCAAAACATTCAGATTAATGGTCAAAGGAATCTGCTGATATAAACATCTTCTTCTTCTTCCGTCTACTAGCGAGTTTGTCTTGCTCTTGAAGATCAGATCAGATGTGGTTCGGGAAGTAATGCCTTAACAACGGCACTTCCCTGAGAGGTTCTTGTAATTTTCATTTTGTGATTTTCCTTTTGTGACGTGCTCTGTTATATTATATTGTATTGAAAGCACCCTTGGGACGCTCCGATCACTGAACTATAAATAGTAGCGTATCGGAACGTCCAAAGGTGCATTTTCAAGCTCAAGACTAATACGTCCAAAGGTGCGTTTTCAAGCTCAAGACTGAATGCGCTTGCAGAAAATGCGGTGCAAGCCAGTAGCGCATCGGAGCGTCCCAAGGATGCGTTCAAGAGCAAAACAAACTCTCTAGCAGACGATGTGGAAGAAGAAGAAGAAAAAGGTGTTTACGTTTATATCAGTAGCTTCCTTTGACCATTAATCTGAATGTTTTGAAGTAGGTAATAGGCTACAATGACAATGGTAAACTTTTAAAGTGAATTCATGAACATATGCTATGTGTGTGCTCCATTATGTGTCATTTGAGTGGACTAATGCCTCAAAAAGGGGACTTTGGGACTTGTTGAAATTCGGACCATGGGTGAATTCGGATTTGGCCTCAAATTGAAAAATTCGGACTATTGGGAGATTCGAATCATCGGTCGTCGGATTAACGGACTTTTACTGTATATATAATAAAAAAATAAAAAATAAATAAAAATAAATAAATAAATATATATATAATTATATATAATTATAATTATATATAATTATACATAATTATATATATTGAGAATATATCACAAATACACTTGAGCCACTAAATGTTTCTAGTCTCTCAGTGGGGATCAGACCATCGACCATCAGGATGATAGCCGACGCCGTGGTGTAATTGATTAAAGCGTCGGCTATCATCCTGATGGTCGATGGTTCGATCCCCACTGAGAGACTAGAAACAATTATATATATATATATATATATATATATATATAATAGAGTTTGGGGTGGGGGACATTATAATAATAATGTTGGGTATAATAATAAATGATAATAATAATAATATTGCTCTGGACCTAGGGGGTGATCCCATACACACCCTGGGGAACAGGAATAACAGGTATAATAATAAATAATAATAATAATAAAAATAATAAAATAAACACAAAAATAATAAAAATAATAAAATGGTGGTGGAGGTGGTTGTGGTAGAGCAGTGGTGGAGATTGTGGTGGTGGAGACTGTGGTGGTGGAGCAATGGTGGAGATTGTGGTGGTGGAGATGGTGGTGGTGTTCGACCAGGTGCGATCGACACCTACCGAAAGGGTTCATTTTCTGACCTGACCCACGGTCAGAAAAGGGACCCGACCCTATTGGTGTCAATACCAACTGGGCGGGTGCCCAACCCCGCTGAAATAGGGGAGCTATCCCCCCGCCAAAGGCGGCTTTCTAGGGCCTCTCCTAGCTGATGCTCAGAGGATTGGGTTCTAGTCATGTGGTGATGGGCTGGTCTATCAGAGTGAGAACTGAGCGATCTCTGCCATACCCATAGCTTACTCTGACTGTTCCTTTTACTTATATATTTTCTAGATCTCAAGTGACGGCGTCTCTTCCGTGGATTGACCTCCCAATCTACCAAGATTGGAAGCCAAAGCGTCGCATTTTTCCTTTGCCCCTCAACTTTCTCTTCATAATTGCTGAGGGGCACAGGGCCCTGGGTGGGTCTTTGGTTTCCCGGGCGTTTCCGCACCCTCCTCAGCTCCCCGCCATGGAGTGGCTTCGGTCACCCAGGCTTTATTGTGGTCGGCAGGGAGGGTTCTGTTGGGGCACTCGGTTATGGCCTTGGCCTTGCTCGGGGCCTTGGGGCTGTTCGGCCAGGCAGCTTGGGGAACAACAACAACTGATCAAACCCACCACCATCTTCACCACCACAATCTCCACCATTGCTCCACCACCACAATCTCCACCACTGCTCCACCACCACAATCTCCACCACTACTTTACCACAACCACCACCACTCCACCACCACCACCTCCTCCGCTCCACCACTGCTGCTCCACCACTACCACCACCACGACCATCACCACCACCACCTCCACCACTGCTGCTCCACCACCACCACCATGACCACCACCACCACCACCTCCACGACCACCACCTCCTCCACCACCACCACGACCATCACCACCACCACCACCACCTCCATCTCCACCTCCTCCACCTCCACCTACTCGTGGCGACATAAATTTTGACTGTACTGTACTTACTCGGACACTGCTGACACTGCTGAGATTCCCTCGTGGCCACCAAGCCGTATATGTAGAGTGCTTTTGCCAATAAAAAACTTACCTCCCAAGCACTTTCCACCAGTAAATTATCGAGCAAAAATGCACAGGGGGGAGGGAGCATGGCGACATATGCTCCACCAGTTATGAACGTTTTTTCACTAACAAACACTAATACAAGTAAGATACACTACTTGAACTGATAAATAGCAATATAATTCACTCGATATTATATGAAAGTGATCCACAAACAAGCAAAACGTATAGGCAAAAACCATGGCCCCTCGTGGAGCCCCCCACCTTGCTCACGTACACCAGAGACTAGCATAACACATCACTAACATGGTTATTATACCCTAAACAAGACTAACACAATAATCCATCGATAACCCAACGATATAGCACTTCGTTTGGGTTATATTAGGGCGGAAATACCACCCAGGCTGGGTAAAATGGAGGCCCCTTGGTTTAAAGGGCCACGCACACCCACCTAGTAGGCTGGCTGCTGAGAAGAGACTGACCGTTTCTACCCTCGCGGGGCCCTCACAGGGACGCGAGGGGGTTGCTATATATTTCCACATGTAGATCTAACTTATGGGACTTACCAGCCAAAAGACCGGCTCAATAGCGTCATAAACTTATTTTCTGGCAATATAATAAGTCCATATGACGCGGTAGCGTCATATGAGTTTTTGGTTCACTCTGCCATATGACGCTACCGCGTCATATGTGTCTGAAGGAGTTAAGTTCCAATTCTTAGGGACCAGGACCATTTTCGCGTTCCCTCGCTCCTTTCTCTGGTTAAACTATTTTATAAAAAATATGCTGTATATATATATATATATATATATATATATATATATATATACAATACCTGTATATATATATACTGTATATATATACAGTATATATATATATATATATATATATATATATATATATATATATACAGTATATATATATATATATTTTTTTTAAAGCCACCAAAGGTTTGGGCCTTAGGGGCTAGAGGGACAAATACATACTGTACTATACAACTTGATAATTATACAATATCCTGAAGGTTGATATGTAAATATAACTGCCTCTCCGGGAGGTCTGGGACCGGGGAAGTGCTGGAGGCCCTTAGTGATCCTTGGTGTCTGGGTCTTCTCCTGGGCAACCTAGATGTATGTGAGGCATGTGCCTGAGTATATACATACTGTATATACATATCTTCTAAGCATAGTAGGGAAGATGTACAGTAGGGTAGTGATTGAGAGAGGGAGAGCGAGAACGGAGAAATGGGAAGGTGACGAGCAGGGCAGGTTTAGGAAGGGAAGAGGATGTATAGACCAGATTTTTGCCCTGATATGTGTTGTGGAGAAATATCTGGAGAAGGGACAAAAGTTGCATGCTGCCTTTATGGACTTGGAGAAGGTCTATATGACAGAGTTGATAGAGAAGGTCTGTGGAAAGTACTGAGAATATACGAAGTAGATGGCAAATTGTTGAAAGCAGTAACGAGCATGTATGAGGGTGCAAAGGCGTCAGTACGTGTGGAGAATGAACAGAGCGAGTTCTTTGATCTGAATGTTGGGTTAAAGCAAGGGTGTGTGATGTCCCCATGGTTGTTCAATATACTGTATATATGGATGGAGTCATGAAAGAAATACAAGGAAGAGCAATGGATGTTGGTGTACCGCTGATAAGGGAAGGAAACGAGTGGAAGTTGCCTGTACTGCTGTTTGCCGACGATATAGTTCTGATGAGCGATAGTGAATGGGAGTTGCAGGGTCTGGTAAATATGTTTGGAACAGTGTGTGAAAAACGGAATCTGAAGGTAAATGCGGGGAAGAGTAAGGTTATGGTCTTTGAAAGGGGTGCAGCCACAGAGTGTGAGGTGAGGTTGAACAGTCAGGCTATGGAAAATGGCAGATCATTTAAGTATTTGGGCAGTGTGTTGAGTAAAGATGGGAGTATGGATGAAGAAGTGCAGGAGAGGGTGCAACAGGGAAGAGGGTTGTAGGAATGCTGAAAGTAGTAACAAGAAATAGGGTGGTCAGCATGGAAGTAAAGAAGCCCTTGCATGACAGTGTGGTAATCCCGACATTGACTTATGGGAGCGAAGCATGGACGTTGTTGGAGAGATACAAACCAAGAGTGAGAGGGGTGGAAATGAGTTACTTGAGAAGTGATAGTTTTTGCAGAGTTACATGGAGGGATAGGCACACGAATAAGGAAGTACGAGAGCGGTGTGGTGTGGATGTAGATGTGCTGGAAAGTGTGAAAAGGAACACCTTGAGATGGTTCGGCCATGTGGAACGTATGGGAAGTGAGAGAATGACTAAGAGAGTGTACGAGAGTGAGGTGGAAGGACAGAGAGGGAGAGGTAAATCGAGAATTAAGAAGTATATGCGTGAAAGCGGTGCTGGTTGGGAGGAGGGGTGTCGACTGACTGGGGACAGAGGTGCATGGGGGCATTTCATTCGTGGCCGCACCTTCGGGGATCACGGCGTCCAGCAATAAATACAGTAGATAGATAGATTTTATATATACAGTATACTGTATATATATATATATACCGTATATATATATATATATATATATATATATATATATATATATATATATATATACTGTATATACAGTACATATATATATTTTTTTATAGATGTGAAAACGGCACATCTATTTTATTACTATACTATATATAAAGGCATCTGTGTCAAATGACGTCCCATAGGTCTTTTCACAGTGTCGCCTATGAAAAGGGTTCTGATTAGTTGGAAGTCATACGGGGTCTTCCAGCTTAGCCTATGGGCTAGATAGGGCCACATATAATTAATGGCACTACATCATTTGATTCTGGATCCACTACTAAATATTAGGTTTTCCTCTCTTCTCTTTTGGTTGTCAAAACCATATTGATAATAAATATATTATTGTGTGGTGATACAGGTGGTGAGTGAGGTGGTGATGGTGATGTACTAATGCTGTTTTTGTGTGGTGAAACAGGTTCAGTTGGAGGACATATGGTGAATGAGGTGGAGGGTAATGGAGATAGTGATGGAGCAGTATTATGGGAAGAAGAGAACTACGCTGCCTCCTCTGTACCAGCTGTCCTCATGATGGTCTTCCAATACACCGACAACTCTGGTGAGTAATATAATACAGTAAGATTGTTTATCCGGTATCCATACATCCTATTTTTTAATATAGGGCGAGATTGTAAGCACTAATCGAGCAGGTCAGTACCCAGGAGAGCCCTCATAGGTATGTGATAAATAGTTGCTGGAACTCCTGTTTTTTTTCGTTATGCCACGCTTTCAAGAAGCGAGGTATATTCTGGTCGTACTTCCCAGCTCTGGAAATTGTGCAGTAGGCCTAGTCTTCAACTTATGATGCTCTCGACTGGGCAAGGACTGACCTTAACTCGATTTACACCAAACAGATGACATGCAACAATAGAAATACAATGGTGGGTACAATGGTTTTATTCTCTTCAACAGATAGGCACAGCCGCACATAGACGTATGCAATATAGTACACTGGGTTAGAGATGGACCGAATATTCGCTTCCGCATTCGCATGTGCGAATATTCGCTATGTTTATCAATATTCACATTCGTATTCGCATCAGCATTTCCATTCATAGCTATCTGCGAATATGCAAATATTTTCACGAAATCAATGGAAAATATAAACAAAATTTTAAATATTAAAGTTAACACAAACGAATAAATCAAAGTGTAAATGTGCGTTTAGGCCGCTAGAGTGGAATGAAGGAGGAATGAGCAGTGTTGCCACTTAACTTTATTTAAATTAATAGTACCAGATCGAACCAGTGAAAAGTACCAAATTATTAAAAAACGTACCAAATACTGTACAGTGAATACATAACTTACCTTATATTAAATCTCTATATTTCAAAATGTACTAGTGTCATCCGGAGAGCCAGGGTGTGTTAGAGTGATGGCACTCAGCCTTGAAATCTGTGCTTCGTTGTTGCTTTGAGAGTGGGAAGGATTGGGATCTTGGCCTGCCATGTGTTTTGTTTGCTGTGCGGGAGGTATCCGGGGAGAGTTTGGGATTCAGCCCTAATGAGCTCGTCTTTGGACACCGTGTCAGAGGGCCTCTCCATATGGTTGAAGAAGTATGGGAGGGCGCAGAAAAACCTTGTTCTATGCTCAAGTGTGTCCTCAACAGTCGAGAACGGATGTTGCGCAGTCTGGAGTTGGCTGGCCGTAATTTGACTAGCTCTCAGGCCCTCAGGAAGGACAGGTACGACCTCAAGGTTGAACTCAGGGAGTTGCACGTGGGTCAGGTGTTGATTCTACTGCCCCTTGTAGGTCACCCCTTATCCGCGAAGTATGCTGGTCCTTATAGGGTGGTGGAGGAGCTATCAGACCTGGATTACTTGGTAGCCACTCCAGACAGACTGAAGCGCAATCAGTTATGTCATGTTAATCTCGTGAAGGAGTATAGGAGGTACCCCCCTGAGCCTCTCACTGTGCCTGTGATGACGTTTAGCAGTCAAGGTGGAGAAGGAGAACGGGACAGTCAAGCTCAGGTGGAGGATATCTGGAAGGATAAGAAGTTCAAATGGGCGCCTGAGTGTGAGAAGGTGTTTAGAGAAGTAAAACACCTGTTGTGCACTCACCCGATCCTCAGGGCCCCTGACTTTAGCCTGCCTTTCCAACTAGCAACGGAGGCTAGTGGTGTGGGGGCTGGTGCTGTCCTTGTGGAAAAGGACGATGATGGGCTGGAGCATCCTGTTAGTTTCTGCTCGGAGAAGTACAATTCGGCCCATGGGAGCTGCTCTGTTGTCGAGGAGGAGCTGCTGGCGGTTGTGCTTGCGCTGGGGCATTTCGAGGTCTATGTTCCAGCCTATGGTCCGGTCGTTGTAGTTTACCCAGATCATCACCCTCTCAAGTTCTTGGACCAGTTTCACAATCGGAATATGAGGCTGACCAGGTGGTCACTAAGGTTATTGGTATATAACCTGGACATACGCCATATTGCCGGTTGTGACAACGTGGTTGCAGATGGTCGTTCAAGGGTATATGATCCTGGGTAGATTGACACACGGGTAGCCTCCTGCTTTAGTTTGAATAGTATTTTGCGCTTGGTGCTTGTTGGCTCGCGGTTGTAGCCCAGCGTATTGGGTCGTAAAGCAGGAGTTGAGCGTTTGGTATAGAAGAAAAAACTAGGCTTGCCCCTATAGTGCAGCCGAAATAAACAAATTAAAAACATGAAAATCAAATAAAAACTCTTTCTTTGATAGTTGAATTTTTTCAGTATGTTATAGCAGTAGAATGCTGGGCTAGAGAAGCTCGCTCTTGAGGAGCATAACTACATATAATTTAACCTATTGTGTTGGGGAGGGTTATAATTTTGTAAAATGTTTTGTTGAGGAAGTGTGCCAGATATTTTATTGCCGCTGGGTGATGGGAAGTAGAGATATAGCATGGGTTCTAACCATCAGATTTTTGTGAGCCTTGGGGCCTCTGAGAAAAATCTTGGGGGGGGGTGTGACGTTAACCACTCCGTTAGAACCGCATGGCTTGTCCTACAGTGACTCGCTAGGATTGCCAGGGCAGTGGATGTAGCTACAGTTTATGTATTAGGGTGTGCTTTATTTCATATGAAAGCTTGTGTCATGGGCAGTCCAGAAAGGCTCTTTGTTTTCACCCATGTCAAGGCTTTATATATTTAATTGTAAAGTATATGTTTTATCATTAACTAGTAATGATGGGATCTGGGAGAGAGAGTAGAACAGAGTGAGAGGGGGGCGCGCAGTGTTTTTGCCCCGCTCGATGACGTCACGGCTGGCTGCCTCGTGGGGGTTGGTTGAGGGAGGTCCTCACCATGCTGCTAGCTCCCTTGCTAGTGGCTAGAGGACTTGTTACCGCTTTTTTCCCACGCGGCTCGAGCTAGTGCGAGTATATATACAGATCCTCGCCACTTTCTCCCTCAGATCTGGTTTCTAGAACGCATCTATCTTATCCCTTGCTACCTGTCCTCCGCTCCGCACCTGAGAATCTTTTCCTCTGCCTACCTCTCTCTTTTTTCATATCTTTCACCACCTTTTATTAATATTATACCCCCTCTGGTTAACTCTGCAAAATCAGCTTCATGCTGGCCAGTTGTATTGTGCGTTAAGGTCTGATATAACCTATGTATGGTTAGTTGTTAAGATAAGTTGATCACGAAGCATTGGTTGGCATTCATATGGTTTAGTACCGCTTCCTATAATTATTAGTGTTCTGCTGGATTAGATAATGCTAGACTAGGGGTCTGATATTATAAGGTATTGTTTCCTATGAGTGCTGGCTTTAGGAAAAAGCTGCACGACATACCTGAGAACTGGAGTTGATTGAGTAAATTCTAGTCTGTGTGCCATTGAGAGTAGAGCATGCACGAATGAGGGCTTTTTGCCTATACCATTCTGCACTGTTCTAAGCTCATTGTTTGTCTTTGAGGTACGCCAGGAGAACGCTTAATACTTCGGTATTAAGGTTTCTCAAGAGAGCTACCCTTCCCTATAACGTAATATTTGACGCACAGACTTGAGATTTGCACTAGGCTATGCGGCATGCCATGCGCACCAGTATCTCGTATCATTGACTCTAGCTAGACTTTATCAGTCACAGTAGACATTAAGTATATTAACCTAATTACTCTTTTTATGCATACCCATTTATGATTACACAAGCATTTCGCAGCCTAGTTTGATGTATGGAGACACAAATGACTTAGGCTCTTTTTGTTGATAGGAATACTGCATTGTCGTGGCGATTATTATTGTTGTAGCGTTTAGGATATTCTTGGCCCCGACTGCATTATATATTCTGCCTTTTTGTGTGCATAGCCTGCACGAGCATTGTTCCGCTGCCTGCCTTTTTTGGGTTCCATTTCCGATACGAGCATCTTTATAGCATCTAACATTTAAAGAAGATTCCTTGTTGTTGTTGAAGGACTTTAGTGCACTTTCTTTCATGCAGGAGTGCCTGACATTTATTGATTAAAGTAACGTAAGCTGTAACTTCTCTTACCACCTTACTTTGCATACCATAACCAAGCACCTTCGGTTATAGGTAGTAATAGGCTGTTTTCACATAACATTAAGCCTAGAGTAGACGCACATTTATTGAGAGTTTGATAGCCTATTATTGCATATAGAACTCTGTAGAGTATTTATGTTCTTTGTTCACTGGGAATATACATCGGAGGTTGGATCTAGCGCTTTCCGTTGTAGCATTTATGCCATTACTAGTCCAATGAATAAGAGCCCTGATATATTTAAACCTCAGTCGTAACACTAGGACCGACCAGGAGCGGGACTGGTGTCCGCTCCAGAGCGGAACAGGTGGAGGAGAGACCCAGTGTAGAAGCCAAAGTGAAGGAGGAGCCCAAGGGGGCCCTGTCCAGAGCGGAGATGCCTGCACCAGAGCGGAGATGTCCGCTCCAGAGCGGATTTGTCCGCCCTCGAGCGGAAAGGGAGATGGAGGTAAATACCAACCAAAAGGCTCAACCCAAGTGCACAGCAGGACAGCTGGCAGGGGAGCTTGCATGAGCAAAAATAAAACAGGGCGATGCAGAGGACCGACCTAGAGACGGAAAGTACCATCCTAGGGCGGAGCGGGTCCAGAGTGACCCGACCACAGCAGCCAAAAAAGAGAACATGTCGGAAGCATAGGACCGACCTGGAGCGGGATTTGTCCACGCTGCAGGGCGGAGCGGGCGTGGAGCCCTTCCCAGAGACCCGCGTCACCAAAAAGGGTGGAAGGGACGACAGTTCAAGACATCGTAGAGCTCAAAGGAGGTGAAGACCGTGCCGCGGGGACCTCAATGTATGAGGGAGTTCAATTAAGGGGAAAACTGTGTCCCATGAACTCAAGGCCTAGGAGAGCACCAACAAAATAAGGGAGAGACAGCGCGGGAGCGAGCGTCAGACGAAAAAATGGTGCCCCACAGAAGGTTTAGTAAAACCAAAGCGTCATACCACTGCGAGCCTAAGGTGGTTTAGTAAAACCATAGATCGGCAAGCAAGAGCGACGAGGCAACATTGACGGTCTACCAAAAGTCCCTTCTCCCCCTTCTAAAAAGTTAGGCTAGGAACATGAGGCCTAGCCCTGGTGCCCCACTCCAACTAAAAGTTAGGCTATTAACAGGGGGCCTAGCCTTGGTTGAGTGGCAGATAAAAACAAAAAACACAGGGCACACTCCAATGCGAAACATTCACGTGAAGGTAATCAACACATAAGGCCAAAATAACCTGTCAAGGCAAGGGGGGCTATGCCCCTTTTATCACAAACGAAAGTGCACAAGTTAGCCTAACTTTTCGCAAACACCACGCAATGAAAGCAGAAAATAAGCACAAAGCGTAATAGAACCGACCAGGTAACAAAACTAAGCCACCACAAGTGAAACTGATGATAAAAACAGGCAAAGGCCTAAAGAATAACAATCGCCGAAGGGCGATGGCATGCGCAGAAGCGTGACCAACCAGTTTCGACGCCATACTCAAAGTAACACACCTAAGAGCCCATTTGAAGCGTGCCTACATCACAGATCATCTGTCTAAAAACCTTAGGTACCATAAATAAGGCCCACAACTCACCCAAAGGGTAGGCGACAGGAGTAGCAGCACAAAAATCGGGCGCATAGAAAACCGCGAGTGTGATTCTGTGTGAAGGCTTGAGTAGCGCGAAAAGGAATGCCCAATGAACCCTGTCAGGTAGTGGGGTGGATCCGTCAAGACGGCTGAAGGAGCCAGATAGGATGGCCTAAAAATCCTGTAATTTTCTCTTCTTTCTCATCAATATTTTCTTATTTTCCTTTTCAAATAGTGGCCTCCAAAGTATGTACAATGTACCTAGTAGAGAGAGTAAGGTGCTACTCTAGATGTTATCGTTTTATCGCGCTAGTGATTTCGATAATTGCCCGCTCTAGAGCGGAGCAGAATTATACGATAAGTATATAGCTCTACGTTGGAACGTAGAGGCTACTACTAAATATACTAAACAATGATGGTGTAGGAACGAATCAGGAGGCGAGGGATGGTGCGCGCCCCAATCACAGCTCCTCGAGTTGCGTAGCAGGTGCGTGGTCCAATGGAGTCTCCTGGCGTCGATCATAGCGTCATAGCGTCGGGTCATCGAAGTAGTTTGCAGGGTCCCCTATGACGCACGCAGGTGTGATGGCTTGTTTGCTGGTATGCGGACGAGCTGGTTTCCCCCTCGCTGGTTCGCTCGCTGGTCTGCTTCGCCGCCTGGGTAGTTTGGCACTCCTTCAACTCTTAATTCTAACTCTTAAATTAACATACAGGGCTCCGTATGTCAGAATATATAATTTATATATATATATATACATATACTGTACATATACAGTCAATCCTCCTGTAACGCGGCTAATGTGTTCTGGTAACCTCCCGTGTTAGCAAAAACCGCGTTACCGAACACATATGTTTACATGTTAAACGTACCTAGATGTTTTGGGGGTTTCCACAAAGTCCACTTTTTCTCCATAGAAGCCTGTTATAATAATTAAATAAATTATAAAGCTTATTTGACATGTGCAATGAGTTGATTTGCCCATTGCAACAACTCTTACCTCTGAATAAATATTTCGTTTAGGCTATGCAGCTAGGCTAATTAAGAAGAGAGAGTCACAGCAGTAGCCGACATTTTTCGATCGAAGCTCTGAAATCCCGCCATCATATTTCTCACCTCACACAATAACTACACATTTTAGAATGGTCTACTCTTCACTCAACGCACAGCAACGACCATATCTACCTCTGGTATGCATAACAACTTGGTTAGGCCATTTATTTGCAGAGATATGAGCATCGGTAAATGGCGAAAATCGTAACTTCGGAAATCCCGCATAACTCGCTGTCTTATATTTCTCACCTCACACAATAACTACACAATGTAGGGTGTTCTAGTCTTCACCCAACGCACAGCAACGATCATATCTACCTCCGGTATGCATAAAAACTTGGTTAGGCCATATATTTGCAGAGATATGAGCATCGGTAAATTACGAAAATCGGAACTTCGGAATTCCCGCCTAACTCGCCGTCTTATAATTCTCACCTCACACAATAACTACACAATGTAGGGTGTTCCAGTCTTCACCCAACGCACAGCAGCGATCATTACTACCTCTGGTAGGCATAAACACTTGGTTAGGCCATATATTTGCAGAGATATGAGCATTGGTAAATTACGATAGTCGGTAGTAAAGGTTCGGCGCCCAACTGGACCCCGCGCCAGTGTAAGTATTGACCATGTTAGCAAAATTTTGGATATTTGGGGTGTACCGCGTGCCACCAAATCCGCGTTTCCAAAGAGCGCGTTACCAGAGGATTGACTGTATATATATATATATATATATATATTTTCTTGAAAGCATGTGAGATTAAATATAACAGCATATTTAGCATTTATATGTTTTTTATTCAGAGATTCAATGTCTCGTGCAATTTTGCGTTGTCGGTCATTCTGTAGGTACAGAAGGGAACTGAAGTTATCAGCGGGTTGCTGGGTTGTAGAGGTTGTAGTAGGTTGTGACGTTTCGACTATAATATTAGCCATATTCATACAAGTGGTTTATGATAGTTAAAGGAGAGAACAGGGGTATATAAATAAAGCTAGGATCACGCGCGGACGCGCCGAGTAATCTGCACAGGTGGGCGGGGCTAGTCGGCGATCTGCGTGTGTGATTGGTTAGTTGCTGCTATGCGTGCGCTGCGTCTGTTGATTGGCTGGCTGGGCGCGGGGGCATTGTCAGGTGGGCGTTGGCTCAGGGTAGTAGTGCTATGGTAATTTCCATCAGGATTTCTGCGGGGGTAGGATCTCCTCGCTGTGGGGAGAATTTGGAGGTCCAAGGTCTGGTTGTTGAGGGTAGGGTTGAGTGTTTGTATGTACCTGTATATGGCTTCAAGGATGAGGAGGCGCCTAGGGTCGGGCTCGTTATCTAATATGGAGGTGTTAGTGTCAAGGTCTTTACGGGTTAGATTAGGGTGGTCAGGGCTGTTGTAGTGATTTTTGATGGAGCCAGAATGAAGGTGGAGGGTAAGGCAACGACTCAAGCGAGTCTGGGTCATGCCGATATACGTTGTACGGGGTCCACAGTCCCCGTGGGTACAATAGTGTTGGTACATGACATGGTCCAGGTTCAGTTGTTTCTTATCTTTGGCGGGGCAATTACGTAGAACAAGTTGGGAGGTTTTGGGAGATTTATAATATATTATTTGATATTGCTGTCAGTGTTGGTGGACTGGTCGTTCTTCAGGATTATGTCTCTTGTGACAGCTTCGTCTGTTTTATGATCTGAGGACATCTAGTTTTTATAGAAAATGTTGATGTCTTCTGGGCTGGTGGTGTTGGGGGCTTCATTATTGTACCATTTTTCAATGAGTTTTTTTTATGGTTTTATCAACATCGGAGTTCAAGAAAATATACTACCTGGCTACACTAACTTCCAACTATATATATATATATATATATATATATATATATATATATATATATACAGTACAGTATATATTGGGAGGTTTGACGTACCTCCCAACCTACCAAATAGGAAAACCTACTATTTGGTAGTAGTCTTGGAAAATCCAACGTCAAGGCTATTAACCTAATTGCAATGACGACTTGTCTATTTTGACTGCTATGTCGTCATTCCAACCGCGGTTAAAAAGAAAACGTCTAGAGTCTACTCCTTATCTTGCTCTAGGAGACGTTGTACATTAACCAAAACTACCACCGAAGGTGAAAAAAGCATAGAAGAGAAGAAAAAGGGGTTTACCTTAGTTACCGCTTAAGGCCCATCTCGTGTTCCGTCATGTGCAGATCCCTGTCGAACGTGCGCATGAGCGACCCTCTCTTGTCATCACATCTCACGTCAGCAGAAGAACGCGGATGGGCAGGGGTCCGGCGTGATGGAGGGTATTATGTACGTTGGATTTTCCAAGACTACTACCAAATAGTAGGTTTTCCTATTTGGTAGGTTGGGAGGTACGTCAAACCTCCCAATTTGTTAGTAGTCTTGGCAAATCCAACGTCAAGGCTGCATAACAAATAGGAGGAGGACATCCAAGCCCAACCTACCAAAAAAAACCAATGCATAAAACAAAATTATGAATGACAAAGACACAATTTAAACAAGAGAGTTTAATAAAAGAGTGAAAAACTGAGGAGTAGCTAAAAAGAACAGTTTTAACACATGCCCGTCATTCATAGTAATGCAAAAACATAGACTTGTCTGAAACCAAAAAGGTACTGTACCCAAAATCCCTTTTCTTCAAAAACCAACAAAAAGACTGAACACAAGAACAAAACACAATTTTCAATGTGGCAAAAACACTTATGTACTGGAACAATACATAATCCCAAACTTGCAATCCAGTGTTGCAAACCCGTACACCCCCCCCCCCCCCCCTTTGTCAAATAAAACAAAGGAAAAGAACGAGGGACAAGGGGGGAAGACCAGGGATCTTCGCCAGAGCACCAGGAAACACGACCCCCGAGAGCAAGCACCGGCCGAGGGGGTCGAACACTGGACACGGAGAGGTAGGAGGAGATGAAGGAATTGATAGAAGACCACAAAACCGCCGAGGCGATGGCAGGTAAGGATCGACGTGGCAGGAACCGGAAGGAGGCAGCAAAGGATCTGACATCGTGCGCAGAACCCCTACAAACTGGGTGACGGGCACGAACGGTCCGACAAACGTGGCGGCCCATCTGCACCTGCGAGAGCCTCCCACCTGTCCGAGGAGACACCCACACAGCAGTACCCAAAGGCGGCGCCACAGACGCAACAGAGGAGTGACACTGGGCACAACACATGGCGAGGATGCCCACGCCGTACAGCCTGGACGGCGAAAGGCTGGAAAACGGGGGCCTCCCTCCCATGCGTTGCAACAAAAGAAGGGGAGGAGGCGAACGAGACGCCATGCAAGGACGGGGAGAATCGCATGCAGTCCCGGGGCCGTGACAATGCCGCTAGTGCAGACACCCGATCCCCAGTGGCCAGAGCGACAAGGAAGAGTGGACGCCCGAGCAACGGAACCGACGGAGCGACCCTTGTATACGTGGGTGAAGCCAGAAGGACCAGAGCCCGCCCCAGATCCCACTGCGGAGGGACCTGGCGCGGAGGCGGTCGATCTCGGAAGGCAGCCGTCAGGAAGGAATCCAGCTCCTGTGGCGGAACGACCAGCCCAGCGACGGACCCAAAGACCCCCCGGACGGCAGACAAGTGGGTACGTATAGCGTCGACTTGAAAGTGACGTGTACGGAAGAGGTGAAACAAGGAGCGTAGGACGAGGGAAGGAGAGCCAACTGGCAGGCGAGTGGCCTGTAGCCACCTAGTAAAAGACCTCCAGCGGGACCCGTAAGTCCCCCAAGGAGAAGACGGCCAGGAACGCTGCAGGAAGGCAGTCAGGGCCCGGCCGGGGACCGGGAGCCACCGTGCCTCATGAACAAGCACGATGCGAAGGCCAACGAGGTCCGCAGGTCCCCAACCTAGCCCAAGTGGAAGCCGGAGACAGGTAGAGGGACCGGACTCGGGCACCACCGCGGCAACCGGGCGTACCAAGCCCGTGCCGGCCACAGAGGCGCGAGGAGCCAGACGCAGCCGTGGTACAGCCGCAGCCTCGCGAGGACTGGGCACATCAACAGCGCGTCTGGTGGCAGAAAGATGTAGATCGACCGCCACCTGTACCAGGCGACCATGAAAGCGTCCGGACCTCCCCCCGGAGCGCGAGGCCGGAGGGAGAGGTCCAGAGGCAACTGGCGCGGCACCCCCGATGCGAACAAGGCGACCTCCGGAACACCTCAGGAAGCCGCAAGGTCGGCGAACACAGTCCGTTGCATCGCCCATTCTACAAGAACGCCTTGCCCTCACGACAGGGCGGCCGCCCACAGGGTGGCAGGCCCGGGCAGGGAGGAGGCATGCAAGGAGAATGGGTGTCCGTCCGCGAGGAAGAACAACTCCACCGAGACCCCCAATAGAGTCAACGACCTGGAGGACCCCCGCATTAGGAAACAGTGGACAGCTTGTCTGAGTGTCCAACCCGAAGGCCACCGACTTACCCCGAAGGGCCAGCGCGTGGTCCCGCAGGAAGAACAAAGGAACCAACAGTCCGAGGGCATAGACGGGTAAGTGGAGGGAGACCCACCCATCTGCCGGGAAGTGGACGTCCCAGGTTCGATCGGGAACCTCACCCAACCTCGCTCGACGTATCTGTGGCTACCCAGACCGTCGGCGGGGGGGGCGGTCCAGGGCACAGCCGCAGAGAGCGAGCTCCGAGCAACCCAGCGACCGAAGCAACTGCGAACGGTACGCGGGAGCGGCAGGAGCCGATCCATAGGGGCAACGGAAACACCGCGGTGCCCATGAGGAGGAGGCGGCGGAGCCAGAGGCTCCCTAAGGGAAGGGGCAGAGCGGCCCAATGCAGCGAACCCACGAACGAGTCCCAGAGCCACCCCGGGAGGGAGACCGAGTGCAACACGGCGAAGACCGTCCACCGAAGGTGCACCGCGGCCGGCAGACCCCGGGTCACCGTAGCGCCGGACAAAACCCATGCGAGACCGACCCATGGCACGACACGCGACAGGGTCAAGCGTGACTTGGGAACATCGAAGGGGAACCCTAACCGTGCGATGTTGCGAACGACTGTGAGGGCGTCGCCAATGCCCAGTCCTAGGGCTTCGGAAACTACCAACCAATCGGCCAAGGAAAACAGGATCTGGAGCCCGCTCCTGAGGAGAGGACCCAGAGCCTGCCCCACCAGTGCGGAGAAGATCCGCGGCGCGATGTGGAGACCGAAGGGAAGGCCGTCGAACAGGAACACACGATCGGAAGTCCAAATGGCCAAGAATCGCTGGAAGCGAGGATGGAGAGGAACGAGCCAAGACGCATCCTGGAGGGCCAGCGACACTACCCACGACAGAGGGCGCAGGGCCAGGCGTACCAGGGGTACCGGCAGCATCCGAAACCGTGTGTGCACGAAGTGCCCGTTGAGGGCCGACAGATCCACCACCGGTCGCATCGCGTCGCAGTTCGGTGACGGTACCAGAAAGACACGGGAGAGGAAAACCGGGTGACCGGCGGTCAACTCCCTCGACTCTACCCAGCTCGGGCATGGAAGTGAACACGTGGGCCACCTCTGAAGAGATGGGCCGGCGTCAGTGACAAGAGCGGAGTGGGGGTCTGGACGTCCACATCCAGGTGAGACCCCTCCGCGCAACCCGACGCCCCCAACGTCCCTCGCAGCCACCGAGGGGCGCAAGGGCGAAAACAACCCGAGTGAGCACCCGAGAGGAGGGGAGCGACCCGGTCGGCCAGGCGAGAAGGAGAACAAGGAGGCCGACCCAGAGAACCTACACATTGTGTTGACGTGGAGGTACCCCCGGTACGGGCCGTGCGGGCATGAGCGCCACGTTGACCTCCTCTACCCCCCCCAACCTCGTCGAAAAGGGCGGGCCACCCCAACCCCAGGCCGTCGCGGGGCTGACCCCGTCGAAGGGCGGCCGGAAGTGGAAGGCCGGCCAGCCCCGACCTGGCGGGGATGAAAGGGGCAAGAACAGAAGTGCGAGGCGGAACCGACGCACTGGCCTGCAACGTCCCAGTCCTGCGCCCGTGCAAGGCGGCAGCACTAGCAGCAGCACCCCGAAGAGGACCGGCAGAAGGACGGGACTGAGAAGACCCCGCGCGCGACACAGCGCGTCGGTGCGTGACGTAAGCAGGGTCCGCAACGACACAGCAAGTCGTCACGTGTCGGAAGCAGGGGCCGCCGACAGAGAAGCGTAGTATTTCCAAGCATCCTGCTTTAAAAAAAAAAAAAAAAAAAAAAAAAAAAAAAAAAAAAAAACGACGTATATAGCGCAGAGGACAACAAACCCTGATGGATATCCAAGGGGGCCGGCCGGCAGAACGAGGACCGTACCGTCGGGTGTTGCCGAGTTGCCGCGCACAAAACCGCCTTCAGCCCGGGAACCAAAGACACCGCGAGCCGAAGGTGGATCCGCTGAACGCGGTCCAAACCCTCGCGAAGATCGCCTGGCGCAGACGCCTCGAAAAGCCGCAGGTGGTGAACAGACGTCTGGAGGGAACCTAAAGACAAGACAATAAGGCCGTCACCCTCTGTCGCAAGGGAAAAACCTTGGCGACAGAGGGCTGATCCGGGTGAGAGAAGAACGGGGTAGCAATAGAACAAAGTTCAAGAACGGGCGCGCTCATCCAGGACCAGAACGCGCCGTCCAACACACCGACAGACACAAGAGGAGGCAAAATCAGTGATTACTCCGGGGGAGGGACTGAAGAAGAGCCGTCGACGGATCGGTGTGTGAAGTCGAAGGCCTCAGCAAACCAGGCCTCCAATGGGAGAGGGCGACCGAGCATGATGGCTAAGCCAGGCGTACCGGCGTTGCACAAACCTGTCCCATAGGAGGACAGACCCGTCAACACAGCCAGGGACTGAACAGCCGGAAGGATGTCAGGGCGGCTGAAGTCTGACCAGAGCGTAGGCCTGCAGAAGGGAGGGGGACCGGAGCAGGGGTAGGTAGGGTGAGGCGCTGAGGGTGAGGCACCGCCAAGAAGCGCGAGAAGAGGGAGTCTTGCATCGACTCCAAGCGCCCGTCGATGCGTGACACAACCCAGCCCTGCATAGCCGACAATCGATCCGAGAGAGGCGACCACCCACAAGATTGGTCGGCCCGCAGGGGCGAGCGTGAGCGGGAGCGAGACCCACGACACGAACCAGCAGCGTCGCGGCCCAAGGAAGGCGAGCGACGACGGTTGTGTCGCCGTTGAGGGACTCGTCCCCGATCACGAACGGCCTAGGGGGAAACAGCACCATCCTCCACTTCCAGCGACACGTCAGCTCCTGAGAAAGGGGACCCCGAAACCTCGCGAAACCCCACCGAGGCAAGAGGAGGGGTACCCCCCTGGCGAGACGGTAAGTGAAGGTCAGGAAGAGAAGAATGAGGAGGAGCAGGACGACGGGAGTGGGAAGGCTGGCCGGGTGAAAGGAGGCCAGAAGGAGCCGCGGGGGGAAACAGAGCAAGGATCCCCGGGGCTGAGATAACAGGGCGGCCCGACACCGAGGCGGAGGAGGGAGGGACCTCCACCGTGGGACGAGACCGTGAAGGAAGAATAGGCACTGAAGCAGGTGAAATAGGAGAAGCAACGACATCCAGGCGGACCCTCCCGGACAGTGTAGGAGGAGGGAGCAGAGGGCCAGCTACAGCATGAACAACCGCACGCGGAGAGGACAACGTAAGAGGAAGTCGTCTGGGCTGGGGAAGCGGGCGGAAGGGAGTAGAGCCCCTATCCGTAGAGGCCAGGGGAGGGCGCACAGGGGCAGAGCCACTAACCCCGGCCTCAGGGCGAGAACCATGACGAGGGCGATGGGCGTCGTCAAGGCGATCAGGAGGACGACGAGGCGAGCGAGAGCGTGGACGGAGCTGGGGAACCCCCCGACGATGGGACGACCGGCTGCGGGACCCAGGGGAGAGGGCCCGAGCAGGGAGAGGGCCAGGTGAACGGCCTTCAGTCGGGTTAGGGATACCCAGGGCGACGCGGATCCGGTCGGCAACAAAGGCCGGGGAACGGTGGCCCACAGTCCTAATGTGGCGGGAGACCATCGGCCACACCGACGGAAGGGAAGCAGAGGCCACAGCCGCCGCCGAGGAACCAGGGCCATGGAGCAGCACAACCACCAGGGCCAGACACGTGCCACACAGAGCAGGGAGGTAGGCCGTAGAGGACACACAGAGCGAGTGGCGCAAGCAGGACTTGTGGCTCTCCAAGCACGGGGAGCGACAACCAAGGCGAAAGCAAGGCAGCCTACCTGCACTAGAAGAACACACACCATAAGCAGCACGTCGAAGGAGTAAGTGGAGAGAATGTCCAAGAAGAACCAGGGAAGGAGCATGGGGAAACAGGAACACACATGCAAACAGGTATCCGTACTCACCCTAAACTGGGAGCACAGAGGTAGGTGAGGAGGGCGGCCGAGGCGGAAGAGCACTAGCAGAACCTGCAAAGATGGAGAAAGTGTTAACCACCACTCAACATCTTACATGCAGGGCCTATAACACCAGTAAAGTGCATACACCAATATAGTATCAGGCAACAAGATGACATAAAAAAAGTCAATAGTGAAAGCCAACTATTACCGCAAATTTGCGGGCCAATGGAGGCATAACCGTACCGACACCACCCTCCCGCAATTTTGCGGGGAGCCGAAACGTCCCAGAGGACCGAATCGAGCTCCCGCAAATTTGCGGGACCGGCCGAGATGGTCCGGCGCCGAAAAAAGCGAGAGGAGCGTCTAGGGAATACCAAAAAAGGCCACAAAAAAAGCGTCATCTCCTTATGAACTCCAAGCAATGATGGCCATCAAGCTGAGCAGTGTCTTCCTTGAATTTATCCTGACTCAACCGGTAAAGGGAGAGGCAAGGAAGACACACCAGGGGAGAGGAGGCACATCCCCCAGGAACCACCCAACCCACAGAGATAGAGCAAAGCCCATGAGGAGAAGTGGCAGGGAGGGTGGTTTCGCACAAACAGGGCACAAACGTGGGGTACCCTTGGATTGGGCAAAAGACTATGAAAGGATGGAGGTGAAACAAGAAGAGAAAACAAAAACCAGTAAATGAAACTGGTGAGAAAAAGGGTGGCCTAGCCGTGAGCAGAGAATGTGTCAGGGGCGAAAAACCCTGTGGTGTGAAGGAGGGGCCCCCGTGGGGTACCCCTGGAGTATCACGAACCACCTGTCGCCCAGGCCCTTGAGACACAGTGAAGGACTCGAAAGGGGGGACTCGGGAATAACGCTAATAATGCGGCCGACACAAACTCTACAAACAGCACCGCCACCAACGAAATCTCAGATTGTTTACCAACGGTACACCTAGGCTATGAAAAAATGAAAACTCATAGGGGCATAGCAATTCCTGAATGAGAAAACGAGCTAGGTTAAATTAAGCTAAAAGCTAAACTATGCCCAGACTAACAGGAAAAAAGAATATGAAAAGAGAAAGAATGAAAAACATATACGAGGAACGCCAGGCGCCCCCGTACCTTCGGTAGGCTATTTCCACACGCGTCTCCATTATACACACTTAGGAGCCCATTTACGTGTGCCCTAGATCACGTAATATCTGTCTAACAAAAAAGAAGGCCAGATAAGCCGAAACGAACCTAAACAGGGTGAATTAAAGGAGCACAACAAAAGCGACTTCATTCAATGGAGCGCGTGAAAAAATGATGACAAGAGAGGGTCGCTCATGCGCACGTTCGACAGGGATCTGCACATGACGGAACACAGGATGGGCCTTAAGCGGTAACTAAGGTAAACCCCTTTTTCTTCTCTTCTATGCTTTTTTCACCTTCGGTGGTAGTTTTGGTTAATGTACAACGTCTCCTAGAGCAAGATAAGGAGTAGACTCTATAGACGTTTTCTTTTTAACCGCGGTTGGAATGACGACATAGCAGTCAAAATAGACAAGTCGTCATTGCAATTAGGTTAATAGCCTTGACGTTGGATTTGCCAAGACTACTAACAAATATATATATATATATATATATATATATATATATATATATATATATATATATATATAATTATATATATATACTGTATATAAAAAAAATAGGTTACTCCATTTTTTTGCGTATTCATAAGCGTGCCAAAATGCCAAAATGCCAAAATGCCAAAATTTGGTTCCAGCAAAAGTGGGAAGGTATAAATCGCTGTTCGGCGAGAGTTAAACCCTCCAACTTCTCTGTCCAGCCTACAACTATCAGTTGCTGGAGTACCTCATGTCAACATGTATAACCAACCGGTATCACTCTTATGTTAACATATATAACCTCTTTCCCCAGCCTACAACTATCAGTTGCTGGAGTACCTCATGTCAACATGTATTACCTATTTCTCCAGCCTACCACTGTCAGCTGCTGGAGTGCCTAATGTCATTGAAGGTAGACATAGTGAAGGACCTGTTATGCGTGATCGCCTACGGTACCCCCTCCGCCCGCCCCCCAGCAGCTAACCTTCTCTTCTACTACTGGCCTGGACTTAACCCCACACTCTTTGATCGCAGGGGCATACACATCAAGTTCAGTGGTGAGTACCCATCAATGTTTTGGATCCCTGCGGAAGGTTTTGTAATTCACATTGGGGTACTATACAGTAGTAGACATATGTAGATTACAAATAAACTGTTTGGATGGTGTCAGGTTTTGTATTAAGTTTAGGGTGGTATAGTAAATAAATATACTGTAAACTACCATTTGCATATACAGTATACAGTAACAGTTACTATTTGGATTATGTCAGGTCTCGCATTCAATATAGGGGGTGTTATACAGTATTGGAGTCATTAACATTATTGACTATTGTTTTGATTTTAACTGATCAATGAATTGTACATATCACTATCTCTATCATTGAGCTGTGACTAAATGTTAATAATAGAATACTGTATACTGTACAGTATTGACATTTATGAAAGTAAACTATTCATATGAAGCAGATATGTAATAATTTCTTACATTATTATGCAATTAAGTGTCAGGAAATGGGGTGCCAAGAAAAGTAAATCTTGCCTGTTTTAGATGAACAGAATAATATATACATATACAATATATATATATATATATATATATATATATATATATATATATATATATATATATACTGTATATGTGCCCTGTTTGGGTAGGGTCAGGTTTTGGAATCAGTATAGGTTGTTGTTTTAATTCATTTAGTGATTGCATATGCAGAAGGCTAGGCAGTAGGTTGATTTTAGATTAAAACAATAATTCAGAAATAGTGTATGGTCTTGTAAGTACTATTAGCTATATTTAGTAGCTTGTATTACCTTGAATAATATTATTTCAAGTTAAGTGCAGAAATATGTGACACTAGTTGATCACTTATTGTGTTGTAAGTAGCTATTATAATTTGTAGATGTTACTGAACAACACTTACATTGTGGCTCAGTACAATACGTATAGTAATTCAATAGAATTTTGTTTTGGTACCGGTAGTTTTAGACAAAGTTGATTGTAGGATCTTGCAATCTTTGAATTGAATATTTTACTTTCTTAGTAATTTATTGAATTATAATCAAAGATTACTACAGTACTGTACAACAGTACTGTTTAGTACTGTACAACAGTACTGTTTATTGATTAATTTAATTATGTATTTATGTTTTGCCAATACAGGATTTTGCATTTCAGTTGACCAATTTGTTTAAATTTTACAGTATCTTATTAATTCTAATAATTACGTATTCTAACATAGATAAATCTACTACAAGCTTGAGTTTTTTAAGGTATCATCAATTTGAAAATTACCAGAGAAATTTGTAATTATTAAATGTTTTTAGTACATTATTGTAGTAGACATTTGTGTGGTTTAATATAATATCCGCCATAATTTAAGTATTTTAAAGGGCAGGCCAAATAGGCTTAGTTAAGATAATCTTCTGACATGGAAGATACAGATGATATTTAAGGCCTGTCAACTTCAACATTGATACTGCTGCATTATTCTAACATTAAAGTTATAGATATAGGATTCACATAATATTTAAGGCGTACTGTACACAAGGTAATCTATATGATATGGATAGTTACAACTGACAATATAACCTAGAGAATATTGGTTTCTAAAATCAAATACTTGAAAGATTCAATTTAGTGTTTAAGTTATAGATAGATGTTTGAGCTAACATAACTTTTCTTCACCTCTTTCCACAGCAAACAGGATTTTTTATGATAATGTTTTTATGTAAAGTGTGATGTTGTTTCAGTACTTACTGTATGTGTTCAATGGTACAACTCACAGGTCAACACACACACACTCACTCATATACATTAGCTCACAGTTACATACATTAACTTAGTCACACACTTTCACTCACTCATGCACATCACCATATGTTTGTGTTTGTACACTGTATAATGTTGATCATATGAGCACTAGATGATTTTTTTTATTTTTGTCTTTAATGTTGATAAACCATTAGCTCGTAAAAAAAATCAGTTAACTAAATTTCTTAGTACTGTATATATCTTACTGAAAGATATATTATTGCCATGTAACTTGTATTTCTGTAACTGTTAACTTATTGTCACTGTTCTTTTTGGTTATTGAAAATATATTATACATGCATTAAGATTGCTAGCAGTGTTATTTGAGAGCTTTGCTTTATGTCCATCACAGTGAATAATGAAAAAAACAAAAAATAATAATAATAGTAATAATAATAATAATGATAATAATAATCTATTGAGAGGAGTTTTATATGATTAACCTGTCATTCTACAGTGCAATAATCCCCACAGAATAAAGTCAAAATCCAAAGTTCCTTCCCATCGATGCTCTGAGGGAAGTCAAAGCCAAAGTTACCATATTGAACATTTGATAACCTGAACACCTTCATCAAAATAGTAAATATGGGAAGGAGGGCAGAAGCATTGTAGTTGTTCACATTATCAAGCTTTCAGTTGCCTTTGGTTAAACTTCACCCACAGTCAAAAGTGAGATTGAAGTTTGTGTTTGGACTAGACATATTCCTGCAAGACACAGATGCCACCTTTGTTTGTTAGCAGTTACAGTACACATAAGAGCTATATAGAGGACATCTGGGGTGCATTCACAGAACATATTAATTATGATTGAGAAGGGTGAACAACCTGATCACCTAATAATATTTTTGGCTCAATTTTTATTGCAATTTTTTTCTCTCAAAAGGACGGTGTTATCCACAGAAGTGACAATCATAGTATCAAATTATTAAAGACTACTTTGTAAAGCAAAGGCTATTATTGTTGGGAGGTTGGATGACCTCCCACCAAATCATATAAGGAAAACCTTATAATTGGTAGTACTGTAGTCCCGTAGAATCAACTGTCCTGCTTATACAAGTGCTAATCCGGTAGAATAGCAAAGATAATTTATTGGTACTACTTGCGCGGTCAAACCAATGTCTGCTAGAGAATGCACCATAATTCTCTATTAGATACGGTAAGGTATGGATATGGATAGCCTATCCCAAGACCACTGATCAATCAGAAAAAAAAAAAAAAAAAAATCGAAGAGAGAATATTAAAAAAGGAAAAACGAGCCCATCTTATCTAGGACCCTCTCAGCGCCAGCACCCCCTCAAAGTACCTGTGCAGTACCCTCCTATCCTGTCAAGTTTACAAGTAAATCTAGATTATATGGGCAGGGGCACGGGACTAGGGCATGAAATTCTGACAGTTGATTCTTTGGTACAATTTATTAGTAGTCCCTCCGAGTCAACTATCCTGCTTGTGTACCAAATTGGAGGTGGACATCTAATCTATACCAAAAACAAAACAAAACAAGCCAAGTAAAGCAAAAAAATTACAAAGAAAAGACACCAATAAACAAGGTAGTTTATGAAAAAGAACACAACCTTTGGTGCATACATGCAAGTTTAAAGACCGCTTCGTCCACAGAGATTGTGGTTACAATATCACATCCTAAATGGCGGCTTTCCAGGTGACCCTGTCAAGGGCTGCCTCTGTTGTGAAGTTCTATATTTTGAGATTGGACCGGAGTACCTGATTCTATTTCTTTCTAGGTCTACCCCTACGCACAGCTCCCCCCACGTTCACATATCCGGCATTTCTTAATCCAGTTCTGATCATCCATTCTCTGCACGTGTCCAAACCAACCAAGTCGGCTCATGCTCAACACTTCACTGATACTCCTAATGCCCAGACGCCTTCTTAATTCATCACTCGATACCCCGTCCCGGAGGTTAACTCCACATATCCATCTCGCCATTTTCTTCTCATTCCGTTCCATTCTATTGATATCCTCCGCTTTAACCAGCCACGTCTCCGAGGCATAGGTCATCGCACTCTTAACACCCAAGGTATACACCTACCCTTTAAGGTGAAATGGGAGTCCTCTCATGGTCAGGAGTGGCAACAGCTCTCTAAACTTTACCCAGCCACTAACAATGGAGCCAGCTTCAGCGCCACCTCCGGCAGAGACCGTATCGCCCAAGTAGCAGAATTTATTCACACACTCCAGCGCTACACTGTTGAAATCAACACTAACAGGCGTGTCATTCAACAGAAGTTCTCCCTTGAACACTGCACATTCAAAGTCTATGATTCTCATCAAAGTTCCTCTCACCCCACCACATCTCTTGAGAACACAGTCACTACAGACGCAACATTGAATTGAGTATTCATACTTCCCACATACTGCACATGGAAAGTCGCCGCTTCTTTCCAATGTTCCATGCCCTACTCCACTGATCATGCCCTTTGTTTTATCTATGTTAACTCTTAGTCTCTTGTTTGTCATACCCTCCCTCCATCTATTGAACTTTATCTTTGCTTCCAATGCACTATGAGAACTAGGTCATATGCATATAACAACTCCTATGGCAGTCCTGTTGTAAATTCCCTTGATAGAGCCTCCAGGCACAAAACAATAAGTAATGGGCTCAGCACTGAGCCTTGGTGAACTTCAACTTTCACTGGGTATTCTTCGTTCCGACCCCTATTCATTCTTAACTGCTGCCTGTGATCCCTCATACACTCTTATTATCACACGCGCCAACAACTCCACTACTCATAGTTTTCTCATAGCCCACTGCATTACTTCCCTTGGCACCCGGTCAAAGGCCTTCTCCAGGTCTACGAAGACTAGGTACAACTCCCTGTTTTTTCTCTAAGAACTTCTCTTGCACATACCTAAGAATGACAATAGCATCGGTTGTTCAATGTCCCAGCATAAATCCAAACTGCATGTCGCTGATGGCAACACTTACTGATCATGCATTCAGATTCTTTCGCTGACTTTCATGACTTGGTTGATCATTTGCAAACCCCTATAATTCCCCTGTCTAAGGAATCACCCTTGCCTTTGTATATTTGTACTATCGCATTTTTCTGCCATGCATATTTTTTTTTTTTATGATAGCATTATTCAGCTCTGTGACCAATTTTAACCCAATACCTCCAGCTGCCTTTAGCATCTCAGCAACTATTCCGGAGCTCCCAGCGGCTTTCCCGTACTTCATTCTATCTATAGCACTTTTAAAGGTGAACTCCAGGGATAGAAATTATTCAAACTACAATGTCCATTGTGATCTGCTTTGTTTAAAAATATGATACTGAAGAACTTTCATCAATGTGTTCTAACAACATAGAAATTGGAAGGTTTTACGTACCTCCCAAACTACCAAATAGAAAAACCTACTATTTGGTAGCAGTCTTGGAAAATCCAACGTCAAAGATATTAACCTAAGTGCAGTGGCGACTAGTCATCAAGTGACTCAAAAGTTGTCACCCCAACCGCGGTTAAATAAGAAAACATCTAGAGTCTACTCCTTAACTTATATGTACACTAAACAAGACCACCACCGAAGGTGAAAAAAACATAGAAAAGAAGAAAAAGGGAATTTACCTTAGTAGCAGCTCCTGCCCATACCATCTTCTGTGATGATTGTTGACAACTGGTTGAACCTGAGCACATGCGCCCACATTCACATGGCATCACATTCCACGTTGACAGAGAAGCGAGGATGGGCAGGGGTCCGGCTTGTGGAAGGGTACTCTGTACGTTCCCCAATCTATGGGGAAATGCTGGAACAAGTGGAGTGTTTTAAATATCTAGGAGGAGTGATAAGCAGGGACTCAGGTGTGGAAATGGAGGTAAGACAGAGAGTATGTAAAAGAAGGAAAGTTTTTTGGGGCAATGGGAAGTATGTGGAAGGTGAGATTTCTCGGAATGAAAGCTAACAGTGCAATGTATCAAGAGATTGTTGTACCAACAGCGATGTATGGGGCTGAGACATGGGCTTTGAAGGCACAATAGAAAAGAAAGTTGGATGTAATTGAGAGGAGCTGCTTAAGGAGTATGTGTGGAGTAATGCGTAGAGACAGATTGAGGAATGAAGAGGTATGTAGAGAGTGGGACAACAGGAACCATTATCGGCCAGAGTGGAGAGAAGGGTGCTATGCTGGTATGAACATGTTGAACGAATGGGAGATGAAAGGTTTACAAAGAGAATATATGAGTCAGAAACAAGGGAAATTGAGGGAAAGAAAGACCTCGGTTGAGATGGAGAGATAGTGTAATGCAAGCATTGGAAGGCAGAGCGATGACTGAAGAACAGGCAAGAGAAATGTTAATGAATAGGAATGAATGAAGGATTTTTTTTTTTTTCTATGTGAATGAGGGAGACAAAAGGCATAACTGCCCGCAGCGAGTGCCTCCCCCAGAGTTGAAAGAGTGACAGGGCCAAAATCAAGGGACGTTCAAGCTAAAATGCCTGGACACACTGAGTTTGAAGCAATTTAAAGTCATAGGAAGAGGGAAAGACTGATTCTGGGAGAGAGTTCCAGAGCTCAGCAGTTGCATAGAAGAAAGTCTGAGAATAGCGTTTCACTCTTGGGTTGGAGAGTTGCACAGAGTAGGGGTGGGATTGAGTTGCAAGGCGGGTACTACGTACCCTACGTAGAGGAGGTGGTATACACTGGGAAAGCTCCGAGGAACACTGATTATTGTAGTAGCGATAGAATAGCGAGAGATGCAACATTGCGGCGAAGAGAGAGAGATTGCAGAGAGTTGGTGAGTGGACGGGAGTTAATAGATGAGTGATAACGCGGTCGGGTGCCAGTTGGACTAGATAATAGTCTGTCTGGCCCGGGGAGCCGGTCTATGTTGTGAAGGTTCATACCTGGTAGTAAGTTGGGCCTGCATTGTGGTGGTTGGGTTCGCTGCGTGTATGTCTGCTGAGACCGAAACCTCTCTGGGAGCTCTGGGACACGGGTGTCTTTGCTGAAGACCCCAAATGGGCCTTGGTCTCTTGGTCTTCTGAGCAACCTAGATATGTGTGAATTGTTTTATTATTTATTTATTTATTTATTAATTTATTATTACTTTTTTTTCTGTTATCCCTGTTCGGACTCTGTCTTGAATCAGCCACACCCAGCTATGGGGTATGTGCCTGATTATATACATACATACATAGTTAGGGTTTTTGCATACTTATGATATTGCATAGATAAATTCGCGTACTTGGAGGGAGCACTGTCCAAGCAACTTGGCCTAGCACATGTGCATATGCACGATAGTTAGGAAGCATAAGATTGCTGTGTCAGTTATAGGGCACGTGTCATGGACATGCGTGCCCAAAGCGGGGAGGTGAAACCCTCGGCACTGACTACAGCAAAGAGAAACAGAGCACATGTGTCCGATTATCCCCTCCTGACCTGGAGTGGAGGAAGTGTACCTCCGGCACCAAGAGCAGAGTTGGTTACCACCCCCACCCACCCTTGGATGGCCCCCAGGACCAGGTGGTAGTACACGTCAGGCGGGAGAGTCCCCTGATGCCCTGATGCCCCTGGGTGAAAACAGCCTCAACCTTTCACCTAGAGGGACAGCGGAAGCCCTTGGAACCACCCAACCTGACACCGCCTGGTGAGCAGAGGACCGCATGATCGAAAAACAGCACATGACAATCAGGGCCATGAACAGAATGTCAAAAGCAGAAGTCAGGCCACACCGAAGTGAAAAAACAGACTTACTCCACCCTCAATACTGTGGCTATATAGGACAGTGCAGCTATGTAGCCCAAGGTGGCAATAGTTCAGTATGGCCATAGCACAGTGTTACCATAGCTCAGTGTGGTATCATAGCCCAGGCTGACTCTATAGCCCAGTGCAGCTATAGCCCAAGTGAGGCTAAAAAAATCCAGTCTGGAAGGAGAGCCCAGTCCAGCTATATAGCACAGGCTGGCAATATAGCCCAATATGGCTATACAGTAGTGTAACATGGCCGTAGCCCAGTGAGGGGTATAGCCTGGTAAGGTTATACCCCAGTGCATTTTCTACAACCCAGCTTGGTAGTATAGCCTAGTCAGGCGCCTAGCCCAGTGTGGCCGTCAACAGAGACTGCCTATTGAGCAAAGCTGCGGCCTGCTGAAGTTTGGACACGACAGCAGATGTGAGCCACAAACCCTGTGCGGGCAAGTATAGGCAAGCATCCCGCCCAACCACCTCACCGAGGAAGGTACATGCATGAGAAGAATGAGAGCAAAGAACCAGCATCATATGCGTACACAGCTCAGTTTAAGGGGTCACTAGCGAACCCGCCAAAGGCGGCATGTGATGTAAGAGAATTAAAGGCAATGTTCCTCAGACTCAAACCATAATAAACTTGAGGAATCCACACATGCAAAGCGCAAGTTCAGAAACCCATATAGGGAAAGAAGTTAAGCTAAAGGCATACTCCATGAGCCCCTTTTACAGGACTGGTGGTAACACCGTTCTGAAGTCATGACAAGTTATTGGCATCAAGGCAACCATCCTAGGTGCAGAGCATGAGGCACTGCAAGGATAGATGTGGGACTGTTAAAACAAGCTTTAGTTAAAACAGGCCCTAAAGGTGAGGTAGTGGTTATTTCACAGTGAAATCACCCTTGAAAATCAAGTATTTCAATTTAGTCTCCCCTGAAATTCCGATATGACAGGTAATTAAGTCACCCCGTAAAGTCAGGGAAGACAATGAAGTCAACCCTGAATACTTGTTGTTTCAGTGAAGTCACCCCTAAAATTATAATATGTCTATTAAGTCACCCCTGAAATGCTGATATTTCAGTGAAGTCACCACTGCTATTTGGATATTGCAGGGAAGTCACCCCTTAAATTTGTGATTTTATAGGTGACCCCAGCAAAATTCCAAAGTCCTTGTAACAATAGAAAATGGGGTCCATGCCCTAGAACAGGAGCCCTCTTATCTTCTAGGGCCTTGTGTGAGTGATAAGACACAGTCAACAACCAGTATATGCAGCCGAGGAGCCTCCTAGGCTGTGTCTAGCATAGAGCGACGCGCCCAGAGCTGGGAGGTGAAACTCTCTTAGCACTGGAGAGAAACAGAGCTCATATTTTCAGACAGAACCTCTGACCTTTGAGAGGAGGAAGCTCCAAAAGCAAAGAGTTGGTTACCATCCCCACCCAGTCTGGGATGTCTCTCAGGACCGGGTGTACCGCCCGAGGTGTGGAGGATCATGGGATAAAAAAACAGCAAATGGTAACCTGGGCAAGGAGCAAAATGTCAGAAGCGAACCCCCCATGACACACAATGATCACTATACATAGCATGACACATGTAGGGCTACAGTGTGGTAATCCCGACACTGACTTACGGAAGCGAAGCATGGACGTTGGTTGAGAGACTCAGACCAAGAGTGAGAGCGGTGGAAATGAATTACTTAAGAAGTGCGTGCGGAGTTACATGGAGGGATAGACAGACTAATGAGGAAGTAAGAAGGAGGTGTGGTGTGGAGGTAGATGTGCTGGAAAGTGTGAAAAGGAACAACTTGAGATGGTTTGGCCATATGGAACGTATGGAAAGCGAGAGAATGACAAAGAGGGTGTACGAGAGCGAGGTGGAGGGACAGAGAGGGAGAGGTAGACCGATAGAGAGGTGGAAGGATGGAGTGAGGAAGTATATGAACGAAGGCGGTGCTGGTTGGGGGGAGGGGCGTCGACTGACTGGGGACAGAGGTGCATGGGGGCGGTTCGTTTGTGGCCACCCCTTCGGGGATTGCGGCGTTAGGCAATAGATAGATAGATAGATGTAGGGCTACCCATATAAGAACTAGAATCCCTGTGGCAATATAGCCCAGTGCGGAATTCAAGTGCTTACATTGTGTGGGGGGGCCAGTGGTCCTCCACTAATGAGCAGGGCCATGCCTATGGCCAGCTGAAATCACGACTATCCCTGGACAGTGAAGCCAGTGCTTGAAAATTTTCGCCAGATCTTGGAAATTACGTGCATGCCAGAGCTTGGTAGCGTGCAAGAGGAAGCCATAGCTTGGCATTTCTCACAAAATCTTGGAAATTATGCACAACATTCGGCACTAGCAACTGTGCCCCCATGCAGATGATCAGAGCATGTCCAGCTGAAACCCCGACCAGTGAAGCCAGTGCCTGGCATTTTTTGCAAGTTCTTGGAAAATCTTGGCAGATTGCACAAGATCATGCCATATCTTGGTATTTTTCACAAGATCTTGGAATTTATGCACAGCATTCGGCACTGACAATAGTGTCCCCCGTGAAGATGATCATACACAATAATGGATGCGCCACAGACTGTAGCAATGTAGGGCAAGCATCCTGCCCTAACCACCTCACCAAGGAAGAAAAGGGCTATGAGAAGAACGAGAGCAAGAGCCAGCCAAGCGTGCACGGCTCTGTTTGAAGGGGGCACTAGCAAACCCACTATAATATAGCATGTGATGTAAGAGAAAAAAAGGCAACTTCCTCCCAGACTCAAACTATAGGAAACTAAGTAATCTCCACATGCTAGGCATGTTATGTAAGAGAATAAAAGGGAGCTCACCTCAGACTCAAACTATAGGAAACTCTAGGAATCCACACATGCACAGCTCAGGTTTAGCATGTTGTCATGTCAATCAAAAACCAAGAATTATGGGACAATCATCTTGGCAACTTTAAAGTATGACATTGGCAACAATGAGGTTAGCCTAACCTTGCAAATGGCAGCCAGCTCAGAAGCAAACAAATTAAAATAAAGCGGTCTCCAGTACCCCACGCATATGAGCCCATTTCATGTGTTCCTACATCACATATCATGTCTCTAACAACCTCAGAAGCCATAATATGGCCCACAATTCACATACGGTAGTAACGAAGGGAGAGGGGGAGGAAACCTCAAGAACGGTGCATTTGTCATGGATGTTACGTGGTTACTGATGATATTATTAGAGGGTACTGTGCAGGTTATGGGTTTGACAACTCGAAGGGAAGGAAGGAAAACCTAATATTTAGCAGTGGTTCCGTAGTCACTGACGTGAGAGCCTATATGTAGTATATGACCTCTTCCGGGTCTCTAAGGACCTGGTTTGACCTTCCGGTCGAGAACCATGACACTCCTAGGGGGTACCCTTTCATAATTCCTAAGGAACGTCCTTGTTGCGGAAACCACTAGAAATATAAATAGAAAGAAGTAACAATCAGTTTTGCTATCTGTCCGCCAATTTGTCTTCGCAACTTCCCATACACAGTTGCCAAGGCGCGCTATTTTGCGTTCTTCTTCCTCTAATGTTATATCAAGTTGGGCATGTGTATGGGAAGGGGAAGGAAGATCGAGGGCACTAGCCGTCATTGACTACGGAACCACTGCTAAATATTAGGTTTTCCTTCCCTTCGGGTTGTCAAACCCATAATTTACCAGTGGTTCTCTCCGTCAATGATGTGAGAGCCTAGAATACCACAACCGGTGGAGGGACATTCATATGCTCAACGTCATAAAACAATAGACAAGAGGTGGCAGCTAAAGTGTTCAAAGTATTTACAGTATTGAGAAGATCATAAAAAGTTATAAGTTGGGTACCATTAAATACAGCTTATAGGAAAAGATAGATAATATAAATTATATATATGTTATTACCCTGAATAACGTATTATAGTACACTCAATACTGAATTTTTTGTATAATTTATAATACACTCTTGTATTAAACAAAATGTATCAATACACTGTATGTTATTTCCCTGAATGACCACTTATTGAACACTCAATATGTATCCTTAAGATAAAATTTCTGACAAATTATACCTTGTACAGTCAGTGTAGGAATAGGATTTTACACCATACCCGAAAGAGGATTTATGGAGCTCCGATCTTACTCTCAACCATCTGAACAATTTTACCAACACACCTAAACTTCGTTCAGTTAGACCAATAGAGATATCCCACTTGGCCTGGTCGGCTCAGGGTATTTCCGCATCCGAGGTCTGTCTAGGCTAGCCTATTTTCACTGACTTTACACTACTTCACCTTCCGGGAAGCGAAAGCTCCGAACAGAGAGGAACAAGCTTGAGCCGAATCGACCGAGAGTCCGTCAGAGAGATGAACGGGAATGGTGAGTCAACTTCACTGAGCGGTGCACCACACGCACCTACTAACTGCCCAGTTGGCAACTCGCTTGGGCTGCTGGCAACTCCACAACCCTACCCAAGTGTGTCTCACATACACTCCCTGTTCTCTCCTTTCCTCTTCCTTGACCTGTAGGAATAGGATTTTACACCATACCCGAAAGAGGATTTATGGAGCTTCGATCTTACTCTCAACCATCTGAACAATTTTACCAACACCCCTAAACTTCGTTAAATGCGGAAATAGCCTCACGAAAATATCAAGCCCTGGTGGGGGCACGAACTCTCGACCCTTGGGTGTGAGGCAGACACCTTACCAGTTAGACCAATAGAGATATCGCACTTGGCCTGGTCGGCTCAGGGTATTTCCGCATCCGAGGTCTGTCTAGGCTAGCCTATTTTCACTGACTTTACATCAGGTCTCGATATACGCGGTTAATTCGTACCGTGTACGTGCAGTATTTATCAAAACTGTGTATATCAAATAACATGCCTTATGGTAATTAATTCAATGCGTTCCAGCCAATTTCCCAAAGTCCCCTATTTGAGTCTAGCTTACCTTAAGCCGACATTATACCACCAACAAAACTTATTTGTGTGTCGGGCAGGCAATAACAGCATCAATAAGAACTGTTTTGGACTTGCTAATGACCTATTTGTGTGTCAGGCACGCAGTATCCTGCAACGTAAAAACACTCTCTGTTTTGTGTCGTCTGCTATGATCCGCATGGTCCGGAAAGGTCCGGCGGCGGTTTGGAAAGGTCCGGCACCGACCAAGAGTTGCAGCAGGACTGCCGTCGCCCGCAAATGTCCGCATTTATACAAATTTTTCCGTGTTGTGGCCGACTATGGAATGTTTGGGGTTACCGCATCCAAACGAATCTGTGCATACAAAGCGCGTGTATATTGAGACCTGACTGCATTTTTCTGTGTTGTGGCCGACTATGGAATGTTTGGGGTCACCGCGTTCAAACGAATCTGTGTATACAAAGCGCGTGTATAATGAGACCTGACTGCATTTTTCCGTGTTGTGGCAGACTATGGAATGTTTGGGGTTACCACGTCCAAACGAATCTGTGTATACAAAGCGCTTGTATATTGAGACCAGACTGTATAATGCATTTTATGACTAAATGTTTTTTGTTACAGCACATAACCTGATATTTTTTATCTTTATAGGGTGGAGGTTGCCGTGCCCTGACGGGACTAACCCCCCTTCCCCCCATTTTTTTTTACTTCAAGCAAGAAGTACAGCAAGTACAGAAGTACAGCTCTCAAAATATGAAAGTACAAGTACGCTATGTGCCTATATGAACTTACACTGTTACCAATCACTCATTAGAAAGCTAACATATAAATTCATTCAGCGCCTTAACACTTCTGAGAACAGTATAATTAAAATGCTACAAACTCCAAGCATAGTGTACACCTCTAGGATCCAGGCACACTGGAGGAAGTTGCTCTATATTTAACCTTAAGTAATGATTTCAGGTCTGTTACTCTACAGAATTAGCATACCGGTACTGAACCTCATAGTGCAGTACAGTACCGATATTCCTATACTGTACTGTAGCAACATACTGTACCGAAAGCTAAATGATGTGAGGCATGGTACTGTACATAATTTACGGTTTTGACAACCCGTAAGGGAAGGAAGGAAAAACTACTATTTATTGGTGGCTCCTGAAGTCAATGACGTAAGAGCCTATGGTAATATGGCCTCGTTCCGGGCTCCTCTGAGCCCGGGTTAATCCTGATCACTACGGTCGAGAACAAATATCTTCTTAGGGGGTACCCCTTAATCATTCCTAAGGTACGTCATTGAGACGGAGCCACTGAAAAGTGAAAAATAAAAGGAAAAGGAATAGTACAGTTCGAACACCGCGCCACTTGCGCATTCAGATCTTCCTCTGTTCCCATGAGCATGCCCTGATATCCCAGTTGACCTTGAACTGGCCTCTAAAACCAAATTGAGCATGTGAATGGGAAGGGGATGGAGGGAGGGCAATTTCGTCATTGACTTCAGGAGCCACCAATAAATAGTAGTTTTTCCTTCCTTCCCTTACGGGTTGTCAAAACCGTAATTTATTGGTGGCTCCTTACGTCAATGACGTAAGAGCCTAGCATATCACGACCGGTGGAGGGACCTTGAGATGCTCTTTAGCTATAAAACAAATTAAAAGGAAGACTGAAAACTAATATGTGAACTGTGACATGTATTTACTTATAAAAGGTATAGCAGTAAGAAAAAGATATACAATATAAGGCGGGTACCATTAAAAGAAGCCTTATTTTATAAAAAAAGAACTATTGAGATGTGAATACATACTGGTAATCTATCTCATCAATTTAGAGTAAAATCCAAAATAATGTTAAACATTTGTAGTTGCAATAAACATAGGTATTGCTATGTAATAGATATCATGTGGTCATAACATTCTTGTTATATGTTTCAGATTGTGTGACCTGCCTTTTCGTCATGGGACTTCAACACGCCCCCCTCTTTTCTTTTCATTTATAGTGACTGGCAGGGCACACTTTCTCTTATGCTGTTGGACTGGTAATAAAAGTGCTGAATCAGATACAACAGTACTTAATGCCCTCAAGGGGTATGTTCTTGCCTTAAAGCTATGCATGGTAAATTGGGTCTCTCCAGGTGTACTGACAAATATCTGGATAGGAAAGTATTGCTCGAGGACCAAAGACCCGTTTGAGAGATATCTTCTACTGAAAAGTTGTTGAGGAACCTAATGGTAGTGGCCCACTTGCGGACGTCGTGAGCTTTGGCAATCACCTGGGGATCTGCCTCCTTAATTACATCTACTATCGTGGATGCTAAAACTTTTTTCCCCAACCTTGTTGAGCCATCTGGAGAAACCCATAAATGTTCCTTATTTCTAGGAATAACAGACTTAAAGTAGGTATATAATGCTTTCACAGGACATAGTGCATGGTGTATCTTTCCTCTTTTCAAGGCAGGAATGGAAAAAGGTGTAAAGATATGTTCCTGGTGCTAATTTTTTGCAATAAAATCTGGTGCAGGTGCAATATGTACAGAGTCGTTATTAGGGGCAAACCGTAGACAGTTTGGGGACCTTGCCATGGTCGCCAATTCTGAGACCCTATGGCCAGTCGCTAGGGCCATCAGAAATACACACTTCTTAAGTTTCTTCTCTATGTTTGGTTTCACCGAGTAGGGCTTAGACTGTAATAACGTTAGGACCTTCGAGATTGACCATTGAGGAAGTAATTGACGATTTGGGGCTCTGAGTTTGAAGCAAGCTCTCATAAACCCTTGTTCGTCTTTCTGGGGTAAGGATAGACCGGTGAGCATGAAGAAGGGTTCCTTCACTGCCGACAGGTGGTTTCTAAGTGTGTTCACTGCTAGATTCTTAGTTTCAAACAAGTAATTTAGGTATTTCAATAACAAGGAAGCTGATGGGTTCTTCTGGTTAGTATCTACATTCCACGTTGTAAATTGTTTCCAGTGAGAGCTGTATTGTCTCAGGGTGGAAGCTGTGTACTGATTTGTGAGCTTGTCAGTGACTTCCTCGTCGTAGGACGGGAGCCACTTGGATTTGAGAATGTCCACATAGCAAAATTGAGCGAGGTCTGCAGGTTCCCAATTTCTTCCAAGTGGAAATCTGTTATGGGGAGTTGCAGGGGGTTGTTGCACCATTGAGTAAGTTGAGTGTACCACGCTTGAGTAGGCCACATTGGAGCGACCAGGGTTACTTGTCCCTGGAACGATCTGAGGTGGTGAATGACTTAGCACATTAGTGAGGTGTCTGGGGGTGGGAAGAGATAAATCGATGTCCACCTGTTCCAATCTACTGTGAAGGCATCCGTGCCCCCCTCCCGTGTCTTGAGATCCCGAGAAATGTGAGCCTGGAGCTTCGTTGATTGAAGAGATGCGAACAGATCGATTTGTGGTGAAAATGGTAGAACTAATTGATTGAATGTTTCTTGTTTGAGGGCCCATTCCACTGAAGTGCTCTTTCCCCTTGCTAGAGCGTCGGCCCATAGATTGGAGACCCCTGGTAGGTATGTTGCATGGATTATTATGGAGTATTTCTGGGCTAGAAAGAATATCTTTTCTGAGAGGTCTTGGAGGATCCTGGACCGGGTGGAGCCTTGTTTCTTTAAGCAAGTTACGGAAGCCATGTTGTCCATCCGGAACGCTATTGATCTGGAGGTCAATGACGTCGCATGGTCTCTGAGAAAGAATAGAGGAACTGCTAGCTCTTTGGCATTGATGTGATACTGATTTAGTGTGGTCCATTTCCCGTGGTTCTGATGGCCTTCCGTTGACTGGTAGCCCCATCCTATCAGGCTCGAGGCATCTGTGTCTATCCATAAGGTGGGAGGTGGATCTGACCAGTGTGTCGCCGATTCCCGTACTTGAGATCTTGTCCAAAAGGCCAGGAGATGTAGGATCCTCTTTGGGATGGTGAGCGGGTAATTGTGAGGTGTTAGAGGGAAGGCTTTGTTGCCTAGCCAGATTAGTCTCTTCAGTCTGAGGCGGCCTAGGGGTACTGTCATTTGTACCCAATTTAGTGAGCCTATCAGAGATTCCCAAAGTTTCCTGGTGATATACTCTTCGCATGTAATACTCTGAACAGTTTTAATTGTAGACGTTTGGCATTGGCTGGGCTTTGCTTTATCGTTTGGAGTTGTGTGTCCCAGATTAAACCTACCCATTCCGCTGATTGTGAGGGAGTGAGCATTGACTTCTCTAGGTTCACTCTGAAGCCCAGCTTTGTAACATGCTGTACTACTTTCAAGGTTTGTTCTTGGCACTGGAGAGGTGTGGACCCGAGAATCAACCAGTCGTCTAGGTAGAACAGGATTTTTACTCCATTTTCGAGTAGTGGGAGGAGAGCTTGTTTGACTATCTTGGTGAAAATTCTGGGGGCTATGTTCAGACCGAAGGGCATTCTGGTGAACATTACCGCTTTGTTTCTGAAGGGGATAGCTAGGAACTTTTGGTATCTTTTTGCTATTGGGATGTGCCAGTAGGCGTCTTTTAGGTCCAGGGTAATTATCCAGGCCTTTGGTTGTAGTACTAGCCTTACTTGGGAGATAGTTAGCATTCTGAATATTGTATTGTGAATTGACTTGTTGAGAAGGGACATGTCTATCATGGGTCTTAGTTGACGGCTGTCTTTTTTGGGGACGAGGAACATGCGTGATAGAAAAACTGGTGTGCCCTCTGGAGGGTGAGTGAGAACTTTGTCTGTTAACATTTGGTTTATCACTGTTACCAATTCTGGAGATAGCTGTATCTTGTTGGGCTGAGCTCTGAGGCGGGGTCTTGCCAGCCATTTCCATGTGAGGCCCTTTTTTTTTTTTTTTTTTTTTTTTTTTTTTTTCTATGTGATTGAGGGAGGCAAAAGGCATAACTGCCTATAGCGAGTGCCTCCCCCATAGTTGAAAGAGTGACAGGGCCAAAATCAAGGGACGTTCGAGCCAAAATGCCTGGACACACAGAGTTTGAAGCAATTTAGGTCATAGGAAGCGGGAAAGACTGATTCTGGGAGAGAGTTCCAGAGCTCAGCTGTTGAGTAGAAGAAAGTTTGAGAGTAACGTTTCACTCTTGGGTTGGAGAGTTGCACAGAGTAGGGGTGGGATTGAGTTGCAAGACGGGTACCACGTGCCCTACGTAAAGGAGGTGGTATGCACTGGGATAGCTCTGAGGAACACTGATTATTATAGTAGCAATAGAATAGCGAGAGAGATGCAACATTGCGGCGGAGAGAGAGAGATTGCAGAGAGTTGGTGAGTGGACGGGAGTTAATGATACGAAAGGCCTTCCTTTCAACCTTGTCTAGGAGAGTGGTGTGAGAGGAACCTCTCCACACATGTGAACAATACTCAATACAAGGGCGCACTATGCCCCTGTACAGAGCAAGAAGCTGTGCAGGGAAAAGAACCCCCTAAGGCGGTTGAGCACACCCAGCTTCTGGGAGGCTGCCTTAGCAAGACTGGTAATATGGTCCTTCCAAATGAGAGCAGAAGAAAAAGAGACACCAAGAATATTGAGAGAAGATGAAGGGTTGATTTTTGTATTGTTGAAGAATAAGGGATAGTCCGCTGGGAGATCCTGACGGGTAGATAGATGGAGAAATTGGGTTTTGGAAGCATTAAAGTTAACAAGGTTTTCTCTGCCCCAATTGGAAATAGTATTTAGATCAGAATTTAAGAGTTCTATGGCTTCATTACGTTTGTCGTTGAGGGATTGCTGGCTGGGGCTTTCTGAAAAAGTAATGGAGTAGTGTAAGGTTGAGTCGTCTGCGTATGAATGGATGGGAATTAAGGTACAGTTAAGGAGATCATTTATAAAAATTAGAAAGAGAATAGGAGATAGGACAGAGCCCTGAGGAACACCGGAGTTTATAGGGTGAGGATGTGAACAATGGCCGTCCACAACCGCGGCTATGGAACGGCCGGAAAGGAAATTAGAGACAAAGGCACAGATGGAGGAATAGAAACCGAAGGAGGGTAGTTTAGAAATTAAAGATTTATGCCAGACTCTATCGAAGGCTTTCGATATGTCTAGTGCAATAGAAAATTGCACTCAATTGCACCACTCTCTTTGCCCAGGATCTTTGAGGCCAATGCCGAAAATTTTCCCTGAACTGGCCTGTCGAATGCAGGGCCAGTTCTTGGTTGATGGCCTCTTGGAAAGTCAGTTTTTTGGATCCTGGGTCGTTTGGTGAGAGTTGGTGGATTTGTGGTGACCTTGTGGTCTCTGGTGGTTGGGAGCATGGCGTCCTGCTTGATGAATCTGACGTCCTGTTTGTTGAGGTCTCTGTTGTGACCCGTAGTTTTGTTGTTTTGGTGGAGGTCGTGTGTAGGGTGATGGTTGGGTCCTTGGTGCACCTCGACCTTTGGCCTGGTAGTGTCCCCTGTGCCCTCTGCTGCTTGATGAGTTACCCCTGTGCGTCTGAAATGTATGAGGGGTATATTGTCGAGGGGGGAACTGGCCCCTCCCCCTTCCACGGTGAGGGTGAGAGTGAGGGTGGAACCTACTAGGGTGGCCTTGCCTATATGCTTGAGACTGTCTTGACGTTGCTATCTCCGGTCGTAGTAGTAGGGAGTGGACTTCGTTCCATGTTGCTTGGGGCATTAATCTGCTGGTGAATAGGGGTGAGAGGAGAACTCGAGCGGCGATATCTTTTGGCATTTTCTTGGACAAGTGGATGCGTATATCTTGTCTTGCTCTGGCTGCTTCATAAATAGCAGTCTTGACATCACCCGTGGTCATTAGAGAGTTGACAAGGGATGCTCTCCTGATGAGATGAAGAGCTGCTCTGGATTTTTGTTCAGCGATGGAATCTGCCACCTGTCTCATGGAATTAGAGAGTTTCTGCCATGTGATGAAGCTTGATAGCAGTCTGTGGGCTTTTTGGCGTAGTCTAAAATCCTTGTTGATCAACGCCGGAGTAGGTGTAGAGATCATGGGGTCATTGGATGGCTTGCATACTATCTTTGGGGCTCTGAGATATTCCCAGAACCCCTGGGAAATAGAGTCGGAGTTGTGCACATACATTGTGGCAAACTGGTGATCATCTTTGGGGTGTAGTATCCATACTGGACAGGGCAAATTTTTCTGCCCCAGATACCCATTCAGACCATGGGCCATAGCCTAAGGATGAAACCTCCAGCATGGGAATTTTACTTTCGGACATTTTTGTGGAGCATTGCACGTCTGTTGCGAGAGTGGATAGAGATTTAATGGCATTATGCCCATCAGCTTTATTCAAATCCGACCATGGTTTGAAGCGTTTTCCCGAGGGGACTGCGGATGTCTGTGTGAACGTAAAGTACCTAGCGTCTGACATAGACGGGAAAGGTTTTATGATTACGTCCAGTACTTGGTCATGTGCGTCTTTTGCCCGGAGGTGTCGCAGTTCGTCCATTTCGATCACCCAGTCATTTGGGACTGGTATCAGTTCTGGATGGCCTGTGTCCGCATCTTCAGGTGTTTCCACTGGTATTTGCTTCCAGTGACGGGAGTCCCCAAACAGAAGAGGGAAGGGTTTCTTGGAGATTTCCGGTTCTTGTTCAATAGGAGGGGGAAGAATATGGGACAGGAATAGGTTACTGGGAAGGCCAGTGGCTTGAAGACTGGGCTGAGTGGAGGATGTCGGAGTGGGTGTTAATTCCTGATCATGCTGTTTGGGCTGGGCAGGTATCTGAGCTAGTGGGACTGGGTCGGGTGTGGCTGGTTGTAACATGGATGGGGATAGGGCCCTACATTGAAGGTCCTGGATAGCCTTATCCATAGAAGCCAATTTCTGATGGAAGTTGTCCGTTAACTCGTTGGTCAGTGGTCTTAAAGTATCTTTCATCTCTCTCCATAAGTCATTACGAGGGCTCAGTCTTGAGTCTATGTCGGACTGGTGAGGTTCTTCTCCTGAATGGTCTCCCTGATAAGTGCGGGAGTCCTTGTCATTCCAACTTTCGTCAGTGTGGCTGCTGGAATTGATGTCGTAGCACTCTATTCTGTCGTCGGCCATATCGTAGGGTTCTTGGGTATCTTCAGGAGGTATTGTATTTTGATCTTCTTCATATGTACTGTACCCTACTTGGTCTGGGTCTGCCAGAGTGGAATGTGATTGAGCTGTTGGATGTGAAGGCTGGTGGTAAGATACGTCTCTTGGGATATGTATTTCCGCTGCTCTTGTACATATCTTGATTGCTTGAGGGAGAGCTGGTTCGGTAGAGGTAGGTAAGGGGGTTAGTTCAAATTGTTGATCCATAGAGTCCGCCCACTTGTCTAGGGATAGTGGGGAGGGGTTGACCTCCTCAGAGCTTGGTTTAGTCTGGATGAATGGTGGTTCTTTGGCATGGGGTTTCCTTGTATGCTTGTGTCTTTTACTGGAAGACTGGGGGCTGGATGACCTCTCTCTCTTCCTGCTAGAATGTGACTTTCTCCTGTCGTGTGATGAGGAAGAGCTACGGAATCTAGCTACGGATATCTCTAAGAATTTTACGTACTCTGGGTCTGTAATTTCTGGGTGTTTCTTCAATGTACCTGAAATATACGATTTTACCGCATGCCACACAGCTTTCAGAATATTCTTACATGTGTCGGGGGCTAGTGGAGAAAGTGGATCATGGAACTTAGCTATGTAATAATTATACCTGTCACAAACTTTAGGGTTCCACCTAGCTTTTGTCCTATCAATACACATAGCGTGATAGGAGCAGAGATTATGAGCTGTAAGGGATAATGTCGTGCACTCCCTGTTTGAGCATAGAGTTGAGTCCTCGGGAGGGTCCATTTCATGTACTGTGATACTGTCCATGTCGGCTGGTGAGGGTTCCGGGGAGGAGAACCCTCTGAAGGAGAAATCGTCTTCCAGGATGAGGACTTCTGTTTGTTGCACCTTAGCTTTCTTCTATGGTTGCATGTAGGCCCTGACGAGAGGGGAGAAAAGAAAACAAAAGGATTCTTTTAGAGAGGGGAGACAATTTGTGTTTGTTTTCTGAAAACCTAAAATTTTGTAAGTATCCCTGTAAATTAATTAAATTATGTAATTAGTGGGAATAACCTTAGCCGGTAGACCAGAAAAGGTCTAAAGATTTGACCCGTAGACTCACCTGATATTGCAGGTTTGTTAGGTGTGAGCAGGGGCCCACAGGTGGCTTGGATAGGGCTGTCAAGGGCTTGAAGTCTGGGGTAATGTACAGGACCTGTTGTGGTATCTCTTGGTATGGAGGGAGTAGGTCCAATTGTTGATCAGAGCTCCTCCTATGTAATGCCGTGCCTTGCCTGAGCCTGTTGAAATATCAAGGAGTCAATGTTGCATAATGAGATAAGCATCGTTCTTATTAGGTCTACTTGATTTGGGCTAGGATTAGGGTCTAGCCTTGCACGATTTACTTTAAATTAACTGGTTATATAGACGTGTTTATCATAAGTTCTCGTATTTGACTTAATTCTGAACATTTTGTTAATTATTATTTAACATGTTTAAGGTTAATTAGCCTACTATAGTATGGCCTAACCAAGAGTACCCAGTAATAATTTCTATTTGATTCCTGTATTTGGGGCCCTTCTCTTAGGGTACCTGGTGTTGTTGTTGTTGTTGTTTTTCCCCAAGCTGCCTGGCCGAACAGCCCCAAGGCCCCGAGCAAGGCCAAGGCCATAACCGAGCGCCCCCACAGAACCCCCCCCGCCGACCACAATAAAGCCTGGGTGACCGAAGCCACTCCATGGCGGGGAGCTGAGGAGGGTGCGGAAACGCCCGGGAAACCAAAGCCCCACCCAGGGCCCTGTGCCCCTCAGCAATTATGAAGAGAAAGTTGAGGGGCAAAGGAAAGATGTGACGCTTTGGCTTCCAATCTTGGTAGATTAGGAGGTCAATCCACGCAAGAGACGCCGTCACTTGAGATCTAGAAAATATATAAGTAGAAGGAACAGTCAGAGTAAGCTATGGGTATGGCAGAGATCGCTCAGTTCTCACTCTGATAGACCAGCCCATCACCTGGTGTTGTTGGGATAGGCTTAGGTCTAGCCTAGTGTTAAGAGTACCCGGCTCATAGCTTGATGGTATCTGGCCGGGTGTTGTGGGTTATAAAACCGTTCGGTATTCTAGTCTGGGGATAGTTGGTCGTAGCCTTAACATGTCTGGGTTATACATTTTTTTTTTTTTTTTTTTTTTTTTCTTTTTTTTTTGGTATTATTGTGTTCCTGGACCATCTGGGTACCAGGGACTGTTGTCATACTCGGTAGTTTCAGTACCCGGGTCTTGGTGCTCTGGCTTTATTAAGATAAGTTCTAGGTAAAAAAACCCGGGGTCTTGGGTTATATTTTCGCCATACTCGGTAGTCCTGGTAGCCGGGCCTTGGTGTCCGAGTTTCATCGAAATGAGGACTAGGATAACCGGGGAAATTGTGAGTGTATGGTAACATAATGTTGTCCGCTTGTCTGGGTAGGCTACCTGGGGGGGGGGGGGGGGGGTCTCCCTACCCGGCAGTCTTGAAACCCGGGTCTTGGGGACCGGGGTTTGTTGAGATAATGACTCGGGAACCGGGAATTTGGTATTGAATGGTATTCTGGTGTCTCCCGCCTGATCGGGCACTCGGGACTGCCACCCTGCTGGCGGTCCCGGTGTCCGGGCCTTGGTACCCGACCCTTTTGTGATGGGTCTAGGTTACCTGGGTAATTTGAATATTATCAGCATGTCTTACAAACAAAATTCATTGTAGTGGGACAAGGTCAACTATGATATTATTATGGGTACTCATTGGGAGTAGGAGCTCATGATAACTTGGGAAAATAAAATTATATATACAAGTGTTTAGATGAGCAGAACCCGTAGGTTATTTCATATCAATTTCGATCACTAGTTGATGTAATGCTGGTTTATAGGAAACACTGTCATGTGACAAAAACTTGAAAGTAATAAATGTGATGAGGGACTCGTGACCGACTAGAGTGAAAACTAAACGAATTAATTTAAAGAGACTTGAATGTAAATATTGAAAGCACTTTTGGCCCTAATAAACAATTTCGGTGGCGTGACGAGTAAACCCTGGCCAGGGCACAACCAGAGGTTACTGTCAGCCGATATAGTTAAAAAGATAGGGCACTTTATATAAAACTGATACTTAAGGGAAAAACTGACGAATTACACTTTAAAAACAAATTTACAGAACACTAAGACACTGCAGCTATAGAGCCGAGGTTCGTATGATACGAACAAACGAGATAAAACATAAAAGTTAGAGGCTCTGTGGAAAGTGGCTTCTTGAATGGCACGTTCGTAGGCCAGCCAGACGAAAGATCTTACTTCACAGCCTTACAAGTAAAAATTAGTCCATATACATACTTTCTTAGACGCATATACTATTACAACTGCACAAAAACTCACTATGGAAAAAAAATCGCGTCGAAGAGGGGCTATATAAACACTGTGGTGGAGATAAGTAAACTTCGTCTGCCTCCTATGGCCTACGGACGAGAGAGGCCAGTTCAAGGTCAACTGGGATATCAGGGCATGCTCATGGGAACAGAGGAAGATCTGAATGCGCAAGTGGCGCGGTGTTCGAACTGTACTATTCCTTTTCCTTTTATTTTTCACTTTTCAGTGGCTCCGTCTCAATGACGTACCTTAGGAATGATTAAGGGGTACCCCCTAAGAAGATATTGGTTCTCGACCGTAGTGATCAGGATTAACCCGGGCTCAGAGGAGCCCGGAACGAGGCCATATTACCATAGGCTCTTACGTCATTGACGTAAGGAGCCACCAATAAATAGGACAGTGGTTTTGGTAACACAGTAGTTTGATGACCACTGTTTTTGGTTGAGGCAGTGCTGTGAACTACATGATAGCAAGCTGGGTATTATTTAATTTCTTTTTATTTTATGTAGCCTATGTACAGTAGCTTATATATATTTATGTTACTGTAAGGTATATATGGACCCCAGTATGGTCCAGTATGGCCCCTCTGTACTGTGTGAGTCTGAAATAAAGTATTATTATTATTATTATAACCTCCACTTTTTAAAGATAACTTACACTTACTGTTGTACTATGATTGTAGACAGATTTGTACAAAAGGAAGATAAGAGCAAAATGTTTTCTTGCCATACTTAAGAAATAAATATACACCTCTAACAACTAAAGAACATGTTTATGTCTTAAAGCTATACATGGTAGTTGTGGCTTCTCCAGATGGACTGACAAGTACCAGGATAAAAAAAGTAGTATGGGACGACCAAAGCCCTGTTTGGGTAATGTCCTCCACTGAAAAATTACTTAAGAAACGTACTGTATGGACATCATAAGCACGAGCAACCACTTTAGGCTCGGCTTCTTTAATAACATCCACTATGATGGAAGCAAATTGTTTCTTACACAGTCTAGTCGACCCATCCAGGGAGACCCATAAATGAGACTTATTTTTAGGGATAATGGCCTTAGAATATAAATACAAAGATTGTACTGGACATATAGAATGATGAGTTCTACCCCTCTTTTAAGAACAGGTACGGTAAATGGTGTAAAGATATTATCTTGGTGTTAATTTTTTTGCAATAAAATCTGGTGCTGGAGCATTGTCCACCGAATCATTGTTAGGAGAAAACTGAAGACAATTCAGAGATCTCGCCATAGCTGCTAGTTCAGAAACTCTATGTCCAGTAACTAGAGAAATAAAAAATTCACATTTATTCAGTCGTCTCTCAATGATAGGACGAACAGAGTAAGGCCTAGATTGTAATAGGGTTAGGACATTGGTAATAGACCATTGAGGAAGCAGTTGTCTATTAGGAGCCCTAAGTTTGAAGCAAGCTTTAATGAAACCTATTTTGTCTTTCTGAGGTAAGCTGAGACCGGTTAAAGCTAAGAAGGGGTCTTTAATGGCAGACAGATGATTACGTAAAGTATTGACAGCCAGTTTTTGTGATCAAATAGGTAATCTAGATATTTGAGAATCAAGCCAGCCGAGGAACTTGTTGGTTAGATTCTATGATCCAGGTAGTAAAGTGTTTCCCATGGGACTCGTATTGTCTGAGAGTAGCAGTGGTGTATTGTTTCTGTAATTTAGATGCAACACTTAGATCATAGGATGGGAGCTACTTGGATCTCAGAATGTCCATAATGCAAATTTTAGAGAGGTCTGAAGGTTGCTAATTGTATGTAGCTGGAATTGTGAGAGGTGTAGAGTTGCTGCACCCCTGTGACAGCGGACTGAACCATATCTGCGTAGGCCAAATGGGTGCTACGAGTGTGACCTCTGAAGGTTCTCAGACAATGAATGACTCGGCACATGAGAGTTGTGTCCGGAGGTGGGAATAGGTAGATCAATGTCCACCGGTTCCAATCCTCCGAGAAAGCATCTGGGCCCCCTGCTTAAGTCGGGGTCCGCATTGTTAGGTAGACCGGTAGCTTGGCCGACTTAGGTGAAGCAAATAGATCTATTTGTGGCGAGAATGGAAGAACTAATCGGTTGAATATCTTTTGTTTGAGACTCCATTCCACCAGGGTGTTCTTTCCCTGGGAGAGAACTTCTGCCCAAAGGTTTGACACACCCGGAAGATATGTGGTGTGTAGAGTAATGTGGTGTTTGTGGGCTACATAAAAGACCTTTTCCGTGAGATCCTGACATATCCTGGATCTGATGGAGCCCTGTTTCTGTTTACAAATGACCACTGACGTGTTGTCTAATCTGAACGCTATGGAGCGGTTCTGTAGAGATTGAGCATGGTCCCTCAGAAAAAATAGTGGAACTGCTAACTCTTTGGCATTTATGTGATAATGTTTTAATGTGAGCCAGGTGCCTTGACTTTGGCGTCCTCTGTCGACTGGTAACCTCAACCTAGTGACCCTGCTGCATTTGTGTCTACCCAAATTGTGGGAGGAGGGTCTGACCAATGGCAAACTGAGTCCCAAATGTGAGGTAGGGGCCCAAAATGTTAATAAGTGAAGAACTCTCTTGGGAATCTTCCAAGGATGATACTCGGGATCATAAAGTGGAAATGCCCCAATTCCCAAAAGTATTAGGCATTCGAGTTGCAAGTGTCTTAGGGGGACTGTGAGCTGAACCCAATTGATTGATCCTATGAGTGACTTCCAGCCCCTGCGGGTAATGGGTCTTGGAATGAAGTACAGTGATCACCCCCATAACCGGACTATATGGGGCATGGCCAGTTCGATACCTAACCTACCTAATGCACCTAATGTTGTGTTCGCCACTCTCCTAGCGGCACCGAGGAGTGCATCGCCCCTCGTTCTGGGTGGTGATTCGGTGCAGCAGACTGTTCGAAGGGGCAGCACGCTCCCCTGCGAAGATGGGCTCGTCTGGCACTTTTTGCAGTTCGACATCGAGGGCTCTCTTGAAGTTGTCTAACGAGACGCCCCTCATGTGTCCTACTCGCCGTGGGAGTTTGTTGAAGAGACGTGGTCTTCTGTGTGATAACCAACCCTCTTACAGAGAGCCAATTAATAGCACCCCGATTTTTCATCCGGGGGATATCGCATTCCCAGCCTCTCCTATCACTGAATTTCATGCCTATCGGGGTATGTAGGTTTGGTACTAAACCCTCTGCGATTTTCCATGTGTATATTATTAGGTAACATTCTCTTCTACGCTCCAACGAGTACAGTTTCAGTGATCTTAAACGCTCCCAATAGTGTAGATGTTTTACCGCGTTTATATGCGAAGTGAAATTCCTTTGTAAACTCTCTAGATAATTTATTTCGCCTGCTTTGTATGGGGATGTTAATACGTTACAGTATTCAATCCGCGGTAGCACTAGAGATTTGAAGAGCGTTATCATAGGCAATTCACCGCGTGTTTTAAAAGTACGCAGAATCCAAACCATTAGCCGTTTCGCAGCTGCAACTTTGACCTGGTTATGTTCTTTGAATTCCATATTTTCCGACATTAACACTCCAAGGTTCTTCACACTGTCTTTACGTTCTATCATGTGGTTGGATTCTGTTATGTAGTTTGTATTCTCTTTAACGACATTATTATCTCCGTATCGTATTAGTTGGATTTTGTCTTCATTGAATTGCATGGTCCACTGGAACACTACATTTATGTCTTCCTGCAGCCGGCTCGTGTCCTCCTGTGTGTTTACTATCATGCTTAGTTTTGTGTCGTCAGCAAAAGAAGACACTGTACTGTGTCTTGTGTTGGCATCTATGTCACTGATTAGAATGAGGAAAAGAAGGGGTGCTAGGCTGCTAGCACTGTTCCTTGGGGAACTGAGCTTTTGACATTCGAAAGCTCAGATGTGACTTGGTTTACTGCTACTGATTGTTTCCGGTTTATCCAGGAAGATATGTCTTATTACTTGTAATGTGTGGTCCTGACATTGCTGGGATGAGTCGCCTACGACCACCCAGTTGTCGAGATAGAAAAGAATGTTTATGCCTTCTTGGAAAAGAGGTAGAAGGGCCTGTTTGACTATTTTGTTAAAAATTCTTGGGGCTATATTGAGTCTGAATGGCATGCGAGTGAACATAACTGCCTTGTTCCGGAAAGGGACAATCAGAAGCTTTTGCAATCTCTTTGCTATGGGGACATGCCAATAGGCGTCCTTGAGATCAAGAGTAATTAGCCAAGCTCGAGGGTGCATTGTTAGGCGCACATAAGCAATGGTCAACATTCTGAATTTGTTGTTGATGATAAACTTGTTGAGAGCGGACATATCAATGACTGGTCTGAGGTTGATACTGTTCCTTTTTGGTACCAAAAAACATGCGTGAGAGAAACACTGACATGCGCGAAGGGACATGAACTAAGATCTTGGCTTGGAGCATTTGTTTTATTAGCAATTGAACTTCTTTTGAGAAATGAACGTTGTTTAACTGGGTCAGAAGAGGAGGTCTGGTGATCCAGCGTCAAGCCAGACTCTTATTTACCAACCTAATTTGCACAAGATCTGTGGGGCCACATTAAATCATTGTCCCTGAAATGACCTGTTTGATGAGTCGCTAGTTCCTTGGCTAACGACTCCTGAAAAGTTTGTTTTTTAAGGATGATTGAAAAGATTTTTGTGACTGAGGTTGGTGTTGCCCTGATGGCTGTCATTGGTGTTGATAGGACTGCTGCCTAGACTGCTGTGGGTGATGTTCTTGGGTAGGGTGTTGAGAATGTTGTTGCTGGTGTTGTGTCTGGTGAAAGGAGGAAGATGCCTGAGATCTGTCCTGACATATTGTTCTTCTACCACAGGGTTTGTCACGGCTTTTGCTTGAGAATCCTCCTCTTTGAGCATGAAAGGAAGTGAGAGGTGTGAATTGGTTTGGGGTGAAAGAATGTGAGCCTCTGGCCTTGCCTCGTTGGGCAGGTATTTTGGCACAAAACTGTTTAAATTGTTTCTGTTTGCTAATAAAAGCATGTTGAATAGGAACCATCTCGGGTCTCATTAGGAGTGCATGTACTTCTCACCAAGTGTCTGGAGACATAAGACGGCTGGTAAATAGAGGAGAATGAAGGACTCTAGTCGCAAATTCTTTGGGGAAATGATTGGTGAGATGGACCGTAAGATCCTGTCTCGCCCTAGCTGCCTCAAAATTGGCCAGCCTGACATCACCTGTGACCATTAGAGAAGTAGTTAAAGCCGCTTGCCGGATGAAATGAAGAGCAGCACGGGATTGTCAGTCTTGAATAGAGTCAGCCACATCCCGCATGGCATGTGTCAGTTGTCTTTGTACAATGAAATGAGAGAGAAGTCTATGAACCTTCTGTCTTATACGGAAGTCCTTGTCTATCACTGTTTGTGTGGGAGCAGTCAAAATAACTTCTGAAGATGTTTTACAGACTATCTTTGGACCTCGTAAAAATTCCCAAAATTCAGTAGAGAGAGAGTCAGCCTGGAAGACATAAAGGGATGCAAAGGAATGCTCCTCAGATGGAAGCTTATAGGGAGCTGCAAGTGAAAACAAACTTCTGGGCTTGTTTTGCCCACTCCACCCACTGACCATAACCCAGCCTGGAGACCTCCAACATCGGTTTATGAGACTCACTTAAGCGAGTAGTACAGCCATTAGAATTACAAAGCACAGCTAATGGTTTTAGAGCATTATGTATGTCAGCCTTGTTGAAGTCTGACCATGGTTTAAACTGTTTACCAGATGGAATAGCTGGTGTCTGAGTATATGTGAAGAACTTCGCATCATTAGCCGATGGGAAAGGGTTTTACACTGACATCAAGGACCCGGCCTTCTTCGCCTTTAGCCCTTAAGTGCCTATGTTCATTGATTTTAATTATCCACTCAGGTGGAACCGGAACTAAGTCCGAATTACCCGTGTCGGCCTGTAGAGGAGTAGAGTAGGGTATAGGCTTCCAATACCTAGGAGGCCTGTACAACAAAGGGAGTGGTTGTTTGGGAACATCTGGCTCTTGTTCAATGGAAGGGGGATGTATATTAGAGATAAACACAGGACTTGTAAATTGTGACACATGAGGCAAAACTGGGGCTGGTGGCTCTATGGCCGGTGTGGGAGGTTGTCGCTGGACAGGTACATGGGAAAGAGGTACTGTGTCTACTACAGGTGGTTGAAGAGTGGTAAAGGTGGCAGACTTTCGTTGTAACTTTTATATAACCTGATTAACTGAGGCAAATTTACTATCAAAAGAGCTTAACAGATCTGACTTAAACTGGTTCAACATAGATAAGAACTCATTAGAGGGATCAGCAGCTGAAGGAGTTGGAGGAGCCATATACTGGTGACTACAAGATGGGCCCGCACCTGGGTCTAGAGAATATGATAGCTCAGCAACCTCCTCTCTACGAACTTCAGCTGCTGAGTCCTCCGTCCTTAAATATGAATAATTTTCATCACCTAAAATACCTTCAGTAACTGTATCACCTATACTATTTGTTAGTACAGTAGTCTTGGCAAATCCAACGTCAAGGCTATTAACCTAATTGCAATGACGACTTGTCTATTTTGACTGCTATGTCGTCATTCCAACCGCGGTTAAAAAAGAAAACGTCTAGAGTCTATTCCTTATCTTGCTCTAGGAGACGTTGTACATTAACCAAAACTACCACCGAAGGTGAAAAAAGCATAGAAGAGAAGAAAAAGGGGTTTACCTTAGTTACCGCTTAAGGGGTTGAAGGGTTAAGGCCCATCCCGTGTTCCGTCATGTGCAGATCTTTGTCGAACGTGCGCATGAGCAACCCTCTCTTGTTATAATTTTTTCACGCGCCGCCATTTGCTTGAGTCCGCTTTTGTTGTGCTCCTTCAAATTCACCCTGTTTAGGTTCGTTTCGGCTTATCTGGCCTTCTTTTTTGTTAGACAGATGTTACGTGATCTAGGGCACACGTAAATGGGCTCCTAAGTGTGTCAAATGGAGACGCGTGTGGAAATAGCCTACCGAGGTACGGGGGCGCCTGGCGTTCCTCGTGTATGTTTTTCATTCTTTCTCTTTTCATATTCTTTTTCCTGTTAGTCTGGGCATAGTTTATCTTTTAGCTTATTTTAGCCTAGCTCGTTCTCTCATTCAGGAATTGCTATGCCCCTATGAGTTTTCATATTTTCATAGCCTAAGGTGTAACGTTTGGTAAACAATCTGAGATTTCGATGGTGGCGGTGCTGTTTGTAGAGTTTGTGTCGGCCGCATTATTAGTGTTATTCCCGAGTCCCCCCTTTCGAGCCTTCACTGTGTCTCAAGGGCCTGGGCGACAGGTGGTTCGTGATACTCCAGGGGTACCCCACGGGGGCCCCTCCTTCACACCACAGGGTTTTTCGCCCCTGACACATTCTCTGCTCACGGCTAGGCCACCCTTTTTCTCACCAGTTTCGTTTACTGGTTTTTGTTTTCCCTTCATGTTTCACCTCCATCCTTTCATCATCTTTTTGCCCAATCCAGGGGTACCCCCGGGGGGCCCCTGTTTGTGATAAACCACCCTCCCTGCCACTTCTCCTCATGGGCTTTGCTCTATCTCTGTGGGTTGGGTGGTTCCTGGGGGATGTGCCTCCTCTCCCCTGGTGTGTCTTCCTTGCCTCTCCATTTACCGGTTGAGTTAGGATCATATATCAAGGAAGACACTGCTCAGCTTGATGGCCATCCAAGCTTGGAGTTCATAAGGAGATGACGCATTTTTGTGGCCTATTTTGGTATTCCCTAGACGCTCCTCTCGCTTTTTCGGCGCCGGACCATCTCGGCCGGTCCCGCAAATTTGCGGGAGCTCGTTTCGGTCCTCTGGGATGTTTCGGCTCCCAGCAAATTTGCGGAGATCGCTGGGGGGGGTCCCGCAAATTTGCGGGAGGGTTGTGTCGGTACGGTTATGCCTCAATCGGCCCGCAAATTTGGGGCAATAGTTGGCTTTCACTGTTGACCTTTTTTATGTCATCTTGTTGCCTGAAACTATATTGGTGTGTGCACTTTACTGGTGTTCTAGACCCTGCATGTAAGGTGTTAAGTGGTGGTTAACACTTTCTCCATCTTTGCAGGTTCTGCTAGTGCTCTTCCACCTCGCCCGCCCTACTCACCTACCTCTGTGCTCCCGGTTTAGGGTGAGTACGGATACCGGTTTGCATGTGTGTTACTGTTTCCCCATGCTCATTCCCTGGTTCTTCTTGGACATTCTCTACACTTATTCCGTCGACGTGCTGATTATGGTGTGTGTTCTTCCGTTGCAGGTAGGATGCCTTGCTTTCGCCATGGTTGTCGCTCCCCGTGCTTGGAGAGCCACAAGTCCTGCTTGCGCCACTCGCAATGTGTGTCCTCTACAGCCTACCTCCCTGCTCTGTGTGGCCCGTGTTTGGACCTGGTGGATGTGGTGGACCATAGCCCTGGTTCCTCAGCGGCGGCAGTGGCCTCTGCTTCCCTTCAGTCGGTGTGGGCGGTAGTCTCCCACCACATTAGGACTGTGGGCCACCGTTCCCCGGCCTTTGTTGATGACCGGATCCGCGTCGCCCGGGGTATCCCTGACCCGACTAAAGGCCGTTCACCTGGCCCTCTCCCCTGGGTCCCGCGGCCGGTCGTCACATCGTCGGGAGGATCCCCAGCTCCGTCCACGCTCTCGCTCGCCTCATCGCCCGTCCTCTACTGCCCCTCGTCGTCCTCCTGATCGCCTTGACGATGCCCATTGCCCTCGTCATGGTTATCGCCCTGAGGCCGAGGTTAGCGGCTCTGCCCCTGTGCGCCCTCCCCTGGCCTCTACGGTTCCCCAGCCCAGACGACGTCCTCTTACGTTGTCCTCTACGCGCGCGGATGTTCATGCTGTAGCTGGCCCTCTGCTCCCTCCTCCTACACGGTCCAGGAGGGTCCGCCAGGATATAGTTGCTTCTCCTCCTCCTACTTCACCTGCTTCAGTGCCTATTCTTCCTTCACGGACTCGTCCCAAGGTGGAGGTCCCTCCCTCCTCCGCCTCGGTGTCGGGCCGCCCTGTTATCTCAGCCCCGGGGATCCTTGCTCTGTTTCCCCCCGCGGCTCCTCTGACCTCCTTTCATCCGGCCAGCCTTCCCACTCCCGTCATCCTGCTCCTCCTCATTCTTTTATCCCTGACCTTCACTTACCGTCTCGCCAGGGGGGTACCCCGCCTCTTGACTCGGTGGAGTATAGCGAGGTTTCGGGGTCCCCTTCCTCAGGAGCTGACGTGTCGCTGGAAGAGGGGGATGGTGATGTTTCCCCCTCAGGCGTTAGTGATCGGGGATGAGACCCTCAGCGGCGACACAGCCGTCGTCGCTCGCCTTCCTTGGGCCGCGACGCTGCTGGTTCGTGTCGTGGGTCTCGCTCCCGCTCACACTCGCCCCTGCGGGCCGAACAATCTTCGGGGGGGTCGCCTCTCTCGGATCGATTGTCGGCTATGCAGGGGTGGGTTGTGTCACGCATCGACGAGCGCTTGGAGGCGATGCAAGACTCTCTCTTATCGCGCTTCTTGGCGGTGACACTACCTCAGCGCCTCACCCAACCTACCCATGCTACGGTCCCCCTCCCTTCTGCAGTGGACCATATTCCTTCTCGCCCAGCTTCTCCGCCTGCCCGGTCGTCGGCTAGTACTGCTCCTGCCCTAGCTCAGGAGGTTGCCCCTGCTGTCTCCCATGCGGGGGTTCTCCGTCTGCTAGGGCAGGGTCCGCGCTTGCCCCCCATCCGGAAAACCAAGGTCCCGTCGCGGACCATGCCGCTCCTCTATGGCTCCTTGGCTGTTTGGAAGGGGGTGCAGGCCTCCCACCCGGAGCGTGCTACCGGCTCCCCGTCAGGTGAGAGGGCCATACCATCTGGCTGGTCGGTGCAAATTAATGACAAGATAAACGCGCCCAAACTTGAAATTTGTTCTATTGCTAACCCGTTCTTCTCTCACCCAGATAAGTCCTCTGTCGAGAAGGATTTTACCTTGCGACAGAGGGTGGCGAACTTATTATCTTGTCTTTTCGGTTCCCTCCAGACATCTGTTCACTACCTGCGGCTTATCGAGGCGACTGCACCAGGCGATCTTCGCGAGGGTTTGGACCACGTTCGGCGGATCTCCCTTCAGCTCGCGGTGTCTTTGGTTCCCGAGCTGTAGGCGGTTTTGTGCGAGGCAACTCGGCAACGCCAGACAGTAAGGTCCTCGTTCTGCCGGAAAGCCCCCTTGGATATTCGTCAGGGTTTGTTGTCCTCTGCGCTATATACGTCGGGGCTTTTTGCGCAGGATGCTTGGGAACGCTACGCTTCTCTGTCGGCGGACCCTGCTTACGACACGCAACAACGCGCTGTGTCGCGAGCAGGGTCTTCTCAATCCCGTCCTTCTGACGGTCCTCTTCGGGGTGCTGCCGCAAGTGCTGCCGCCAAGAAAGGGCACAGGAAAGGGAAGTTGCAGGCCAGAGCGTCGGTTCCGCCTCGCACTTCTGTTCTTGCTCCCTTTCATCCCCGCCGAGATGGGGCTGGCCAGCCTTCCACTTCCGGCCGCACTTCGACGGGGTCAGACCCGCGACGGCCAGGGGATGGGGTGACCCGCCCTTTTCGACGAAGTGGGGGGGTTAGAGGAGGTCAACGTGGCGCTCATGACCACAAGGACCGTACCGGGGGAACCTCCACGTCAAAAAATGTGTAGGCTCTCCAGGTCGGTCTCCTCCTTGTTCTCCTTCTCGCCTAGCCGAACGTGTCGCTCACCTCATCTCGGGAGCTACCACAGGTTGTTTTCGCCCTTGCGCCCCTCGATGGCCGCGAGGGACGTGGGGGCGGAAGATTGCACGGAGGGGTCTAACCTGGAGATGGAAGTCCAGACCCCCACTCAGCTCTTGTCAACGAAGCCGGCCCATCTCTTCAGAGGTGGCCAACGTGATAACATCCATGCACGAGCAGGGAATCGTCAAGGAGGTGAAAGCCGATCACCCGGTTTTCCTCTCCCGTGTATTTCTGGTACCGAAGAAGGACTGCGACGCGATGCGACCGGTGGTGGATCTGTCGGCCCTCAACGGGCACATCGTGAACACACGGTTTCGGATGCTGACGGTACACTGGGTACGACTGGCCCTGCGACCTCTGTCGTGGGTAGTGTCGCTGGACCTCAAGGATGCGTATTGGCACGTTCCTATCCATCCTCGATTCCAGCGATTCTTGGCCGTTCAGACTTCCGATCGTGTGTTCATGTTCGACAGACTTCCCTTCGGTCTCAACATCACGCCGCGGATCTTCTCAAAACTGGTGAAGCAGGCTCTGGATCCTCTCCTCAGGAGCGGGCTCCAGATCCTGTTTTACTTGGACGATTGGTTGATAGTTTCAGACACCCTCAAACAGTGCGTACACGATACCCTCACAGTCGTTCCCCACATCACACAGTTAGGGTTCAAAATCAATGTTCCCAAGTCACGCCTGACCCCGTCGCGTGTCGTGACGTGGGTTGGTCTCGAATGGGATTTGACCAGCGCTACAGTGACCCAGAGTCAGCCAAACGCGGTGAAACCTCGAAGGAAGGTCTTCGCCGTGTGTGTACTCGGTCTCCCTCACGAGGAGGATCTGGGACTCGTTAGTGGGTTCGCTGAATTGGGCCGCTCTGACCATTCCCTTAGGGAGGCTCAGGCTACGCCGCCTAATACTCATGGGCAACAAGGTGTTTCCGTTGACCCCTATGGATCGGCTCATGCCGATCCCGCGTACCATTCACAGACACTTAGGACACTGGGTTGCTCGGGGCATGCTCTCTGCGGCTGTGCCCTGGACCGCCCCCCCACCGACGATCTGGGTAGACACAGGTGCGTCGAGCGAGGTAGGGTGGGGTTACCAATCAAACCTGGGACATCAACATCACAGCAGATGGGTGGGACACACACACCTCCACATAAGTACCCTAGAACTGTTCGTTCCTTTGTTCTTCCTGAGGGACCACGCGCTGGCCCTTCGGGGAAAGTCGGTGGCCTTCAGGATGGACAATCAGACAGCTGTCCACTGTATCTAAAAGCAGGGGTCCTCCAGGTCATTGACTCTGTTGGGGATCTCAGAGAAGTTGTTCTTCCTCGCGAACCGACTCAACATCTCCCTGCACGCCTCCTACCTGCCCGGGACTGCCAACCTGTGGGCGGACGCCCTGTCGAGAGGACAGGGCGTTCTTGTAGAATGGGCAATTAAACAGACTGTGTTCGACGACCTCGCAGCTTCCTGGGGTGTTCTGGAGGTCGACTTGTTCGCATCGAAGGAGACGCACAAGTTGCCTCAGTACCTATCCCTCCGGACTCGCACTCCGGAGGGGGGTCCGGACGCTTTCATGGAAGACTGGAACACGTGGCAGTCGATATACATATTTCCGCCACCAGACGCACTGTTGATGTGCAAAGTCCTCGCGAGGCTGCGGCTGTACCGCGGCAGAGTCTGGCTAATAGCGCCTCTGTGGCCGGCACAGGCTTGGTACGCCCAGTTGAAGCGGTGGTGCCCGAGTCCGGTCCCTCTCCCTGTCTCAAACTTCCACTTGAGCCGGGTTGGAGACCTGCGGACCTCGTTGGCCTTCGCATCGGGGATGTTCGTGAGGCACGGTGGCTCCCAGTCCACGGACGGGACCTGACTGACTTCCTGAAGCGTTCATGGACGACTTTGACTTGGGGGACTTACGAGTCCCACTGGAGGTCTTTTACTAGGTGGATACAGGACACTCGCCAGACAGTTAGCTCTCCTTCCCTCATACTACACTACTTGTTTCGCCTCTTCCGTACACGTCACTTTCAAGTCAACACTATACGTAACCACTTGTCTGCCATCCGGGAGGTCTTTGAGTCCGTCACTGGGCTGGTCGTTCCGCCGAAGGAGCTGGATTCCTTCATGAAGGCTGCCTTCAGGGAACGACCGCCTCCGCGCCAGATCCCTCCACAGTGGGATCTGGGGCGGGCTCTGGACCTTCTGGCTTCACACACGTATACACGGGACACTACACCGGTTCAGTTGCTCGAGCGTACACTCTTCCTTGTCGCTCTGGCCACTGGGGATAGGGTGTCTGAACTAGCAGCCATGTCACGGTCCCAGGAATGCATGCAATTCTCCCCGTCCTTGAATGTCGTCACGTTCGCCCCCTCCCCTCATTTTGTTGCCAAGAATGAGAGAGAGACCCACGTTTTCAAGCCTTTCAACATCCAGGCTTTAAAGCGTGGGCATACTCACCATGTGTTGTGCCCGGTGAAAGCCTTGCACTCCTATGTTGAGTCTGTGGCTCCGACTTCGGGTACTGCTGTGTGGGTGTCTCCTCGGACAGGTGGGAGGCTCTCGAAGGTGCAGATAGGACGCCACATTTGTCGGGTCATTCGTGCCATTCGATTGTATGGGTTCTGCGCACGATGTGCGATCCTTTGCTGCCTCCTTACGGTTCCTGCAAAGTCGATCCTTACCTGACATCGCCTCAGCGGGTTTGTGGTCTTCTATCAATACCGTCGTCTCCTCCTACCTCTCCATGTCCATTGTTAGACCCCCTCGGCCGGTGATAGCTCTCGGGAGTCGTGTTTCCTAGAGCTCTGGCGAAGATACCTGGTCTTCCCCCCTTGTCACTCTTTCTTTTACTTTGTTTTATTTGAAAAAGGGGGGGGGGGGGAGTACGGGTTTGCAACACTTGGTTGCAAGTTTGGGATTATGTATTATGTATAAAGTACATAAGTGTTTTTACCAAATTGAAAATTGTGTTTTGTTATTGTGTTCAATGTTTTTATTGGTTTTGGACGAAAAGGGATTTTGGGTACAGTACTTTATTGGTTTAAGACAAGTCTATGTTTTGCATTACTATGAATGACGGGCACGTGTTAAAACTGTTCTTTTTAGCTACTCCTCGGTTTTTCACTCTTTTATTAAACTCTCTTGTTTAAATTGTGTTTCTTTGTCATTCATAGTTTTGTTTTATGCATTGTTTTTTTTGGTATGTTGGGCTTGGATGTCCTCCTCCTATTTGTTACGCAGCCTTGACGTTGGATTTGCCAAGACTACTAACAAATTGTTGAAATTGGGAGGTTTGGCATACCTCCCAACCTACCAAATGGGAAAACCTACTATTTGGTAGTAGTCTTGGAAAATCCAACGTACATAATACCCTCCCTCACGCCGGACCCCTGCCCATCCGCGTTCTTCTGCTGACGTGAGATGTGATAACAAGAGAGGGTCGCTCATGCGCACGTTCGACAAGGATCTGCACATGACGGAACACGGGATGGGCCTTAAGCGGTAACTAAGGTAAACCCCTTTTTCTTCTCTTCTATGCTTTTTCACCTTCGGTGGTAGTTTTGGTTAATGTACAACGTCTCCTAGAGCAAGATAAGGAGTAGACTCTAGACGTTTTCTTTTTTAACCGCGGTTGGAATGACAACATAGCAGTCAAAATAGACAAGTCGTCATTGCAATTAGGTTAATAGCCTTGACGTTGGATTTTCCAAGACTACTACCAAATAGTAGGTTTTCCTATTTGGTAGGTTGGGAGGTACGTCAAACCTCCCAATGTTCCTCCAGCTCAGTACCCTGGAAATCAAGGTCAGGCGCCTGTAGTTTAGCTACTAATCTAACTGGTAAAATTGGCTGAACATTGGCTTTTACCGGAGAATACTGTTGGGGCCTATGTACCTCAGCTTTGATAGACGTAGTAATGAGCTCAGGATGGAGACGAGGACTGTTGTGTAATAGAGGTTGAGTATCAAAATGTGCCTCTAAAGAAGCTTGTAGCTGCTCCAGGGAAATGCTAGGAGGACTAGACTGAACTGTCGATGCATCTGGGGGGGAAGTGAATTAATAGGGCTAGGGTCAATGACAATAGTGTCAGCACGACTCAGAGATGATTCTCTCATGGAAGATTCACTCTTATCTCTGGAGCAAGCTTTCCTAGACCGTTTGCCATGTTTAGGACTGGTAGAATGTGTCCTTTTCTTACTATACCCAAAAGGTTTGGAATCAGAGGGTGTGGTAGAGCAAGAGGACTTCGACATATTAATACCAAAGAACTCCACGAACTTAGGTTCGTAAACAACTGGATTGTTCTCTAAAGATTTAGAAATGTATGATTTAACTGAAGTCCAAACTGATAACAAAACTTGCCTACAGGTGGCTGCTGACAAAAAGGTCTTAGGGTCATGGTAACATTGTACGTAATAGGAGCAGCGCTCACACACTCTCGGATTCTAAAACGCCTCAGTGCGGTTAATGCACTTAACATGAAAGGCACACAGTGTATAAGCATTAATAGGGAGATTCTTGCAATCTGTCTTTGAGCAAAGTACTACAGTATCTCCATCGGGGGTGACATTTCTTGGGAAACCAGACGAGCCAGCTTGTTCGAAGAGGGTTCTGGGGTTGAGAAGCCGAAGAATAGGTCCAAGGCGACCGGCTTCTTCAGACTGGACCGTGGACTCCTACCAAAGACCACAGACAACCTGTAGAGCCAGTCAAGGGGTCAAAAGGCGGAAAAACACGTAAGAGGATCGTAACTTATACTGAATAAGCGAACAACCAGACCTTACGCTAATTGTCTGTATCTGACTGGCAAATGGAAAAATGAATTGTAATTTTCTACTTATATGTGATCACATAAATACATATTTTTTCAACAGTTGGCCATGATTTAGCTAGTAAGTTACCAGTATGTCAAACATCCCCATACCAGTATCTTAATGGTGAATATCCTAACTTTCTATTAACCTCTTCTACTCCTGAGGAAATATCAAGGACTGTACTGTATAGTTAATACAATGAAAGATACAAGTCCTGGTCATGATGGCATCAATATAAAAATGATAAAACTGACTATAACCGTATCAGCCCCTAAGATATCAGAGTTGATTAATACCTCATTTCAGTAAGGTTTTATTCCCTGATGACTTAAAAATAGCTAAAATTATACCAATCCATAAGGGAGGTTATACATTGCAAGTTTCAAATATCTTTCACATTTCAATATTATCATCAATAAGTACAATTTTGGAGGTCATATATGATCGACTTGTACATTTTTTGGAGGGTAATGCGAATTTAACTGAAAAAACAATTTGGACTTAGAAAAAAAAAAAATTCATCACAGTTAGCTCTTGTAAATTTATAAACCATATTTTGCAACAACTTGATAGAGGAAATTTCAAAATAGGACCGTCGGCCACAAGCCCCGAAGCTGTAACGATGAAATGATGCGTCACCGTCTGGGGAAAGCCCACGCTAGAAGACATCCACACGCGATGGAAAGCACAGCAAATTTAGAGCATTAATTTGATTTTATTTTTTATTTTTATTTTCAATTTTTCGTACTTGGCATCCGCTCATATGACGATTCCGTAAGAAATTATAAGCGTGCACTTACGATGTTGGTCTCTTGAAGCTTCGGTGGCGGGTGATTTGAACGGTTCCATGTCATCTCAACCAGTAGACCATTTCAACCAGTAGCTCTCAACCAGTGCCAAATTAACCCAGACCAACCAAACCAGTGCCAAAATATAGTACTAACCTAACCTAACCTAACCTAACCGTATTAGTTGATTTGGTACTGGTTGAAATGGTCTACTGGTTGAGTTGACCGGTCACCGATTTGAACACTCCCTTTTGGGTTCAAAGAGTGCCATTACTGTTTAAGGCATATCGTCAATGATTCCGGGGCCACTACTAAATATTAGGTTTTCCTTCTTCGCTTCGGGACTCATACCTATAATTTCTTGATCTTACGAAAGCTTTTGATGCCATTAACCATGATATTTTGATCATGAAATTAGAACATTATTGAGTCAAAGATAATGCATTTAGTTGGTTTATGAGTTATTTGTCAGGTAGACACCAATACACTGAAATAAATGGGGTAAAGTCAAGTAAAAAGCTTTTAAAAACGGGAGTGCTTCAAGGTTCGACTTTGGGACCTTTGCTTTTTCTAATCTATTTAACAATTTGGTTGAAGCTTCTAAACTTCTTAACTATATTATATTTACTGATGACACTACCGTACTGTATTTTACTCTCATCCAGATATTATATCTCTAAAAAAATATATTAACGTTGAACTAGAAAAGGTGTCTATCTGGCTGATGTCAAATAAATTATCTCGCATATAGCTAAAAACTCATTTTATGTTCTTCGCTGGAAACAACATTTGCAATCATAATATAAATATCAAGATAGGAAATAATATAATTGAATGAAATACAACTACAAACATTTTAAGGGTAAAAATCAATCAGAAATTATCTCTGAAGGATCATATTGGATTTATTTGTGACAAAATAAGGAAATAATATAATTGAAAGAAATACAACTACACAAATGTTAGGGGTAAAAATCGATACAAATTATCTTGAAAGGATCACATTGGATGTACAGTGGAGCCCCCATCCTAGCTGCTAATCGGTTCCGCAGAAATAGAGCTAGGATTGAAACAGCCAAGATCGGGGCACTGTTCTTATGGGGAAAATTCAATCGGTTCCGTGCTCATGCCAAAATTTGCGTCTTTTTCTATTTTTTGCCTATGAAAACATATTTTATTGTACACAAATTAAATGTTATGCATTATACTGTATCATATAATACACCATAGAATAAGTTTTTAACCCGGGAACTACGGGGAGACTCTTAAGAGTTCCCCGGCGGACTGCGGGGAGACTCTTAAGAGTCAGAGAAAAATAAAATCAACTTTTGACATCGAAAAAAAATATATATATATATTTTATTTTTTTTATTTTTTTATTTTTTTTTGGCCCCTGGGCCATGCAAAATCTCAGTCCTCTACCTCCCCTCCTTCCCCACTTTCCTCCTCTCCTTCAGTTATCACCTATTTTCCCTGTTATTCCCTTATTCTGAGGTATATTTTCGTGCTAACATTAGAAATCTGGTTGCAGGGTGTGGTCATCACTGATAGCAAGCGAATGCAAGAGAGAGAGAGAGAGTATCGATCGACTGTGTCTCAGTGGCCTTGGGGGAAATTGGCGGGAAAGCAGCTTGCCTCACCCATACATTATACAACTCGCGGGCTATATCTCGGATTTTGACCATCCAAACGCTGTTTTCACTCGTTTTATTGTTCTTTCAGGTTAATACCTTTATAATCAACCCATAATAGGCGCATATGGATAAGTATTAATGCTATTAATGGTACAATGAATATTTTAGTGACGGAAACACCTCAAATACATGCGCACAGGGAGAGGTGTCTAATTACCCCTATGCGCACTTCAGAGGTTAATAACTAGAAAAAAAAGGCCCAATATCTAAACAATTACCGCACTTTTTCCCAGTGTTAGGCTATGCAAACATGTTTTTTGTCTAGGCTACATCAAGTAGCCTAGGCCTAAATCTTATGCATTGTAAATAATAATGTAGACATGGCTAAATGACAGTCCTAACCATAAATACTGTAGATTGGGGCATTGTTTCTATCATGCAATTTTTTTTAGGCCTAGCCTAGGCCTAGGTTCTAAATTCGTCCAGCCACCCCTCAAGTACCTATTTCGCCCCAAATACATCCAATAAATACATATTATGAGGAAAAGACATATAAATACGTATTATGAAAAGATTACTTACCACACAGATTTTATTATAAATCGCATTTCAATCGCTTTCGTACGACATGGACTGGTCTTTGCTCTGTGTTTTGAGCATGAAATTCCTTCATTGCTACCACCAGGCCAACCATCCCTATCACTAGATGTACTAGAGGTTATAATAAACGCGAGAGATAAGGGGTTCAGGCACAAAAAGGCTTGCAAATGATTGTTTTGTCAACACAGATACTAGCTAAACTGCAAGCGTCTGCTTAGTGATGACGTCATACAAAGATGGCGGCATCTTGCGCATTTGACGATCGGATCTCGGATTCACTCGGATTTCGTCTCTAAACGGCAAGCTACTGGCAGATTCTTTCGTTATGTTAAAACAAAATTATTGTTTTTGTTTGTTTTCTAATTTTATGTCGAGTTTTTCGTTATTTTTGCTATTTTTTCGGGTTTCGGCTGGGATTTTGATGCGAGAATTGAGGCTTTTGGCGCGAGAATTGAAATGGGGAATATTTGGTGTGTGGTGCGAGAATTGAATCAACGAAGACCGGTGTAGCGAAGATGGAGGCTCCACTGTACAGTAAACCCTCGCTCTTTCGTACTTCACATTTTCGGAATTCCAAGGCTTTCGGACAAGCATTTCAATTCGAACTCATGGTTCAGCCTTTCGGATATGTCCGAAAGGCTGAGAAAATACCTCCGTCCTTTTCGGACTACACTTTCGGACTACATTTAACTTCGGACTCATGCTTCAGCCTTTCGAATTTGTCCGAAAGGCTGAGAATAATTAAATCGCATTCGGACCAAAGAGCCGAGTTTCGGACTTGTCTGGTTAGGTGAATGTGTATTCGGACTTATAAACTTCGGACATTATTTCAGCCTTTCGGATTTGTCTGAAAGGCTGAGAAAAATTATTTCACATTCGGACCGAAGAGCCGAGTTTCGGACTTATAAACTTCGGACATTATTTCAGCCTTTCGGATTTGTCTGAAAGGCTGAAGTGTGAGTTCGGACTCGGCCCTTTCGGACTTTTGACACTTTCGGACAGGGGTCTCCCCCAATTAGTCCGAAAGAGTGAGGGTTTACTGTATTTGTTAGTAGTCTTGGCAAATCCAACGTCAAGGCTATTAACCTAATTGCAATGACGACTTGTCTATTTTGACTGCTATGTCGTCATTCCAACCGCGGTTAAAAAGAAAACGTCTAGAGTCTACTCCTTATCTTGCTCTAGGAGACGTTGTACATTAACCAAAACTACCACCGAAGGTGAAAAAAGCATAGAAGAGAAGAAAAAGGGGTTTACCTTAGTTACCGCTTAAGGCCCATCCCGTGTTCCGTCATGTGCAGATCCCTGTCGAACGTGCGCATGAGCGACCCTCTCTTGTCATCATTTTTTCATGCGCTCCATTGAATGAAGTCGCTTTTGTTGTGCTCCTTTAATTCACCCTGTTTAGGTTCGTTTCGGCTTATCTGGCCTTCTTTTTTGTTAGACAGATGTTACGTGATCTAGGGCACACGTAAATGGGCTCCTAAGTGTGTATAATGGAGACGCGTGTGGAAATAGCCTACCAAAGGTACGGGGGCGCCTGGCGTTCCTCGTATATGTTTTTCATTCTTTCTCTTTTCATATTCTTTTTTCCTGTTAGTCTGGGCATAGTTTAGCTTTTAGCTTAATTTAGCCTAGCTCGTTTTCTCATTCAGGAATTGCTATGCCCCTATGAGTTTTCATTTTTTCATAGCCTAGGTGTACCGTTGGTAAACAATCTGAGATTTCGTTGGTGGCGGTGCTGTTTGTAGAGTTTGTGTCGGCCGCATTATTAGCGTTATTCCCGAGTCCCCCCTTTCGAGTCCTTCACTGTGTCTCAAGGGCCTGGGCGACAGGTGGTTCGTGATACTCCAGGGGTACCCCACGGGGGCCCCTCCTTCACACCACAGGGTTTTTTCGCCCCCGACACATTCTCTGCTCACGGCTAGGCCACCCTTTTTCTCACCAGTTTCATTTACTGGTTTTTGTTTTCTCTTCCTGTTTCACCTCCATCCTTTCATAGTCTTTTGCCCAATCCAGGGGTACCCCACGGGGACCCCTGTTTGTGCGAAACCACCCTCCCTGCCACTTCTCCTCATGGGCTTTGCTCTATCTCTGTGGGTTGGGTGGTTCCTGGGGGATGTGCCTCCTCTCCCCTGGTGTGTCTTCCTTGCCTCTCCCTTTACCGGTTGAGTCAGGATAAATTCAAGGAAAACACTGCTCAGCTTGATGGCCATCATTGCTTGGAGTTCATAAGGAGATGACGCATTTTTGGTGGCCTTTTTTGGTATTCCCTAGACGCTCCTCTCGCTTTTTTCGGCGCCGGACCATCTCGGCCGGTCCCGCAAATTGCGGGAGCTCGATTCGGTCCTCTGGGACGTTTCGGCTCCCCGCAAATTTGCGGAGATCGTTGGGGGGTCCCGCAAAATTGCGGGAGGGTGGTGTCGGTACGGTTATGCCTCCATTGGCCCGCAAATTTGCGGTAATAGTTGGCTTTCACTATTGATTTTTTGTTTTATGCCATCTTGTTGCCTGATACTATATTGGTGTATGCACTTTACTGGTGTTATAGGCCCTGCATATAAGATGTTGAGTGGTGGTTAACACTTTCTCCATCTTTGCAGGTTCTGCTAGTGCTCTTCCGCCTCGGCCGCCCTCCTCACCTACCTCTGTGCTCCCAGTTTAGGGTGAGTACGGATACCTGTTTGCATGTGTGTTCCTGTTTCCCCATGCTCCTTCCCTGGTTCTTCTTGGATATTCTCTCCACTTACTCCTTCGACGTGCTGATTATGGTGTGTGTTCTTCTAGTGCAGGTAGGCTGCTTTGCTTTCGCCTTGGTTGTCGCTCCCCGTGCTTGGAGAGCCACAAGTCCTGCTTGCGCCACTCGCTCTGTGTGTCCTCTACGGCCTACCTCCCTGCTCTGTGTGGCACGTGTCTGGCCCTGGTGGTTGTGCTGCTCCATGGCCCTGGTTCCTCGGCGGCGGCTGTGGCCTCTGCTTCCCTTCCGTCTGTGTGGACGATGGTCTCCCGCCACATTAGGACTGTGGGCCACCGTTCCCTGGCCTTTGTTGCCGACCGGATCCGCGTCGCCCTGGGTATCCCTGACCCGACTGAAGGCCGTTCACCTGGCCCTCTCCCCTGGGTCCCGCAGCCGGTCGTCCCTTCGTCGGGGGGTTCCCCAGCTCCGTCCACGCTCTCGCTCGCCTCGTCGTCCGTCCTCTACTGCCCCTCGTCGTCCTCCTGATCGCCTTGACGACGCCCATCGCCCTCGTCATGGTTCTCGCCCTGAGGCCGGGGTTAGCGGCTCTGCCCCTGTGCGCCTTCCCCTGGCCTCTACGGATAGGGGCTCTACTCCCTTCCGCCCGCTTCCCCAGCCCAGACGACTTCCTCTTACGTTGTCCTCTCCGCGCGCGGTTGTTCATGCTGTAGCTGGCCCTCTGCTCCCTCCTCCTACACTGTCCGGGAGGGTCCGCCTGGATGTCGTTGCTTCTCCTACTTCACCTGCTTCAGTGCCTATTCTTCCTTCACGGTCTCGTCCCACGGTGGAGGTCCCTCCCTCCTCCGCCTCGGTGTCGGGCCTCCCTGTTATCTCAGCCCTGGGGATCCTTGCTCTGTTTCCCCCCGCGGCTCCTTCTGGCCTCCTTTCACCCAGCCAGCCTTCCCACTCCCGTCGTCCTGCTCCTCCTCATTCTTCTCTTCCTGACCTTCACTTACCGTCTCGCCAGGGGGGTACCCCTCCTCTTGCCTCGGTGGGGTTTCGCGAGGTTTCGGGGTCCCCTTTCTCAGGAGCTGCCGAGTCGCTGGAAGAGGGGGATGGTGCTGTTTCCCCCTAGGCCATTCGTGATCGGGGACGAGTCCCTCATCGGCGACACAACCGTCGTCGCTCGCCTTCCTTGGGCCGCGACGCTGCTGGTTCGTGTCGTGGGTCTCGCTCCCGCTCACGCTCGCCCCTGCGGGCCGACCACTCTTGGGGGGGGTCGCCTCTCTCGGATCGATTGTCGGCTATGCAGGGCTGGGTTGTGTCACGCATCGACGGGCGCTTGGAGTCGATGCAAGACTCCCTCTTCTCGCGCTTCTTGGCGGTGACTCACCCTCAGCGCCTCACCCTACCTACCCCTGCTACGGTCCCCCTCCCTTCTGCAGGCCTATGCTCTGGTCAGACTTCAGCCGCCCTGACATCCTTCCGGCTGTTCAGTCCCTGGCTATGTTGACAGGTCTGTCCTCCTATGGGACAGGTTTGTGCGACGCCGGTACGCCTGGCTTAGCCATCATGCTCGGTCACCCTCTCCCATTGGAGGCCTGGTTTGCTGAGGCCTTCGACTTCACACACCGATCCGTCGACGGCTCTCCTTCAGTCCCTCCCCCGGAGTCATCACTGATTTTGCCTCCTCTTGTGTCTGTCGGCGGGTTGGACGGCGCGTTCTCGTCCTGGATAAGCGCGCCCGTTCTTGAACTTTGTTCTATTGCTACCCCGTTCTTCTCTCACCCGGATCAGCCTTCTGTCGCCAAGGTTTTTCCCTTGCGACAGAGGGTGACGGACTTATTGTCTTGTCTTTAGGTTCCCTCCAGACGTCTGTTCACCACCTGCGGCTTTTTGAGGCGTCTGCGCCAGGCGATCTTCGCGAGGGTTTGGACCGCGTTCAGCGGATCCACCTTCGGCTCGCGGTGTCTTTGGTTCCCGGGCTGAAGGCGGTTTTGTGCGCGGCGACTCGGCAACGCCCGACGGTACGGTCCTCGTTCTGCCGGCCGGCCCCCTTGGATATTCGTCAGGGTTTGTTGTCCTCTGCGCTATATACGTCGTTTTTTTTTATGCAGGATGGTTGGAAATGCTACGCTTCTCTGTCGGCGGCCCCTGCTTCCGACACGCGCCGACGCGCTGTGTCGTTGCGGACCCTGCTACGTCGCGCACCGACGCGCTGTGTCGCGCGCGGGGTCTTCTCAGTCCCGTCCTTCTGCCGGTCCTCTTCGGGGTGCTGCTGCAAGTGCTGCCGTCTTGCACGGGCGCAGGACTGGGACGTTGCAGGCCAGTGCGTCGGTTCCGCCTCGCACTTCTGTTCTTGCCCCTTTTATCCCCGCCGTGTCGGGGCTGGCCGGCCTTCCACTTCCGGCCGCCCTTCGACGGGGTCAGCCCCGCGACGGCCTGGGGTTGGGGTGGCCCGCCCTTTTCGACGAGGTTGGGGGGGGGGTAGAGGAGGTCAACGTGGCGCTCATGCCCGCACGGCCCGTACCGGGGGTACCTCCACGTCAACACAATGTGTAGGTTCTCTGGGTCGGCCTCCTTGTTCTCCTTCTCGCCTGGCCGACCGGGTCGCTCCCCTCCTCTCGGGTGCTCCCTCGGGTTGTTTTCGTCCTTGCGCCCCTCGGTGGGCGCGAGGGACGTTGGGGGCGGCGGGTTGCGCGGAGGGGTCTCACCTGGAGGTGGACATCCAGACCCCCACTCCGCTCTTGTCACCGACGCCGGCCCATCTCTTCAGAGGTGGCCCACGTGTTCACTTCCATGCCCGAGCTGGGTAGAGTCGAGGGAGTTGACCGCCGGTCACCCGGTTTTCCTCTCCCGTGTCTTTCTGGTACCGTCGCCGACCTGCGACGCGATGCGACCGGTGGTGGATCTGTCGGCCCTCAACGGGCACATCGTGCACACACGGTTTCGGATGCTGCCGGTACCCCTGGTACGCCTGGCCCTGCGCCCTCTGTCGTGAGTAGTGTCGCTGGCCCTCCAGGATGCGTCTTGGCTAGTTCCTCTCCATCCTCGCTTCCAGCGATTCTTGGCCTTTCGGACTTCCGATCGTGTGTTCCTGTTCGACGGCCTTCCCTTCGGTCTCCACATCGCGCCGCGGATCTTCCCGCACTGGGGGGGCAGGCTCTGGGTCCTCTCCTCAGGAGCGGGCTCCAGATCCTGTTTTCCTTGGCCGATTGGTTGGTAGTTTCCGAAGCCCTAGGACTGGGCATTGGCGACGCCCTCACAGTCGTTCGCAACATCGCACGGTTAGGGTTCCCCTTCGATGTTCCCAAGTCACGCTTGACCCTGTCGCGTGTCGTGCCATGGGTCGGTCTCGCATGGGTTTTGTCCGGCGCTACGGTGACCCGGGGTCTGCCGGCCGCGTTGCACCTACGGTGGAAGGTCTTCGCCGTGTTGCACTCGGTCTCCCTCCCGGGGTGGCTCTGGGACTCGTTCGTGGGTTCGCTGCATTGGGCCGCTCTGCCCCTTCCCTTAGGGAGCCTCTGGCTACGCCGCCTTCTCCTCATGGGCGCCGCGGTGTTTCCGTTGCCCCTATGGATCGGCTCCTGCCGCTCCCGCGTACCGTTCGCAAATTCTTCGGTCGCTGGGTTGCTCGGGGCTCGCTCTCTGTGGCTGTGCCCTGGACCTCCCCCACGCCGACGGTCTGGGTAGCCACAGATACGTCGTCCGAGGTTGGGTGAGGTTCCCGATCGAACCTGGGACGTCCACTTCCCGGCAGATGGGTGGGTCTCCCTCCACTTACCCGTCTATACCCTCGGACTGTTGGTTCCTTTGTTCTTCCTGCGGGACCACGCGCTGGCCCTTCGGGGTAAGTCGGTGGCCTTCGGGTTGGACACTCAGACAAGCTGTCCACTGTTTCCTAATGCGGGGGTCCTCCAGGTCGTTGACTCTATTGGGGGTCTCGGTGGAGTTGTTTTTCCTCGCGGACCGACACCCCTTCTCCTTGCGTGCCTCCTCCCTGCCCGGGCCTGCCACCCTGTGGGCGGCCGCCCTGTCGAGAGGGCAGGGCGTTCTTGTAGAATGGGCGATGAAACGGACTGTGTTCGCCGACCTCGCGGCTTCCTGAGGTGTTCCGGAGGTCGCCTTGTTCGCATCGGGGGTGCCGCGCCAGTTGCCTCTGGACATCTCCCTCCGGCCTCGCGCTCCGGGGGAGGGGTCCGGACGCTTTCATGGTAGCCTGGTACAGGTGGCGGTCGATATACATCTTTCCGCCACCAGACGCGCTGTTGATGTGCCCAGTCCTCGCGAGGCTGCGGCTGTACCACGGCTGCGTCTGGCTCCTCGCGCCTCTGTGGCCGGCACGGGCTTGGTACGCCCAGTTGCCGCGGTGGTGCCCGGGTCCGGTCGCTCTACCTGTCTCCGGCTTCCACTTGGGCTAGGTTGGGGACCTGCGGACCTCGTTGGCCTTCGCATCGTGCTTGTTCATGAGGCACGGTGGCTCCCGGTCCCCGGCCGGGCCCTGACTGACTTCCTGCAGCGTTCCTGGCCATCTTCTCCTTGGGGGACTTACGGGTCCCGCTGGAGGTCTTTTACTAGGTGGCTACAGGCCACTCGCCTGCCAGTTGGCTCTCCTTCCCTCGTCCTGCGCTCCTTGTTTCACCTCTTCCGTACACGTCACTTTCAAGTCGACGCCATACGTACCCACTTGTCTGCCGTCTGGGGGGTCTCTGGGTCCGTCGCTGGGCTGGTCGTTCCGCCACAGGAGCTGGATTCCTTCCTGACGGCTGCCTTCCGGGATCGACCGCCTCCGCGCCAGGTCCCTCCGCAGTGGGATCTGGGGCGGGCTCTGGTCCTTCTGGCTTCACCCACGTATACAAGGGTCGCTACGCCGGTTCCGTTGCTCGGGCGTCCACTCTTCCTTGTCGCTCTGGCCACTGGGGATAGGGTGTCTGCACTAGCGGCAGTGTCACGGCCCCGGGACTGCGTGCGATTCTCCCCGTCCTTGCATGGCGTCTCATTCGCCTCCTCCCCTCCTTTTGTTACAACGCATGGGAGGGAGGCCCCCGTTTTCCAGCCTTTCGCCGTCCAGGCTGTACGGCGTGAGCATCCTCGCCATGTGTTGTGCCCGGTGTCAGCCTTGCACTCCTCTGTTGCGTCTGTGGCGCCGCCTTCGGGTACTGCTGTGTGGGTGTCTCCTCGGACAGGTGGGAGGCTCTCGCAGGTGCAGATGGGCCGCCACGTTTGTCGGACCGTTCGTGCCCGTCACCCTGTTTGTAGGGGTTCTGCGCACGATGTCAGATCCTTTGCTGCCTCCTTCCGGTTCCTGCCACGTCGATCCTTACCTGCCATCGCCTCGGCGGTTTTGTGGTCTTCTATCAATTCCTTCATCTCCTCCTACCTCTCCGTGTCCAGTGTTCGACCCCCTCGGCCGGTGCTTGCTCTCGGGGGTCATGTTTCCTGGTGCTCTGGCGAAGATCCCTGGTCTTCCCCCCTTGTCCTCGTTCTTTTCCTTTGTTTTATTTGACAAAGGGGGGGGGGGGGGGTGTACGGGTTTGCAACACTGGATTGCAAGTTTGGGATTATGTATTGTTCCAGTACATAAGTGTTTTTGCCACATTGAAAATTGTGTTTTGTTCTTGTGTTCAGTCTTTTTGTTGGTTTTTGAAGAAAAGGGATTTTGGGTACAGTACCTTTTTGGTTTCAGACAAGTCTATGTTTTTGCATTACTATGAATGACGGGCATGTGTTAAAACTGTTCTTTTTAGCTACTCCTCAGTTTTTCACTCTTTTCTTAAACTCTCTTGTTTAAATTGTGTCTTTGTCATTCATAATTTTGTTTTATGCATTGGTTTTTTGGTAGGTTGGGCTTGGATGTCCTCCTCCTATTTGTTATGCAGCCTTGACGTTGGATTTGCCAAGACTACTAACAAATTGGGAGGTTTGACGTACCTCCCAACCTACCAAATAGGAAAACCTACTATTTGGTAGTAGTCTTGGAAAATCCAACGTACATAATACCCTCCCTCACGCCGGACCCCTGCCCATCCGCGTTCTTCTGCTGACGTGAGATGTGATGACAAGAGAGGGTCGCTCATGCGCACGTTCGACAGGGATCTGCACATGACGGAACACGGGATGGGCCTTAAGCGGTAACTAAGGTAAACCCCTTTTTCTTCTCTTCTATGCTTTTTTCACCTTCGGTGGTAGTTTTGGTTAATGTACAACGTCTCCTAGAGCAAGATAAGGAGTAGACTCTAGACGTTTTCTTTTTAACCGCGGTTGGAATGACGACATAGCAGTCAAAATAGACAAGTCGTCATTGTAATTAGGTTAATAGCCTTGACGTTGGATTTTCCAAGACTACTACCAAATAGTAGGTTTTCCTATTTGGTAGGTTGGGAGGTACGTCAAACCTCCCAATTTGTAACAAAATAAGGAAACAATATAATTAAAAGAAATACAACTATAAACATTTTAGAGGTAGAAATCGATCAAAAATTATCTTGGAAGGATCACATTTTATTTATATGTGACAAAATAGCTAAAACTGTTGGAATTATTTATAAAATAAAAGATAACCTAACTGTTGATGCTCTAAAATTTATTTATTATAGTTTAGTATATCCCTATATGGCATATGCAATACTGTAACGTGGCTTGGGGCTCAGTAACTAAATCCAACTTGCAACCACTGCTGCTCCTTCAAAAAAAGGCAATAAGGATCATATCAGGAGTAAGATATAGAGAGCACACTAACCCATTATTTTCTCAACATGGTATCTTAAATATTCATGCCATTTTCAAATTGGAAGCAGTTAAGTTTGTACACAATCAAACAAACTTCCCATCTGTTATACGATTTCAAAGCATATCTAATGTTCATTCCCATAATTTGAGAAGCAGTAGTTTGTTAAGATCTCCCTGACCACGTACAGAAACGCATGAAAGATTTGCAACCTAATCCAGTGTACTTTTGTGGTATGAATTACCTGATGAACTCAAGTGTATTAACAACAAACTTACTGTTAAACAAAAAATTAAGTTTATTTTATGAACACTCAATGACCTAATACCTTGAATCAGAGAATATATAATAAATATAACAATTAGATACTGTTCTGATTTGTTGACGTATTACTGTATTTTAGTTAATGTAGAAAATCACATCGGAATCACAAATCGGAATTTGAAGGTAAATGCGGGGAAGAGCAATGTTATGGTCTTCGAAAGGGGTGAAGTCACAGAGTGTGAGGTGAAGCTGAACGGTCAGGCTATGGAGATCGTCAACTCTTTTAAGTATCTGGGCAGTGTGTTGAGTAAAGATGGGACTATGGATGAAGAAGTGCAGGAGAGGGTACAACAGGGGAAGAGGGTTGTAGGAACGCTAAAAGCAGTAACAAGAAATAGGGTGGTCAGTATGGAAGTGAAGAAGTCCTTGCATGACAGTGTGGTAATCCCAACACTGACTTACGGAAGCGAAGCATGGACGTTGGTTGAGAGACTCAGACCAAGAGTGAGAGCAGTGGAAATGAATTACTTAAGGAGTGCATGCGGAGTTACATGGAGGGATAGACAGACTAATGAGGAAGTAAGAAGGAGGTGTGGTGTGGAGGTAGATGTGCTGGAAAGTGTGAAAAGGAACAACTTGAGATGGTTCGGCCATATGGAACGTATGGAAAGCGAGAGAATGACTAAGAGGGTGTACGAGAGCGAGGTGGAGGGACAGAGAGGGAGAGGTAGAACGAATGAGAGGTGGAAGGATGGAGTGAGGAAGTACATGAACGAAGGCGGTGCTGGTTGGGGGGAGGGGCGTCGAATGACTGGGGACAGAGGTGCATGGGGGCGGTTCGTTCGTGGCCACCCCTTCGGGGATCACGGCGTCAGGCAATAGATAGATAGATAGAAAATCACATAGTAGCTGCGGTATGTTTGGTGTCCCATATTAAAAATATGTTAATATAATTTTAATTGAACTCATAAAAAATATCCCATTTCATGAACTCAGCTTTGAATATGAATATTTTAGTTTTTATGTTGGTATAAATCTGCATTCAGTTTTGTAATTGTATTCAATCCGGTGAATAAATATTTTGATTTTGACTGGCAAACAACAGTAAGAAACATAAAGGCACACTCCGTGACTCACCCGAAATATAAAATAGCCGGGTGAAGAAGCCAACGGGAGGAGGGTGGCAAGGTCCTCACACCTGAGAAGCTGGATACACACAGCTCTCTGGGCGGACACCGGGGACGACTGGAGTGGCTAGACGCTGCCAGGCGCCTGAAAAATCCATACCAGGAATCAATGTTGCATAAGGATAATGTAAGGTTAAATCACAATAGAGGAGGGGGGGGGGGGGGGGGGGTAACAATTGTGATACCGCCTGCTTTTCATGTTATGTCTTTTTTCATGAGATTCCTAAACTAACAAGGAGACATCAGAACTCTATTCCAGTTGTGATATAGACATTGTGTCAATATCAATATAAATAGACTTTTGGAGCCCGGAGGCACTGAACAACGACCCGTAATACTGTGTACCCGGGACTCGAAGCCCTTCCAACTCGGAGAAAAGACTACTCCGCACCGGAACTCCGTCCCCGAGGCACTGCGTATCCGGGGACCCAGAGTTCTCTACCCGTAGAACTAAGTCTCCCATATCCTGACTGATATGCTGGAACCTTGAGCCAGTAATTTCAATACAGTAAGAAGAATTAGCTGGAGCCTTGAGCCAGAAATTCACTTACTAAATTACTTGAATGTACTAGCGGAACTGGAAAGGGTAATTTCTCTACCCTGACTCGGAACCGTACACTGCGTGGGTCAACCCAGACCCGGAAAACACCCACACTGGTCTAGTGCCTCGACCCAGGAACTAATACCCGGGTGAGCAAAGACGCCACCACTCAACCAGCTCACACATACTGTGTATAAAAGAGCTAATAATCATTATTAGAGATATGAAATTGATCACAATGCAAGAGAAGGGAGCTAGGGGAGTAAACAAAGATATGATGTATTGAAAAATAGGGGACGTGAAAGATTTAGAACTTACACAAAGGAGGAGGTATCACAAATTGAATGGTGAATACATAATATGGCGTCATAGTCATAAGCAAGGCAAGGACTCAACAAATTATTGGGGAAGACCATTACGTTACACTTGCTGATAGCAAAATGCACACTCAATAGGCTATTTTTATTTTGTTTAAATATAATGGATATTATATGGTACTTATATCATAATAATAGTACAGAGGTTGGTATAAGTAGTAATCACCTATCAAACTTACCGTGAGGGTAGAGGTTAAGTGACAGAGGCCAGCCTAGGGGGCAACATGTGGCACACGAAATCTACGAATTCGTAGCCTAAACCTAACCAAAAACACTTGCCTATGATCTAAATACATAAATATCATCGAAATTCACACAGAGAACCTGAAAGGTGGGTTAAAAAAAACTAAAATAGAATATGAGAAATCACAATAAAGATCGCGTGGCATCCTCAAAAGCACGCCGACTCTAGTGCAGTGTCTCCACATCCTCTAGCACTAAGGTCATAAAAATATGGTATAACACATTCCTAGTTCACATGAGCACTATAAATATGCAATATTGACTCACTAGGGAAATGTGCAGAGTAACCAGGAGGGGCCACACTAGTGAAGGGAGAGAAGGGGGCACACGTCCAATCGCGCTTAGTGTCGGCCTAGAGAGGAAGAAGAACACAAGATGGTGCGTCTTGGCAACTGTGTATGGGAAGCTGCGAGAACAAAATGGGGGACAGATGGCAAAACTGGTGCAGCGTTCAAACTGATTGTTACTTCTTTCAATTTTTATTTTTATTTGTAGTGGTTTCCGCAACAATGACGTTCCTTAGGAATTATGAAAGGGTACCCCCTAGAAGTGTTATGGTTCTCGACCGACAGTTGGAAGGTCAAACTGGGTCCTTAGAGACCCGGAAGAAGCCATATACTACATATAGGCTCTCACGTCATTGACGGAAAGAACCACTGGTAAATACCTTGAGCTGAGAAGGTCCTAGATAAAATGGGCTCATTTTTCTTGTTTCTTTTTTTCCCTTCAACAGTATTTCTTTTTTCTGATTGCATCAGTGGTCTCAGGGTATCCATACCATACCGTATTTAGTAGAGAATTCACTCATCCCCACTGGATGGCTGCCATGGTGGACAAATTGAGTCTTCAATGGGCAGACCAGATGACCGCCTGACCTCCTGGAGCTATTACAGGGCTATGAAACCACTTAAAACCACACTAGAGAAAGTTAAGTTGTCATGGCGGGCAGTCTGCAGAACGCACAAATACAAGGACACACATTCAGTCAGTCAGGTGACTCATGCTTACGTCACTGCCACAAAGAGGCGATCGATGATTTTCTACAGTCCGAATCGATTCATGAAAGCAGTGGACAGTGATTTAAGAATGTTTACCATGGTGAAATAAATCAATAATCAATATAATTAATAATCAGTGTAATAAGTACAGTACTAACCTATAATCAATAATCAATTATCAATAGTTGAACAAGTGTAAACAAGCTGTAGTCGCTGGTATGGTGGCGGTGCAATCGGGCAAGTTTAGGACAAGACCAAACAAACAATTTTATTTTCCACCTCAAACAAGAAGAACTTTATGCACAATGTTTTCGTCTTAATCATTCGCAAGATAACAGTGAGTGCTGCCTCTGATATATTTATAACCTAGGTTAGGCTATATAATTGCCGAGTTTTGTATATCCAAAAATGACAAAAATCAAACATTCACAAGGATGCAGGCTTGCGGCGGCCATAACTAACTAGAGTGTTCCAGTCTTCACCATTCACAAGATATCAACAAGTACCGCCTCCTGATATATTATGGGTTTGACAACCCGAAGGGAAGGAAGGAAAACCTAATATTTAGCAGTGGCTCTCTCCGTCAATGACGTGAGAGCCAATATGATATATATGGCCTCTTCCGGGTCTGTATGAGCCCGGTTTGACCTTCCAACTTTCGGTTGAGAACCATAATCATTCTTAGGAAGTACCCTTTAATAGTTCCTAAGGAACGTCATTCTTGCAGAGCCACTAGAAGTGAAATAATTAAAAGAATTAACTAATAATCAGTTTGAACAGCGCACCTGTTTTGCTATGAGTCCTCTATTTTGTCTTCGCAGCTTCCCATACTCAGTTGAGATCACTCACCATCTTGCGAGATTCCTTCTCTAATGATATATCAAGTTGGGCATGTGTATGGGAAGGGGAAGGAGGGAGGGCAATACACATCATTGACTATGAAGCCACTGCTAAATATTAGGTTTTCCTTCCTTCCCTTAGGATTGTCATACCCATTATTTAGCAGTGGCTCTCTCTGTCAATGACGTGAGAGCCTAGAATACCACGACCAGTGAAGGGACATTCATATGGTCAACCCAGAAACAATGGATAAAAGGTGGCAGCAAAAAACAGTAATGTGTACAAACTTTTTTTTTGTTTATGTGGATGAGAGAAACAAAGGGCAAAATTGCCTGTGACGAGTGCCTCCCCCAGAGTTGAAAGAGGGACAGGGCAAAAATCAAGGAACAGTCGAGCCAAAATGCCTGGACACACAGTTTTTGAAGCAATTTAAGTCATAGGATGAGGGAAAGATGGATTCAGGGAGAGAGTTCCAGAGCTCAGCTGTTGAATAGAAGAAAGATTGGGAGTATCATTTCACTCTTGAGTTGGAGAGTTGCACAGCGTAGGGGTGGGATTGTGTTGCAAGACGGTTACTACGTACCCTACGTAGAGGAGGTGGTATACACTGAGAGAGCTCTGAGGAACATTGCTTTTTGTAGTAGCGATAGAATAGCGAGAGAGATGCAACATTGCGGCGAACAGAGAGAGATTGCATAGAGTTGGTGAGTGGACAGGTGTTAATGATACAAAAAAGCTTTCCTTTCTACTTTGTCTAGAAATGCGGTGTGAGAGGATCCTCCCCACACATGTTAACAATACTCAATACAAGGACGCACTGTGCCCCTGTACAGAGCAAGAAGCTGAGCAGGAGTAAAGAACCCCTTGAGGCGGTTATGCACTCCCGGCTTCTGGGAGGCCGCCTTAGCAAGACTGGTAATATGGTCCTGCCAAGAGAGAGCAGAAGAGAAAGAGACATCGAGAATACTGAGAGAAGATGAAGGGTTGATTTTTGTATTGTTGAAGTGTAAGGGATAGTCCTCTGGGAGTTCCCGACGTGTAGATAGATGGAGAAATTGGGTTTTGCAAGCATTAAAGGCAACAAGATTTTCTTTGCCCCAGTTGGAAATGGTAGTTAAATCATAAAATAAGTATTGTATGGCTTCATTATGTTTGTCTTGGAGGAATTGTTTGCTGGGGCGTTCTGGAAAACTAATTGAATAGTGTAAGGTAGAGTCGTCTGCATATGAATGGATAGGGCTGGAGGTACAGGCAAGAAGATTATTATGAAAATTTGAAAGATAATTGGAGAAAGGACAGAACCCTGAGGAACACCGGAGTTGATAGGATGAGGAAGTGAACGATGGCCGTCCACAACTGCAGCTATGGAAATGCTGGAAAGAAAATTAGAGACAAAGGCAAAGATGGAGGGATAGAAACCGAAGGAGGGTAGTTTAGATATTAGAGATTTGTGCCAGCCTTCAATATGTCTAGCGCAATAGAAGGTCTCGCTGAAGTCCCGAAAGGAGGATGACCAAGTGTTAGTAAGACATGAAAGAAGATCACCAGTAGAGTGACCCTTAAGGAAACCATACTGGCAATCTGAGAGCAGATTATGAGAAGATAAATGCTTAAGAAATTTAGAAGTAAGAATAGTTTCAAAAACTTTAAAGATACAAGAGATGAGAGCAATTGGACGATAGTTGGAGGGTTGAGAGCGGTCACTCTTCTTTGGAACAGGTTGAATGAGAGCAAACTTCCAGCAAGAAGGGAAGACGTTAGAGGAGAGACAGAGACGAAAGAGTTTGCCTAGGCAGAGGGTCAGCACGGAAGCACAGTGTTTGAGTATAACAGGGGAACACCATCCTGATTGGTGATGGGCTGGTCTATCAGAATGAGAGCTGAGCGATCTCTGCCATACCCATAGCTTACTCTGACTGTTCCTTTTACTTATATACTCTTCTATATCTCAAGTGGCGGCGTCTTTTCCGTGGATTGACCTCCCTACTGCCAACCTAGAAGTTGGCAGACTGGGAGCCAAAGCGTCACATTTTTCCCTTGCCCCTCAGCTTTCCCTTCATAATTGCTGAGGGGCACAGGGCCTTGGGTGGGGCTTTGGTTTCCCGGGTGTTTCCGCACCCTCCTCAGCTCCCTGCCTTGGAGTGGCTTCGGTCACCCGGGCTTTGTTAGTGGTAAGCAGGGAGGATTTTGTGGGGGCGCTTGTTTATGGCCTTGGCCTTGCTTGAGACCTTGGGGCTGTTCGGCCAGACAGCCTGGGGAACAACAACAACAACAACAACAACAACAACAACAACAACAACACCACCATCTTGACCATACGCATTCTTAGTATTAAGCCCGGAGAGGGTAAAAAAGTACATCTTTAGAAAGATTAGGATATTAGGCATAAGTAGGAGAGAGGAGAGTGGAGAGGGAGGAATAGCAACGGAATCATCCAAGGTGGAGTTTCTAGCGAAAGTTTGAGCGAAGAAGTGATTTTGTGCCATCAGAGTGGAAAAGGGGAGGGAAAGACAAGGAAGAAAAATTGTTGGAGAGATTTTTGGCTGGATGCCAGAAAGATTGGGAAGAGCTAGATTTGGATAGTTCAGTGCATTTATTATTGATGAAAGAATGTTTGGCAATTCGAAGGACAGATTTGGCTTGATTCGGGGCAGAAACATAGGAAGAATGAGATTCTTGAGTTATAAGGCGTCGGTATCTTCTGAATGCGTCCTCCTTATTGCGGACAGCAGTAGAACAAGCGTGAGTAAACCAATATTTTTTTGCATTAGACTGTGAGAAAGAAAATGGAATGTATGCCTCCTTGCCAGATAGGATTACCTCGGTAATGCGTTCAGTACTCTCCGAGGGTCCCCGGCCACGGAAGCAAGAATCATTCCATGGGAAATCAAAGAAGTACTGCCGGAGAGCCTCCCAGTCGGCAGCGCCGAAGTGCCACAAGCGCCGCCGGCTGAGAGGTTGGGTGGCCGTACTGGAGAGATAGGACAGGTGACAGAGATAAGTTTATGGTCGGAGTAGCCCAAAGGAGAGAAAAGATAGACAGTATAAGAAGAAGTGTTAGAAGTTAGAAATAAGTCAAGAATGTTGGGCTGATCTCCGAAGCGATCCTGGATACGTGTGGGTTGCTGAACCAACTGCTCTAGGTTGTTGTGCATGTATGCACAACATCTGCTTTTGGCTTTGAAACTAGGATAGAGAAAGTAGGAGGATACAGAGAAGGGGCTGCTAGAAGTTGTTTCAGACACCTGAGTTTCAGTGAGGAAAAGAAGGTCAGGTGTGTAGGAGGAGAGGTGGTGTTCTACAGAGTGAAAATTAGAGGAAAGGCAGCAAATGTTGGAAAAGTTGATAGTAAGAGTGACAGGCCGAGGTCCAGAGCATTTAGAGGGTTCGTCAGGGGAAGGTCGGGCGGGCGTGGGGGAATTTATGGTCCCCCCCTCCCCCCTCATGGGGACTCCGAGGCTGGGCTTATATTCATCATCATTTAAAACAATTTTGTTAACACTTTGGCGCACGTATGGATGCCATGGCGTCCTGAGCTACTTTTTCCCTGGCGCACATATAGACGCCATTGCCTCCATAGTCAGTTGGCATGTATAACTTTGAAGTCAGTTATCAAGAAACTCCCTACAACTTGGAGTTTGGAAAAAGTATCAAACCAGGGCGTCTCTAACTAGCAACCGGAATTTCAGTAACACTACACAAAGAACTAAAAAAATCTATTTGTTAGTAGTCTTGGCAAATCCAACGTCAAGGCTATTAACCTAATTGCAATGACGACTTGTCTATTTTGACTGCTATGTCGTCATTCCAACCGCGGTTAAAAAAGAAAAAGTCTAGAGTCTACTCCTTATCTTGCTCTAGGAGACGTTGTACATTAACCAAAACTACCACCGAAGGTGAAAAAAGCATAGAAGAGAAGAAAAAGGGGTTTACCTTAGTTACCGCTTAAGGCCCATCCCGTGTTCCGTCATGTGCAGATCCCTGTCAAACGTGCGCATGAGCGACCCTCTCTTGTCATCATTTTTTCACGCGCCTCCATTGATTGAGTCCGCTTTTGTTGTGCTCCTTTAATTCACCCTGTTTAGGTTCGTTTCGGCTTGTCTGGCCTTCTTTTTTGTTAGACAGATGTTACGTGATCTAGGGTACACGTAAATGGGCTCCTAAGTGTGTATAATGGAGACGCGTGTGGAAATAGCCTACCGAAGGTACGGGGGCGCCTGGCGTTCCTCGTATATGTTTTTCATTCTTTCTCTTTTCATATTCTTTTTTCCTGTTAGTCTGGGCATAGTTTAGCTTTTAGCTTATTTTAGCCTAGCTCGTTTTCTCATTCAGGAATTGCTATGCCCCTATGAGTTTTCATTTTTTCATAGCCTAAGGTGTACCGTTGGTAAACATTCTGAGATTTCGTTGGTGGCGGTGCTGTTTGTAGAGTTTGTGTCGGCCGCATTATTAGTGTTATTCCCGAGTCCCCCCTTTCGAGCCTTCACTGTGTCTCAAGGGCCTGGGCGACAGGTGGTTCGTGATATCCAGGGGTACCCCACGGGGGCCCCTCCTTCACACCACAGGGTTTTTCGCCCCTGACACATTCTCTGCTCACGGCTAGGCCACCCTTTTTCTCACCAGTTTCATTTACTGGTTTTTGTTTTCTCTTCCTGTTTCACCTCCATCCTTTCATAGTCTTTTTGCCCAATCCAGGGGTACCCCACGGGGGCCCCTGTTTGTGCGAAACCACCCTCCCTGCCACTTCTCCTCATGGGCTTTGCTCTATCTCTGTGGGTTGGGTGGTTCCTGGGGGATGTGCCTCCTCTCCCCTGGTGTGTCTTCCTTGCCTCTCCCTTTACTGGTTGAGTTAGGATACATTCAAGGAAGACACTGCTCAGCTTGATGGCCATCATCGCTTGGAGTTCATAAGGAGATGACGCATTTTTGTGGCCTTTTTTGGTATTCCCTAGACGCTCCTCTCGCTTTTTCGGCGCCGGACCATCTCGGCCGGTCCCGCAAATTTGCGGGAGCTCGAATCGGTGCTCTGGGACATTTCGGCTCCCCGCAAATTTGCGGAGATCGCTGGGGGGTCCCTCAAAGATGCGGGAGGGTTGTGTCGGTACGGTTATGCCTCCATTGGCCCGCAAATTTGCGGTAATAGTTGGCTTTCACTGTCGACCCTTTTTTATGTTATCTTGTTGCCTGAAACTATCTTGGTGTGTGCACTTTACTGGTGTTATAGGCTCTGCATGTAAGATGTTGAGTGGTGGTTAACACTTTCTCCATCTTTGCAGGTTCTGCTAGTGCTCTTCCACCTCGCCCGCCCTCCTCACCTATCTCTGTGCTCCCGGTTTAGGGTGAGTATGGATACCTGTTTGCATGTGTGTTCCTGTTTCCCCATGCTCCTTCCCTGGTTCTTCTTGGACATTCTCTCCACTTACTCCTTCGACGTGCTGATTATGGTGTGTGTTCTTCCAGTGCAGGTAGGCTGCCTTGCTTTCGCCATGGTTGTAGCTCCCCGTGCTTGGGGAGCCACAAGTCCTGCTTGCGCCACTCGCACTTTGTGTCCTCTACGGCCTACCTCCCTGCTCTGTGTGGCCCATGTCTGGCCCTGGTGGATGTGGTGCACCATGGCCCTGTTTTTTTTTTTTTTTTTTTTTTTAAGAGACAATGAACGGAGGAAGGAAAAACACAGATAAAACAAAAAGGTCCATGTGCCTAAAGGCATCCTCCATTCATAAAATGTTTGTAACAACTGGATTTAAACATTTGTAGATTGTAAGTTTGTGGAAAGCAATTCGAGGGAAGTGAATTCCAAAGAGTAGTAGCTCTGGGGATAAATTAATTCTGATAAGCAGAAGTTCTGCATTGTGGAGGAGAAAGTGTAAATTCATGGGCGCTCTCAGCTGCCCTAGTTCTACGGGGAAAGATGTGGAGAGGCGGCACAATTGAAGCAAGTTCCTCGGAACAATTGCTATGAAAATATCTGTAGAATAATGCAAGGGATGCAACGTTTCTTCGTATGGATAATGTAGGAAGGTCCTGTGAGATTGCAGGGTTATTGATTAATCTAATAGCTTTATTTTGAATTTTGTCCAACTGCCTCAATACAACCACTCCACTTCCACCCCACAGAGGTGAACAGTAATCCATCTGAGAACGCACATGACTTTTATATATCACGGCCAACTGCTCGTCAGTGAAGAATTCTCGAACTCTGTACAGGAGTCCCAGTTTTTTAGAGGCATTCTTAGCAATGCTTCTAACATAATGTGTCCAGCTCAAGTTAGTAGTTAATGTTACACCGAGAATGTCAATACTAAATACTAGGGGAAGTGGGAATATTTACATCATTAAAAAATATATGGGAGCCAGTGAGATTCTGTCGGTTAGAAAATTGAATGTACTTGGTTTTCTGTGCATTAAAGGAAACTAGATTCTTTTGTCCCCATCCATTAATTCTAGAAAGGTCCTGGTTCAGAGAAATTGCAGTGTTTATTTTTGAATTTATAAGATCGGGTTGGGTGAAAGAATTGGTAAATGTGAAGGAACTGTGGAGTGTTGAGTCATCTGCGTAGGAATGTATTGGATTATGAGTGGTAGATATGAGATCATTGATATGAATGAGGAACAGAATTGGGGCCAAAACTGATCCCTGGGAACACCAGCATTTATTGAGTGAAATTGAGAATAAAGGCCATCTACCATTACACATATTTGTTCTGTTATGAAGATAAGAAGAAATTAGTGGAACTAATGATGCAAGGCCGTAGTGTGACATCTTCGACAATAAGGATTGATGCCAGACTCTATCAAATGCCTTTGATATATCCAGTGCTATTGTATGTGTTTCACCATGTTGGTCTGTAGCTTGGTTGATTTGATGCGTAAGAAGGCAAAGCATGTCTGCAGTTGATCGACATCGTCTAAAACCATATTGCCTATCACTGATTAATTTATTATTCTCAAGATGCTTAATTATGTGATTATTTAATATAATTTCAAAGACTTTACCAAGAGTGGAAGTTATAGCTATTGGTCTGTAGTTTGATGGATCTGAAGAGGCATCTTTTTTAGGAACTGGATGGATGTTTGCTTCTTTCCAGGGTACTGGGAAGCATGAGGTATGAGTACACAGACGGAAATTTTTTGCCAATACAGAAGCGAGCACCAAGGAGCAATTCTTAAGTACTATTGGAGGAATTTCATCTGGACCAGGAGCCTTATCTACTGAGAGATTCTGCAAAATAGTTTTGACATGTCTGGTGTGGATCTTAAGTGAGGGAATTTCAGGCGAATTAAAATTAAGTACAGGGACATCTTGATTTATTTCATCTAAGGTTGAGTTGGTGGAGAAAATATCCGTAAGAAGGTTAGCTTTACCTCGTGGGTCACTTACAAGATTGCCAGTCGGAGATTGTAATGGTGGAATGGATGAAGCAGTAGTGAAGTTGGATTTAAATGAGTTAAGAGTAGACCAAAATATTTTGTTATCATTTGGATTATTTAGAAGTTTATTTGCCTGCTTGTGGAGAAAGTTTGATTTAGTTAGGTTTAATACAGTTTTGGCATGATTTCTGATGTTTCTAAAGTAATTAAAGGCTTCATGAGTTTTTGATCTTGTGTATGCATTGGAGGCTATTGCTTTTTGTTCAGTTACTCTAGCACAATTATGGTCAAACCATTTAGGTGAATTAGATCTTTTACTGTACTTTTGATGAGGAATAAAAGTTTCCATTCCAATTTTTACAAAATCTTGTATGTGGCTCAAGGTGGAGTGTGCATCATTAGAAAAGAAAGAGGTCCAGGGAATATCAATAATGAAACCTTGAAGACCCTCCCAGTCTGCCCTATCGTAATGCCATTTAGTCACCAAAACAGGTTCAGAGTGGGAAGGTGTGGTAGGTGATAGACAGGTGGCCTGTATCAGACAGTGATCAGAAGATCCAAGCGGGGACCTCACTGTAACATCATAATTTTCTGAATTGGTTGTTAAAAATAAGTCCAGTAGGTGGGAATTATGATTAGGATTATCTGGTACACGGGTGGGTTGGTTGACTAGTTGAGTGAGATTAAATGAGTCTGCAAATAGCTCACATTCAAGACCAACATCATCAGTCCTGGCTGAATGAATGAGCCATTCAACATTATGGACATTAAAATCACCCAACACAGTGATTTCAGAAGAAGCATTTAAGTTGAGGACACTGAGTTGTGAGGACAGAGAATCAAAAAGACTTTGCTCTGGAGGAGTATTTGGGGAACGGTAGATGCAACATATGTATTTAAGTTTACCATCAGAAATTAATTTGTATATAGAATAATCAAAATAGGGACAATTGAAACTAGTAACCTCCTCCAGGGCAATTTCAGATTTTGCGAAGCAACATACACCTCCTTTAGGTCTGAAATTTTGGAGCAGTTGATAACCTGGAAAATTAAATCTAGACGTGTCAGATGTGGATGCTACTTGAGTCTCTGTCAAAAAAAGGAGAGTAGGGGATTCTGCTTGAAGAAATTGGTGTACAGAATTGATGTTAGAGTGAAGTCCCCTTATATTGCTAAAGAAAAAGCTGCACCGACGAGCACCTTTGGGACGTTGCAATGCTCTTGACACAGTCGCATGATGACGACCGGGAGGGCCCTGTGTCAATGACCCAACCCTGCCGGGGGTGGATATCCGAGGGACCACCAGGTTTGCTCTTAACAATTGTACTGCCATATTTATTGGGTAAGGTGTATGGTGTTACATGTATGATATGTAGTGGGAAGAGTAGTGTTTTATGGATAGAGGATAGCAATGTAGGGCAATGTCGTGAAGTTGGATGTGTATGTTATATAAAGAGGGTTTTCCTGATACCCCTGATGTGTGAGGCAGAAAGATATGTATCCAGCTACCAAGGCCTGGGAGAGAAAATGGAATTCAGGCTATTCCCTGAGTCTCCCGAAACCTTGGCGGTAGTACTTCCCTGGGCGGGGCTGCCTACCCCTACTACCTTACTCAGGTTGCTCGGCGGCGGCAGTGGCCTCTGCTTCCCTTCAGTCGGTGTGGGCGATAGTCTCCCGCCACTTTTGGACTGTGGGCCACCGTTCCCCGGCCTTGTTGCCGCCCGGATCCGCGTCGCCCTGGGTATCCCTGACCCGACTGAAGGCCGTTCGCCTGGCCCTCTCCCTGCTCGGGCCCTCTCCCCTGGGTCCCGCAGCCGGTCGTCACATCGTCGGGGGGATCCCCTGCTCCGTCCACGCTCTCGCTCGCCTCGTCGCCCGTCCTCTCCTGCCCCTCGTTGTCCTCCTGATCGCCTTGACGGCGCCCATCGCCCTCGTCATGGTTCTCGCCCTGCGGCCGGGGTTAGCGGCTCTGCCCCTGTGCGCCCTCCCCTGGCCTCTCCGGGTCGGGGCTCTACTACCTTCCGCCCGCTTCCCCTGCTCGAACGACGTCCTCTTCCTTTGTCCTCTACGCGCGCGGAGGTTCAGGCTGTAGCTGGCCCTCTGCTCCCTCCTCCTACACTGTCCAGGAGGGTCCGCCAGGATGTAGTTGCTTCTCCTACTTCACCTGCTTCAGTGCCTATTCTTCCTTCACGGTCTCGTCCCACGGTGGCGGTCCCTCCCTCCTCCGCCTCGGTGTCGGGCCGCCCTGTTATCTCTGCCCCGGGGATCCTTGCTCTGTTTCCCCCCGCGGCTCCTTCTGACCTCTTTTCACCCGGCCAGCCTTCCCACTCCCGTCGTCCTGCTCCTCTTCCTTCTTCTCTCCCTGACCTTCACTTACCGTCTCGCCACGGGGGTACCTCTCCTCTTGGCTCGGTGGGGTATAGCGTGGTTTCGGGGTCCCCTTTCTCAGGGGCTGACGTGTCGCTGGAAGAGGGGGATGGTGCTGTTTCCCCCTCGGGCGTTCGTGTTCAGGGACGAGTCCCTCAGTGGCGACACAACCGTGGTCGCTCGCCTTCCTTGGGCCGCGATTCTGCTGGTTCGTGTCGTGGATCTCACTCCCGCTCGTGCTCACCCCTGCGGGCCGACCATTCTTGGGGGGGGGGGGGGGGTCGCCTCTCTCGGATCGATTGTCGGCTATCCAGGGGTGGCTTGTGTCACGCATCGATGGGCGCTTGGAGTCGATGCAAGACTCCCTCTTATCGCGCTTCTTGGCGGTGACACACCCTCAGCGCCTCACCCTACCTACCCCTGCTACAGTCCCCCTCCCTTCTGCAGGCCTACGCTCTGGTCAGACTTCAGCCGCCGGGACATCCTTCAGGATGTTCAGTCCCTGGCTGTGTTGACGGGACTGTCCTCCTATGGGACGGGTTTGTGCGCCGACGGTACGCCTGGCTTAGCCATCTTGCTCGATCACCCTCTCCCATTGGGGGCCTGGTTTGCTGAGGCCTTCGACTTCGCCGGCCGTTCCTTCGCCGGCTCTCCTTCAGTCCCTCCCCTGGAGTCATCACTGCTTTTTCCTCCTCTTGTGTCTGTCGGCGGGTTGGACGGCGCGTTCTGGTCCTGGTTCAGTGCGCCCGTTCTTGAACTTTGTTCTATTGCTACCCCGTTCTTCTCTCACCAAGTTCAGTCCTCTGTCGACAGGGTTTTTCCCTTGCGGCGGTGGGTGCCGAACTTCTTCTCTTGTCTTTTGGTTCCCTCCAGACTTCTGTTCACCACATGCGGCTTATCGCGGCGTCTGCACCAGGCGATCTTCGCGAGGGTTTGGGCCGCGTTCGGCGGATTCCCCTTCGGCTCGCGGTGTCTTTGGTTCCCGAGCTGAAGGCGGTTTTGTGCGTGGCAACTCGGCACCGCTGGACGGTACGGTCCTCGTTCTGCCGGACAGCCCCCTTGGATATTCGTCAGGGTTTGTTGTACTCTATGCTCTCTCCGTCGGGGCTTTTTTGCGCGGGATGCTTGGGGCCGCTACGCTTCTCTGTCGGCGGACCCTGCTTACGACACGCAACGACGCGCTGTGTCGCGAGCGGGGTCTTCTCAGTCCCGTCCTTCTGCCGGTCCTCTTCGGGGTGCTGCTGCAAGTGCTGCCGCCATGCACGGGCGCAGGACAGGGACGTTACAGGCCAGTGCGTCAGTTCCGCCTCGCCCTTCTGTTCTTGGCCCCTTTTCATCCCCGCCGTGTCGGGGCTGGCCGGCCTTCCACTTCCGGCCGCCCTTCGCCGGGGTCAGCCCCGCGACGGCCAGGGGTTGGGGTGGCCCACCCTTTTCGACGAAGTTGGGGGGGGGGGGTAGAGGAGGTCAACGTGGCGCTCATGCCCGCACGGACCGTACCGGGGGTACTTCCACGTCAACACAATGTGTAGGTTCTCTGGGTCGGTCTCCTTGTTCTCCTTCTCGCCTGGCCGCCCGGGTCGCTCCCCTCCTCTAGGGAGCTCCCACGGGTTGTTTTCGCCCTTGCGCCCCTCGGTGGCCGCGAGGGACGTTGGGGGCGGCGGATTGCGCGGAGGGGTCTAACCTGGAGGTGGACGTCCAGACCCCCACTCCGCTCTTGTCACCGACGCCGGCCCACGTGTTCACATCCATGCACGAGCAGGGTATCGTCGAGGGAGTTGACCGCCGGTCACCCGGTTTTCCTCTCCCGTGTATTTCTGGTACCTAAGTAGAACTGCGACGCGATACGCCCGGTGGTTGCTCTGTCGGCCCTCACCAGGCACATCGTGCACACACGGTTTCGGATGCTGCCGGTACCCCAGGTACGCCTGGCCCTGCGCCCTCTGTCGTGGGTAGTGTCGCTGGCCCTCCAGGATGCGTCTTGGCTCGTTCCTCTCCATCCTCGATTCCAGCGATTCTTGGCCGTTCGGACTTCCGGTCGTGTATTCCTGTTCGCCGGCCTTCCCTTCGGTCTCCACATCGCGCCGCTGATCTTCTCCGCACTGGTGGGACAGGCTCTGGGTCCTCTCCTCAGGAGCGAGCTCCAGCTCCTGTTTTCCTTGGCCGATTGGTTGATAGTTTCCGAAGCCCTCGGACTGTGCGTACGCGACGCCCTCACAGTCGTTCGCCACGTCGCACAGTTAGGGTTCCCCATCGATGTTCCCAAGTCACGCTTGACCCCGTCGCGTGTCGTGCCATGGGTCGGTCTCGCATGGGTTTTGTCCGGCGCTACGGTGACCCAAGGTCTGCCGGACGCAGTGCACCTTCGGCGGAAGGTCTTCGCCGTGTTGCACTCGGTCTCCCTCCCGGGGTGGCTCTGGGACTCGTTAGTGGGTTCGCTGCATTGGGCCGCTCTGCCCATTCCCTTAGGGAGCCTCAGGCTACGCCGCCTCCTCCTCATGGGCACCGAGGTGTTTCCGTTGACCCCTATGGATCGGCTCCTGCCGCTCCCGCGTACTGTTCGCAGACGCTTCGGTCACTGGGTTGCTCGGGGCACGCTCTCTGCGGCTGTGCCCTGGACCGCCCCCCCGCCGGCGATCTAGGTAGACACAGATGTGTCGAGCGAGGTAGGGTGAGGTTCCCATTCAAACCTGGGACGTCCACTTCCCGGCAGATGGGTGGGTCTCCCTCCCCTTACCCGTCTATGCCCTCGAACTGTTGGTTCCTTTGTTCTTCCTGAGGGACCACGCGCTGGCCCTTCGGGGAAAGTCGGTGGCCTTCGGGATGGACACTCAGACAGCTGTCCACTGTTTCCTAAAGCGGGGGTCCTCCAGGTCATTGACTCTATTGGGGATCTCGGTGGAGTTGTTCTTCCTCGCGAACCGACACACCTTTTCCTTGCATGCCTCCTCCCTGCCCGGGCCTGCCACCCTGTGGGCGGACGCCCTGTCGAGAGGACAGGGCGTTCTTGTAGAATGGGCAATGCAACGGACTGTGTTCGACGACCTCGCGGCTTCCTGGGGTGTTCCGGAGGTCAACTTGTTCGCATCGGAGGTGCCGCGCCAGTTGCCTCAGTACCTATCCCTCCGGCCTCGCACTCCGGAGGGGGGTCCGGACGCTTTCATGGTCGACTGGAACGGGTGGCGGTCGATATACATATTTCCGCCACCAGACGCACTGTTGATGTGCAAAGTCCTGGCGAGGCTGCGGCTGTACCGCGGCAGCGTCTGGCTACTCGCGCCTCTGTGGCTGGCACGGGCTTGGTACGCCCGGTTGACGCGGTGGTGCCCGGGTCCGGTCCCTCTACCTGTCTCCGACTTCCACTTGAGCTAGGTTGGGGACCTGCGGACCTCGTTGGCCTTCGCATCGTGAATGTTCATGAGGCACGGTGGCTCCCAGTCCACGGCCGGGACCTGCCTGACTTCCTGAAGCGTTCCTGGCCGCCTTCTCCTTGGGGGACTTACGGGTCCCGCTGGAGGTCTTTTACTAGGTGGCTACAGGACACTCGCCAGACAGTTGGCTCTCCTTCCCTCGTCCTACACTCCTTGTTTCACCTCTTCCGTACACGTCACTTTCACGTCGACGCTATACGTACCCACTTGTCTGCTGTCCGGGGGGTCTTTAAGTCCGTCGCTGGGCTGGTCGTTCCGCCGCAGGAGCTGGATTCCTTCATGACGGCTGCCTTCCGGGACCGACCGCCTCCGCGCCAGGTCCCTCCACAGTGGGATCTGGGGCGGGCTCTGGTCCTTCTGGCTTCACCCACGTATACACGGGCCGCTACACCGGTTCCGTTGCTCGGGCGTATGCTCTTCCTTGTCGCTCTGGCCACTGGGGATCGGGTGTCTGCACTAGCGGCATTGTCACGGCCCCAGGGCTGCGTGCAATTCTCCCCGTCCTTGCATGGCGTCACGTTCGCCTCCTCCCCTCATTTTGTTGCCACGAATGAGAGGGACTAAAGAGGTTGGGTCGGTGGGCTTGCGACCCCCACCCGGAAAAAATATCTAAGCAAAGAAAAACGAACGAACAGCCTCGGATGCGGACGGAACCAACGTTGACGAACCACGACCGACTAAGGACATGCCTTCGGACATTCTGAGAATGGCTACGTGGAATGTTAGTGGCATGAATGATGGCACAAAAGAGAGAGAGGTTCTGGAAGTGTTAGTGAATGCCAGGCTGGATGTATGTGGAATGACAGAGACCAAATGGAAAGGTTCAGATGTGAGAGAGTGGGAGTGTGGAATGGGTGTGTGTGCTGGAGTGAATGAAGGAACAGCGAGAGAAGGTGCATGTTTGTTTGTAAGTAGCAAATGGAAGGAATGTGTAAGAGAGTATGGGTCTGTGGGTTCAAGGATTGTGTGGGTGAGAATGAAAGTAGGAATACAAACGTGGGTGATTGTATGCGTGTATGCCTCGACAGAGGATATACTTGAAAGAAAGAAAGAGGAGTTCTGGATGAATGTGGAGGCGTGCCTGGAGAAGTTTGACAAGAACGAAAGAATATTTCTGATTGGGGATATGAATGGTAAGGTGGGTGATAGGAAAGTTGAGGGAGTGGTGGGAGGGTGGGGGGTACCATCAGAGGTGAATGGGAATGGTAGTGCACTTGTGGACGTATGTGTGGGGAGGAGGCTGTGGATAGCCAACACCTTCTTCCGACACAGAATGATCCACAGGTACACGTGGAAACGGATGTTGACGATGAAGGATAAGACAGTGGTGGAACGAAAGTCATTGATTGATTATGTATGTGTGGATGAACGAATGAAGAAATCTGTGATGGATGCTAGGGTGTATAGGGGTATTGGAGGGGGTCTGTCTGATCATTATGTAGTGGTAGCTAAGGTTAGGATACAAAAGAAGTGGGTGAGGAGAGCGGGAGGGAGGCGAGAGGAGGGTGGAATGGTGAGGAGGGTGGAGAGGTTGCAGGAGGAGGAAGTCAGGGAGGAGTACAGGAGAGCAGTGGAAAGACGACTAGGTGGGTTCGACCTGGAAGTTATGGAGGAAGTGGAGGAGATGAGCAAGGTGTTTAAGGATGAGATCTGTGCAGCATGTGAGGAGGTGTGTGGAGTGAGGAGAAGAGGGAGGGGAGTGAAAGGTACAGCATGGTGGACAGAAGAGGTAAGAATAGCTGTGGAAGAAAAGAAGAAAGCATATAGAGAGTGGTTGGGTAGTAGAGGGAATGAAGATTCCGAGAGACAGAAACGAGCGAGGTACGTGGAGAGTAAGAGGGTGGTGAAGAGAGTAGTGAAGGAAAGTAAGAGAAGAGTAGATGAGGAATTTGGAAGGAATCTGAGTGTAAAATGGAGGGAGAGTAAGAAACTGTTCTGGAAAGAAGTCAAGAAAGTTAGGGAAGGTAGCAAGGGAAACAGTAAGGGTGTGAAAGATAAGAATGGGAGAATGCTAGCCGAGAAGCAAGAGAGAGTCGAAAGATGGAGGGAGTACTTCAGTGAGTTGCTAAATGAAAGGAATGAAGAGCCAGCAAACATAGCTGGATATGGTATGGGAGGGAGAAGAAGAGAAGTAGTGGAGGAGGAGGTGGGGATCAGGAGGTCAGAAGTGTGGGAAGCCATGAAAGAGTGAAGTTGGGGAAAGCACCAGGAACAGATGGAGTGTGTGGGGAAATGTTGAGGTATGGTGGTGAGATAGTGATAGAATGGGTATGGAAAATGTGCAAACTAGCATGGGAGAAGGGGAGTGCACCCGATGACTGGAAGACTGGCATAATAGTCCCCCTATATAAGGGCAAAGGGGAAAGAGGAGTGTGTGGTAACCACCGAGGAATATGTCTTCTAAGCGTAGTAGGGAAGGTATACAGTAGGGTAGTGATTGAGAGAGTGAGAGTGAGAACGGAGAAATGGATAGGCGACGAGCAGGGAGGTTTTAGGAAGGGAAGAGGATGTGTAGATCAGATTTTTACCCTGAATTGTGTTGTGGAGAAGTATCTGGAGAAGAAACAAAAGGTGTATGTTGCCTTTATGGACTTGGAGAAGGCCTATGACAGAGTGGATAGAGAAGGTTTGTGGAAAGTACTTAGAATATACGGAGTAGAGGGCAAGTTGCTGAAAGCAGTGAAGAGCATGTATGAGGGTGCAAAGGCGGCAGTACGTGTGGAGAGTGAGCAGAGCGAGTTCTTTGACCTGAATGTTGGTTTGAAACAGGGGTGTGTGATGTCCCCGTGGTTGTTTACTGTATATATGGATGGAGTTATGAAAGAAATACTATCAAGAGCAGTGGATGTTGGTGTATCGCTGAAAAGGGAGGGAATTGAGTGGAAGCTACCTATACTGCTGTTTGCGGATGATACAGTTCTGATGAGTGATAATGAATGGGAGTTGCAGGGTCTGGTAAATGAGTTTGGAACAGTGTGCGAAAAACGGAATTTGAAGGTAAATACGGGGAAGAGCAAGGTTATGGTCTTCGAAAGGGGTGAAGTCACAGAGTGTGAGGTGAAGCTGAACGGTCAGGCTATGGAGATCGTCAACTCTTTTAACTATCTGGGCAGTGTGTTGAGTAAAGATGGGACTATGGATGAAGAGGTGCGGGAGAGGGTACAACAGGGGAAGAGGGTTGTAGGAACGCTAAAAGCAGTAACAAGAAATAGGGTGGTCAGTATGGAAGTGAAGAAGTCCTTGCATGACAGTGTGGTAATCCCGACACTGACTTACGGAAGCGAAGCATGGACGTTGGTTGAGAGACTCAGACCAAGAGTGAGAGCAGTGGAAATGAATTACTTAAGGAGTGCGTGCGGAGTTACATGGAGGGATAGACAGACTAATGAGGAAGTAAGAAGGAGGTGTGGTGTGGAGGTAGATGTGCTGGAAAGTGTGAAAAGGAACAACTTGAGATGGTTCGGCCATATGGAACGTATGGAAAGCGAGAGAATGACTAAGAGGGTGCACGAGAGCGAGGTGGAGGGACAGAGGGGGAGAGGTAGACCGAATATGAGGTGGAAGGATGGAGTGAGGAACTACATGAATGAAGGCGGTGCTGGTTGGGGGGAGGGGCGTCGACTGACTGGGGACAGAGGTGCATGGGGGCGGTTCGTTCGTGGCCACCCCTTCAGGGATCACGGCGTCAGGCAATAGATAGATAGATAGATAGAATGAGAGGGAGACCCGCGTTTTCCAGCCTTTCACCGTCCAGGCTTTACAGCGTGGGCATACTCGCCATGTGTTGCGCCCGGTGTTAGCCTTGCACTCCTCTGTTGCGTCTGTGGCACCGCCTTCGGGTACTGCTGTGTGGGTGTCTCCTCGGACAGGTGGGAGGCTCTCGCAGGTGCGGATGGGACGCCACATTTGTCGGACCATTCGTGCCAGTCACCCTGTTTGTAGGGGTTCTGCGCGCGATGTGCGATCCTTTGCTGCCTCCTTCCGGTTCCTGCAAAGTCGATCCTTACCTGACATTGCCTCAGCGGTTTTGTGGTCTTCTATCAATTCCTTCATCTCCTCCCTCTCCATGTCCGGTGTTCGACCCACTCGGCCGGTGATAGCTCTCGGGGGTCGTGTTTCCTAGTGCTCTGGTGAAGATACCTGGTGTTCCCCCTTGTCCCTCGTTCTTTTACTTTGTTTTATTTGACAAGGGGTGGGGGGGGAGTACGGGTTTGCAACACTTGATTGCAAGTTTGGGATTATGTATTGTTACAGTACATAAGTGTTTTTGCCACATTGAAAATTGTGTTTTGTTATTGTGTTCAATGTTTTTGTTGGTTTGGGAAGAAAAGGGATTTTGGGTACAGTACCTTTTTGGTTTCAGACAAGTCTATGTTTTTGCATTACTATGAATGACGGGCATGTGTTAAAACTGTTCTTTTTAGCTACTCCTCAGTTTTTCACTCTTTTATTAAACTCTCTTGTTTAAATTGTGTCTTTGTCATTCATAATTTTGTTTTATGCATTGTTTTTTTTGGTATGTTGGGCTTGGATGTCCTCCTCCTATTTGTTATGCAGCCTTGACGTTGGATTTGCCAAGACTACTAACAAATTGGGAGGTTTGACGTACCTCCCAACCTACCAAATAGGAAAACCTACTATTTGGTAGTAGTCTTGGAAAATCCAACGTACATAATACCCTCCCTCACGCCGGACCCCTGCCCATCCGCGTTCTTCTGCTGACGTGAGATGTGATGACAAGAGAGGGTCGCTCATGCGCACGTTCGACAGGGATCTGCACATGACGGAAGACGGGATGGGCCTTAAGCGGTAACTAAGGTAAACCCCTTTTTCTTCTCTTCTATGCTTTTTTCACCTTCGGTGGTAGTTTTGGTTAATGTACAACGTCTCCTAGAGCAAGATAAGGAGTAGACTCTAGACGTTTTTTTTTTTAACCGCGGTTGGAATGACGACATAGCAGTCAAAATAGACAAGTCGTCATTGCAATTAGGTTAATAGCCTTGACGTTGGATTTTCCAAAACTACTACCAAATAGTAGGTTTTCCTATTTGGTAGGTTGGGAGGTATGTCAAACCTCCCAATTTTGCAGTTTAGGATATCAAGTGAAGAGCTAAGGAGAAGGTTAGGTATCAAGAATATCAGTGATGAGATGCGTATTAGCAAGCCTTGATGGTTTCGACATGTGGAGAGGATGGACGAACTAAGCTGGGTGAAAAGATGCAAGTCCATGAATGTGGAGGGAGCTTCACCAAGGGGCCAACCAAAAAGGCGTGGGATCGGAGTTCGGAATTTGCCGTCTGATCAAGTAACCTGACAAGTGAAGCAGCTCTTAATGCCTGGAATGTTGACATTAGGATGTGAGACCGGAACTGCGCTTCGTGTGGAGAACTCGGTCGGGAGTACCATGTGACTTATAATAGACAAGTAACAACCCGTCACTTACGTATTATGTCTGGAACTGACTAAGTGACAGAAACCAAAACATTAGTGTGAGACTCACACTCAATAAAAAGAAGCCGGGTGAGGATGACTGGAGCGGCCGTTCTCGTTGTTAGGGCAGACCTCCTCGGTGTCGGGCAGTCCCACTCCACCTGAGATTTATACAAGGAGTCAATGTTGCATAAGGATAATGCAAACATGATAATTATGACAGGTTTAATCAATGTGATACTGCCTACTTGTCATAATAGTCTTTTGATAGTGAGATTACTAAACTAACAAGGAGACTTCAGAACTCTGTTCTAACCCAGCTAGTTTTCTCATATACTGTATATATAATATCTATCTATTGCCAGACGCCGTGATCCACGGAGGGGTGGCCACGAACGAAACGGCCCCATGCACCTCTGTCCCCAGTCAGTCTATGCCTCTCCTCCCATCCAGCACCGCCTTCACTCATATACTTCTTAACTCCATCCTTCCACCTCTCACTCATTCTACCTCTCCCTCTGTCCTTCCACCTCACTCTCGTACTCTCTTAGTCATTATCTCGCTTCCCATACGTTCCACATGGCCGAACCATCGCAAGGTGTTCCTTTTCACACTTTCAAGCACATCTACATCCTCACCACACCTCTCTTGTACTCACTCATTCATCTGTCTATCCCTCCATGTAACTCCGCACGTACTTCTTAAGTAACTAATTTCCACCCCTCTCACTCTTGGTTTGAGACTTTGAGTCTCTTCACCAATGTCCATGCTTTGCTCCCGTAAGTCAGTGTTGGGATTACCACACTGTCATGCAAGGACTTCTTTACTTCCATGCTGACCACCCTATTTCGTGTTACTGCTTTCAGAATTCCTACAACCTTCTTCCCCTGTTGCACCCACTCCTGCAATTCTTCATCCATACTCCCATCTTTACTCAACACACTGCTCAAATACTTAAATGAGCTGACATTCTCCATAGCCTGACCGTTCAACCTCACCTCACACTCTATGGCTGCACCCCTTTCAAAGACTATAATCTTGCTCTTCCCCCCATTTACCTTCAGATTCCGTTTTTCACACACTGCTCCAAACATATTTACCAGACCCTGCAACTCCCATTCACTATCGCTCATCAGAACTGTATCATCAGCAAACAGCAGTACAGGCAACTTCCACTCGTTTCCCTCCCTTATCAGAGGTACACCAACATCCACTGCTCTTCTATTTCTTTCAGGACTCCATCCAATTATATATTGAACAACCATGGGGACATCACACACCCTTGCTTTAACCCAACATTCAGATCAAAGAACTTGCTCTGCTCATTTTCCACATGTACTGATGCCTTTGCACCCTCATACATGCTCTTCACTGCTTTCAGCATCTTGCCATCTACTCCGTATATTCTCAGTACAGTACTTTCCACATACCTTCTCTATCAACTCTGTCATAGGCCTTCTTCAAGTCCATAAAGGCAGCATACAACTTATGTCCCTTCTCCAGATATTTCTCCACAACACATTTCAGGGTAAAAATCTGATCTACACATCCTCTTCCCTTCCTAAATCCGCCCTGCTCATCACCTATCCATTTCTCCATTCTTGCTCTGACTCTCTCAATCACTATCCTACTGTACACCTTCCCTACTACGCTTAGAAGGCATATTCCCCGGTGGGTAACACACACTCCTCTTTCCCCTTTACCCTTATACAGGGGGATTATTATGCCTGTCTTCCAGTCATCAGGTGCACTCCCCTTCTCCCATGCTAGTTTACATATTTTCCATACCCATTCGATCACTATCTAACCACCATACCTCAGCATTTCTTCACACACTCCATCTATTCCTGATGCTTTCCCCATCTTCACTCTATTCATGGCTTCACACACTTCTGACCTGCTGATCCCCACCTCTTCCTCCCTCCCCTACTTCTCTTTTTCTCCCTCCCATACCCCATCCAACTATGTTTGCTGTTGCTTCATTCCTTACATTTAGCTATTCGTTGAAGTACTCCTTCCATCTTTCGACTCTCTCTTGCTTCTCGGCTATCACTCGCCCATTCTTATCTTTCACACCCTTACTATTTCCCTTGCTACCCTCCCCAACTTTCTTGACCTCTTTCCATAACAGTTTCTTACACTCTCTCCATTTTACACTTAGATTCCTTCCAAATTCCTCATCTGCTCTTCTTGTGTGTTAATTACTTGGTTGGATCCCGAAGGAATTGGACAACGACCCGGCATACAGTGTACGCGGGGACACGAGGGCCCTCCAACCTGGAGACCATAGTTGTGTCTAAGCTTTATTCTAGTTGGATCCCGAGGGAACTGGACAACGACCCAGCATACTGTGCATGCGGGGACACTAGGCCCCTCCAACCCGGAGACATAGATACTCCTCACAGACATGCTGGTCCCCGGGAACTGGTTACTTGGGGACCTGGAGTCTCTCAACTGGAGTGATAAATCAGGGCTATAAAGCGGAAATATCGAGCGGTACTGATATTTAGCCTGAATCACGAGCCGGGTACTTCTGATCAACACTCAAATACACAGAAAGAACCGGAAAGGGCAAAATCTTTTACCCGGACACGGAACCACACAACTCTAGTCAGCAGGGACCCGGACAGACTTCACTGGTCAGAGCAACGACCCGGGCAACCCACCCGGGTGAGCAAGGACACCACCACCTACACGTAGCTCCCCATTGTGAATACTGGAGCTAATAATTCACAACTCGTTAATCAATTAATTAATTGAAAGAGAATCACAATGTCAGAGAAGAGCTAGGCTAGGGGCAAAGAAAATATTTCTATAGACAAACTAGGAGGTGAATGAAAAGTTGATGTGAAGGAGGAGGTATTGCAAAAAAAAAAAAAAATCTATATTTAAAAGGAGTGGAAACTGATAAGGCAAGGTTAAAAATATTCACTGATTGAATCCTTTACGTTACGTGATATGGCACAAGATTTCACACTTAACAAGAGATAAATATGAAAACATTGGCTGACACACATAGTACATATATTGTAAAAGAGGTGTACAGATGGGTGAAAGTAGAAATACCTATCAAACTTACCTTAAATAAAATAGGCTAGGCTAACAGGGGCCCAAAGGGGGTAACACCTGACACACGAATACTACAAATTCTTATGCTAAACCTACCGAAAATATAACGTAGAAACCGAAAAACACGAATAATTATAAGAACTACGTAGATAACACGAGCACTGGATAAAAAACGTCCTAATATCAGAAATAGTAATCACAACAGAGTTGGTGTGGCATCCTAAAAAGCACGGCCGACGCTCAAGCTAAGTCCCCACATTTCTAGATCACTATGGGCATAACAAAAGTTAGTAAAACACATTCTTAGCTAAATGAGCACTATAAATATGCAATATTGACTCACTAAGGACACATGCAGAGGTAACTAGAAGGGACCACACTAGCGAGTAGGAGGTCTAGTTGCACTGGTGTCAGCCGAGAGAGAAGGAATCTCAAGATGGCGAGTGATGGCGGCAACTGAGTATGGGAAGCTGCAAACACAAAATGGAGGACTCGTAGCAAAACAGGCGTGCTGTTCAAACTGATTATTATTTAATTCTATATATTTTTTCACTTCTAGTGGCTCCACAAGAATGACGTACCTTAGGAACTATTAAAGGGTACCCCCTAAGAATGATTTTGGTTCTCGACCGACAGTTGGAAGGTCAAACCGGGCTCATACAGACCCGGAAGAGGCCATATATATCATATTGGCTCTCACGTCATTGACGGAGAGAGCCACTGCTAAATATGTAACCTAGGTTAGGCCATATTTTTACGTAGTTATGAATACCCGAAAATCCTGAAAATGCACAGATTGAGCCAGGTACAGGTGGTGGGAGTATTTAATGGCCCCGTATGACGTGGGTTAAGGTGCACTTTCTAGCAGACATTGGTTTGACCTCGCAAGTGGTACCAATAAATTATTGTCTCTATTCTAGCGGATGAGCTACACTTGTATAAGCAGGACGGTTGATTCAAAGGGAATACTACTAAATAAAGTAATCTATGCAGCAATATTTGAATATTCAATGCTTGAAAATTTCTGAAATTAAGTTGGAAAAGTGGTTGAACCAACGGTTTGTTTGTTGCATTGATGGCTCAACATGCTTGCAAAATAATTGCATATGACTGTGATGAAAGAAATCGTCTATTTATCTATTGCCAGACGCCATGATCCCCAAAGGGGTGGCCACGAATGAATCGCCCCCAAGCACCTCTGTCCTCTGTCAGCCGACGCTCCTCCTCCCAACCAACATCGTTTTCTCTCATATACCTCTCAACTCCATGTTTGTCTGATTAATCAGAGTCAACACGCCCCTGGGGTCACAGAAACAAGTTTGTATAACCTAGAATCATATTACAGTAGTTGCAAAATGGTTAATTTGATTCATGAGATCTACCAGATGTTTGTGTATGCTGATAATAATTCAAAATTAGATTGATTCCAGTTTTCGTCGTTTTTTTTTATTGTCCCAGGTGGTCTGACTTGCCTCCACATTTTCTGTTATCACTCATGAAACACTGGCAGGAATCCCACTTAGGTACTCAATCATATCGACTAACCACCCATCAATGTCTTCAGATCTCATTTTACTCGTATTCCTAAAAATTATATTGAAACTATACTCTTTCATCTTAGCTGAGTGAATAATTGTCATGTCCCTGTCTTGATTATTGAGATAGACTAGATTTTACCAATGGAATATTCAGTAATGTTAATTATGAAAGCAAACTATTAATATGAAGCCGATATAAGGTACAGTTTGTACTTTAGTTTGATATGTAGTAGTCGGGAAATAGCCTGTTAAATTTCTCCCTGGTTAAGATGATTAGAGTATGGCAGAGTTGGGAACAATTGAACCTAGTATAAATGCTGTGAGGGGATGGCTGTACTGGACTACCACAGCACATTTGTGCATAGTGTTAATGTGAATGAATAACCCGACACTTATTTACGTAATTGTATAAAATAAGGGTAAACTTGAAAAATGCTCTTTAAACTACAGGTATTGTTAATCTGGTGAGATTAAATCCTGTCAGTGCATTTAGTCTTGGGTCATTACTCTCCATCTCTAGCATACCGTATACATTTACTTCAACACTCCGCAGTTGGCAAAATCTTACACATAACCAAGTTGTGAAATCTCATGTCTCACATTATCATAACTATTTAGCCCTTCTGTATGACAATGTCACATGTTTTAACTTATTCAGGCAATTATTAGACAACTTTATTAAGTTTAGGAAGGATCTGTGGGAGTCGAACTGAGATAATATTTTATCCCTTTGATTCTCAGAGCTCCTTCCTAATCAGAATATAGTAATAGTTTAGTCTTAGCCAGAATGAGAAAAAAATACAGCTTGTTATTGAATGAATTAACAATAGGCCTACCTGGACATTATACAAGCCAATCAAATGATATAAGGAACACATTCATTACTGTATTACAACTCTACTGACTCACATTTACACAATTAATTTACAATGAATAGATAAGTTTAAAGGTTTCATATCTCATAGTACAGTAAATATCACTTTATTTACTACATTTACAATATTAACATTTAAGTAAAAGCTAATTTATACAATCAAATATTTATAATTTTTCAGAACATGACATGATAAAAGAAAAAATCTTCAACTCACAGGCTTCATTCCCATCTATTCTAATTGTCGAAACAGACATCATTGTTGTATTTAGGAAAAGTGTATGGCATTTTGTTTTCTTTGCTTCTATAATTGAGTTCTAAATGTCACACTAAAAGAAGAACGAAAGTCTTTCCACGATTAATTCATTTCTCTTTCATTTCCAATAGGGTTCTGAGTGTCCTAACTACTAGTTTTCTCCCTGTCATAGATTTATTTGAGTGTGTAATAAGATGTTGCCTTGGGAAGTGGGAGGCTAGGGTGGTACGCTCTCATTTGTCTCACCTCACCTCACCTCACTTGACCTAACTTGACCTAACTTGACCTAACTTGACCTAACTTAACCTAACTTAACCAGAGAGGGCCTTTTGTAGTCAAAGGAAAATTTGAGTCAAGAGTTGGCTGTGTAGGCCCTATGTCATGAAATGTCTGGAACAAGTAAAATGTGCATTTCATATATATATTTTTTTTTATTTTTAGATTTTGTGCTATATGGATAAAGCGAATTAAATACTGGCTGAAAGTTGCATTAATTCAATGCTTCCTGGCTTGGTGGCAGCATCAGTTGAGCGTCTGGTTGACGAGCCAACTACACAGAAGTGTTGAGGGTTTGAGACCGACTCAGGGAAGACGCTACAAAATACCGTACCGACCACCAAGATAGTAGATTGGTTGACCACTGAATTTAGCAGCCAATTCGCCCATGGTGGGTTGCAGCTTGATTAAAAAAGAAGAGAAAACAAAAAATACTAAGAATGAATAATGCTGCATTTTTTTTTACCACCATGCACTCCCTACTCAAGAGCGGCTGATCTTTCAGGGACTTATTGGACAGTTGCCACAGATTGGTAGACCGCACCATCACCACAGCACTGTCTTCTGCCAATAACGCACACTGGCTGGCCTGAGCCTCAACCCCTCAACCTTTTGGTTTGCAGGCGAGTGTTTTACTAACCGCACTACGGGGTATGGAAAAAAAAGTTCACATCATAAATATTGTTCTTGGCATTTAAAGAACTACAACAGTTCTATGGGTGGCACCACTCGAGGAACCACTTTATGTCCACGATAGCCTGTGACAGATATCCATGGGGTAGAGTCACTGCTCTGAAGGACAGAGGCAGTGCACTGATGGCCTTGCAGATGCCATGCAGCAGAAGTGGGAAGGTTTTCTTGGCCAGATCTCTTCCATGGCTTACCCAACATTGATACAAATGTATGTAAAAATAGTATAAACACTAATTACTATTTTGCATTCATTGAAGAAAAATTATCTTGTGTAATTTTGTATATCTAGTTTGAATGTAAGGTGGCGATGGTTGTGGTGCAAGAGTTTGGCAAGAGAGTTTGTGAGCAGTGCCAGTTTAGCCACCCCACCCTTCCACTTTTTTCCACAGTTTTTCAAACAAATATTTTTGGTTTACCTCCTGCAAAGCAAATTCTGGCATTACTTAGAATACTATTCTTTTTTATTACATTACTAATTTATTAATTCACTTATTGTTACCTCTACATGAACTTTAGTTAGTGCCGTAATCAACCTAAATCTGATTTTCTGTAAGATATCGAAAGCAAAAATATATAGTTCATGTTTTAAAGTTTGCCTTTGTAATTACTAAAACAAAATGATGTTTGAAAAACCTCTGTTTGAGGCGTTGAGTGTTAGTCGTTGTTACTGTGGGGTTTGTTTCCTTTGTGTCTTCCTTAACACCTTAACTATCCTCAACACTAACACAACTAATACCATTGGTATCACTAGTGCCACTACCACCATTATAATAACACCATTACTACCATAATACTAAAACCACTTTAACACCATGAACACCACAAACACCATTAACTACTATAGCACTACTATTAACACTTTCACCACAACATGGAGTGGGATAACACCACAACCTTTAACACTGAAACATCACTATGACATAACTTTCACAGCTGAAGTGGCTATCACGTGGACACTTGTCCAGCCAATCTATTGGCCAATCAACTAAAAGTGGGATGATGATTTCCCTGAAAATTAGAACAATGAAAGCTTCAATGTCACCAACGAACTACAGCTACATAATGGCCTCAAAACTGCCTATATATTTACATTACTTAATATACTATACTGTATACATTTTGCCATTGTGTTTATCACAATGGATGTTGGGGGTCTAAGCCTCACAATGTGTGAAGTTAAACTGAAAGAGTTTCAGTGAAGAGATGGAAGCATAAGAAAATAGTGGGAGCTGCATAGAGGGGAAGGCCTTGGAAGATGCGTGATTAGGTTGTATGATTTTATTTCAAATTAAAGCAAAGTACCAGAACTGGGCTGCCTGGAATGCTGCTTTTAGGACACACGACGGTAAGAGTTGTGTTAGCGGGCGTACCGTCCACTTTGTTTGACTGCTGTTATTTGCCCCTGCTGGTAGTATGATGATGACAATAACCCATTATTGTATCCCACGGCCAGGTGTTGAGTAAATTGTTTTGTTACCGGCTGTGAGATACAATAATGGGTTGAGGGGGGCTTTTTTGCCCCCCTCACCCCTCATGACTTATTGTCATCATCATATGTATTACCAGCAGAAGCAAATAACAGCAGTAAAATTAGACGTGAATATAACTGCGAGTGAATATAACTGCGAGCGTGCGACTATGTAAACAAAGCGGACGATACGCCCGCTAACACAACTCTTACCCATATGAGTGAAAACATACCCCTATGGATAACTCAGGCATTAAAATGTATGAAGATAATGGGTTGCTCTATTTGATAGCTGAAATGCAGTTGGTTGGCTGGATTAGTGCCCATGTGATAGCCTCTAAATGATAGCCAACCACAAAATCATTAATATCTCCTCCAATCACTAACACCATCACCTATCACAACACAATTCACACCATGTTCTCTTTTTGGGTTTCCATTGAAAGACTCCCTCTCGTGCAGTGGCACAATGAACAGGCACTCCATAGAATGGAAATAATATACGCACAAATGGAAACACTCATACAGTTCTCGAGGGTAAGGGGGCAGGGACTGCTGCAAATTTAAATAAAACGTGAATAATTTCCAATTGTTTCGAATACTAGCCTAGGACCTTTCCCTACCCAGAAATACTGTACAAAGAAAGTAAGTTTCAGCAGTTTATAAGGTAATGTACAGTTGGTCAAAGTTCCAGCTGACCCACCCTCGCTCTGGGGCTCGCAGAATTATCTGGCAATACTGGTGTAGGAAGGAGGTGTGTCTTACAAAGATTGGGATTGGTAGATCTGATTTCAGCTATATCATTGTTAGAACATACAGTATACTAAATAAGGGAAAGTAAGCCTATCTCAAATAAAAATGCATACATCGCTATGTATGATTCCGAACATTCACCCAAAGTTCGTAGATTTGCTTAAATATTCAAATTATTATATCCACTGATTGGCAACTACACCAGTATTGCCAGCTAATTCTGTGAGCCCCAGAGCGAGGGTGGGTCAGCTGGAACTATGACCAACTGTACATACCTATAAATGATAATAATGATATCACACCACTGTCACCAGCACTATCATCAACATTATTGTCACCAACAACGCTTGCACCACGATTCTGTGCGATTCGATACCAATACATTTCCCCTAATCACAAGCGAAGCGGTCGTTTCGCTTGTGCTTTGCCAATGTCAGATCTCTATCATAACTATTGCAACTTGAACTATCTTACTTCAGTGAAACATTCATGGCACAACCTTTGGAAAGAGTTGTGTTAGCGGGTGTACCGTCCGCTTTGTTTACATAGTCGCACGCTCGCAGTTACATTCGCGTCTAATTTGACTGCTGTTATTTGCCCTTGCTGGTAATATATATGATGATGACAATACGGTTTAGACAACCCGTAAGGGAAGGAAGGAAAAACTAATATTTATTGGTGGCTCCTGAAGTCAATGACGTAAGAGCCTATGTTAATATGGCCTCGTTCTGGGCTCCTCTGAGCCCGGGTTAACCTAGGTCACGATGGTCGAGAACCAAGATCATCATAGGGGGTACCCCTTAATCATTCCTTCGGTACGTCATTGGGTCGGAGCCACTGAAAAGTAGGAAATAAAAAAGAAAAGAAATAGCACAGTTTGAACACCGCGCCTCAGCGCATTCAGATCTTCCTCTGTTCCCATGAGCGTGCCCTAATCTTCCAGTTGACCTTGAACTGACCTCTAACGTGTATACCAAGTTGAGCATGTGAATGGGAAGGGGATGGTGGGAGGGCAATCTCGTCATTGACTTCAGGAGCCACCAATAAATATTAGTTTTTCCTTCCTTCCCTTACGGTTTGTCAAAACCGTAATTTATTGGTGGCTCCTTACGTCAATGACGTAAGAGCCTAGAATATCGCGACCGGTGGAGGGACCTTCATATGCTCATCAAGCTAAACTGCGAGAATCTATTAGGAAGACCAAAACGAAAACTGTGACATGTATCTAAATATAAGAGTATAGTCGTAAGAAAAAGATGTATAAGGCGGGTACCATTAAAGAAGCCTTATCTCAGAAAGACAGAACTACTGAGGTGTGAATACTGATAATTGTATATCACAAAATTCCCGGGCGTTTCCGCACCCTCCTCAGCTCCCCGCCATGGAGTGGCTTCGGTCACCCAGGCTTTATTGTGGTCGGCAGGGAGGGTTCTGTGGGGGCGCTCGGTTATGGCCTTGGCCTTGCTCGGGGCCTTGGGGCTGTTCGGCCAGGCAGCTTGGGGAAAAACAACAACAACAACAACAAAATAAAAATAAAAATAAAGTTACATATTTATAGTTGCAATAACGTATAGATACTGTTATGTAACAGATCTAGTGCAGTAATGACACTCTTGCTATCCATTCTGGATTGTGTGTCCTGCCAACTTGTCATGGACTTAACACGCCCCCCCCCCCGCCCCCTTTTTTTAATTTAAGGAAAGGTAGGACACACCTTCTATTACTTTACACACTGGTAATAAAGCATTGAATAAATATATCCATCTACTTATTGTCCTCAGGGGGCATGATCCTGCCCTAAAGCTGCATTTGGTAATTTGGGTCTTCTCCAGATGTATCAACAAGTATATGGCTAGGGGCGCATTGCTAGCGGACCAACAGGCCCGTCTGAGTTATAACTTCCCCTGAAAAACCATTGAGGAGAACTAATGGTAGTGGCCCATAATTATGTGCCTATCATGGGATTTTGCAATCACCTGAGGCTCAGCTTCCTTAATTATCTTTGCAAAAAAGGATGCTAACACTTTCTTTCCTAACCTTATTGGACCATCTGGGGAAAGCACAATTGTGTCTTATTCCTAGGAATAATAGACTTAGAGTAGGTATACTGTATAGTGCATTAGCAGGGAATAGAGTATGGCGTATCGTTGCTCTTGTCAAGGCAGGATTAGAGAAAGGTGTAGGGATATGTCCCTGGTGTTCCTTTTTGTGATGACTCTGGCGTAGTAACAATATGTACAGAGTCCTTGTTAGGAGCAAAACTTAGATAGTTAGTAGACCTTGTCATGGCTGTCAGTTCTGAGACCCATTGGCCAATAGCCTGGGTCATTCGAAAATACACACTTATTAAGTTTCTTGTCATAATATTATGTCGTCTCACAGGAGAAGGCCTAGACTGCGACAAAGTTAGGCTTTCGAGATTGACCATTGAGGGAGAAAATGACGATTTGGGGCTCTGAGCTTAACACAAGCCTGCATAAACAACCCCGTTGGTCTTTCTGGGGCAGAGATAAACCAGTAAGCGTCAAGAAGGGTTTCTTTATGACGATACGTGGTTTATAGGTGTGTTAACTGTTGGCTTTTTTAACGTCCATTAAGAAATTTAGGTGCTTCAGCAACCAAGCAACCGATGGAGACTGCTGGTTTGACCCTACACTCCAAGCTGTAAATTGTTTAAGTGTGAACTATACTGTCTTAGAGTTGAAGCTGAGCATCGACTAGTGAGCGTATCTGTGACTTCCTTGTCGCAGGACGGTAGCCACTTGGATTTGAGAATGTCCATATCGTAAAATTGAGCGAGGTCTGCAGGTTTCCAATTTCTTTCACGTGGAAATAGGACAGGGGGAGTTGCAGAGGTTGTTGAACCAATGAGTAAGTTTAGTGTGCCACACCTGCGTAGGCCACGTAGGGGTAACCAGGCCCATTTGGCCCTGGGAAGACCTGAGGTGATGACTGATTCTCACATCATAAATCTATTTCCACCTGTTCCAATTCACTGTGAGGGCATCTGGGCCCCTTTCCCGTGTTATGTCATTCCGAGATATGTAAGATTGGAGCTTTGTTGATTTTACGGGATGCAACCAGATCGGTTTGGTGTGAAAAAATGGCAGTATTAAGTGGTTGGTTGCCTTTTTGTTTGAACGCCCATTCGCTGAGGTAATCTTTCTCTTGGACCGAGTATCCGTCCACAGGTTGGGGAACCCTGGTAGATATGTTGCATGGATTAATGGGGAATGTTTTGGGCTAGAACGCATATCTTTTCCCGAGAGATCCTAGAGAAACCTGGCCCGGGTGGGGACCTGTTTCTTCAAGCAAATTTCCGTGGTCATGTTGACCGTCTGGCATGACATTGACCTGGAGGTCAATGATATTGCATGAACTTTGGGAAAATTAGAGGGACTGTTAGCTCTTGGGTATTGATGTGGTACTGACTTAAGGTTGTCCATTTTCCGTGATACTGATGACCTTCCGAACGACTGATAGTGCCATCCTATCAGACTCGAAGCGTCTGTGTCCAACCCTACAGTGGGAGGTGGATCTGATCACTGTGTCACTGATTCCCTTTACCTGAGATTTTTTCCGTAACGACAGGGGGTGTAGAAATCTCTTTGGGATGAATAGAGGGGAATTGTGAGGTGTTAGGGGAATGGCTTTGTTGCCTGGCCAGATTAGTTCCTTCAACCTGAGGAAGCCTAGGGCTCTTGTAATTTTGAACCCAATTCAAGGGCCTATCGGAGATTGTCAAAGTTCCTGTTTACAGTCTTGGTATGTAATACTGTGAGTAGTTTTATTTGAAGACGTCTGGCATTGGATGGACTTTGCTTTATAGTCTGAAATTGTGTATCCCAGATTAATCCTACTCCTTCTGCTGATTGTGCAGGAGTGAGATTTTGATTTCTCTAAATTTATTCTGAAACCCAAACTTGTCACATGTTACATGACTATCAAGGTTTGTTCTTGGCAATGGAGTGGAGAAGACCACAGCATCCTACAATCTTGAAGGTAAAACAGTATTTTTTACGCTGTCTTTGAGTAGAGGGAGGAGAGTTTGTTTCACTAACTTGGTGAAAAACTGGGAGCTATGTCCAAGCTGGAAGGAATTCTGGTGAACATCACCGCTCTGATTCTGAATGGGGTAGCTAGGAACTTTTTTGGTAACTCTTGTTACTGGGATGTGCCAGAGGAGTCTTCTATATCTGGAGTAATTATCCAGACCTTTGATTGTAGAATTAGTTTTACTTGGGAACTAGTTAATATCCTGAACTTTCTATTGAGCATTGATTTGTTAAGGAGTAAACATGTCTATCGTAGGATTTTAGTCGTAGACTGTCCCTTTTTGGGGAGAGAAACATGTGTGATGGAAAAACTGGAATGCCTTCTGGCACCTAAGTCACAACATTGTCTGTCAACATTTGGCTCATTAATGTTTCTAACTCTAGAGATAGTTGTCCATTGTTGGACTGAGCTCTGAGGAGGGGTTAGCTTGTTTGTTAAAAACTGCCCAAACATATCTATCTGAGGGCTTAGCAACAGAGCAAGAACCTCATTACAGGTTGTTTGGGGAATCACACTACATGTGATCGAGGTGAAAAGAGAGCTAGAGTGGCAATATCTTTGGGTATATTCTTGGACAATTGGATGAGTGGATACTGTCTAGCTCTAGTTGCATCAAAATTTGTAACACCGGCGGATCCCTCGATCGACTGTGGTGATTTACCTACACCACTACAAAAGCAAACAGAAGCAAATTTGACATTCCCAGTGGTCATCCGAGAATTACCACGTGAAGCTCTTCTGATAAAATGAAGTTTAGACCTGGAGTTTTGTTCAGGGATAGAATCTGCTACTTGCCTCATGGCTTGTGCAGGATATTGTTGCGTGATAAAAATTTGACAGTAACCATGGGTTCTTTGACGCCGTCTAACGTCTTTGTCAATCAGTGCAGGGTAGGTGTATTTATCATGGGGTCAACTAGTTGGGCACAACCTATTTTTGGGGATCTGAGATATTTCCCGAACTTCTGGGGAATAGAGTAGGAGTTTTATGTATGCCTAGTGGTAAATTGGTGATCCTCCAATGGGAGTTTGTGGGGGGGGGGGGATCCCCCCAAGTCAGGGCCAATTACTCTGCCTCAGTCACCCAATTAGCCCATGGGCCATCTCTTAGAGTGTATAGCTCCAACATAGGAATTTTGTTCTCTGACCTTTCTGTGGAGCAACCTACGGATTTTGAGAGATTAGAGAGATTTAATGGTAATATGTCCATCAGCCTTATTCACGTCAGACCATGGTTTGCAGCGCTTCGCTGAAGGCACCGTGGGTGTCTGTGTGTAAGTAAAGTACTTAGCATCCAATAGAATTGGGAAGTGTTTTTTATGAATACGTCCAGCAATTGGCCTTGTGCCTCTTTGCACGTAGATTCCTCAGCTCGTCCATTTTAATAATCCACTACTTTGGTATTGGTACCAAATCTGGTTGGCCTGTGTCAGCATTAGTAGGTGTTACTCTGGTAGTTGTTTTCAGTATCGGGATTTACCCATTAGTAGAGGGAGTGGTTGTTATTTTATGAGCAGGTTGTTTAGGCTGGACAGGTACCTGAGCCAGTGGAACTGTGTTTGGTATGGCATGTTGTAACCTGGACGGAGCAAGAGAACTACTTGGAGATCTCGGATAGCCTTATCTAAAGGCGTAAACATTTCTGTTCAATTTGCTTGTCACACTCCTGCATAGATTAGAGAAAAATACCTGAAATTCACCCAACCAGCCCCCTGGGTTTATGTATTTCAGCTTCAATATTCGCCTGAATCAGTTTTAGGGTGAATCAATGTGGGTGGGGCAAACAACGGAGTTGATTCAATATGTTGTTCAATAGTATCACCTAGCTGTACTAGGGAAAAGAGGAGGGGGGGATGACATGCTCCACACTTGGATCAGTCAAGGAGGTAGAGTAGACAGGTAATTCTATGTTTTGTTTTCGATGAAAACAGGATTAGCAGGGTGACTGACTATGTTAGACAAATGTCAAGAGTCTGGGGATATGTGTATAGAGTGCAGGACCTGAAATTCTGATTGTGAGTTGGGGAAGTTTGTGATTTGTTAACTTCCAAGGAGCCCAATGGAAATATGCCTAACAGCCTTATTGGGCTATCCTTAGTTGGAATTATGCCAGGCTGGTAGGCCTACATGTCATATTTGTGGTACCAACTCTGTAAAAATGCTAATTGAGTAAATATTATTATCATTATTATTATTCTGTTTTTGTTTTGTTTTTACTGGAAGGCTCTGAGCTGACCTACAGTACCTATGTGTTTTCCTGCTAGATCCGGACATTTTCTTATCAGGAGGTGGGGACTAGCTAGGAGTTCTAGAAGAGATAATTCTAACAAACTTACATACTTTAGCATTCCTGGTACTTGTCGATTTTGTAAAAGGTACCTGAAATGTAAGGTTTTACTGAACTCCATATAGATAATATGACCGAGGGTATAAATGTTTTTTGGGTCATGGTTATGAGCAAAAATATATGATTAGTGAAAGTAACTTAGCCGGTGAACCGGAAAAGCCTAGTTATTTGTAAAATGAACTCGCCTTAACATTTTTTTTTTTTTTTTTTTTTTTTTTTAAAGAGACAATGAACGGAGGAAGGAAAAAAACAGATAAAACAAAAAGGTCCATGTGCCTAAAGGCATCCTCCATTCATAAAATGTTTGTAACAACTGGATTTAAACATTTGTAGATTGTAAGTTTGTGGAAAGCAATTCGAGGGAAGTGAATTCCAAAGAGTAGTAGCTCTGGGGATAAATGAATTCTGATATGCAGAAGTTCTGCATTGTGGAGGAGAAAGTGTAAATTCATGGGCGCTCTCAGCTGCCCTAGTTCTACGGGGAAAGATGTGGAGAGGCGGCACAATTGAAGCAAGTTCCTCGGAACAATTACTGTGAAAATATCTGTAGAATAATGCAAGGGATGCAACGTTTCTTCGTATGGATAATGTAGGAAGGTCCTGTGTGATTGCAGGGTTATTGATTAATCTAATAGCTTTATTTTGAATTTTGTCCAACTGCCTCAATGCAACCACTCCACTTCCACCCCACAGAGGTGAACAGTAATCCATCTGAGAACGCACATGACTTTTATATATTACGGCCAACTGCTCGTCAAGTGAAGAATTCTCGAACTCTGTACAGGAGTCCCAGTTTTTTAGAGGCATTCTTAGCAATGCTTCTTACATAATGTGTCCAGCTCAAGTTAGTAGTTAATGTTACACCGAGAATGTCAATACTAGGGGAAGTGGGAATATTTACATCATTAAAAAATATAAGGGAGTCAGTGAGATTCTGTCGGTTAGAAAATTGAATGTACTTGGTTTTCTGTGCATTAAAGGAAACTAGATTCTTTTGTCCCCATCCATTAATTCTAGAAAGGTCCTGGTTCAGAGAAATTGCAGTGTTTATTTTTGAATTTGTAAGATCGGGTTGGGTGAAAGAATTGGTAAATGTGAAGGAACTGTGGAGTGTTGAGTCATCTGCGTAGGAATGTATTGGATTATGAGTGGTAGATATGAGATCATTGATATGAATGAGGAACAAAATTGGGGCCAAAACTGATCCCTGGGGAACACCAGCATTTATTGAGTGAAATTGAGAATAAAGACCATCTACCATTACACGTATTTTTCTGTTATGAAGATAAGAAAAAATTAGTGGAACTAATGATGCAAGGCCGTAGTGTGACATCTTCGACAATAAGGATTGATGCCAGACTCTATCAAATGCCTTTGATATATCCAGTGCTATTGTATGTGTTTCACCACGTTGGTCTGTAGCTTGGTTGATTTGATGCGTAAGAAGGCAAAGCATGTCTGCAGTTGATCGACATCGTCTAAAACCATATTGCCTATCACTGATTAATTTATTATTCTCAAGATGCTTAATTATGTGATTATTTAATATAATTTCAAAGACTTTACCAAGAGTGGAAGTTATAGCTATTGGTCTGTAGTTTGATGGATCTGAAGAGGCACCTTTTTTAGGAACTGGATGGATGTTTGCTTCTTTCCAGGGTACTGGGAAACATGAGGTATGAGTACACAGACGGAAAATTTTTTGCCAATACAGGAGCGAGCACCAAGGAGCAATTCTTAAGTACTATTGGAGGAATTTCATCTGGACCAGGAGCCTTATCTACTGAGAGATTCTGCAAAATAGTTTTGACATGTCTGGTGTGGATCTTAAGTGAGGGAATTTCAGGCGAATTAAAATTAAGTACAGGGACATCTTGATTTATTTCATCTAAGGTTGAGTTGGTGGAGAAAATATCCGCAAGAAGGTTAGCTTTACCTCGTGGGTCACTTACAAGATTGCCAGTCGGAGATTGTAATGGTGGAATGGATGAAGCAGTAGTGAAGTTGGATTTAAATGAGTTAAGAGTAGACCAAAATATTTTGTTATCATTTGGATTATTTAGAAGTTTATTTGCCTGCTTGTGGAGAAAGTTTGATTTAGTTAGGTTTAATACAGTTTTGGCATGATTTCTGATGTTTCTAAAGTAATTAAAGGCTTCATGTGTTTTTGATCTTGTGTATGCATTGTAGGTTATTGCTTTTTGTTCAGTTACTCTAGCACAATTATGGTCAAACCATTTAGGTGAATTAGATCTTTTACTGTACTTTTGATGAGGAATAAACATACACATATAAGGTGTAAGGCTCCTCCAGTGGTTGTCACTTAAATTGGTCGGAGGAGATCGTTCTAATTGTTGAAGGGATTCTTCTGGTAGTGCCGTAGCTTGTTTGAGCCTGGAAATCATAACAAGGAGTCAGTGTTGTATGGTGGAATTAATACCGGAATTATTAGGTCTACTTAGATTTTGGCAAAATAGGATCTGGTCATGTCTCGTTTATTTTAATTAAACTACAGCTGCCTTTTATGTAAGAAGTAGCCTAGTGAATTTTTACTCGGTATCACTGGTTATAATTACTAATTTTGTTTTGTTTTGTATAGCCTTTTAGAAAGGGAAAGAGAACTTGTACTTGTTCCCTGGAAATTAATTAAAATATGTAATTAGTGAGAATACACTTCGTAGGTGACTTGGAAATGTCTAGAGTTTTGCCCAGTGAACTCACCTTTGAGATATAGGTTTTTTAGCCGAGTGCAGGTAGCAACAGGTGAGATGGTCATGTCTACCATGGCCTTGAAATCTGGAATACTGTTCAGCTCCTGCTGTGGTCATCCCTTGGCCGGGAGGGAACGTTCTAATTGTTGCCCAGATTCTTCTCTGGAAAAACGCCGTGCAATACCTGAGCTTGTGAATCATACCAAGGAGTCAATGTTGCATAGTGAGATGGAAATAGTACTTATTTGACAAAATTAGGCACTAGCCTTGTATTGTTTACTTTTAAGTAAACTAATTAGATAGAAGTACTTGTTTAAGTTCTCGCATCTATCGTAATTCGATAGTTATGTTGATTACTGGCACCTGGGCCTGTCTCTAATATGGTATGACATCCTTATTATAGTATGACTAAGCCTAGAGTACCCGGCAATAATTTCCATTTGATTCCCTTATTGGAACCCTGGTTTGTTTTTCTTAAGTATGACAAAGTTTAGGGTACCCGGTAACATATGTCTTTATTAAGGGTTTGGGTCCGCTTAGGGTACCCGGTGAAATTAATGTTGTTTAGGCTAGGCCTAGAGTACCCGGGGTTTTCAAAAGAATTTTGTTGTAATATATGCTGTTGTCTTGACAGTCGTCAGAGTACTCGGTAAACTGGCTTACTGGAGCCCGGCCGTTTTTATGGCATCACAGTAAACCCCCGCTCTTTCGGACTTCAATCGTTCGGAATTCTCAGACTTTCGGACTAGGATTTCAATTCGGACTCATGGTTCAGCCTTTCGGATTTGTCTGAAAGGCTGAGAAACTACCTCTGTCCTTTTTCGGACTACTTGATTTTCCGAGTGACCGAAATCGTCGAAATACGATCATTTAATCATAAATACTGTACTATATATCTCTTATATACTTACCTTAATTCTTTATAATATTTCATAATAAACTTATGTAACACGAATTATAAGTTCAAATGAAAAATCAGTGTACCGGCGGTACCATTACCGAAACACGTGTGTGTGTGTGTTATTGGTGTTTGGCTATGTCGAGTGAGTGTGTGTGTGTGTGTGTTCTTGTGTGTGTGTGTGTGTGTGTGTGTGTGTGTGTGTGTGTGTGTGTGTGTGTGTGTGTTCTTGTGTGGTTATGTCGGTCGCCACTGATATACGGTATACAATAAATGTTATAATTATTCTCTATGGAATTGAATTGAATTTTACCTAATAATATTTATAATAGTAAAAGCCAAAGAAAACTCCATTAAACTGTACATTTATTGAAGGCAGTAGATTGTTGGCCAGCCTATCAACAACAACAATAACAACAACAACTTGTAACACACGTGTGTGTTATTGTTGTGTGGCTATGTCGAGTGTGTGTGTACTTACACTAGTTGTACTTACACTAGTTGTATTTGCGGGAGTGAGCATGCTCGTTAATTCCCGCCTCCTAAGATATGTTTGTCATACCGTGCTTTGAAACTATGCACTGATGGTGCAGACACTACTTCGGCTGGCAATTTGTTCCACCCACTAATCGAGTTGGTAGGAAATCTTTTACTTTTCAGATCAGATTTACTATTAGGCAATTTCAGTTTGTAGCTGTGACCTCTTGTTCTCTCACCTCCATCCCTCTCTATGAAGTTTTCTTGGTCGATTTTGTCAATACCTCTAACACATTTGTATATCTGAATTTTCTGTCCTCGTTTCCTTCTCTGTTCCAGTGTAGGTAGATTCAATCTCTAGAGCCTCTCTTGGTACTCCAAATTTTCCAAACCTGGGATCATCCTCGTAGCTGCTCTCTGTACCCTCTCAATTTTGTGGATATGTTTCTTCATGTGAGGGGACCACACTACAGATGCATATTCCATCCTGGGTCTTATTATTGCCGTTATTATTTGTTTCATGGTGTTTTCATTAAGATAATTGAAAGACATCCTGATATTTGCCATTAGTGCTAGTGATTCTCTCACTATCTTATTTACGTGGTTTTCTGGAGACATGTTATCCTTAAATTCTATCCCCAAGTCTTTTTCCTTTTCTGCTTTGGGAATCACTTCGTTTCCTAGTTTATAATCTTTTCTAGGTCTGTACTTGCTTTTACCCATTTCTAGAGTCTTACATTTCCCTGCATTGAACTCCATATTCCATTTGATGCTCCATTCATGGATCTTTTGAAAATCTGCTTGGAGCTCAAGGCAATCCTCCTGGGTTCTGATCGTTTTAAGCAGCTTAGCATCGTCCGCAAACATGCTCATGTAGCTTGTTAGTCCCTCAGGTAAGTCATTTACAAATATTAGAAACATGATTGGGGCTAGGACAGATCCTTGTGGTACTCCACTCGTAATTTGAGTCCAGTTTGACGATTTCCTCCTTACTGTTGTTCTCATCTGTCTTCCGCTAAGGTAGCTCTCCATCCATTTCAGCAGTTTGTCTCCTACTTTTCCCTCATGTTTTAATTTCCACAGCAATCTCTTGTGTGGAACTTTGTCAAATGCCTTTTTAAAGTCTAGGTAGGCACAGTCTACCCATCCTTCCCTCTGGTCCACTGTGTCTATTACTCTAGAGTAAAAACTCAACAAGTTGCTTACACATGATCTGCCTCCTCTGAATCCAAATTGTCGGTCAGTAATTAATCTTTTGGATTCCAGGTAGTTCACCCATTTGTCCCTTATTAATCCTTCCAGAATCTTCATGAGGATGCTCAATAGTGATACAGGTCTATAGTTCAGTGGTTTATCTCTGCTTCCTCCCTTAACCCGCTGAGCCCCGGCTAGTTATAATATTTTGTTCACCCCAGTCCCAAGCCATTTTCACTTATTTTTTTTTGTTTGCTAAAATGGAAGACAAGGATGAGAAATGAAAAAAAAAACAAAAAAAATCACCTCTGACATTTTTTTTTTGGGGGGGGGCCGGTGGGGGGTTGGGGGGGGGGGAGCTTCAAAAAAATTTGTTGAGCCAAAATGGAAGAGAATGGTGAGAAATGAACACACAAATAAAAAAAACTCATTTCGGTCATTTGGGGGGCGGGGGGGGGGGGGGGGGTTTCAATAGTTCGTCTCCCCCGCATGACCACCCGCCCGGGAGCACTAGGGTAAAAAACTGAGTATAGCATTGTACGGCATACATCCTAAGGAGTATCTCACATAAATCTCAAGCCTCTAGCTCCCATACGACCGGAGTAATGAAGGTTCAAAGTGGCGGTAAACTAGGGGTGTAAACTATCCCCACTAAGCCCACCACCACCAGCCGCGCGGCTGTCTCGGCCCGCTCACACCTACTGGCCCGGCTCCCCCACACACTACGGTACCGCCCCCTCCTATTCTCCCGCCATTTCCTACCTTACGAGCCACGTAAGTGTTTTTTATATGTCGGACGCACGTGATGCGTCGCTGGGAGTTGGTGATCAAAGACTGCCGACGCAACACGTGCGACGCTGGGTCTCAACGGGTTAAATATAGGAATAATGTTTGCTCTTTTCCATTCTGTAGGTACTATCCCTGTGTCCAATGATTTGGTCATTATATCATATAATGGTATACTCAGTTCCTTGGCATTTTCTTTTGTACTTACACTAGTTGTACTTACACTAGTTGTATTTGCGGGAGTGAGCATGCTCGTTAATTCCCGCCTCCTAAGATATGTTTGTCATACCGTGCTTTGAAACTATGCACTGATGGTGCAGACACTACTTCGGCTGGCAATTTGTTCCACCCACTAATCGAGTTGGTAGGAAATCTTTTACTTTTCAGATCAGATTTACTATTAAGCACTTTTAGTTTGTAGCTGTGACCTCTTGTTCTCTCACCTCCATCCCTCTCTATGAAGTTTTCTTGGTCGATTTTGTCAATTCCTCTAACACATTTGTATATCTGAATTTGCTGTCCTCGTTTCCTTCTCTGTTCCAGTGTAGGTAGATTCAATCTCTCGAGCCTCTCTTGGTACTCCAAATTTTCCAAACCTGGGATCATCCTCGTAGCTGCTCTCTGTACCCTCTCAATTTTGTGGATATGTTTCTTCATGTGAGGGGACCACACTACAGATGCATATTCCATCCTGGGTCTTATTATTGCCATTATTATTTGTTTCATGGTGTTTTCATTAAGATAATTGAAAGACATCCTGATATTTGTCAATAGTGCTAGTGATTCTCTCACTATCTTATTTACGTGGCTTTCTGGAGACATGTTATCCTTAAATTCTATCCCCAAGTCTTTTTCATTTTCTGCTTTGGGAATCACTTCGTTTCCTAGTTTATAATCTTTTCTAGGTCTGTTGTTGTTGTTGTTGTTGTTGTTCCCCAAGCTGCCTGGCCGAACAGCCCCAAGGCCCTGAGCAAGGCCAAGGCCATAACCGAGCGCCCCCACAGAACCCTCCCCGCCGACCACAATAAAGCCTGGGTGACCGAAGCCACTCCATGGTGGGGAGCTGAGGAGGGTGCGGAAATGCCCGGGAAACCAAAGCCCCACCCAGGGCCCTGTGTCCCTCAGCAATTATGAAGAGAAAGTTGAGGGGCAAGGGAAAAATGTGACGCTTTGGCTTCCAATCTTGGTAGATTGGGAGGTCAATCCACGTTAGAGACGCCGTCACTTGAGATCTAGAAAAAATATAAGTAAAAGGAACAGTCAGAGTAAGCTATGGGTATGGCAGAGATTGCTCAGTTCTCACTCTAATAGACCAGCCCATCACCACATGACTAGAACCCAATCCTCTCAGCATCAGCTAGGAAAGGCCCTAGAAAGCCGCCTTTAGCTCCCCTATTTCAACCCTTTTTGGGGTTGGGCACCCGCCCTTTCTAGGTCTGTACTTGCTTTTACCCATTTCTAGAGTCTTACATTTCCCTGCATTGAACTCCATATTCCATTTGATGCTCCATTCATGGATCTTTTGCAAATCTGCTTGGAGCTCAAGGCAATCCTCCTGGGTTCTGATCGTTTTAAGCAGCTTAGCATCGTCCGCAAACATGCTCATGTAGCTTGTTAGTCCCTCAGGTAAGTCATTTACAAATATTAGAAACATGATTGGGGCTAGGACAGATCCTTGTGGTACCCCACTCGTAATTTGAGTCCAGTTTGACGATTTCCCCCTTACTGTTGTTCTCATCTGTCTTCCGCTAAGGTAGCTCTCCATCCATTTCAGCAGTTTGTCTCCTACTTTTCCCTCATGTTTTAATTTCCACAGCAATCTCTTGTGTGGAACTTTGTCAAATGCCTTTTTAAAGTCTAGGTAGGCACAGTCTACCCATCCTTCCCTCTTGTCCACTGTGTCTATTACTCTAGAGTAAAAACTCAACAAGTTGCTTACACATGATCTGCCTCCTCTGAATCCAAATTGTCGGTCAGTAATTAATCTTTTGGATTCCAGGTAGTTAACCCATTTGTCCCTTATTAATCCTTCCAGAATCTTCATGAGGATGCTCAATAGTGATACAGGTCTATAGTTCAGTGGTTTATCTCTGCTTCCTCCCTTAAATATAGGAATAATGTTTGCTCTTTTCCATTCTGTAGGTACTATCCCTGTGTCCAATGATTTGGTCATTATGTCATATAACGGTATACTCAGTTCCTTAGCATTTTCTTTAATAATCCAGCCTGATACTCCGTCCGGTCCAGCGGCTTTGTTTGGATCCACCTTACTCATTTTGTCTATGAGCTCTGGTCTGTTAAATGTGACTTCCGGCATTTCCTCTGTACCTATCTCATTTGTTTCTGGTGCAATGAATTCTCCTTCTTTTGTAAATACTGATGCAAAATTTCTATTTAGTTCTTCCGCAATCTCTGTATCCTCTTCTATGATTCTGTTTCCACTTTTAATCTTTACGATCGTGGCTTTTATCTTCCTTTTGCCGTTTACAAACTTGAAAAACATTCATAGTTCTCCACTATCCCTTTCTCATGGTTTGCCTCTGACCTCCTCCTCATTTCTGTGTATTTGTTTCTCTCCTCTTTATACTTTTGCCTGTTATCTTCCGAATCCCAGTTTCTCATCTTTTTCCAGGCTTTGTTTTTTGCTTCCTGTGCTTGCCTACATTCGCGGTTAAACCATACTTTGCGATTACTTTTTTTCCTTTTATTAATGTACTTAGGGACAAAAGTTTTTATACCAGTATCATAGATCTCCATGAATGCCTTGAGTTTTTTGTCTACCTCACTTTCAGATAACACCTGATCCCAATTTTGTGACTTGAAAAAATCCCGTAGTCCTTCGAAATCGGTTCTGGAATACATCCAGTGATTTTCCTTGTGCTTTTCCCTTCCCTTGGGTAGATTATACTTCAATAGTAAGTCTATGTCTAGAACTGCATGGTCGCTTTTTCCTAGTGGGCATAGGTACTGAATACTTTGAACCTCCTCCTCCCTTCTTGTGAATAGAAGGTCCAATCTAGCTGGTTGATCACTTCCCCTTACTCTTGTTGACTCTTTTACATGTTGGAATATAGAATTTTCCATGGCCATACTTAAAAATTCATAGCCCCAACTTTCCTCCCCTGCTCCGGGTTCAAGATCTTCCCAATTCACTTCCTTGCAGTTAAAGTCCCCACACATGACTATTTCATCCTTTGAAGCCAAGATATTTCCTAGCACACTAATTATTTCCTTACGCATTAGGCTATGCTCCTCCTTACCCCATGTCTTCGTCTTGGGAGGTACATACGCTACTATCACCACTATTTTTTCGTTTCCACCAATCTCTATTGCTAAAACTTCTGCTGTTGAAGTTTCTAGTTTTATCTCAGACACAATCAAATCTTTCCTAGTAAGGATGCACACTCCACCTCCATGTCGAAATTTTCTGTCTCTCCTCCAAATCCTGTATTCAGACCATCCTAGCAAATTTATATCAAGGTCTTCTCTTAGTTTTGTCTCAGTGAGACATACTATTTCTGGTTTCTTAGTATTGAGTAAGTCTGTTAGTTCTAGTTTCTTAGAGATTAGCCCATCGACATTGCTATATAGAATCCTTATACTTTCTAGTCCCCCATTACCTGCTCCAAGCGCCTTATCTGCGGCGGTCTGTTCCCTACCCTCTTTTATTTTTAGTTTCTTTTTACCGAAAGTTTCATAATCTTCCCCTTTCTTACTCCGTAAAAAAACTTATTCTTTTCTTGTTCTGTCCTCTTGCTATTTTCCTCCTTGGCGGTTTTCCTTAGTTCAGCCTCCTTCTTTCTCTCTTCTTCTTGTAAGTCTCGCCTGATGTAGATTTTGTCCTTACCCTCTAACCCTTTTAGCCTAGCTGCTACTGCCATGATTTCATCACAAGTCCTTCTTGACTTAAATTCGATTTTTACCAGTCTATTGTATTCCTTTGTATATTTTCCCAGCCTAAACATGTCTGATATTTCCTCCTTCCAGGTGTCATCCTCATCTTTAATAGATTCCAGAATATTGTTGATGCGACCTTCATCCTGCTCTTTTCGTTTTGTCCAGTCTAGTTCCTCCTTTTCTTCCACCCCTGATATTATGAGGCAGTTAGCCCTACGACTTTCTTCCTGGATGGCCTGAGAGTTTTCGTGGATGCCTTGCTAACCATACTTTTTACCTGGTCCTTTATCCTAACATCTTGCTGTTTCTGTTCATCCAATATCTTCCTGAATTCGTCACTGTGTGCCTTCCTTACACTGTCTAAATCTTTTACCACTTGGTCTCTAGTCATGCCCCAAGCATTTTTACCTTCAGAGATACTGGTGTCTAGCCTAGTCATTATCACTGCCTTTTCTCTCTCCACTAACTCCAACCTGTTCTTCAACTCACCATTCTCTGTAACAATTTCCTTCTTAACTATCTCCAAGCCAGTCACTCGGTCCTCCAAGTTCTTGATTTTGTTCAACAGCATGAAGCAAAATTTTCCAGTGTCCTCTGCCGTCCATGTTGTCATGAAACCGGGAAAATCCGGCTCTCCCTCCGATTCGTCACTCCCGCCTTTATCACCCCTCCCCCCCTCAGCCCCCTCGTCACCTTCATTCACCATCTTCCCCACCTAATTCCTCTTGAAGTTGGAACCAAATATCTTGCCTTTTGTGCTGGGTAATACTTAAATAGGCCATATAATATTACCCACCATACCGAGCCGAGAACTTCCCGCGCCGAAAACAACAATATTGTGCGGTCTCTTCGGATTGTTCACTCACACCGTCTAGTATTAGCCACTAATAACCCACTTGCCAGCCGAAGTTTACTTGTTTTTTTATCATCATCCTAATACCTGGAGTCCCCTTTACACATGAATAAGAGATAGACTATAGCTCACTCCCACCTGCAACCATGTAAGTAGAAATCAGCTGGAGCCTGTGGACCGCTTCCTCTCGAGTCAGCTGTTGTCTCGTCTGTACTTACACTAGTTGTACTTACACTAGTTGTATTTGCGGGAGTGAGCATGCTCGTTAATTCCCGCCTCCTAAGATATGTTTGTCATACCGTGCTTTGAAACTATGCACTGATGGTGCAGACACTACTTCGGCTGGCAATTTGTTCCACCCACTAATCGAGTTGGTAGGAAATCTTTTACTTTTCAGATCAGATTTACTATTTAGCACTTTTAGTTTGTAGCTGTGACCTCTTGTCCTCTCACCTCCATCCCTCTCTATGAAGTTTTCTTGGTCGATTTTGTCAATACCTCTAACACATTTATATATCTGAATTTGCTGTCCTCGTTTCCTTCTCTGTTCCAGTGTAGGTAGATTCAATCTCTCGAGCCTCTCTTGGTACTCCAAATTTTCCAAACCTGGGATCATCCTCGTAGCTGCTCTCTGTACCCTCTCAATTTTGTGGATATGTTTCTTCAAGTGAGGGGACCACACTACAGATGCATATTCCATCCTGGGTCTTATTATTGCCATTATTATTTGTTTCATGGTGTTTTCATTAAGATAATTGAAAGACATCCTAATATTTGCCAATAATGCTAGTGATTCTCTCACTATCTTATTTACGTGGCTGTCTGGAGACATGTTATCCCTAAATTCTATCCCCAAGTCTTTCTTTTTCTGCTTTGGGAATCACTTCGTTTCCTAGTTTATAATCTTTTCTAGGTCTGTACTTGCTTTTACCCATTTCTAGAGTCTTACATTTCCCTGCATTGAACTCCATATTCCATTTGATGCTCCATTCATGGATCTTTTGCAAATCTGCTTGGAGCTCAAGGCAATCCTCCTGGGTTCTGATCGTTTTAAGCAGCTTAGCATCGTCCGCAAACATACTCATATAGCTTGTTAGTCCCTCAGGCAAGTCATTTACAAACATTAGAAACATGATTGGGGTTAGAACAGATCCTTGTGGTACCCCACTCGTAATTTGAGTCCAGTTTGACGATTTCCCCCTTACTGTTGTTCTCATCTGTCTTCCGCTAAGGTAGCTCTCCATCCATTTCAGCAGTTTGTCTCCTACTTTTCCCTCATGTTTTAATTTCCACAGCAATCTCTTGTGTGGAACTTTGTCAAATGCCTTTTTGTTACTCAGTTACTTGTTCGTCAAGGGGAATCCACGCAATGCGAGCTAAGCTCATTATTATCGCGCCTCCTTAACTGGGAATGTATTGCGTGAACTGCATGTTAAGTGTTTTATGTACTGTTGGAATGGCTGTGGATGTGTGTGTAGTCTGTATTTAGCCAATTGGCGACATCGGAAACGAAGGCTTAGGGTGGATCTGTATGGTACCATTCTCACTATAGATGGTACCGTCTCGCCCGAAGGCTTAGGTAGCCATCAGCTTAGGTGAACCATATGATACCATCTCGCCTTGTACCATTTTTGCCAACCCCAGATGGGACGTCACTACGTCGTCTACTTATTCCAGGTACCTATTTACAGCTAGGTGAACATGAAAGGAGACAAACCCAATTTGTCTCCGCCCGGCCGGGGATTGAACCCCCGACCCCTCGTGTGTGAGACGAGAGCTCTACCTACTAGGCTACGGGCTGTGTGTGTGTTCTTGTGTTCTTGTGTAGCTATGTTGATCGGTCTGATCGGTCTAGGTAGGGAGTTATTTCTGTATGCAATAAAATGTTATTGTAATTATACTCTATGGAATTGAATTTCATTTTACCAAATAAGATTTATAATAGTAAAAGCCATAGAAAAATCCATTAAACTGTATCTTTATTGAAGGCAGTAGATTGTTGGCCAGCCTAGCAGCAACAACAACAACAACAACGATTTGTAACACACACGTGTGTTATTGTTGTGTGGCTATGTCGAGTATGTGTGTGTGTGCTCAACTAAAGATGCTCGGCATTGTTTTCGTGTCAAATAAATGTCATTTCATAGTAGGCTACCAATAGACTTAATTGGATATATTATTGACCCCTGGTATGAAGAGCAGTAATTATTTTCACCCTAGGAAGTAGGTTCTAGTGATATATTCGCCGTATAAGCCCAGGCCTACTTTATTAGTCATTTATCTATTTAGTTGTCAGCATTATTACAGTGGCAACATACCTTCATACCAAGGGTCAATAATATATCCAATTAAGTCTATTGGTACTATGAAATGCCATTTAGTTGACACGAAAACAATGCGCCGCGCATCTTTAGTTGAACACACTCACACACAAGAACACACACACACACTCACTCACTCGACATAGCCAAACACCAATAACACGGCAAATAACACACACACACGTGTTTCGGTAATGGTACCGCCGGTAGACTGATTTTTCAGTTGAACTTATAACTCGTTTTATATAAGTTTATTATGAAATATAAAGAATTAAGGTAAGTATATAAGATATATAGTACTTATGATTAAATTATCGTATTTCGACGATATCGGTCACTCGGAAAATCAGCATGCACTTGCCAATGTTGAAAGTAGGGTGAGGTGGGGGTGTAACGAACTATTAGTGGATAAAATATTCACCAAAAATCAGGTAACAAACTTTATGGAAAAATAGTTATTATCACCATAAACTATGGGTCAAGGCCTATCATGGTGATTTTTACTAATCGTGTAAGTAGTAGTTAAGGTCAACTTATTGAATTTTTAAAAAAGGGTACCCCTTGTTCGGACCATACCCACCATAGGGGGTGGTCCGAACAATGCATGGGAGTGATCGAAACACCACCCTTTTCACTATTAAAATGCATAGTGATATTGTAAAAACTGGTGATCTCAAATAAAATATATGTTGAAAGTGTCTTTATTGCCAATTTTAGAGTACATTCTCAAGAAAGAAATATTATATTCCATACTGTCACAACTTATGATTTTACCAACATAAAACACCTTACATCTGACATTCTTCCCTTCTTCTAACTCCAGCTCAACACAACCAAGTACTTTTTGTATTATTTGGATTTTTGTTTGTTTTGGTCTTTAACCCTCCTGGCCCGGGCTGTATCTCCAAAGGACAGGGTGGGCTACCCGGGCGATCTGGCCGAAAAACGTCTAGGCCTAGGCTACCGTATTTTAGTTAATTTTAATTGCTAGAAATTTCCCACGCATCTATAAATGTAGTGCGGTTTCCAATCTGTAGAGTGGCGTTGAGTAGAGATCTCTAAGTCAACTGGTTCAGTTGTGATGACGATTTCAGTGGAGAGCATTTTCAGGCGATGTTAGCAATACGACGATCTTTTCACTACTGAAACAACGACATACAGACAGACATACAATAACAAACGAGTCTTCTCCTTCTTGTTTTCGGAGGTGCGGTGACGCAACAATCGGCTTTGTTTACATGCGTCGGACGCACGGCATTCAGACCAAGCTGAATAGGCTTTCAAGCTTAAAAGTCCTGAAAGGACACCCGGGCACCTGCCCTTATTTCGTGGTATCCTTTGGAGGGCCTGCCCGGGCCAGGAGGGTTAAACGCCATTTAAATTTGTGGTGTACCGAACAGTTCGGTACGCACCCCATCGCTACACCCCCTTCGTGTCATCAATGTTTACACATGCATGATGCTGAATGGAATGTCTGAATGGAAACCTTTCTCACCAGATATCATTGCAGCTAAGTACATTTCACTATTAAGCATCACACCACTAGAATCAGCACGTTTTCACAGTCAAGAAGCACTATATTAGAATGCGAAATATTACATCGATCACCTAAAAAATAGAAAAACTGACCTGAAAACTCTGTCCGTTGCGATGTATACAATAGTTTCCCGTCATCCTCAAGCGCTCCGTTTTCTTCTTTTGAGGTGTTGGGGAAACTATTTTATTATTGTTAGGGCAGAAATTATGGACACTGTTCGTTTCACCCCCATGTTCGTTACACCCCACCTTCACCCTATAGGCCTATTCGCCGGTATACGGTCGGTGAATGTGTATTCGGACTTATAAACTTCGGACATTATTTCAACCTTTCGGATTTGTTTGAAAGGCGGAGAAAAATTAAATCGCATTCGGACCAAGAGCCGAGTTTCGGACTTATAAACTTCGGATATTATTTCAGCCATTCAGTCAAATCCGAATGGCTGAAGTGTGAAGTTCGGACTCGGCCCTTTCGGACTTTTGACACTTTCAGACAGGGGTCTCCCCCAATTAGTCCGAAAGAGCGAGGTTCTACTGTATGTTACGACCCGGTGGCATTGGCACCCGGTTCTGTTAGTTAAAAGAATTTTGTTGTGATATATGCTGTCGTCTTGACAGTCGTTAGAGTACTTGGTAAACTGGTTTACTGGAGCCCGGCCGTTTTTATGGTATTATATTACGACCTGGTTGCATTGTGTTATAATACCACTCGGTATTATAATGCTTGGGTAGATGGCCGTAGCCTGTATGTACTCGGGTTTGACTTTATGTTTGTATGGTATTATTGTATCACCCGCCCATCTGGGTACCCGGGACTGTCTCCATACCCGGAAGTCCTGGTACCAGGGCCTTGGTGCCCGGGCCTTATTGAGATAGGGCCTAGGGCACCCGGGGACTTGAGAGTGTATGTTATTATAAAATCATCCGCCCATCTGGGTACCTGGGACTGTCACCATACATGGCCGTCTGGTATCCGGGCCTTATTGAGATAAGGCCTAGGGCACCCGGGGACTTGGGAGTGTATGGTACTATAATGTCACCCGCCTATTTGGGTACTCGGGAGTGCCTCCATACCCGGCAGTCATGGTACCCGGGCCTTATTGAGATAAGGCCTAGGGAAACCGGGGACTTGAGGATATATGGTGTTATATTATCCGCCCATCTGGGTACCTGGGACTGTCACCATACGTGGCCGTCCTGGTATCCGGGCCTTATTGAGATAAGGCCTAGGGCACCTGGGGACTTGGGAGTGTATGGTACTATAATGTCACCCGCCTATTTGGGTACTCGGGAGTGCCTCCATACCCGGCAGTCCTGGTACCCGGGCCTTGGTACCCGGGCCTTATTGAGATAAGGTCTAGGGAAACCGGGGACTTGAGGACGTATGGTATTATGATGTTATCCGCCCATCTGGGATCCGGGACTGTCACCATATCTTGCAGTCCTGGTACCCGGGCCTAGGGTACCTGGGGATTTGGATAATAATGAAATGTAATTGGATTTCATTTTGCAATATAGAGACTATCAGCTGTAGTCTTGCTGGTTCTAATGAAACTAATGCTTCTAAATTGACTTGAAGGCAAATATATGATGAGGCACTCATGATTGATTAATGTTAAAGTGATATGTATTCACTTTTTAAAGAAAAACTTGGAAGTAAATATTGAAAGTATTGTAGTTTATTGTGGTGCGAAGCATTGAATGAAAACAGGTTAAAAAATTTAGAAATTAGGCTTAGGAAATTTGTTCGTAAATACAAATATTACGGTGGCCTGAAAAATAACCTCTGGCCTGGGCACAACCAAGGGCTACCTGTCAGGAATTACAGATATATGAATCTGACACTCGCATATAATTCAACCCTTAACCCGGCAAGTGCGGGAAGACTCTTAAGAGTTTCCCCGGGCGACTGCGGGAAGACTCTTAAGATCCTGGGCCTAAAAAAATCCATTTAAAACACCCCAAAAAAACTTGAACCCCTTTTTTTTTTTTTGCCCTTGGGCCATGCCAAATATCACTCCCACATCCCCTCCTTCTGCACTCCCCCCCCCCCTCCTTCAGTTATCACCTATTTTCCCTCTTATTCCCTTATTCTGTGGTCTATTTTCGTGCTAACATTAGCAAGTTGCAAGCAGGGCGTTGTCATCACTGTTACCAAGCGAGTGCAAGAGAGAGAGAGAGTATCGATCGACAATCTCTCTCCAGACGTGAGGAGGGGAAGGAGGTTGCCTCAGCCATACATTATGTAACTCCCGGCCTGTATCGCCGATTTTGACCATCCAAACGCTGTTTCCACTTGTTTTATTGCTGTAACAGGTTAATACCTTTATAATCAACGTAAAATAGGCGCATATGGATAAGTATTAATGCTATTTATGGTAAAATAACGATGTTAGTGATGGGAACAGCTCAAATACGTGCGCACAGGTGTGTGGTGTCTCATACCCCCATGCGCACGTCTTAGGTTAAGGGAATATCTATCATGCTATAATGTTAAAATATAACTGGCACAGAACAAATTAGTCTTAGGAAATTTGTTCCCAAGTACAAATATTACGGTGGCCTGAAAAATAATCTCTGGCCTGGGCACAACCAGGGGCTACCTGTCAGGAATTACAGATATATGAATTTGACACTCATATATAATTCAAACCTTTAAGGGAATATCTATCATGCTATAATGTTAAAACACAACTATCACAGAACAAAAAAGAAACTGCAGCTAAAGAGCCGGGGTTCGTATGATACGAAACAAAGAAATAAACACATAAATTCGCGGCTCTGTGAAAGAGAAAGTGGCTTTTGGAAGGCACGTACGTCGACCAGACTAAAGTCCTTACTTTACAGGTTTACAAGTGAAATTGGTCTACATAAATATATTCCTAAATGCGTATATGACTTCAACTGCAACAAGACTCACTATGGACCAAAACTGATGCGTTTAAGAGGGGCTATGTAACACTGTAACTGGGGTAAGGAAACATGTCTATTTTGGATGGCCGACGGATGAGGGAGGTCAGTTCTAGGTCAACTGGAAGATTAGGGCACGCTCATGGGAACAGAGGAAGATCTGAATGCGCTGAGGCACGGTGTTCAAACTGTGCTATTTCTTTTCTTTTTTATTTCCTACTTTTCAGTGGTTCCGACCCAATGACGTACCGCAGGAATGATTAAGGGGTACCCTCTATGATGATCTTGGTTCTCGACCGTCGTGATCTAGGTTAACCCGGGCTCAGAGGAGCCCGGAACGAGGCCATATTAACATAGGCTCTTACGTCATTGACGTAAGGAGCCACCAATAAATTAAGACATTGGGGGTGAGTGGAGCAAAGCCCCCTCAACCCATTATTGTATCCCACGGCCGGTAACAAAACAATTTACCCAACACCTGGCCGTGGGATACAATATTAATGGGTTGAGGGCCCTCGCCCCCCATGACTTATTGTCATCATCATATATATTACCAGCAGGGGCAAATAACAGCAGTCAAATTAGACGCGAATGTAACTGCGAGCATGCGACTATGTAAACAAAGCGGACAGTACGCCCGCTAACACAACTCTTACCCAAACTTTTTTGTTTGTTTGTTCACAAATTAATTTGAAAATGCCGACAAAATAACAGAGTAGGCCTATCCTACCAGACAATTCCAATTTCGTCTGTGAACGAACACAAGAAGTAGCATATTTTAGGCTTGTGCCATGAAGGTTTTTTATTAGCTGCTTGTAGATAATTTCAAGGGTGAGAGGCTCATCAGACTTGCATGTGTTGGCCATGATGAGAAATAATATCGAAAATAGAGAACAGAGATAAACACAAGCAAACGATCTAGCGGGAACTGGTGGGAGTGGCAAGAGGACTCCCATTTTTTTTTTTTTTTTTTTCGTTCAATTTTTACTGTTGTTAGTGCTCAGGCTGAATAACATGTGAATTATCAAAATAGCTAATGCCAAATGAGCAATTCCCAAGGTTCCACTGTACTATCTAGGGTTCACTTGGAGGAGAGTATGGTTGACAGAATACATGAGTACATATCACCTAGTATATGATGAACACACACAGACACACATACAGGGCCGAGGATTAACTTGGAGGAGAGTATGGTCGACAGAGTACATCGACACACATACACATAGTATATGGACACAATGGAAACACACATACACACACATACAGGGTCGAGGATTCACTTGGAAAAGTCCCAGACACACGCTGATGTATGTTTTCTGTTTAGCTTCTACACTCTAATACCAACTATTGTGGAAGTGATAAACACAGTTTCACTTCATAAGGTTGACTTCAAACTGTACACATAATGTTCATTTGTTAATTGCTAATAATACTACATTGTAGGCAAATGTATTTCAGTAATTGGATTGTTTATGAGACAAGATAAGTTTTCTGGTACTTTTGTAATAATTGTATCAAGTATTGAGTGACAGTGTTCCCCTGGTAGATTTACTAATAGTTGTAGCCTATCTTGCAACATGTGAACCTTATGATTGTAACTGTAAACTTCCTGGTGGTGGTATCGTGACATTTATTTTCAAATAGATGTTTTATTTTAGTAAGTAAATACAAATTTCAGTCTACTGTATATCTTTTATTGTTTCAAGCATTCTATAGACTGACATATATAAGTTTAAAATTCAGAAACAAAGGAAGAGGCATTTGTAACGTAATTTATGGTGAATAATGCAATAATTTTTTTTTTTTTTTTATATTGCTCAGATTTGTTTTTTAAGACCAATCCTGAGACTATCTGTTTGAAAAAAAATGTCTCATCATGTGTGCAACAGAATCAGGGACACAAAGCCTGTCTCCCAATTCTGAAAAATACTCTTGATTCCATTTTCCCTTACACGCCACAAAATCAATGCGCAATTTAAGTTAAATAAACAAAGTCTGTGATCTTGATGGCAGTGTGAATTTCCCCGTGGGATATAATAAACTTTGTTGTTCTCAGCGTGAACTCCTCTAACATTTAATACAAGACACTAATGTTTATTTTCATGCTTATTTAGAGTGTCACTGAGATGTTGACTACCTTCCCTCTAAACAATGTCTTCCTCCCTCAATGTCACACGTTTATTTGGAATAATATTTGTCTTATTAAATCCCTTTTTACCTCCTTTAAAATAGACCAAAAAAAATCCTCCCTATCCCAATGCCGACTGACAAAACAGTGTCTGCATTGAGGCTAAAGAGAAAAACAAGTATTATATATAACTGAGAACAGAAAAAGAATTATACTGACTTGTGTGTTGCTGTTTTTCTGTCCTCTTTTCGTTTTGGCTTTTCTATGTTGGTCATCCATCGGTGTGACTCTACATGGCATTTCCTTATCCCTATGTGTGTCTTCCATGTGACCCTCCTCTCTCTTCCTCCCTCCTTCCCCCCTCACCCAATCCCCCTTTTTGCCTTGGGAGAGTTTTGTCACAGTTTAAATGTCTGTTGTCATACAAGTTTGACATTTATGTTTTTTGCTTTTCTAGACACTGTGAGAGGAATTGTTCCAAATTTTCCCTCATTTTGTTCCCTTTCCTCCTCCTCCTTCCTTCTTTTGCAGTCCTCCTTCCCTCTTCCATTGTCCTTTTTCCTTATTCCATATTATTCCTTCTCAACTAATTTATATTCTTCACTAGTTCTCTTTGTGCTTTCTCCTTCTTTGTTCCAAATCTGTATTGTAAATTTTCTCTCTCTCTTTTCTGCAAGATGTCTCTCTGTTTCCTTTGTTCCATATGTTGGTGTATTGTTCCATTTTCCTTCCTTTCTTCACACATTCTTTATCTTAATATTTCTTTAGTATAATCTTTCTTGTGCATCCTCTTTCCTATTTCTTGTTTTTGACTTCATTGAAGGGTAACTCAGAAGGGGACTCCACTCATCACGCCGTCTCAGTCTTTCCTGTTACAGTATACTGTACAGTATATATAGGTAAAGTTTAAGGTCTGTGAGACTATAAACCCTGCCATCCTCCACCCCTATCATTCATATAATTCTTGTTTTCCTTTCTTCCCAACTCAGTTGTCTTGCTTTCATATCTGTTTCCTCTTTTCCTCCTTCTCTTTCTTTTCTTCAATGTAAGAGATGTGAGGGCTATGAGACTATAAATCCTGCCATTCTCCACTCTCCTCATCTTTTTCGCTTTCTTCAGTTCTTTTTCGGTCTTATTCGTCTGTTTCTTTTCTTCATTATATCTCTCCTCCTCCTCTTCTTTTTCTTTCTTATTTTATTAATTATTTGTAGGGACAGTATGACCTTAATATATATATATACTGTATATACCCTGGCATCTTCATCCAGCCTCTTGTTCCATAATCCTGTATTTTATTTATTCATACCCCTTTCTTCAGCAGAACTGTGCTTTTTCATTTCTCGCTTTCTTTCATATACTGTACCAATCCTTGACCTTTTTTGTTTCTTAGTCTTCTTGTAATTTCTTTCTGTGTCCCTCTTTCTTCCATATATATATCTTTCTCCTTTATTAATCTTCTTGCTCTTCCTCTCCTTGGTACTTCTTTGTCTACCCTCCTTCACTTCCCATCTAATGAAAGAATCACACAAAGTGCGTTTGCTGGCAGTTATTGACTTTCAATTATCATCAGCCTCCTCCCCTAGTACTGTCAAATGTTTATGGTGGGTTACAAGTCCAGTGTTGTAACCATTCAGATACACCTCACAAAATACTATCAAATGTTTATGGTGGGTTACAAGTCCAGTGTTGTACTGTAAGCACTCGGTTATACTGTACCTCCTGTAATACTGTCAAATGTTTATGGTTAGTTACAAGTCCAGTGCTGTACTGTAAGCAGTCAGTTATACCTCCTGTAATACTGTCAAATGTTTATGGTGAGATACAAGTCCAGTGTTGTACTGTAAGCACTCGGTTATACCTCCTGTAATACTGTCAAATGTTTATGGTGAGATACAAGTCCAGTGTTGTACTGTAAGCACTCGGTTATACCTCCTGTAATACTGTCAAATGTTTATGGTGGGTTACAAATCTAGTGTTATAACCACTCAGCTACACCTCCTCTGTCACAACAACTTCTTTTCTTCCTTCACTTCCTAAGGTGGCATCACACGGTCAGTTTTTTCCGGCAGTTTTTGTAGCCTGTTGCAGATGCACTACTAGTTAATTGTTTTCAATTCACACTTTCCCTAACTTTGCCTTTATTTACTTAATTTATGTACGATTTTTATCAAGTCTAGGTACTAACTTAAAATTGTAGCCTAGCGAGTTACTTGATCCTTGTGACTGACTTCCTTGTTATTCGCCAAGAATCACAAGCCATAATCCAATAAGTGCTAATAAAAGTGCTGGAATTTGACTCGTGTAATGTTGCCTTTAGCCCAACAATGAGACCTAAACTACTAGGAAAATTCTTGCAAAGTAATCCACATAATTAATAAAAACATTTAAGGAGGAGTACTTAACAATGTTTGGCAAATAGCTTCTTCGAATCACAAACATCACAGTGACATGAATTTATTTGCCAAATGTCAATATACTGCTCCTCAAATGGTGTTTTTATCCATAATGTCCACTTTTTTTTTTTAGTGTAAAGGGTGACCCCCCAACAATGCAACCCACATGAAAGCTAATAATACGTTTAAACAATAAGTAAAATATTTGAAATTTTGTACAAGGTAGCTTAAGATGAGGAATGACAATTCCTGAAAATTACAAGGCTGTAGATAAAACTATGGATAATTGACGCCCCTGGCATTGCAAGCAGACTTGTTACTTATGTGACCACATTCCTCTACGGAAATATCCCTTATCTTGGCTACAACAGCTGCTTTTAGGTCATTGATTGTCTTGGAAATATCAGTAAAACAAGCGTAAGTAAGCCCCCAAAAAATTGCATTAGACTGAGAGAAAGAATATGGAATGGATACCTCCATACCCAAGATGATTACCTCAATTGTGTGTTCAGCACACTTTGAGTGTCCCTGGTAACAGAAGGCTAAATCAGTCCATGGTGATCCCCAAATTGGGAGGTTTGACGACCTCACTCTTAACCAAATAAGGAAAACCTCTTATTTGGTAGTAGTCTCAGAGTATCTAACGTAGTGCTTTAAGATCTCACCCGCTACCAGAGCGGGCCGATATATCGGTACTAGTGCGAAGTCCCAATAATCTCTAGAGTTGCACCTCAATTCACTACTAGGAACGTCGTACAGACTACTAAAGAAGGAAAAGAAATTAGGATAGCGAAGGAGAGAAAAATGTTATAGTTACTCATTAAATCTAGCTGCTCTCCTCTGGCCATGTTCATTTTCTATGAGCTCGCACCACTCTCTAGAACACCATCTAGGTATCAAGTAATCTGGTAGATTTGATGGGCAGGGGATCGGTGTGAGGGCGGGATACTCTGGCGTTGGATACTCCGAGACTACTACCAAATAAAACATTTTCCTTATTTGGTTAAGAGGGAGGTTGTCAAACCTCCCAATTTAGTAGTAGTCACTACGTTTCCAACGTAGGGCTTGAGTCCCACATTGGAGGTGGACATCCAATATACTACAAAAAGCCTTATCATAAGTAGATGACCAAGAAAAGACATTAATAAACATGTAGTTTATTAATAAAAAGTGTGTAACTGTATGGTGCATATTAAGAAATTACAGTCACAAGCGCATCAGTCTAAGGTCTATAATGAACAGGCAGGTAAAAGTAATAGGTCATGTCGACCATGGAAGGGCACACCAACATGGGAAAGTTGAAGTCTAGTGTACAGTATAGTATTTACAAAAATACAAAACAGAAAGCATGGCATAGCTGGCTGATGACATCACGTGACACACTTTATTAAATATTTTACATGATATGGTTATGTGGCATAGGCATACCAATACAGAACCCGTAGACAGTGTAGTCATAATGTAAAAACCTTAAGAGGTACATCCTTAATGCTAACCATACAGTACTGTATATACATGTATTGAAAGGAAAGTATTTGTACAAGCATACAAAATGGGAGGTTTGACGCCTCCCAAATACCAAATAAGGAAAACCTTCTATTTGGTAGTAGCCTCGTAGTATCCAATGTAGAGCTTATACTATGTATAAGAGCGGGTATTATCGTAACCACGTAGCGCGATTAAACGATAACATCTAGAGTAGCACCTACTTTCTCTACTAGGTATGTTGTACACACTTTGAGGCCACTAGTTTAAAGAAAAAACGAATATATGGGCGAGAAGAGAAGAGAAAGTTGAAGAATTTTGCCCATCCACCATCTAGGCTCCTTACGACGTTTTCGTGCGCCTCCCATGTAACCCGGCTGGGTTTATAGGATCATCCAGGTATCAAGTTAAATAGACTAGATTGGATGGGCAGGGGTACGGCGTGAGGGAGGGATACTATGACGTTGGATACTAAGAACACATTAAAAAATGTAAACTTAAGAGTAGATTAACCCCTTAATCCTAGGTAATAAGTGCATGTACTTCATAAAACCCTCTCCCCTCCCCCCCCCCCTCTCCCAAAATGGAGAGGAAAGGATAGGAGGAGGAACACAGACTGAAGGAACAGTACAGGTAATACCCCTAGTGAACCCTTCGGCCCAACGCAACACAAGGACGACCCGGTCTGCCCGTGGACATGGACAGATAGGAGGAGACAAACGTGTTGTGGAAAGACCACAGCCCTGTGTCGGAAATGTCAGCTAGTGAATGATTGTTTAGAAAACGAATCGTAGCAGCATACGATCGTATGTCGTGAGCCGACCCCTGAATGTTAGGATTGCTGGCACGAATAACCCGACACAGGCGAAGTCCCACAGCACGTTTGTCGAGTCTACTACCGGTCTTTGGTGCCACCCACAGCGCCACCCCCGACACCGGCCTGGCGGAGTGCACATACGTATGCAAAGCTTTCACCGGGCATAGCGTATGATGAACACGTCCTCGTTTTAAAGCCGGCACAACGAACGACTTAAAAATGTGCGCCTCACGTTCATTCTTAGCCACTAAATGAACAGACGGAGCCAAAGCGACCGACCCGAGGATAGGAGAAAATCGCAAGCAATTCTGGGCCCTAGACATGGCAGCCAACTCTGAGACTCTCTCTCTTGTAGCTAACGCAAGAAGAAACAATGTCTTTTCAAGTAAGTGCTCAGGTGTTGGGTTGGTAGTGTAAGTGGGTGTAGATAGGAGTTGAGCGCTGCCGCCAGAGACCACTGAGGGGGAATCTGACGCGGGGGTGGCCTAAGCCGAAAACAGGCTTTCATGAAAAACTCCAGCTCACGCTGAGGGACAGCCAACCCCGTTAAGCGCTCAAAAGGCTCCCGTATGGCAGACAGGTGGATCCTAAGGGTGTTGTACATGTTGTGATGGGATTCAAGCAAGAAATTAAGATAGTGAAACACCAATGCAACTGATGGAACTATTTGGTCAGTGTCATTAATCCATTTAGTGAAACTATTCCAGTGAGACTCGTAAGTCTTCCATGTAGCCTTTGTCCAATGCAGATTAAACTTGTCTGTCAAGAGTCTTCCAAATTCTGGGAGCCACCCTGCCTCACAAACATCCACGATGCGAATGCCAACGAGGTCCCTAGGTCTCCAATCGACCCCAAGTGGAAGGCTGAGATCGACAGGGGAACGGGACTCGGGCACCATCGCTTCAGCTGAGCGTACCAGGCTTGCGCCGGCCAGAGGGGCGCGACCAACCAGTGGAGGACATTGCACATTAAAAGTGCGTCTGGTGGTGGAAACACGTATATTGACTGCCACCTGTTCCAGTCCTCGCTGAACGCGTCCGACCCCCCCGCTGGAGTGCGAGTCCAGCGGGTCAGGAACACAGGCAACTTGTTCGTCTCGTGGGAGGCGAACAAGTCTACCTGCGGAACACCCCAGGAGGCGGCTAGGTCGTCGAATACGTTCTGTTTGAAAGACCATTCTACCTGGGTGCTCTGTCCCCTTGACAGAGCATCCGCCCAATGATTGGCAGTCCCGGGCAGGTAAGTCGCATGCAGGGTGATGCTTAAAACAATTTCTCCGCCAGGTCCTGTAGAACTGCGGACCTGGAGGAGCCCTGCTTCTGAATGCAATGAACCGCCGTCATGTTGTCCATCCTGAAGGCTATCGACTTGCCTGTGAGGGCCCGTCCATGATCCTCCAGGAAGAACAACGGGACTAACAGTTCCAAGACATTGATGTGTAAATGTGTAAAACAATTTCTCCGCCAGGTCCTGTAGAACTGCGGACCTGGAGTAGCCCTGCTTCTGAATGCAATGAACCGCCGTCATGTTGTCCATCCTGAAGGCTATCGACTTGCCTGTGAGGGCCCGTCCATGATCCTCCAGGAAGAACAACGGGACTAACAGTTCCAAGACATTGATGTGTAAATGTGTGAGACCTGTCCACCTGCCCTGATGTTGATGACCTATGTTGGATTGGTAGCCCCACCCCACTTCGCTCGACGCATCGGTATCTACCCAGATCGGCGGCGGCGAGCAGTCCAGGGCACGGCATTTGTGAGCGTGCCCCGAGCGACCCAGTGTGTTAATCTCAAATGGATCGAGCGCGGAATCGGCCAAAGCCGATGTGGAGGCAGTAGCGGAAAAGCTCTGTTGCCCAGCAGTATGAGGCGCTTTAGCCTGAGCCGCCCTAAGGGAATGGTCAGTGACGCCCAATTGAGGGACCCGACGAGCGAGTCCCAGTTTCCTTGTAATGGAGACAGAGTGCAAAGCGGCAAAAAGCTTCCTGCGAAGTTTCGGCGCATTTACCCGACTCTGTCTCACTGTCGCGCTCGCCATATCCCAGTCTAGGCCTACCCACGTCACTTCTTGCGACGGAGTCAGGCACAACTTGGGTACGTTGACTTTGAATCCCAAACGAGTGATGTGTTGTATGACTTGTAATGTGTCCCTTGCACAGTGTGTTGGAGAGTCTGCGGAGATGAGCCAGTCGTCCAAGTAAAACAGGATCTGAATCCCCTGACGGAGCAGGGGATTCAAAGCCTGTTTGACGAGTTTCGTAAAGAACCGCGGTACGATATTGAGGCCGAACGGCAATCTGTCGAACGTGAACACCCGCTCGTGAGACTGGAGCGCCAGATAACCCTGAAACCGAGGGGCTATAGGCACATGCCAGTAAGCGTCCTTGAGATCCAGGGTCACCACCCAAGAACCGGGCCGGAGCGCCAGCCGCACTTGACTGATGGTGAGCATCCGAAATCGGGTGTTCACGATATGTTGGTTTAAGCAGGACAGATCTACCACCGGTCTCATCGCATCGCAGTCCTTCTTTGGGACCAGAAATACATGTGATAGGAAGACACGTTGCTGCGACATGACCTCCCGAATTATCCCACCCTCGTGCATGGACTGAATCACTTTGGCCACGTCTTGAGACACTGGTCGATGGTGGGGGGGCCACCTGAGGGAAGGTCTTGACCGCCACCTCCAGGACAGACCCCGCTTCACTACCCGACATGCCCACGATCGGCGGGGCCATTGCCGATAGTGGGGACGAAAGAACCCGGTATGAGCGCCTTGTGTTAAGCTCATCACCGATTCGGCGAGACGGTCGGGAGAGGGGACAGTCCAGGAGGCACTACCTGTGTTTTGACATGGAGCGCTTCCCAGACCTGTCGTGGCGGGATTGGCCCCCACGACTACCTCCCCCCCGGTTCCCGCCGCCTCTCCGAAACGGGCGACGAGCATTCTGTGCCGGCCTAGTTTGCCCCTGCCTCGATCTGGTCGAACCGCCGAGAGGAAGCCTCAATGCTCAGGTACGTGGAAGGACGAGGCGGTGAGCGACGATCGTAGGGTCGCTGCGATCGGCCTCCCACCACCTTGGGTTTCCCAGCACTCCAAGACGGGCGTCCCCGCGACGGTCCGGCCTTCCCGCCCCGACCGAAGGAGGAAGCGGCTGTTGAGGGCTTCGACGCCCCTTTCCGCAGGGGTGCAAAGCGCTCCGCAGCCGCACTGAGGTAGGCCTCCTGCCACGCCCCATCCGAGAAGAGACCCTCAGTCGCGAGCTCAGAGCGCAGGAGCTTCGTCCGAACTTCGGAGGGGGCCTTCTTGCAGAATGCCATCCGAAGAGACTGACGACACGACAGCGAGCAGCCTCATGTATGGCATAGCAAAGATCCCCGACGGAGTTCAGAGTCATCTGCAGGTGGGCGCGCCGCAAGTGCTCCCCACCCTGCCGCAGATCACCAGCAGGATGGGCTTCATTAAGTCGCAGATGAAGCCGAGCCAGCTGAAACTGCACCAAGAGGGTAGAGAGCATCCGAGCAGCGCGCTGTCGAAGCCGGTGATCTCGCTCGAGGGCACTCTTATCAGGGGGTGTGAAGAAGGGATCAGACATCCTATCAAAAGAAACCCTAGGGGCAGTCAGCCAAGACCAATACTTGGCAGGGATCCCCGGCGATGATAGGACTAATCCCGACATGAAGGTGGGCTCCATTATTGGAACAGGAGAAGAACCTTCCGCGGACTGCACACCGAAGTCCACCCCCTCTGCCAGCCACGACTCCCAAGGTCCCTCCTCTCCTCAAGAAGTGGAAGTTCCAGACACAGGGCTCCCTCCTGGTCCCGGACACTCTTGAACAGAGGGATCCCCGCAATGGCCGACAGAGTGGGGGCATTGACATGGATGTCCTGTCGGGAGTAGTCCGACCATAGTTTGGTCGAACCAGAGGGGGACACCTTCGGACGGTACGTGAAGTACTGCAAGTCGGACCGTCCCGGGTGAGCCCGGATGTCCACCTCTGGCACGAGTCCATCCGGAGTCAATGCCCTGAATTGACCTTTGGCATTGACCTGCACTGTCCAATTTGAAGCCACAGGACGCTCCCCCTGTGGGTGCAGGACCGCACGCTCCGGATGTGAGGCCGTCACGTTCCTCCATGCCGAACGTTCCCCATAAAGGGCAGGAAACCTTCGCTTAGGGATCTTTAAAGTGCCCCAAAGAAGGAACGCTGACGGGCTGACCAACCAACCCCAGCCCGCTCCCAGGCAGCACGACAAGAGATGCCACGGCAGCCTGAGAAGGGGCAGGGGGAGGATCACGCGGAGCAGCAACCACAGGGTGAGCGGGCGCTGTAGGCAGATGTTCCTCCAAAGGTGGGAGAGGAGTAACCTCAGGTACGACCGGAGGGATAGGTGACGGCCGTACCACAGCCTCTGCGAGACGAGCAAGTGTTTCCTGAATTGAGGTAAACTGTTTAGCGTGTTCCTCCCTCAGGGCGGCAAACTCCTCTTGAGCCTTGACTTGCTCTTCCCGCAGGGCGTTGAACAGTTCTGTGTTCGCATCCTGGGCCAGCCCCTGCTCTTCACGCAGGGCGGCAATGTCCTGCAGCCACGCAGGGTCTTCAGCGGCTTCCGAAGGAGACGACGAAAAGGATCAAAGGCGGCGACGGCGTCCAACCCGTGTGCGAGCCGTGTAGGAGGGAGAGCGACGAGGAGAGTCCTCGTCCACAGCCCCATCCTCCTCCTCCCAAGCATCCACCCCAGGGTCCACAGTGCCCTCAGCTACCCCTTCCTTGTCCGACCACACATCGTCCCCACGGTCACCCTGCTCAACTTCCTGTGGACGTCTGAAAGGGGACGCCAATGGTGACACGTCCCTACCGGCAGTAGTTGGAGAAGGCTGGCCACAGGCGAATGCAGGGTCGACATTTGAAGCTGACGGATGTGATGAGGGGGAAGAATGTTCAGACGGTGGGACCGATTGGAAGAGGGAAGCAGCACGAGGCGGAGGAGTGGACAGGGCCACCAGGGGCACAGGCGTTGAAGGGCGAAGGGTCTCCCCGGTCTTCACGACCTCAATTTCTTTGATGAGGTCATGGGTCGTGCGGCGAGACGGCGAGAACGGTGGCGCCACGACAGGAGGCAAGGCGGTAACAGCGGGTTCTCGCCGCTTCGCCCTGAAGGTCGTACTGCCCCTGTCCCGGCCGGGGGAGACGGTATGGCGAGGCGGTGAGAGGGACTTCAGGCGACGAGGCGATGGTGAGCGGGACCTGCGACGCTTCTTCCTCCTTCCAGTGTCAGCAGATGCCGGCGAGAGAGCTGAAGCAGGCACTTGAGTCAGGGCGGCCTGGCGCCCAGCCGGCGAGGACAGAGGGAGGTCCAGCAGTAACCTCACACCTTCGTCCATGAAGCAAGGGATCCGATGGAGTGATTCCCTGATATAAAGGGAAAGGGACTTCCAAGTGGCACAGAGGGGGGACTTGGCCATAGTAGCCTCTGACGACGTAGGGCGAGACTCCTGGGTCAGGAGGTCCACCAGACACGGCCCACATCGACGAGGGTTAAATCCGTCCCTGTGGTAGCAGGTCACATGGCTGCAGCATTCAGCATGGCCGCCTCCCAAGGCCCGCTTCCCACACCCCGTGCGTGAGCAGGCAGAACGGGACATAACCACTATACCCGGAAAGAAAAACCCTGTTAGCTTATAAGTAGACAAAAAACCCACAGTAGGACAGGGTTAGGCAGTACCAAGTATGTACTCCATTCATGACACACAGAGATGAGGCAGTAAGCATATAGCAAGCAAGGTTAGCATGCACAAAAAACCCTAGGTATCCCCATGAAAAACTACAGGCACAAGGACAAAAAGTCGCCACACAGCGCAAACTAGACCTTGAGACTGGAGCAGAGAACCCCCCCACCATCCCCCCTAATGGAAGGGAAGTAAAAGGCCCCACCAATATGGAAGGGCCTAGCAGTACACAGGTGAACCTACAAAAAGTTCCAGTGAAACCCCACACATTAGGTCAGAGTAGACCAAGAGCCAGGCTCACATCCCATGAAAGTATTGCATTTCCCCCCCCCCCCCCCCAAAAAAAAAGAAGGGAATAATACCTGGAGGCCTTTAGGCACCGATGAAGAAGTGGAGAAGTGCAGCAGCAGTGACGTCACCAGTCCGCTCCCAGAGCGGGGCGGGAATGTCCACTCCCAGAGCGGGAATGTCCGCTCTCAGTGCGGAAAAGTCCGACGGGCGGGCGGGAATGTCCGTTCCCCGGGCGGAATCGTCCAAGAGCAGAGCGGGGGGCACCGTCCGAGTGAGAAAACAGAAGAGCGTGAACACCCAGCCAACTAGCCTCTGGTATGGAGGCAGTAAAAGCATCCCGCTCCGCTCTGGGAGCGGTGAATCCCGTTCCCAGAGCGGAGCGGGGGTTGTGAGGCCGCTCCCAGTGCGGAGCGGTCCATAGTCTAGGCCTCAGGCACACCGGGGGAAGGTGTCGGGCAGTTACAGCAGACGTGGGAACGTCTGTGTAAAGGTTTTAGCATTTAACATCAGCACGACCAGTATGTCGGACGGCAGTGACCAGTGGGGAGCGGCCAAATCAATCAGAGGATCACTGAAGACCACTAAATAAGCGGGGACCCTGGAGTTTAGCAGACGATTCCAAATGAGGAATGCTGACACTGTTGCCAACTCAAAAAGTACCAAGATGATGTTTCACAGTCCCTAGATATTCAGGAGCCGTGCATGAGATGCCGAACTGATCTGGTAACAGTGTGAATAGCAAGAACTCCCTTCGACTCAGGCTAGGCCACGAATAAGTCGGCATTGTGTCAACTGAGTGAGAATCATGGCTCCAACCAGGCCCTTATACACCGGGGTAAGGTGTGGGCTAGGAAAAGAACCTCAATAGGGAATTAGCCCTATGAGTCGGCCAGACAAAAGAACGATCAGGGGTGGGAGCCCCCCACTCAGACATCCAGGAGGCCTAGCCAAGAAACTCAGACAGCCAGACACGAATACAAGTCGCGAAATTATGAGCAACAACTAATGCGGTGACAAAAAGCCCGGTTTAATGTTTTTTTTAATACCACAAATTTTGTTGATATATTTGAAGATAAATAATGAATCTATAATGCTCTAAAGATCATAAGAAAATTTGTTTTAACCCTCGGCAAAACCTAATAAAAAAGTATGGTACTAAAATGTCTTTTTCGTAACAAGGTTGTCAATACGGTACTTTCAGTCATCGATAGCTCTAAAGATCATATGAAAATGTGTTAAACACTCGGAAAAACCTAATATAAAAGTATGGTACTAAAATTTAATTTTCGTAACAAGGTTTTCAATACGGTACTTTCCCGTTATCAATGTACTGTACAATCAAGCTAAAGATTGCAGAGTAAACACCATAGACTTCATCGACTTTTCTTTCACCTTCGTATAATCGACAGCCAATTTTTTTTATTTTTTTATTAAGGGATTAGTACTCAACCAGCAGGGGTGTGGGGGCGGCAGCCCCCACCCATAATACTAGGTTAGGTTAGGTAAGGTTGTTAGGTTAGGCTAATGTCTTTTCAAATCACTATCGGGGAGCGTGTCTCAACATCGATCGATAGGCCTAATGGGGAAAATAGGTTTTCCCGAGATTTCTAATTAATTACAAACACTATATATTGATGCAAATGAACAATTTTGTTTATAAAAAACACTGAAAATTTGTGGTATTAAAATAAAAAAATTCCAAAAGCCCTAAATGAATAGAAAACCTAGCTATACAAAACTAAAGTCACCGCTAAACTAATTAGTGAACGAAATAGGCGAAGGCCTATTTAACCTCGGTCGCCACCAGATGGGAGTGCGACCGCCTGCAACAAAACTAATGACCACCAGTCTCACGCAACACTCCAATTAATCACATTAGAGCCCATTTTTTAGCGTGCCTGCATCACGGATCATCTGTCTAAAACCACAGGTGCCTTAAATAAGGCCCACAACTCACCAAAAGGGTAGGAGACAGGAGTGGAAGGCACAAAACGGGACACAGAAAAAACGCGTGTTTACAGGGAGGGTAGCGCGAGAAAGATGATCCTATAAACCCGGCCGGGTTACACGGGAGGCGCACGAAAACGTTGTTAGGAGCCTAGATGGTGGATGGGCAAAATTCTTCAACTTTCTCTTCTCTTCTCACCCATATTGTCGTTTTTTCTTTAAACTAGTGGCCTCAAAGTGTGTACAACGTACCTAGTAGAGAAAGTAGGTGCTACTCTAGATGTTATCGTTTAATCGCGCTACGTGGTTACGATAATGCCCGCTCCGCTCTGGGAGCGGGATTATACATAGTATAAGCTCTACGTTGGAGACGTAGAGGCTACTACTAAATAAATATCCCCCCCCGCCCCCCACACACTTAGGGAAAGGAATTAAATACAGTACAGGATGAATACAGTATAAATATATACAGGATGGATGATGAATCATGTGACACGTTGGCCTAACGCAACACAAGGCGTACCCGGCCTGGCCGTGGCCATGGAGATGTGCGATGAGACAAATGTGATGTGGGAGGACCATAACCCTGTGTCGGCTATGTCTGTGAGAGAATAGGTATTTAAGAAGCGGATGGTCGCCGCGTACGAGTGGATATCATTAGCTGTGCCCTTCGTAAGTGGGTTACCGTCTCTAATTACTTTACGTAAATGTTGTCCCACAGCACGCTTGCCTAATCTCGTCCCAGTCTTGGGGGCCAACTAGAGCGCCATCCCCGACTTCGGCACAGTGGCGCACACATAAGTATGCAGGACGTGAACCGGGCATAGTTTATGATGCGCGCGCCCACATTTTAAAGTCTATACAGTGAACGGCTTAAAAATGTGCGCCTCACATTCATTCTTGGCCACAAAATGAACGGAAGGGGCCAAAGTGACGGACCCGAGGGAAGATGAAAAACTCATGAAATTTGGGGCCCTCGACATGCCAGCTAACTCAGAGACTCTCTCTCCTGTTCCTAACGCAAGAAGAAACAATGTTTTGTCTTGCAGGTGAACAGGTGTTGGATTAGTGGTGTAGGTGGGTGAGGTAAGGAGCCCTAGAGCCTTCGCCAGAGACCATTGAGGCGGTATCTGGAGAAGGGGCGGTTGGAGCCTAAAGCAGGCTTTCATGAAAAAAGACAGCTCCTTGTGAGGGAGCATCATCCCCGTTAAGGCTTCAAAGGGCTCCCTAATAGCGGAAAGGTAGTTCCTAATGGTGTTGTACATGTAGGCGCGTGTCCCAAACAAGTGATTAAGGTAATGGAACACCAACGTAACGGATGGAACTGTTTGTTTAGTGTCATTGATCCAGTTAGTGAAACTATTTCCAATGAGACTCATAAGTCGTCCATGTAGCCTTAGTCCAGTGCTGATTAAGCATATCGGTCAAACTTCGTCCAAAACTCGGCAACCACCCTGCCTCACAAACATCCACGATGCGAAAGTCAACGAGATCCCTAGGTCTCCAATCTGCCCCAAGTGGAAGCTTGAGACAGGTAGGGGAACGGGACTCGGGCACCATCGCTTCAGCTGAGCGTACTAGGCTTGGACCGGCCAGAGGGGAGCGACCAACCAAACCTTGCCCCTGTACTCTCTCAGCCTGTGTAGAACTTTGCCCATGAGCAGTGCGTTGGGTGGAGAAAAAGCGTATATCGACTGCCACCTACTGAAGGCATCCGGCCCCCCCACTGGAGTACTAGTCCAGCGGGTTAGGTAGTCCGGTACCTTGTTCGTCTCAGAGGTGCCCCAGGAGGCTGCAAGATCGTTGAAAGCGCTTTGTCTTAATGACCACTCTACCTAAGTGCTCTGTCCCCTTGACAGAGCATCCGCCCACAGATTTGCAGTCCCGGGCAGATAAGTCGCATGCAGGCTTATGTTGTTGTTGTTGTTGTTGTTCCCCAAGCTGCCCGGCTGAACAGCCCCAAGGCCCCGAGTAAGGCCAAGGCCATAACAGAGCGCCCCCACAGAACCCTCCCTGCTGACCACAATAAAGCCTGGGTGACCGAAGCCACTCCATGGCGGGGAGCTGAGGAGGGTGCGGAAATGCCCGGGAAACCAAAGCCACGCCCAGGGCCCTGTGCCCCTCAGCAATTATGAAGAGAAAGTTGAGGGGCAAAGGAAAAATGTGACGCTTTGGCTTCCAATCTTGGTAGATTGGGAGGTCAATCCACGGAAGAGACGCCGTCACTTGAGATCTAGAAAATATATAAGTAAAAGGAACAGTCAGAGTAAGCTATGGGTATGGCAGAGATCGCTCAGTTCTCACTCTGATAGACCAGCCCATCACCATCAGGCTTATGTTGTGATGATCGGCTAGGTAAAACAATTTCTCCGCCAGGTCTTGTAGACTACAGACCTCGAGGGAGCCCTGCGTTTGGATACAATGAACCGCGGACATGTTGTCCAACCTGATGGCCACCGACTTGGCCGCAAGGGCTAGTCCGTGATCCCACAGGAAGAACAACGGTACCAACAGTTCCAGGGCATTGATGTGTAAGTGTAATAGCCCTGACCACCTGCCGTGGTTTTGATGTTGCACCTGAGTGCAACACGACAAAAAGCTTCTTCCGAAGTTTTGCCGCATTCACCTGATTCTGGGTAACAGTGGTGCTTTGTAGATTCCAGTCTAAACCCACCCATGTCACTCTTTGTGACGGCGTGAGGCACGACTTGGGAATGTTTAGTTTGAACCCCAGGTTTGTGATGTGTTCGACTACTGTAAGTGTGTCCTGTACACAGTGTGTCTGCAGAGATGAGCCAATCGTCCAGGTAAAACAGTATCTGAATCCCTTGTTGGAGCAAGGGAATCAGAGCCTGTTTTACCAGTTTCGTGAAGACCCGCAGTGCTATGTTGAGGCCGAATGGTAGTCTGTCGAATCGGAACACCCGCCAGGTAACCCTGGAACCAAGGAGCCATTGGTACATGCCAATAAGCATCTTTCAGATCCAGGGTCACCACCCAAGACAAGGGCTTGATAGCCAGGCGCACCTGGCTGACAGTCAACATTTGGAAACAGGTGTTCACAATGTGGGTGTTGAGGACCGCCAGATCTACCACCGGCCGCATAGCATCGCAGTCCTTCTTGCCAGCACCGATCACCCTCTTCACGGGGACAGCGATCCGGGGACCTACGGCCACGGAAGGCGGCTACAACGCACCCCCCGTGGGCCTTTCCTCTGCCCAAGCCCTTCACCTTGTGCCCCTTGCCGGCGATGGACTTGCCCCTGCGTCCGCAGGTGGAGGAGGATGACGCGACCTTCCGTTGTGTAGAATAGGTGTCACTCTGTGCCAGCAAGAAAGCCTCCTGCCAAATCTCTTCCTGGAACAGTCCCGGGGTCAGAAAGTCCGTCAATAGGATGCGGTTGCAGACTTTCTTGCAGAAAGCCACCCGAATCTGTTGACGACAACGAATGGCTTCATGGAGGGAGTGGCGATTGTCCTGTACCGGGTTGAGGGCAAGCTGCAGGCTGATGCGGTGGACCTGCTCAAATCCCTGGCGATGGTCTCCAGACTCCAGGGACTCGATCAGGCGCTAGCTCCAAATGGGCCAGAAGCGTTGAAAGCTGGCGTCCTGCCCGCTGCCTAAACTTGAAGTCCCGGTTTACCTGGGACTTCTCCGGTGCCGTGAAATAGGTGCATGGGAGTGGGCCCACCGACAGCTTTGGAACATGAAGCCACTCCCTGATGGCCATTGGCAAGCCCGACACAAAGGTGGAGTCCATGGTGGGGATGGTCGGCGAGCCCTCAGTCGTAGTCTGGCCAAACTCAACCACCTCACAGACTCACTCCCCCATGGGACCTGTACTGAGGTGCGGCAGCTCTAGCATCAGGACCCTGTCCCGATCTCGTACATTCCTCAAGTACGGCGTCCCGGAGATGGCAGAGAGGGAATGGACATCCGCCGAGAGGTCATGGCGGGAGTAGTCTGCCCAGGGTTTGATGACAGTGGAAGGCGACACCGAGGGACGGTAGGAGAAGTATTGCATGTCCTGCCGGCTCGGGTACACCCTCACATCAACGTCCGGGACCAGACCTTTTGTATTGATGGCCCAAAACACATTCTTGTCGTTCACCTGGACGGCCCAATCTTCTGGCACCGGTCGTTCCCCGGTTTGGAAGCGACTACAGCCCTCCAAGCGACAGAATCCCCAGAGCGATGGCATCTTGACTCTGAGAATCTTAAACTTGGAGAGCGGTGGCACGGAGAGAGGCTGGGAGACCAACCCCAGGCCATAGGCTGGGAGACCAACCCCAGGCACTGGCCCGGGATGACAACGGGCCAGAGAGGAGTAGGCGACAAAGATGACATGGCAACGGTTCCGGGACTGGGACAGCCGACTTGGATGGACTGTGTTCCGACATATGTGGAAGAGGAGCCTCAACCGGGGTCTGCGGAGGGATCGGGTTCGGCGTCGTAAATCTTGAGATGACCGCCTCAATGGCCGCCGTGATGGAGGACAGTATGTCAGCCTTAGTCGAAGACATCTCATGTCGCATGGTGGCCAACTCCACCCGGATCTCCGTCTCAGCAGTAGTAGGGATGGACGTGGGTGGTGGAGACTGGAGAGAGGGATCCAACATCACCGCGTTGCTGGTCACCATGGTCCGAGAGTGGGGTGAAAGCAGGGGAAGGGGAAAAACAGTCTTCCATGACGCGACCATCCCTTCCCGAATCAGAGGCCCCCTCCGAAGACAACTCTCCTTCCTCCTCCTCGATCCCCTCCTCCCCATCATCCTCGACTCTGTCGAAGTCAGCGACATCATCGAGACGGAACGGGAAATGGAGAGGAGAGGGCTGGCCACAGGTCAAAAGCAAATCGTCAGAAGACCCTTTAGGTGGTGGAAGTGTGGAGGGCAGCATCGCAGGGACCGCCATAGGGAAGAGGCCCGTACCTCTGACAGGCTGGGAGGCAGTAAGAGGCACAACCTCCACCCCACCAGTGGCAGAAGATGGGGTCGGAGCAAGAACCTCCTCCTGGGCAGGCGGAGAATGAGAGTGGGAGTAGGCTACAGGACGTCGAATCGCCCTGAAGGTAGTGGTACCCTGCGACCTCTTAGGGGAGCTCTCCTGCGGGCAAGGGGAAGCAGTGCGGGGCCGGCGAACATCAGGAGATCCAGAGCAGGAATGGTGCCGCTTCCACCTTCCAGTTGCTTCAGAGACCACCGACTGGTCAGACATAGGCACCCAAGGTTCATGGCGTCGAGGAGCCCTCTCCCTGGGTTGGCGCCTATCAGCCGTACTCGAACTCCGGGTCGGGTAGCCACGAGTTGCGGGAGGGACGTGCAGCAGGGGAGCGTAAACGGTGTGCAGCAGCGGAGGTAGGCTGTATCCACAACAGGACCCAGACGTCATCATCTTGAAAGGATGGGGTTCTGTGCAGGACCATTTGCACATAACAGGATATGGTCTCCCAAGAGTGTTGGAGAGACATCTTAGTCCGTCACCCCTCCTCAGATGTAGGGAGAGATTCTAGTAGTTGAAGGGCGGAGAGGCAATTCCCACAAAGGCGGGGATCGTAGACATCCTTGGCGTAGTAGGCCGTGTGTAGGCGCACTCCTGATGGCCCAGCAAGACGGTCCAATCGCACGTTGGGTGGAGGCAGTTAAGAGACAGCACTGTAAAAAGGGGGAGGGCTACTCACCAGTGGAGGTGAGACAGGTCAAAAGTATGAGGCAGTATAGCCTAATAGCTTATGACACACCATAGGAAGACAATATCCATGATTACGCCAAGTAGCAGATACAACAAAGAAAGTCAAGGAAAAAAAAACCAAAGAGTAGACCTCAAACACCAGGGCTGGGACAATCCTAGGGAACAGGCCCAAACCCTTTGGTGAAAAGAGTACCCCATCCAAAGAAACACCTGAGAGCCCTCTGGAAGAGTGGAGGTAGGAGGTGGTGCAGTGGCGATTGGCCAGGGAAGGCTGGCAGTAGAGTGGGCACAAGCTGTAAATAAAAATGTAAAGTGTGAGCTTGCCAACGTCACCCTATCAGTAGAAAGAGGAGGGGGAATCCAATACACACAGGACAATCGTCATGTGAGCGGAGTCCTGGGACTTTTCAGCAGGTCCCTGGGTCCATCTAGTAGCAAGTGGCCGCCTGTGGAGTGGAAACTAGGCACAGAAGTAGGACACAGAGGACACGAAAAAAGGGGAAAACCAGCCGTTTCCTGGTTGCATATGAATGCAAAGGGCATAAATAGTAGGCAGGGCACCAAGAACACCAATAACCAGAGAAAAAGCTGTGTGACCGATTCCCTGTTACAGATACAGGTCGCAGGGTACATCCAAAAGTAGAAAATCCCCCTGTGTAGCGGATTTCTAGAGATAGATGAAGAGGCAGAGGACACCAGGAGAACCCCGCCTGTGTGTCGGAAAACTTGTATAAACACAATGTCGAGTCAAGGCATCCCTGTGAGTGGGATCCAGACGCGGTTTCCAGACTCCCCCCGCCCTGACCGAGTAAAATCAGGCAGAGGAAGACCAGATACAGTGCATAAACATAAGAAAGGTGAGAATTTAACAAGAGCCACAAGACCGCATCCCAAAAGTCGGTATAGACAAAGAGGAAAGAGCAGGAAAGGACCTGTATGGACCATTCTGACGGAGGCTCACTCAAGGTAAAAATCCGACCTAGCTTAGTTACACAATTACACTTAAAAGATAAATCACTAGGGTAGTGTCAATCCCTGAGTGAAAGAACCTATGTAACAAAGCTAAACACTGCCCGAAAAAACCCACAATTACGTTAAAGGAAGCAAAAATGAAAAGTTAGGCTATGCAAGCGACTCACACTGTTCCCAGAACCCCGTGTCCACGAATCCTGTAGACCCAGGAAAACGAGAAGGAACTGGCAACAGTGTGCGAGCAAGGCGACGAATTACAAGACAACCAACTAAGGACTTGATGATGATGATGATGCAGTTTTTACCACCATACACTCTCTGCTGAATAGCTGGGCTAGGGTGGGTTCCCTGATGAATCAGGGACTTAGTGAATAGTCGCCACAGATTGCTTGACCGCACCATTCACCAACAGCACTGACGTCTGCCAATAACACACTGGCTGGCCCGAGGCTCGAACCGTCAACCTCACGGTTAGCAGGCGAACGCTCTACCAATCGAGCTACGGCCTGTGGCATTGTCCAAAAAACAAGTCAGAAGGGCTATAGAGGACAAGTGGAGACCAAAAGCAGCATGCTTGTAAGAGAATAAAGGCTGTATGCCCTATATGCACTCACAAATAAGGAATCCGGAGAAACCACATGCCCAAGTCTTGTAAAACATTGACACATAGGCATACAAAAAACAAATAAACAAAAAACACGAAAAGGGAAAAGAAACACAATGCATCACACGGATATGCATACATCCCCCCCAAATTACGTTAAGGACGACTAAAAAGTTAAAAAAACAAAAACGAAAAACGTAGGGTAGAAATAGTGCACTCAACGACCGCTACGCGGCACTGAAGACCATCCACCCCCGAAGTTAACAAGGATATTCAAACGTCTCCAGCACACAGCCCGTAGCCTAGTAGGTAGAGCTCTCGTCTCACACACGAGGGGTCGGGGGTTCAATCCCAGACCGGGCGGAGACAAATTGGGCTTGTCTCCTTTCATGTGTTAGCCTCAGTTCACCTAGCTGTAAATAGGTACCTGGAATAAGTGGACGACGTTGTGACGTCCCATCTGGGGTTGGCAAAAATGGTACAAGGCGAGATGGGTATCATATGGTTCACCTAAGCTGATGGCTACCTAAGCCTTCGGGCGAGACGGTACCGTCTATAGTGAGAATGGTACCAAACAGATCCACCCTAAGCCTTCGTTTCCGATGTCGCCAATTGGCTAAATACAGACTACACACACATCCACAGCCATTCCAACAGTACATAAAACACTTAACATGCATTTCACGCAATACATTCCCAGTTAAGGAGGCACGATAATAATGAGCTTAGCTCGCATTGTGTGGATTCCCCTTGACGAACAAGTAACTGAGTAACTAAGCGCACACCAAAAACACACCTTAAAACCCCAAAAAGTGCTACCTACATCACTGAAACATCCTTCTAAAACCTTAACAGCCTGAAAAGGCTCACACTCACGTACTTGAAGCGAAGAGGCAGAAAAACAGGCACTCGCGGAACACAGAAAACGCATGTATCATTGACGGCGTGCGCGAAATGAAATTGGAGCAAGGCCAGAGGAGAGCAGCTAGATTTAACCTGGCAAGTGCGCCAATGAGCCAATGACCTGTGACAAACGTAGTTATATGCGAATTAATTACATTCAATTCTGACAGAAATTGTTATATTCAACATTTATAACATTATTTCTTATTAATATGCATTTTTTTTTTTATATGATGAATGTATCGGGGATTATTCTGTTTTGATACCTTTTTGCCTCTTACCTTGATTTTCCTTGTAATGCTTGTAGTCCAGGTTAACACTGTAAAAACATGTTGAAAGGTAAATCATAGAGGTAACTGATTTGAAGCAAAGACACTGGTGGCTTTTCTAATTTATTTAACACAAAATAATTATAGAACTATGCGGTTTGTAAATAGTTATAAGGTCTGTGTAGATACTGTATTGCCCAGCAGGGAAGTATCTACCTAATTAAAAGCAGTAAGCTGGCTAACAACTAGATTGAGCTATTATTCCTGTAATCTGTAATTCCTTCCTGTAAAGAATAGATGAATTAAGAATAGCGAAAATAGGTAAACGGTACACACACTAATTGCACAGTATCGCACTGTCACTGTAATGTCACTGTATTAATTACCACGGCCGCTTGAAGGGGTAACCTTCCTAATGGGTGGCTGTTCTGCTACTGGTCCAAGACTGGGGGCTCGAGCGTGCCGGCTTCATACCAGTGTGGAGTCATACGATATTAGTTGCTAGCAATCATCTTGGTGTTGCTGCAATTCTCTAAAGGGAGCGTGAGAACCCCTGCTTAGCTTGCAAGAATTGTACCAAGGCCTTTATAGGTGGGGTGATCTTCTATAGGGGAGATCATGCCCAATTAGAATGTACAGTAGTATACTTAAGTAAGTGAATAATTGTTATAAGGGTGTGAGTTATACAAGTGATTATATGAGTTACCCTAGAGTGTACAGTCGCTCAAAATGCGCTGTTACAATGAATATATAAACCTTGAAGTGATAAAATAAGTGGAGAAAGCATTTGGGTGGTGAAAAACAAAAATATTCGCCGCCCAGTTGTATCCTCAGGTGGGAGGCGGCGAGACATACACCCTTCCCCTTCAACCTCTCTCTCGATACCAAGGCGAGCAGGTGAAGTCTCAGAGTTATATAAGGTCTCTTATGTAACTCACTTGTGCTACGTAACCGCAGGAGAGAAATTCGCCCGACAAATAACCAATAAATGATGAAAATTAAGAGGAAAAATAGGTAATAATTGAGGAATGGGGGAGGGGAGAAATAGGTGGAGAAGGGGGGGAAGGGGTGGCGGGTGAGAAACATATGGATGATTGGTAGAAAGTATTAGAGGGGAATTATATCACCTGCTGATATATTCCTTTGTTTTGAGAGCCCCTGGGGCGTTTTTGAAGTTTTTTTTTCATGGTCTTGCTTCCGTGAGGCCTATCGCATTCGCTATGCACATACTTCCATAAGTTCTATCGCACTTCTCGGGTTAATGGGTAACTATAACATTTTTCTCTCGTTCGCTATCCTAATTTCTTTTCCTTCTTTAGTCGTTTCGGAGTGTGTGCGTGCCTAGTAGGTAATTGAAGTGTAACTCTAGAGATTATTGTGACTTCGCGCTAGTACTGATAAATCGGCCCGCTCTGGTAGCAGCCGAGATCTTAAAGCCCTACGTTGGAAACGTAGAGACTACTACTAAATATGCAATTCACAACATTTTCAACACATTTTCGCATTGGGGCGACACAGGTACATCACAATAGCTGCACAATGGTTTCAACAAAATGGCGTCACCCTCATATGTCAAATCAAACTTTACTGTGGCTCAGGCAATGATTCTACAGCCGACTCATAAGCAGATGTGACAATGAGTGGGTGCCCCACTCACCTGATTTTAAACCCCTTTGGGGATATTTGAATAATTGCGTGTATGAGGACATTCCTAAAACAAGCAATGCCCTTAAAGCAGCTATTGTAGCCAAGATTAGGGATATTTCTCTGGAGGTATGTGTGTGTGTAATTAATAATTTTGTGTGCCGACTCCAAGTCTGCTTGCATCGCCACGGGCGTCAATTATCCATTGTTTCATCTACAGCCTTGTAGTTTTCAAGCACTGACATCCCTCATATCAAGTTACTTTGCATCAAATATCAAATACTTTACTCATTGTTTATACGCGTTAGTAGCTATTATGTGGATTGCGTTGTTTTTTTGGGGGGTGGGGGGGTCACCCTGTATGTCAACAATCTATCAAACTCTTAACTCAGGCAAAGTAGATGTTGAAGAAATATAAATTTGCACATGGAAAGCAAATCAGTTCAAGTTTTATTAAGTCTTCACTCTTAATAATAACCCATACTGTACCAGTGACGAACGTCGTCCTTTATTATAAAAGTTACTCGCTCGTATGAGCGATGGATGCTTCTGCTCTGCTAATAGCGAGCGGTAGCCGCTAATGTGTATGGAAGGCCTTACTGCTAGGTATTGGCAACACTGCCCAAGCATCAAGCAGCCATCCCCCACCATCACATTCAGTTACTCCCCAGCTTTTATAAGTGATGATGATGTCACGCCATGGAAAAATAATTTGTTCAAAAATGGCTGGTATTGAGGGGTAGGCCTACATAAATGGCAATATAATAATTATTTATAAATCATTAAAATGCATCATCATTGTTTGATGTCTCAGAATTATTTGGAGCTTCCTTAATTCCCTCTTCTAATGTCAAAATCTCCAACTTTCTGATTATAAAATAATTATTGCTTTTCTTCCTTATTTGTATTCCATCTTTTCCACATTTGTATTCCTTCATTTCCTCCTATTTTTATTCGTCTTCTTCCTTCTTTTCTTCCTATTTTCATTTTGTTGTTACTTATTTATCCCTTCTTTCCTCATCATCATCATTTCCATCTTTCTGTTTCATTTACATATACTTTAGATACCGAGTTATCCATAAGAAGTTATGGTTTCAGTTGTAGGCCATTAGACATTACATTAATGTTTTTTGGGCCACATTTCTTTGTTTGTTCTACAAGTTAACCCAAGATAGGATTAACTAGTGGGTAGGATCCTTTGTCAGCTGTCAGTACCTTTGTTGTTTTCCCTAGTGACTTTTATCAATCAGAAATGCTATCCCCTGAAATAATATATGTATGCATACATATTCCTCCTCTTCTTCCTTGTTCATTCTTTCTACTCCTATTTGTTTACCTTTGTTCATCCTTCCTTCTCCTCTGCCTTCTCTTATACTGGTTTGTCATCCTCTTTCCTTTCCTCTACTTCCCACTCCTCTACTTCTACCTTTTCTTCTTATTCCTCTCATATTCCCCCCATCACCTACTTTATTTTCTTCCCCTCCTATTTTTCTTCTTTCCCCTCCTCCTCCTCCTCCTCCTCCTTTTCTTCCTCTTACTCCTCTTCCTCCTCTGCCTTTTCTCCCCCTCCCCCTTCTCCTCTTGGTGCCTTCACTCTACCGTGTGTGTTCTCTCTTCTAGACATATCAAGTGTGTTGAAGGCAATGTTCAATAAATCGGCACAGGCCGCCAAAAGCGATTCCATATCCCAGACCGCTAATTCTGACAGTGGGGAATCCAAAAATCCAAAAGGTATCAATTTTCTTGCCTGACTATAATAATATATACACACACATATATATATATATATCTATATATATCTATATATCTATCTACTATATATATATATATATATATATATATATATATATATATATATATATATATATACTACACTTAGATATTTTTTATTATATACCTAGACATTATTCCTTAATGTATAATACACTTAAACTCGTACTATACCCCTTAGTGCTCATGGTTCATATTTATAGAATATTTATTAATTTATTAATTTTTATTTATGGAGTTTAGAGAGCCTCTGAGCCTTGGTACAGCAGTGGGCCTGTTTTGTTGCTTTGTGGAGTGAATGGGACACCACCATTATACTGACTGATACACAAAACTTGTTAATATTGACTGATCTAGTGTATGACCAACACATGGCGTATTCTGACTGATATACTGTATGACTGATGCATAATTGGGAGGTTTGACGACCTCCCACCAAACCAAATAAGGAAAACCTCTTATTTGGTAGTAGCCTCGGAGTATCCAATGTTGTGCTTTATACACTGTATAATCTCGCCCGCTCCATGAGCGGCCAATTTATCGGCATCACTTGCACGATTAACCAATATTTTCTAGAGTTTCACCTCAATTCTCTACTAGGTACATTGTACACACTCTGAGGCCACTTTTGAGTAGAAAAATGTAAAATATGGGTGAGAGTAGAAAAGAAAAAGACTGGGAGGTTTCACAACCTCCCAACTAACCAAATAAGGAAAACCTCCTATTTGGTAGTAGTCTCGGAGTATCCAACGTAGGGCTATTAGGTTCAGCCGCTCATAGAGCGGGCCGATTTATCGGTACTGTGCAGTCCAATATCTTCTAGAGTAGCACCTTAAATCTCTACTAGGTATGTTGTACACACTTCAAGACTACTATTGAGAACAGAAAAGAAAATCAGGTAGGGTAGACAAATTTAAAAGAGTTGGCCACTCAATCTATCTTCCCTCTGGGCGCATGTGCGAACCCCACATACCTGCTGCCAGCCAGGTAACTTCATTAAGGTATCAAGTAATCAGACTAGATTGGATGGGCAGGGATTAGGCGTGAGGGTGGGATACTCTGACGTTGGATACTCTGAGACTACTACCAAATAGGAGGTTTCTCTTATTTGGTTAGTTAGGAGGTCGTCAAACCTCCCAATTTAGTAGTACTGTAGTCTCTACGTTACTTATCCAACGTAGGGCTTGAATCCCAAGTCGGAGGCGAACATCCAAGCTGTAAAAACCTAACCTTAGCATAAGCAGGTGATCAAGAAAAGACACAATAAACCTTGTCGTTTATTAGAAAAAGAGTGTAACTACATGGTGTATATAAAGATAATGTAGTTACATGTGTATCAATTAAAGAGAAGGGGAGTGCACCCGATGACTGGAAGACTGGCATAATAGTCCCCCTATATAAGGGCAAAGGGGAAAGAGAAGTGTGTGGTAACCACCGAGGAATATGTCTTCTAAGCGTAGTAGGGAAGGTATACAGTAGGGTAGTGATTGAGAGAGTGAGAGTGAGAACGGAGAAATGGATAGGCGACGAGCAGGGAGGTTTTAGGAAGGGAAGAGGATGTGTAGATCAGATTTTTACCCTGAATTGTGTTGTGGAGAAGTATCTGGAGAAGAAACAAAAGGTGTATGTTGCCTTTATGGACTTGGAGAAGGCCTATGACAGAGTGGATAGAGAAGGTTTGTGGAAAGTACTTAGAATATACGGAGTAGAGGACAAGTTGCTGAAAGCAGTGAAGAGCATGTATGAGGGTGCAAAGGCGGCAGTACGTGTGGAGAGTGAGCAGAGCGAGTTCTTTGACCTGAATGTTGGTTTGAAACAGGGGTGTGTGATGTCCCCGTGGTTGTTTACTGTGTATATGGATGGAGTCATGAAAGAAATACTATCAAGAGCAGTGGATGTTGGTGTATCGCTGAAAAGGGAGGGAATTGAGTGGAAGCTACCTATACTGCTGTTTGCGGATGATACAGTTCTGATGAGTGATAATGAATGGGAGTTGCAGGGTCTGGTAAATGAGTTTGGAACAGTGTGCGAAAAACGGAATTTGAAGGTAAATACGGGGAAGAGCAAGGTTATGGTCTTCGAAAGGGGTGAAGTCACAGAGTGTGAGGTGAAGCTGAACGGTCAGGCTATGGAGATCGTCAACTCTTTTAACTATCTGGGCAGTGTGTTGAGTAAAGATGGGACTATGGATGAAGAGGTGCGGGAGAGGGTACAACAGGGGAAGAGGGTTGTAGGAACGCTAAAAGCAGTAACAAGAAATAGGGTGGTCAGTATGGAAGTGAAGAAGTCCTTGCATGACAGTGTGGTAATCCCGACACTGACTTACGGAAGCGAAGCATGGACGTTGGTTGAGAGACTCAGACCAAGAGTGAGAGCAGTGGAAATGAATTACTTAAGGAGTGTGTGCGGAGTAACATGGAGGGATAGACAGACTAATGAGGAAGTAAGAAGGAGGTGTGGTGTGGAGGTAGATGTGCTGGAAAGTGTGAAAAGGAACAACTTGAGATGGTTCGGCCATATGGAACGTATGGAAAGCGAGAGAATGACTAAGAGGGTGTACGAGAGCGAGGTGGAGGGACAGAGGGGGAGAGGTAGACCGAATATGAGGTGGAAGGATGGAGTGAGGAACTACATGAATGAAGGCGGTGCTGGTTGGGGGGAGGGGCGTCGACTGACTGGGGACAGAGGTGCATGGGGCCGGTTTGTTCGTGGCCACCCCTTCGGGGATCACGGCGTCAGGCAATAGATAGATAGATAGAATATATACAGATAGGCAGTGAGTAATTATATGACCATGGATGTACACATCGGCATGGTGAAGTACAGTGATACACATGCATCAGGTGAAGAAAAAATTAAAAAGTATAATGCATTCATATATGTACAAAAGTTCTGGCAGAGCAGACAATCCACATAATTTAATTACAGCTAGGACATGGGTATGAGGCATAGGCATACCAATACACAGCCCAAAGACAGTTTAGTCATAAAGCAGATACAGTTGAAGTACAAAAATGCTGAAAAGTAGACATACAGATATATACAGTAGGTAGTACATACAGTATACAATAGTTCCTTATAGTCAACCCCCCCCCCCCCCCTTTGAGGGATGGGAAAAACATAGCACATACTGATGAGAGGATTGTAAAAGACAGGATGGAATGTAATCATGTGACTCTTTGGCCTAGCGCTACACAAGGACGACCCGGCCTGTCCGTGGACATGGAGAGGTAAAAGGAGACAAACGTATTGAGGGAGGACCATAAACCTGTGTCGGCGATGTCAGCAAGAGTGACTGTTGAGGAACTGTATGGTCGCCGCATAAGAGCGGATGTCGTGCACAATACCCTTTGTGCGGGGATTACTGGCCCTGATCACCCGACACAGGTGAATTCCAACAGCACGCTTGCCCAACCTCTTCCCGGTCTTGGGGGCCACCCAGAGCGCCTTCCCCGATGTCGGCACAGCAGTGTGCACATAAGTATGCAGGGCTAGAACCGGGCATAGCTTATGATGCACACACCCACATTTTAAACCCAGGACAGTGAACGGCTTAAAAACATGCGCCTCACGTTCATTCTTGGCCACAAAATGAACGGAAGGGGCCAAAGTGACAGATCCGAGGGTGGGTGAAAATCTCATGCAATTCTGGTCCCTAGACATGGCAGCTGCCAACTCCGAGACTCTCTCTCGTGTGGCTAACGCAAGAAGAAACAATGTTTTCCCTAGCAAGCGCTCGGGCGTTGTATCAGTAGTGTAAGCAGGTGAAGTAAGGAGCCCCAGAGCCTTCGCCAGAGACTATTGTGGCGGTATTTGGCGAGGGGTCAGTCGGAGCCTAAAACAGGCTTTCATGAAGTGTGCCAGCTCCTTTGAAGGGAGTACCAGCCCTGTAACGGCCTGAAAAGGCTCCTTAATGGCAGACAGGTGGTTCTTGAAGGTGTTGTACATGTTAGTGTGTGTCCCAAACAAGTGATTAACTCAATTACTGCGGGCTGTGATATATATAAAGTAGACGTGCCGTTTTGCCCAAAATAAAAACTGCATACCCAACTCTGCGATGGGTTACCATCATCACTAATTACCACCATCATCACTACAACTATCATCATCATTACAACTGTCACCATCATTACTACTATCATCATCACCATTACTATCATCATCACTGATAGAGCAGATTATGAGCTGCTGAGACGGTGTTTGGACATTGACTGGGGGGAATACTTGAGCGGTGAAGACGCTGAAGGAATGTGGAGGAAAATTAGAGTCAAACTGGAGAATGCTGTATCCAAAAGTGTACCAGTAAGGGAATATAAGGATAAAACAAAATTGAGGAAAAGAACTAACCCAGAATTGCCAATGAAAAGAAAGCTTTGGATATTGATTAGAAGAAAGAAACGATTGTGGGAAAGATTAAAATTGTTAAAAAAGAACAGGGGGTCTACTATAGAGGCTAAGGAAGTGGATCTGGAACGCAGACAAATAAACAATAAAATAAGGTGGGAAACAAGGAGGGGGGTGAAGGAGAGGGAGAGAGAGAGATAGCTAGAAATGTGAAGGATAATCCAAAAATATTCTGGAAGTACATTCAGGAAAAGTTAACAAGACGAGTACGGATCCCAGAGCTGGTAGGGGGGTTGAATGATGGGAGTAGAGCGGAGACTGATAAGGAGAAAGCAGAGGTGCTGGGGAAATACTTTGGGGGGGTACTAACAGTGGAGTCAGAGGATGCAGTGCCTACTATTCCCATCAAACAGGCACCGGCACTAGAACTAATAGAGTTTTCCCATGCTAGAATAAGAAGGGCTATAGAAAAAATTAACAGAAGTAAGTCACCGGGACCGGATGGGATACACCCAAGAATCATAAAGGAAGGAGGGGAGATGTTAGTAGAGCCATTGAAAATGTTATTTGAGGTATCGTTTAATACAGGACAAATCCCGATCGACTGGAGAGAGGCGAACATAACAGCTATATTTAAGAAGGGAAAGAAAAATGACCCAGGGAATTATAGACCAGTCAGTTTGACAAGTGTTGTGTGTAAACTAATGGAAACGGTAATTAGAGAAGGAATAATGGATCATATGAAGTCAAACCAACTTTTCAGTGGGAGACAGTTCGGATTCTTGCCGGGGAGGTCGACGGTACTACAGCTAATTAAGGTGGTAGATGATTGGATGCAAATTCTAGAAGATGGTGATGTAATAGACGTGGTATATTGCGATTTTATGAAGGCCTTCGATAAGGTCCCACATAAAAGGTTAATAGAGAAAGTTAGAAGCTATAAGATAGGGGAGAAATGTGTGAAATGGATAGAAGCCTTCCTGAAAGATCGGAGACAGAGGGTACTGGTGAATGGAATAGGCTCGGGTGGAGGGAAATTACAAGTGGGGTACCTCAGGGATCTGTGTTGGGACCACTGCTGTTCGTTATATTTATCAACGACTTGCCTGAAGTTATAACTAATGGAAGTGAGGTATACCTGTATGCGGATGACACTAAGCTGTATAGAAGAGTGAGGAGTAAGGAAGATATGGGTTTGCTTCAAGGAGATGTGGAGGGCATGAAGGGATGGTCTGAGCATTGGTTAATGCCTTTTCATCCAAAAAAATGCAAGTACATGCGGATTGGGACCAGCAAGATAGACAAGGTAGGATACAGTATGTATGAAGTGATGGAGGAAGTGAATGCAGAAATGGATATAGGAGTTGTGATAGACAATAAGTTAAATTTCTCAGAACATTTAGCGGAAAAGATAAACAAAGCCAATAGAATTGTAGGGCTGATAAGGAGGACATTTGTGTCACTTGACGAAGAAATCTTCAGGAATCTCTATACAGCGCTGGTTAGGCCGCACCTGGAATATGCGAACCAGGTGCGGGCTCCATATATGGTAAAGGATATAGAAGCAGTGGAGAAAGTGCAGAGGAGAGCTAGCAAGCTGGTACCAACGTTGAAGAACGCGGGCTATGAGCAGAGGTTGAGGACACTGGCATATAGGAGAAAGAGAGGGGATATGATAGAGACTTTTAAGATAGTGTCAGGAAAGTACGATGAGGATGTGTGTGAAGGTATCTTCTTGATGCGGGAGGGAACAAGAACGAGAGGACACTCTAAGAAAATTTACAAAGAAAGAAATAGGCTTGAGAAGGCAAAGAACTCATTTTGTGATAGAGTGGTAAATGAGTGGAACGCACTGCCCCAGTATGTAGTCGATTCCGAATCAATAAGGGAGTTTGAAAGTAATCTTGATAAAGCATGGGGAAGACAAGATTTGAAGTTTGATTATAAAATAAAAATACAGAATAGTAAAAATGTTGCGTCTGCTACCGCCGCCGCCAACACCGTGAACGACCGCAGCAGTGCAAGTACTGGTACTGAGCTGGATACACAGGCATAGTTTGCCTTTTTCCAGAGGATCTACTGTAAAAAAAAAAAAAAAAAAAAATATTATTATCACTACTATTCTCACCATCATCATTAATACTGTCACCATCGTCACTACTGTCATCATCATCACTATAGCTATCACCATAATCATCAACTCTGCGTAAGCAGAGTTTGGTATCCCATCCCCCCCCCCCCCGTATAGTGGGTACCACCCGAAAAAAAATTCTGTCGTCGTCGTCGTCTCTCTGTCCCAAAACTCCTCCTTGACCGTTGGACGGATTTTCACCATTATCACTACAATTACCATCATACCCACTATTACTACCATCACTTCTAATGTCAATTAAACTAACTTAACCTAACGAATGCGGGGCGAGATGTTTTCGCCCCCAGAATGAAGGCGTTCTGTGTGTGAGCCCATACGGGGCACACACACACAGAACGCCATCATTGCTTTGGGGGGGGGGGGGAGCCCAAGGGGGGGAGTAAATCCATATTTAGGGATCTAAAATCATAACAATTGCACAGATTCAAAAAATATTTTTTGACTGACGTTCGCATTCACCCAACAAATGTTCGTGTGAAGTTTGGTGAAAATCCATCTAACGGTCTAGGAGGAGTTCAGCGACAGACGGACGACGACATCAACGACAGAATTTTTTTTCAGGTGGTACCCATTATACGGGGGGGGGACGGGGGGCGTTACCAAACTCTGCTTACGCAGAATTGATAATAGTCATCACTGTGGCACTTGTCATATGACAAATGCCAAATTTCTGCCTTGAACAAGGACTGGGAGGCAGGCGAGCGAGTATAAGCAGCGCGGAACGGTCCCATCCATAGCCCTCTGTGTCTGGGCCATCACTAGTGGCAGTGGGAGACATCTCCAACTCCCTTACAGACTCGTGGATAGCGAAAACCGCTCAGACTCGCTATTTTTTACCGATTTAGCGTCACTTGTGCAATATCGTTGCAAGGCAACCAGTGGTCGTACAGACATGATAAGGTCTATTTAGTAGTAGCCTCTACGTCTCCAACGTAGAGCTATACAGGGTGTTTTAAAACAACACTGCCAGACCTCATCTGCTAATTAGTAAATACAATAACGAAGAAGATTATCTAAGGACAAAATGCAAAATAATATACCATTAATGATTTAAACAGCATAGAGTAAAATAATTAGTGACACCCAGGTATGAGCTATAATCCGAACACGGGCTAGTGTCCCCCCTCCCCCCCAAATAGCCTACCTCTTGCCTCCCATCCCAGTTCGAGTTTTTCTTCGAAGCTTTGGAGTCATAACGAATCATCTCATGTGTTTAATCATCTGCTCGGCCATGGTGCTATCTTCTTCTGTCATAGTGATGTTATTTAGGTGTGTCTCTGCCTTTGTTATTTTATACTCGTTAAGTCCAAGTGACGTAAATTGTTTGTTTTGGGTACCATTAGATGATTTTAAATATTCATTAGTGAACACCGTATACTTGTACTTGTATGTCTACAGCTACGTAAAATCGTCAAACTTCAACCATAAAACTGATAGACATATTTCGTTAGTACTCTGTGATAATAGTAACGTAATGAGGTATTTGTATTGAAACAGTAAATTGCGCAGGAACAATTTTTTCCCATTCAAACAGTTTCACGAACGATTAAATTACCTATAGCAGTGTTCGGATACCTGACCCAGACTTGAGATTCATTATTTTACCTCTTGGTCATCGTTACAAATGGTGCATATCTTTTTACGCTACTTGGATTATAATACTTAGCAGTTTTCTTCTAATTGCAAAATATCATTACCAATTTTATGTTACTTTGATTTTGTAATTATTCATATGTGATTAGGTCATTAGATATCTCCTCTTTACCTTTTTTACTTGGTAATCATTCATATTATGTATCATATGTTTTGTGCTTAGCTCAGAACCCTGTTTTGCTACATTTCTAAATAACCATTTATCTCCGTTACAATATATTTTTGGTAAAAATAGAATAGAAATATGTGTATTATATATTTTGATCAATGTGGTCGTCATACTCTGGCAGTGTTGTTTTAAAACACCCTGTATACCTATCGTATAATTCCGTTCCGCTCTGGAGCGGACAATTATCGTAATCACTAGCGCGATTAAATCGATAACATCTAGAGTAGCACCTTACTCTCTCTACTAGGTACGTTGTACACACTCTTGAGGCTACTATTTTAAAGGAAATGAAAATATTGATGAGAAAGAAAAGAGAAAATTGCAGAACATTGTCCATCCTATCTGGCTCCTTAAGCCGTTGTCACGGGTGTACCGCACAACCCGACCGGGTTCATTAGATCATTCCTTTTCGCGCTACACTCTATGACGCACACACTTTTTCTGGTGCTCTGTTTTTGTGCCTACAACTCCTGTCACCTCCCCTTTGGGGGAGTTGTGGGCCTTATTTAAGGTACCTGTGGTTCTAGACAGATGATACGTGCTGTAGGCACACTGAAAAATGGTCTCAAATGTGTTTTTCTTGGAGTGTAGCGTCGAAACTGGAGGTTACTTCATTTTTTGCCATCTGCGCATGCGTCGCCGCTTGGGCGACCCTCGTTCATTTAGGCTTTGCCTTTTGTATTCATTTCACTTGCGGTGGCTTTAGTTTTGTCATTAGTAAGCTTCTTGTCTTCATATTTTTTTGTCACTGCCTTTATTTTTGCTTTTCTTTTCGTGAAATTAGGCCTAGGCTTACTTGTGCCCTTCTAGTTGGTTGGAAGGGGGGCGCTGACCCTTGTAGGGTCGATCCCTTTTGGTGGTCTTTTTACTTGTTGCTGCCTCTCTTCAAGAGTGCAGGAAGTAGTGCGCCAGGTAATTTCATATATTACTGCCTCAAGTACCGAATAGGCTAACTTCTGAGTTTTGGCCTAGCCTAGGGGGGGGGGGGGGGGCGTTTGGATTTCAACACCGTGGCAACCTCAATCTGGCATACAATGTTCACTTTTTGATTGACGGACCCAGTGCTCTGTCTCCCTGGATACGGTCCCACAAAACCGCGAACGTAGCCCGTTCTGATGAGTTTTTGTCTGACAGTTTTTGCCCCTCCTACGCTCTTGATTATATCCCTCATCAAGGGTACAGTAACTGGTGGCGCCTTGTAATTTCATGTATTACTGGCTCCAGAACCGATTAGGCTAACTTCCATTTTTAGCCTAGCCTTGATGGGGGGCGTTTTGGTTTAGACTGCGACTCTGCGGCCTCCTCAATCTGGCATACTCTGCCCCTGTATTGATATTACGGCCCCAGTGCTCTGTCTACCTGACGCTTCGGTCGCTTGTTGCTTACCCTCATCACGGGTACAGTACCTGGTGACTCCCTGTAATTTCATATATTACTGGCTCTGGTACCAAATAGGCTAACTTTCGTTTTTTCGCCTAGCCTATTCCAATTCATTTTTAATCTGACTCAGGTACCGAATAGGCCAACTTTTTTAGCCTAGCCTAGAAGGGGGGCGTTTGGTGTACAACTCTGTGGCCTCCTCAATCTGGCATAAATGCCCCTGTATTGATCGGCGGCCCCAGTGCTCTGTATTCCTGTCGCTACGATCCCTTGTTGCTTACCCTCATCAAGGGTACGGTACCTAGTGGCTCCCTGTAATTTCATATATTACTGACTCAAGTGCCGAATAGGCTAACTTCCAAGTTTTGGCCTAGCCTAGGGGGGGGGGGGGGGTTGGCTTTCAACACTGTGGCAACCTCAATCTGGCATACAATGCTCACTTTTTGATTGACGGCTCCAGTGCTCTGTCTACCTGACCTCAGTCCCACAAAATCGCGAATGTAGCCCGTTCTGATGTGTTTTCCTCTGACAAGTTTTTATTCTGTCTACTGCCCCCCACTACGGTCGTGCACTTGATTACCCACGGGCTCTCCCGCGCCTGATGTGACTTTAGGAGGGTTACCTTTGGGCCCCTCCGCTTTTGGAAGGGACTTTTATTTTACTGGCCTTCCACCTGGGTGCCACAGACCTCTCAGACGTACCGATGGGTTGCCGCCCGGGGTCGGGTACTCCCCGCTCTAGGTCGGACCTTTCCTTTACGGTCCCATGGTCTCCCTGGGCCCCTCAGATCTCGAACGGGACTTTCCGTTCTATGTCGGTGGTCTGTTTTCACACTGACTGATACCCACAGACGCTCTAGAACGGGACTTTCCGTTCTATGTGAGAGGTCTGTTTTCACGCTGTCTGTTACCCACAGACGCTCCCACGTCTGCTGTGACTTGCCAGGCTACCTTTCCTGGGTCCTCGGCTTACGGCGGGGCCCATCTGGGCCTCTCCGCTCTCGGACGGGCCTTTTCCCTCACGCACTACTGCCGTCTCATACCACTTCCCGCGCCTGAACGTACGAGTCCGTATACGGACTATTCCGCCCGCCTTGGAACGCGGACATTCCCGCTCGATGTCGGTACTTTTCCGCTCTCCAACGGACGTTGCCGTTTACGGTCGCGCTACTTTTGCTTCGGTTTAGGCCTAGACTGGTCGTCCTGCACTTCCATTAAGACATATTTTAATGCTCCTTTTTACCAGGCTGTGCTTTCTGACCTACAGGACCTCTTCACTGATACCGGCCTTAAGGTATTGGTCTCCATTATATTTTGGGGTGGGATTTCCTTCAGTTCTTCAGAGGGTTGAGCCTACCCCTTGGTTTTTTCTGACCTGGGGTTTGGGGCTCTTTGGCCTGTTGCTGGTTCCCCTATGGCCTTCCTGATCCTCCTTTTGGAGGCCTTAACTTCCAGGGGGACATGGGGGGGGGGAGCACTCTCCTTCATTGGACGGGACTCCAGTCTCCAGGCCTAGTGAGAGCTTTTAGGCTACTCCCTGACCTGGTGCCTGTAGCCTATTCTGGGATCTCTGATCTTTATTTTGTGCATGACCTCATGACTGATACTCCTGCCTGGCCTCCCTTTCGGGGGCACTCTTTGGCCTTCTTCTTAAGGATTCATCGACTTTCAGTGGTTTTTTCGTGGTGCTTCCGACCAGGTTTTCGTCTTGTCTCTGCCAATGACATACATGCGTGCATTGCCATGGCCTTTATTTTCATGGTGCTTACAAACAGGCTTTATTCTTGTTCCTGTCGATGACATACATGCATGCCTTCCCATGGCCTACACAGGGTCTTCAAAAAAAAATTTCTTCTGGTTCCAGTGTAGTATGTCTACTTCGCTCTGCTCTCGCCACGGGTTCCTCACCGGGTGGTGAGTTCCACCCATCCTACATTCGTCCTACATCCTACGTTCCGCTCCAGAGCGGATTTCCACCCCCGAGCGGAGCGGCCCGTTCTGGTCCACTCCTCTCTGGGTCGGTGCTAGGGTGCTTTGCTTTGCCTCTGTATAGGGACTCGGTTGCAGTAGTTCACTGACTTCTCCTTTTCATCAGATTGTGCTCCCACTCTACTCTGATGGTACCCTTGGGCGTCTTCTTCTCTTCAGTACCTTCGGCCTTTGGGTATTATTATTATCCTCTTCCTTTATAAGGCTTTTCATGCCTTCCTTCTCGGGACTTGCACGGGGTTCTTTGCACTTGCTGGTTCGCCTGGTCTCTCCCTGACCCTCCGCATGGGGGGTCCTTCTTCTCCCCTCACCATGCACCAGGGGGGGGGGGGGATACTCACTTTCATGAAAGGTGCTCCATTTGTAGGGTGTAGTGACCACTTTTGTGCGTTTTTCTGCCCTCGTGCCTGTTTTGAAGGGCCCCCCTTTTTCGTCCTTCCCTGCCTCAACATGGGAAGGGGGTACTCTCCTATCCAGGCTTCAAGGGTTTTTTACCAATATTGTGCTTGCACACATTTCCTGTGCTTCATACATGGGACATCAGTATCTTTTACTTTCCAATTGCGATGTGAATGTCACTTCCTCCTTGTGCGCGTCGGAAGTCTTCAAGGCACCAGCTCGTTTTTCCTCCAAGTGCCTCGTTCGGGCGTCCTGGCTGTTTCCGAGGACTCCGCAACGACGGTGGGTCGTCGCTCTCCTTCCCCATCCCGCCGACGATCTCCGACTCCTCTGTCCGGTTCAGGCCGTCCATGTGGCTCCACCCAAGGCTCAGGAGGCCACCGCTGACCGGTTTTGCCTCCATCCGCCCCATGCTTATGTACATGGCGGTATTCGTGGGACACTCTACTACCGTCCCTCCTATTTACCTGTGGTAACTCTTTGTGGCCCGCCTGCTTTCTTCCCCTGCTCTGCCTTGGGCGCTTCATACATGGGCCATCGGTATCTTTTTCCTTTCTGGTTGCAGTGAGGATGTCCTTTCCTCCTTGCGCACACCATGGGGGTTCCCGTCCTGCCATGCCCATTGGGACATGGAGAGTCCTACACATGTCTCGTGTTCCAACCGCGATGGGTTTAACCCTCGGAGGTGTAGACTGTGTCTCGTCGATCTTAACCTTTGGGTCTCGTCCTACGTTCCCGGACGCTGTAGAGGCAAGGTCTCGCCTCTGCGCTCCATGTTCGGGGTTTCGCTCTATCTGTCACGGACCGTCTCCGACGGTTTCCGCGCTTCCTCAACGAAGGAGTGCGTGCCATGCTTCCCCTTTCCTCTGCTGTCTCCCTGGCGCCTGAACGCTTTTCCCCCGGTGCCTCGTTCGGACGTCCCTACTGTTTCCGAGGACGCCGGGTCGTAGGGGAGACGCCGCTCTCCTTCACCACGTCGCCGACGGTCTCCGGCTCCACTCCGCCCTGTCTCTTCCCCTGTACGATCTCCGGGCGTGCTTCCGTACTGGGCGGTGTTCTTGCCTCCGTAACCTGCTCTGCCTGTGGTTGCTGCTCCGGTTGTCTATCCTCCCACTCGCTCCCAGGCGGCATCGACTTCTTTAGTCATGCTCCCTGCGTGTCGCCTGGGGCTGGTTGGTCGGCCTGTCCACGTTCCGTCCCTCGGGACGTTTCCGGTCCCTAACGGACGTCGCTTCCCTTCCCTTTACGGGAAGCCGTCATCGTGGGGGCACGTGGCGGCATCCCTCCCGGAACGAGCTCTTACACATGCACAAGGAGTGCGCCCGGTGCCTGCGAGTTGGCAGGTACAGCTCGAAGCCTTTGCTCAACGCGACGTACATGTCGACGCGCCCGCTCTGTCGGTGTCGTATGAGTTTCAGTTGTGTCTTTCCATAGTTTCTCTTTTACTGTTCCTTGTGGCTGACGGAGGGCGTCGACTTCGGGGTTCGGTCGGAGATGGGTTCTTCCCCACTCCCTCCTGTCGGCTGCTCCTCCGTGTCGAGCCTCGTCATGCCTTCATCCGGGGTTTCACCTCCATTTTGGGCCTGGTTCTTTGCCCCTACGTTATCTTTCTGAACGTATGCAACATTCCTTCACGCCACCAGCGACGGGTGCCCTGGAACGTGTTCCCAAGCCCTGGCGGTGCACTGCTCGCATGCTCTCCACCCTCTTCGAGCGTCTGCACCTAGCTCGGCTCCCCCTTAGGCTTCTTGTAGCTCCACCGCCTCGGGTGCTCGGGAAGGGTGGGGCCCTATTCGGGCGTCTGCAACTGTGGCTCGCCTCCGTCGGCTTCCTGCAGTGTCCCTTCCATGAGGCTGTGCGTTGTCGCCAGTCTCTGTGGTTTTCCTTCTGTATACTGGCGCCGGCTGAGGTCAGCACGTCGCTGTTGCTTTCTGTGCTCCCTCCGGAGGGGCTCTTCTCTGCTCCTGCATGGCAGGGGTCTTCCCTCTTTGCTGCTGCGGGGCTCTTCGCTCCCCGTCCGCCTGGTATGTCCCGACCCTCCTCAACCGCTTCCTCTTCGTTGGGGTCGGCAGGCCGGCTCGTAACGAGGCCGCCAGACTCGGGGCCCCTACCGGCTCTTGCGTCCCCACTCTCGGTTTCGCTTCGCCGTTCGTGGGCACGCCGGGTAATACAGCGGGGTCTGTCCTCGGGGTGCCGGTCCACGTTTCCGCTCCGGCGACCTGCGTGACGTCGGCCTGTCTCCCCAGACGTCGCCTCTGTTATTCTGTCCATGGGATTATTCGGGTCGTCTCGCCTCACCAGCGGGACTTCCTGTCGCATGTCTTTCTGGTCTCCGTGACGGACAGCGAGGTGTTGTGACCGGTGGTCGACCTGTCGTGCCTCGTATTGATGACTCTCATTATGTCACGTTCGGCGGTTTACCCTTCGGTCTCCATGACGCCCCTCGTGTCTTTCCGACCCTCGTCGGACTGGCCTTGCCTCCCCTGTTCACTCAGGGTCTTCCGCTCCTCTTTTCCTTGGTGGGTGGGATCTTCTCCGCGAACTCTCCCGCACACTGTGTGCACGCCGCTCTCCTTGTTCCTCGGTTTGGATTCCTAGTCGCCGTTCCCGAGTCCTGCCTACCACCGTCGCAAGATGTGCCGTGGGCAGGCCTCGACTGGGACAGGTCGAGCATGCCTGTCACCCTGAGTCGGGTGACTGCGTAGTCTTTTCGTTCTTCAGGACCTGGCGGGGTACCTATTTTGCCACGCACTCCTTTCCACCGTCGCACTGCGTGTACCCTGCCTACCCGGGATTGCCGACCTATGGGCGGTTGCTCTGTCGATGGGACAGAGCACCCGGGTAGTTTGGTCTTTCCGACACACCGTATTCGATTTGTTTCCGCCACCCGACGCCCTTTTTAATGTGCAAAGTCCTCCGCAGGCTGAGTGGGTAAATGAACTTTGTTTGGTTGTTCAATTCCATCTGGCCGGCACACGCCTGGTCCGCTCAGCTGTGGCGGTGGTGCCCGAGTCCTGTTCCCCTATCGTTCCCAGATTTCCACTTGGGATCGATTGGTGGCCTCGGGCCCTCGTTGGCCTTCACATCGTGGATGTTTGTGAGGCAGGGTGGCTGCCGACGTTTAGTCGTTCTTTGACTGTCAAATCCTCTCCACTGGCCACATTCTCAGTGGCAGACGTCCGTCTCTCACTGGCACGGTTTTCCTTCTGGGATGCCCAACACGTCACGGACACGCCTCTCGGTGGCGTTCGTGTTTCCCTACCTCATTTGGTTATTTTTGAGATGCGTCTCAACATATGCACCACGCTTAGGACCCGCCTGTTGGCCATTTGGGTACCGTTTGAGTCATTCACGGGGTTGGTCGTTCCTCACAGGGCGTTGGATTTCCTCATGCGGGCCTGCTTTGGACTTAGGCCTACCCCGCGTCAGATTCCTCCTCAGTGGTCTCTGGCGGAGGCTCTCGTCTGCCTCTTACACTCTTTACCCCGCGCCTGAACACTTCCATGCCATGACACTGTTCCTTCTGGCTTTGGCGGCGGGTGACGGCGTCTCGGAGATGGCTGCCATGTCTAAGACATGCTTCCGTTTTCTCCCGTCCTTGGGTCAGTTACTTTGGCTCCGTCTGTTCGTTTTGTGGCTACAACCGTACGCGACACTCCCGTTTTTCGGCCTTTCCTGTACCGGCTTCCACACGTGGTAGGGTTCGTCGTCCGTTCTGCCCGGTTCAAACCCTGCATCCGTATGTGTACTCGGCCAGGCCAGTGTCGGGGTTGACATTACGGGTGGCGCCTACGTCCGATAGGAGGCTTGATCGCCGTGCTGTGGGACTTCACCTGCGTCGGGTTCTTCGGGCCGGTAACCCGTACGTTCAGGGCGCAGCTCATGCTGTCCGTTCGTACGCTGCTCCATTCAGGTTTTACTTGCTTTTTCTCGCCCGGCCTTTGCCGACACAGGGCTTTGGTCTTCCCCCACCATATTTGTCTCTTCCTCTCTGTCGTTGTCCACCGACAGACCGGGGCGTCCTTGTAGTGCGTTGGGCCTGCAGGTTCCCTCAGGGTCTCCCTGCGGGGTTCCTTCTGTCTCTTGTCCTTCTCCTGTCCTGCCCTTCCTTATTGGGGGGGGGGGGGGATGGGTATTGCACTATACCCATACTTGCACCTATGTTAAAGATTAATAACTGGGCTAAGCTTTTGTGATACTTTCTAGTCTTAAGTATACTGCATTCTTTCGGTATGTCTTGTCCTCATACCACTGAACTTTTCTCATATGGCTTTTAGTGCTCGTCACTGACACTGCTCATGTAGTTTCTCATCACATCCTGTACGGTACTCATATTCGGCGTATGCCGGTATTTACTCGTTCCAGTGTGGGTCGTCCTGCTTTCTTCCGGAAGGCGGGGAGGGGGTGGGGGGCATCCTGGACTTTATATTCATCATTATGAAATGCATCATTCTTTGTCTTAGGCTAAGTTATCTCATGGAATAAGACTTGACTGTACTTGACCTCTCTTGATATGCACCTGTCTGTACACTCTTTATATAAACTCTCTTGTTTAAGTCAGTCTTTCCATTGTCCTGATATTTCCTAAGGGCTAAGTTTGTGTTTTTTCGCTTGGATGTCTGCCTCCGATTTGTTACTCTAGCTCTACGTTGGAGACGTAGAGGCTACTACTAAATTGGGAGGTTTGACACTCTCCCAATACCAAAGAAGGAAAACCTTCTATTTGGTAGGTAGCCTCGGAGTATCCAACGTCATAGTATCCCGCCCTCACGCCGTACCCCTGCCCATCCAATCTTGTCTAATTAACATGATACCTGGATGATCTAATGAACCCGGTCGGGTTGTGCGGTACACCCGTGACAACGGCTTAAGGAGCCAGATAGGATGGACAATGTTCTGCAATTTTCTCTTTTCTTTCTCATCAATATTTTCATTTCCTTTAAAATAGTAGCCTCAAGAGTGTGTACAACGTACCTAGTAGAGAGAGTAAGGTGCTACTCTAGATGTTATCGATTTAATCGCGCTAGTGATTACGATAATTGTCCGCTCCAGAGCGGAACGGAATTATACGATAGGTATATAGCTCTACGTTGGATACTCCGAGGCTACCTACCAAATAGAAGGTTTTTCTTCTTTGGTATTGGGAGAGTGTCAAACCTCCCAATTCCTCTGCTTTCAGGGATACATCATTGAAATACGTTCTAGCTCTTGTTTATACATGAAAATGTGCAGGGAATGAAGATCACTTAGTCCAAAACCCCTGTATGGTACAGTGGTGACCAAGCAATTGTCATATGACAAGTGCCGCAGTCATTGTGTTAAGATAGTGGAACACCAAAACAACTGAAGGAACTGTTCGTTCAGTGTCATTGATCCAAGTAGTGAAAGTCTTCCAATGAGACTCGTAAATCTTCCATGTGGCCTTAGTCCAGTGCTGATTAACCCGTCAAGTGCGGGGAGACTCTTACGAGTTTTACTGGACCACTGCGGGAAGACTCTTATGATCCTAGGCCTAAAAAAAAAACATTTAAAACATCCCAGTAGCACTTTAAACTTTTTTGTTGTTATTTATTTATTTATTTTTGTTTATTTTTTTGCCCCTTGGCCATGCCACATATCACTCCTCCACATTCCCTCCTTCCCCCTTCAATTATCACCTATTTTCCCTGTTATTCCCTTATTCTTAGGTATATTTTCGTGCTAACAATAGCGAGTTGCTAGGGGCGTGGTCATATGTGTTATCAAGCGTGAGAAAGAGCAAGAGATAAGGAGAGAGACGTCAGTGTCTCTCCAGGCATCTTGAGGGGTGGATGTAGGCCAGGCTGGCTCACACTTGATGAATGAACTCTCGCTCTCATTTCGCGATTTTGACCAGCCAAACACTGTTTCCACTTGTTTTATTGTTGTAACATGTTAATATCTTCATATTAAACGTAAAATAGGCGTATATGGATAAGTATTAATGATATTTATGGTAAAATAACAATTTTAGTGATGGAAACAGTGAAATAGGTCCGCACCAGGACATGGTGTTCACTACATACGGTGCGCACTTCTTAGGTTAAGCATATTAGTCAAGCTTCTTCCAAAAGTCGGGAACCACCCTGCCTTACAAATATCCATGATGTGAATGCCAACGAGGTCCCTAGGTCTCTAACCTGCCCCAAGTGGAAGCTTGAGACAGGCAGGGGAACAGGACTCGGGCACCATCGCTTCAGCTGAGCGTACCAGGCTTGTGCCGGCCAGAGGGGCGCGATCAACTAAACCTTGCCGCGGTACTCCCTCGGCCTGAGGACTCTGCACATCAAGAGTGCGTCTGGTGGAGGAAACGCATATGGCGACTGCCACCTGTTCCAGTCCTCGCTGAAAGCATCCAACCCCCCCGCTAGAGTGCAAATCCAGCGGGTATGGAAGTCCAGCAGCTTGTTCGTCTCGTGTGAGGCGAACAAGTCCACCTGCAAATTGCCCCAGGAGGCTGCTAGGTTGTCTAAAACGCTTTGTCTTAATGATCACTCTACCTAGGTGCTCTGTCCCCTTGTCAGAGCATCCGCCCAAAGATTGGCAGTCCCGGGCAGGTATGTCGCATGCAGGGTAATGCTGTGAAGTTCAGCCTCGTAAAACAATTTTTCTGCCAGGCCCTGGAGGACCACGGACCTGGAGAAGCCCTGCTTTTGAATGCAATGAACTGCGGACATATTGTCCATCCTGAAGGCCACCGACTTGCCCGTTAGGGCCTGCTCGTGATCCCTCAGGAAGAACAACGGCACTAACAGTTCCAGGGCATTGATGTGTAGGTGTGAGAGATGAGACCACCTGCCTTGATTTTGATGACCCATGTTTGATTGGGTAGCCCCAACCCACTTCGCTCGACGCATCGGTTTCTATCCAGATGGTTGGCAGCGGAGCAGTCCAGGGCACTGCTGCTGTGAGCATGCCCCGAGCGACCCAGTGTGACAGTCTCAGATGTATTGAGTGCGGTACCGGCCAAAGCCGATGGAGGGGGGGGGGGGGGGGGGGGCGATAGAGGGAAGTGCCTGTTGCCCAGTTGAATTAGACGCTTGAGCCTGAGCCGGTCTAAAGGCACGGTCAGGGCTGCCCAGTTTAAGGATCCCACCAGGGATTCCCAGTTTTTTCTCGTGCTTGAACCCGATTGCAAACCCACCCATGTCACTTCTGACGACGGCGTGAGGCACGACTTGGGAATGTTTAGTCTGAACCCTAGGTTTGTGATGCGTTTGACTATTGTGAGTGTGTCCTGTACACAGTGTGATGGAGAGTCTGCGGCGATGAGCCAATCGTCCAAGTAATACAGGATCTGAATCCCCTGCCGAAGCAGAGGATCCAGAGCCTATTTTACGAGTTATGTTAAGACCGTATGGTAGTCTGTCGAACGTGAACACCTGTTGACCTGACTGGAGAGCTAGGTAACCCTGTAACCAAGGAGCCATCAGCACATGCCAAAAAGCATCCCTCAGGTTCAGGGTCACCACCCACAACATGGGTCGGAGTGCCAGTCGCACTTGATTTACTGTCAACATTCTGAAATGGGTGTTCACGATATGCTGATTGAGTACCGACAGATCTACCATCAGCCGCATCGCAACGCAGTCCTTCTTGGTTACCAGAAAAACATGAGAGAAATACCTTGTGGTGTGATGGTATTTCGGTGATTACACCATCCTCATGCATGGACCGTATCACTTTGGCCACTGCAGGAGAGACTGGTCAATGTCGAGGAAGGCGCCTGAGAGAAGGCCGGGACCCCGCTTCACCACCCGACGAGCCAACGACCGACGGGGCCAGCGTCGGTAGTGTGGACGGAAGAAGCCGGTGCGAGCGCCTTGAGTGATGCCCACCACCGATTCGAGGAGACAGTCGGGGGGAGGGAGAGGGGACTGCCCAGGTGGTACTACACATTTCTTGGCGTGTAGTCCCTCTTGGACTTGTCGTGGTGGAACTAGCCACCACGTCCGCCCCCCCGAAGCAGTGGACGGGACTCACGTGCCGACCTGTCCTCCACCTGCCGGGGCACCGCTCTCGAAGAGGTTCCCAGACGCTGCCACTGTCGTGCACCCTCATGACGGGGACGGCGGTCTGGGGACCTATAGGCATGGGTGGACGTGGATCCTTGTCCTCTGTGGCCTTTGCCTCTTCCAGAGTCGAACGACTTGCGACCCTTCTCCAGGCTCTAGCCCCACCCCCACGACCGCGGGTGGTAGAGGTTGACGAGGGCCTTGCCGCGTCCTTCCTTCGGGCAGCATAGGAGTAACCCCGCTGCCTGCAAATAAGCCACCCTCCAAGCCTTCTCCGTGAACAAGCCTGGTGACAACAGCTCAGTCAGGAGACAGGTCTTGACGTCAGAGGGTACTTTTTTTTGCAGAAGGCAACCCAGATGGCTTGCCTGCAACGGGTGGCCTCGTAAAGGGAGTGACGGACTTCGACGACACCATTAAGGGCCAATTGGAGGTATACCCGCCGCACATGCTCGAAGCCCTGCCGGTGGTCTTCAATCAGGCAAAGCATGACCTCGGCCAACTCCAATTGTTTGAGGAGGTTGGAGAGTTGACGGCCCAAGTGTTGGCGGAGCCGTAAGTCCCGCTCTATGGCAGGCTTCTCTGGGACCATAAAGAAGGGGCATGGGAGAGCGTCGTGCCTGTGCAGGAAAGCCAAATGACCCCAGACACAAATATGGACTCCGGAGGGGGGATGGTGGAAGGCCCCTCCGAAAACTTCCTGCCAAACTCCACAGCCTCCTCCCAGGGGCCCACACCCAAATGAGGCAGCTGCAGCATGAGGATCCCATCCTTGTCGCGCTCATTCTGTAGGCGGTTGACCTCTGAGATTGCCGCCAGGTTAGTGACGTCCACATGAATGTCAGTGCGGGAATAGTCCGCCCAACACTTCGTGACGGTGGAGGGTGCAACTGAGGGCCGGTAGGTAAAAAAAATGCATATCCTGCCAGCTCTGATACACCCTCACGTCCACCTCAGGAACCAGGCCCTCTGTATTAACGGTACGGAAGGCGTGCTTAGCGTTGACCTGCACAGACCAGCCTTCCGGAACCGCCCGCTCGCCATGTGGGAAATCAACCGCCCTCTCCTGGTGGGTGGCAGTGACCGTCCACCAAGCCACAGACTCCCCATAGGCATAGAGGGATAGGAGCTTCCTCTTGGGGATGCGGAACTTGGTGAGGGCGGGGACAGAGAGGGGCTGGGAGACCAAATCCAGGTCCACCCCTGGCAGGATGAAACTAGGTGGCGGTGTAAGGGCTGGCGACGGAGTAGGAGAGGCGATGGGAGTATCAGCGGGGCGGCAAGCCGGATGAGGAGATGAGCTGTCAGAGGGGGCAAGGGAGCCGTCACAAGCTCTGGAGGAGGAACAGGGTTAGGAGCCCCCTCCTTGGCCTGCAGCTCGACCATAGCCACCTTGACGTCCTCTAGGATGCCTGCTCTCAAGGAGGCCATGGAGGATATCTCGTGCGTGAGGACCCCGACCTCGCAGCTAAACCAGTCGGAGGAGGAGGAGAAAACGGAGATCTCTCCCCCCTGCGACGCCTAGGCCCCTGAATAGGGGAAGAGTCTGAAGACGGTGAATGGTAGGCCTCAGAAACCAGACAGTCCTCCTCTGAGACCTCATCCTAGAGTAGTGGCCTTCATTGTCTGGCTCGCGGGCCAGTGGCGTCTCGCAATGATCCGATTGGCGGCTCGCAAGAGAGTAGAGAGAGAGAGATAAAAATAAATTACTAAAGAATTTCAATATAATAATTGTTACTAGTCTTGTTCTATAAATCTGTGGCTATGGAAACCCACAAAAATATGTATTATAGTTCCTATATATATTTTTTTCTGCTTATACTTGTGGCTTATTTGCCTTATGGCTTATGCAGCTCTCACTCTGAATATGTCCTTAACTTTTGGCTCTCTTGAAAAAATTATGAATAATACTGTCCTAGAGCAACTCCTCACAGTCCTCCCGCCTGTCCACCCCGCCCTCCTTCATCCTATCTGAGTCCGGACCTCAACCTTGAGGACATCGCCAAGGTCGGATTGCAGAGACATCTGGGACCCCAGTAGGAGAGGGTTGGCCGCAAGGTAGCGGCGACACAGAAGCCGGCGGATTAGGAGGGGAGGCAGCGGCCACAGAGGAAGGAGGCTCCACCGGGAACAGACCCATCCCCCTGGAGGGCCAGGAGTGGTACGGCGAGGAGGAGAGTCCACTGGAGCCATCTAGGTCGACCTCTTCTTGGCCCTGAAAGTCCTCGATCATGTTGCTCTACTAGGAGATTGGATCCTCACAGCAGGGAACGCCGAATGGTGCCGGCAAGGAGAAGGAGAAGAAGAGCGGGAGCGGCAACGCTTCTTCCTCCCCGTAGCCTCTGACGCCGCTTAGTGGTCCGACTCCTGAGGCCACCGATCCGGGGCCTGCTCCATGGGGGGTGAGGGGCAGCTCCACTGGGACCGGCAAGTGCAGAAGGGCTGTGATGGCCAGATGAGGGAGCCTCAGCGCCCAGGAGGACCCGCACAGTATCTTCCCGGAAGGAGGGGGCGCGGTGCAGGATCTACACAGAAGTAGTAGGCCGGCGCTCGAGATCCAGCAGGTCAGTGAGGCAAATTCCACAACGGCAAGGGTCGCATACGTCAGTCGTATAGCACGCTGCGTGGAGGCAACATTCCCCATGTCCCTTTGCTACCCTTTACAATTCCTTAGTCCGCCCTCTTCTGGAATACTGCGTTCAATCCTGGTGCCCTTATTACCAAAAAGATATAAACAAGCTAGAACGAGTTCAACGTAGAGTTACCAAAATGATACCTAGCCTAAAGAACAAACCATACGAAGAGCGTCTTAGAGAATTAAATCTATTTCCTTTAACCCAGCGCAGATTAAGAGGCGACTTAATTCAAGTGTTCAAAATCATCAAAGGCATCGACAATATGAACTGTAGTAAGTACTTCACTATCGACCAATCTAATTACATGCGGGGAAAACGGTTGCAAAATTATTGGTAAATCTTTTAACTCGCACGAATCTAAGAATTTCTTCTTCAATCGAGTTGTCAACTTGTGGAATGGGCTTCCCCGAGACGTTATAGACTGCAGCACCGTTGATTCATTTAAATTCCGCCTAGACAAATATCTCGCATCAAACCCGCGACTGACTGCGTTTGTAAATGAATAACTTTATCCTCCCCTCAGTTACTAACCCATCTGTCCCCTACTAACTTCCTAGTCCTGCCACGTTAGTGGCAGGGCAGTAGTTCCCTTTCCAATGTTCCCTTACCCACTCTAAACCACTGTTTGGACACTTGATCCTCAGTGTTTTGGAGGACAAGCAACCTAGAAGGGTCACTAGATCTGTTGTTGCTTGATTTCCTTTGTACTCCTTTGTACTCCTTTGTACTCCCTGCATGGCATCCCGAAGAGAGGTGGGGCGGCTGGGCAGCATCGTGTGGGCTAGAAAAAGTTGACTGTTAGAACTAGTGGAAGTGAAAACAGTGTCAAGAGTAGTATAGGAGTATAGCATATAACCCATGAATAAAGCAGAAATGACAAGTATTGTGCAGTATAGCAAATATGGCCATGGTACAGGAATTAGCAGAAACCTCACACTCAAAACCGTGAGCACCAGACCTGGAGCCCACACCAGAGTGGGATCCAACCCTAGGGATCAGGGCACCCTTCCCCAGAAGGAATACACACCCCACCACCAAAAAGGGTCTAAGCTAGTACCTGACAACCCAGTAGAAGGTTGGCAGGCAGAAGGTAGGTGCCATAGGAGCGAGCGTGGACACTTCCGCCCAGAAGCGGGAATGGACACTACCCCCCAGGAGCAGGAATGAACACCACCGCCAAAGGGTCGTAACCATAACTCTGCGGAACACAAGGGCCGCGAGTGGAGCGGAAGTATATAAACGAGTCATAGGGTACTGTTCATCCGCCGGCAGAGCAGGGATTATCAGGTCATAGGGGACACAAGTATGCATGCCGCCAAGGTAGCGGATCTCGGACACGTAATTCTAGGACCAAAACACCTCTGGAGTTAAGGGAGTAGGTGGACCTAAAGTACAGTATGGTCTCCATCTGTGCGTGTTCGATTTGTGCGTTTCGCGATCTGTACAAACTACCAAAAGTGTGCGAGCGCCGAAATAAAGGTAATAAAGGTTCATCCGCTATAGATAAAAGACGGGGCTGGGGCCGGGGTAGCATAGCTGCACTCGCCCTGCCGTGGGTTTTTTTCTCGGAGCCCCCTAACTTAATGTGAGTAAACAATGACTTATTATTGTTTAATTATTGCTTACTTTTATTTATTCATTATGTATTGTTATGAATGTGTCAGTTAGTGTTGTTTTTGATAGGTAATATGAAGTTGAACCCCTAAACTCGGGACCGTCCATCCACCAAATTAATTATTTCCCATAAGATACATGTTTCGATTTGTACGATTTCGATCTGTGCAGCCTCATTCATCCACCAAATTCTAGCACAGTTGGGGACCCAGCTGTACATGTAAGCCAACTAACTAGAGCCAGAAACCTATTCTAGCCGGTGTAAGACTATTAGATGTGCTTGAAGTGGGGAGTGGACCACCACAAGCAGCAGGCTCTAGGTAGCTCAGCGATCCAGCATAGGTACATATATTTTATCATTAAAAGGAAAAAACACTAAAGGCAGTGTCCAAACCTAAGTGAAAATCAACCTATGCATAAAGCTAAAAAACACTGCCCAAAACACCAAAAACAATTATGTTAACAGCGAAAAGAAAACCCCTGAATTTGTAAAAGTTAGGCTAGGGTAGCGCATTGACACTGTTGCCAGACACCCGGGTCGACGGATCAGTGGGATCAAAGCAAAAGTGTACGAGCAAGGCGACGCAAACTTAAGAGGTGGACCCGCTTTCCACACGCCGGTGTAAGACGAGGGAAGTGTGCTGTAATGGGTGGGGGCCCATTAACCCGAGAACGGCGCGCCATTGTTTTTTAAAAGTGCGAGCATATTTTGTTTCATTCCCGCCTAAAATCGTCATTATCCGATAAATATCGTTATTACTTATTCTATATTATATTATATATTATGAGGAAGTACATGAACGAAGGCGGTGCTGGTTGGGGGGAGGGGCGTCGACTGACTGGGGACAGAGGTGCATGGGGGCGGTTCGTTCGTGGCCACCCCTTCGGGGATCACGGCGTCAGGCAATAGATAGATAGATAGACTTATTCATATGCGCCTATTTTACGTTTAATATGAAGATATTAATATGTAACAGCCATAAAACATGTGGGAATTGTATTTGGGGGGTGAAAAAGATGAATTATTGCCGACCCTCCAGTCATGAGGTGAGAGGCGCACGAGACATGCACTCCCCCTATTCGAGGCCTGAAGCCAGACTGATATCCCTTTCTTTTGCTGTCTTTCTCCTGCCATGCTTTCTCTATGCATCCCTGATCACCTTGTAACCGGGTGGGAGATATTGGCGCATTAATAAACCGATAAACAAGGGAATAAGAGGAAAATAGGTGATAATTGAAGGGAGGGGGGCGGTTTGACACATGTGGACGAGTCATAGGAGGGATGGAGGGGAATTATCTCACTTAATCACATATTCTTTTGTTTTTTAGTGATTTTGGGGTCTTTCAAAAGGCTTTTTTTAGGCCTTGGATCTAAAGAGTCCCGTCGCCTTCGCCCAGTAAAACCTCTTAATTCTCCTCGCCGTTATCGGGTTAAAGCAGCAGGTATAAGAGAATAAAGACCTGTGCCCCATACTCATACAGTAAGAATTCGGAGAATCCAAAAGTCCAACTCAAGTATGCCTCAAAATGCCAAGACACATGCACCACATTTACCGAAAAAACATCACATAAGGCAGTGCAAAATACCCTAATGAAGCAGTAAACCTGGTGAACAATGCATAAAACTGCCTGTAACTCACAAAAAAGGACATTACATAAGAAAAAAATGAAAATTAACCCACAAAACAAAAAAGTTAGGCTAGGAATGGTTCACCCGACCGCCACTATGTGGCGCCGAGCAAAAATTCCCCCCTAACATGTAAAAAAAAGTCTCCAGTTCCTTAAACACCCTCGAAACTCCCGTATTTTGCCCATAAATGCATGCCTACATCACAGAATCATCCTTCTAAAACTTCAAAAGCCTCGAGAAGGCTCACAACTCACATAAAGAAGCGAAGGGGGCGGAAAAAACATACGCACACGAGCTACAGCAAATCGCGGCAGTACAGAATGAGGGTGTGCAGAAACTGATGAAGTTACCAGACTGGGAGCCGTTATGTGGGGTTCGTGCATGCGCCCAGAGGAAAGCTAGATTGAGTGGGCAACTCTTTTTTTAATTTTTCTACCCTACCTTTTTTCCTTTTCTGTTCTCAATAGTAGTCTTGAAGTGTGTACAACATACCTAGTAGAGATTTAAGGTACTACTCTAGAAGATATTGGACTGCACAGTTAGTACCGATAAATTGGCCCGCTCTACGAGCGGCTGAACTTAGTAGTCCTACGTTGGATAACGTAGAGACTACTACTAAATAATCAAGTTGCCAATTTATTCTAGACCCTCATGGCACATGCGTGAACTCCCTAGGTACCTTCACCGGGTGTATTGGCAGTATCAAGTTAATCAGACCTGATTGGATGGGCAGGTGTTCAGCGCGAGGGTGGGATACTCTGACGTTGGATACTCCTAGGTTAATACCAAATTAGAGGTTTTCCTTATTTGGTTTGGTGAGAGGTCGTCAAACCTCCCAATTTAGTAGTAGCCTCTACGTTATCCTACATTCTGCTTGAGTACCAAATTGGAGGCGGTCATCCAATCTAAATAACCAAACCATAGTAAAAAATTACTAAGAAAAGACACATATAAACCAGGGAGTTTATGAAAAAGCGTAACTGGCTGGTGCATATTAACTCGTAAAGTGCTAAGCCCCTTTAGTATACACCATGCCCCCATGCGAAGTATTCTGATTCATTCCTCACTAAAATCGTTAATTTACCATATATATAATTAATACTTATCCATATGTGCCTATTTTACTTTTAATATGAAAATATAAACATGGGAAAGCAATAAAACAAGTGGTAACAGCAATTGGCTGGTGAAAATTGTATATTTTAGCCCCAAGGTTGTAATCTGGCCCAGACTGGCTAGACAGGCACACCCTCCCTCTCTCGTATCTCGCATGGCACTGAGAGGCTAGGGGTGGACTCAGACTGGCTTGGGGGCTCGGAGTTACACTCCTCCACCCTCCTACCTCTCTCCCACTTGTCCTCCCACAAAAATACTCGATAAATATCGTGAATAATAGAGAAAATACCTGAGGGGGGGGGGGGGGGGAGGGACACATATGTAGGAGTGGTAGCAAGTAATGGAGGGAAATTTTCACACCTAAGCACAAATTGCTTTTTTTTTAGTGTCTCTGGGGTGTTTTAAATGTTTTTTTTTCTTATGAGTCTTCCCGCAGCCACCCAATAGGACCTCTTAACCCTTCCTACCCGGCCTGCATTAGGTAAGGACAGCACGAAAGAAGGGCCACTACCCAGTATGCCTTATCTAAGGCATGAGCTTAATAGCCTAATTAAGCTTGGTCCGAACGCCGTACGTACGACGTATGTCAACAAACCCAAGCGTTCGTCACCGCTCCTCCGAAAACAAGAAGGAGAAGACTCCTCAATGTTATTGTTCTGACGTCATGACAAAATTAGTGTCTAAAAAGTCCCCATATTGGCAACATCTCTGCAATATTGGCTCCACTGAAATCGTCATCACAACTGAACCAGTTGACTTACAGAGCTCTACTCAATGCCAAAATACAGATTGAAAACCGCACTACGATTATAGATGAGTGGGAAAGTTCTAGCAGTGAAAATAAACATAAATACGGTAGCCTAGGCCTAGACGTTTTTCGGCCATATCGCCCGGGTAGGGGCGACCGTCATTGGGTAAGACAGCCCGGGGAGGAAGGGTTAAGAGTCTTCCCTCAGCTGCCGGGTTAAGAGAAGTCCAGTTATTAGCATGTCAATTCAAATATGTCACATATATACAGGTAGGTATGTAGGGCAATACATAGAAAAGTGCAATGACAATGGATGTACACATACAGCAAAGTTGTAGGGAGAGCAGGCTATGACATAATATTACATACTTTAACCATTACTCATGGGTTGTTGTTGTTGTTGTTCCCCAAGCTGCCTGGCCGAACAGCCCCAAGGCCCTGAGCAAGGCCAAGGCCATAACCGTGCGCCCCCACAGAACCCTCAATGCCGACCACAATATAGCCTGGGTGACCGAAGCCACTCCATGGCGGGGAGCTGAGGAGGGTGCGGAAACGCCCGGGAAACCAAAGCCCCACCCAGGGCCCTGTGCCCCTCAGCAATTATGAAGAGAAAGTTGAGGGGCAAAGGAAAAAATGTGATGCTTTGGCTTCCAATCTAGGTAGACTGGGAGGTCAATCCACGGAAGAGATGCCGTCACTTGAGATCTAGAAAATATAAAAGTAAAAGGAACAGTCAGAGTAAGCTATGGGTATGGCAGAGATTGCTCAGTTCTCACTCTGATAGACCAGCCCATCACCAGTGGTACTCATGGGTATGAGGTATAGGCATACCTGATATACAGGTACAGTATATGTATTTGTATAACGTCATATGAAGTCTTGACCATACATACATACAAGTTTAAAGACTGTTTTGTCCACAGAGAATATGGTTACAGTCTCACGTCTTAAATGGCGGCTTTCCAGGCGGCCCTGTAAAGGGCTGCCTCTGTTGTCAAGTTCTTTTTTTTTAGATCGGACTGGAGTACCTGATCACACGTCATTCTAGGTCTACCCCTACGCGCAGCTCCACGTTCACAGTTCGGCATTTCTTCACCCAGTTCTGATCATTCCTTCGCTCCACGTGTCCAAACCAACCAAGATACATATATGTTATATAACCCTTGATAATTTTACAATCACCTCCCCCCCCCCCCCCCAATACTCCCTTGAAGCGGGAAGGGTGAAGTACAGTACAGTCAGACCTGCCAATACACAAGTTTTCAATCCGCGAAATTGCTAATACACGAGCAGGGGTCCAAAACACGAAGATGTACTTACACTATGCGAATCGAGCGCCGAAATACGGGCATCTCCTCCGTGTTTACCTAATGCGCGGGGTCGGCGTTGCGGGATACGCCACTCTTACAGCTACCTCGGAACAGAGCGGTAATTTACTCGTTCATCAAGCCACGAAAAAACAAGCTTATAACCCTCAAGATTAAGTTATATTTAGTTGTTATAGTTATAGATGTTATATTTTCTTATTATTTTGATGATTATGTCCACCATTTTAGGCAATTGAATGGGAGAAATAGGCCAAAATGTTGTCATTCTCGGAGTCGGTGCCGCCCATAAGCAATTATTGCCATAAGATGCATTATTTCTAATACAGTACATGAATTTTCAATCCACGAGGCCTCGTGGCGCCCATACACTCGTGTATTGGCAGGTCTGACTGTACATGATCAATACAGTACAAGGAACAAGACAGAACGGAAGCAAGGCCCAAGCGGGCCGACACACGAGAACCGAGGCGCCCAAGAGAGAGTCCCAGGCCATGCGAGAGACACGGGCACCGCATTTTTTTTTTTTTTTTTTTTTTTTATCTTTTATGTGAGTAAGGGAGGCAAAAGGCAGAACTGCCTGTAGCAAGTGCCTCCCCCAGAGCTGAAAGAGTGACAGGGCCAAAATCAAGGGACGTTTGAGCCAAAATGCCTGGACACCTGGAGTTTGAAGCAATATAAGTTATAGGACGAAGAGGGAAAGACTGATTCTGGGAGAGAGTTCCAGAGCTCAGCTGTTGAATAGAAGAAGACTGAGAGTAATGTTTCACTCTTGGATTGGAGAGTTGCACAGAGTAAGGTTGGATTGTGTTGCAAGACAGGTACCCTGTGCTCTACGTAGAGGAGGTGGCATACACTGGGAGAGCTCTGAGGAACACTGATTATTATAATTGCGATAGAATAGCGAGAGAGATGTAACATATTGCGACGGAGAGAGAGAGATTGCAGAGAGTTGGTGAGTGGACGGGAGTTAATGATATGAAAGGCCTTCCTTTCTACCTTGTCTAGGAGTGCGGTGTGAGAGGATCCTCCCCCCACACATGTGAACAATACTCAATACAAGGACGCACTGTGCCCCTGTACAGAGCAAGAAGCTGTGCAGGGGTAAAGAACCCCTTGAGGCGGTTGAGAACACCCAGCTTCTGGGAGGCTGCCTTAGCAAGACTGGTAATATGGTCCTTCCAAGCGAGAGCAGAAGAAAAAGAGACACCATGAAAATTGATGAAGATGAAGGATTGATTTTTGTATTGATGAAGTATAAGGGTAAGTCCTCTGGGAGTTCCAGACGAGTAGTAAAATGGAGAATTTGGGTTTTGGAAGCATTAAAAGTAACAAGGTCATCTCTGCCCCAATTGGAAATTGTAGTTAGATCAGCGGATAAGTGTTCTATGGCTTCATTACGTTTGTTTTTGAGGGATTGTTGGTTGGGACGTTCTGGAAAACTAATCGAGTAGTATAAGGTAAAGTCGTCAGCGTATGAATGGATGGGACTGGAGGCACAGTTGAGAAGATCATTTATGAAAATTAGAAAGAGAATGGGAGATAGGAACACCGGAGTTGAAAGGATGAGGAAGTGAGCGATGGCCGTCCACAACCGTAGCTATGGAAAGGAAATTAGAGACAAAGGCACAGATGGAGGGATAGAAACCGAAGGAGGGTAGTTTAGAAATTAAAGATTTATGCCAGACTCTATCGAAGGCCTTCGATATGTCTAGTGCAATAAAAAAGGTCTCACCGAAATCCCGAAAGGAGGATGACCAAGAGTTTGTAAAATATGAAAGAGGATCACAAGTCATCCCTTAAGGAAGCCATACTGGCGATCTGAGAGTAGATTATGAGAAGAGAAATGCCTAAGAAATTTGGAAGCAAGAATAGTTTCAAAAACTTTAGAGATACAAGAGATGAGAGCAATTAGACGATAGTTGGAGGGTTGAGAGCGGTCACCCTTCTTTGGGACAGGCTGAATGAGAGCAAACTTCCAGCAAGAAGGGAAGACGTTAGAGGAGAGTCAGAGACGAAAGAGTTTGCCTAGGGAGTCAACACGGAAGCACAGTTTTTTAGTACAACAGGAGGAACACCGTCCGGACCGTAAGCCTTCTTAGAATTAAGCCCAAAGTACATCTTTAGAAGAGATTAGGATATTAGGCATAAGTAGGAGAGAGGGGAGTGGAGAGGAAGGAATAGCACCGGAATCATCCAAGGTAGAGTTTCTGGCAAAAGTTTGAGCAAAGAGTTCAGCTTTGTCAGAGGAAGAAGTGATGGTTGTGCCATCAGATTGGAAAAAGGGAGGGAAAGACGAGGAAGAAAAACTGTTGGAGAGGTTTTTGGCTAGATGCCAGAAGGCTTGGGAAGAGCTAGAATTGGATAGTTCAGTGCATTTATTATTGATGAAAGAGTGCTTGGTATGTCGAAAAACAGATTTGGCTTGATTCCGGACAGAAACATAAGAAGAATGAGATTCTTGAGTTTTAAGGCATTGGTACCATTTGAATGCTTCCTCCTTGTTGCGGACAGCAGTAGAACAAGCGTGAGTAAACCAAGAAGGAAAATGGAATGTATGCTTCCATGCCTGAGGGGATTACCTCGGTAATGTGTTCAGTACGGTACTCTCCGAGGGTCCCCGGCCACAGAAGCAAAAGTCATTCCAAGGGAAATCAAAGAAGTACTGCCGAAGAGTCTCCCAGTCAGCAGCGCCAAAATACCACAAACGCCGCCGGTTGGGAGGATCGGGTGGCCTTACCGGAGAGATAGGACAGGTGACAGAAATTATTTTATGGTCGGAGGAGCCCAAAGGAGAGAAATTTTTTATAGTATAAGCGGAAGGGTTAGTGGTTAGAAATAAGTCAAGAATGTTGGGCCGATCTCCGAAGCGATCCGGGATACAGGTGGGTTGCTGGACTAACTGCTCTAGGTCGTTTAGGATAGAAAAGATGAAGGCTTGTTCACCAGGTTGGTCAGTGGAAACAGAGGAGAGCCATTGGCAGTGGTGAACGTTGAAATCTCCTAAGGTGGAGATTTCTGCGAAAGGAGAGATGGATAGAATGTGTTCCACTTTAGAAATTAGATAGTCCAAAAACTTTGGATAGTTAATAGAATTAGCGCAGCAATATTTAGTTTGAGAGTTACAAGAAAGCGTTAGCCAGAGAGTTGAGAATTCAGAAGAATCTAAGTTGGGAACACGAGAGATAGCAAGATTGTTGCGTACATAGATGCAACATCCACCTTTGGCTCGAAACTGAGGATAGAGATAGTAGGAGGATACAGAGATGGGTGTGCTGTCAGTAGTCCCAGACAACTGTGTCTCGGTGAGAAAGAGAAGATCAGGGTTGGCAGAGGAGAGGTGGTGTTCCACAGAGTGGAAGTTAGAGGAGAGGCCACGAATGTTGCAGAAGTTAATAGTAAGAGTAGAAGGTAGTGGTCCAGAGCATTTTGTGGAGTCGTTGTCAGGGGACAGTCGGATGGGGGCATTTCTGGTCCCCCCTCCCCGGGGATTCCGAGGCTGGTCGTAAAGTCGTCATCATTTAAAGATAATAAGGTATGTAAGGTGGTTGTAGTATAGTGTGTTGATAGTAAGAGAAGGTGTTTTGGAGGGCAGGCTGTGGTGGTCCTCAGTGTGTCCTCCATGTCCCAGGAGAGGCCTCCCCATGGCACCCAACACAAAGGAGGGAAGCATGAAAGCCAGCCTAGAAACCCCAGGAACTCCAGGGACCCCCCAAGTAACCGCAGGAATGACAGGAGAATAGACCAAGGCCACAACACCTGGGACCCAAGCAAAGCGGGAGACAGTCACCCCATGGGGGTGAAGCAGCGGCCGAAATTACCACGAAAACAGAGCCAGAAACCACCGCGAAGCAGAGGAGCGTGTGGCTGCGGTACGAGGCCCAACAAAAGGAAATCTCACCATACCGGTTGGAGGGATTACACCCCCCCACCTCCGTCAGTCCACCACAATGAGCGGATGGCAGGCGCCCACAGAGGGAAACCATGACCACATCTCGGGAGGCTGCACAAGCATGGGCGGAGGCGAGCAACACCAGGATGGGCCAGCACAACCCCCGAGGACCGGTGAGGCCAGAACCAGCAGAACGAGAGGAAGCAGCTGGTGGAGGCGCCCCAGAAAACCACCTGACCGCAGCCGCTAGGCGAACAAGCACGAGCAGGTATCACACAACCCACACCACGCTGCAAGGGGGATGAAAGGGTCACGGCGACCAGCCCGACCCCAAGGGGACGTAGCCGAGACACCGAAAGAAACCCCGGCCTCGGCCAATGCCACACTCCACCGTGGATGTGCAAACAGCAGGAGAGCGGCGGTCACAGATGGACAGAGCATAGAGCCCTCCGCGGACACACCCTCTCCCGAAGCCACGGGACAAGATGCCCCGGAGAGAAGAGGACCGTTCACCCAGACCCTACCCCTCAAAGAAGGAAGCCCACAGGCAGTCCGGAGGCGGGAGACGTCACCCGAAGAAAGGAGCTAATGACCACTAAGACCCACAGCCAGAGGGGACACCAACAAGCGAGGAAAACCCGAGGCGACGGGCATTCGTAAGGCCCCAGACGGACAAGGCCGCCGACACCAGGAGGGAGGAGGAAATCCAGGACGTCCACATGCGACGATGGAAGGGCCCACAAGCAGACTATTCGAAGGGGCAGCATGCTCCCCTGCGAAGATGGGCTCGTCTGGCACTTGTTGCAGGTCGACATCGAGGGCTCTCTGGAAGTTCTCTTACTTTGCCGTGGGAGTTTGGTGAAGAGACGTGGTCCTCTGTGTGAGAACCAATCCTTTTGAAAGAGAGTCCATTTTACTGAGTTTATATGCGAGGTGAAATTCCACGCAGCCCCCAAGGCCTGCGTGTCACATGACGGATGGATGCAGATGGAACGGGGCATCGCAGGAGAGCATGGGAAGATCATCTCACTTTAACCCTTTCACACACAGGACGTAATTTGAGCCTATTCTGGGTTGCTTTAAAGTCTTTGTGACCATCAGGGGTGTTTAGAAACCTTTAGTTTAATTACTTCAATTTCTGCAGTTGTCTTTGAGTTAGCTGAGGGCAGAAGACTAATTTTGGAGAGGTAATTATAAGATTGAGAGAACTCTATTTATGATTGATAATCGGCAACCCATTTGTCAACACGTGCGTGAAATGGTTAAAACACCAAATCTTAGACATCACATAGGGGTGGAGCCTGCATGTAGAACACAGAAGGCAGAAATCACGAAGCGGGACAGGAGCAGGCAGAAGGGAAGAATGCAGAAGAGCAGGCAGGGAAAGAGCATGCATGAGATATCCAAAATCTTCAAGCAGATCACAGACACAAGGGTTGGAAGTCGCACCCGAGCGAAAATCAGCCCTCGATATAGGGCCACCTTCCTCTTAAGGGTTTATCCCCACATACAAGGTGTGAAGTAATACCTGAAGGCCTTAAGGCACCGATGAAGGCAGGGTATAAACCGCCCAAGGAGCGGGTGCGCCAGACGGGTGGAAAAGTCGACTGGCAGAAGAGTCGGCGGGAAGCGGTGGTACAGTATTTGTGAGAGAGTAGGGCATCAGACACCCAGCCAACAAACCTCTTAACAAGAGGGAGAGGGGAGAAGACAGAAGGGAGAGCATAGGACAGGCATGATGTATAGCCATGTCCGCCTAGTGAGCGAACCACCTAAGCCCACCCCCCAGACAGCCCTAGGGTAGGAAGCTGTCACAGGCACCGTAAAGCAGTATGCGCAGATTGAGTGGAGCTGCGGCCTGGGCAGGAGGGAATAGGGTACATCAGACGATCAGCTGATTGGGCGTGAAAAGTTCATCGAGTGAGCGGAAAAGTCCGTCGGACCGGAGCGTCCGTCGATTGGGTGGAAACGTCCGTGTAAAAGTCGCTCAAAAGGTAAGGCGACTGGGGCCACGCATGCCGCTGCCAGACCGGCGAGGTTAGGCACGAATCCGACACTTTAGAGGAAGCAGAAAAGAAAAAAGCGGGGCAGAAATGCCCGTTGAATGGGCGGAAAAGTCTGTGTACAAGTTGCTCAATAAGGGAAGCCACTGGGACCACGCAAGCAGCTGCCAGAAATATGACACTGTGGAGCGGGGCTACTGAAGACCGCACAAAAAAGCGGGGGCCATGTAAGTACACATCTGGGCGACCAGATGAGGTGCGAACCTGACACTGTTGCCAGTTCAACAAATCCCAAGATTATGGAATTTTATTGAGTTGAACCAGAGGGCAAGCAAGATGATGCCTGAACGACCTGGCAACAGTGTGTACTCATGCAAACCACTAAACGGAGGGATGGCCTAGATGAGTTGGTAACAGTGTGCCTGCCAATCGAGAAATCCCAGGCCCCCACCCAGTCAGATTAGACAAGGAAAGGAACTTCAAGGGAGAAATAAGCCCCCGAGAAGCAGCATGACGAAAGAGAGAGGAAGGCTATAGCCCCCAGACTCAAACAGAAGGAATCAAAAGACAACCACACGCCTAGCCTATCCGAAAGTAGCAGTCACAGAAAATTTGTGAAATGAGTATAAAAGCACTAAGGCAGTGATAGGCCCTAAAAGAATAGTACACCTAAATAAAACAAAGCTAAAACACACTGCCTTCATCGCCAAGTTACATTAAACAGAGATGAAGAAAGAAAAGATAGGCTAGGAATAATACTGCGGACCACCACCACCAAATGTGTTTGAAGTGTTTGGAGGATATATTGGTGTGGTGGAGGGGTGATATATAGTGTAATAAGAGTGTGTAGTGACGGGACAGCGGTAGTGTTGTGAGTTGTTGAGTTTGTAAACAAACATGGCGGAGGGAATTTCGGGTATGACGGAGGCGGAAGAAAGGTTACAACGTTTTCGGGGGTTTAAGAGCACAGATAAGAAGTTAGAAGAGGTTATTATTGTTGTGAAGGATTTGGAAAAGTGGATGAGTGATACGGAGAAATGGAATATTGGTGAGAAAGTTAAGGCACTGTGTGTAATGTGTGGTGTGACAGGTGGGGAAGGGAATAGGCCTAGCGAAGGAAGTGAATGCAGGCCTATTTCGGCAGTTAATGATAGCCTAGAGATCGTATTGAAAAGGGTAGATGAACTGGGAGCAGAGAATATGGCATTGAAGGAGCAGCTGAAGGAATACAAAGGACGTTTCAAGGAAGTAAAGGAGTCAACTGCATGGACGGTGGTAGGTAAACAAAAATTCAAGGATTTGGAGGATATTATGAAAGAGCAAAAGGAAGAAATAAATATGACCAAAAAAAGTTTTGAGAGTGCAGTTGTAGGGGTCATGAATAACAAGGAGAGTGTCGTGAGGGAGGCCATGGACAGGGATAGGGGTGTAATCTTGTATGGAGATATAGAGACTCATATGAATGATAATGGAGTGAGAAAAGTGAGGGATATGGAGACAGTGAAGGAGGTCATGAAAGGTGTGGATGAGGACGGATATGGATGGGAAGGGCAGGTGGAGGAGGTCAGTAGGATAGGTAGATATAAAAGGGGAGAGATGAGACCTATAAGGGTACAGTTTAAAACTAGGGCAGTGGCAGAGACTGTTACAAATTTTAGTTGGAGGCTAAATACAAATGAAAACTGAAACACATAAGACTAAAGAAGGATTTGAGTATAGAACAAAGGAAAAAAATTAAGGAATTACAAGAAAAGGCTGATGAAAATAATGGAAAGTTGGGTGAGGAGGATAAGAGAAATTTTTACTGGAGAGTGAGGGACGGAAAATTGAGGAAGTGGTTTATAAGAGTAGAAGGGAGGGGGAGATCAGGGAGGGAAGAGAATGTGATAGGAGTTGTGACGGAGGAGGAGAACGGGGTGGAGGTGTCACAGGGAGAGACAGGAGACAAAGTGGCAGACCCAGTAGTGCTAACGGGGGAGTAGGGTACGGACAGGAGGAGCGGGATGGTGTAATTGCTGAAGGAATGGTAGATGGATTAAGGATTATGTTTAGTAATGTGGATGTGTTTACCCAGGACAAGAAAAGAGAACTGATATGTAGGTTGCAGGATGAAGAGGAAAAACCTGATGTCATAGCCCTACAGGAAGTAAGACCAAAAAATGCTAGAATTGAAAGGGAACTGGTGGAATATAGTTTGGAGGGTTTTGAGTTATATGAGAGAAATGCTATTAGAGGAGAGGTCGGAAGAGGACTGTTTATTTATGTAAGAAAAGAGCTCAAGGTTAATGAGGTGGATATGAGACAGCAGTATTGTGAGTATTTGTGTATTGAAGTAAAATGTGCAAGAGGATCAATTCTAATTGCCTCTATATATAGAAGCCCAAAATAGTAGGGGAGAGGATGATAACCTATTGAAAGCAATGGAGGAAATAGATAATAGAGAGAACAAATATAAAATTTTAATTGGAGATTTCAATTTGCCAAGGATCAACTGGGCAAATTGTACTACTCCAGCGGGACAGGGTAGCCTGGAAAATAAGTTTATAGAGAAAGTGAGAGATTGTTTTTTAACGCAACATATTACAGAGATGACAAGATATAGAGATGGGACGCAGGGGAGTGTACTTGATTTGAGTTTTAGCAATGAAGAGGATATAGTGGAACATGTTAATGTGGATAGCCCTATAGGTCGTAGTGACCATGCCTGTATAAGCTTTAGTTGCAAGATTAAATCAGAGAGGGATAATAGAAGCAATAGAAAAATATACATGTATGATAGAGCAGATTATGAGATGCTGAGACAGTGTTTGGACATTGACTGGGGGGAATACTTGAACGGTGAAGACGCTGAAGGAATGTGGAGGAAAATTAGAGTCAAACTGGAGAATGCTGTATCCAAAAGTGTACCAGTAAGGGAATATAAGGCTAAAACAAAATTGAGAAAAAGAACGAACCCAGAATTGCCAATGAAAAGAAAGCTTTGGACATTGATTAGAAGAAAGAAACGATTGAGAAAATAAGTTTATAGAGAAAGTGAGAGATTGTTTTTTTAACGCAACATATTACAGAGATGACAAGATATAGAGATGGGACGCAGGGGAGTGTACTTGGTTTGATTTTTAGCAATGAAGATATAGTGGAACATGTTAATGTGGATAGCCCTATAGGTCGTAGTGACCATGCCTGTATAAGCTTTAGTTGCAATATTAAATCAGAGAGGGATAATAGAAGCAATAGAAAAATATACATGTATGATAGAGTAGATTATGAGATGCTGAGACGGTGTTTGGATATTGACTGGGGGGAATACTTGAACGGTGAAGACGCTGAAGGAATGTGGAGGAAAATTAGAGTCAAACTGGAGAATGCTGTATCCAAAAGTGTACCAGGAAGGGAATATAAGGATAAAACAAAATTGAGAAAAAGAACGAACCCAGAATTGCCAATGAAAAAAAAGCTTTGGACATTGATTAGAAGAAAGAAACGATTAGGAAAGACTAAAATTGTTAAAAAAGAACAGGGGGTCTAGTACAGAAGCTAAAGAAGTGGATCTGGAATGCAGACAAATAAACAATCAAATAAGGTGGGAGACAAGGAGGGGGGTGAAGGAGAGGGAGAGAGAGATTGCTAGAAATTTGAAGGATAATCCAAAAATATTCTGGAAGTACATTCAGGAAAAGTTAACAAGAAGAGTAGGGACCCCAGAGCTGGTAGGGGGGTTGGATGATGGGAGTAGAGCGGAGACTGATAAGGAGAAAGCAGAGGTGCTGGGGAAATACTTTGGGGGGGTACTAACAGTGGAGTCGGATGATGCAGTGCCTACTATTCCCATCAAACAGGCACCGGCACTAGAACTAATAGAGTTTTCCCATGCTAGAATAAGAAGGGCTATAGAAAAAATTAACAGAAGTAAGTCACCGGGACCGGATGGGATACACCCAAGAATCATAAAGGAAGGAGGTGAGATGTTAGTAGAGCCATTGAAAATGTTATTTGAGGTATCGTTTAATACAGGACAAAATTATCCCGATGGACTGGAGAGAGGCGAACATAACAGCTATATTTAAGAAGGGAAAGAGAAATGACCCAGGGAATTATAGACCAGTCAGTTTGACAAGTGTTGTGTGTAAACTAATGGAAACGGTAATTAGAGAAGGAATAATGGAGCATATGAAGTCAAACCAACTTTTCAGTGGGAGACAGTTCGGATTCTTACCGGGGAGGTCGACGGTACAGCTAATTAAGGTGGTAGATGATTGGATGCAAATTCTAGAAGATGGTGATGTAATAGACGTGGTATATTGCGATTTTATGAAGGCCTTCGATAAGGTCCCACATAAAAGGTTAATAGAGAAAGTTAGAAGCTATAAAATAGGGGAGAAATGTGTGAAATGGATAGAAGCCTTCCTGAAAGATCGGAGACAGAGGGTACTGGTGAATGGAATAGGTTCGGGGTGGAGGGAAATTACAAGTGGGGTACCTCAGGGATCTGTGTTGGGACCACTGCTGTTCGTTATATTTATCAACGACTTACCTGAAGTTATAACTAATAGAAGTGAGGTATACCTGTATGCGGATGACACTAAGCTGCATAGAAGAGTGAGGAGTAAGGAAGATGTGGGTTTGCTTCAAGAAGATGTGGAGGGCATGAAGGGATGGTCTGAGCATTGGTTAATGCCTTTTCATCCAAAAAATGCAAGTACATGCGGATTGGGACAAGCAAGATAGACAAGGTAGGATACAGTATGTATGAAGCGATGGAGGAAGTGAATGCAGAAAAGGATATAGGAGTAGTGATAGACAATAAGTTAAATTTCTCAGAACATTTAGCGGAAAAGATAAACAAAGCCAATAGAATTGTAGGGCTGATAAGGAGGACATTTGTGTCACTTGACGAAGAAATCTTCAGGAATCTCTATACAGCGCTGGTTAGGCCGCACCTGGAATATGCGAACCAGGTGTGGGCTCCATATATGGTAAAGGATATAGAAGCAGTGGAGAAAGTGCAGAGGAGAGCTAGCAAGCTGGTACCAACGTTGAAGAACGCGGGCTATGAGCAGAGGTTGAGGACACTGGGGCTTCCGACACTGGCATATAGGAGAAAGAGAGGGGATATGATAGAGACTTTTAAGATAGTGTCAGGAAAGTACGATGAGGATGTGTGTGAAGGTATCTTCTTGATGCGGGAGGGAACAAGAACGAGAGGACACTCTAAGAAAATTTACAAAGAAAGAAATAGGCTTGAGAAGGCAAAGAACTCATTTTGTGATAGAGTGGTAAATGAGTGGAACGCACTGCCCCAGTATGTAGTCGATTCCGAATCAATAAGGGAGTTTGAAAGTAATCTTGATAAAGCATGGGGAAGACAAGATTTGAAGTTTGATTATAAAACAAAAATACAGAATAGTAAAAATGTTGCGTCTGCTACCGCCGTCGCCAACACCGTGAACGACCGCAGCAGTGCAAGTACTGGTACTGAGCTGGATACACAGGCCTAGTTTGCCTTTTTCCAGAGGATCTACTGTAAGAAACTGTAAGAAATGGCGGTGCCCCAACCAAAGTTAAACAAAGTCAAATTAGCGGCCACCAGCATCACACAAACCTCCAACCACATATGCTAAGAGCCCATTTATGCGTACCTACATCACGGAACGTCTGTTTAAAAACCTCAGAAGCCATAAGATGGCCCAAAACTCACTAAAACTGAAGCAATTACAGGAGCGGAATGTAAGCATGAATGGAGCACTGAAAACTTGTTGACATCTTGGAGGTTGCTCGATGGTTGATACCGCCAATACACCCGGCGTAGGTACCTAGTGAGTTCACGCATGCGCCATGAGGATCTAGATTAAATGAGCAACTTGATTATCTTTTTCTACTCTCACCCATATTTTCAATGTTTCTATTCAAATAATGGTCTCGGCAGTGTATACAATGTACCTAGTGGAGAATTGAGGTGCAACTCTAGTTTAAGATATTGGTTAATCGCGCAAGTGATGCCGATAAATTGGCCGCTCCTGGAGCGGGCGAGATTATAGCCTACAGTGTATAAAGCACTACGTTGGATAACGTAGAGGCTACTACTAAATTCATTCATTATACTGACTGATATACTGCATGTAAACACAATTCCTTTGCATGTCGTTAGACTAACCATGTATGCCACACACACAGCCACTTCTCAATGTTCTTGGAACTTGATACAATACAACTCTGAAATAAATCCTATGATATCTCTATCTATCGCGAGATACCTTGATCCCCGAGATGGTGGCCACGAAATCCATGAAATGTGTTGGTAAAAAATATACAATGTAATTTCAATTAACATCATATGACGGGAGAGAGAATATTGGCCACCCCTGCGGTGCCCATCATATGACGGGTGCCATTTTGAGGACGTTATGAGCTATGAGAGTCCGCGCGTTAGAGGGACGATAGCCAGCCTCTGACCACTCGCCACCACCTTGGGGCCGTCACTGACACGTATTGTGTCTCGTCCCCACCTCCGTACCTCGCACAACAAGGTAAAAACTGCGAAAAATATCTTATTTTAGGGTATTTTCACCTCCGGTTACACGACCGTTGCAAGATAACCCGTGGTCTTACAAGGATGATTCGGGTATCATTGGAAAGCTCTATTATCGCCCTTTCAATGATATATAATTGTATTACGCTCTGGCTCTTGCTTATGCATGAAAAAGAGTATGGAATGAAGCTAGTTTTCAGCAAATATACCCACCCAGCAATACAGTCATGTAAACAAGCATGTCCGCTTTTAGAGAGTTAAAGGCTTTTTCCGCACTTTGTTATACACAGCCTGGTGTATACTGCTAACTAAAATAATCTGCCAGTAGCAGTAATAAAGTAAATAAAAATATGTTGTCTGGTTGAAGGGTTTTTTCTTGAGTAAAGGATTGTCTGCTCTTAGTAGGCATCTTTTCATTTATATCCTTATGCTAACTTTAGCCGATATCACATGAACACCTTAGCCGCAAATATCCTGAGTCACACAGGTCATTCATAGTCCATATACTTAATGATGTACAAACACACAGGTAATTCACAGTCATTGTATTGACTGATGTATTGTATAATAAGCACTGGCCATTCAGTCATTATATTGACGGTTGTACTACAGTTGGGCCTCGTGTAATGTGTTTTTGTAGTTACGCGGGTACCCGGCCTGCGACAGCTCCCTTTTAAACATGGACAAAACCTGTGTAAAGCGAAACAGGCCCAAGAATGGCCTTGGTTTTGTTTCTTTGTTCTTCCAACTGTTCTTTTTCTCTTTCTCATTCCTTGTTTTTTTATTTTTTTATTGTTTTGTGTGTGAAGGAGACAAAAGGCAGGTTGCCTGTAGTGTCTCCCCCAAAGTTAAAAAAGTGACAAAGCCATATCCAAGGGACGTTGACAACCAATCAGTTTCTACTCATATTTGCCATTACTGCCCATACGCGATCGATAATTTACAGTGCATGCGTGTGTGCGGAGAGTGGGGTATCGGGAGTGATGTAGTGTCAACTCGATCAAAAATGTACGGTGCATGCGTGCGTATCTGTGTTTGTGGTCTCTCATCCCTCTGTTATTATGGATTTTTCCCCTTTTAAGATCAATGGACTCATGTTTCTTGCGGTGTAAAGATTCTCTCTAAAGATGGCGGGCCTCTCTCACTCCCGTCACCTCATGTGGACTCATTGATCAAGTTAGACCAACTCGTATGTTGGGTGTCAGTAAAGGGTGATTTTTGTCGGATTTGAGTGAGAAAAAGGGGACTATTGAAAGGGCTAGAATGAGTAGGTACCTTTAACATGTAGAAATATTCGTTCAGCTGTTAAAACAAATACACAGGTAATTCATAATAATTATACTGACTGATATACTGTATAATAAACACACAGGTATCTCACAAATACTGACTGTTGTACTATGTAACAGACACTCAACTTACATCAGTCACAACATACAACTTGTTCACAACAGTCTTTATACTGACTAATGTACTGTATAATAAACACACATCATTTATAGTCACTATAATGAATGATGCACTGTATAACAAACACATAGATCATGTAGTCTGTACTGTATACAGAAAAAATAACAGACACACTGAGACTGACTAATACAGTATACTGTAGGACAATCTACGACTTAAACGTGAACACAAAAATGTGTGGACTATCAGTTTTAAGAATCTTCCCTGAAGGTGGTAAAAATCAATATTTAAAGGTTATGACTAGGGACAACAGTAATTACTTACTTTGGTGTCTCAATGTACCCTTTATGGTAACTCATTATGACAACCTTCCAGACACCAACAAGTCTGCCACAGACACTGTTGTCTCAGTGAACCCTTTATGGTAGCTCATTATGACAACCTTCCAGACAACAACAAGTCTGCCACAGACAGTAGGCAGACCTAGGAACCCAGTAACAGATATTGGCCAATCTTCGCCATTTTGGTACAACTGGTGTCATTAGTTCTTTTATGCACGCGCATACATCCATACCCATAAAGAGCATAAAGCAATACTGATACAAGAAATATAGTTTGATCTTTGGATCTAATTTCTGCATGATTAGAAACTAAATATTACCCCATTGTTTGACAATTATGGAACCAAAATTGCATCTAAAGAAAAGATGGCCAATTTCTCTTACTATAGGACCCCTAGACACACACAGTGACATCTCAATTTCCACTTGTTCAGCGACCTGTAACCAATATTATGAAATCCCAGTTACAATCCTAGGACCGGATTCAGCATCTGGCAGACATTGTTGCAGTACCTACTAGCAACATAAATCTGGTGACTACATTTACACACTATGTAAAATCTGGCAGACATTACAGTAAGGATGGTGTTAGCGGGCGTATGGTCGCTTGATCCATAAGCTGCACGCTCGCAGTTACGTTAGCGTCTAAATTGATTTTTTTTTTTTTTACAAAATAATCCCATTGCTAGCTGTTATTTTCCCCCCTGCTGGTACTATATATGATGAATGATGACAATAAGTCATGGGGGTTGAGGGGGGGGGGGGGGGGGGCAATACTCCCCTCGACCTATTATTGTATCCCAAGGCCGGTAATAAAACGATTAACCCGACAGCTGGCCGTGGGATTCAATAATGGGTTGACCCCTTCACCCCATCATGATTTAGTGTCATCATCATATATATTACCAGCAGGGGGCAAATAACAGCTGGCCATGGGATAATTTTGTAAAAAAAACAAAAAAAAAACAGTCAAATATATCGAGAACGTAATTTTTTTTTCTTTTCCAGACTCCGTAATTCCTGAGAAGGGGTGGCCATGAACTTTTAGGCAAACGTAACTACGACTATGTAAATAAAGTGACCGTATGTCCGCTAACACCATCCTTACCGACATTACTAGGCTACAGTAAAGTACTGTACATAGCAACCTGAACTTAGTGACTATATTTACATATTGGCAGACATTACTAAAATATATAGGGACATAAACCTAGCGATTGTACATTAGACACTATTCAACATCTGGCAGACATCACTACGGACTGTAAATCTGTATGGTGTGGTCCCACTGCTCCACTAAGTCCAACAAACCAGCAGCAACAGAGAAATGTCCATATCTGTTCATAAAGTTGTAACACCAACACTTTTTCAGCAAGTTTTAAAATGCAATTTTAATCTGGCAACTTTTGATTGACATATATATACAAATTCAGGGCTCCCGGATAATTCATTCAGTCGACCATTTCAACTAGTAGATCTCAACCAGGGACAAATCAACCAAGACCAACTAAACCCATGCTAACCTGTCCTAACCTAGCTTAACCTAATTTAAAAGTATTGGTTAAGTTTGCACTGGTTGAAATTGTCTACTGGTTGAGTTATCTGGTCACCAAAACAGCCATTTAAAAGGATATAATGACGGTCTAGTTTCCGATGATATTGCAAAATAACTTGGAAATGTTGCCAGAAATATCTTGCCCATCGAAAATTTCCAAAGAAGTGATGGTGTGACTCAAGGGAGATTAACATAAGAGCTTTTTTCAGCAATTTTTTTTTCTGGCAACACTTAGGGACTAGAGTATTTTGCACTTGCATCAACAACTAGACTGAAACTGGATGATAATAGGTAACATAATGTTTATAGAAGTATATTTCAAATGTTGCCAGATCAAAGTTGGGGAAAAATAATGAGAAATACTGCTGGTATAAATTGTCTTTCAGCCTTAAGCCTCTGACCCCCCCCCCCCCCCCCTAGTACGATGATATAAGGGCTACATGGCACCTCAACCCCGGTCAATTTGAACTCAGATCATAACTTACTAGCATAACATAGCTTGGCCTAACATATCCTACCCTAATTTGACATACCTAATAGATCCTACCTTAACTTAATCCTAACCTGGCTTGGTCTAACATATCCTAACTTAACTAACATATGATAACTTGCCCTAACATATCCTACCCGAACCTAACTTGGACTAACAAATTCTACCCTAAATAACAAAACATAACTTGGCCTAACATATCCTACCGTAACTTAACTTGTACTAACAAATCCTACCTAACTAACATAACATATTCTACCCTCACGGGATGTGGTCTAACATATCCTACCCAAACTTAACCCAATTATACCCCAGGTCAAAACTTGACTAACATAACATGACTTGGTCTAACATATTCTACCCTCACCTAAGCTTATACTGGGAGGTTTGATGTACCTCCCCACCTACCAAATAGGAAAACCTACTATTTGGTAGTAGTCTTGGAAAATCCAACGTCAAGGCTATTAACCTAATTGCAATGACGACTTGTCTATTTTGACTGCTATGTCGTCATTCCAACCGCGGTTAAAAAGAAAACGTCTAGAGTCTACTCCTTATCTTGCTCTAGGAGACGTTGTACATTAACCAAAACTACCACCGAAGGTGAAAAAAGCATAGAAGAGAAGAAAAAGGGGTTTACCTTAGTTACTGCTTAAGGCCCATCCCGTGTTCCGTCATGTGCAGATCCCTGTCGAACGTGCGCATGAGCGACCCTCTCTTGTCATCACATCTCACGTCAGCAGAAGAACGCAGATGGGCAGGGGTCCGGCGTGAGGGAGGGTATTATGTACGTTGGATTTTCCAAGACTACTAAAAAATAGTAGGTTTTCCTATTTGGTAGGTTGGGAGGTACGTCAAACCTCCCAATTTGTTAGTAGTCTTGGCAAATCCAACGTCAAGGCTGCATAACAAATAGGAGGAGGACATCCAAGCCCAACATACCAAAAAAAACAATGCATAAAACAAAATTATGAATGACAAAGACACAATTTAAACAAGAGAGTTTAATAAAAGAGTGAAAAACTGAGGAGTAGCTAAAAGGAACAGTTTTAACACATGCCCGTCATTCATAGTAATGCAAAAACATAGACTTGTCTTAAACCAAAAAGGTACTGTACCAAAAATACCTTTTCTTCCAAAACCAACAAAAACATTGAACACAATAACAAAACACAAGTTTCAATGTGGCAAAAACACTTATGTAGTGTAACAATACATAATCCCAAACTTGCAATTAAGTGTTGCAAACCCGTACTCCCCCCCCCCCCCCTTTGTCAAATAAAACAAAGGAAAAGAACGAGGGACAAGGGGGGGAGACCAGGTATCTTCGCCAGAGCACTAGGAAACACGACCCCCGAGAGCCATCACCGGCCGAGGGGGTCGAACACTGGACATGGAGAGGTAGGAGGAGATGAAGGAATTGATAGAAGACCACAAAACCGCTGAGGCGACGTCAGGTAAGGATCGACGCTGCAGGAACCGGAAGGAGGCAGCAAAGGATCGCACATCGTGCACAGAACCCCTAGAAACAGGGTTACTGGCACGAATGGTCCGACAAATGTGGCGTCCCATCTGCACCTGCGAGAGCCTCCCACCTGTCCGAGGAGACACCCACACAGCAGTACCCGAAGGCGGTGCCACAGACGCAACAGAGGAGTGCAAGGCTGACACCGGGCACAACACATGGCGAGTATGCCCACGCTGGAAGCCTGGACGGTGAAAGGCTGGAAAACGTGGGTCTCCCTCTTATTCGTGGCAACAAAATGAGGGGAGGACGCGAACGTGACGCCATGCAAGGACGGGGAGAATCGCACGCAGTCCCGGGGCCGTGACAATGCCGCTAGTGCAGACACCCGATCCCCAGTGGTCAGAGCGACAAGGAAGAGGGCACGCCCGAGCAACGGAACCGGTGTAGCGGCCCGTGTATACGTGGGTGAAGCCAGAAGGTCGACAGCCCGCCCCAGATCCCACTGTGGAGGGACCTGGCGCGGAGGCGGGCGTTCCCGGAAGGCAGCCGGCATGAAGGAATCCAGCTCCTGCGGCGGAACGACCAGCCCAGCGACGGACTCAAAGACCCCCCGGACGGCAGACAAGTGGTTACGTATAGCGTCGACGTGAAAGTGACGTGTACGGAAGAGGTGAAACAAGGAGTGGAGGACGAGGGAAGGAGAGCCAACTGTCTGGCGAGTGTCCTGTAACCACCTAGTAAATCCTCCAGCGGGACCCGTAAGTCCCCCAAGGAGAAGTCGGCCAGGAACGCTTCAGGAAGTCAGGCAGGTCCCGTCTGTGGACTGGGAGCCACCGTGCCTCATGAACATCCACGATGCGAAGGCCAACGAGGTCCGCAGGGACCCAACCTAGCGCAAGTGGAAGTCGGAGACAGGTAGAGGGACCGGACTCGGGCACCACCGCGTCAACTGGGCGTACCAAGCCCATGCCGGCCACAGAGGCGCGAGGAGCCAGACGCTGCCGCGGTACAGCCACAGCCTCGCGAGGACGTTGCACAGGAACAGTGCGTCTGGTGGCGGAAATATGGATATGGACCGCCACCTGTTCCAGTCTACCATGAAAGCGTCCGGACCCCCCTCCGGAGTGCGAGGCCGGAGGGAGAGGTACCGAGGCAACTGGCAAGGCACCTCCGATGCGAACAAGTCGACCTCCGGAACACCCCAGGAAGCCGCGAGGTCGTCGAACACAGTCCGTTGCATTGCCCATTCTACAAGAACGCCCCGTCTTCTCGACAGGGCGTCCGCCCACAGGGTGGCAGGCCCAGGCAGGGAGGAGGCATGCAGAGAGAAGGGGTGTCGGTCCGCGAGGAAGAACAACTTCACCGAGATCCCCAATAGAGTCAATGACCTTGAGGACCCCCGCTTTAGGAAACAGTGGACAGCTGTCTGAGTGTCCATCCCGAAGGCCACCGACTGTCCCCGAAGGGCCAGCGCGTGGTCCCTCAGGAAGAACAAAGGAACCAACAGTTCGAGGGCATAGACGGCTAAGGGGCGTGAGTCCCACCCATCTGCCGGGAAGTTGACGGCCCAGGTTTGACGGGTAACCTCACCCTACCTCGCTCGACGCATCTGTGTCTACCCAGATCGTCGGCGGGGGGGCGGGCCAGGGCACAGCCGCAGAGAGCGTGCCCCGAGCAACCCAGTGTCCGAAGTGTCTGCGAATGGTACGCGGGAGCGGCATGAGCCGATCCATAAGGGTCAACGGAAACACCTCGGTGCCCATGAGGAGTAGGCGGCGTAGCCTGAGGCTCCCTAAGGGAATGGGCAGAGCGGCCCAATTCAGCGAACCCACTAACGAGTCCCAGAGCCACCCCGTGAGGGAGACCGAGTGCAACACGGCGAAGACCTTCCGCCGAAGGTGCACCGCGTCCGGCAGACCCGGGTCACAGGAGCGCTGGACAAATCCCATGCGAGACCGACCCATGGCACGACACGCGACGGGGTCAAGCGTGACTTGGGAACATCGATGGGGAACCCTAACTGTGCGACGTGGCGAACGACGGTGAGGGCGTCGCGTACGCACAGTCCTAGGGCTTCGGAAACTATCAACCAATCGGCCAAGGAAAACAGTATCTGGAGCCCGCTCCTGAGGAGAGGACCCAGAGCCTGCCCCACCAGTGCGGAGAAGATCCGCGACGCGATGTGGAGACCGAAGGGAAGTCTGTCGAACAGGAACACACGATCGGAAGTCCGAACGGCCAAGAACCGCCGGAATCGAGGATGGAGAGGAACGAGCCAAGACGCATCCGGGTGGGCCAGCGACACTACCCACGACAGAGGGCGCAGGACCAGGCGTACCTGGGGTACCGGCAGCATCCGAAACCGTGTGTGCACGATGCGCCCGGGGAGGGCCGGCAGAGCCACCACCGGGCGCATCGCGTCGCAGTTCTACTTCGGTACCAGAAATACACGGGAGAGGAAAACCGGGTGACCGGCGGTCAATTCCCTCGCCGATACCCTGCTCGTGCATGGATGTGAACACGTGGGCCACCTCTGAAGAGATGGGCCGGCGTCGGTGACAAGAGCGGAGTGGGGGTCTGGACGCCCACCTCCAGGTTAGACCCCTCCGCGCAATCTGCCGCCCCCAACGTCCCTCGCAGCCACCGAGGGGCGCAAGGGCGAAAACAACCCGTGGGAGCTCCCGAGAGGAGGGGAGCGACCCGGGCGGCCAGGCGAGAAGGAGAACAAGGAGACCGACCCAGAGAACCTACACATTGTTTGGACGTGGAGGTACCCCCGGTACGGTCCGTGCGGGCAAGAGCGCCACGTTGACCTCCTCTACCCCCCCCCCCCCCCCCCAACGTCGTCGAAAAGGGCGGGCCACCCCAACCCCTGGCCGTCGCGGGGCTGACCCCGGCGAAGGGCGGCCGGAAGTGGAAGGCCGGCCTGCCCCGACACAGCGGGGATGAAAAGGGGGCAAGAACAGAAGGGCGAGGCGGAACTGACGCACTGGCCTGTAACGTCCCTGTCCTGCGCCCGTGCATGGCGGCAGCACTTGCAGCAGCACCCCGAAGAGGACCGGCAGAAGGACGGGACTGAGAAGACCCCGCTCGCGACACAGCGAGTCGTTGCGTGCCGTAAGCAGGGTCCGCCGATAGAGAAGCGTAGCGGCCCCAAGCATCCCGCGCAAAAAAGCCCCGACGGAGAGAGCGCAGAGTACAACAAACCCTGACGAATATCCAAGGGGGCTGTCCGGCAGAACGAGGACCGTACCGTCCGGCGTCGCCGAGTTGCCACGCACAAAACCGCCTTCAGCTCGGGAACCAAAGACACCGCGAGCCGAAGGGGGATCCGCCGAACGCGGCCCAAACCCTCGCGAAGATCGCCTGGTGCAGACGCCGCGATAAGCCGCAGGTGGCGTACAGAAGTCTGGAGGGAACCAAAAGACAAGAGAAGAAGTTCGGCACCCACCGTCGCAAGGGAAAAACCCTGTCGACAGAGGACTGAACTGGGTGAGAGAAGAACGGGGTAGCAATAGAACAAAGTTCAAGAACGGGCGCGCCGAACCAGGACCAGAACGCGCCGTCCAACCCGCCGACAGACACAAGAGGAGGCAAAAGCAGTGATGACTCCGGGGGAGGGACTGAAGGAGAGCCGGCGACGGAACGGCCGGCGAAGTCGAAGGCCTCAGCAAACCAGGCCCCCAATGGGAGAGGGTGATCGAGCAAGATGGCTAAGCCAGGCGTACCGTCGTCGCACAAACCCGTCCCATAGGAGGACAGTCCCGGCAACACAGCCAGGGACTGAACATCCTGAAGGATGTCCCGGCGGCTGAAGTCTGACCAAAGCGTAGGCCTGCAGAAGGGAGGGGGACCGCAGCAGGGGTAGGTAGGGTGAGGCGCTGAGGGTGTGACACCGCCAAGAAGCGTGATAAGAGGGAGTCTTGCATCGACTCCAAGCGCCCGTCGATGCGTGCCACAAGCCACCCCTGCATAGCCGACAATCGATCCGAGAGAGGCAACCCCCCCCCCCAGAATGGTCGGCCCGCAGGGGTGAGCGCGAGCGGGAGCGAGATCCACAACACGAACCAGTAGTCGCGGCCCAAGGAAGGCGAGCGACCACGGTTGTGTCGCCGCTGAGGGACTCGTCCCTGAACACGAACGCCCGAGGGGGAAACAGCACCATCCCCCTCTGCCAGCGACACGTCAGCCCCTGAGAAAGGAGACCCCGAAACCTCGCTATACCCCACCGAGCCAAGAGGAGGGGTACCCCCGTGGTGAGACGGTAAGTGAGGGTCAGGGAGAGAAGAAGGAGGAGGAGCAGGACGACGGGAGTGGGAAGGCTGGCCGGGTGAAAAGAGGTCAGAAGGAGCCGCGGGGGGAAACAGAGCAAGGATCCCCGGGGCAGAGATAACAGGGCGGCCCGACACCGAGGCGGAGGAGGTAGGGACCGCCACCGTGGGACGAGACCGTGAAGGAAGAATAGGCACCGAAGCAGGTGAAGTAGGAGGAGAAGCAACTACATCCTGGCAGACCCTCCTGGACAGTGTAGGAGGAGGGAGCAGAGGGCCAGCTACAGCCTGAACCTCTGCGTGCGTAGAGGACAAAGGAAGAGGACGTCGTTCGAGCAGGGGAAGCGGGCGGACGGTAGTAGAGCCCCGACCCGGAGAGGCCAGGGGAGGGCGCACAGGGGCAGAGCCGCTAACCCCGGCCGCAGGGCGAGAACCATGACGAGGGCGATGGGCGCCATCAAGGCGATCAGGAGGACAACAAGGGGCAGGAGAGGACGGGCGACGAGGCGAGCGAGAGCGTGGACGGAGCAGGGGATCCCCCCGATGATGTGACGACCGGCTGCGGGACCCAGGGGAGAGGGCCAACAAAGCGGCAACAAAGGCCGGGGAACGGTGGCCCACAGTCCAAGAGTGGCGGGAGACTATCGCCCACACCGACTGAAGGGAAGCAGAGGCCACTGCCGCCGCGGAGGAACCAGGGCTATGGTGCACCACATCCACCAGGGCCAGACACGGGCCACACAGAGCAGGGAGGTAGGCCGTAGAGGACACACAGGGCGAGTGGCGCAAGCAGGACTTGTGGCTCGCCAAGCACGGGGAGCTACAACCATGGCGAAAGCAAGGCAGCCTACCTGCACTGGAAGAACACACACCAATATCAGCACGTCGAAGGAGTAAGTGGAGAGAATGTCCGAAAAGAACCAGGGAAGGAGCATGGGGAAACAGGAACACACATGCAAACAGGTATCCGTACTCACCCTAAACCGGGAGCACAGAGGTAGGTGAGTAGGGCGGGCGAGGTGGAAGAGCAATAGCAGAACCTGCAAAGATGGAGAAAGTGTTAACCACCACTCAACATCTTACATGCAGGGCCTATAACACCAGGAAAGTGCACACACCAAGATAGTTTCAGGCAACAAGATGACATAAAAAAGGTCAACAGTGAAAGCCAACTATTACCACAAATTTGCGGGCCAATGGAGGCATAACCGTACCGACACCACCCTCCCGCATCTCCACGGGACCCCCCAGCGATCTCCGCAAATTTGCGGGGAGCCGAAACGTCCCAGAGGACCGAATCGAGCTCTCCGCAAATTTGCGGGACCAGCCGAGATGGTCCGGCGCCGAAAAAGCGAGAGGAGCGTCTAGGGAATACCAAAAAAGGGCCACAAAAATGCATCATCTCCTTATGAACTCCAAGCGATGATGGCCATCAAGCTGAGCAGTGTCTTCCTTGAATTTATCCTAACTCAACCGGTAAAGGGAGAGGCAAGGAAGACACACCAGGGGAGAGGAGGCACATCCCCCAGGAACCACCCAACCCACAGAGATAGAGCAAAGCCCATGAGGAGAAGTGGCAGGGAGGGTGGTTTCACACAAACAGGGGCCCCCGTGGGGTACCCCTGGATTGGGCAAAAAGACTATGAAAGGATGTAGGTGAAACAGGAAGAGAAAACAAAAACCAGTAAATGAAACTGGTGAGAAAAAGGGTGGCCTAGCCGTGAGCAGAGAATGTGTCAGGGGCGAAAAACCCTGTGGTGTGAAGGAGGGGCCCCCGTGGGGTACCCCTGGATTATCACGAACCACCTGTCGCCCAGGCCCTTGAGACACAGTGAAGGCTCGAAAGGGGGGACTCGGGAATAACGCTAATAATGCGGCCGAGACAAACTCTACAAACAGCACCGCCACCAACGAAATCTCAGATTGTTTACCAACGGTACACCTAGGCTATGTAAAAATGAAAACTCATAGGGGCATAGCAATTCCTGAATGAGAAAACGAGCTAGGCTAAAATAAGCTAAAAGCTAAACTATGCCCAGACTAACAGGAAAAAAGAATGAAAAACATATACGAGGAACGCCAGGCGCCCCCGTACCTTCGGTAGGCTATTTCCACACGCGTCTCCATTATACACACTTAGGAGCCCATTTACGTGTGCCCTAGATCACGTAACATCTGTCTAACCAAAAAAGAAGGCCAGATAAGCCAAAACGAACCTAAAACAGGGTGAATTTAAGGAGCACAACAAAAGCGGACTCAACATGGAGACACGTGAAAAAATGATGACAAGAGAGGGTCGCTCATGCGCACGTTCGACAGGGATCTGCACATGACGGAACACGGGATGGGCCTTAAGCGGTAACTAAGGTAAACCCCTTTTTCTTCTCTTCTATGCTTTTTTCACCTTCGGTGGTAGTTTTGGTTAATGTACAACGTCTCCTAGAGCAAGATAAGGAGTAGACTTTAGACGTTTTCTTTATAACCGCGGGTGGAATGACGACATAGCAGTCAAAATAGACAAGTCGTCATTGCAATTAGGTTAATAGCCTTGACGTTGGATTTGCCAAGACTACTAACAAATAGTACTAACTTAAAATAATCAACACATTGTAATTCTGCTTTGCATAAGCAAATCATTGCTTGAATTGGCCTATTGAATTGGCCTAAGATATCCTACCCTAACACAGCCTATGTTAACTTAATATAATCTAACCTTCGACCTATCTCATGATAGCATAATCTACCCTATACTAGCTTAATCTAATGTAATCTAACCTATCTTGGTATAACTTATCTTAGCTTATACAAAATATATCAAATTTAACCTAACTTGGCCTAAGATATCCTACCCTCTCCTATAGTAGCTTAATCTATTACTTGATAACCTTAGCTTGCCTAAGATATTCTATCGTAACCTATACTACAAATGTTTAAATCCAGTTGTTACAAACATTTTATGAATGGAGGATGCCTTTAGGCACATGGACCTTTTTGTTTTATCTGTGTTTTTCCTTCCTCCGTTCATTGTCTCTTAAAAAAAAAAAAAAAAAATACTACAGTAACTTACTTTGGCCTGAAATATTCTACTCTAATTTACCTCACCTAACAAATCATACCCTAACCTAATCTAATTTAACCTAACCAAAGTTACCAAACATATCCTACCTTAACCTAGCCTATACAAACTGACTCTAATTTAATCAAATCAAACATATTCTACCTTAACCTAGCCTATATTAACTTTCTTTAATTAAACTTAACCAAACATACCCTAACTTAACCAAGCCTATGCTAAATTCACCTAACCTAATATGGGAAATGTTCTGGAATGTCCTGGAATATTTGCTCCTTAGAGCCTGTGGACATGAGTGTGAGCTGTGCTCACGAGCTCTGCAGTTAGCCTGCTGCGACACTGACTCTCACCCCATATCTCATGCCAGACATTTTCAGTGTTGCCAAAGACAATATCGTTATTTATTAGCAAATATTGCCGATGTCTGCAGCAACACTGCAGGTGAACCAATAAGATATTGAGGTCGTTCTGGTGTCATTTGAAAGCTCTTTTCTTCTACTGTATTTTTTTTTATTTATTTTTTTGCTGCAAACATTTAATTTCATTCAGGCACCTTTTAAGTAATCAGGAGTGCCTGAGTAAACCCTAACATAGCAGAAAATCACCTGCACTGAAAGGGTTAATATATTGTGTCCTAACCAGACCTAAACTATCTTAATCTATTGTATGAATATAAACACCACGGGAGGAGCGCTTTATTGACAAAGTTTTGCATATAGCTTTATCGGGCCAATGACATACATCAAAATATTATACAACTTAACAATTTCCTTTGTGATGGGAAAGGGGGGGAGGGGGGAAAAGAATGGAGGGTGAGTATATTCATGAAGATGTATGTGATTGGTGGGGGTCAGTATTAATGGGTTCAGCATCTTCTGTGAGTATTTGTACGAGTGTGGGTGTGTGCGTATGAATTATGGTAATTGGGATGGTTATATTTAATATGTATACAAATTATATACATACAGTAGTTGTTGAAGAGGTAATTATTATATACTAGCCCACTGGGCCTAGGCCCTTACAAGGCTAGTGTTCGGTAAGACGATGTATGGTCAATACATTTAATGAGTCAGACGTAATAAATCAACGGATTCTGAACAGATAAAAAGGATCTTATGTTTGAGGTCATAATTATGTCATTGTACAGATATACAGCCTTTAGAAATTGACGAAGAGGGGTAAAGTCGAAGAAATCAGAGTCAGCCAGAATGTCTTGTCCTTCAGGTTCATATACGGGGCAGATACAAAGAAAGTGGTTTACGGTAATAAGTGTGTGACAATGCTGGCACTCCGGTGGCTGTCCCCGGGGAGTAAACATCAAATAACCGTGGGTCAGGCGTGTGTGCCCAATGCGTAAACGTGTTGAAAGGGCTTGATCCGCAACTAAGGTTATTAATACGTCAATCATCATTAATATTAATAAAAGTAACAAACGGTCTCTGGTAATAATACTATTAACAATAATAATACATATGATAATACTTATAATAATATCGATAGAGAGAGTGAGAGAGAGAGGATAAGTACAATAGCAACAGCTGCCTATCTCTACTGAGGTCAAATTCAAATTCTCCCCTACTTAGTTAAAGCTCTAAATCAACGTGAGATCAAGATTAAAGTAAAATAAGGAGGGAAAGCAGAAGCTAGCGAATAATAATAATAATAATAATAATAATTCTTTATTCCAGACTCATACAGTACAGAGCGGACCATACTGGGGTCCATATACACCTTACAATAACATATAAGTACTGTATACATATATACAAAATATAAAATACTACCCAGTTTGCCAGTATGTAGTTCAACTACGAGGGTTTTAGGAGAAAGTTAGAATAAGTAAAGACAGGAAGTTAGTGAGTTACCTAAGAGTTACACAGAATATAGATTTTGCAGATCTTGTTGTCAGTATCAAAACAGAACTCAATATTAACATAGAGTTTGTTAACCCATAAAAGGCGACCATCCTCAATAGAGGTTTTTGTGGTGCACTGTGACCGTCCTCAATAGATCCCGAGCATAAAACAAAACTTTAAAACACCCCAGTGGCACTCAAAACAAAGAAATTTGTGATTAGGTGAGGTAATTCCCCTCCATTATTTGATACCACTCCTACATATGTGTCCCCCCTCCCCTTCCTCTCCTTTTCCCCCCTCCTCGATTATCAGCTATTTTTCCTCTTATTCCCCCTTTTATCGGGTAATTTTCTGCGCGAATTTCCCTTACGCGGTCTCGTTAACACGGGCGAGACAGCTAGAGATCCTTGCAACACCGAGACTTGTATTACAAGGCGTCAGTGCCGCTCTGGAGCTCGGAGGGGAAGGATATTCTCCGCCCCGGCTCTCGCCTCATGATACGACCGGGCGGCAATAATACATCTTTTTCATCCCCCAAATGCTATTCCCACTTCTTTTATTGCTCTTAAATTTTCATATGTAATATTAAAAGCAAAATAGGCGCATATGGATAAGTAATAATGATATATATCGTAAATATGACAATTTTTGTCGGAATAGAACCAAATAACTTCGCTTGGCGGAAGGTTCTGAACTACCATAGCTTCGCGCTTTACGAGTTAATAAGAGGAGGGTAAGGATTGTAAAGCGAAAGGGATTGAGATAGTGGAAAAGTGTAACAGTGAGAGAGGTCTCTTTCTCTCACTGTTACGCATTGCCACTCTCTCGATTCCTTTCGCTTTACAATCCTTACCTTCCTCTTATTAACAAACTCTATGTTAATATCAATTTCTGTTTTAATACTGACCACAAGATCTGCAAAATCTATAATTTTGTGCAACTTTTATGTAACTCGCACTAACTTCCTGTCTCTACTTATTCTAACAAAATTATACAGGACCTGGTCATAGACCAAGTGAGTAACGCAGAAAATCCCAATGGGATCTTCAATTTAGCTAGGTGAGTTAAGGAAGACAGTAGAGATGTTGTAGGAGAACAGTGTGTCAGGAATGATAATGGGACAATTGTTTATGTTGCCAAAGAAATTAGAGATGCTTGGAAGTACACTACGAAAAATTACTTTACGTGAAATTTGAGTGGAATAGAGAGCAGCTAAGTAACGAAAAGCCAATAATCCCCCCCGCCCCATTTGATAGCGCCAGCTGTAGTAAACAGTGCAATAAATATAATGAAGGATGCAAAAGCTGTAGGATGGTCTGGCATTGTAGCCGAGATGATAAAAGACTCAGGTGATATAGGAATGAGTTTGGTCACAGAGCTACTTAACTCCATCAGTAGAGAGGAAACAATCCCTGATGAATGGCATAAAAGTGTAATAGTAAAAATATATATGGGCAACGGGGACTTGTTGGATATGGGAAATTATAGGGGCCTGAAAATGCTTGACCAAGTCATGAAGGTCTGTGAGAGAGTCTTTGAAGGTATGATAAGGGAAAGCATTTCTATCGACGATATGCAGTTTGGTTTCATACCAGGATGTGGCACAATCGATGCTATTTTCCTAGTCAGGTCTTTGAAAGGGGTGCAGCCACAGAGTGTGAGGGGAGGTTGAACGGTCAAGCTATGGAGAATCTCGGCTCATGTAAGTATTTGGGGAGTGTGTTGAGTAAGGATGAGAGCATGGATGAAGAAGTGCGGGAGAGTGGTGCAACAGGGGAAGAGGGTTGTAGGAACACTGAAAGCAGTAACAAGAAATAGGGTGGTCAGCATGGAAGTAAAGAAGTCCTTGCATGACAGTGTGGTAATCCCGACATTGACTTACGAGAGCAAAGCATGGATTTTGTTGGAGACACAAACCAAGAGTGAGAGGTGTGGAAATGAGAAGTGTGTGCGGAGTTACAGAATGAGGAAATTACTAACACAACGACGCACACAACATCTGCAGGATAGGCAAAAAGTCCAAATAGATAGAGAAATTGTGGAAATTGAACAAAGACTAAGAATCTCATGAACTACAACATATAGAAGAGGAGAGGAAAGCTATTGCAGGTATAAAGGAAAATTCCAAGTACTTCTTTTCATATGCCGAAATTGAACAAAGACTAAGAATCTCATGAACTATAACATATAGAAGAGGAGAGGAAAGCTATTGCAGGTATAAAGGAAAATTCCAAGTATTTCTTTTCATATGCCAAACAAAAGAATAAAACAGCATCAAACTAAGTAAGGGGGATGGGTCATTCACAGGGGCCAAAAAGGAAATGAGCGAACTCTTACGCCGGCAGTATGAAATGGCCTTCAGTGAGCCTGACGAAACAAAAGCCATCAGAGACCAAAATTAATGTTTCATGGAAAACTCCCCTACAGAAACCCCTTAGATGCTGGATATTGATTTTGGTCCAAAAGACATAGAAGAGGCCATTTCCAACATGCCATCCCACTCGGCACCAGGCCCGGACTCATGGAATTCGATCCTAATGAAGAAATAAAAGGAAAACCTTTCAAAACCATTGACTATAATGTGGAGGAAGAGTCTATAAACACTGGCGAAATACCAGATAGATTGAAAAATGCAATAATTGCCCCTCTGCATAAAGGAGGGAGTAAAGCACTACCAAAAAATTACCGCCCGGTAGCTCTAACATCCCACATCATTAAGGTTTTCGAGCGAGTCCTGCGAAGCGAAATCTCAGCATTCATGGAGGCACATGAACTACGCAACACCGGTCACAATGGGTTCAGAGCGGGATGATCATGTCTCTCACAACTTTTGGAACATTATGACAAAATTATTAAATCGCTAGCAAAAAAGAAAAACGTGGATGTTATTTACACTGATTTTGCTAAGGCATTTGATAAATGTGACCGTGGTATAATAGCCCACAAACTCAAAGCAAAAGGTATAACTGGGAAAATCGGACGATGGATATACAACTTCCTCGTAAACCGCAAACAATCAGTAGCAGTAAACCAAGTCATATCTGAGCCTTCGGATGTCAAAAGCTCAGTTCCCCAAGGAACAGTGCTAGCACCCCTTCTTTTTCTTAATCTAATCAATGGCATAGATGCCAACACAAGACACAGTACAGTGTCTTCTTTTGCTGATGACACAAAACTAAGCATGATAGTAAACACACAGGAGGACACGGGCCGGCTGCAGGAAGACATAAATGTAATGCTTTAGTGGACCAGGGAAAATAACATGCAAGTCAATGAAGAAAAATTCCAATTAGTACTATACGGAGATAATAATGTCGTTAAAGAGAATACAAACTACGTAACAGAATCCAACCACATGATAGAACGTAAAGACAGTGTGAAAGACCTAGGAGTGTTAATGTCTGAAAATATGGAATTCAAAGAACATAACCAGGTCAAAGTTGCGGCTGCAAAACGGCTAACGGGTTGGATTCTGTGTACAGTCAAAACACACGGTGAATTGCCTATGATAACGCTCTTCAAATTTCTAGTGCTACCGCGGCTTTAATACTGTAACGTACTAACATCCCCATACAAAGCATGTGAAATAAATGATCTAGAGAGTGTACAAAGGAATTTCACCTCGCATATATACTCGGTAAAACATCTACACTATTGGGAGAGTTTAAGATCACTGAAACTGTACTTGTTGGAGCGTAGAAGAGAACGTTACCTAATAATATGCACGTGGAAAATTACAGAGGGTTTAGTACCAAACCTACTTACCCCGATAGTCATGAAATTCAGTGATAGTAGAGGTTGGGAATGCGATATCCCCCGTACCAATAACCGGGGTGCTATTGGCTTTCTGCGAGAGGTTTGGTTATCACACAGAGGGCCACGTCTCTTCATCAAACTCCCATGGCGAGTAAGAGACATGAGGGGCGTCTCGTTAAACAACTTCAAGAGAGGCCTCGATGTCGAACTGCAAAAAGTGCCAGATGAGCCCATCTTCGCAGGGGAGCGTGCTGCCCCTTCAAACAGTCTACTGCACCAAATCACCACCCAGAACGAGGGGCGACACGCTCCTCGGTGCCGCTAGGAGAGTGGCGAACACAATCTTAGATGACCTTAGGTAGATAGACAGACGAATCAGGGAGTACGAGAGCGGTGTGGTGTGGATGTAGATATGCTGGAAAGTCTGAAAAGGAACACCTTGAGAGGGTCCGACCATGTGGAACGTATGGGAAGCGAAAGAATGACTAAGAGAGTGTACGAGAGTGAGGTGGGTGGACAGAGAGGGAGAGGTAACCCGAGAGAGAGGTGGAAGGATGGAGTTAAGAAGTACAGTATATGCGTGAAAGCGATGCTGGATGGGAGGAGGGGCGTCGACTAACTGGGCACAGAGGTGCATTCGTGGCCATCCCTTTGGGGATCACGGCGTCCGGCAATAGATAGATGAATAGATTGTTTTATTATTATTATTATTATTATTATTTATATTATTTTTATTATTATTTGTTTACGGGGTATCATGAATGGCAGGGTTGAAAATGAAGAGATAGAAGGTATAGTGGGTGTGGGGATAGTGGAGGGTAGGAGTATGAATGGTGAATTTCTTCTAGAAGTATGTGCAGAGAGAGAAATTATCTGGCTTACACATTTTGTTAGCATCATTACATTCATAGATTTACATGGTACAGAGGTGAAGGTGAGCAGGAGCAGAAATCTTTAAGTGACTACGCCAGGATTGCCTCAGGGCTAAAAGGAAGAATTTTAGAATAAAAAGCTGTACAAGGTATGCTGACGGGATCAGACTACTGTACAGTGCTGATGAAAGTTAGGATAAGGAAGGAGTGGAAATATGAGAGGAAAGAGAGAAAAATGGCAGTAGAGAAAATATATGTGAGAAAACTGACTGAAGATTATAATGCAACTAAATACAGGGATATGCTGAAAGAGACTGTGAAGGGCATGGACGATATGATATGATGCAGTTTTTACCACCATACACTCCCTGCTGAATAGCAAGGCTAGGGTGGGTGCCCTGATGAATCAGGGACTTAGGTAATACGGTAGATGAACTGTGGAAAGGTACAAGAGACTCCATGATTGAAGCAGCTGAGAAAGTATGTGGCAAGAAAAATGTAAAAGTGTGCAAAAAGAAAGGTCCAGCAAAGAGATAAAAGAAATAGTGAAAAAGAGGAAAGAGTATGCTGCAAAAGAAAAATTACCAAGAGAACCTAGAGACACAAGGAAACAAGAATATAAGTTCTTTAAACAAAGAGTGAAGAGGACAATACAAGACGCTAAAAGGAAGGCAGATGATGAATATGGGAAGAAGATTAGTGAACAGTTTTTGAGTGACAAGAAAGCATACTACAGAGCCGTGAAAGAAGCCAAAGGAAGGAAGACCGAGAGCATCTCAGGTGGTAGAATGAGGGACATGATGGTGGAGGGTGATGGTGTGGTGGATGTGTGGAAAGATCTTATTAGTAGTTTAGCTGTAAAGAGTAAGGGGAAGGCAAATATCTCAACCAAGCTAATGGAGAGAGGTAAAATAAACAGGGTAGATGAAAGACAGATAAGCAGAGAAGAAGTAAAAGAAGCAATCGCTAGACTTAAAATGGGCAAAGCTGCTGAAGTAGATACCATCCCAGGTGAAATGCTGAGATATGGAGGATATGAAGCTGTAGACATAATGCATAAGCTATGTAAATTAGCATGAGAAAAGGAAAGAGTACCATAGGACTGGAGGAAAGCAGTGGTAGTACCCTTGTATAAAGGGAAGGGTAGTAAAGAGGAATTTAAGAGTTATAGGGGAATTATCTTGCTTAGCATACCTGGAAAAGTATATGCAAGACTAGTAACAGGGAGACTATAGAAGATAACGGATGACAAATAGGTGAAGAGCAGGGAGTTTTCAGAAAGGGCAGGGGCTGCATTGACAAGAGAGCCTTAATGCAATTGTTGGTAGAGAAGTACTTGGCCAAGAACAGAAAACTTTATGCAGCATTCATGGATTTGGAAAAAGCCTACAGCAAAGTAGATTGGGAGGGCCTGTGGGATGTGTTAATAGTATATGGTGTGGGAGTGAATTTGCTAATGGCAGTAAAAACATTTTATAGGAATGTAGTGACAAATGTAAAGGTAGGAGATAAGTTAAGTGAGAGTTTTGACGTCAATGTAGGCGTAAGACAGGGATGTGTCATGTCACCTTGGTTGTTTAATATATACATGGATGGAGTGATTAGCGAAGGTAGGGCAGGGTCAATGAGTATAGGAGCTAGGCTGGAATCAGAGGGATGAGAGTGGAAGATTTTAATATGCTTATATGCAGACGCTGCAGTCCTGTTGGCGGAAAATGTGGAAGAACAAAGAATGGTCACAGACTTCGACAGGGTATGAGAAAAGAGAAAGTTAAAGGGCAATGCAAGGAAATATAAGGTAATGGTGTTGGAGAGAAGAATGCATGAAACCATAGATTTTAAGGCAAAATATGGAATTAAGAAAGAACATGAGAAAAGTAGTGAAATAAAACAGAAACATGAAGAATTGGAGAGGTTGAAAGTTTCAAGTAATTGGGAGCTGTACTTTGCAAATATGGTAAAATGGAGAGTGAGATCAAAAGAGAAAAATGCAATGGAGAAAGGTAATTAGAGAACTTGATTGTATTCTTGTATTGTATTGTATTGGAGAGTAAGAAACTGTTCTGGAAAGAAGTCAAGAAAGTTAGGGAAGGTAGCAAGGGAAACAGTAAGGGTGTGAAAGATAAGAATGGGAGAATGCTAGCCGAGAAGCAAGAGAGAGTCGAAAGATGGAGGGAGTACTTCAGTGAGTTGCTAAATGTAAGGAATGAAGAGCCAGCAAACATAGCTGGATATGGTATGGGAGGGAGAAGAAGAGAAGTAGTGGAGGAGGAGGTGGGGATCAGGAGGTCAGAAGTGTGGGAAGCCATGAAAAGAATGAAGTTGGGGAAAGCACCAGGAACAGATGGAGTGTGTGGGGAAATGTTGAGGTATGGTGGTGAGATAGTGATCGAATGGGTATGGAAAATGTGCAAACTAGCATGGGAGAAGGGGAGTGCACCCGATGACTGGAAGACTGGCATAATAGTCCCCCTATACAAGGGCAAAGGGGAAAGAGGAGTGTGTGGTAACCACCGAGGAATATGTCTTCTAAGCGTAGTAGGGAAGGTATATAGTAGGGTAGTGATTGAGAGAGTGAGAGTGAGAACGGAGAAATGGATAGGCGACGAGCAGGGAGGTTTTAGGAAGGGAAGAGGATGTGTAGATCAGATTTTTACCCTGAATTGTGTTGTGGAGAAGTATCTGGAGAAGAAACAAAAGGTGTATGTTGCCTTTATGGACTTGGAGAAGGCCTATGACAGAGTGGATAGAAACCCCCTAACCCTAACCTAACCCCCCTGGGGGTTAGGGAATAGAATATGCCCCACGTGCCTTCTGCGTGTCGTAAGAGGCGACTAAAGAGGTTGGGTCGGTGGGCTTGCGACCCCCACCCGGAAAAAATATCTAAGCAAAGAAAAACGAACGAACAGCCTCGGATGCGGACGGAACCAACGTTGACGAACCACGACCGACTAAGGACATGCCTTTGGACATTCTGAGAATGGCTACGTGGAATGTTAGTGGCATGAATGATGGCAAAAAAGAGAGAGAGGTTCTGGAAGTGTTAGTGAATGCCAGGCTGGATGTATGTGGAATGACAGAGACCAAATGGAAAGGTTCAGATGTGGGAGTGTGGAATGGGTGTGTGTGCTGGAGTGAGTGAAGGAACAGCGAGAGAAGGTGCATGTTTGTTTGTAAGTAGCAAATGGAAGGAATGTGTAAGAGAGTATGGGTCTGTGGGTTCAAGGATTGTGTGGGTGAGAATGAAAGTAGGAATACAAACGTGGGTGATTGTATGCGTGTATGCCCCGACAGAGGATATACTTGAAAGAAAGAAAGAGGAGTTCTGGATGAATGTGGAGGCATGCCTGGAGAAGTTTGACAAGAACGAAAGAATATTTCTGATTGGGGATATGAATGGTAAGGTGGGTGATAGGAAAGTTGAGGGAGTGGTGGGAGGGTGGGGGGTACCATCAGAGGTGAATGGGAATGGTAGTGCACTTGTGGACGTATGTGTGGGGAGGAGGCTGTGGATAGCCAACACCTTCTTCCGACACAGAATGATCCACAGGTGCACGTGGAAACGGATGTTGACGATGAAGGATAAGACAGTGGTGGAACGAAAGTCATTGATTGATTATGTATGTGTGGATGAACGAATGATGAAATCTGTGATGGATGCTAGGGTGTATAGGGGTATTGGAGGGGGTCTGTCTGATCATTATGTAGTGGTAGCTAAGGTTAGGATACAAAAGAAGTGGGTGAGGAGAGCGGGAGGGAGGCGAGAGGAGGGTGGAATGGTGAGGAGGGTGGAGAGGTTGCAGGAGGAGGAAGTCAGGGAGGAGTACAGGAGAGCAGTGGAAAGACGACTAGGTGGGTTCGACCTGGAAGTTATGGAGGAAGTGGAGGAGATGAGCAAGGTGTTTAAGGATGAGATCTGTGCAGCATGTGAGGAGGTGTGTGGAGTGAGGAGAAGAGGGAGGGGAGTGAAAGGTACAGCATGGTGGACAGAAGAGGTAAGAATAGCTGTGGAAGAAAAGAAGAAAGCATATAGAGAGTGGTTGGGTAGTAGAGGGAATGAAGATTCCGAGAGACAGAAACGAGCGAGGTACGTGGAGAGTAAGAGGGTGGTGAAGAGAGTAGTGAAGGAAAGTAAGAGAAGAGTAGATGAGGAATTTGGAAGGAATCTGAGTGTAAAATGGAGGGAGAGTAAGAAACTGTTCTGGAAAGAAGTCAAGAAAGTTAGGGAAGGTAGCAAGGGAAACAGTAAGGGTGTGAAAGATAAGAATGGGAGAATGCTAGCCGAGAAGCAAGAGAGTCGAAAGATGGAGGGAGTACTTCAGTGAGTTGCTAAATGAAAGGAATGAAGAGCCAGCAAACATAGCTGGATATGGTATGGGAGGGAGAAGAAGAGAAGTAGTGGAGGAGGAGGTGGGGATCAGGAGGTCAGAAGTGTGGGAAGCCATGAAAAGAGTGAAGTTGGGGAAAGCACCAGGAACAGATGGAGTGTGTGGGGAAATGTTGAGGTATGGTGGGGAGATAGTGATAGAATGGGTATGGAAAATGTGCAAACTAGCATGGGAGAAGGGCAGTGCACCCGATGACTGGAAGACTGGCATAATAGTCCCCCTATATAAGGGCAAAGGGGAAAGAGGAGTGTGTGGTAACCACCGAGGAATATGTCTTCTAAGCGTAGTAGGGAAGGTATACAGTAGGGTAGTGATTGAGAGAGTGAGAGTGAGAACGGAGAAATGGATAGGCGACGAGCAGGGAGGTTTTAGGAAGGGAAGAGGATGTGTAGATCAGATTTTTACCCTGAATTGTGTTGTGGAGAAGTATCTGGAGAAGAAACAAAAGGTGTATGTTGCCTTTATGGACTTGGAGAAGGCCTATGACAGAGTGGATAGAGAAGGTTTGTGGAAAGTACTTAGAATATACGAAGTAGAGGGCAAGTTGCTGAAAGCAGTGAAGAGCATGTATGAGGGTGCAAAGGCGGCAGTACGTGTGGAGAGTGAGCAGAGCGAGTTCTTTGACCTGAATGTTGGTTTGAAACAGGGGTGTGTGATGTCCCCGTGGTTGTTTACTGTATATATGGATGGAGTTATGAAAGAAATACTATCAAGAGCAGTGGATGTTGGTGTATCGCTGAAAAGGGAGGGAATTGAGTGGAAGCTACCTATACTGCTGTTTGCGGATGATACAGTTCTGATGAGTGATAATGAATGGGAGTTGCAGGGTCTGGTAAATGAGTTTGGAACAGTGTGCGAAAAACGGAATTTGAAGGTAAATACGGGGAAGAGCAAGGTTATGGTCTTCGAAAGGGGTGAAGTCACAGAGTGTGAGGTGAAGCTGAACGGTCAGGCTATGGAGATCGTCAACTCTTTTAAGTATCTGGGCAGTGTGTTGATTAAAGATGGGACTATGGATGAAGAGGTGCGGGAGAGGGTACAACAGGGGAAGAGGGTTGTAGGAACGCTAAAAGCAGTAACAAGAAATAGGGTGGTCAGTATGGAAGTGAAGAAGTCCTTGCGTGACAGTGTGGTAATCCCGACACTGACTTACGGAAGCGAAGCATGGACGTTGGTTGAGAGACTCAGACCAAGAGTGAGAGCAGTGGAAATGAATTACTTAAGGAGTGCGTGCGGAGTTACATGGAGGGATAGACAGACTAATGAGGAAGTAAGAAGGAGGTGTGGTGTGGAGGTAGATGTGCTGGAAAGTGTGAAAAGGAACAACTTGAGATGGTTCGGCCATATGGAACGTATGGAAAGCGAGAGAATGACTAAGAGGGCGTACGAGAGCGAGGTGGAGGGACAGAGGGGGAGAGGTAGACCGAGTATGAGGTGGAAGGATGGAGTGAGGAACTACATGAACGAAGGCGGTGCTGGTTGGGGGGAGGGGCGTCGACTGACTGGGGACAGAGGTGCATGGGGGCGGTTCGTTCGTGGGCACCCCTTCGGGGATCGCGGCGTCAGGCAATAGATAGATAGATAGACTTAGAATATACGGAGTAGAGGGCAAGTTGCTGAAAGCAGTGAAGAGCATGTATGAGGGTGCAAAGGCGGCAGTACGTGTGGAGAGTGAGCAGAGCGAGTTCTTTGACCTGAATGTTGGTTTGAAACAGGGGTGTGTGATGTCCCCGTGGTTGTTTACTGTATATATGGATGGAGTCATGAAAGAAATACTATCAAGAGCAGTGGATGTTGGTGTATCACTGAAAAGGGAGGGAATTGAGTGGAAGCTACCTATACTGCTGTTTGCGGATGATACAGTTCTGATGAGTGATAATGAATGGGAGTTGCAGGGTCTGGTAAATGAGTTTGGAACAGTGTGCGAAAAACGGAATTTGAAGGTAAAGCGGGGAAGAGCAAGGTTATGGTCTTCGAAAGGGGTGAAGTCACAGAGTGTGAGGTGAAGCTGAACGGTCAGGCTATGGAGATCGTCAACTCTTTTAAGTATCTGGGCAGTGTGTTGAGTAAAGATGGGACTATGGATGAAGAAGTGCGGGAGAGGGTACAACAGGGGAAGAGGGTTGTAGGAATGCTAAAAGCAGTAACAAGAAATAGGGTGGTCAGTATGGAAGTGAAGAAGTCCTTGTATGACAGTGTGGTAATCCCGACACTGACTTACGGAAGCGAAGCATGGACGTTGGTTGAGAGACTCAGACCAAGAGTGAGAGCAGTGGAAATGAATTACTTAAGGAGTGCGTGTGGAGTTACATGGAGGGATAGACAGACTAATGAGGAAGTAAGAAGGAGGTTTGGTGTGGAGGTAGATGTGCTGGAAAGTGTGAAAAGGAACAACTTGAGATGGTTCGGCCATATGGATCGTATGGAAAGCGAGAGAATGACTAAGAGGGTGTACGAGAGCGAGGTGGAGGGACAGAGAGGGAGAGGTAGACCGAATGAGAGGTGGAAGGATGGAGTGAGGAAGTACATGAACGAAGGCGGTGCTGGTTGGGGGGAGGGGCGTCGAATGACTGGGGACAGAGGTGCATGGGGGCGGTTCGTTCGTGTCCACCCCTTCGGGGATCACGGCGTCAGGCAATAGATAGATTGTATTCTTAAAGGAAGAAAGGTTAGTTAAGAAATTAAAAAGTCATTGAGAAACGGTGTGCTGCTCCCAACACTCTCGTATGGAAGTGATAAATGTACGGCAAATGACGAGGACCTCTCCAAACTGAGAGCTGTGGAGATGAGCTTTTCCAGAATGGTAGCTGGTGTGAATAGGCTAGATGTGCCAAGTTATAGGGAAGTGTATGAGTCTTTTGGAATGGAAGAGCAATCTTTGGGCATTGAATGTGGAGTGGTTGAGTGGATGAAGAGAAGTACTTTGAGGTGGTACAATCATGTTCATAGAATGGATGTACAGTAGACAGAATGCCAAGAAAGATATATGGGAGTGAGGTGAGTGGAGCAGCTAGTAGTGGAAGGTCACTTATGGTATGGGAAAAGAAAGAGAAAAAGTATATTGAGGAAAAACTTCCACATAGTGGAAGGGGCATTTTGGCACGGGCAAAGGAAGCATGTCTTGACAAAGTAGCCTGGAGGCGTTTCTGTCATGGCCATTCTTTAGCGGGGGTTTCCCAGGGGAAAGCAAGGTTTTAGAGATGATGATGATGATGATTATTACAAGAATATGTTTGTGTTATTATTATTAATATTGATGATGATTGACATATAAATAACTATAATATGATTATTACTGTATTATTTCACTATGTACGTAGGCTACTTTTTATACATATTTGACATAACCATCACCATAATGCATAAGCACACACACACACACGCTCACACTCATACAAACACACACAGAAGGTGCCCGTCCATGAACACTGACCCCACCAATCACTGACATCTTCATGAATATACTGTACTGCCCCCCCCCTCTCTCTCGTCTCAAAGAAAATTGTTGATGAACTGTCAAATTCTCAAAAATTTTGGTGCATATCATTGGCCTGATGAAGCTATATGTAAAACGTTGTAAAAAAGTGTGCCTCCTCACATGGTGTTTATATTCATTCTGTCTACTTTTCCAAGTAAATTTGTATTTATCTATTCTAACCTGACTTCTAAATACTGTGACTTTAAACTAGGCTTAAATGTAGCTTAATAAACCTACATATTCTTAATTAGTTACTCATACAGTGTCTAATCCTAACTTAGCTTAAACTAACCTAACTTACTCTAGGCTACCTGCACATAATCTAATCTAAAATAGGCTAATAAATCCTAAGTTAACCTAATCTACCCCAATGTAACCTAACTTAACCTACTTCACCCTAATTTATTATAAACTAATCTAACCTACTCAAGCCAAACAAAACGATCTTTATTAGCTTTCCTTGACTAAACTACTGACACTTCAATTCAACTGACTCACTAACCTATCTAAACTTAACTTATTCTCAACATAGCTAAGCCTAAAAGCTAACCTACCTTAGCCTCACCTTACCTATCACACCACAACCTAGCCTAACTTACCCTACCCTACCCTAACTAACTAAGCCTAAACTAAGCTAACCTAGCCTGGCCAAGATTTGCCCCAGGGTTTGAGTTGACCGGTGGTTGTGTTTGAGGTTCCGGCAGTAAATAATGTTCCAAAACAAGACAGGCTTCCTAAGCTGCACACAATGGCTGCCTTGGCTCTCAGCTGGCTTGCCGGCTTTAACAGGTTTACCGAAGCCTTTCTCCTCGCCCTGTCCTCTCCTCCTCCTTGTCTTCTTTCTTCTTCTTCTTGTGCTTGACCCTGACAAGTTTGACTGAGGGGCTGCAGCTTTAGATGTTCCCTTGAGCTCATGTTTTGGGAACGGCAAGAGTTGAGAGCGGGGATTTGGAACTGTCTGGGGTTTGTTGATATTTCTGTATAGTCATTGTATGAATATCCATAGTAATCTTCAATATTCTTGCAGGAATAATTGTACAATTACTATTTCACAAGTTCTCTTTACAGTACTTCTAGGCTTTCAAATTATGTAAATAACATTGACAATCTTGATGTGGCTTTTAACCCATGGTAAAATGTCATTGCTTCTTGTATGAATTTGATGTAGTTTAAAGCCATTGTTCTCCGAATATATTCTAAGGATAGCTGTGTATTTTGTTTATTTATCATCAATACAGACTTTATATCCACTTTAGTATATTTTTCAATACTGATTGATTATTAAAGATTTGAGTTATAATTAGTGAGTGAAGTCCCCAGAACAGTTCTGTATGGCCGTTTTCTTCTGCGCGTGCTTGCCATATCTCATCCTCTCTCATTCCTTTCAGATTCTGTGTTGCACGTCAGTCTGCCCTGCTTCTGCCTTCCCTCCTCCCTCTCTCTTTTCTCTCGCATGCCTTGTTGGAATCCAGGGATGTACACGAATTGCAAGACTGGACATTATCACTCATATTCAATATTTACTCTTAAATATAATTATCAAAACTTGGACCTAGTACAGTATTGTGGCAATCCTCATATGGTACTTTATTGACATTTGTTCTGATATACAAAATTGGAATAGAGACCATGTGTTGCGAAAATCCTTACATCTCCAAAATATATAACAATTGGAACATGGACTTGTGAAAATCTATTACCCTTCCATTTTGCTATTGTTCTAAATAATTCTTATTTGTATTCCTATTTGCTTGTTGAACCTTGCTATATTTTATTTCAAGTGCACAAATTATGTTTATGTGAAGTCAGGTATTAGACCTATGATATGGCATTTGAGTACGGGCCTTGTCTTATAGTTCCAAATACATCCCTATGAGTCTGCCTCCAAATATTAGCTTCCAAGTTTTTTTGTATTAAATATACAAAAACGCTGAAACTGTCCAGTTGTGGTCATTAACGCTGCCTATAAATGTTTCAAGCCTTCTTGGGTTGAATTGAGTATCCCTATTTAATCATGGCCTGATACTTACATTTTAGTGTTTCATATAATCAGTTTGAAGGCTCAAAATTTGACAGTATTTGTGACCGTGGCTGTACATGCTTCCACTGATTCTTTTCTTCACTTCCAGAGCTCACAAGTTTGGAGCTAACCTTCCTGTATTCTCAAGCTACTTTTAACTACATTTTAAATATTATGCAACAATTAGCAAAATACTAACCAGCTTTTAACCCCATTTCTAAGTACTGTACTATTATTCTTGAAGCTAAAGTTTAACCACATTTCTTGATCTTACACTTCTTTTTATCTAGCTTATAACAATCTTACACAACTTTGAGCTGTCTTTTAACCACATTCCTCGATTTGACACAACATTTAGCTATCTGTTAACCACATTTCTAAAGCATACGCTATTTCTTGTTAACTACTGCTATTGTTAACTATTTTTCTTTAATTGTTGACCCCTTCAGTCATATTAGGACTGTAGGCCTACTTATATTCCGGTTACTACAGCCTGATTTTATCCTGCTTAAGAAAAGACTTTCTGAATTAAATAGTTGAATAAGTTAACCATAAGACATAATTTTTAAGCTGAATGAAATGCAGTGTAAGTAACTGGAATAAAGTGAAAGTTGTTATTGTAATTCCACATTTACTTACAATTTTGATATTTCAGTGCAGTATACTACTTTAAGCTAACTTAATATATTTGTCTTAACTAAGCTCCTATTTATCTCTTAATCTCTAAAATATATAATTTTTAGTTGGTTGCTGTTGGTAACTAAATTATATTGACCCTATTCTTACTTTAATTTCATTCTTGATCTTGTGCTATTTATTAGCTCGTTCATTCTATCGTACCGGGTACTGTTTTTATGATTATCTTGATTTTATTATTCAGTTTGCCTATATTCTGAATCTAACACTACATTTAACTTTCTTGTACCTGTGCTATAGTTAGTTATATCATCTACTATTAAGTAAATTCTCAATCTCTTGCTACTTTTTGCAAAGTTATGCTATTGTCAGCTAAATGATCTTGGTCTTGTTCCACGCTTAATCACATTCTCTGTCTAGTGCTAAATTTACCCAACTATTCTTAGTGTTGCTCCATTGTTAGTTCTATTACTGTATGTAGTTGTTTCTACGTTTAGTACAGTTTTCTTGATATTGTGTTACTATTTAATGAACTTGTACGTATTACTAGTACAGTCATATATGCCAATATTTATTATCTCCTCCTGTGCCTTTTCAACATATAATAACTAGTCTTAATTTTAGACGATAATAAGCAAATTTTGATTAATCTTATGCCCTAAACTATCTTCTTATTCTATTATTCACTACTTTTTGATCTTATGCTACATTTAGTTAACTTTTATGAGTCCTATGCTAATGGTAACTCTCTTCTCTCTTTTACTAAAATCTGTCATAATATTTCCAGTATATCCTTGTTTTCGTAACATTATCAACCCATTCATATTGTAATTTGTGTATAGTACACTAATTACAGAACTGCACTTGGTCTTATCCTTTGACACCTTTCTTATTCTATATTGTCTATATCATTATATATTAACCTACTGTAGGCTACTTCACAGTTGATAAACAATATTTTACATGTTTTTGAAGTTGTTAAAAATACCTTGCTTTGGTATATATTTTCTACGCTATTTTTCCATTCTACTTTATAATGTGTTCTTGTGAAAGGTGATTTTAAATTTTAAGCTGTACTGATAGTTGATAGGAAAGTTCACATTCCAAACAGAAGACCCACTTTCTATACAACTCTTTAAATAATACAAGTATTTTTTGACATTTCGAATTTGGATAATGTATGCTCCTTATAAGAATTGCAAGTACAGTAGCACGACATGATTTTTTTTCAGAATATGATATATATAATATCCTACTACATTTAGTAATTCATATTCCTTTCTCATTATATGTAACAAGATACAGAAAGCTTAAAGTGATGATCTTGTGACATTACATTAAGGCAGCATTATGAACAAAATATTGGCACTAAGTATAAAGCATCATCATCTTCTATTGAGCTCGTCCTGGAATCTTTACGACTCTGAATCTTACGATTCTATACAGGACTGTCCATTTGTATCGCCAATCAGTTTGTTTCTATCATGTTATACTGTAGGCTATATCTTATAAGTATCTATTCTTTGTGTATCATATATCATATTTTATACATAATTTCTGGTATGTCAATGAAATTGAAGTTACCGGTTAAGGTGTTATATTATTGTGTCTGGTATTGACCACATTGTTCCTCTCCGTGGCGGTGCCAGTGGGCGAAGGACCAACTATGGGTAAGACTGAGCTTATAGGCTGCATGGGTGGCTAGAATCACACTCACACATAGGAGTGCACGATCGCGCACTCATACACACACACAATTCAGGAAGAGGAACAATACGAGCCTATAAAAGCTTAACTCCTGTATTCTACAATTAGGTAAATACAGGAGGGCACGATCACACACTTACACATACACATATGGGAGGGTAGGATCACAAACACACATACTGTACACATAGGAGGGCAAGGTCACAAACACATACACATGGGAGTACATAATCATACACACACAAGGGAGGGTAGGATCACACTCTCATACATACACAAGAGAGGGCATGATCACACACACATGGAAGAGAAGAATCTCACACACACATGGGACGGCAGGATGACACTCCTATGATTTGGTATTAGTCTCGGAAAATCAACCATCTTGCTTATAGAGCGACGATAATTTATCGGTACCACTTGCGCGGTCAAGCCAATGTCTTCTAGAGAATGCATCTTAATTATCTCCTAGGTATACTATGGCATGGATACCCCGAGACCACTATTTTCATCAGAAAAAGAGGAAAAGTTTTATAGGTTAGTACATTAACCCTTTCCCGCATTTATGACGCAGAGGTTGCCAGATTAGCAATAAGAAATAGAGTTATCTCACTCTAATAGTTACCTCTCCAAAATTAGTTTTCTGCCCACAGTTAACTCAAAGACAACTGCAGAGGTTGAAGTAACTAAACTAAAGGTTTCTAAATACCCCTGATAGTAACAAAGGCTTTAAAGTATCCCCAATAGGCTCAAAATTGCATCATATGTCGGAGAGGGTTAATAGGTTAAGAAATTTGCCCATCCTATCTAGAACCCTTTCGGGACTCTCTTACTTTATCTTGTTATCAAGCAAACCTACATTGGATGGGCAGGGGCATGGTTTGAAGGTGGGATATTCTGACGGCTGATTCTCCGAGACTACTGCTAAATTGGGAGGTTTAACGACCCTCCCAATACCAAATGAGGTAAACCTCCTATTTGGTCGTAGCCTCGGAGTATCCAACGTAGAGCTATATACTTATCGTATAATTCTGCTCCGCTCTAGAGCGGGCAATTATCGAAATCACTAGCGCGATAAAACGATAACATCTAGAGTAGCACCTTACTCTCTCTACTAGGTACGTTGTACATACTTTGGAGGCCACTATTTGAAAAGGAAAATAAGAAAATATTGATGAGAAAGAAGAGAAAATTACAGGATTTTAGGCCATCCTATTTGGCTCCTTCAGCCGTCTTGACGGATCCACCCCACTACCCGACAGGGTTCATTGGGCATTCCCGGTATCAAGTTACAAGAGACAAGATTGGATGGGCAGGGGTACGGCGCGAGGGCGGGATACTATGACGTTGGATACTCCGAGGCTACGACCAAATAGGAGGTTTACCTCATTTGGTATTGGGAGGGTCGTTAAACCTCCCAATTTAGTAGTAGCCTCTACGTTCCAACGTAGAGCTAGAGTACCAAATTGGAGGCGGACATACAAGCTGAAAACACAAACTTTAGCCCTTAGGAAATATCAGGACCATGGAAAGACCGACTTAAACAAGAGAGTTTATAGAAAGAGTGTACTGACAGGTGCATATAAAGAGAGGTCAAGTACAGTCAAGTCTTATATGCCATGGGATAACTAACCTAAGACAAAAAATGCTGCATTTCATCATAATAATATGAAGTCCAGGATGCTCCCCCCCCTCCTTCCGGACGAAGGCAGGAAGACCCATAATGTAATGAGTAAATACTGACACACGTCGAAGAGGAGTACCGTACAGGGGGTCACGAGAAAAGACATGAGCATAGACAGTGACCAGCACTGAAAGCCATATGAGAAAAGTTCAGTGGTATGAGGCCAAGACCTACCAACAGAACGTAGTATACTTTAAGACGAGAAATTATATCAAAATCTTAACCTAGTTATTAATCCTTTAACTTAGGTGCAAGTATGGGTATAGTGCAATGACCCCCCCCCCCCCAATAAAAGAAGAACAAGAAGGGAGAAGGATAAGAGACAGAAGGAACGCTGCAGGTAGACCCTGAGTGAACCCGCTGGCCCAACGCACTACAAGGACGTCCCGGCCTGCCTGTGGACATGGCCAGAGAGGAGGAGACAAACGTGGTGGGGGAAGACCAAAGCCCTGTGTCGGCAACGTTCGGTCAAGAAAGATTATGTAAAATCTGAACGTAGCAGCGTACGAACGGACAACACGAGCTGCGTCCAGAACGTAAGGTTTACTGGCCCGAAACTACCGACACAGGCGAAGTCCCACACCACGTCGACCTAGTCTCCTACTGGTCGTAGGCGCCACCCGTAAAGGCAACCCCGACACTGGCCTGGTCGAGTACACATACGGATGCAGGGTTTGAACCGACCATAACGGATGATGAACCCTAACATGTTGGAAAGCTGGTACAGGAAAAGCCTAAAAACGAGAGTGTCGCGTACGGGTGTAGCAACCAAACGAACAGACGGAGCCAAAGTAACCGACTCAAGGACGGGAGAACGACGTAAGGAATGTCGGTCCCTAGACCTGGCAGTCATCTCCGGGGACTCCTATACCTGTCGCCAAAGCCATAAAGAACAATGTCATGTCACGGAAGTGTTCAGGCGTGGGGTAATGAGCGAAGAAACAGACGAGAGTAGTTTGAGAGCCTCCGCCAGAAACCACTGAGGAGGAAGCTGATGCGGCGTCGGACGAAGCATAAAGCAGGATCGCAAAAAGAACCCAAGTCCTAGGGAGGAACGACCAACCCTGTGAAAGTCTCAAACGGTACCCGAATGGCCGACAGGTGGTTCATAAGAGTGGTGCAGATGTTGGGACGCTTCTCAATATTAACCAATGGAGGTAGTGAAACACGAATGCCACCGATGGTTGCGTCCGTGATGGGTAGGTAACCAAGAAGGAAAACCGTGTCAGTGAGATCCGTAAGTCTGCCATGTAAAATGAATCCAGGGGAGAGGATTTGACATTCAAAGATCGACTAAACTTAGGCATCCACCCTGCCTCACAACATCCACGATGTGAAGGCTAACGAGGTCCCTAGGACACCAATCGATACCAAGCGGAAATCGGAGATCGCAAGGGGAACTGGACTCGGGCACCACCGCTTCAGCCGAGCGGACCAGGCTTGGGCCGGCCGGATGGGCGCGACAACCAAACGAAGCACTGGTACCCTCTCAGCCTGTATTTACCTAATTGTAGTTTACAGGAGTTGAGCTAAGCTCGTGTTGTCCCGTCTCTCAGTCTACTTTTTATCCAATTTTTTCTTGAAAATATGGATATTCCTTGCCCCTACCACCTCCTCCTCCAGCCCATTCCATTTGTCAATACATCTATAGGGGAAGCTAAACTTCCTGATATCGTTCTTGCAGGTAGGTCTTTTTACTTTGTAGCTGTGGCCTCTAGTTATTCCTGTATCCATAATTAATATATCCTCCCTATCCAGCCTCTCCAGCCCCCGGGTGCATTTGTACATCATTATCATGTCTCCCCTCTCTCTCCTCTCTTTTAGACTCGGTAGATTTAATTTGTGGAGGACTTTGCACATCAAAAAGAGCAGCGGTTGGTGGAACACACATAAACCGACCGCCACCTGCGCCAGTCCTTGCTGAACGCGACCGGTACCTCTGCCGGAGGAGGAATCCAGCGGTACAGGAACACAGGCAACCCGGTCGCCTCGCATGAGGCGAACCAGGCCAACTATGGAACACTCCAGGAGGCCGCTAGGTCGTCGAACACGGTGTGTTGGGAATACCATACTACCCGGGTGCTCTGTCCTTTCGACAGAGCATCCGCCCATAGGGCGGCAGGCCCGGGCAGGGAGGTTGCATGCAGTGTGACGGGCTCCCGAGCCTCGTCTAGAGCCACATGTATGGCATGAACTGGACGTAGGAGTCGGGAATCATCGGCGATATGGGGAAGGAGAGCGACGTCACACCGTCGTCTCGACGTCCTCGGAAATCGCGAGGACGCCCAAACGAGGCACAGGAGGATAGGCGGACTGGCGCCACGGAGACAGCAGAGGTAAGGGGACGCATGGCGCGTACCCCTCCGTCTTACGAAGTGTGGAATCCAACGGAAGTGGTCCTTGACATAGAGAGCAAATCCCGACTACATAGTGCAGAGGCGAGACCTTGCCTCATTCGAGTCCGGGTAAGGAGGACGAGACACAAAGGACAATATCCACGAGCCACGATCTATACCTCCGAGGGTGAAAACCATCGCGGCTGTAGCATGAGATAAGGGGAGGACACTCTCTACGTCCAACGGGCATGGCAGGACGGACACACCCATGGTGTGCGCAGGAAGGAAGTGATATCCTCCTTGCAATCGGAAAGGAAAAAGATACCACCGTCCCATGTAGGAAGCACAGGAATTGTGTGTAAGCACAATAATGTGAAAAACCGGTAAATCTGTGACAGGAGATTACCCCTTCCCTTGTGTAGGAAGGAAAGGACGAAAAAGGGGGACCCTTCGAACGGAGGGCTATACAGGAGGATAATGCATGGGTGCACAAATGCTGGAAGAAAACTCCTGAAAAGTAACAGGCACAAGGGTCGAAGGACGCACAAAAGTGCTCACTACACCTCGAAAATGGAGCATCTTTCATGAAAGTGAGTATCCCCCCCCCCCCCCTGTGCGAGGTGAGGGGTGAAGAGTGACCCCCTATGCGGAGCGTCAGGGAGAGACCAGGCGAACCAGCAAGAGCAAGAACCCCGAAAAACCCCGGCCAGAAAAGACCAAGGGGCAGGTGCAAATCCCCAGAAGGAAGGCATGAAAGCCTGATAATTGAAGAGGATAATAAGAATACCCAAAGGGTGAAGGCACTGAAGAGGAGAAGACGCCTCTTCTCCACTCTACCATCAGAGTAGAGTGGGAGCACAGTCTGATAAAAAAGAGAAGTCCGTGAACTACTGCAACTGAGTCCCTATCCAGAGGTAAAGCAAAGCACCCTAGCACCGACCCAGAGTGGAGTGGTCCAGAATGGTCCCCTCCGCTCCGGGGCGGAAATCCGCTCTGGAGCGGAATGTAGGAGGAAGGGCCCTCGCCGCCCTGGAGCGGAATGGAAGCCGCGCACCAGAGCGGAGAGCGTTGCACGCTGCAGGAGCGGCCCAGGAGGCCTAGGGAGGCAATGGAGCGAGATGGTGCCAGTAGGAAGATGAATGACCTAACCTAGGGAGGCAAGGAAGCGAGACGGAGCCAGTAGTAAGATGAATGACCGCAACAGTAGGAAGATGAATGACTGCAACTGAGGGCCCATCCAGAGGCAAGGCAAAGTCCACCGAGAACCGACCCAGAGTGGAGGGGGCCCCGAACGGCCCGCTCCGCTCTGGGGCGGAAATCCCGCTCTGGAGCAGAAAGGAAGCCCCGCTCCAGAGCGGAGAGCGGCATAGGACAGGTGAGGAACCGGGATGGTGTCAGGAGAAGTATGGAAGAGAACTGGCCAAGAGCGGGAATTTCCGCTCTAGGGCGGGGCAGATGTAGTGCAGTCGGACGGGAGAGGCTTGAGGCATCAGGAAGGGTGAAAGGGAAAACACCCAAGAGTTCCGTCAGAATAGTCTAGCAGGACAGCTGACGTGGAAGCACCCACGGAAATAAAAAAAACAGTCACCGCTCCCGAGCGGAGTCGCCGCACCAGGGAGGAGCGGGCGTAGGGTAGCCAAACGTCAGAGGCCTGTAGGTACCAGTAAAGGTGAAAGGCCAGGAACATCCAAGAGTCCCAAAAGAATCGTCTAGCACGATAGCCGACGTGGGAGCCTCCCTGGGTAAAAACATCAGAGATGTACATCCAAGCGACCCAACTGAATGGTCTAGCAGCACAGCTGACGTGGGAGCGTTCGTGGGTAAAGAACAGAGGCAAACCATAGGCCCGACCGAGAGGAGGATAGAGCCCACCCTAGGGTGGAACGGGCCCCGTGAGGCCCTAGCCCAGACGCCAGAGGCTCGTAATAAAAACATTCCCAACTGAAGTGGAGAGGCCTAAAGGGTCCCGCTCAGCAAAGCCAAAGACACCGTTGAAGGACGTCAGGCAGATTGCAGTAATAAAGGGAGCGGTCTTATAAGAGAATGTGTCTAGACATAGGACCGACCTGGAGCGGGAGTCATCCACGCACCAGGCCGGAGCGAGCTGAGTACAGCCCTTCCGAGAGACCTGCGGCACCGGGGAGGGTGGAAGGAAAAAGACATCCCAAGGGATTGGTGAGCACAATGGAGGTTAAGACTGTGTCTCAGGAACCTCAAGGTATTGGGGAGCTCAATGTAGGGAAGACTGTGCCTGAGGAACCGCAAGGTATGAGCGAGGTCAAAGTAGGTGAAGACTGTGTCTCAGGAACTCAAGGTATTGGTGAGCTCAATGTAGGTTAAGACCGCGTCGCAGGAACCTCAAGGTATAGGGGAGCTCAATGTAGGTGAAGACTGTGCCTCAGGAACCTCAAGGTATTGGAGAGTTCAATATAGGTGAAGACTGCGGCTCAGGAACTCAAGGTATTGGCGAGTTCAATGGAGGGTAAGACAGTGTCTCAGGAGCTGGAAGCAGACGAAAACCGGTGCCCTGCAAGAAGGTTTAGTAAATCCGGAGACAGGCAAGCAAGAGCAAGCCTAGGAGGCAATAGTGTCGAACAACCAAAACGCAAGGTTGAAGCACAGGAGGAATGGGAGGAGGACGCTCCAAGCCTCCCGCCATCAGTGCAAGCATCCCGTGCAGGGAGGCAAACCGTGCAGCGTTAGCCTCCTCAGCCCTAACCTGGGCCTCCTGGATGGCCCGAATAGGAAGGACCCATCCAGGATCTGCGGTCGGTGATGAGGAAGATGAAGAGATGGTCCGGCGACGGTTCCTACGGCTGGGCGACCGACGAGGCGACGGAGTATAGTAGAAAGACTCCCGTGGCGAGTCCTCAACCACTACATCATCGTACACTTCATCGCTCCCGCCACTCAGTCCCACGAGGTCACAGGCAGCCCCCACCTGACCAGACCCTAAAACCGCCACACTGGCGCCTTGCACTGCCAGAGGTACGGGTCCACTCTTCCGAGCAGGAGAAGGCAGGCCACACGGAATGTCAGACCCGACAAAGCCAGGAGAATCCGGGAGACCATCGCGGACAAGAAGAGGAGAGGATAAAGCAAACAGAGCCCCCGCCTTCTTAGGAGGTGGAGTAGGCGGTAACAGTGGTAGCAGAGCCAACGGCAACGATGGCGGAAGAGCCGACGGTAGATGTCCGGCGGCCTGCGACGCCCCAATCTCCCTGAGCAGCCCATGGGTGGGACGACGACCAGGTGAGAAGGCCGAAACACCAGCAGAAACACGGACCGGGGGAAGCATCGCCATCTTAGGGCGAAAAGTCGGCGAGCCCAGAGACATGTGGTCGGAAGCTGCAGGGCGGCGGGACGTCGAAGACTTCTGGCGACGTGGAGAAGCTGAGTGGTGCCGCATCGACCCCGCTGTGTCCGCCGATAACGGAGACACACCAGACTTAGGGACCTGCGAAGCGGTGACCACAGGGCGCGGAGACACCAGAGGAAGGTTCAGCAAGGCGCGAACCCCTTCGTCCATGAAGCGGGGGACCCGGTGTAAATGGTCCTTAACAGACCGAGCCACGCCCGACCATGCAGCGGTGAGGTTGACCCGTGCCGTCTCAGCATCCGGTGAAGTAGGGCGAGACTCAATCGTCATAAAGGTGACGAGACACGGGCCACACCGTCCGGGGGTGAAGCCATCACGGCAGTAGCACGCAGCATGGGCGGGGCACTCAATATGCCCAGCTCCCATAGCCGGACGGGCACACCCATGGCGCGCGCAGGCAGGGAGCGACATCCGCACTGTAAGCGAAGGGAGAAATGAAAGATGTCCCAGATGAAGCTCAGAGAAAGAAGATGCATAAATTGAAGGAAGGTATGACAGTATGCGCAAAAAACACACAAAAGATACCATGCATTATGATAGGTACATAAAAGTAATAACCCCCCCCCCCATGTGGAGAAGGACGGAGATGGACCCCCCATGTGGGAGGGCCAAGCATACATCATAAGCAGCAACAGTCCGAAGAACCCCAAAAACCCAGGTCAGAAAAGACCAAGGTGCAGGTTCAAACACCCTGAAATAAAACATGACAGCCATATAAGAACCGAAAAGGGTACCTGAGGGTGAAGGGATCGAAGAGGAGATGGCAGGCCAAGGGACCCAGCAGTGCAGAGCGGGAACACAGCCTGATGTAAAGGAGAAGGTTATGAGACACAGTAACCGACAAACCCCAAGTACAAACAAGGCAAGATTGGCCAAAAAAATATTGCCAGGGCCGAGAGGGCAAGTCCGCTCTAGAGCGGGAAAGTCCGCTCCAGAGCGGAGCAGACAGACCCGCTCCAGAGCGGATTACACCCTCCCGCTCCAGAGCGGGGCATGCATGCATGACAATGGCAGTCTAGGCAAAGGAGAAAGGCATGCGCACAGCGAACAAGAGAGCCAGGGCATCAGAAGGCAAGGCCGAGGACCGACCTGGCGCCCGCTCCAGAGCGGAACAATCGTAGAGTAGAACCAGGTGAAAACAGGAGGGCTAGGGCAGCAGGAGGGAAGGCCTAGGACCGACCAGGAGCGGGACTGGTGTCCGCTCCAGAGCGGAACAGGTGGAGGAGAGACCCAGTGTAGAAGCCAAAGTGAAGAAGGAGCCCAAGGGGGCCCTGTCCAGAGCGGAATAGACATCGCTGCAGAGCGGAGATGCTTGCACCAGAGCGGAGATGTCCGCTCCAGAGCGGAGATGTCCGCTCCAGAGCGGATTTTTCCGCCCTCGAGCGGAAAGGGAGATGGAGGTAAATACCAACCAAAAGGCTCAACCCAAGTGCACAGCAGGACAGCTGGCAGGGGAGCTTGCATGAGCAAAAAGAAAACAGTGCGATGCAGAGGACCGACCTAAAGACGGATAGTACCATCCTAGGGCGGAGCGGGTCCAGTGTGACCCGACCACAGCAGCCAAAAAAGAGAACATGTCGGAAGCAAAGGACCGACCTGGAGCGGGATTTGGCCACGCTGCAGGGCGGAGCGGGCGCGGAGCCCTTCCCAGAGACCCGCGCCACCAAAAAGGGTGGAAGGGACGACAGTTCAAGGCATCGTAGAGCTCAAAGGAGGTGAAGACCGTGCCGCGGGGACCTCAATGTATGAGGGAGTTCAAGTAAGGGGAAGACTGTGTCTCATGAACTCAAGGCCTAGGGGAGCGCCAACAAAATAAGGGAGAGACAGCGCGGGAGCGAGCGTCAGACGAAAAAAGGGTGCCCCACAGAAGGTTTAGTAAAACCAAAGCGGCATACCCCTGCGAGCCTAAGGTGGTTTAGTAAAACCAAAGATCGGCAAGCAAGAGCGACGAGGCAACATTGACGGTCTACCAAGTCCCTTCTCCCCCTTCTAAAAAGTTAGGGAAAAATGTTATTTTAACCCTCCAGCCCCGGCTATGTATTATATATATATTCCTCGAAACCCGGGTGTTTTGGCCGAAAAACGTCTAGGCTAGGCTACCGTATATTCGTTAATCAGACTGCTTCCCGCGCATCCCCAAGCGTAGCTGTGTTATTTACCTGTAGAATGGCATTAAGTAGAACTCTCTAAGTCAACTGGTTGAGCTGTGATGATGATTTCATTGGAGATAACTTTATGGCCAAAACAGCCACTTTACACCACTTTTCGATACTTAACAACAACATACAGGCACACACGAACAAGCGACGCTCTCCTTCTTGTGGCCGGAGATGCGGGGCGTCGGTCCAGTCGGCTGTTGTTTACATGCGTCGGACCGGCGCCTCGCACACGAAGCTCACAGGCTTTCAACCACTGGGCGTTCCAAGAGGCCTTCCGGGTACCGGTTATATGCTTTTTTATGGGCGTTCAAGAGCCCTTCCGTGGTGAGAGGGTTAATACCACAAATTTTCCGAGTGTTTTTTTATAAAAGAAATTGTTCATTTGCATCAATATATAGCCTAGTGTTTGTAATTAATTAGAAATCTCGGGAAAACCTATTTTCCCCATTAGGCCTATCGATCGATGTTGAGACATTGAAAAGACATTAGCCTAACCTAACAACCTTACCTAACCTAACCTAGTATTATGAGTGGGGGCTGCCGCCCCAGCACCCCCGCTGGTTGAGTACTAATCCCTTAATAAAAAAATAAAAAATTGGCTGTAGATTATACGAAGGTGAAAGAAAAGTCGATGAAGTCTATGGTGTTTACTCTGCAATCGTCAGCTTGATTGTACATTGATAACGGGAAAGTACCGTATTGACAACCTTGTTACGAAAATTAAATTTCAGTACCATACTTTTATTTTAGGTTTTTCCGAGGGTTTAACACATATTCATATGATCTTTAGAGGTATCGATGACTGAAAGTACCGTATTGACATCCTTGTTACGAAAAAGACATTTTAGTACCATACTTTTTTGTTAGGTTTTGCCGAGGGTTAAAACATTTGTTTTTATGATCTTTAGAGCATATAGATTCAATATTTATCTTCAAATATATCAACAAAATTTGTGGTATTAAAATAACATTGAACCAAAGTTAGGCTAGGAACATGAGGCCTAGCCCTGGTGCCCCCCTCCAACTAAAAGTTAGGCTATTAACAGGGGGCCTAGCCTTGGTTGAGTGGCAGATAAAAACAAAAAACACAGGGCACACTCCAATGCGAAACATTCATGTGAAGGTAAGCAAAACATAAGGCCAAAATAACCTGTCAAGGCAAGGGGGGCTATGCCCCCTTCATCACAAACGAAAGTGCACAAGTTAGCCTAACTTTTCGCAAAAACCACGCAATGAAAGCAGAAAATAAGCACAAAGCGTAATAGAACCTACCAGGTAAACAAAACTAAGCCACCGCAAGTGAAAATGATGATAAAACAGGCAAAGGCCTAAATAATAACACTCGCCGAAGGGCGACGCATGCGCAGAAGCATGACCAACCAGTTTCGACGCCATACTCAAAGTAACACACCTAAGAGCCCATTTGAAGCGTGCCTACATCACAGACCATCTGTTTAATAACCTTAGGTACCATAAATAAGGCCCACAACTCACCCAAAGGCTAGGCGACAGGAGTAGAAGCACAAAAATCAGGCGCATAGAAAACAGCGTGTGTGTAAGCTTGAGGAGCGCGAAAAGGAATGCCCAATGAACCCTGTCGGGTAGTGGGGTGGATCCGTCAAGACGGCTGAAGAGCCAGATAGGATGGCCTAAAATCCTGTAATTTTCTCTTCTTTCTCATCAATATTTTCTTATTTTCCTTTTCAAATAGTGGCCTCCAAAGTATGTACAACGTACCTAGTAGAGAGAGTAAGGTGCTACTCTAGATGTCATCGTTTTATCGCGCTAGTGATTTCGATAATTGCCCGCTCTAGAGCGGAGCAGAATTATACGATAAGTATATAGCTCTACGTTGGAACGTAGAGGCTACTACTAAATACGAGGTTTGCCTTATGTTGATATTATATTATTAATTTTGTTTATGTCTCAACCTCGGAACTGTAGGCTGTTCAGTAGCCTGTAACTCTGAGACCCTGAGATTATCGATTGAAGCTTCGAGCTGTTGGGTGCTTCATATGTGTCGCACTAGATGGTCACAGTGGAGCTTCAATGTGTTGGTTGCTTCGTTTCTGCCACACTAGATGACGACACCATATTTATACATGTCGCTTGATTTGGAGAGAGGAGCTATACGGTCGTTCACAGCATCTTCGAATATGGTCTTCTTCTATGCTATGGATTAACCCTCAACCACGGGCCCTTCGCGCCTTTAAATTTTCCTGCGAGTGCTTGATCCGGGTGAATTGTTGAATTCTCGGGATTTTGATGCACAAAAATGGCCTAATCTAGGTTATATATATATATATATATCCAACAGCAGTAGTCGTTGTTATCTTGAGATGGGTGAAAACTAGAAGTCTCTAGACCAAGTGGTTCAGTTTGTATGATAAAAATAAGTAGGTCAGTATGGCGATCGATAGCCTAGAAATCAGTGTTTACCTCCCGGTTTTTGTAATTTACCTGTACTCATATATCTACAAATAAATGGCCTAACCAAGTTTATATACATACCAGAGGCAGATATCAGTGTTGTTTTGCGATGAGTGAAGACTAGAACACTGTACATTGAGTGGTTATTGTGTGAGGTGGTTTTAAGGGTTAGAATAACCCTTGGGCTTCTCAGAGGCCCACCAGAGTCCACAGCAAAAGTCGCCAATACCTTTTAACCTCTGAACTGCGCATGTGGGTAATTAGAAACGTCTGCCTGTGCTAACGTATTTGAGCTGTTTCCATCACTAAAATATTCATTTTACCATAAATAGCATTAATACTTATCCATATGCGCCTATTATAGGTTGATTATAAAGGTATTAACCTGTTACAACAATAAAACGAGTGAAAACAGCGTTTGGATGGTCAAAATCGGCGATACAGGCCGCGAGTTACATAATGTATGGGTGAGGCAACCTGCTTTCCCGCCAATTTCCCCCAAGGCCACTGAGACACTGTCGATCGATACTCTCTCTTGCACTCGCTTGCTAACAGTGATGACAATGCCCTGCTTGCAACTCGCTAATGTTAGCACAAAAATATACCTCAGAATAAGTGAATAACAGGGAAAATAGGTGATAACTGAAGGAGGGGAGGAAAGTGGGGAAGGAGGGGAGGTAGAGGACTGATATTTTGCATGGCCCAAGGGGAAAACAAAATTAAAAAAATTAAAATATATTTGTTTTTTCGATGTTTAAAATTTATATATTTTTTTTCTCTGACTCGTAAGAGTCTTCCCGCAGTCCACCGGGGTAACTCTGAAGAGTCTTCCCGCAGTTCCCGGGTTAAGAGGCCATACATGTTACAAGGGTTAAAGACAATTATAGGGTATGCTTTCTTGACATGTCAGTGTAGCCAGGATACTTGTAGAAAAGCAGGGACGATCAGATTACTTCGAAAAAAAACCTGACATTTGGTGTGGACTCGATCTGAGGTCCTTTTGGTCTGCAGTCCATGACGCTATCCACTGAGCTATCGCCTTATTGAAAGGTTGTTAAACCTTTTAATTAGTAGTAGTCTCTCGGAATCAACCGTCCTGCTTGAGTACCAAATTGCAGGCAGCTATCCAAGCTATACCAAAAAACTAGCCAAGTAAACGATGAATGACAAAGAAAAGACACTACCTGTACTAAACAAGGTAGTTTAGGAAAAAAGAGTGCATCTGTATGGTGCATATAAAGAAAATACAGTTACAAGCGTGTCGATTCAATGAAATACTCGCATGTTATGAGTAAGTAATTTGATTTGTTATGCAAGGGAGGAAGCGTACATGCTGCTCCATAACAAAACAAAATGTAGCCCCCACTGGCCAGGAATAGTGCCCAGGGCCGCCGGGGGTACACGACAGGTAGGGAGGGACCTCGAGGCTTGCCAGCCCACCCTAGGTACAAAAAGGCCAAAGCCAATGACCTAAAGAGAGACCGTAGAAAACCACAGGAGCCAGCCAACTGTCAGGTCAGGTCAGGTGAAGGTATTGAGGGATAAGCCTTTACAATGGCACCTCGTAGCTATTTCTACTTTCTACTTTCCTTTTTTTCTGAAGAGTGTAGAGAGGGGAGAAGGAGTGTTGGAGAGAGAGGAAGCTGTTGGAGTGGCTTTGTTGTGTGTGTTATTATTTTGTATAATTATGTCGTTGAGGTGTCCCCCAACTGGATGCGAACATGGGAAACACGCTAGGATGTACTACCACACCCACTAAATGTCCACCTTGGCTGGGATCGAAACCAGGTCAAGCAGATTCACATGTGAGCGTGGTCTCCACTCGACTCCCGCTCACTAGCGGAGGATCGAATAATCTAACAACAGCACATGACAACCAGTGTCCTTGTGGTGCCTGTGGCTGGTTGCCTTGGCATCTAGGTTTCGTCCCTCACAGCCTTGCCGTCCTCAGTGGGGTGAGATGCTTACCTGTCAGTGCCCGTGGGTCTGTGGCTACCGTCCGCTGTTGTGTCCGCGCTTCCCTGCTGGCTACTCTGCTCTGGGGGCGGTGTCTCGGCTGCAGCCGTGCCGGGCTTTTTCGCCTGGTTTTGGCTGGTTTCCGCCGCTGGCCTCTGTGGCCTCGCAGGCTCTTTAGCTGGCTGGTCTTGGTGGCTGCCTGGGTTTTTTCGCTGGTCTGGGCGCTCTCGCTTGCCTGGGCTCTGCTCCGTCTCAGGGCTCTGGCTGCTCTGGGCTATGGCCACACTGTCTTCTTGCTCCCCTACCAGTCTTTGGGGCTCCCCTCGGCTCTCTTGCCTTTGATTTTCGAAGGGTGGGGCCTGTCCCCATTTTCCCTTCGACATGGCCAACCTTCTGCTTTTGGCATTCCTCTCTTAGCCTGGGTTGCCATGTGCTGTTCTTACTTTTTGCGGCCCTCCTTTACAGGCACCTCCTTTCTCCCTGATGGGGTTACCTGTGGTGGGTCCCGAGGGTGGCGGCATCTCACATGCTCGGCACTTCCCGGGCTGTTTTTGATAGATCCCTCCCCAGCTCTTTGCTGGATTCGGAACTGGGCTACCGGTACCCCATGACTGGGATGCACGGTCCCGACTGGCTCGGCCGCTGTGGGTCTCCACGGTCGCCCTTACTCTGGGTTCACCTTCCCGCTCTGGGCTTGCCTGTCTTCCGTCCTTGGCCTCGGGCTGCCGCTTATCGTGGTTTGGTTCATCTCCGCCTGCGCCCTTTCGGGTCTATGTATCCCCATCGCTGTCTTCATGTCTATCCTCCCTCTGGTTCCTGTGTGCCTCTCCGAAGCAGCTGTGGTGGCCGCGACCTGCTTCCTGTGCTCCCCTGGGTTGGCGCTGCGCTGCGCATGTATGGCTTCCAAGTGTTTCGTCTTGTGTCACATACCACTTTTGGGGTTTGAGTGCCGTGCACTGCCTCTTTTGATGGGCCTTGCCTTCTTTGGCTGGTTCTGACTCTCTCGTGTCCTTGCCTCTGTGTACTCGCACTGGGTTTGTGGCTCACTTCCTCTGTTCTGTCTGCCCTTTTGCGTGCTGCGGAACACTGTGTAGGCAGCATGTCGGCTCCCTCATGTCGTCTTTTCTGGCCTCCCCTCGTCTGCTCACTCATCTGTGAGTTGCCGTGCGCTGCTGGTTTCCCTATCTGCTGATGCGCGGTCCCCTGCCTTTGTCCTGTGGGTGTCCCTCCTCGGGGGTACGGGTGTCTTGGGCCGCCTCCCTGTTGGTGGTCTTGTACTATCTCGTGGCCTGGCCTTCGGTGGCGGCAGTGAGGGGGCTGGCGTTGTATGCGCCTTCCTTCTCTATGGGGGTTTTCGGAGTTCCCTCCAGCCTTCTGAGAAGGGAGAAGGGGGGGTGGGGGGGGGAGAGCTCCTCCTCCCGTGCTTTCTTTGGACGTGCTGGTCGTTCTGCTGTCTCCTGTCCTGGCTTTATGGGGCTGTGGGCCCTTCTGTTGTCGCTTGTGGGCGTCCTTTCTTTCCTTCCTCCAGGCCTTGTGCCTGCGCGTTGCTTCAGGTTTTTTCCTCGCTTGTTGATGTACCCTCTCGCTGTGTCTTCCTCCGAAGGTCGTGCGCTCCTCTCTTGGGGTGCCTTCTCCTGCCCGGGCTGCCTATGGGCTTCCTTCGTTGAGGGGTAGGGTCCGTGTGCACGATCCTCCTTTTTCCGGGGCGTTTTGTCCCGTGGCCTCGGGAGAGGGTGTGTCCGCGGCGGGCCCTCTGCTCTGTCCTTCTGTTGCCGCCGCTCTCCTGCTGTCTCCACCTCCACAGTGGGGTGTGGCATTGCTCGTGGCCGGGGAGTTTTGTTATGTACTCCAATTTATCCAATTATTATTTAATGACTTACTTATGTACAGGGGTACACATATGGTAATCTGATAATCTAATAACCCTATTATAACAGCTTATATTATTAACGTTGTATTTTCCTTGTATCAAATACAATGGATGCAGACCGAGGGGCAACAGGATGTATACATTTGACCCTGCAGGTCATGGAATTCACATATGTCAGGACTGGTGTCATCAAACCAAGTCACACAACATCACGTGTCAGGGCGCCTGTAATATTGGCATGGATACTGTGAGTGGAAAGTTTACCTAGGGCGGGTCACGTTTTGAGACCACACCCTAATACGTCATTATTGACAGGTACCAGGATTGATTGAGATGTACACGTAGAATGGTAATGAGTGGTTTTACGTCATACAGAGGGCGTAACCAGAGAGCATATAAGGAGAATCTAGAGAGCTGGAGGGCAGGAAACACAGGACCCTCAGCTCACTCAACTAGGGGTCAGAGATCAGCTCTGTGTGTGATTAACAGACATATACCATACTTGAATTAATCTTACTATTACGAATACTTATACAATCAATATATTAGTGTACTTCTGAATAAGTCTTAAGATATCTTTCATTAAACTATTGTGAATTATTCTCAAGTTTCAGTTACCTGATTCTAATTATTACATTGAGTTACTTGATTATTCCTAGTAATATCCACTGGGTGGTGGCAGTATAAAGGGGTTCTAGCAAGATCTAGCAACCCTAAATTCACACTTCCATACAGTTTTCTTTCAGCGTCTTGGCTGCGTCCCCTTGGGGTCGGACAGTTCGCCGTTTCCCCCTTTTTTCCTCGCCCCTTCGGCGTGGTGTGGAGTAGGTGGTCCCTGCCCACACTTATCTGCCTGGCGGCTGCGGTCTGGTGGTTGTCTGGGGCGCCTCCACCGGCTGCTTCCCCTCCTTCTACCACTTCTGGCTTTGCCGGGTTGTGCGAGGCCGTCCTGGTGTTGCTCGCCTCTGCCCATGCTCGTGCAGCCTCCATCTGCTCGTTGTGGTGGTCTGAAGGGGGGTGTGGGGTGTCATCCCTTCAACCGGCCTGGTAGGGTTTCCTTTTGTAGGGCCTCGTCCTTCTCCCACATGCTCATGCTTCGCGGTGGGTTTCGGGCTTGGTTTTCACAGACTTTTTAAGTTTCGGCCGCTGCTTCCCCTCCCTCTGGGGTGATTGTCCCGCTTTCCTTACGTCCCTGATGGGTGGGGGAGAGGTGATTGTAAAATGACTAAGGGTTATATAACAAATAGGTAGGCCTACCTGTCGGTCAAGGCTTAAAATGAAATTCTACAAATAATGCATATACTGTCCCTGTATATCAGATACCGGCACGCCTATACCTCATACCCATGACTTGGTTAAAGTATGTAATCTTATGTCATACCCTGCTCCCGACAAGTTCGCTATATGTGTACATCCATTGTCATTGCATTTGTCTATGCATTGCTCTACATACCTTCCTGTATCTATGTGACATATTTGAATTGACATGCTTGTAACTGGACGTTTCTTAATATGCACCAGCCAGTTACGCTCTTCTTCATAAACTCCCTGGTCTATATGTGTCTATTCTTCGTAATTTTTTACTATGGCTTGGTTTTTAAGATTGGATGTCCGCCTCCAATTTTGGTACTCAAGCACTACGTTGGATAACATAGAGGCTACTACTAAATTGGGAGGTTTGACGACCTACCACCAAACCAAACAAGAAAAACCTCTTATTTGGTAGTAGCCTCGGAGTATTCAATATCAGAGTATCCCACCCTCGCACCGAACCCCTGCCCATCCAATCTAGTCTGATTACTTGATACCTTGATACCGTCTTCAGGCTAGAGGTAGGTACCTTGGGGGTTCACGGGGGTTCACGCATGCGCCATGAGGGTCTAAATTAAATGGGCAACTATTATAAACTTTTTCTTTTCTACTCTTAACAATATTTTATATTTTCTCTTTAAATAGTGGCCTCGAAGTTTGTACAACGTACCTAGTAGAGAATTGAGGTGCATCTCTAGGCGATATTGGTTAATCGCGCAAGTGATTCCGATAAATAAGCCGCTCCTAGAGCGGAGCGGCATTATACATAGTATAAGCACTACGTTGGATACTCCGAGGCTACTACCAAAGAAGAGGTTTTTCTTATTTGGTTTGGTGGGAGGTTATCAAACCTCCCAATTCCTTTGTTCTGAAAGGGCCCTGGGGCGTTTTGAAAGGGATTTTTCATGGTCTTGCTACCGTGAGGCCTATCGCCTTTGCTATAGAGACACTTTCGCTAGGCTTATCACATTTCTTGTGTTAAGGATGATGCTCGAGTCTAACCGGCATTTTTGCTTTACCAGCACTTTCCAATCAACCCCGAGTGCTGGAAAATCAAAGTCTTACTGTAGGGTTCTCGGGGTATTCATGCCATACCATACCTAGTACAGAATTAAGGTGCATTCTCTAGAAGATATTGGTTTGACCGCGCAAGGGTTACCAATATATCATTGTCGCTCTTTAAGCGGATGAGATATACAACTGTATAAGCAGGACGGTTGATTCTCCGAGACTACAACTGAATACACACACAGAAATGGAAGGACATGATCACACACACACATTGGTGGACATGATTGCATACACACACTCTTACATGGGAGGGTATGATCACACCAAAGTTGGGCACTAAAACGATATTCTGATAACTGATGATTATCGACTAAATATAATAACGGATCAGTAAATTTGTGATAACTTGTTTTTTTTTTTTAGTCCAAGAATGTCTGTTACTTTTTTGTCGGATTTTGTGTTTAGCTTTTTTTAGAGGTTCTTCCAGTGTCATCATCAACTTGACTGCGTTCAGTTATATATTACCAAGCATTCTCTACATTTTACAAGACTACAACCATGGACAAAAGTAGCGAAACTTGCAGAAAATTCATATTTTTTGTCTTGGATTTAGCATAAATTACGGGTTTGACAATCCAAAGGGAAGGAAGGAAAACCTTAAAATTAATAGGGGTTCCATAGTCAATGACGGGAGAGCCTGTATATAATATATGGCCTTGGCCAGATCCCTAAGGATCGGGTTATACCTTAATGTCGGTCAAGAACCGTAAGCATCCTAGCGGGTACCCTAAATATTTCCTAAGGTACGTCATTGAAGACGGATCCCACTAAGAAGGAAATAAAATCATTGCTATAAGTCACCAGACGACTAGAGCCACGATATATAGACAAATACTAGTCTCTTTACCATGACTAGAGCTATCCTGTCTATCTATTGCCAAACACTGTGATCCCAGAAGGGGTGGCCAAGAACGAAACGCCCTCATGCACCCCTGTCCCAAGTCAGTCGACGCCCCTCCTACCATCTTTCTGCCTGTCCCTCTCTGTCCTTCCACCTCACTCTCGTACACTCTCTTAGTCATTCTCTCGCTTACCATACGTTGCACATGGCCGAACCATCTCAAGGTGTTCCTTTTCACACTTTCCAGCATATCTACATCCACACCACTCCGCTCTCGTAGTTCCTCATTCGTCTGTCTATCCCTCCATGTAACTTAGCATGCACTCAAGTAACTCATTTCCACTCCTCTCACTCTTGGTTTGTGTCTCTCCAACAATTCCCATGCTTCGCTCCAGTAAGTCAATGTTGGGATTACGACACTGTCATACAAGGACTTCTTTACTTCCATGCTGACCACCCTATTTCTTGTTACTGCTTTCAGCATTCCTACAACCCTCTTACCTTTTGCAGCTTCTGCACTTCTTCATCCATACTCTCATCTTTACTCAATACACTGCCCAATTAACTTAAATGAGCTGACATTCTCCATAGCTTGACCGTTCAACCTCACCTCACACTCTGTAGCTGCACCCTTTTAAAAAAACATAACCTTACTCTTCCCCGCATTTACCTTCAGATTCCGTTTTTCACACACTGTTTTCAAACAATATTACCAGACCCTGCAACTCTCATTCACTATCGCTCATCAGAACTGTATCGTCGGCAAACGGCAATACAAGCAACTCCCACTCATTTCCTTCTCTTATCAGTGCTACACTAACATCCATTGCTCCTCTTTGTATTTTTGTTAATGACTCCATCCATATATATATATTTAACAACCATGGGGAAATCACACACCTTTGCTTTAACCCAACATTCAGATCAAAGAATTCGCTCTATTCATTCTCCACATGTACTGACGCTTTTGCACCCTCATGCATGCTCTTCTTTGCTTTCAGCAACTTGCCATCTACTCCGTATATTCTCAGTACTTTCCACAGACCTTCTCTATCAACTCTGCCATAGGCCTTCTCCAAGTCCATAAAGGCAGCATACAACTTTTGTCCCTTCCCCAGATATTTCGCTACAACACATTTCAAGGCATAAATCTAGTCTACACATCCTTTTCCCTTCCTAAACCCGCCCTGCTCTTCACCAACCCATTTCTCCGTTCTCACTCTCTCGATCACTACCCTACTGTACACCTTCCCTACTATGCTTAGAAGACATATCCCCCCGGTGGTTACCACACACTCCTCTTTCCCCTTTACCCTTATACAGGGGGACTATTATGCGTGTCTTCTAGGTATCAGGCGCACTCCCCTTCTCCCATGCTAGTTTACATATTTTCCATACCCATTTGATCACTATCTCACCACCATACCTCAGCCTTTCCCCACACACTCCATCTATTCCTGATGCTTTCCTCATCTTCACTCTTTTCATGGCTTCACACACTTCTGACCTTCTGATCCCAGCTCTTCCTCCACTATTTCTCTTCTTCTCCCTCCCATACCGCATCCATCTATGTTTGTTGGCGTTTACTTCCTTACGTTAAACAATTCGTTGAAGTACTCGCTCCATCTCTCAACTCTCTCTTGCTTCTCGGCTAACACTTACCCATTCATTATTATCTTTCACACCCATACTACTTCCCTTGCTACCCTCCCTAACTTTCTTGACCTCTTTCCATAACAGTTTCTTACACTCTCTCCATTTTACACTTAGATTCCTTCCAAATTGCTCATCTACTCTTCTCTTACTTTCCATCACTTTCCTCTTTTTCTCCAAGTACCTCTCCCTTTTTTGTCTCTCCACATCTTCATTTCCTCTACTAACCAACCACTCTCTATACGCTTTCTTCTCTTCAACAGCTAGTTTTACCTCTTCAGTGCACCATACTGTACCCTTCACTCCCCTCCCTCTTCTCCTAACTCCACATACCTGTTCACATGCTGCACACATCTCTTCCTTAAACACTTTGCTCACCTCTTCCACTTCCTCCATACCCTCCAAGTCAAACAGGTCTACCTAGTCGTCTTTCTGCTGCTCTCTTGAACTCTTCCCTTATCTCCTCCTCCTATAACCTTTCCACCCTCTTCATCATTCCCCTTTCCCTCCCTTGAAATTATTTTTGTATATTCCCTACAATAATGTTCATTTATACCCATGTTCAGGGTGCTCATTGTTCACATGTGCCTTGTACTACAAACCCATACACATGTGACATAATAACATTGCTTTATATGGGAGATATACTGTATGGTAGGCTATATTATCTAACATCCTCCTCCTTCCTCCGCTACTGTTTCGTTCCATACGCTTGGCTACAACCATGTATTTCATCAGCTGACTGCTAATATTTGTGTTTCATTTAGGTTTGTGATTAGAAAAAAAGGTATATACAAATTATTTTACTGTTTTACACTGAAGTCTGTTGTCTTTAGCATCATTGTATATCATTTAACTATTCACCACAAGAATGCACCAACTCAAACAAGTTGGAAGACGGTTGCCAAATGGGAATTTCCTTTGTCCCGTGATTTTGACTATAGTGGGTTCCAAGAGGCGTCACTGCGATTAATACAGAGTTGGAACAGGCACCTTCTGTGTCCTATTAGTGGCAACTCCCGGCACTTCCTATAAGAACACCATCTGAAGCTTCCCGGCGGAGGTGTGGATTCCTTGGGAACAAGCCACGCCATCCTGGCAGACGAAGGACCAGGGGTGCAGAACACCACAAAGGATAGGTCCTCCTCTGATTCCACCGGCGACTGCCCGAGAAGTCGCGTCTGCTCCAGCCCGGAGGATACTTGACCTGTGTTGGGGGGGGGAAGCTTATTGTGTTGTAAAACATCATAAATCTACCCTGCTGGAAATAATTAGCGCTTAATCCTAGCATTCCTAGGGTCTAAGTTACATTGTCTAACGTTAAAACTTAAGGTTCTAGGAAATGTGATTGGAAAAACTTTTCAAATCTTACTCGGAGGTAGGCCTACAGTACTGTACTGTAAAAACACTAAAATCAAAACTTCCATAAGTCTTAATTTATAATCCTAAGTTACGTTAACTAACGTCAAAACTTAAGGTCTAGAAGACTAGATAAGATTTTTTTTTCAAATCTTACCCAGAGGTATCACACTTTTTATTCTTACACAGAGTTTTCACTTAAAAACTTAATTATATGACTTACCCGCAGGTAAGTTGAGAGGGAGCTCCGCTCTCAGGCCCGGCTCCGTTCAAGGTTGCGGCTCAGCCAACCCAGAATTTTGTTAGGGAGCGCAGTGCCTCTCCGACCAATTTTCTGGGAATATATTTCCAAGAATCAATGATGCAAAATAACAGGGAGGTTAGCTAGTGGATAATGTGCTCATTACAAATATAGCTCGTACTAAACCACTGATGTAACAAACCCCTACAAACAAAAGACCCAGAGTCAGTTGATTTATATATCTTCGAAGGTAACTACCCGGAAGACCTCCCCACCCGGAGTTTCTAGAAAACTCTTCAGGCTATTTGCTGCCACCTAGCAACTGGAGTTAGTATAGATTAATATGACTGGGACTCGAGCAACCTATCACGAGTTAACTTGTATGACACATACGCCCCTGATAGCCAAACTAAAGACTCAGAAGTCTGGCTGACTACCCAGAGATTAGCAAGGATAGGAAAAAGAGGCTCCGCCGGTGCTAGGGGGACGAGTCATTATACTTTACCTGGAGCTCCGCTGAGACTATAAGGGAAGGTATCTTGGTTACTCGTACGAAAGAGTGGGTGACCCGAAGGACCACCCTGAAAGTAGCTAGTCGACTGACTAGCCGGGGATAGTAAAGTGGCAAAAGGGCGGGTGACCCGGAGAGGCTATGTCGGTTATTCTCCTGACTAACCGGAGTTATGGTTTATATAGAGTCGGAGATAAGATAATAGAGTCCGCCTGGGACAGATAGCGTGGACCCCCGGTCCGTCTCCATCACCTCGTCCTGACCCGGAGTTGGGACGACCTGAAAGATAGACCCGGAGTCCAGCTTGGACTGTGATAGAGGATCGACAGAAAGGATAGAATAGAGAGAGACAAGATATATTAAATTACGAGCAAGGTAAATAACTATAAGTAATATCTCAGAGAGGGATAAATAACTTCAAAGATATACAAAACTGATCCAAAGGCAGACTAAATATCAAGGATGAAAATAATAATTATTTGTTATTAAGATTCCTAATTTTGAGAGAGTAAACTGTGAAGGAATCACCTACAAACAAAAAGAGGATAAATTGGTTTTCAAAAAGGTATACGCCCCTCCTAATTTCAAGAAAGCTGAAAATATTAAAAAGCTAAAATAATTTTGGAAGAGGCCTAGCAACAGCCGCCATCTTGTCCGCGCAGCACCCCAAGCACACAAGAGGGCACCCCGTAGACTATAACATCGAAATATATTATCAATGAGCACAATATCTAGGATAAAAATGTAAAAAACGTAGTCATATAAATAAATAGTGAATAAATATAGAATAATTATTCAATAAATAATAAATAAATATCACAGCTAAATGACTAGAAACTTTAATGCGTGTATTGAATGATCGTGAATGCAACCCTAATACCTCTGTGTCGATGTTAGTGACACTACTCCGAGGAATCTCCAGTAATGGCAGAATGTGATATTCTTAAAGCTTTATAAAACAAAAAATAATGTATACATCGGGTTCAAAACACTGCCAAACATAATAGTATGAGAGGCAGTGTCCAGACGCTATACAAAGAGATATACAAGGACTAAAGTTAGCCTAGTCACATATAAACTGTACAAAGCTGGCTATCACTAATGAGCAGGATTAGATAAGAGCCTAAATAAAACAGACACTTGGTAAAGGAAAACATATAGAAAAATATATACATGGCCAAAATGGCTACTTCGGCATCCTGTAGGGAGTCAGGTGGTCGTGGCTGGAACAACCTTGTGTGTGCCCTGAAAAAGATGCCCCGTTCACCTTAATTTACATGCCTAGCTGGCTCCTGTGTTAATCCATCACATTAACTCACTATTGGCGCAAGCAGGCTGAGCCAGACGGAGAGGCATGGGAAAAAACAGGGAACACAGACAAATATGTCTGGTTGGATCAGCCGCAACCCGAATAGAGGAAGAATGTACGCATCAGATGGCGCTGAGCGACTGTGCATGGGAAGCCTGCCTTTTGTCGGCGCCGGATTCGAACAACCTTATTCCATTATTATTTTAGTTGTTCTTACTGGTATCCGATTCGATGATGTTCCCTAGGAACTATGTAAGGGGTATCCCTTGGGATGTTATTTGTCTATTATTCGGGTTGCGTTAAGCATTTCTCTGAGTTTCCTAGAGGACCCGGGGAGCCCATATAATGGATAAAGCTCTCACGTCATTGATGGAGAGAACCACTACTAAATAAAGCATTGTTTCTTCTCCATGTGCATTTATTTTACTTATATGATGAACATATGAACATTGAAGAGTGATAAAAGAAGTGGGAACAGCAATTGGGTGAGGGGAAACATATATTTTCCACGCCCGGTCGTATTCTGGGTCGGCCGGGCAAGAAACATACAGCCTCCCTTCGCAATGTCTGAGCAACAACTGATCCGCCCGGGAGAGATCTCATATTTCTAAAGGGTCTCTAGATGACTCAACCCTGCCTCCGAGCCCAGCTGACGATAATTCGCGTGGAAAATATCTGATAAATGAGGAAAATAAAGAGGAAAAATAGCCGATAATTGAGGAGGGGGGAAGAAGGGGAAAAAGGGGGGGGGGTGAGACCATTTGATCAACATCCGACGCTCTACTGACTATGCCACATGGTGTCGAAGTATCCAAGAATTTATGAAGAATCCTCCAGCCAAAATTGTGTCAGGACTGTATACTGTATATACAAAAAGATGGGATGACACACCTAATTACATGTAAAAAAGATGAAATAAAGCTGTTGAATGACCCTATGGCCTACACAAGGGTAAGATGGCGAGGCATTCTGAAATATGGACGACACTTAACCCTTGCCGATCGGCTATCTAAACCTTTCCGCTTTTGCTGGAACCGGGGGTTTCGGCGAATTGTCGGCATTTTGCCGCGCTTATATACGCAAAAATATGGTCTAACCTATGTTATATATATCCAGCGGCAGTACTCGTTATTTTGCGATGGATGAAAACTAGAAGTCTCTAGACTAAGTGGTCCAGTTTTTATGGTGAAAATAAGTAGTTTAGTTATAGCGGTCAGGAGTCTAGAATCTGTGTTTACTCCTGGTTTTTGTAATTTATTGATAATCATATCTCTGCAAATAAATGGCCTAAACTAGTTTATATATATACCAGAGGCAGTAATCGGTGTTGTCTTGTGATGGGTCAAGACTAGAACACTGTACATTGAGCGGTTATTGTGTGAGATGGAAAATAAGACCGGCTGTTTTGGCCAAATACCGAGTATCGTTCGAATGCGGCGACGTAGTAGCGGTGGCCACGGCTACTGTCTATTTACATTTGTTCAACAATTGATTATTGATTTTGGATTATGTATTATTAATTAATAATATTGATTTCTGATTTATTTCACCATTGTAACCATTCCTAAGTCACTGTCGTCTGCTTCCATGCATCGTATGGGTCTCAGGAAAATCAATACAAGCTTTTGTAAGGCCTTCTTGCAAGCAGGAGACTGGCTGGCTGTGTATTCTTTTTCTTGTTGGTTATATGGACCACCCGCGAATACAACCAAACTTTCTCTAGTGCGGTTTTAAATGGTTTTAAGCCATCAAATAAAGCTAGGGAGCTATGTATGCCACCCGTGTGTTATAGAGAAAGCTCGATGTGGAGCTATGTAGGCCATCCGTGTGAGAAGGGTTAAGCTAAGTCAGATCACAAACATAAAAACATTCCTGACTCATATATCACTGTCTAAATGGAGTATTGACTCAAGAGTGATATGTGCAGAGGAAGCTAGAAAGGGCGACACAAAGGCACAGAGAAGAAGCGACAGATGTTCGACTAGCATAAAGTGTCGATCAAGAGAGGCAGAATCTAGTCGCCTGGCAACTTATGGCAATGATGGAAAGCACGTTACTGCAAACTGTTGATAGCAGGGCGCGCCATTTAAAGCAACTAGTATTTATATGTTTATTTGATTTTATTCTTAGTGGCATCCGCCTTCAATGACGTACAGTACCTTAGGAAATATTTAGGGTACCTTCCAGGATGTTTATGGTTCTTGACCGAAGTGATTAAGGTACAACCGGGCCCTTAAGGACCCAATCAAGGCCATATATTATATATAGCCTCTCACGTCATTGACTACGGAACCACTATTAAATATAAGGTGTTCCTTTCTTCCCTTCGCGTTGTCAAACCTGTAATTTATGCTAAATCCAAGAGTATATACAAAAAAATCTACAAGTTTCGTTACTTTTTTCCATGGTTGTAGTCTTGTAAAATGTAGAGAATGCTTAGTACATTTTCTATGGGCTTTGAAGCTTTTTTCCTTGTTTTATACTGTTTCTTAAAAATAGTTATCGTTATCAGATTATCGTTAATTTCCGATAACTTTAAATTAAAATATCTGATTATCGATATCGGACTACATTTTTTTAGGATATTGGATTATCATTATCAAAGTAAACTTTCTTTCAATGTGTATGAAGGAGACAAGAAGGCAGAGCTGCCTGTAACGAGTGTCTCCTGCAAAGCCAAAAGAGTGACAGAGAACCAAATTCAAGGAATGTTGGAGTCAAAAAGCCTGGACACACGAAGTTGAAAGCAGTCTAAGTTATAGGATGAAGGAAAGATTAATTTAGGGAGAGAGTTTCTGAGCTTACTTGTTAAGTAGAAGAAAGACGGATACTTTGTTTATTCTTGGGTTGGAAAGCTGGACAGAATAGAGGTGGGATTGTGTTGAGAGGGCGGTGCCACCCACTTGCCGTAAGGGAGGGAGTATGCACCGAGAGAGCTCTGAAGAACACTGATTTGTTGTAATAGCGATAGAAGAGTAAAAGAGAGGCAACATTGCGGCGTATAGAAGAGATTGTAGGGAATTAGTAAGAGGTGGTGAGTTAATAAGTCGGAATACTTGGACTCTACCCTTTTGAGAAGTGTGGTATGGAGGGGACCCTCCCCATGCATGCGAACAGTGCTCTATACATGGGCGCACGGTGCCCCTATACAGAGCAAGTAGCTGTGCGGGGGTATAACACCCACGAAGACGGTTGAGTACACCCAACCTCTGCGAAGCCGTTTTAGCAAGAGTGGTGATATGATCTTTCCAAGAAGGGTTAGAAGTAAAAGAGACACCAAGGATATTGAGGGAAGAGGAGGGGTGGATTTATGTGTTTTTGAAGAGTAAGGGATATTTTTGTGGATGATTGTGACAGGTAGACAGATGGAGTAATTGGGTTTTGGAGACAGTGAAAGTAGCGAGATTTTCTCTGCCCCAAGCGGAAATTATTGAAAGATCAGAGGATAGGCATACCACGTGTGTTTTGGAGTGACTGTGAGGAGGGAGGTTGTGGAAAACTAGTTGAATAGTATAAGGTAGAGTCATCAAGCGTATGAGTGGATAGGACTAGAGGTACAGTTGAGAAGATCATTAATGAAAATTAGAAATAGGACAAAACCCTGAGGAACACCGGATTTGGTAGGTAAAGGAAGTGAACGATGGCCATCCACAACCATAGCTATGGAACGGCCAGAAAGGAAATTGCCGATAAAGGCCAAAATATGGTAGTTTGGAAATAAACTATTTGTTGCAGACTCTATCAAAGGCTTAAGATTTGTCGAGCGAAATAGAAAAAGTTTCACTGAAGTCCCGAAGGAAGGATGACCAAGGGTTAATAAGGTTATTGGTGCCCAACAATGGATCACACACATACATGGGAGGCCATGATACACACACACACACACACTCATATTCACTTTTATTTATCGAATTTATGTATTTATTTATTTATTTATTTATTAATTATTTATGTATTTTATTTTGTTTACAATTCCTGCTTTGTATACATATGGCAGCACCCAAATTGTATACATATGGCAGCACCCAAATTTCTTCCATACTTAATCTAACATAAGTTACCATATTTGCTGACAAAGAAAGGCCTTTTTGTGGAAGACTTACTCATAATTTTGGTAATGAAAATTGTGGAAATTAGAAATAATGCTGGAGTGTAAGATGCAGGGCGATTCTGGGAACATGGTAATGATAAAAAGTACATTTTTATGTCATCAAAGATGGTATTCAAATCTATTCCATATATAGGTACACAATATAATACTGTGCATATGGTGTATCACGAAACACTGGAGGGTTACTGATTTTGTTGAGAGAGTCGATTGGATGAGAGATAGTGTTGTTGTATGTACTACAACCTGCCCTGACCAGTCAAGAAAACAAATGTAACTTGGGGCCATAGGTAGACCTTCTTATTAGTGTCTCATGGTAACACCAATTATTCAGATCCCGATGTTTGGAGGACAAAAACTTTGTACAAAATGACAATATCTATTTCAGGCTGATCCACTTATTTATTTTTTCTACAACCTTTGATCAGGAACTTTATTCGGATAACATTTGGGGACTATTTAGCATTGGTAACTGCAACTAGATCAAAGGTAGAGTGTTTTAGGTGGCAGAATGATTACAAAAATTTATTTTAGTAGTTACCAGGCCAGAGATGCTGAACAAATAAACACTAATATAAATCTGCTGGAACTTACTTAACACATCAGTGACAAACAATAGAGAAGTATGACAGTGAAGCATTATTGCATGCTTGTATTTTCATTCTGCTTTTTATTCTTACATTTGGTAGTGAAGTTGGACATTGCGAGAAAGTTATAAGCAAAGAATGGAAGAAGTGGTTATGAGCTATCTGAGAGGAGCTTCTACAATCACATGTAGAGATAGAAAGGACAAATGAAGAAATCTGGGAACGCTGTGGTTTGAATATAGACGTATTGAAGAGTTGCAAGAGGAATACTCTGAGGTCGTTTGATCATATGGAGCGAATGGATGGTGGTAAGCCGACTATCAGTGAAAGACTATACCAAAGTGAGTTAGAGGGAGAGGGAGGGATTGACTACGGATGAGGAAAGTGAAGAGTTAGGTGAGGAGAATGCTATGAAATGGAGAGAGGCCTGCTTTCTGACAGTGGACAGAGCCTCTTGGAGGCATTTTGTTTGTGGCTATAACCTTGGGGCTAAGGTGTCCAGCAATATATGCATAGATGTTGCAATCAATGAAACTTATTTTTGTTCCAACTCTCCCTCTGGACATAGGCTTATAACCTGTGCAAGTATATTCAATCGCTCAATGCAATCAAGTCAGATCATATTCCTGATTATGAGTGAAATGACAAGACATAAGTGTTTGCAACCAGCTCATTTATAATCTTCACAGATCTACATGATTGAGGTAAAGAGAGTAAATGGAAGATTGATTATTCTGGAATTGAAAGTTAGTGAAAGAATTATAAATGTGATATCGGCATATGCCCCACAGGTTGGATTAAAGAGAGAGCAGAAAGAGGCCTTTTGAAACGACATCCTTAGTGTCGTTTCGGGCCTCTCGGAGTATGATACTATAGTCGTAGGTGGTGACCTAAATGGGCATGTGGGAGCATGTGCTGAAGGGTATGAGGGTGTGCATGGTGGGAAAGGGTATGGAAGAAGAAATCTAGAAGGCAAGTATATACTGGAGTTCTGTGTTGCACTCAACATGGTTGTGTGTAATACTAAGTTCAAGAAAAGGCTGAGTCATCTGATCACATATAGTTCTGGGAGCACTAATAGCCAGATAGATTACTTCTTAGTGAACAGGAAACACTAGAAGTTTGTTCAGGATGTAAAGGTCATCCTGAGCAAAGAATGTATCTCCCAACATAAGCTCCGAGTCTGTGACTTGAGCTTAAGGCGAATCCTGTGCGAATAAGTATACATGCCCAAAAGGAAAAGTTTGGCTGCTGAATAAATATGAATACAAGGATAGGATAGGTTTTGCAGAAAACTGGAGAAAATTGATAGGAATAGGGGGGCTAAGCCAAATAATGTAAATAGCCAGTGGAACCTTCTTGACGCCACTGACAAAGTCTGTGGCAAAACTAAAGGCCGCCCCAGGCATAAGACTTCCTGGTGGTGGAATGACGAGGTGAAAAATAAAATAAAGGCGAAAAGAAGATGTTTCAAAGCATGGCAAAAAGGAGGCAGCAGGGAGGAATATCTGGCGGATAAGCGAACTGCAAATGAAGAGATATACAAGGCAAAGAAAATCATACAGGAGCTGGTCACAGACCAAGTGAGTGACACAGAAAATCCCAATGGGATCTTCAATTTAACTAGGCGAGTTAAGGAAGACAGTAGAGATGTTGTAGGAGAACAGTGTGTCAGGAATAATAATGGTACAATTGTGTATGCTGACAAAGAAATTAGAGATGCTTGGAAGGTACACTACCAAAGATTACTCAACATGGAATTTGAGTGGAATAGATAGCATAGTAAAGAAAAGCCAATACTCCCCCCCCCCCCCTTTTGATAGTACTAGCTGTTGTAAGCAGTCCAATAAATATAATGAAGGATGGAAAAGCTGCAGGATGCTCTGGCATTGTAGCTGAGATGCTTAAAGCCTCAGGTGATATAGGAGTGAGTTTGGTTACATAATTAATGAACTCCATCATTAAAGAGAAAGTAATCCCTGATGAATGGCACAAAAGTGATAGTAAACATATTATATAAGGGCAAGGAGACTCATTGGATAGGGGAAATTATAGAGGCCTGAAAATGCTTGGCCACGTCATGAAAGTCTGTGAGTCTGAGAGAGTCTTTGAAGGTATGATAAAGGAAAGCATTTCTATTGACTATATGCAGTTTGGTTTCATGCCAGAATATGGCACAATCGACGCTATCTTCATAGTCAGTCAGCTTTAGGAAAGATATTCACTTAAAGATAGGGATCTGTATCTTGTGTTTGTAGACCTGGAGAAGGCCTTTGATAGGGTGCCCAGAGATGTTGTGCAGTGGGCTATGAGAAAACTTGGCGTAGAGGAGTGGCTGGTGTGTGTGATAATGAAGATGTACGAGGACTCAAGAACGGCAGTGAGGGTGAAAAGTGAACTGAGTGAGGAGTTTACAGTTCGCGTCGGAGTTCACCAGGGCTCTGTTTTAAGCCCTCTCCTGTTTGTTATGGTTTTGGAGGCACTATCTGGTGATTTCAGAGTTGGGCTCCCCTGGGAACTGCTATATGCAGATGACCTAGTACTTATCGCAGATAGTGTGCAGGATGCCGAGGCCAAGTTCAGATGATGGAAAGAGGGCATGGCAAGTAACTGGGTTTAGAGTTAATATAAATAAAACAAAGGTTCTACACAGTGGATTAGGGCTAGGAAAGGTAGACAAAAGTGGGGCATACCCATGCGCAGTATGCAGAAAAGGGGTGGGCGCGAACTCAATCCAGTGTAACATCTGCCGCAGCTGGGTACATCACAGGAAGAAGCGCTGCATTAGAATAAAGGGACCTCTAAGGAAGAAGTCTGAAATTGAGAAATTTGTATGCATAGTATGCAAAGGGGAGCTTGTGTTCAATGACCGGCTCAAGAGTGTTAACTTTGGCAATGAGGCACTGAAGATGGTGGACAAGTTTTACTACTTTGGAGATGCCATCTCTGCCAATGGTGGGGCTGAGGCCGCCACTATCGCCAGAATAAGATGCGGCTGGTGAAAGTTTAGAGAACTTTTGCCACTACTCACCATGAGAAGACTCCCTCCCCCCTTGAAGGGAAAAGTGTACGTTTCATGGTTAGAAGCGCAATGAGATGAGAATGGCGAGATGGATGTGTGGTGCCAAACTGCAACCCATAATATGTATTATTTGTTAAGATTAATTTAAAGATTATATACATTTTATCAGCCCACTTTGTTTACATGGGTTGTGAAAATATGGGTTTTTCATTTGTGAATGCACTTAATCAGGAGTTGAGAGCAAGGTACTTATCTAGGCGAATTGTGAATGTTTGGACGGAAAAGCAATAATGACATTGCTAGGTAGTCCAGTCCATAGGCTTACTACTTGGTTGAAAATGAAGTATTTTGCCTTGTGTGAATAATAGCACTTCCCGATGATCTTATAACCATTTCCTCTAGTGTATTTTGATTAATCAGTTATGAAATACTTATTTATTCTATAGGCCTAGGTTAAGTTATATGTAAAGTTTTTGTCCTCTAATGATGGGAACTTGGAGGCCTGGTGGTGGACCCATGAGGCACCTTGCAGGGGTGACCAGACTACTTAATCAGTGGATAATTTTAACCAGTGCCAACCAAATAAATAATGTTAGGTTAAGTTAAGTCATCATCATCATCATCTCCAATGCCTTATTTCCCCCTGGGAAACCCTCGCTAAAGGATGGCCATGACAGAAACACCTCCAGTCTACTTTGTCAAGACATGCCTCCTTTGCCCGTGCCACAATGCCTCTTCCACTACGTGGAAGTTTTTCTTCAATATATTTTTAGTTAAGTTAGGACTATAAGTTAGTATTATTTAGCAATGGTTGCAATTTACTGGTTTAAATAGTCTAAAGGTGGAGTTGTATGGAAACCCCTTACAAGAGGTCTGGACTATAGTTCTCAATTATATCCGTCAGATACCCAGATACGCAGAGGTGTCTATTGTAAATCAAAACAGCCGGTTCTAGCAGTATCGTCAACCACAACACTCCAATTTTATTTTCACGTTGCTCAGTTAAATTTATATAAGATTGTCTGTGCTCTCCAGAGTGGCAAACCAGGTCAATTTGGTTTTAAGACTGGAATGAATATGAGAATACAGGATAATTTACATGAAATGGGAGTGTATTGGCCATTTCATCACTTACAGAGACTTAATGGGAGGTTTGACGTACCTCCCAACCTACCAAATAGGAAAACCTACTATTTGGTAGTAGTCTTGGAAAATCCAACGTCAAGGCTATTAACCTAATTGCAATGACGACTTGTCTATTTTGACTGCTATGTCGTCATTCCAACCGCGGTTAAAAAGAAAACGTCTAGAGTCTACTCCTTATCTTGCTCTAGGAGACGTTGTACATTAACCAAAACTACCACCGAAGGTGAAAAAAGCATAGAAGAGAAGAAAAAGGGGTTTACCTTAGTTACCGCTTAAGGCCCATCCTGTGTTCCGTCATGTGCAGATCCCTGTCGAACGTGCGCATGAGCGACCCTCTCTTGTTATCACATCTCACGTCAGCAGAAGAACGCGGATGGGCAGGGGTCCGGCGTGAGGGAGGGTATTATGTACGTTGGATTTTCCAAGACTACTACCAAATAGTAGGTTTTCCTATTTGGTAGGTTGGGAGGTACGTCAAACCTCCCAATTTGTTAGTAGTCTTGGCAAATCCAACGTCAAGGCTGCATAACAAATAGGAGGAGGACATCCAAGCCCAACCTACCAAAAAAACCAATGCATAAAACAAAATTACGAATGACAAAGACACAATGTAAACAAGAGAGTTTAATAAAAGAGTGAAAAACTGAGGAGTAGCTAAAAAGAACAGTTTTAACACATGCCCGTCATTCATAGTAATGCAAAAACATAGACTTGTCTGAAACCAAATAGGTACTGTACCCAAAATCCCTTTTCTTCAAAAACCAACAAAAACACTGAACACAAGAACAAAACACAATTTTCAATGTGGCAAAAACACTTATGTACTGGAACAATACATAATCCCAAACTTGCAATCCAGTGTTGCAAACCCATACACCCCCCCCCCCCCCCTTTGTCAAATAAAACAAAGGAAAAGAACGAGGGACAAGGGGGGAAGACCAGGGATCTTCGCCAGAGCACCAGGAAACACGACCCCCGAGAGCAATCACCGGCCGAGGGGGTCGAACACTGGACACGGAGAGGTAGGAGATGAAGGAATTGATAGAAGACCACAAAACCGTGGAGGCGAAGGCAGGGAAGGATCGACGTGGCAGGAACCGGAAGGAGGCAGCAAAGGATCTGACATCGCGCGCAGAACCCCTACAAACAGGGTGACGGGCACGAACGGTCCGACAAACGTGGCGGCCCAGCTGCACCTGCTAGAGCTTCCCACCTGTCCGAGGAGACACCCACACAGCAGTACCCGAAGGCGGCGCCACAGACGCAACAGAGGAGTGCAAGGCTGACACCGGGCACAACACATGGCGAGGATGCCCACGCCGTAAAGCCTGGACGGCGAAAGGCTGGAAAACGGGGGCCTCCCTCCCATGCGTGGTAACAAAAGGTGGGGAGGAGGCGAACGAGACGCCATGCAAGGACGGGGAGAATCGGACGCAGTCCCGGGGCCGTGACAATGCCGCTAGTGCAGACACCCGATCCCCAGTGGCCAGAGCGACAAGGAAGAGTGGACGCCCGAGCAACGGAACCGGCGTAGCGGCCCTTGTATACGTGGGGGAAGCCAGAAGGACCAGAGCCCGCCCCAGATCCCACAGCGGAGAGACCTGGCGCGGAAGCGGTCAATCCCGGAAGGCAGCCGTCAGGAAGGAATCCAGCACCTGTGGCGGAACGACCAGCCCAGCGACGGACCCAAAGAACCCCCCGGACGGCAGACAAGTGGGTACGTATAGCGTCGACTGGAAAGCGACGTGTACGGAAGAGGTGAAACAAGGAGCGTAGGACGAGGGAAGGAGAGCCAACTGGCAGGCGAGTGGCCTGTAGCCACCTAGTAAAAAACCTCCAGCGGGACCCGTAAGGCCCCCAAGGAGAAGACGGCCAGGAACGCTGCAGGAAGTCAGTCAGGGCCCGGCCGGGGACGGGGAGCCACCGTGCCTCATGAACAAGCACGATGCGAAGGCCAAAGAGGTCCGCAGGACCCCAACCTAGCCCAAGTGGAAGCCGGAGACAGGTAGAGGGACCGGACCCGGGCACCACCGCGGCAACCGGGCGGACCAAGTCCGTGCCGGCCACAGAGGCGCGAGGAGCCAGACGCAGCCGTGGTACAGCCGCAGCTTCGCGAAGACCGGGCACATCAACAGCGCGTCTGGTGGCGGAAAAATGGATATCGACCGCCACCAGTACCAGGCGACCATGAAAGCGTCCGGACCCCCCCCGGAGCGCGAGGCCGGAGGGAGAGGTCCAGAGGCAACTGGCGCGGCACCCCCGATGCGAACAAGGCGACCTCCGGAACACCTCAGGAAGCCGCGAGGTCGGCGAACACAGTCCGTTTCATCGCCCATTCTACAAGAACGCCCTGCCCTCTCGACAGGGCGGCCGCCCAAAGGGTGGCAGGCCCGGGCAGGGAGGAGGCATGCAAGGAGAAGGGGTGTCGGTCCGCGAGGAAGAACAACTCCACCGAGACCCCTAATAGAGTCAACGACCTGGTGGACCCCCGCATAAGGAAACAGGGGACAGCTTGTCTGAGTGTCCAACCCGAAGGCCACCGACTCACCCCGAAGGGCCAGCGCGGGGACCCGCAGGAAGAACAAAGGAACCAACAATCCGAGGGCATAGACAGGTAAGAGGAGGGAGACCCACCCATCTGCCGGGAAGTGGACGTCCCAGGTTCGATTGGGAACCTCACCCAACCTCGCTCGACGTATCTGTGGTTACCCAGACCGTCGGCGGGGGGGTCGGTCCAGGGCACAGCCGCAAAGAGCGAGCCCCGAGCAACCCAGCGACCGAAGCGCCGGCGAACGGTACGCGGGAGCGGCAGGAGCCGATCCATAGGGGCAACGGAAACACCGCGGTGCCCATGAGGAGGAGGCGTCGTAGCCAGAGGCTCCCTAATGGAAGGGGCAGAGCGGCCCAATGCAGCGAACCCACGAACGAGTCCCAGAGCCACCCCGGGAGGGAGACCGAGTGCAACACGGCGAGGACCGTCCACCGAAGGTGCACCGCGGCCGGCAGACCCCGGGTCACCGTAGCGCCGGACAAAACCCATGCGAGACCGACCCATGGCACGACACGCGACGGGGTCAAGCGTGACTTGGGAACATCGAAGGGGAACCCTAACCGTGCGATGTCGCGAACGATTGTGAGGGCGTCGCCAATGCACAGGCCTAGGGCGTCGGAAACTACCAACCAAACGGCCAAGGAAAACAGGAGCTGGAGCCCGCTCCTGAGGAGAGGACCCAGAGCCTGCCCCACCAGTGCGGAGAAGATCTGCGGCGCGATGTGGAGACCGAAGGGAAGGCCGTCGAACAGGAACACACGATCGGAAGTCCGAACGGCCAAGAATCGCTGGAAGCGAGGATGGAGAGGAACGAGCCAAGACACATCCTGGAGGGCCAGCGACACTACCCACGACAGAGGGCACAGGGCCAGGCGTACCAGGGGTATCGGCAGCATCCGAAACCGTGTGTGCACGATGTGCCCGTTGAGGGCCAACAGATCCACCACCGGTCGCATCGCGTCGCAGGTCGGCGACGGAACCAGAAAGACACGGGAGAGGAAAACCGGGTGACCGGCGGTCAACTCCCTCGACGCTACCCAGCTCGGGCATGGAAGTGAACACGTGGGCCACCTCTGAAGAGATGGGCCGTTGTCGGTGACAAGAGCGGAATGGGGGTCCGGACGTCCACCTCCAGGTGAGAACCCTCCGCGCAACCCGCCGCTCCCAACGTCCCTCGCGGCTACCGAGGGGCGCAAGGGCGAAAAACAACCCGAGGGAGCACCCGAGAGGAGGGGAGCGACCCGGTACGCCCAGGCGAGAAGGAGAACAAGGAGGCCGACCCAGAGAACTACACATTGTGTTGACGTGGAGGTACCCCCGGTACGGGCCGTGCGGGCATGAGCGCCACGTTGACCTCCTCTACCCCCGCCCCCCCCCAACCTCGTCGAAAAGGGCGGGCCACCCCAACCCAAGGCCGGCGCGGGGCTGACCCCTACGAAAGGCGGCCGGAAGTGGAAGGCCGGCCAGCCCCGACACAGAGGGGATGAAAGGGGCAAGAACAGAAGTGCGAGGCGGAACCGAAGCACTGGCCAGCAACGTCCCAGTCTTGCGCCCGGGCAAGGCGGCAGCACTTGCAGCAGCACCCCGAAGAGGACCGGCAGAAGGACGGGACTGAGAAAACCCCGCGCGCGGCACAGCGCGTCGGTGCGTGACGTAAGCAGGGTCCGTAACGACACAGCACGGCGTCGTGTGGCGGAAGCAGGGGCCGCCGACAGAGAAGCGGAGCATTCCCAAGCATCCTGCGTAAAAAACCCCGACGTATATAGCGCAGAGTACAACAAACCCTGACGAATAACCAAGGGGGCCGGCCGGCAGAACGAAGACCGTACCGTCGTGCGGTGCCGAGTTGCCGCGCACAAAACCGCCTTCAGCTCGGGAACCAAAGTCACCGCGAGCCGAAGGTGGACCCGCTCAACGCGGTCCAAACCCTCGCGAAGATCGCCTGGCGCAGACGCCTCGAAAAGCCGCAGGTGGTGAACAGACGTCTGGAGGGAACCTAAAGACAAGACAATAAGTCCGTCACCCTCCGTCGCAAGGGAAAAACCTTGGCGACAGAGGGCTGATCCGGGTGAGAGAAGAACGGGGTAGCAATAGAACAAAGTTCAAGAACGGGCGCGCTCATCCAGGACCAGAACGCGCCGTCCAACCCGCCGACAGACACAAGAGGAGGCAAAATCAGGGACGACTCCGGGGGAGGGACGGAAGGAGAGCCGTCGACGGATCGGTGTGTGAAGTCGAAGGCCTCAGCAAACCAGGCCTCCAATGGGAGAGGGTGACCGAGCATGACGGCTAAGCCAGGCGTACCGGCGTCGCACAAACCTGTCCCTTAGGAGGACAGACCCGTCAACACAGCCAGGGACTGAACAGCCGGAAGGATGTCAGTGCGGCTGAAGCCTGACCAGAGCGTAGGCCTGCAGAAGGGAGGGGGACCATAGCAGGGGTAGGTAGGGTGAGGTGCTGAGGGTGAGGCACCGCCAAGAAGGGCGAGAAGAGGGAGTCTTCCATCGACTCCAAGCGCCCGTCGAAGCGTGACACAACCCAGCCCTGCATAGCCGACAATTGATCCGAGAGAGGCTACCCCCCCCCAGATTGGTCGGCCCGCAGGGGCGAGCGTGAGCGGGAGCGAGACCCACGACACGAACCAGCAGCGTCGCGGCCCAAGGAAGGCGAGCGACGACGGTTGTGTCGCCGTTGAGGGACTCGTCCCCGATCACGAACGGCCGAGGGGGAAACAGCACCATTCCCCTCTTCCAGCGACACATCAGCTCCTGAGAAAGGGGACCCCGAAACCTCGCGAAACCCCACCGAGGCAAGAGGAGGGGTACCCCCCTGGCGAGACGGTAAGGGAAGGTCAGGAAGAGAAGAATGAGGAGGAGCAGGACGACGGGAGTGGGAAGGCTGGCCGGGTGAAAGGAGGCCAGGAGCCGCGGGGGGAAACAGAGCAAGGATCCCCGGGGCTGAGATAACAGGGCGGCCCGACACCGAGGCGGAGGAGGGAGGGACCACCACCGTGGGACGAGACCGTGAAGTAAGAATAGGCACTGAAGCAGGTGAAGTAGGAGAAGCAACGACATCCAGGCGGACCCTCCTGGACAGTGTAGGAGGAGGGAGCAGAGGGCCAGCTACAGCATGAACAACCGCGCGCGGAGAGGACAACGTAAGAGGAAGTCGTCTGGGCTGGGGAAGCGGGCGGAAGGGAGTAGAGCCCCTATCCGTAGAGGCCAGGGGAGGGCGCACAGGGGCAGAGCCGCTAACCCCGGCCTCAGGGCGAGAACCATGACGAGGGCGATGGGCGTCGTCAAGGCGATCAGGAGGACGACAAGGCGAGCGAGAGCGGGGACGGAGCCGGGGAAACCCCCCGACGATGGGACGACCGGCTGCGGGACCCAGGGGAGAGGGCCCGAGCAGGGAGAGGGCCAGGTAAATGGCCGTCAGTCGGGTCAGGGATACCCAGGGCGACGCGGATCCGGTCGCCAACAAAGGCCGGGGAACGGTGGCCCACAGTCCTAATGTGGCGGGAGACCATCGTCCACACCGACGGAAGGGAAGCAGGAGGCCACAGCCGCCGCCGAGGAACCAGGGCCATGGAGCAGCACAACCACCAGGGCCAGACACGTGCCACACAGAGCAGGGAGGTAGGCCGTAGAGGACACACAGAGCGAGTGGCGCAAGCAGGACTTGTGGCTCTCCAAGCACGGGGAGCGACAACCAAGGCGAAAGCAAGGCAGCCTACCTGCACTAGAAGAACACACACCATAAGCAGCACGTCGAAGGAGTAAGTGGAGAGAATGTCCAAGAAGAACCAGGGAAGGAGCATGGGGAAACAGGAACACACATGCAAACAGGTATCCGTACTCACCCTAAACTGGGAGCACAGAGGTAGGTGAGGAGGGCGGCCGAGGCGGAAGAGCACTAGCAGAACCTGCAAAGATGGAGAAAGTGTTAACCACCACTCAACATCTTACATGCAGGGCCTATAACACCAGTAAAGTGCATACACCAATATAGTATCAGGCAACAAGATGACATAACAAAAGTCAATAGTGAAAGCCAACTATTACCGCAAATTTGCGGGCCAATGGAGGCATAACCGTACCGACACCACCCTCCTGCAATTTCGCGGGACCCCCCAACGATCTCCGCAAATTTGCGGGGAACCGAAATGGCCCAGAGGACCGAATCGAGCACCCCGCAAATTTGCGGGACCGGCCGAGATGGTCCGGCGCCGAAAAAGCGAGAGGAGCGTCTAGGAAATACCAAAGAGGCCCAGAAAAAAGCGTCATCTCCTTATGAACTCCAAGCGACGATGGCCATCAAGCTGAGCAGTGTCTTCCTTGATAATATCCTGACTCAACCGGTCAAGGGAGAGGCAAGGAAGACACACCAGGGGAGAGGAGGCACATCCCCTAGGAACCACCCAACCCACAGAGATAGAGCAAAGCCCATGAGGAGAAGTGGCAGGAAGGGTGGTTTGGCACAAACAGGGGCCCCCGTAGGGTACCCCAGGATTGGGCAAAAGGGTATGAAAGGATGGAGGTGAAAACAGTAAGGGAACACAAAAACCAGTAAATGAAACTGGCGAGAAAAAGGGTGGCCTAGCCGTGAGGAGAGAATGTGTCAGGGGCGAAAAACCCTGTGGTGTGAGGGAGGGGCCCCCGTGGGGTACCCCAGGATAACACGAACCACCAAGCGCCCAGGCCCTTGAGACACAGTGAAGGCTCGAAAGGGGGGACTCGGGAATAACGCTAATAATGCGGCCGACACAAACCCTACAAACAGCACCGCCACCACGAAATCTCAGATCGTGAACCAACTGTACACCTAGGCTATGAAAATATGAAAACTCATAGGGGCATAGCAATTCCTGAATGAGAAACAGCGTAGGCTAAAATAAGCTAAAAGCTAAACTATGCCCAGACTAACAGGAAAAAAGAATATGAAAAGAGAAAGCAATGAAAAACACACACGAGGAACGCCAGGCGCCCCCGTACCTTCGGTAGCTATTTCCACACGCGTCTCCATTAAACACACTGAGGAGCCCATTTACGTGTGCCCTAGATCACGTAACATCTGTCTAACAAAAAAGAAGGCCAGATAAGCCGAAACGAACCTAAACAGGGTGAATTAAAGGAGCACAACAAAAGCGACTGCATTCAATGGAGCGCGTGAAAAAATGATAACAAGAGAGGGTCGCTCATGCGCACGTTCGACAGGGATCTGCACATGACGGAACACAGGATGGGCCTTAAGCGGTAACTAAGGTAAACCCCTTTTTCTTCTCTTCTATGCTTTTTTCACCTTCGGTGGTAGTTTTGGTTAATGTACAACGTCTCCTAGAGCAAGATAAGGAGTAGACTCTAGACGTTTCTTTTTAACCGCGGTTGGAATGACGACATAGCAGTCAAAATAGACAAGTCGTCATTGCAATTAGGTTAATAGCCTTGACGTTGGATTTGCCAAGACTACTAACAAATCAAGAATTGTAAAGCATAATTTGAACTTTGACTATTAGCTATAATGACTAGAAAATAATTTTATTATAGGACTAGTTTTGAAAGCGAGCCTTGTGCTATGATCAAGAAAACAATTTAACAAAGTTAAGCATTTCCTTAGCAGTTTGTGAAAGGAAAGTACAGCACCCCGTACAGGTACAGTACATTCAATGTTTATTTTATGTAAAGTCCCCTCATGCATATAATTTACTGAATAATACATCTGCTGATACTCAGAGCTACTGTCATTATAAAGGCTAGTTCTGGTTAAGCTCACTAGATGTTACTGCCTCTACAAGTTGCCATGCTGTATTAAGATCTGTGTATAATGAGTGATAGTTGTTGATGTATCACCGTGGTAGTTCAGCGGGAGTTGTGATCACCTTGTAGCCTCACACAATGGGCCGTATATCTAGCCAACCCGATCACTATCGGGGGTAATTGCTCTAGGTTTGCCGTATTGCCAGTCAATTAGTTATGCTAGTTATAATTGCAATGAAAAGGGCTTGCATATTATTGCAGTACTTCTTGTAATTACAACAATTAGTGTATCCTATAGACTGCCTAGGAAAACTGTACAGCAAATCTATAGTCATACCCACCAACATTGATGGGATTTGACTAAGAATACTGGCATGTAGACAACATCACAAACAGGATACCTCACACACATTTCACCTTGGGATGTAATGGTACTTCACATTAGCAAAACCTTGGTACAGCCCACCACCTTATTAATGGAACTAGTTTGGTGATTATCTTTTGTGCTAGTTTGTGAGATATATTTACATATCACTTTAGAAAAGTATTAGTTTATAGTCTAACACATTATCAATTAATCTAGTTTCAATACTTAGAAGGGTCACTTCAGTGTGATACATTAAAGAAGTAGTGTCTGGGATGTTTGAACTTTCCACTTTAAAGAAGAATTAGTTCAGTACAACAGCATATCAAAGAAGCTATCCTAGTGTGTCACCTTCCCATATACTGTAGACAATTATCCATAGAGTAACTTGATATACATACTGTACACTGCCCAGTCTCTAGTGTGTAAATTTAGCTTTTCAAATAGAAAGTACAATAGTGTTTGATAGCACCAAAAGAAATATTTACAACCCTTTACGGTATAAAAAGATAAATAGAACACTTATTATAGAAATAATGGAATGAAAATTACTTGTTCAAAATTATATTGCACTGGGGGGGGGGGGGGGGATTATTCCGTGCTGTTCAGAAGTTTGCTAAGGTGGATGAAACAACTAACATCTGAAAGCCTAATGCTTAGGCTAGTGTGCGGAATTCCGGTGTGAGTATCCTAGGTTCGAGTCCTTGGACTTCGTGCTGCTGCTACCGATGATAATTATTGTGGTCTACTACTACAGTGCATAATCATATAAACTAGAGGGGCACTCGGTAGAGTGCATACCTGTGCCTACGCTGGCTGGTTCTTTACAATTAATATTATAGGCCTACATTTTGTTCTGAATCTGGGTTCCATGATATTATCCAGATCGCCTAATAAATATACAGTAATCACTTCTTCCTTGTCGTATCCTAACTGCCCACCAAATTTCCTGAACATCTCCGGATCACCTCCTAAATTAAATCACTTCTTACTTGGCTCATATCCTATCTGCCTACCAAATTTTGTGAAAATTAGTTTATAACTTTGCGAGATATCTTGTTTACAGACAGACAAACACACACATTGAGACAAAAACATAACCTCCATCCAACTTTATTGGTGGAGGTAATTATGTCCATTTTTATAAGCGTATGTCCTGTTACATTTACTTTCTGTTGACCACCAAATTACAGATTCTAGTTATCTACACACTGACAGATTTTCTTCACACCAATCACTACCCCTTAGTTTCTAAGGCTATGCTCTTTCCAATTTCTATTTTCTGTACTTTCTTACTTCTTACTTAACTATAATAAAGGATTTAATTACCCTCCAATAACCAAATAAGACAAACCTCTTATTTGGTAGTAGCCTTGGAGGACCGAACATAGTGCTTATACATCGTATATCTCATTCACTCTCAGAGCACCAGTTATTTGGTAGTAGCCTTGGAGGACCGCAGTTATTTGGTAGTAGCCTTGGAGGACCGAACATAGTGCTTATACATCGTATATCTCATTCACTCTCAGAGCACCAGTTATTTGGTAGTAGCCTTGGAGGACCGAACATAGTGCTTATACATCGTATATCTCATTCACTCTCAGAGCACCAGTTATTTGGTAGTAGCCTTGGAGGACCGAACATAGTGCTTATACATCGTATATCTCATTCACTCTCAGAGCACCAGTTATTTATCGGTGTCACTTGCACGGCTAAACCAATGTCTTCTAGAGGATGCATCTTAATTCTTTACTAGGTACATTATACATACCCAAGACACATGATAGATATAAAAAATATGTCATAGGTTAGGAATATAAATATTTATCTTTGCTCGTCTGATAGGAATATAAAAATGTATCATTGCTCGTCTGATCTAGGACCCTCATAGCGCATGCTTCAACCCTGCACGGGACTGTCATACTGTATCTAGTTATTATGCAACAGGACTAGATTGGATGGACAGGGGCCCAGCGCTAGGACGGGATACTTTGGCGTTAGATACTCCGAGGATACTATCAAATAATTATTAGAATTGCCGTATTTGGTTATTGGAGGGTCGTTAAATCCTCTAATTTCGTAGTAGCCTCTCCATATCTAACGTAGTGCTTGCTGACCAAATTGGAGGCAGGCATCCAAGGTACACCACAAACCAAGCCAAAGTAAATGACCAAGACAAGAAAAGACATAAAATAAGGGAGCATAACCACATGATGCAAATTAACTCTTACGCTTCAGGGTTTGAATATTTTGTTCATAGTGGTCTCAGGGTGTTTATAACGTACAGTACATAGTAGAAAATTAAGGTGCATTCTCTAGATTTTTTTTTTTTTAACCGCACAGGTGGTACTGTACCGATAAATCGTCAGCTGATGAGATATACGATGTATAATCACTATGGTAGATACGGTTAGGCTACTACTAAATTGCATTCACAATACGGCAAATTTCTTCTATCAATCTTGATCGATGTATTCTTATGATATATAGTAGTTGCCATTATTTTTTATGTATATAATGTATACAGTACATTTGTTTTAAGTTGTAGGTAACTACAATGCTCACTGGCCAAATTTATAACAATATAATTGGTTGGCATACTGTCTCCTAATATTTTTTCTTTCCAATTTTCTGTTATATATTTGTTTCCGTTTGTTTTATATATATATATATTTGTTTCTTCTAAGACTGGTATGGAAACATGTCCTTATTGATCTATGTACTTTGAAAGGGCCGTTTTTCTATGGTTATCTTGTTGGTTAGTAATGTAGAGTGATGCCCAAGAGTCCTATATTTCCATTGAGGTTGTGAAAGTGGGACATGACTTCCGAGTGTGTACTGTGCTTCTTGATCAATGCCTTCTATTGGGTGTCGGTAACTAGAAACTTTTTATTCCTTCTACTTTACAAATTTACTATTATAGCTAATTTGATATTCCTTGTACACTGACCTCTCGCTCTCTCTCTTTTTCATATGTCTTACACTAGTAACAATTATAAATATTTTAGGTTATCTTAACTTCAAGCTTTATATCAACTAAGTACAGTACATGTTAATATGACCAAGTTTCCTGTACATTACCAACCTAGAATATTATGGGCGGAAATAAGCTTGACATTGGATAATCTGAAGTATAATTAAAGACAATCTAGCTTGGGTATGTAGAACAGCTACTAAAAGCATGAGAGGAATGATGACGGCATGGATTCAGCATCTTTTTTTTAGCATGGGGCATCATGCATGGTAATCTTTCTTCGCATGAGACGTGCATGACGAACATTTTCTTTGCCCGGGAAAGTCGTGGGTTGATTGATTTGCTCGACCATGAAACAGAAACATTATATTCTCAATCTGTTTATATAAACTACGGTGAAGTCACCACTGCATTAATGTTGCCAACTGTACTATAAATCACCGTAGGAATCTCCACAGCCAACACTACTATTCCAATGTTAATATATAAAGGAAATTACCAGGGCCCAGATTTACCAACCAATACGACCTACGATACCAACAAAATTGACCACAAGTGTGAACGTATGATCCCTTAAAGTGTTAAATCCTTCCTTATCTCCACCCCTTATATGGTCACTGTTGTTTGGATCATAGTTGGTATTGGTTAGTAAATATTGGTCCAGAGTAGTCTTGCTTGTGAAGATGTGCATTAGTGGTGATTAATATAATAGGTGGTGATATTAATGTAGTGGTGACTCTAGTGCTGTTTAGCTTAGAAATATTAATGTAGTGTCATGGTTTTGTTTATGGTTCAGTTGTGGGTTGTGTTTTGGGGGTGGGGATGAGGGAGAGTCTATTGGGTAGCTTGATAGAACAGGGTACTGCCATCTTTACATCAGTACAACCATCTTGACCCCCACTACCACTCTATTCCATACTGCATCATTCTTTTTAAACTTATTGAGCTTATCCTGCAATTCATATCCTTCTCTTTATTTATTCTCTCTCTCTCTATATATCTATACTGTATCTTTATTTGCCACCAAAATGAATAGCAGGAATCCATAGTTTGCTAAGAACCTAGATGATACACTATGGAATTTGGAGATGAAGTACTTTATTTGCACAATCCTCAGTTGTTACCAGTCACCCTTTAACTGTTGAACTTTGTGGTCTCTCGTAACACCGCCAGATTCATGGGTTTCTCTCTGGAATTTCCTTGATTTTTCATCAAGGTTTTCTCAGAACTTTTGAATTCAGGTGTACAATCAAAATCAAAAGTTCATTTTGATGATCATTTGTGTGTATTTTAGGAAGAGTTGATACGCAACATTCATATAACATGAAACAAATAGTACTAGTTGATGGATAATAGAAGCATATGAGGACTGTCTAATAAAATATATAGTACGGTATATTATAATGACAAAGTTTATGAGCAAGATTGTCAGAGACTTATTGATTTTGGCAGTAGGTATCTGACTGGACTGAGAAGGTGGGAGTCAAGATGGCTGCCAGTGACCTGACTGTGAACCATAAGAGACCCTATAGTAACAGAGATAACCCAACCTATGCCATATTGATGCCACATACCGTTGCCATTAGTCTCCTTACACTGAAACCTGGTCATACACATAATAAACATTCAATAATACTAGTATAGGCTATATAGTTTAGTCTGGATCTAAACTCTACATGATCAAAACTATAATACTTACGACACCAAAATGGCGTCCAAAGAAATATCTGTGATCTATGTTACTATACGATCTCTGGGGGCCCTCTCTGTCACTACTCTGTTGCTCTAGGTACTCCAGCTTTTGGGGGATGATGACTTGTCAACGGCTCCTCTTTAATAATTTCATTACTATCATACCATTTGATATTTTAGCGTAACTAGGCAATTGTATCGGACCTGTTCAGTATTCCTAAACAAAACAAATATTGTTGGTGGTAATTACTTTAGTTTTGTCATATTGCTGGCCAGTGAATATCATTCACTAATTGTTGTAATTGCTATGAGAGTACCGTAATAAGGTTCGAGAGTACCGTAATAAGGTTCCAGTACTTCTCATTGCAATTATAATAAATAGAATATCATATTGACTGGCTAGGAATATGATAAAACTATAGTAACTACCACTGAGAATGATGGGGTGTGTCTAAGAATAGGAGCCTCAATTTAGAATGTGTGGGAGTCAGAGGGTGAATTGGGATAGATTTTACATCTCTGATTCCATAATTTCTGACTTAAGCTGAATATAATGGTCTAATAGTAACCATGATTAAAAAAAATTGGCACCACCATTTTGAGAGATTGAACTTTATCGCCAGTATTACAGTTCACTATGCTGCCCCAACTACAGTGACATGCTTATTGTGTACTTACTTAAGGTAAAACAACCCATACAGTCAGCGTAGCTGTAGCGCGCATTTTCATAACGCGGTGCACCTACAATGCAGGAAACACTCAATGGGCCCAAAAATTATTATAACGTGGCTAGGAATATATATAACGTGCTCAGGGAGGCGTTACCCTATGATATATTGCGCGGTGTGACTTCACGGTCGATTGCGCATTTCTACCCCAGACGAGAGTTCCCGCTGCTCGCATTGTGACTGTGTAATTGTGATTGGTGACCCTTTTTTTTTTTTTTTTTTTTTTGCGTTGAGCACCCGCTACTCACTACAATCATGCCAACACCTGACCACTGCAGGTGGTCACCTGGAAGGGGGCTCAGAATTTCTAGTGCTTTGAAGAGACCTTAACCCTCTAGACTCGGAAGGGCTCTTGAACGCCCATAAAAAACACACCCCGAGCTACCCGGAAGGGCTCTTAAAGACCCATGAGCTCAAAGCCTGTAAGCTTGGTGTGCGAGGCGTCGGTCCGACACATGTAAACAACAGCCGGCTGGACCGACGCCCCGCATCTCCGGCCACAAGAAGGAGTGCGTCGCTTGTTCGTGTGTGCCTGTATGTTATTGTTAAGTATCGAAAAGTAGTGTAAAGTGGCTGTTTTTGCCATAAAGTTATCTCCAATGAAATCATCATCACAACTGAACCAGTTGACTTAGAGAGCTCTACTTAACACCATTCTACAGGTACGAAACACATCTACGCTTGGGGATGCGCGGGAATACGGAAGCAGTCAGAATAACAAAGATACGGTAGCCTAGGCGTAGACGTTTTTCGGCCAAAACCCCCGGATTTCGGGGAATATTTATGTAATGCGTAGCCGGGGCTGGAGGGTTAAAGCTCAGCTGTGAAAATAGAGGTGTAGCGTGACAAGACGATATTTTGAGATCCATAAGGCTGTTGAGACTGACATGTTGTCGTTATTTATATGAGAACCATTCAACCATCTGTGTAAATTCAGGTGGCATTTGCTGGAAGGGAGTTGATTACTCTTACTAATTCTTGTTAGTAAGAATAATCAACACCACCATTTTGCACACCTGGCCGCACCGGAGAAGCCCAGTCAGTGCAAGCAGTGCGTGATATTACAGTCAGAGCCTGTCGCTGTGTGCCAAGTTGTGAGCAGGTACAGAAGGGTACTTGGCAGAGGTCATACAGGACAACACCACACCTGAGGAAGCTATGGATAGAATCAACGAAATGAACCGGGAACGCCGTGAAGAACAGGCACTAGCTCCAGAATCAGAAGTTATGGGCATTTTGAATATTCATCACATTTTGGCTGGCACAGAAATTTAATGGAACAATGGAAGCCCTCTACAAGTATGAAATAGATGCTCTACACTTGGCTGAAATACTGGACATTGCGACCCAAGCAATGCAAGCCTATGAAGACCTTCGACAAGACAGAATTCGTCAATGCCATCAAAGTCTAATAACCCGCTACTTTCATCGTCAAGAGGAACAAAAAGAAAAACAAGAACAGGATGATACCTTTGTGTGGTTTATGGGGGAGGCACAAGAGTGGTAGGAAAGGAATGCCATACTCATTCAAGCTGCTCAACAGGCATAGTACTCTAACGGAATCAGAAGAGGACTCTCAGGAACTGGTATGACAGGAGGACTAATCCGGGGACCAGTAGCAGGTCAGGTCAGGTGAAGGTATTGAGGGATAAGCCTTTGCAACGGCACCTTGTATCTACTTTCTACTTTTCCTATTTTTTTGAAGATTGTAGAGAGGGGAGAAGGGGTGTTGGAGTGGCTTTGTTATGTGTGTTATTAGTCTGTATACGTCATCAAGGTGTCCCCCGACTGGGTGCAAGCATGTGAAACACGCTAGGACGTACTACCACACCCACTAAATGTCCGCATGGGCTGGGATCGAACCCAGGTCATGCAGATTCACACGTGAGCGTACTCACCACTCGACCACCGTGGCAGCCCTACCCAGCCTTAAAACCCGCCCCCATCCACCAGCAAGCCCACAACATCTTACATGCAAGGTGAGAAATACAGTATTGCAATACTTGTGTATGTTATTAACTCTTTATTACATAGGCAAATGTCCTTAAAAAATCATTGCAATGTTTGTATGTTGTAAAGACTTTATTAGGTAAGTAAATTTACTTAGAAAATCTTGAAAATAGCCGAAAATGGACAAATTCGGGGTGGCACGAGTCTCCAGAAACTCTATAATATGTAATATATGCTCTCTATAATGCTTTTATTTATTATACAGCGTTTTCTGGGTACCAAATTCCAGTGTTACAGAAACGCTGACTGTATTATTGTTTGTAATGTAATAAATAATAAATTTGATTACATTTTGCTACACTCCAGTCGTCATTATCTTCCATTTTATGCACATAATTGGTGGACTAAGAAATTTTGTATGTGTCGGTCCATTTAGTATGCAAGCTCGATATTAAAGTTTAGCTACAACAAATTATGAGTTGAGTTATATATATTAATACAACCTCACAATGTAGCCTAACTCATACATTTTGACATTTGAGAATACAACTTAATTTTTTGTTTGTGGGTACTTTAATATAAATATGGTTATGATCAATAATAATAATAATAATAATAATAATAATATTGTTGTTGCCTGTTAGTGACAAGTCATCACTTTCCTCGCAGCCACTTTTAACTCAGCCAACCTAGGTGAGTTTAGACTTATTATCTTTCACTTCTATCAGTCAAATCTTATACAAAACATTATTCAGATACTATGCAATTACCCCAGCAGATACTTTAAGACTTGGATAACGTTAGAAGTATCAGGAATATTACTTGAATTTCTTAGTTGCCCTAGTTCAAAGTAAAAAAAAAGTAATTATTGAATATATTAATAGTAAGTACAAAGTGAATAATCTGTCAGTAACCAATGTTTATAATAATAATAATAGTAATAATAATAATAATAATAATAATAATAATAATAATAATAATAATAATAATACATTTAATAATATTACAAGTTGTGCAGGAATTGTGGAGTTGTTTGAAGAATACCACAAACAATTTGTACTATACTGATCATACTGGTCATAGTTGTGATGTGGTAACAATGTTCAACACTAAATTCAAGTATCTGGGATTACATTCTGACTTTGTAAGGCATCAGTTATGTTGTGTATTTATAGTCACCAACAGTTAGATCTCTTTAGTATTTTGAAATTGTGGAACCCATATGATCCAATGCAGTGTTGATAGTTCACCAACACTATGACTAATGTTGTGGTGGTAATTGTTCACCAACACTAAGGGATTTTTCCAGTGACACATAGAATGGAGAGTTGCTAATATTTCTGTATGTAATAAGCTCCAGGAGAACATAGAGAGATTGAGACTTACATGAACACATACTTACACAAATAACTTCAGTAATTCATGTATGAATTATAAGGTTCTAAGACTCCTGTTCCAAGTTCTGCTTTGAAGATCACTGGCAAATTTCCACTGATTCTAGTGTTCACTTCTTTATATTATTTCATTGTTTCTGCAATTTATGTAAATACAAGAGAGCACCTCAAATAATATTACATGTTAGTATAATATAAGTAATATGTATTATTAGGCATATAAGGCAACAAAATGTGATGCAAACACTAATGAGGAATTGACCTTTATTATGGTGGTCAAAGTTTCACCTTGGTAAAGGTTACAAAAGTCAGTCATTGTCCATCATAATTAAGATCCATGCTAATGGCAGTGTAAGATGTGGTCTGACACTCACACTACATCTTGAGACGAAACTTCAGCTTGGTAAGTACAAGCCCAGTGTGCTACTTCTTCCTGGTCTTCAATTACCTCAACCTTTACACTATTTATCAAGCTCAACCTTAATAGGATACTGTATCAAGCTCAACTCCATATTCTAAATAGCAACTTATACACCTTAATAAATGCCTATTAATATAATTTTCAAATCATCATATCAACTATTTTTTAATTTAAATCGTGCACTTTAAATCAATTTTGGTTATTCACTATGTACTGCTCTCTGAGTAAACTAACATTTACAATGATAGTAATGGTTGATACAGTAGTATCACTACATTAGCATTCTGCTTTTCAACTACCACGAATGTTGAAAGCTTAATTTGTATAGAATAGTCTTAAGAAAGTCAAGCTATTCCTGTGTTTCCTACAGTATATGACAAGCAATAGCCACTTTATACTATATCCCCCCTTCTAATAGGTGACCTAGGTGAGATGCCGCATGCATTGACCTAATCCCACCCTCCTGCACAGTTGCTTTAGTAATTGTGTTGAGTGTAGGAGTGTGAGTGTGCGTGTGTCCCCCGCAGGATGGAAAGCAATGCCGTGTCAGATTGAGGAGTGTGACGGAGAGGGCAGTAATGAGGCAGCTAAAGTGTGTATGGATCACTCGGTGTGCTTGGGAGCCACGCCTGACAACCCTCCACCGCTCTACCTTTGTCTGGAGTGTATGGACGACATAAAATGCCAGCACAGCACCGTCGAGTTCATGGATATTCTCATGCCCATGGCTCAAGTGTCTGCTACCTGTGAGAATAAGGTGAGAGGACTTTGTTTTTCTTGGAATAAGGGATGAGAAATCTACCTACCCATCCATTATCATCTGCTGTAATCCCCAAGGGTATGGGGGGGGGGGGGGGATGAGAAATAATAGAACCTAATAACCCCGGCACTGCCCTATTTAACTGTTAGGTGAACAGAGGCCTGGGGTGTGAGGAGGCTGTCCAAACATCTTCACCTGCCCAATTTTGATTCTAAATAAGATTGATTATAAATAAGGTTACTACAGTACCAATTGTCCCAGAGGCCACCCCTAGGTGAGAGTATCTAGTTCTTAGCAATATACTGTACAATATATCCATATCTCCTTAAAGCGTAAAAATAAGGTGAAGATATTTAGTTCTTAACATCACTTAACCCGAGAACGGGCGCGCCATTGGTTTTTAAAAGTGCGAGCCAGGCGAGCATATTTTGCTTCATTCTTGCCTAAAATTGTCATTATCCGATAAATATCATTATTACTTATTCATATGCGCATATTTTACGTTTAATATGAAAATATTAACATGTAACAGCAATAAAACAAGTGGGAATAGTATTTAGGGGGTGAAAAAGACGAATTATTGCTGACCCTCCAGTCATGAGGTGAGAGGCGCACGAGACATACACCCTCCCTCTTCGAGGCCTGAAGGCAGACTGATCTCTCTCTCTTGCTATCTTTCTCTTCCCACATAGCTCTCTCTATGTGTCCCTGAGATATTGGCACGGTAAATAAACTGATAAACAAGGGAATACGAGGAAAAATAGGTGATAATTGAAGGGGGGGGGGGGGAGGGGAAGTTTTGTTTTTGACACATGTGAAGGAGTGATAGGAGGTATGGAGGGGAATTATCTCACTTAATCACATATTCCTTTGTTTTGAGTTATTTTGGGGTCTTTTAAAAAGGAATTTCTTAGGCCTTGGATCTTAACCCTTCTTTAGCGGCCTATGCGGTTTATTTATATGTACCGCCCAGCGGGGTGTTTTTAGCCAAAATAGGGCTGTTTACGTGATCATTTTCATGCCTAAATAAGACCCAGAACGTAAAACAAGTATCTATCCCTGAAAGGGCATAAACAGAGCTTTCGAATGACACCATAACGATCCTTTTATGATGGCTAGTTTTCTTGCAATAACCGTGCAACGCGAGTGCAAAAAGCATGTAATTAGCCACTTTCCCGATACAATTCCGTATATAGCGAGTGAGAGAGGGAGGAGGGAGCTGAGATTCGTGTCAATAAGTTCGCCGCGGTGGTCTGGAGCAGTCATACGCTCGCTAGTCTCCTGCCACCACTTGTCTCTCTCTCTCAGCAACATTACGTGCTGAAATTGCCACTCGACCTATGTCGAGCGCCGCCACATAGTCCAGCTTTATTAAATACGACTTATGTGGTGAGCCGCTTTTTAAGGGTTAAGATTCCTGTCGCCTTCGCCCAGTAAAACCTCTTAAGAGTCTCCTCGCTGTTCTCGGGTTAAGAATAGAGAACTTCATATTGTTTTGTTTTTTCATATGTAATGACACAATTTGTGTTGAGCTCTCTTGGGTGTGTTGATATACAGTGTGCTAGAGATCCTGTTGTAAGAGAGAGTGGCCACATTACTCTTTGGACACCATTCCATTCAGCTTAGGAATGACAATTAGAAATCAAAGGGGTAAAAACTCTCTTAACTGGAGGGGCACTCGGGAGAGTGTGTATCTCCACCAGCGAATGTACGCACTGTACTGATCGCCTCTAAAATGGAATAACTTCTTCCTTGGCGCGTATCCTATCTGGCCACCAAATTTTGTGAAAATTAGTTCACAGCCTTGTGAGCTGCCTACGCTGGCAGACGTATGCGCTGCACCAACTGCCTCCAAAATTAATATCATTTCTTACTTGGCGCACATTGTACCTGACCACCAAATTTTGTGAACTTTAGTTCATATTTTGAGATAACTTGTTTACAGACCAACAAACAAATGGAGGCACAAACATAACCTCCGTCCAACTTTGTTGGCAGAGATAATAAACCTTTTGACTCCCTAAGGTAGGTTAAGATGGTATGGACATATTGAGATAATAGAGGAGGATTATTGTGTGAAGAAAGTAGGAATTTGGAAGGTACTGCTCCTTGGAGTATTGCAGAATGATCTCTCAGTCTGGGGACTGAATAGAGAGATGACCCAGGATTATGACACATGGAGAGATTCTATTACATGAATGACCTACACATGCTAACATATATATGGGTCTTTGTAAACATAGCATATGGGTCAAGGAGAACTTTCCTATCGGGTGAGATGCTGGACATAATAAAAGAGAGTCGTGCTGCCAGATTGGATATAGATCTGGGTCAACACAATAGTGAGAACTTCCCTGAGGAGAGACAAAGAGAGGTATATCAGGGGAATCATTGAGGAGGTCGAGGGGTATTTCTCTGTAAATGATCTTCAGCTTGCTTATCAAGCCCTGAAGAAACCACTCAAAGCCTACCCCCCCAGATTAGTTCAGCTCAGATGGCGGGTGGCCAACTCGCATCGGGTGATGATGAGTGCTGGGCTGAGTACTTTGAGCAGCTGTACATGGCCAGTGCCCCCAACGGATAGCTTCATCCAGAGGATGTTCAACCACCATTGCCTGATCCACCAATTAGTGAAGACCCTTCCTCCCTTGCTGAAGTTGTGGGTTTGACAACCTGAAGGGAAGAAAGAAAACCATATATTTAGTATTGGTTCTGTAGTCAATGACGTGAGAGCCTAATCCATTTATTAGGGCGGGTTCTCTAGGAACCTGGATATTGCTTATATCGCAACCCAATAATAGATAAAAATCATCCTATGAGATACCCATTAATTAGTTCCTAAGGAACGTCATCGAATCTGATATCACATGAAAAATAAAAATAAAAAGATAGATAAGGTTATTCGAATCTGGCGCAGCTAATAAGATGGCTTCCCATGCACAGTTGCCGAGGATCACCAGGTGCCTATCTCGTTCTCGAATGTAATATCAAGTTGTGCATACATACAGGAAGGGGAAGGTGGGAGGGCAGTAGAAGTCATTGACTATGGAACCACTACTCAATATATGGTTTTCCTTCCTTCCCTTCGGGTTGTCAAACCCACAATTTAGTAGTGGTTCTCTCCGTCAATGACGGGAGAGCCTACAATACCACGACTGATGGCCGGGATATCATATGCTCAATGTCAAGGACAAGCAACACCCCACTAATTGTAAAGCAGGCGCAGAATTCGAAGAGAATAATATAAAAGTAATAAGGCGGGTATCTGAGTAAGCCTTAACCCTTACAGTCCCAGGCCCGAGTATATTCGTCAGTAGATAAGTAACTCCCCATTCCCAGGCCCGAGTTTATTCGTCAGTAATGCACTTTCCTTGTAACTGCCTGTACAACCCTGTAGTTGGTAACACGATTGTTTAAGCACTGGTACTGGTCTGGCAACACTTCTCAGCTTATATAAGACCCACTGAAGTGTGACTGGACCAGTCTCGCTCCACCTCTTGAGGTGAAAAGGTGGTCTCTCCTGCCATTTTTGCCACAGTGCTTGGGACTGCAGGGGACTTTTATTACTGTATCCTACGGTAATAACTATATCCTACGGGGGCGGGTGCCCAACCCCGAAAGGGGTTGAAATAGGGGAGCTATCCCCCTGCCAAAGGCGGCTTTCTAGGGCCCTTCCTAGCTGATGCTGAGAGGATTGGGTTCTAGTCATGTGGTGATGGGCTGGTCTATCAGAGTGAGAACTGAGCGATCTCTGCCATACCCATAGCTTACTCTGACTGTTCCTTTTACTTATATATTTTCTAGATCTCAAGTGATGGCGTCTCTTCCGTGGATTGACCTCCCAATCTACCAAGATTGGAAGCCAAAGTGTCACATCTCTCCTTTGCCCCTTAACTTTCTCTTCATAATTGCTGAGGGGCACAGGGCCCTGGGTGGGGCTTTGGTTTCCCGGGCGTTTCCACACCCTCCTCAGCTCCCCGCCATGGAGTGGCTTCGGTCACCCAGGCTTTATTGTGGTCGGCAGGGAGGGTTCTGTGAGGGCGCTCGGTTATGGCCTTGGCCTTGCTCGGGGCCTTGGGGCTGTTCGGCCAGGCAGCTTGGGGAACAACAACAATAACAACAACAACTGTATCCTACGGTATGGCATGGGTTCAGGAAAAATAGTGAAGAAAAGAATAGGAGGTAGTACAACTATAAGTGTAGATTGTCACAATCTTAGGTAAAGAAAAGTGAAAAATAAAATACTCTGGTGCATCAATATACACACTTTCACTCATGTATACTCACATGAAAAAAATAGCATATTATACATACTTGTATTATATAGTGAAAAATAACATACTTTGGTGTATGAATATGCACACCTTCATACATGTATACTTTCATATGAAAAATAAAGATTTTACTTCATATCATATGTTGTTGTTGTTGTTGTTGTTCCCCAGGCTGCCTGGCCGAACAGCCGCAAGGCCAAGGCCATATCTGAACGCCCCCACAGAACCCTCCCTGCCTACCACAATAAAGCCTGGGTGACCAAAGCCACTCCATGGCGGGGAGCTGAGGAGGGTGCGGAAATGCCCTGGAAACCAAAGCCCTACCCAGGGCCCTGTGCCCCTCAGCAATTATGAAGAGAAACTTGAGAGGCAAAGGAAAAATGTGACACTTTGGCTTCCAATCTGCCAACCCCTAGGTTAGCAGATTGGGAGGTCAATCCACGGAAGAGACGCCGCCACTTGAGATCTAGATAATATATAATTTATGTAAAAGGAACAGTCAGATTAAGCTATGGGTTTGTACTGCATATCATATTATACATGTTTGTATTATATCGTATTCATACATGTTGTGCTTAACTACTTATTTATGTATTTCAAGTTGAGGTTCACCCCATGGACTCCCCCCCTCCCCCTTTTTCTTCAACAGAAATTTCATACTGAAATTCGTATATGGTGAACCTCAACAGTAAAGAAAAGTTTAAGAATGTCTTCATATCCTCAATATACAGTATACACTGACATATGAATAGAGGGAATCTTATATACTGTATTACGATATGTTAAGAAAAAGATCAGTGTTTGCCCACATAAGGATGTCATAGGCCCTGGCAATTGCCCCCGGCTCTGCTGCTTTAATGAAATCCAGAAAGATAGAAGGTAGATGTCTCTTGGCCAGTCTTGACCTAACAATTGGAGAGACCCACTACAGAGATGGTTGTAATGGAGATATAGTCTGAACATACTAAAACAAGGCAAGAACCGGGCATAAAGCATGGCGATTCCTCCCACTTTTCAGAGCCTGTATAGTAAATGACGTGAAAAAATGCTCCTCATGTTCATTTTTGGCTATAAAACCTGGGGCAGGTGCAATAGTAACAGCCTCGCAATTAGGATGAAATTGTAAGCAATTTGGCGATCTGGCCATGGCCGCTAGTTAAGACACTCTGTGAGCTGTAGCGAGGGAAAAGAGTTAAAGCACATTTATGAAGTAATTTCTCCAGGTCTTGACTTTAATAAGGTCAGAACTCGGGTGAGTGACCATTGAGGTAGAAGTTGTCTACAGCCGGAAACATGCTTTCGTAACGCCAGTTTCTTCTTTTGGAGGAAGTCTCAGACCAGTCAAGTCAGAGAAAGGGTCTTTAACCCCTTCAGCACGATGATGCCTTTTTACCTTTTATTCTGGCTAAAGTTTGGCGATTTTATGCAGTTTCAGAGGGTATATTGAGATTGTATTTACCCCTTTCAGTCTTAGAGGTAGATTATATTTTTATTTATTTTTTTTTTTTAAAGAGACAATGAACGGAGGAAGGAAAAACACAGATAAAACAAAAAGGTCCATGTGCCTAAAGGCATCCTCCATTCATAAAATGTTTGTAACAACTGGATTTAAAAATTTGTAGATTGTAAGTTTGTGGAAAGCAATTCGAGGAAGTGAATTCCAAAGAGTAGTAGCTCTGGGGATAAATTAATTCTGATAAGCAGAAGTTCTGCATTGTGGAGGAGAAAGTGTAAATTCATGGGCGCTCTCAGCTGCCCTAGTTCTACGGGGAAAGATGTGGAGAGGCGGCACAATTGAAGCAAGTTCCTCGGAACAATTGCTGTGAAAATATCTGTAGAATAATGCAAGGGATGCAACGTTTCTTCGTATGGAAAATGTAGGAAGGTCCTGTGTGATTGCAGGGTTATTGATTAATCTAATAGCTTTATTTTGAATTTTGTCCAACTGCCTCAATGCAACCACTCCCACTTCCACCCTACAGAGGTGAACAGTAATCCATCTGAGAACGCACATGACTTTTATATATTACGGCCAACTGCTCGTCAGTGAAGAATTCTCGAACTCTGTACAGGAGTCCCAGTTTTTCAGAGGCATTCTTAGCAATGCTTCTAACATAATGTGTCCAGCTCAAGTTAGTAGTTAATGTTACACCGAGAATGTCAATACTAGGGGAAGTGGGAATATTTACATCATTAAAAAATATATGGGAGTCAGTGAGATTCTGTCGGTTAGAAAATTGAATGTACTTGGTTTTCTGTGCATTAAAGGAAACTAGATTCTCTTGTCCCCATTCATTAATTCTAGAAAGTCCTGGTTCAGAGAAATTGCATTGTTTATTTTTGAATTTATAAGATCGGGTTGGGTGAAAGAATTGGTAAATGTGAAGGAACTGTGGAGTGTTGAGTCATCTGCGTAGGAATGTATTGGATTATGAGTGGTAGATATGAGATCATTGATATGAATGAGGAACAGAGTTGGGGCCAAAACTGATCCCTGGGGAACACCAGCATTTATTGAGTGAAATTGAGAATAAAGGCCATCTACCATTACACATATTTTTCTGTTATGAAGATAAGAAGAAATTAGTGGAACTAATGATGCAAGGCTAAAGAAAATCGTCAAATGGTAACCAAAATAAGATGAAAAATACGTCATCGTACGGAAGGGGTTAATAGCAGTCAGATGGTTACGTAGTGAGAGCACAGAGAAATGTGTGTCATCGAACAACTGACTTTAATAGTTGAGGAAAAGACCTGTAGATGGAGTTTGTTGATTAGATCCCACTAACCAAGTTGTAAAATGTCTCCAATGTGATTCATACTGACGGAAAGTGGCTTCAGTATATTACCCTTTGGGCTCAGCGTGTACCCTATCGTCATAAGGTTTCAGCCACTTTGCCTGCTGAAGGACAAGCTGAACTTCGCCCAGTCTGTAGGATGCCAATCTAGGCTAGCCTAAGTGGAATTGTGAGATGGTAATGGGACTATAGTTGGAACACCACAGGGATAACTGGGTGTACCAATTCTGTGTTGGCCATACTGGTGCTAGAAGGCAGACTTTCCTGTGAAATTAGCGAAGAAGAGGAATGACTTCGCGCATGAGTGGTGTGGCTAGAGGGGAGAACAGTTAAAATGAGGACCACCTGGTCAAGTCTATGGAGAACGCATCTGGCTCACCCACTTGTGTTACTGACCATCTGGTCAGGAACTGAGGTAGTTTTGTTGACACTGGTGAGGCGACCCGATCTATTTGGGGATGAAATGGGAGAGTGAGTCTGTTGAAAGTATCTCATCTGAGTGTCCACTCCACTAGAGTACGCTCGCCCAGAGACAGGGCATCTGCCAAAAGGTTCGCCCAGTCCGGGAGGTACATGGCTTGTATGGTTATATTGTATTTCAAGGGTAGGCGCAAAAATTTCCCTATAAGGTAGATGAGAGTCTGTGACATCGTTGAACCCGTATGGTTATGCATGAGATGGCTGTTGTGCTGCCCATGCGAAAAGCTACTGACTTGTGTTGTAGGGAGTCGGCCTGATCTCTCAAGAAGAACAGGGGGACCGCCAACTCTTTGGCATTGATATGGGAGTTGTTCAAAGTATAGGTTTGACTCCTGTAAGGAGATAAAGAAAACCTAATATTTAGTAGTGGCCCCGTAATCATTGACGAACATGCCTATTACATAAGGCATCCTCTTCAAACACTAATCCGCCGTAGTTTTGAATCTACCGCGCAGAGCATTTAAAAACTGAGGAGCCTTCATCATGAGCGCACGCGACCTCACTCATGGCTTCAGTCATTATGAATGAGGTTCTCACTACGAAAAAACTTCGTAAAAAATAAAAACAAAAAGAAAATAAGAATAACTATCCAATAAGCTTTCCATCATATCGTGGATGTACTTGTGTGGATTTCTGACCAGACGCTGATTCAGGCGTCATTCTTCCTTCACTGATATATCAAGTAAACCAAAATCCTTAATACATCAACGAATGGGAAGGGGACGGTCGGGAGGGCCCCAGTCGTCAATGATTACGGGGCCACTACTAAATATTAGGTTTTCTTTATCTCCTTACAGGAGTCAAACCTATAATTTATTAGTGGCCCCTCCATCATTGACGAACATGCCTGATTTCTAAGACTGGAGGGGGACATTCGTAATCATATCATAACTCTAGAAAAGCAGATAATAAAAACAACCACATAGTATTCTTACTTTGAAAATATATTTAATAACGGCGTAGCCGAACAAATACAAGAAAAAGGGGGTTCAGGCAGGTGCGTGCTTCAAAGAAGCCTGCCTGACAAAAAATGGGTAACCCTGAAGATTCTGAACACAGATCTGTAGTTACAAAGGCACCCCACTCAACGAGTGGTGACAAAAAATAACAAGTTATAAGTTTATATGTGCACATAATAAACCCCAACATAAACTTGGAGATAAATTGCAAAGGAACTCCATTATTCTAAAATTAAATTGCTTTCGCAGCTAAACTACTCTAACAACACCGTTGTTTTGTACTTAACATTGTACTAGCACAATTTCTCACTGAGAAATTTTCATAACACATTTTAACCTTAAATTGTATCACAGCTCTCATACTCCGGCGGGGTCTAGGGTGTCCTGTGTCAACTGACTGCACCCCCCCCCCCCCTTTCCCGTGAAAGTAAACAAAAGTGACTGCAGGGCCACCTAGACCCTCTGCCTTAAAGCTATACATGGTAAGGAAGGTTTGTCTAGAGCAACTGACAAGTATCTAGGCAGAAACATATGATTAGACGCCCACAACTGCGTGGACGCTATGTCTTCAACTGAAATTTTTTTCAGGAAATGTAAAGAGGCTGCCCATTTGCGTAAATCGTGGGCCCGACCCACAACGCCGGGATTACTTTCTTTAATGACTTCTACCAGAAGAGAGGCTAATCGCCGTTTAAGTAAGCGTTTACCCGTACTTGCTACCCATAAAGCACCTTGGGGGTTTTGAGGAGCTACTCTCAAATATTTGGTTAGAGCTTGTACTGGACATAAATTATGATGCACCTTTCCCCTTTTTAACGCCGGCACCGTGAACTCAGAAAACACGTGTGCACTATGCTCATTCTTGGCTACAAAACCTGGGGAGGGTGCAATGGAAATACATTCATTAAGTCTACCAAACCTAAGACAATTAGGTGTGTTGCTCATCGCCGCCAGCTCAGACACTCTGTTTCCGGTGGCTAAAGCCAAAAGGAAAACCGCCTTTTTTAAGAGTAATGCAAAGTCTGCAGTATTTTGGTACAGACGAGAGTGAAGCAAAGACAAAGCCTTGTCCAGAGACCAAGTAGGCATGAGCTGACGGGGAGGTGGGCGGAGTTTAAAACATGCTCTCATAAAACCTGTTTCCTCCGCTACCGGTATGGAAAGACCCGTAAGGGCACTCTAATCGCAGTTAAGTGATTTTTTAATGTTACCACAGATAAACGTTTCTGCTCAAACAGATAATTTAAATAATTAAAAACTAATGCCACTGAGGGTACAGTTTGTTCTGTCCTAACGATCCAAGAAGTAAAGGCTTGCCAATGTGATTGATACTGTCGTTTTGTAGACTGAGTATATTGATTAAGTAATTTATTTGTCACATCTCTACCGTATGGTGCTAGCCACTTGGCCTCCTGAATGTCCATAATGCAAAAGTCAGCGAGGTCGCGAGGTTGCCAATCGCGTCTAAGTGGAAATACCCGACCGGGAGCGATACCGGGTCCGGGCACCACATTTTCAATTGCTGGTACCACAACTGCGCCGGCCACAGTGGCGCGATTAGCGAGACTAAGCCTCGATAATCTCGTAGTTTGTTCACTACGTGGCACATTAGTGACGCATCTGGCGGCGGAAACAGATAGATGGAGCTCCATCTGTTCCAGTCTGTCACTAGGGCGTCTGGCCCCCCTGCCGGCGTTTTCGCCCGGCGGGTGAGGTATAGAGGGAGTTTGTGAGTCTCCTCGGACGCAAAAAGATCCACTTGTGGATGGGAGAGCTCTGCAATCATTAGGTTGAAAAAGGGTTGCTTGAGCTCCCATTCTACTGTCGTGCTCTGTCGCCGGGACAGAGCGTCTGCCCAGACGTTCGCTACGCCTGGGAGATAAGATGCGTGCAGATAAATATCTAGACTGTTGGCTAGAGCAAAAATCTCTTCCGACACGTTTAGCAACTTCCTTGACCTCGTTGACCCTTGTTTCTGAATACAGTGGACTGCATTCAGATTGTCCATTCTGAAGGCCACCGACTTGTCCCGTAACGCCGGGCCGTGAGCCTGAAGGAAATACAAGGGGACTAGTAATTCTTTGACATTGATGTGCGAGATTTCTAAGTGGGACCAAAGCCCCTGACCCTGGTGCCCCTGATTTGACTGAAATCCCCAACCTATTGTGCCTGACGCATCCGTGTCTACCCATACCGTTGGTGGAGGAGAGGTCCATGACATTATTGAGTGCAATGTTTCCCTCTTCGCCCAGACCGCTAGTAAGGTGTGGATTAATTTCGGGATGGGCCATAATTTTCCCGCCGGTAACAGCGGGAAATATTTGTTGCCTTCCAATATTAATTGTTTTACTTTCAACCGGCCCAACTTGACAGTTAGTTGAATCCAGTTGAGAGAGCCGACCAGAGACTCCCAGACCCTTCGTGTCATAGTCAGACTGTGAAGAAACCTGAACAGTTTCCTGCGAAACCTGTTGCGATTGTCCACACTCTGACTCAGAGTGAGAGCGGCGGTGTCCCAGACCAGCCCTATCCACTGAATTACTCGTGAGGGAACAAGGTTTGACTTTACCAGATTTACCTTGAAGCCTAGAGTTTTGACATGATTTAAAATGATATTGACATGTTTTATGCATAATTGTTGTGTCTCTGCCACCACCAGCCAGTCGTCCAGATACCACAACACTCTGATCCCTTGTTTTAACAATGGTATCAGGGCTTGCCGGACTAGTTTTGTGAATAATCGAGGTGCCAGGTTCAAACCGAACGGCATCCTCTGAAAAACAAAATTTTGGTGCCTGATCCGTAAGGCCAAAAACCTTTGAAATCTTTTGTTGACCGATACGTGCCAATAGGCGTCTGTCAGGTCTAGTGAACACATCCAACCTCCCGGCGGAAGCGTTAGCCTGATTTGGTGTACTGTTAACATTCTGAAAGATTCGTTGTGAATGTGAAGATTCAGATAAGACAGGTCTACGACCGGCCTCATCTGAACACTGTCCCTTTTGGGAACCAAAAATAGTTTGGACGTGAATACAGGGTAATTTGGGGGGACCGGGATGATGACATTCTTGGCAATCATTTCCTGGGCTAGTGACTCCACCTCTAAAGAAACAAAATTCGCCGTTGTCGGCTGACGTAATCGAGGTCGCCGGAGCCACTGCCAAGTGATGCCTTTGCGTGCCACCATCCGTGCCCAAGTGTGTAACGGCCATGCTTGGTGACACGTTCGGAACGACCCAGTTAGCAGACAAGGGTTCGCCGGCTGTACTACCCTCGGTTCCTCCGGCCTTAAGGTAGGCGCCGGGAGTGAGAGAGACTTTAGTTTTTTGATGGTGGGGTTGGTGCTGGCCGCTTCGCCGGCTGGCTGGTGTTGGCCGAAGACTGGCCCTGACCTGGTTTATTTTGGCCGCGTCCTCTCTGACCTGAAAACCTATTCTGTCTATGCCTGTACTGACCCTGGGGGGAGTGGGAGGACTTAGGCGGAAGAAAAGGTTTAGATCCCCCTGGCTGGGCTTTAGTAGTAGGCCTGGGTTTGGGGAAGTTAAATGCAGGTTTCTTAGAAGGGGTGGGACTGTGCTTAACGGCCTGTGCCATATTGAACACCGTTCGCCATACTTCAGGGGACATTAAAGATGGAGTAAGTACTGGTGACATCACCACCTGGTTAGCAATGCGATCAGGTAGCTTGCGAACTAACGACATCCTAAGATCTTGTCGTGCTCGCACCGCCTCAAGCAAGGCGGTGCGTATGTCACCTAAGGATTGGATTGACGACTGAAGAATCAGTCGCCGGGATAACTCAACCGATCTTCGAGCATCCGCGTCTGCGATTGCCTGAGTAGACCGTAGTAAAGACTTAGCCACCTGCTGAGATACTATGTACTGTGAAAACAGGCGAAAAGCTTTTCCTCGTAGCCTAAATTCTCTGTCTAGGTGAGTAGGGGTAGGGGTAGTGAACGGGTCCTTCAGTTCACAAAGATTAATCTTAGGGGCAGCTAGGAATGCAAACAAAGCTGCCGGGACTCCGCCGGCAGAACCCACCGGCATGGAAAACCATGAATGTGTGTCCTGAGGGATCTGGTGGGAAGATTTAGAAGTGAAAGTGGTTGCAAAGTTTTGAGCCTCTACCTCCCAATCCACCCAAGGTCCTGGACCCAACTGTCCCACCTTCAAAACTGGATTAGCTGCGTCGTCTGTGACGGTCTGTAAATCTAGTTCAGGAGTAAGAGCTGACAGAGTCTTAATATCATTAAACCCATCCAGCTTAGACCAGTCTGAAAATAGTTTTAAAGCTGAGGCAGGGGGTAAAGCAGGCTTAGAAGCATACACAAAATAATCCTGGTGATAATAACTAGGTATAGCCTTGATGTTTACGTCCAGAACATTACCCAAGGCATCCATGGCCCTTAATTTCTTTGACTTGTTGCCCTGGATAAACCACTCACGCGGTACCGGGAGTTCCCCTGACAAGGTAGGTTGGGCAAGCTCTGGTTTAGAGGGGTTCAAAAGAACCCATGACTCGTCTGGCCCATAAAGCAGGGGCATAGCTACCTTTCTAAGAGGCGCTTTGTCTAGAGGGGGTGGATTGACATCCGTTATGACCCTGACATTTGAAGTTGTCAATGCCGCCGTAGCAGGCTTAGTGCTCCTTGCAGGTGACAGAGTAGGAGGGTTAGGAATCTTAGATAAATCAATTGACGTCATCAGAGGCCGTACCGTAGAACTTGTCGAGGGAGCCCCCAAGTCCATTGTGGGGTTTTCCTGTTGTTGACCAAAAAATTTAGATAAAGCATGAGTAAGCAACCCATCAATTTCTTGTGCTGTAACAAACTGGTTTAATGAAGAACTTACAGGAGAATCATTATTATCCCGTGCGGCGTCCAAGCCTGAGCCTGACCCTTGTCCTTCCATATCCGAAATTATTGAAACTTCGTCTTTTTCCTCCCGATCCTCCTGAGAAGACCCCGCCGAGGCAGGGGTACCTTGTTTCCAAGATAAGTCTGGGATAGAGGATGGGATCGCCGCGTCCCTGTGGACGTCGGCTACTGTGTGACTCGTATGAGTCGGACGTGGGTGGTCAGACCCTGGTTGGGCAAACCGCCAAACACCGAGGCCCTGGCCTACGCTCTCTTGAGAGTCTGAAACATTCTCAATTATTGACCCTCCTGAACTTTCCATTTCCAGGGTTAAAATATTAATTGGCAAATCCTCTTTAGGGACAGGCGCTGCACTGGACTCTGAGGCCGTAACACAAACTCTGTCAGGTGTAGAGGTACGATGAGATGCACTAGACTTTGGGGAATGTCGAGAGGACTTCCGATGTGAATCCTTTTTTGAGGATTTATGGCTGCGGTGTGACCGCGAACTAGTCTTAGATCTGGAAGAATCTCCGCCGTGACCACTGGTGGAACCTTCCGTCTTACTCTTCTTACTCGCCGGTGAAGAGGCACGACTATATGACTGGTGTCTGAGAGGTGACCTTGACCTAGATCTCGCCCGCGACGAGGAGGCGGATGCCGGGGGTGTAGGCTCTCTCGGGCGTTTAGTTGTAGTCGCAGACGATACAGAACCCTGACTAGTCTCCGTCGGCTTAACACTCGTGACTCTAGAGGAACGTTTAGGGGGAGGGTGTTCTGACAGCAATCTATCCCAAAGTGGGACGTTGTCACATTGAAGTGACTTATGCGCGACAATGGTAGTGTAGGCCGACATCTGTTGTCGAACCTCTCTCAACGCTACCGCCGCGGTCTTATCATTTTCACAAAGGACTTTAACAGCTAATTGAGAGCAAAAGGAACAATTATGCATAACCCAGAGACCCCTTGAACGGTCTAGACATTTAACACACCTTATGCAAAGGGTGTGTGCAAAAATAGGGATACCAGCACAAGTAGGGGTAATGCACAGGGCAAAAACTGGGGCCACGGTAGCCATGACAGAGACTGGTGGGTGAAAACTACCGCCGGGTCTGTATTGGTCCGCCGAAGCTCAGCTCTTGAAAAAAAAAGAAAATTTCCAGGAATTAATGCTCATAAGGTTAATCCAACATGTTCGCACACAAGTGTTAATAACCCGCCGGGTAACGAGATGCAAAGACACAACTAACACATCTCGCTACGCGGCGGGGTGTAAAGTCTAAACAAATCTTTTGCTAAAGAAAGTGAAGAATACCCTCTGATATAATGGTCCAGCATGGCACTTATAGTCTCTTGGAGGAGGTGACTGTCTCAAGATTCAATTTTGTAACAAAGCAACCCCCCATAAAGACGCCGGCCCTTGAATTATTTTAGTAGAATAGCCCAGGGCAGGATGATACGAGATCTGATGTTTAACGAATTGTCACAAAAGATCGCCGTAAGTTAGAAGGCGGCGATACCTAATTGTATCACTAAATTAATAGGTTAAATTGAATTTTGTAAATTCCTTAGTTCCTCCACCTAGGAGCACCCGCCGGGTGTGAGAATCGATATTTAACCTAATTGAACCTTCAATCGCCGTAATAGTAAAGGCAGCGATACACAGAGTATCACTACAATGGATTGGTTAACTAACTGAAAGACCTAAGTCGTTCATCCCACCCTACCCAGGTGCACCCGCCGGGTGAGAAGTTTAAAAGTTAACTCCATAAGTTCCTGTCCCCACTTCTTTGTAAAAGATCGCCGGGGAGGAAAGCCTAAACAACAGCTAGGTTTTTCATGTGGTTGTCGTAAAACCAGGTAGAAAAACTCCCAAAACGTATGTCCACAAGAACGCCGTTTTATATGGATGGGTACAGCCATCCCGCCGGGAATCAAAGGAGGCCTGAAACCAGGCACCCACAGAGACGCAGTCCTGGAGAGCCACAGACACCCCCCCACGCCGGGGAAACAAGCCAGTGTTAACAACCACGTGTGGCCCAACACTGCTCTCGGCCAGGATTTTTTCACGGTGAAACCGAGAAAAAACCCGCCGGAAGGAAACCCACCCTGAACAGACACCATCTGAACAACACAAGACACGAGGATAGCCACGCACGACTAACCCAAGGTCACACCATAATCCGTGGAATTAGCCAATACACAACTAAACCAGGAAACAATTATAGTCCGAGGAATTAGCCAATACACAACTAAAACCCGGATACACATGACACAGTAGGGCATATTTATAAATAATAAATAATAACACTAGTACATGTGGCAAAGCTACGAGCGGCTGGCTAGGCCTAGGCAGACGGCATAATAACAGTTGAAATATACACACACACTGGAAATATCACAACAGGAACCACCGCCAACACACCACCGTAGCAATAACTTCCAACCCAGGGAAGACTGACTCGGGACCCAGAAAAAACTTCACTAAGTGAAGAAAAATACGCTGGGAACGTCAGAAAACAAAGCTTACCTCATCAGAAAGATAAAAGGCAGCAATAATTAACGCGTAGTGAAAGCCGCCTGCATCACAAACTAACTCAACTGTGAAAAAGTTCACATGTCCACAATGTGACCACGAGGGTACATCCGAAATAGATGCCCCATACACTCGACCCAAAATACACTGCACTGCGGGCAACCAGCCCAGGACACTCCTGCTACGCCTATCCTAACCTTACTCGATACATCCTGGAGTAAACAAATGAGAAAAAACTCACTAGGGACGCAACGAATGCGGAACCAGCGGAGCGTGGGGAGGCACGTCCGGGCGGGCTGAGCGCAGAGCAGAGAAGGAAGAATGACGCCTGAATCAGCGTCTGGTCAGAAATCCACACAAGTACATCCACGATATGATGGAAAGCTTATTGGATAGTTATTCTTATTTTCTTTTTGTTTTTATTTTTTACGAAGTTTTTTCGTAGTGAGAACCCAATTCATAATGACTGAAGCCATGAGTGAGGTCGCGTGCGCTCATGATGAAGGCTCCTCAGTTTTTAAATGCTCTGCGCGGTAGATTCAAAACTACGGCGGATTAGTGTTTGAAGAGGATGCCTTATGTAATAGGCATGTTCGTCAATGATGGAGGGGCCACTAATAAATTGGACCACATGACCTGATTCTGGCGACCCTCGGAAGATTGGAAACCTCAACCGAGAGACCCTGCCGCATCCGTGTCCACCCATATGGTTGGTGGGGGTTCCGACCAATGGGCCACTGACAAGCGGATCTCTGGACTCACCCAAAAATGAGGAGTCTGTGAATTAGTTTGTAAAGATAAGAATAGGAGATAGTACAATTATAAGCATAAATTGTCACAATCATAGGTAAATAAAAGTTAAAATAAAAACTTTCTAGGTGTATTTATATGCACACCCACATTCATGTATACTCAGATGTAATATTAGATTACACATACTGTACTCGAATTCTTTAGTAGTGAAAAATAATACATATTCTGGTGTAAAAGATACACATCCTCATATAAAAGTAAAATTTCCATAGCATATTATATGATACATGCTTGTATTATATCATATTTGTACTTGTTGTATGGTTGGCCAAATAAGTCATGTCGCCGCTGTCATTACGTTTTAATCGCTGTGTGCTGTATCAATGTCTGTCAGAAGTTGAATAGGGTGTGTAAAGATAGGAACATGTTTGTATATCTTAGTTGAAACGATGAATTTATGCTTAGATAATGCTGATACCAATGATTGATCGAAATATACTTGGTGCCGCGACATCACTTATTTGGGCAACTGTACTAATCTACTTATTTGTATATGTCAGGTTGAGATCCCCCCCCCCTTCTCTTTAAATCTTTTGTATTGGAATTTGAATATGGGTATGGTCAGAAACTCCTGAAAACCCCTATGTTAATGAGGTATGCCAGTAAGCATTTTTAAATCCAGTGTTATTAGCCAAGCATCGGGGCTGAAAGTTAGTCTTATGTGACTGATTGCCAGTCTGCCAAGTTTGTATTGATTATAAAATCGTGTAACATGGTCAGATCTATGACTGGCCTCAGATTAACACTGTCTTTCAAGGGCACACAGAACAAAGTGAGAGAAAAAAACTTTGGAGTGTAGAGGTACCTGTACTAGTATAATCCGGCTGAACATATCTTTGACAAGTTCCGAAACTCCATGAGATATCATTACATTATTTGTCTGGGGTCTGAGAGGAGGTCTCTTCTTCCAGGCCCAGGTTAAGCCCTTCTTGACTAGCCTTGTGGCTTAGGTCCCCTGTGGCCAAGCAGAAAACCTGGCCCTGAAGGAACCCGTCTGAGGAACTGTTTACCACCTGGCTCGAGTTGACTTCAGGGCTCTTAGCAAAAGGAAGAAGGAAAAGTTGTGTTAAGACATTGGTTTTGTTGTTGTCTTTGCTGCTAATTCCTGGAGTATTGTTGTTAGTTCTGTTGGTTGTGTTGCTGGTGCGACTGTCTTTGCTAAGGTCGTGTAAATGTCTGTTGTTGGATGTGTCGCTGAGGCTGACCCTGTCTAGGGTTTGTGACAGATTGTTGGCTTCCACTACCTCTCGAGGTCTGTGGTAAACCCTTGTCCCTGGAGCTGTCACGGCCTCGAAAGGGTATCTGAATGCCACCTAGTGGGAAAACGTGTGGCTGAGAGAGGCCTCCACCACATCCCCTGAACCCATGGCCCCGAGCCTGTTGTTGGGCTTTCATTTTCAGAAAGTTAGCTCTGTAAGGAGTCACAGCTGGTGTAAGAAGAATTGAGTGTACCTCTCTCCACGTATCACGTGCTAAAAAGGCTGTTGGAATATCATGGAGAGTTAAGAATTCTGGCATTAATATCTATAGGCAGGTGTCAAGCTAAATAAATTCTCAAATCCTGCCGTGCCCTGGCCACCTCGAAAAGGGGAGTTCTCATATCTCCTACTACCATGAGAGAATTAACCAAGTAAACTTTCCTTTGTAATATAGGGCTGTACTAGAGCTCTTAGTTTCTATGGAATCAGTAACATCTTGCATGCATTTGGCCATGCGTTTGCTAATACTAAAATTGGACAGAATACACAGGCTTACTGTCTAAGCGTAAAGTCCTTATCTAACATCCCCTGAGGAGGAACGGACAGCAGAGGAACAGTGAGAGACTGACAAACGATATTAGGACCCTTAAGAACTGCCAGAACTGAGCTGGTACTGAGTCAGAATTAAAGACATGAAGGGAGGCAAAAAGATTATCCTAATATGAATTTTTATTAGGGGACAAGCTTGTACACCCTAGAGCGAATTTACCAGCCTCTGCCAACCATTCCGCCCAAGGTCCGTGTCCCAGGTCAGGCACAGCTACCATTGAGGTTTCAAATTCACTAATCTCAGAAATGCATCTTATCTTACACAAAGTAGATAATAATTTCAAGGTATTATGTTCATCCATCGTATTGAAATCCGACCATTGTTTCAATTCCCTACCTGAAGGCACTGCAGGGGCATGTTTATAAATAATATATTTAGCATCAGGTATCGAGGGAAATGGACTAACCACTACGTTCAAAATCCTTCTCTCTATCTTTAGCTCTCAACTGCCTGTGCTCATTAATTTAAAATTACCAACTCTCTGGGTACTGGGAAAGAATCTGGGGAACCTGTCCCCACATCCATAGGAGTCAAACAAGGCACAGGTTGCTATTGACGAGGTGGATTATAAAGCAAGGGTAATGGCTTCTTAGGGACCTCCGGGTCTACTTCGAGAGCAGTTGGGGTAATTTGTGATAAAAATAAATTAGAGGGAATAAGAGGCACGGGTTGAGTGGAGGTGCCAAGGGATGCTTGAGACAGAATAGGGGACTGTGGCCTAGGTAAAACAGGTAAATTAGGAGCTAAAGGAAAAGTGGTTATCACTGGTCTCAGGGCCGAGGGGTGCAGAGTCTGCAGAGCAGACAATACAAAATGAAGTTTATTGTCCGTGAGCTGACTCCATTGATTCCTGAACCACAGTAGATGTAAATGTTGCAGAGAGGGCTCAGCCTGATTTGACAGGACATCCTGAGAGGCAGTCCGATGTACTTCAGTAAAATCTGGAACCCAAGGTTTGTAGTAATAATAATTATAAAAAAACTCATCCCGACTCAGGCCGGAACCTTCATCCTGGCTGAACTCCCCTTGGGAGTCAATAGTGTCATCATAAATATTCCATCCAGCTAGAGGTGACATATTAGTTGTATGAGAGACTCCCTCAAACTGCTCAAAATTGGTAGACTCTAGACGAATAGGCATAATAGAGTCTGATGCAGCCCTAGCTAGTAATGGTTGTTGTTGTTGTTGTTGTTGTTCCCTAAGCTGCCTGGCCGAACAGCCCCGAGTCCCTGAGGAAGGCCATGGCCACGATCGGGCTTTCCCACAGAGCTCTCATTGAGTGTAGATTGTGTTGTTGGCGTAAGTGGTTGTGTGAAATGCAGTCTTCTATGATGTGTTTAATGGTATGGGGTGCTGTGTTACATCCCGGGCAGGCGTCGACAACGGAGTCATCCAGTCTCTTCTGATAGCTCAGGAGAGCTGGATGGTGTCCGCATCTCAGCCTGGCCAGGTGGACTCTGTCCTCGCGAGGAAGGGAGGATTCGGAAGGATGGATTTCGGGAGGTCGTGCATGCAGCTGCGTGTTGTCTGTGAGTGAGTGGATGGATCGGCGAGAGATATGAGTATGGATGTGCTTCTGGAAGTTGGTTCGGGGTGAGCAGGGAGGGAGAGAGAACAATAATTGTGTGTGATACCGTGTGGTGGGTGTTGTTTTGATATTTCTTGTAATGGTACTAAGTAATAGCTTGTAAAACTTAGAAGGTAATTAACAAGAAACTCCCTATAACCCGGAGTGTGGAAAGAATCATAAAACAAGGGTGTGTTGCAAACTAGCTACTGGAGTATAACTACCCGTCAACAAAACTCAAGAAAACTATCAAGAGCCGGAGAAGATGCGACGGACGCGGACTTCCCGAACCCTGAAAGATAACTGAAATCTCGGAGATCATGCTAACCTCCCGGAAATAGTAGAAAACATTTGTTAGTAGCTCTGCTAGAGCCGGATATAATACAAAGTTCATTATCCCCGGAGCTCCGCTGAGCAAGCGAGGGAAAAGATGTCTAGACTGCTCCACTGAGCAGCCGGAGATCTTGAAGGAGAAGAAAGTAGGGGGGGATCGTAAGATACACCTGGATAGTCGGAAGAAGGTTGTGAAAAATTGAAGTATAGCCCAGCCGGCTCACAACGCGGACCCCAGGTCCTCAACCGACTTATTTGTCAACAGTGTGCTATTGATGGTTCACTGTTGACTTACGTAGTTAAAAATTAAATGTTAATTAAATATTATGAAAAAAACTGTTCATGTCTATCCCACAGGTGGAGACTACATTCTTATGTTGATTAAATAGTTGAAAACACTTTTTCATGGCCTACCCGAAGGTGGCAGAACAGGGTAATCAGTCAATGGATAATGTACTCATCACTTTTATAGCTCATGCTACACCATTAATTAGAACTGAAAACCCCACATGACAACAACGACCCGGAGTCAATTGGCATGTATAACTTTGAAGTAAGTTATCAAGAAATTCAACCCGGAGTTTGGAAAATTTAATCAAACCAGGGTGTGTCACTAACTAGCAGCTGGAGTTTCAGCTACCCTTCATAAAGTACTCAAGAAAACTGTTCAAGAGGCGGAGCAGTCATTACACAGGCGGACATCACATACCTGGGTATAAACTAAAATCTTGGAGCTCATGCTAAGCTCCTGGATTTTATAAGAAATAAATTCTAAGGACTCAGCCAGAGCCGGAGATATACAATAAGATTACCATCCCCGGAGCTCCGCTGAACAAGCGAGGTAATAAAGATATTAGAGAAAGTGAGGGGATCGATAGATATACCCAGACAGACGGAAGATGGTTGTGAAGAATAGAAGTTGGTGCATCTCCCAGCCCGGGTTCGCAACGCGGACCCCGGGTCCTCAACCGACCGAACTCCATGGTCAGAAGAGAAAGCCTAGTGCGGCAGACCTGGAGCCCACCTGGGGCAAAAGAGAAAGTGGCCGAAGAAAAGAAGAAGAAAAAGGGAAAGGTATAATAATGTACGAATAAGGTAAATATATATAACTAAACCCCTTGACTATAACAATTATTTCAGGATAAAAATATAGTGAAGGAGCAAGAAAAGAGAAGATTTTCAGTAAAAAAGATAAGAATCAAAGGTTTCGAAAGGTTATACTGCCCCCAATTTAAAAACTGAAATATCAAAAAGAAATATTCTGGAAACGGCGAGCGAGCGACCGCCATTATATCAACAGTGCGTCTGGGATAATTCATACCGGACGTGTCGTGGATCATGACTGCGAGCTGTAAATTAGATCAAGCACAAGATCAATTAGGCCTACATACTATCAAAAAATAATTAATAAATAGGCATAAATCAACTTTTATACAATAGTACTATAAGTTTGATGACTAGACAATGTTGCAAAAATGTTGAAGAGTGCTGCCTTGTGAAAGAACCTAAGTTGGCAAAACAGTCGATGTTAAAGACTGTGATCGTGTTGTGAGGTAACTCAGCATGAATTAGGTATCAAACAGTGACCAGAAATATTATGTACAAAAAGTTAGGTCAAACAAAAACACTGGCGAGACGTAATGTGTAGTCCTACACTCGACAGAAATGAATCAGCAAGATATACAAAAGCTAGACCTATTTAAAAGTCGACGTAAAGGAAGAACATACAACCTAGTCAAAATTAGTACTAAAAGCCGAGCTAGGATGTAAATAGAGAACACAATAATTGTCAGTTCTGCAAGAAAACTTATGGGGAAATAGGTTAAATACATACAAGTACATACAAGTTTAACCCAAGCACAGAAGCGTCCTCAATGGAGTCTGAACGCTACGAGGGCGAGCGTCCTCATATGAGCCAAGGCCTAAAAAAAAAAAGCCTTTCAAAATATCCCATTGGCACTCAAAACAAAGGAATGTGTGATTAAGTGAGACAATTCCCCTCCATACCTCCTATCACTCCTCCACATGTGTCCAAACCCCCCACCTTCCCCCCCTTTCCCCCTCCCTCAATTATCACCTATTTTTCCTCTTATTCCCCTGTTTCGAAACCTTCGGCAACACTGGCGGGTGGCAGACGCGACTTTGAAGCTCTGTAATATTACAGTGGAAAATTGCATAAGCGAGAGTAAATATCAGGAATTTCGAGTGCATACGGGGCTAGCGAGGAAAAGGAAAGACTCGTGAATTGTTTGGAAGTGAAAGTAGCATGGTAAAAAGGTGATATAGTGGAATAAGAGTGTTAAAACGAGACGGAGTGGCCATGAAACGGCGGCGGAAAATAAGTCTAGACTAGAAGAATTTCATGGGTTTATGAGTAAAGAGAAGAAGTTAGAAGAGGTTAATGGTATTGTGAAGGATTTGAAAAAAGTGGAAGAGTGATATGGATAAATGGAAATGGGATATTGGTGAGAAAATTGAGGTATTGTGTGAAATATGTGGCGAGTCAGGTGGTGAAGGGAAAGTTATATAGGTAAGCCTAAACCTATTTCGGAAGTTAATAATAGCCTAGAGATGGTATTACAAAAGGTAGATGAAATGGCAGAAGAGAATGTGGCGTTGAAGGAGTACGAAGGACAAGTCAAGGAGGTGAAGGAGACAACAGCATGAACGGTAGTAGGTAAACAGAAAGTGAAGGCCTTTGAGGATATTGTACAAAAGCAAAAGGAAGAAATGAATAAGACCAACAAAAGTTTCGAGAGTGCAGTCTGGGTGTCATGAAGAAAAAGGAGAGTGTCGTGAGGGAGACCATGGACAGGGGTAGGGGTGTGACTGATAATGGAGAGAGAAAAATGAGGGATGTGGAGAAAGTGAGGGAGGTCATGAAAGGTATGGATGAGGATGGATATGGATGGGAAGAGCAATTGGAGGAAGTCAGTAGGATAGGTAGATATAGAAAAGGGGAGATGAGACCTATAAGAGTACAGTTCAGAACCAGGGCAGTGGCAGAGACAGTGACAAATTTTAGTTGGAGGCTAAACATGAATGAAGGATTGAAACACATAAGAATAAGGAAGGATCTGAGCATTGAACAATTAATGGAAACTGTAATCAGAGAAGGTATAATGGAACATATGAAGTCAAACCAACTTTTCAGTGGGAGACAGTTCGGATTCATGCCGAGGAGGTCGACGGTGCTTCAGCTTATTATGGTGGTCGATGAGTGGATGCGAATACTGGAGGATGGGGATAGACATAGTATATTGCGATTTTATGAAGGCCTTCGACACGGTCCCACACAAAAGGCTATTAGAGAAGGTGAGAAGTTATAATATAAGAGAGAAATGTGTGAAGTGGATAGAGGCCTTCCTGAAAGATCGAAGACAGAGGGTACTGGTGAATGGGATAGGCTCGGGGTGGAGGGAAGTTACAAGTGGGGTACCTCAGGGATCTGTGTTGGGGCCACTACTGTTTGTCATGTTCATTAACAACTTACCTCAAGTTATAACAAATGGAAGTGAGATATATTTGTATGCAGATGACACCAAGATATATAGAAAAGTGAGGAGTAAGGAAGACATGAGTTTGCTTCAAGGAGATGTGGAGTGCATGAAGGGATGGTCTGAACATTGGTTAATGCCTTTTCATCCAAAAAAATGCAAGTACATGCGAATTGGGACAAACAAGACGTCAGACAAGGTAGGATACAGTATGTATGAAACAATGGAGGAAGTAAGTGCAGAAAAGGATATAGGGGTAGTGATAGACAAAAAGTTAAATTTCTCAGAACATTTAGCAGAGAAGATAAATAAAGCCAATAAAATAGTAGGGCTGATAAGGAGGACATTTGTGTCACTGGATGAAGAAATCTTTAGGTATCTCTATACAGCGCTGGTTAGGCCGCACCTGGTATATGCGAGCCAGGTGTGGGCTCTATATAAGGTGAAAGATATAGAAGCGGTGGAGAAAGTGCAGAAGAGAGCTAGCAAGCTGGTACCAACTTTGAAGAACGCGGGCTATGAGCAGAGGTTCAGGACACTGGGATCCCGAAACTGATATATCCCAGATGTCCCGGTCTGCCCCGATTGCTCTCAACGCTGTGGCTTTAATGGGTGCCATTCTATTAAGTACGATGAGCCTAGCTTAACTTTTCATCATTGTAATCCTCATCGCAACCGAAGGGAATTACTTCTGGGTGAGGTGGGATATGGACCTTGGGTGACATGGGACCAGGAGGTCCAACAATTTGCTATTGACGTGACGTCCAATGCCTCGTTACCGGTTCCCCCACCGCAGCATACTGAGTTTGACTGGCTAAAGCAACAACCCGGCGGAGTTCCCAGGGCTATTTTTGAATTCCTCATTGCTCCCCAATTCGAGGCCAAAGATTTTCTGCCCCCTTTTATCGTCCCAGACCCTATTGAACTCCAGAGGGAATTCCTAGTCAGAGATAACGCCCATCGAAAATTTATTGGTTTTCTCCTTACCAGGGACACGGCTCAGGCCATTGCTAAACCAGTCCCCGATCCACCAAGGCAACGGGCCGAGATAGTTAAAGCTTTTCAGCAATACCTTCTCCCACAGCCGGTACAATCCTTATTAGACATCCGGACAGCCTTATTTGAGGCAGTCCGAGCAAGGCAGCTACTCAGACTCGGTATGGTACAGGGGTTACCGGTGAACGTTTACTATAGAGTGGTTTTCTCTCCAGTACTGACGGCAACTACAGTTAATCCACAGACACAGAGAGATGTAAGAATGATGCTTCAAATGAGCAAAGGGTCTCCCAAGTAATTTTACATGCACTAGATGGCCGGCGATCGCTGGATGTTGAACTTAACGAACAAAAATGAGTAAAAATCCTCGAGTCTGTTTTTTCCAGTGGGGGTCGTTTTTTTCTACTCAAAATTCCTGTTTCTCCTCCTCCCTCCTTAGGCCTGGCTGGGGCACAAGGTATCGAAGGGGATTGTGTTTACCGCGCCTAGGCCACGCCTAGAATATCTGCTCGGATTCAAAGTCCGGACTGCGTCCTGGCTCACAATTAACAAACTAGTCTGATCACAAGGACTCTCCGGAGCCGGATCAGACAACCATGGGTGAATCAAGTAAACCTTCCATAGAGGTTGACCGGGATGTTCACCATGCGGAAACACTAGGAAGTGCGTCAGACGGTTTTTGTGCCAAAAGCTAAGACCACTCCAGAAGGATTTTGTTAGACCCCACTTGCAATCTTACACGGGTCGGGAATTACCGAGCACAACAAGCTAGACGTCCGCCGGTGGCTGGCCATCAGATATTGGGGGTTACTAGTAGGGCCACTCGAAGAAGTTTCCCTTATCCTACCTCTCTGGGATGTACATTGATTTAAGCTAGGGGATGCATATCAAGGGGACACTAACTACTCAGGTTGGGGAGCCGGATAATTGCTGGCTTACCTAGGTCAGAACGTGGTTGTTGTTCTCCCAATTAAGAATAATAATAAGTTCACTTGTTTACTAGTAACACAACAAGGGCTAGTCAGGCCCCGGGGGAAAGGAGTTTTTTTCCTTAAGTGGTTTATATTTTTATCTGCACTACCGGTTTCCTCTGGACTCCAGGCCAGAACGCGGCGGCGGATTGGCCTCACTACTCACTACTCACAGTTTATCGGACAATTTTGTTTGTGTGGCTCTCAGCTAGACGAGAAGACCTTGTTGTACTTCATTAGCAGGGGACTTGTGTCTTAGTCCCCCCATATTCTTTTTGTATCCCCGGAGGCCTGACTAGTCGACTTGTACGTATGTGGGTAAGAGTTTTTTTGTTCCTGTCACCAGCGGCATGAGTATCTCAGGCGCCGGTAGATTTTAAGAAAACTAACAATTTACAAAACTAAGCTCTCCTCAAAACTTTTGTTAAACCCTTAGCCAGCCTCGCGTATGGGATCGTGTGCCTGCGCACATCCCACCCCCTCACGCAGTATATGGAAGAGTCCAGCAACCGGACGGTTATTCATCTCCGCCGCTAGCTTCCTGTTGTTCCAGGGCTTCGGCCCACATAGGACACCACCATCAAAGGGACCCGGCGGGAGAGCCCTCTTGAAGGATTAGATTCTCAGTTACAGTAGTTATACAAGGAAGGGCATACTGGTTGCCGCGGGTAATCTCTAGCAGGGTAGGAACCGGTCTCAGATCAAATCCATTCTTCCTGAAAGGGTGGATTTTGTCAGCACAGCCCTTCCCCTTTTTTTCTGGTATAATTTCTTTGTTCTACAGATAGCAAACTTTTTACTACCCCTTTCGGGAGGCAAAGTGGCGGCGACTTCAGAAACCATACGCGGAGACCGCAGTTCTCTAATGGGTAATTGTTTTTTTTCAGTCATGTTTCAGTCTCGGATTACTGAGCTGCTCATGCCCCGAGAATTCACATTGTTTTACCCTTTTGAGTCAGGTTCATAACATGTACTTAGTAGGCTACACTTGTCTGAAGTTTTGGTTTACGCCGGCGGAGCGCAACCCCCCGGCGTGTAGTGGCCGGCGAGTTGCGGTACATTAGTGGCAGGTAGGCCTCTCCGGCGTATTACCGTGTTTTTTATAATTAGCACAATATGAAGTTCCTTCGGTACTATTTGATCCATAATTGGAAATTCAGTGAACGACTTTATCTTTTGTATCTGTTTAGCCAATCTCAGGTTTTCAACCTGAGCAGTTTTCTGAGTTACCACCTTGGTAATATTAGCTTCGGTACATTTCCGAAAGACCTCGCAGTAGGTTATCCTTCTTTGTTCTCATAGAAACATTCTTGAGACACTCTCTCTTCACTAGTTGTGTTATTGGGTTAGGTTTTTTCACGGCAGTTGGGCTGTTTGGGTTGTGTGATAGTACGGCCCATAGTGGGCTAGGAAAAGGGGGGGGGGGATGAGGGTATCCCAGTACACCCTAAAGTAAAAGCCCCCCTCGCCGGAATCACACTGCTACGCCGGGTAGAAGTCCAGGCGTTGCTTTCGCCGGACAGAAGCCTGAGCATTTCTTTTAGTTAACCCTCGTTTAGCGGGGGATTTTGGGCTATTTTGGGCATATTCAGGCCCTCCTGAATGATCAATCAAGTATCTGCATGAAAAGAAATGTATTCATCAAAAACCTAGGCGCTACAAGCTTCAAAATGAGATCAGAACGAGCTACGTAGCACTCGTCGTTTTCATGCAGTGCTACCACTAACATGGGAGTTTAGCGTATAGCGGCATATTTTTTCCAGCTACGCTCACTACTGGCTACACTGCCGGCCTCTCGAGAACAGAGGGAGCGTGAGTCAGTGGGCGGCGGTAAGCCCTGGGTGTCGGCCGTGTGGCCTGCTGCGCTCCCGGCCATTTGCACTCGATTTTAACCCTTTAACCCGGGAACTGCCGGGAGACTCTTAAGAGTTCCCCCGGCGGACTGCGGGGAGACTCTTAAGAGTGAGTGAAAAAAAAAATCATCTTTTCTATCTATCTATCTATTGCCTGACGCCGTGATCCCCGAAGGGGTGGCCACGAACGAACCGCCCCCATGCACCTCTGTCCCCAGTCAGTCGACGTCCCTCCCCCCAACCAGCACCGCCTTCATTCATGTAGTTCCTCACTCCATCCTTCCACCTCATATTCGGTCTACCTCTCCCCCTCTGTCCCTCCACCTCGCTCTCGTACACCCTCTTAGTCATTCTCTCGCTTTCCATACGTTCCATATGGCCGAACCATCTCAAGTTGTTCCTTTTCACACTTTCCAGCACATCTACCTCCACACCACACCTCCTTCTTACTTCCTCATTAGTCTGTCTATCCCTCCATGTAACTCCGCACGCACTCCTTAAGTAATTCATTTCCACTGCTCTCACTCTTGGTCTGAGTCTCTCAACCAACGTCCATGCTTCGCTTCCGTAAGTCAGTGTCGGGATTACCACACTGTCATGCAAGGACTTCTTCACTTCCATACTGACCACCCTATTTCTTGTTACTGCTTTTAGCATTCCTACAACCCTCTTCCCCTGTTGTACCCTCTCCCGCACCTCTTCATCCATAGTCCCATCTTTACTCAACACACTGCCCAGATACTTAAAAGAGTTGACGATCTCCATAGCCTGACCGTTCAGCTTCACCTCACACTCTGTGACTTCACCCCTTTCGAAGACCATAACCTTGCTCTTCCCCGTATTTACCTTCAAATTCCGTTTTCGCACACTGTTCCAAACTCATTTACCAGACCCTGCAACTCCCATTCATTATCACTCATCAGAACTGTATCATCCGCAAACAGCAGTATAGGTAGCTTCCACTCAATTCCCTCCCTTTTCAGCGATACACCAACATCCACTGCTCTTGATAGTATTTCTTTCATAACTCCATCCATATATACAGTAAACAACCAACTTTTGACATCGAAAAAAGAAAAAAAAAAAAGAAAAAAAACAAAAAAAATTGGCCCCTGGGCCATGCAAAATCTCAGTCCTCTACCTCCCCTCCTTCCCCACTTTCCTCCTCTCCTTCAGTTATCACCTATTTTCCCTGTTATTCCCTTATTCTGAGGTATATTTTCGTGCTAACATTAGAAATCCGGTTGCAGATAGCAAGCGAATGCAAGAGAGAGAGAGAGAGTATCGATCGACTGTGGCCTTGGGGGAAATTAGCGGGAAAGCAGCTTACCTCACCCATACATTATACAACTCGCGGGCTATATCTCCGATTTTGACCATCCAAACGCTGTTTTCACTCGTTTTATTGTTGTTTCAGGTTAATACCTTTATAATCAACCCATAATAGGCGCATATGGATAAGTATTAATGCTATTAATGGTACAATGAATATTTTAGTGACGGAAACACCTCAAATACGTCAGCACAGGGGGACGTTTCCAATTACCCCCATGCACACTTCAGAGGTTAAAAGCCTTAATAATGCTACTAACTTGCTGCTTTTTAGATACGGACTTAAATCGGGCCCCGCTATTTAAGTGTTAAGGGGACCGACCGGTTAATTTAGGCTTAAAAAACTCGAAATCCTGAAAATACCAATAGGTGTTTACTCAACAAGAGTCAACATCCCTTCATAAGCCAGTGAAATGTTATTAGTGAAAACCCATTGGAAATCGTTTTTTTTTATGTTTTCCAAACTTTTCCTGTAATTCTAAAAACGTTATATAGCGAATTTTGAAATTAACATGCTCAGTAACTACTGGTCGTACGAGGAGCATACCTATATAAATCGATAGAGCGTAAGCTACTCTACAACCTCCCATACGCTTTATCTTCTACTTTGCCATGTTCCTGCGTAAAATATTGTAAATCTAAAAAACAAAAGTAAAAATGTTCACCTAATTACCTTAGACTTTCACCTGTTTTTCTCAGAACCTATATTGCCGCACTATCGGATGTTATTCTACAGTTATTATTGGACCTATAGGAATGGTGTATATACCATTGGAAAGGTAATTAAAAACACTAAAAGGCCTATAAAGCCAATTTACTCTAGTAATTTAATTTTTTCACAATATGTCTAAGTTGTAATTTTCTATAAATATATTCACCTGAATCCGTAATCACCTAAATCGAACAAATACACAAAATATATAAAATGTTTTTTATAGAAACTACAGATATACCTTTTGTGAGTTGTTTGATCACATAAAACATGTGCTATGGGGATTTCTGTAGGAGTTTATCATTTTCTGCAGTGCTATGATTTTCAACGTTGTTTTACCTAAATTGCAAGAAAAAAGAAAAAACGATTTTTTTTTTTTTTATCTAGTTTTATGATCATATACACCTGTGCCAAATTTCATTTAAATTGAAAGTAAGACCTGGAAGTTTGTAATTACCGGTCGGTCCCCTTAACCCGGGAACTGCGGGGAGACTCTTAAGAGTTCCCCCGGCGGACTGCGGGAAGACTCTTAAGAGTAATAAGGGGAAAACAAAAATCCATTTAAAACACCCAATTTTTTTTTTTTTTTTTTTTGCCCCTGGGCCATGCCAAATATCACTCCTCCACCTCCCCTCCTTCCCCACTTTCCTCCCCTCCTTCAGTTATCACCTATTTTCCCTGTTATTCCCTTATTCTGTGGTTTATTTTCGTGCTAACATTAGCGAGTTGGTAGCAGGGCGTTATCATCACTGTTACCAAGCGTGGGAAAGAGCGAGAGAGAGACTATTGCGGAACAGTGTCTCTCCAGACAAGGGGAGGGGTGGAGGGCAGGGAGGTTGCCTCAGCCATACATTATGTAACTCCCGGCCTGTATCGCCGATTTTGACCATCCAAACACTGTTTCCACTTGTTTTATTGTTGTAACAGGTTAATACCTATATAATCAACCTATAATAGGCGCATATGGATAAATATTAATGCTATTTATGGTAAAATAACGATGTTAGTGATGGGAACAGCTCAAATACGTCAGCACAGGAGTGTGGTGTCTCATACCCCCCATGCGCACTTCTTAGGTTAAGAGCTAGAAGCTCTAGATTTTATGTTAAATTGAATCCATCATTATTGCTATGTAAAGCTAGTCAGATTATGTTTTTATGTATAAGTTAAGGTTAGCTATCCGAAAGGATTGCTGGATGAGTGTTGAAACTGGTCAAAGGACTCCTCGGTTATTTGTTACCAGATGATAAACTATGTATAGTCTAAAATCTGAAAAGAGTGATAGGGAGTTTTGTATTAGCTCATCTTATCACGATTTCCAACAGTATCTCATGTAAGAGAGCCTGTTGTTTCGAGCAGGTCTTCTTCGAAGCAACGCACTGCTCACACTTTACGTTTTTTATTTTTCTATATTGTATGCAAACAATAAAATAGCTTTTCTGTTATACAAATTCTTGACTGTATACCTTGCGGGTTTGGAGGTTTTAGATATTGATGCGAATGTCCCCCTCCAGTCTTGGGAATTTAGGCAACATTGTCAATGATGGAGGGGCCACTATTAAATTATAGGTTTGCTTCCCGGAGGGAAGTAGAGAAAACCTAATATTTAGTAGGGGCCCCGTAATCATTGATGATGATTACGGGGCCATCCCCTAGCCATCCCCTTCCCATTTGCTTGATATCTTGAGTATTATCTTGATATATCAGTGAAGGACGAATGGTGCGCTTGGCGAGGAGCGGCAAGAAGCCACAACGCAAGAAATCCACCGAAGTGAGAAGCGTGTTATTTCCTTGATTAAGTAATTTAATCTTTTCCTTTTTTCTTCTCTTATTTTTACGAAAGTTTTTTCGTAGTGGGTACCCAATCTATGACGATACCATAAGAGAAATAGCGTTGCACTTATGATGAATGACTCTATACTTCCTCACGGCGGTTGATTCAAACGACTGACGTGGGTGTTAAATGGAGACTATTATACTAATAGGCAACATCGTCAATGATTACGGGGCCCCTACTAAAAATACTTCCCTCCGTGAATCAAACCTATAATATGCTCTACCGGATCTATTAGGCATTACAAAGTTGATGAGCTAACTATAGTGCTAAAATTCAGTAATACCAATTTAAATTATATTTTATTGGACTGTGTGGGTTAAATAAAGGAAATGTGGCCATCCTGAATCAGTGATCTAATTTTAATAACCACTAGCAGGGGTACCCGGAGTTGCCCGGGTTTAAATTTAATAAATACTGTACCACCATAATCTCCATCACTACTACCACCACTACTACTACCATAATCACCATCATCAATCACTACTACCACAATCATCACAATACTACTACTACCATAATCACCGGCCTCGACCATCCTGTGCCTCATTAAACGGCGACCTCGATTTCGGCCGCTAAATGACCTCCGATTTTGGATCTGACCTCATCCGTAACCCCATTTTGGGGGGCTGCGAACAACTATCGTTCCATACACCTTTTCGATCGGAGGCCTCCTGCCTCAAACGGCAATTTTTTTTATTTTTATTTTTTCAATTTCGGCCTCGAAACGACCTCCGATCGTGGCCTCGCCCCCTCTATGACCTGACCCAGGTCAATTGACACCCACATGCAAAGTTTCAGCTCCCCAGGTCCAAAACTGCGGCCGCCTATTAACCCGGCAAGTGCAGATCTCATCATATGAGTTTTACCGGTGCGCTGCGGATCTCCTCATATAATCCAAGGCCTAAGGAAAAAAACATTTAAATTAGCCCAGTATAATTTTTTTTTTTTTTTTTTTAATTGCCCCTTGGCCATGCCAAATATCACTCCTCCACATCCCCTCCTTTTCCCCCCCCCCCCCTTCAATTATCACCTATTCTCCCTGTTATTCCCTTATTCTTAGGTATATTTTCGTGCTAACATTAGCGAGTTGCTAGCAGGGCGTGGTCATCTGTGTTACCAAGCGTGGGAAAGAGCGAGAGAGAGACTACCACGCAACAGTATCTCTCCAGCCGTCGTGATGGCTGGCTGGCTGGCAGGCTGCCTCAGCCATAAGTTATGTAACTCCCGGCCTCTATCGCCGATTTTGACCATCCAAACGCTGTTTCCACTTGTTTTATTGTTGTAACAGGTTAATACCTTTATAATCAACGTAAAATAGGCGCATATGGATAAGTATTATTGATATTTATGGTACGATGACGATTTGAGTTTAGGAAACAATCTAAATACCTCCGCACAGGGAGGGGTGGCCAATACCCCACCTACGCAGTGGAGAGGTTAAGAACACACCGACAAACAGACACACAAACTGATTTAATAATATAAATGATTGGACTGTGTGGGTTAAATAAAGGAAAGGTGGCCATCTTGAATCAGTGGAGATCTAATTTTAATAACCACTAGCAGGGGTACCCGGAGTTGCCCGGGTTTAAATTTAATAAATACTGTACCACCATAATCACCATCACTACTACCACCACTACTACTACCATAATCATCATCATCAATCACTACTACCACAATCATCACAATACTACTAATACCATAATCACCGGCCTCGACCTCCCTGTGCCTCATTAAACGGCGACCTCGATTTCGGCCGCTAAATGACCTCCGATTTTGGATCTGACCTCATCCGTACCCCCATTTTGGGGGGCTGCGAACAACTTTCGTTCCATACACCTTTTCGATCGGAGGCCTCCTTCTGCCCCAAACGGCAATTTATTTAAAACAAAATTCAATTTCGGCCTCGAAACGACTTCCGATCGTGGCCTCGCCCCCTCTATGACCTGACCCAGGTAAATTGACACCCACATGCAAAGTTTCAGCTCCCCAGGTCCAAAACTGCGGCCGCCTGTTAAGAACACACAGACAAACAGACACACGAACTGATTTAATAATATATATTAGACTCGCCATATTTTTCTCATTATAGTCCGCATGGAGAAATTTGTTATCGACAACTTGAAAAAACCCGATTTCACCGAATAATAACGCCAAAAATAATCAAAGTCCCGACCGTAAACAAAGCATTACGTCGACTTGACCTCCTTCTCCTTCTTGTTTTGTAGGATGCTGCGATGCGGCAGGCGCGATTCACCCAATAAATGGCGTGAGTGCCATAGCTATTACTCGCCAAAACAAAGATCCAGCAAACTATTTTTGCCCCCTTAGAGATCAATATATATGAGGATGACAATAAGTCAAGGGGGAGCAGTGCCCCCCCTCAACCCATCATGTATCCAATTTACCCCACAATTTCCCTCACTTACTGTAAAAGCGAGATTCACCCAATAAATGGCCCTATTTGACGCCAAATTGATGGATAATGGGTAAGTTACTGCAAATCCTCCACTCACACCATGAAAAACAACAATAAAACACTACAGTATATTCCTCTAAGAAAAAAATAAAAACATGGTAAATAAGGCTGACGTATGCTAAGACCAGCGGGGGTCTGGGGGCGGCAGCCCCCAGGTTAGGTTAGGTAACGGTTGTTAGGTTAGGTTGATGACAAAAATATGGAAATTGTTGGAGTGATGGGGTATGGCAAAAACGAGACATTTCCGCAACAAATGGGTGCTAAAATCGAATGAATAACATGAAAACTGTAGGAAAAAACATGATTTGTTTGGAAAACTCGTGCATGTGTTAATGGAAAATTTACCTTTGTTTGTCTATTCCTCCTGAAATTAGTTAAAATTATATTCAGTGGTTACCCTATCACTGAAAAATCAAAACTGTATGGGCCGAATGAGCCAGGTCTAATCATTATTGTGGTCCGAATGAGCCTGGGACGAATTTATTATATTCCGAATGAGCCTGGGCCAATCCAGCCGTGCTCCGTTCCGAATCAGCCAGCGGTAAAATTTTAGCAATGGCTCCAAATCGATTTTATCATTAATTATTGTTTAGCCTAATTCCTTAGTATTCCTTCTTATTTCATATGTTGTGATATTAAGAATTGGTGCAATTTAGTGTTTTATGTCTAACCTAACCTAGTATAATTTTTTAATTAAAATGCTCATTTATAATACCAGAAACCAATAAGGATATAAATAGATGAACAGACATAATTTTAAAACCTAAATCGAGTTGGAGCCACTGCTAGAATTATACCCAGCCGGTTACCCCATAGGCAGTGGCGACACAGGTTACTGCGAACCTTCCCTTCGAACGATGCTGATTTATCAATGACCAAATCAAAGTATAATTGACCGACCGTACTAACAACACAGTATAGATTATCATAAATCAATCAAATAAATTAATACAAATAAGTTTGCATACCTTTGCACCAATGAATAATGCCCACTGAACTAAAATAATCTTCTTTCTTGGGTCGAAGGGCCAGAGGCCGCTGGACCCACAGGCTGGACGGACCCTTGCTCCACAGTCCACACGTAAACAAGTTCATAAGCTAATAGTATTCAAGTTTGCTAAATTTTATAATCGGAGTGTTATTGTATAGTAGAGCAAATTACCATATACAAGTATTTTTAATTAAGCTACCAATGAGTTTTGAGACTGAAAATATCCAGGAAATCAATAAAAAAGTAAATATTACATTTATCATGGTTTTATTGGTTTTATTGGTGTCTGGTATCGTAAACTGGGGCATTTTCATTTTAAAATTAACGAAAACTGCCAAATGACATTAGATGAAGGGGTAACTAATATTTTTTTTTTTTTAGGATTTCAGTATTATATGGATAGGCTACTATTAATAATTATATAAATTAGGGTTATATACATGTCATGATTAGTAATTAACATCTGGACTGCGGCCAGACTCTGAAGAGGTTCTACTGGGCAAATGGGGCCAGACTCTTAAGATCCAAGGCCTAAAAAAACATCCCAGTGGCACTCAAAACAAATGAATTTGTGATTAGGTGAGATAGTTCCCCTCCATTACTTGCTACCACTCCTACACATGTGCCACTCCCCCCCTCCTCAATTATCCGGTATTTTCCCTATTATTCCCAATATTTATCAAGAATTTTTGTGTGAGGACGGGTGGGGGAGAGGGAGGAGGGTGGAGGAGTGTATCTCCGACCCTATAAGCCAGTCTGAGAGCTCTCCTGGTCTCTCAGTACCATGCTAGACACCAGAGAGGGAAGGTTCCTTACTCCCGCCGGCCAAGGTCATATTAAGACCGTGGGGATAACATATACGATTTTCACCAGCCAATTGCTGTTACCACTTGTTTTATTGCTTTCCAGTGTTCATATGTTCATATTAAAAGTAAAATAGGTGCATATGAATAAGTATTAATTATATATATATGGTAATTAAAATTGACGATTATAGTCAGGAATGAATCAGAATACCTTCGCATGGCGGGTACTTTCAAATACCATAGCTGCGCAGCTTATGAGTTAACGATGATTGGATGATACTGTAGTTAACCCATAAAAGATGACCATCCTCAATATAGGATTTTGTGGTGCACTGTGACCGTCCTCAATAGATCCAGAACATATAAAAAAAAAACTTTAAAACACTCCAGTTGCACTCAAAACAAAGCAATCTGTGATTAGGTGAGATAATTCCCCTCCATTACTTGCTACCATTCCTACATATGTGTCCCCCCCCCCTCCGTTTCCCCCTTCCTCAATTATCAGCTGTTTTTCCTCTTATTTCCTCTTTTGTCGGGTAATTTTCTGCGCAAGTTTCCCTTACATGGTTCCATTAACCCTTAACTATCAGCTCCCGACATAAGTCCGTTAGAGAACCAAGGCCTAAAGAGCGGGTCCCGACTTAAGTCCAATGCGATGTTGAGCACATAATCGGCTCTGAGAGAGAGTCCGAGCGGTGGGAGGAGCGCGGGCGGGCTCTGACCGTTCAGTGTGGACATAGTCCCACCTCTGACACCACCACCACATGTCTACACCTCCCTGGTCCCACGATACAGGGTAAAAACTGAGGAAATGACTGTATTTTAGGGTTTTTCCCTTCGTATTGCAACATCGTTGCAAGAGAACCCGTGGTCGTACAAGGATGGTTCAGGTGTCATTGGAAAGCTCAATTATCGCCCTTTCATGGATACATAATTGTATTACGCTCTGGCTCTTCTTTATGTATGAAAAAGAGCATGGAATGAAGCTCGTTTAGGGTAAATCTGCCCGCTTGGCAGGTAGTAGCGTTACAAAATCAGCCGCTAGGGAGGCGTTAACACGGGCGAGGTAGCTAGAGATCCTTGCAACACAGAGACTTCTACTCAGAGCCCTTAGTGTCGTTCTACAGCTCGGAGAAGGAGGTTATTCGCCGCCCCGGCTCTCGCCTATGACCAGGTGGCAATAATAAGTCTTTTTCACCCCCCAAACGCTATTCCCATTTCTTTTATTGCTCTTAACCCGGGAGCTGCGGGGAGACTCTTAAGAGTTCCCCCGGCGCACTGCGGGGAGACTCTTAAGAGTCAGAGAAAAAAAAAATCAACTTTTGACATCGAAAAAAAAAAAATTTTAATTTTTTTTTTTTTATTTTTTTATTTTTTTTTGGCCCCTGGGCCATGCAAAATCTCAGTCCTCTACCTCCCCTCCTTCCCCACTTTCCTCCTCTCCTTCAGTTATCACCTATTTTCCCTGTTATTCCCTTATTCTGAGGTATATTTTCGTGCTAACATTAGAAATCCGATTGGAGGGTGTGGTCATCACTGATAGCAAGCGAGTGCAAGAGAGAGAGAGAGAGTATCGATCGACTGTGTCTCAGTGGCCTTGGGGGAAATTGGCGGGAAAGCAGATTGCCTCACCCATACATTATACAACTCGCGGGCTATATCTCCGATTTTGACCATCCAAACGCTGTTTTCACTCGTTTTATTGTTGTTTCAGGTTAATACCTTTATAATCAACCCATAATAGGCGCATATGGATAAGTATTAATGCTATTAATGGCACAATTAATATTTTAGTGACGGAAACACCTCAAATACGTCAGCACAGGGGGACGTTTCCAATTACCCCCATGCGCACTTCAGAGGTTAAGTATTCATATGTTTATATTAAATGCAAAATAGGTGCATATGGATAAGTAATAATGATATACCTGTATATGGTAAATATGACGATTTTCGTCAGAATAGAACCAAATACTTTCGCATGGTGGGACCCTTTGAAATCCCATAGCTTCGCGCTTTACGAGTTAATATTATCATAATTTTGGTAATATTGTAGTGAATTAACCCGAGAAGCGCAATAAGCCTTACGGAAGTGTCTCTATAGAAAACGCGATAGGCCTCACAGAAGCTAAATCATGAGAAAAAACCTTCCAAAACACCCCAGGGGCTCTCAAAACAAACTAATGTGTGGTTAGGCGAGATAATTCCCCTATTGTACCTCCCAACACTCATCCACGTATCCCAGCCCCCTCCTTCCCCCCTCCTCAATTATCGGCTATTTTTCCTTTGAATTCCCTCATTTATTGGTAATTTTCCGCGGAAATTATTCTCAGGCGGGCTCGGAGACATGGGGAAGTCATTTAGAGACCCTATAACAGTGTGAGATCTCTTCCGGGGAGCTCAGTTGGATGCTATATAGACATCGCAAAGGTAACTTGTACGTCTCTCGCCAGACCAACTCAGAATACGACCGGGTGGTGAAAATATACGTTTTCCACCACCCAATAGCTGTTCTCACTTCTTTTATCGCTCTTCAAGGTTCATATGTTCATCATATCAGTAAAATAAATGCACATGAAGGAGAAATAATGCTTTATATGGTAAATATAACAAATTCTGTCAGAATCGAAGCGTAGAAATTTCACATCCTGGCCACTTTTCACTACCTAATTTTTGCGTTCCGCGGGTTAAAAGTCTTGCTTGAGGAAGGTAGGCTATACAATAGGCAACTTGAAGGTATACGGCTATGCCAAAGTGGCAGCCCCCTTCAAGTGGCGCTCATGCAGGGCACGTGCCCTACCTGCCCCACCCTAGTTATGCCACTGGATAGGGTACTTGATATGAGCCTGGAGTCTCAACCTAGGGGATCCCCCAGAGTGGAGTCAGAGGATGAGTGTGGCTACGCGCTGTCACGGCATATGCCTTGTTTTGTGTGATTATAACTATGTTTTCTGGTATATATGTATGTTTATGTATATATACTCACGCATGAGTATATACGTGAGTATATGTATGTGTAGAGGTATGTGTATACACATACATATATTTGTATGTGTACGGCTGTGCGTGCGCACAGTATGTGTATGATTATGTATATGTGGATTTATGTGTATGTGTGTGTAGGCTATATGCACTCATATATGTATACATATGCATAAACTGCATATTGTTACGCTTAGATGTGTGCATTGTGTGGTGTGTATGTACATGCAGTGTATGTGTATGTAGCGATACGTACATGCACATGTAGGCTACTGTGCAAGTATACAGCACGGTTGCATCATATTAGTTTAACCCGGGAGCTGCGGGGAGACTCTTAAGAGTTCCCCCGGCGCACTGCGGGGAGACTCTTAAGAGTCAGAGAAAAAAAAAATCAACTTTTGACATCGAAAAAAAAAAAAAAAAAAAAAATTTTTTTTTTTTTTTTGGCCCCTGGGCCATGCAAAATCTCAGTCCTCTACCTCCCCTCCTTCCCCACTTTCCTCCTCTCCTTCAGTTATCACCTATTTTCCCTGTTATTCCCTTATTCTGAGGTATATTTTCGTGCTAACATTAGAAATCCGATTGGAGGGTGTGGTCATCACTGATAGCAAGCGAGTGCAAGAGAGAGAGAGAGAGTATCGATCGACTGTGTCTCAGTGGCCTTGGGGGAAATTGGCGGGAAAGCAGATTGCCTCACCCATACATTATACAACTCGCGGGCTATATCTCCGATTTTGACCATCCAAACGCTGTTTTCACTCGTTTTATTGTTGTTTCAGGTTAATACCTTTATAATCAACCCATAATAGGCGCATATGGATAAGTATTTATGCTATTAATGGCACAATGAATATTTTAGTGACGGAAACACCTCAAATACGTCAGCACAGGGGGACGTTTCCAATTACCCCCATGCGCACTTCAGAGGTTAATCAAGCTAACAATAATACCGTTAAATATAGGTCAGCATTTCTATGAATTTCACACAAGTATATTTTCAGCCTTTTGCTGCAATTCCATCCTGTTTTTGTCACTCTTCAAAGCAGGTTAATTTGACAAATAATGCACATGTGCTTTGCTTTGTTATAATTTTTACCCTAAAATAGAAAAACAATTCACAATAGATATTTATATTATATGGGGGGTGATGACATCAGCAGGGGCCACTCTTGAAAACACAGCCGAAATTAAGACCAGTTCACAGTGGTTCACAAGCTAGCCTGGATTTGTTTTACAAACTTACCAATGCTACACTCATTCCAGTTCCAATCCTTGCTAAATTAGCTTATATTCTATGTATGACAGTCTATGACTCCAGATTTACCTCCACCTTTGTCAATTGTACCCACCTACAGCCTTGGACAGTTGATAATAAATATCCAAGAGAGAAATAAATAACCAGTTCGGTCCCAGGGTTACCAAAACGAAAAATAAAATAGCGCTAGATCCATCCTCAAAAGTTGCTAGAATGTCGCTAGATAGTAAAATACTGGCAACAATAAATAGAATAATACCATGATCTCGCTAATAGCGTTTAATATAGCTAATATTCCTAAAATATAACTAGAATTCATGTCACTAGAAGCAGGAAAATGCTATTAGATCGAAATAAATTTATCTAGATCTGGCTATACGTATGCTACATTGGCACTACTGTTTGTTCAAGAGATATATTTCTTCCTGCTTTTTTGTGTGGCTTTCCCTAAAAGAGAGGAAGCCAATACAAAGGCGTGGCTGGGATAGGAATACCTGGCCGACCCCCATAAGAAAAAGAAGAAGACAGAAGAGTCGATTCCCAAATACAATTGTATTTTATCCGGCTATATGGATTATTTAGGTTATTTCCAATGTTCTCTACTTTCATTTACTAATAAATTAATCTTTATGTGGTAGGTAAGACATCCCTTCGTTTTCCATGGGGCTAGCCTATTATTGGGAAACATATTAGAGAAACTGGCACCTCCACAACTAGACAAAGAAAATTATGTTTGACTGAGGGTGTTATTGTGAAAATATAGGTACTCTATATAACTCCTGTGACGTCACTATAACTCCTGTGACATCACGAAATTCACCCCCTCAAAACACAAAATTGCATATTTTTATATAATTATACTGTAGGCTATATAGAACCCAGCCACCTAATATTTTACATAGGAGTACCGGGTATGTTGTACATTGACAATGACGATTCTAGGGATACCTGAGTCAAAATATTGAACGAGGTATGCCCTTTAATAATCCGTTTATTTAGTATTGGTTCTCTTCGTCAATGACGAAGAGCCTATACTATATATAGGTTGAGATTCCGGAACCCGTTCGGGAATACCCGGAGTTCTTATCACAACCGTTGCGTATATAGCATAAAAACAATCCTTGGTTAATACTCATTAAATCTTACCAAGGGCTCATCATTGAAAAATGGATACCACTAGAAATAAAATTTGAAAGAAGAATCTATCATTTCAAATCTCCCGGTGCCTCAGCCCTCCAGCTGTGCTGTCGTAATGCTCCCATGCACGTGATGCCAGATTCTCTAGCGTGTTTATCTGCCTCTTTACGGTTGTGATCCAGGCCTGTTGGACGTGTGCCCCATTGCTCTGGGCGTCTCGGCGTTTGCCTGGCTTTCTCCTTTCTAGGGAGTCCCTGTTACATATTAATTGAGTTAGGTCCAAACATGATTTGAGTAATCGCCCTGTATGTTTCAGAAGGCCACCGTCCTCGCCTGTCCACACCGAAAGTATATTGATAACCTGTGGTGGTCAAGTGGTGAGCACGCTCGCGTGTAAATCTGAAAGACCCGGGATCGAATCCCTGCCACGGCGGACATTTAGTGGGTGCGGTAGTACGTCCTAGCATGTTTCACATGCTTGCACCCAGTCAGGGGACATCCTGACGACGTATACAGATTAAACACACATAACAAAGCCACTCCAACACCTTCCTCTCTCTCCAACACTCCCCTCTCAACACTCTTCTCTGAGCTAGTACCGATAAAAATGGCATGGTCAGTCCTGTAAAGAAAAGTAAGATTCAGAGTCGTAAAGATTCCAGGACGAGCTCATTAGCGGCGGATCCCCAGATCGACCGTGGTGATTGTCACCTGAACATCTACAAAAGTACAAAAAGTACAATACCGCTTCGCCATTCTTAGTACGATATATTTTTCGTCATCGTAAGTGGTGATCAATTACTAGGCTATGCCGTAGTAAAGTTATTTATCTTTTATAATTTCCATTGCAGCTCTTCGACTTATAGGTCTGGATCAATATATTCAGCTCCTCTTGTCTTGCTTTGAATTTAATACTTGACCTATTAGTGTTAGGCTATTCATCATCTTTGTGTGTCCTCATGCTACATGTTGAACTCTTAATCGTAATCTTTTAAGATATTATTAATGCAAGTTTCTTAAATGTTACTATATTTTCTGCAGTTCTACTTGTAATATTAAAATTTTCCAAGTATTGTATACATTCTGCAGTTCTACTTGCTCATTACTTAATTCCTCATTTATCAAAGTTTGCTTCACTTTTGTAGTTTACATACTTTTAACATTATTTCGAGCTGATATGTTCTTAACTAGACTTATTGACTCTTAACCCGGCAAGCGCGATAGGCCTCACGGAAGGCTTTCTATAGGGAACGCGATAGGCCTCACGGAAGCAAGACCATAAAAAAAGACTTCCAAAAAAAAAAGGGCCTATCAAAACAAAGGAATTTGTCTCTAGGTGAGATAATTCCCCTCTAGTACTCATCCATGTGTTTCTCACCCCCCCCCGCCCCTCCTTCCCCACCTTATTCCCCCCTCCCCCCCTCCTCAATTATCACCTATATTTCCTCTTATTATCATAATTTATCGGTTATTTTTCTCTCCCGCGATAATGTAGCACAAGTGGGTTGCATAAACGATCGTTATGCAACACCCAGACACCGGCACACACCGTCCCACTAGCCTCAGTTGACTCACAGACAGCGAGAGGGGAGGGTTGCCTGTGGTTCTCTCTCGCCTGAGATTATGACCGGGTGGCCAATATCTTCGTTTTTCACCACCCAAATGCTTTTCCAACTTATTTTAGCACTCTTGAAGGTTCATATATACATCATATATGTAAAATAAAAGCATACCGAAAACAAATAATGCTCTATATTGTAAATATAACGAATTCTGTCAGAATCCAAGGCTAGAAATGCACAAATAACTACCCTAGCCCCTAGGTCTATATCGCGCTTGTCAGGTTAATATGTATATCCTATATTTGTACCAGTTAATTATTTGTAAGGCCATGCTTTGTCTCACGCTTGCCACCTCAAGCACGTGATCAAGATGGCGGCCAATAGGCCTAGCTCAGAGCCTCCCTATACTGAATTTTACAACATGAGGGACCAGTTGTTCTCTTCCTATATGAGTAATATATTATGAAGTTCTTCAATGGATTTACTTCAATTTTCAATATATAAGCTGAATACCAATGGTTCCTACACAATTATGAGGTAATTTCTTCAAATAGAAATAGTTCGTAAGCTTAGAGTCCCGGAGTCGGCGGGGCTCCTGTGTCCCTCCGGGTCTCCGGGTTTAGAACACCCGGTCGCTTTCACCCAGTGAGCTATTATAATGCTATGAGGAACATCGTTCCCTCCGGGTAATGTCCCTATTGTGAGCCAAATGTTAAATTATTATATATTTACGCAGACTAACCATTGGTGTCAGGGTACCGAGTCACCAACAGGTTTCCGGTCAGGTTGAGGAACAATGTTTTCCTCTGGGTACTCCGGGTAATCCGGGTACTATACCTAAAAAAATGCACCAACTGGTTCCGGTTAAACTAAGGAACAATGTTTTCCTCCGGGCAATCCGGGTTAAAAAAACAAAAACGATGCACCAACAGGTTTCCGGTTAAATTGAGGAACAAATGTTTTCCTCCAGGTACTCTGGTTAGTCCGGGTACAAAAAACCGATACACCAACAGGTTTCCGGTTAAATTGAGGAACAATGTTTTCCGCCAGGTGCTCCGGGTACAAAAACCGATGCACCAACAGGTTCTGGGTAAGTTGAGGACCAATTTTTTCCTTAGGGTACTCCGGGTACTCAGAGTAGGGTGAGATGGGGGTGATCCGCACTATTAGTGGTTAAAATATTCACCAAAAATTAGGTAACAAATTTTATGGGAAAATAGTGGTAGTACAAGTAACTATAGGTCAAGACCTATCATGGTGATTTTTATTAATAATGTAAGAATTAGTTAAGGTCCACTTATTTAAGTTTTTCCAAAGGGTTACACCTATAGAGGGGGTGGTTCGTCGAACAGGGCATGGGGGTGATCCGAATACCACCATTTTCACTAAAAAAATGTATAGTGAGAATGTAAAAACTGTTTGTCTCCAATAAAATATTCAAAGAAAAATTACTAACAACTTTATTAACCACCTGCCCTACAAATATGGCTATAGGGTAAGGAGGGGGTAAAAACATGGGGGTGAAACGAATATCCATAATCTCTGCCCTATCAATAATAAAATAGTTTGCCCAACAAATCTAAAGAAGAAAATGGGTAGATTCCAGATGGCGACGAATGGAGTCATCAGGTAGGTATTTTGTTAGGTGGTTATTTAAATTGGGGGTGTTCGGTACACACCCATTCGGTACACCCCTGTTGTGGCATGAATGTTTAAACATTCATGATACTGAAGGAAATGTCTGAATGGCAGCCTTGCTCACCAGATATCATTGTAGCCACATACATTTCACTATTAAGCATCACACCACTAGAATCAGCACGTTTTCACAGTCAAGAAACACGAAATATAACATCGATCACCTAAAAAATAGAAAAACTGACCTGAAAACTCCGTCCGTCGCGATGTATACAATAGTTTGCCGTCATCCTCAAGCTATCCGTATTCTTCTTTTGAGGTGTTGGGGAAACTATTTTATTATTGATAGGGCAGAAATTATGGACACTGTTCGATTCACCCACATGTTCGTTACACCCCACCTTCACCCTACATAAACCGAGTCACCAACAGGTTTCCGGTTCAATTGAGGAACAATGTTTTCCTCAGGATACTATTCCGATTAAAAGCCACTCTAATCATATTCATGATAGCCGATAGACTATCCCCCTGGAATCCATTCTTATATAAGTTATGGCAGATACGTATTACGTACATATTCTGCAGTTCTACGTGATCATTACTTATTTGCTCATATATCAAAGTTTACTACACTTTTATAGTTACATATTGGTAACATTATTTTGAGCTATGTTCTTGGCTCTACTTATGGATTCTTATATCGGGATATTCTCACGCTCGTCACATCGAGCGCGTGATCATGGAAGCGGCCAATAGGCCTAGCTCAGAGCCTCACTCTACTGAATTTTATGGCAAGAGAGATAGATTGGTCTCCTCCTATATATAAGTATTATATTATGAAGTTTTTCGGTGGATTTACTTCATTTTTCAATATATAAGCTGGGTGCCAATGGTTCCCCTATTATCGAACTACAGTATAAGGAACACCATTTCCTCCGGGTACTATCTCTATTATAAACCAAATATTGAATGTATATTATGAAGTTTTTCGAGGGATTTACTTCATTTTTCAATGTATAAGCTGGGGGCCAATGGTTCCGCTATTGTTGACCTATAAGGAACAATGTTTCCTCCGGATACTATCCCTATTATAAGCCAAATATTGACTTTATAGTATGAAGTTTTCTCACGCTCGTCACATCGAGCGCGGAAGTGGCCAATAGGCCTAGCTCAGAGCCTCACTCTACTGAAGTTTACAGCATGAGAGATAGATTGGTATCTTCCTATATATAAGTATTATATGAAGTTTTTCGGTGGATTTACTTCATTTTTCAATATATAAGCTGGGGGCCAATGGGTCCGCTATTATCGAACTATAAGGAACACCATTTCCTCCGGGTACTATCCCTATTATAAACCAAATATTGAAGGTATATTATGAAGTTTTTCGAGGGATTTACTTAATTTTTCAATGTATAAGCTGGGGGCCAATGGTTCCGCTATTATTGGACTATAAGGAACAATGTTTCCTCCGGGTACTATCCCTATTTTAAGCCAAATATTGAATTTATATTATGAAGTTTTTCGATGGATTCACTTCATTTTTCAGTCTATAAGCCAGGTGCCAACGGTTCCTGCACAATTATGTTATCATTTCTTATATGGAAATAGTTCGAAAACTTCGAGCCCTGGAGTCGGCGGGACGCCTGTGCCCCAGTGGGCTATTATTGACATATAAGGAGCAACGTTTCCTCCGGATACTATCACTATTATAAGCCCAATATTGAATTTATTTACACGGACTAACCAATGATGTCCAGGTACCGGTTAACCAACGGATTTCCGGTGGGCTATTATTGACATATGAGGAACAATGTTTCCTACGGGTGCTATCCCTATTACAGTATAAATTAAATACTGAATTTATTTAAACGGACTAAACAATGGTGTCCGGGTACCGGGTACCCAACGGATTTCCGGTTAAATTGATAATTGATTATTATTATTATTATTTCATTATTATAACTCAAGTTACTGCAAATTACAAATACAGTCTTTCGAATTGAATTGAACTGAAATAGAACTTGACTCTTAGCTACGGTCCACTCTCTCCGGTTCCGTATTCCCGATTGGGTGGCTATGAAGTTCTCCGGGCTTCACCTCCATCTCAGGGTGTTGCCCAACGGCGTGTCTTTCCGGGTCAATGATAAACGTCTTTCCCCTGGGTTCTGAATGGAGGACAATGAATGGAATAAAAGGGGGGGGGGGGGAGTGGGCTACTTTAATCATATCAATGATATCCGATAGACTATCCCTCTTGAATCCATTCTTATATAAGATATAGCAGATACGCTACTCTACTCTAACCTCATTTACTGCATTCATATAGCCAATAGGCTATTCACTCAATCCCACCCCTACTCTGTGCAACTCTCCAACCCAAGAGTGAAACGTTACTCTCAAACTTTCTTCTACTCAACAGCTGAGCTCTGGAACTCTCTCCCAGAATCACAGCCCGTAGCCTAGTAGGTAGAGCTCTCGTCTCACACACGAGGGGTCGGGGGTTCAATCCTCGGCCGGGCGGAGACAAATTGGGCTTGTCTCCTTTCATGTGTTAGCCTCAGTTCACCTAGCTGTAAATAGGTACCTGGAATAAGTGGACGACGTTGTGACGTCCCATCTGGGGTTGGCAAAAATGGTACAAGGCGAGATGGGTATCATATGGTTCACCTAAGCTGATGGCTACCTAAGCCTTCGGGCGAGACGGTACCGTCTATAGTGAGAATGGTACCATACAGATCCACCCTAAGCCTTTGTTTCCGATGTCGCCAATTGGCTAAATACAGACTACACACACATCCACAGCCATTCCAACAGTACATAAAACACTTAACATGCATTTCACGCAATACATTCCCAGTTAAGGAGGCACGATAATAATGAGCTTAGCTCGCATTGCGTGGATTCCCCTTGACGAACAAGTAACTGAGTCTTTCGCTCTTCCTATGACTTAAATTGCTTCAAACTCCGTGTGTCCAGGCATTTTGGCTCGAACGTCCCTTGATTTTGGCCCTGTCACTCTTTCAACTATGGGGGAGGCACTCGCTATAGGCAGTTATGCCTTTTGCCTCCCTCAATCACATAGAAAAAAAAAAAAAAAAAAAAAAAAAAAAAAAAACGCCAGGTGTTGCCCAACGGAATTTCTTTTTGAGTCGCTGTTAAAAGTCTTTACCTTGGGTTCTCAATGCAGAACCATGAATGAGAGCAAGGGGGGGAGGGGAGTACTCTAATCATATTAATGATAGCCATAGACTATCCCACTTGAATCCATTCTTATATAAGATGCAGCTGATACACTACCCCGCTCTAACTTCTTTTACTGCATTCATATAACCAACAGGCTACTCGACATTCCATAGGCCTTATGCATGACGAGCTGGTACATGATTTTGTTCTTTGCTCTGGTATTATGTAACATTGATTCTTGGCCTGGTGAGCAACAGCTCTCCCTTGTAATCTCCATCCCCTCGCCTGAGTCACAACTGTGATCAGCTCCGGGCGTCACCCGCGTTTTGGCTCGCCATCCGGGTGTGTGGCCCTCTCCGGTGTGCTCGGAGAGCGGCTTTTCGGGTTTTTCTACACCTGAGAATATGTCGGGTTCCCCATCGCCCGCTTCAGCCTCGACCATTGTGCAGTAGTGCAGGGTCATAAGATGCAACAAATTCCCCCTTCTTGGACGTACGAAGTACGTACGCCATCTGTCTTGGGTTGATTGTACGTTAGCTAAGTGGGCTACTAAGAAGTGTACAAACTGTGCACTCTTCGTGAAACACCACCACAATCTGAGTGGCCACATAACTGCGGCTGGGGCGCCTCAGGTTTTTCTAAATATTTGGAGTGATGTAAAAGTTTACATATCCTAAGTTCCAGACATTATCTGTAATGACTACGTGAGTTTCCTAAACATTCTTTTGCCCGTGTCCCAACGAAGTTGGAGACCTTGTTCCAAACAAAAGTTCTAGATGCAATGAAGTCCAAGTTTAGTCAGAGACAAGAGTCTCTGACTCCCCATGTTAAGCTGTCATCTCAGCTAATGCCCTCTACGCTGCCTACTGTTCCTTTACAACCTGTCCCTGTACAAATAAAGACCACCACACCGCCTCGTCCCTCAGGGTCAATTGGTCCTAGTGTTCCCTTGTAAGGGGGGGTTTTCGTAGTCTTTACTTTTCTTTTCTTTTCTAATATTCCTGGGACTTTGCTGTTACCCCCTCCTTATTTATTATTTCCTGTTCAATCCATTATTGTGTTTCTTCCTTACTTAACACTTAAAAAGCGGCTCACCACATAAGTCGAGTTGAAAAAACTGGCAAAAAACGGGTGAAAAAAGGGTGGAAATCGAGTGAAAATGGGTGGGATAGTAATGATCCATACGTCCGACATCTGTGGCCTCCCGGCCCACACTAACTCCAGTTCCCCCACCGCGCGTGTGGATGACAGTGTAACCAATAGTTCGCTAAAAGTGAGCAAGGTAGCAAAATCAGCTAAACTTCCATCTTCGAGGTAACACTGTCAGTGCTCCACGAGTGCTACGTAGCTGTATGTGGCGTCATTGTGTAGCGATTTCCACCTAGTTTTCGGCGCAATACAGTTCCTTTCATACTGATGGTTGATATAGCAGTCAGAACGGCCCAGAAAGGCCCAAAACGGCCACAGAGCACCCGCTAGAGGAGGGTTAATGGTGATTGGTCCAACTTATTACTCTGGTAGCTTAACCCGGGAACTGAGGGAGACTCTTAAGAGTTCCCCCGGCGGACTGCGGGAAGACTCTTAAGAGTCAGAGAAAAAAAAAATCAACTTTTGACATCGAAAAAAAAAAAAGACTCTTAACCCGTCCAGCCCCGGCTAGTGTTGTAATATTTGTTCACCAGAACCCGGCCGGTTTTCAAAAAATGGTTTTATTCCAGAAATAATAGCGAATGGGTTAGGAATGAAGGAAAACCCACGAAAAACCGCTCAAAAAGCTTAAAGAATGGTCCTACAGAGCCCCCGAAAACGTATTTTACAAGAGTAAAAAATTTAAGGCAATTACCCCAAAAAACCAGGTTATTGCGCACTCACGCGCACGCACGTGGACTTTGAGAGTTTTCAACCATCGGCACGGTTGCGTGGGATACGTACACAGTTCCCATACAAATCTGAGCCCTCTTGAGTGGCTACACCTGAGGTTACGGTCGGCGCAATTAGGGTGACGCGCCAGGCGCGTCTCTGGGGCTGTGCGTTACATACATCGCCGACGCGTCAGGCGCGTCGCTGGGGCTGTACGGGTTAAGAGTCAGAGAAAAAAAAAATCAACTTTTGACATCGAAAAAAAAAAATAATTTGTTTTTATTTTTTTATTTTTTTTTGGCCCCTGGGCCATGCAAAATCTCAGTCCTCTACCTCCCCTCCTTCCCCACTTTCCTCCTCTCCTTCAGTTATCACCTATTTTCCCTGTTATTCCCTTATTCTGAGGTATATTTTTGTGCTAACATTAGCGAGTTGCAAGCAGGGCGTTGTCATCACTGATGGCAAGCGAGTGCAAGAGAGAGAGAGAGTATCGATCGACTGTGTCTCAGTGGCCTTGGGGGAAATTGGAGGGAAAGCAGCTTGCCTCACCCATACATTATACAACTCGCGGGCTATATCTCCGATTTTGACCATCCAAACGCTGTTTTCACTCGTTTTATTGTTGTTTCAGGTTAATACCTTTATAATCAACCCATAATAGGCACGTCTATCTATCTATCTATTGCCTGACGCCGTGATCCCCGAAGGGGTGGCCACGAACGAACCGCCCCCATGCACCTCTGTCCCCAGTCAGTCGACGCCCCTCCCCCCAACCAGCACCGCCTTCGTTCATGTAGTTCCTCACTCCATCCTTCCACCTCATATTCGGTCTACCTCTCCCCCTCTGTCCCTCCACCTCGCTCTCGTACACCCTCTTAGTCATTCTCTCGCTTTCCATACGTTCCATATGGCCGAACCATCTCAAGTTGTTCCTTTTCACACTTTCCAGCACATCTACCTCCACACCACACCTCCTTCTTACTTCCTCATTAGTCTGTCTATCCCTCCATGTAACTCTGCACGCACTCCTTAAGTAATTCATTTCCACTGCTCTCACTCTTGGTCTGAGTCTCTCAACCAACGTCCATGCTTCGCTTCCGTAAGTCAGTGTCGGAATTACCACACTGTCATGCAAGGACTTCTTCACTTCCATACTGACCACCCTATTTCTTGTTACTGCTTTTAGCGTTCCTACAACCCTCTTCCCCTGTTGTACCCTCTCCCGCACCTCTTCATCCATAGTCCCATCTTTACTCAACACACTGCCCAGATACTTAAAAGAGTTGACGATCTCCATAGCCTGACCGTTCAGCTTCACCTCACACTCTGTGACTTCACCCCTTTCGAAGACCATAACCTTGCTCTTCCCCGTATTTAGGCACGTATGGCACGTTAGGCACGTATGGATAGTATTAATGCTATTAATGTTACAATGAATATTTTAGTGATGGAAACACCTCAAATACATGCGCACAGGGAGAGGTGTCTAATTACCCCCATGCGCACTTGTTAGGTTAATGGCCGTTGCATGCAAGGAAATACAGGTGAATGAATGCAAATGGTCTAAATGACACAGGATAAATAAAAACACAATATACCGTTTGGTATTCTTAACTATATTAAAACACTGTAAAGAGAAATACACTTTTCACTGTGATACACAAATCAATACGATTATTACTTTAGTCAACCACGGAATATATCGGTATTATTGGCGCAATGAACTACTTCTTATCACCACATCAAAGTTAACTAAAGCCCTTCAACAGGTGACCCCAAGGCCACTACCCTAGTAAACACACACTCAGTCACAAGGTTCATAAGGCGTACAACAGCTCACAATGGGGGTGAAGGTTAGCTCAAGGCTCAATAACACCAACAGCATCCGGTCTCAGTACAGCCACTAGGTCATGTCCACTGGGGTGGACACAGGACTCTCTGCACCTGTTACTTCTCCCTGGACTTCGCTCCTGACCTGGGACCTGGTATTAACATTACCATTAATAAAACTGACAAAATTCTATATCTTAATTCATATTAACATTACAAAAGTGGTCAAATGTATCAATTAAGAGACAACAAAATAACGGTTGTATAAATTGTTGGGTCAGATAAATTTTACTTAGTTGACCCTCAAAAATATATAAAGAAAAATGGTCCAAATAGAAAACGGAGGGTTGGGGATACAGATATATTTTACTTAGTTGACCCTCAAACATATATAAAGAAAATAGTTCCAAATAGAAAACGGAGTGTAGGCCTCTATACACCCTACTCACAAAGGAATGTTGGTTACATTAAGTTACATATACTGAACTCGACATACGGGATATCATTGCTGTGATAATACTACACTAACATAATACAATTAACATTATTATCTATCTATCTATCTATCTATTGCCTGACGCCGTGATCCCCGAAGGGGTGGCCACGAACGAACCGCCCCCATGCACCTCTGTCCCCAGTCAGTCGACGCCCCTCCCCCCAACCAGCACCGCCTTCGTTCATGTACTTCCTCACTCCATCCTTCCACCTCATATTCGGTCTACCTCTCCCCCTCTGTCCCTCCACCTCGCTCTCGTACACCCTCTTAGTCATTCTCTCGCTTTCCATACGTTCCATATTATTATCTTATAGATAATTAATAAGGTTGGCAGGACAAATAATATGGAATTTGAAATCTAAATGAGTAATTATCAGACGGAATGAATAATTTCACCTTCGACCAAGACAAAGGATGTCGTATAATTTCGTAGTTACATATAAGAAACTGGGCTTAAAAATGGTCTCAAACTTATCTTAAATACTTCACAATTAATTTCAACTCACCTTCAACTGAAGGTTTTATCTAAACACAACACAAAGGGAAATTTATACTGAGTTAAGCCAAATATTTCCCCTTAGTCCGCCCGAGGCTGGCGACTGGGAGGGAATGAAGGCACCTAGAGAGGTAGGGCCCTGCTGTAGGACTCGGGGTCAATGTCCTTTGTCATAACAATAACCATACCTTGATTAAATGAGCTCCTCAACTTACTTAGGAGTCTAATAAGACTTTCAAAGGATAATTGAATTACTTTTATATGATGCAACGAATTTCCGGCACAAACATATGTTAACTATTACTTACGATATCCTCGGTAAGACTATAGTTTTTAAGTTGGATCTAGGACTCATAAATTTCGACCTGTCAAACCCCCTTGAGGTGGGCACTTGTCGCTAAGGCCTCAGAATCAGGGTGTCACACTAGAGACTCGGTACAAGCAATTATTAGGCCAAATATCAGCATTATACTAGATTCACAAAGTTAAAGTTATGCTTTGCAATTAACTGTATACACCTGGAAGTGATTAAATGGCTAAAACAAGTAAATTTCATTCTAATTCCAAAACAACATTGCTCCGATTGTGACACCCCTTTTCTAAACTTAATATAACAATACCAAACAATTATATTTAATATGTAAAGTTAGAATAATGACCCTCGTACCTATGAGACACCATTGGGCCTATTTAATTATTTCTTTCTAGTCATTACAATTTAATATATGTCAACTGATATCTTAATCACGATAATAACATAATACCGAACATTTCAACTAATCTCAACACTGACTGGGTCATTATTGGGCTTAAAGTGAGTGAACAGTAAAAGTCTTGGTGTAAATATTGCCAAAATCCAGCCTAGTCAATTTAGACCCCTTACACCCTAGCCGGTGAATCAGCAACGATTCCCACCCTTGACAGGTCTGGGCTATTCCTAACCCCGTTCACTCCGGTTGCCCTTAACCCGGGAGCTGCGGGGAGACTCTTAAGAGTTCCCCCGGCGCACTGCGGGGAGACTCTTAAGAGTCAGAGAAAAAAAAAATCAACTTTTGACATCGAAAAAAAAAAAAAAAAAAAAAATTTTTTTTTTTTTTGGCCCCTGGGCCATGCAAAATCTCAGTCCTCTACCTCCCCTCCTTCCCCACTTTCCTCCTCTCCTTCAGTTATCACCTATTTTCCCTGTTATTCCCTTATTCTGAGGTATATTTTCGTGCTAACATTAGAAATCCGATTGGAGGGTGTGGTCATCACTGATAGCAAGCGAGTGCAAGAGAGAGAGAGAGAGTATCGATCGACTGTGTCTCAGTGGCCTTGGGGGAAATTGGCGGGAAAGCAGATTGCCTCACCCATACATTATACAACTCGCGGGCTATATCTCCGATTTTGACCATCCAAACGCTGTTTTCACTCGTTTTATTGTTGTTTCAGGTTAATACCTTTATAATCAACCCATAATAGGCGCATATGGATAAGTATTAATGCTATTAATGGCACAATGAATATTTTAGTGACGGAAACACCTCAAATACGTCAGCACAGGGGGACGTTTCCAATTACCCCCATGCGCACTTCAGAGGTTAAGGCAGACCCGGGGTTGCCCAAAAAGCCAATGCTTTTGCTTTATGATCCTGCCCGAGTTTGGCAACCAATAATTGGTCCTCCTATTCCGGAAGACGCGGAGACAGATATCCCTGAACTTTACCCAGTCCCTCAATCCTGGGTCCTCGAGGTAAATGAGTTAAAACATCTGCGGGCAAAAGATGCTGAAAGGCGGGGAATGGATGTAGCCGTGTCTCCTTTCCCTTCCATGTCTGATATTCAGTTTTGTGGACAAACCTGCTCCAGTATTTTCTGCCACAAAATCCTTGAAGCCTTGGTCAGATTTCTCTAAGCTTGCTGCTCATAATGCTATAAAGTCCCTCTCCTCAGTGTATTCTACAAAGATAGAAACTGTTGCTACAGATCCTCCGTCTCGCATGTTTACCTTAGAAGGAGTGGGACAAAGTCCGTGGGTGGAATGGGCAGCAGAGGCGGCAAAATTTGCTCTATCCATCACTGCAATTGCCCCCAATAAGGTTCCAAATGAGGACCATAAGTTTGCTTCTTGTCATATATGATCTGAGGAACAATACAATTATACTTTCACCAAACGTCATAGAAGTAATCAAAGAATTATTAAAGCCGATGGTATTAGTGCCAGTTCTAAAAGGCACCAAAGTTTTCCTATCCCACATGTTTCTTGTTCCCAAACGGGACAGCTCAAAGATGAGACCAGTCAAAGACCTCTCCTCACTCAAAATTACAGATTTCGCATGCTCACAGTGTCTCGGATACGGCTAATCCTTCATCAGGACGTGTGACTGATAACGTTGGACCTCAAAGATGCCTTTTGGCACATTCCGATCTTCGAAAGAGATCAAAGATTTCTTGCCCTTCCCTGCCAAAATTCAGCAGTAACGTTTACCCGCGTTCCATTCGGGTTAAAATGTACTTCCAACCTTTGGGCGGACACATTATCCCGGTGCAAGTGCACGTCAGTGGAATGGGCACTCAAACAAGAAGCTTTCAGCAAGTGGATTCTTCCTTACATTTAAGCCTAGTACCTCCCGGGAAGGGCCAACCTTTGGGCGGACGCCTTATCCCGGGGCAAGAGTACATCAGTGGTATGGGCACTCAAACAGGAAGCTTTCAACAAGCCGATTCTTCCTTCCCATCCACAAGTAGACCTTTTTTCATCCCACACGTTAGCAAAGACCCCTCAATGTATAACCCGGTGGTCAGTAACCCGTGCGGGTAGACTGACCGCTTTTTCGGTCAATTGGAACACATGGTCATCCATCTACCTGTTCCCTCCCCCAGACACGACCCTCATGTACAAAGTCATACAAGGGTCTAGCGTGTCTCTTTGCGCCAGTTTGGTCCACACAAGCGTGATACAGCCGCCTGAACCTATGGTACCCGTCTCCAGTGGAATTTCCAATCTTTCAATTCCACTTGGACCAAATTGGAAGCCTTCAGACTTGCCTAACTTTTGCATTATGGACGTTTTCCGGGCCAAATGGCTAAGAGAAAAAATACGATCCTATCTTACCACCCAAATTAAAGGCCCAATATTCGGTGAACACTATCAGGCAATATGTGTCACACTGGAAGAGTTTTACTACCATGACTAAGTAAGAAGACAAAGGGTTTTTCTTCTACTGTATAGTAAATAAGTATGAGTTGTATGTACTGAATGAGTCTGGTTCTGCTTTCCTCCTTCGGAATCTCCAAAAGGAATAAGGGGGTGGGGGGGGGGGGATGTAGAACATGACTAAGTATACGAAGACAAAGGGTTTTCTTCTATAGTGAATAAGTACGAGTTGTATGTACTGAATGAGTATGAACAAATAGTTCATTTTTATACCAATGCAAGCAAAAAATGCTCTGCTAATTTTTGAACAGCTTCAGGAGCATTATAGTATGGAAATGTTTTGACATTAAAGCATCTTTTCATATATATTTTTACATCTTGTTCTCCTCAACACATTTAAAGTTATGACTATTCTTCCATCTTTCCTTCCTTATGAGGCTTCCCAGTATACCCGCCTCTTCTTTTCCTAATAATTTTAATTTTACCCGGTGTCAGCCTATTTGTTAATTGGTTCTCTCTGTATACGTTGAGCATCAGATGTCCCACCTCCGGTCGTGATATTCTAGGCTCTTCGTCATTGACGGAGAGAACCAATACTAAATTATGGGTTTGACAACCCGAAGGGCAGGAAGGAAAACCTTCTATTTAGTAGTGGTTCCGTAGTCAATGACGCCAAGGTTCCCACCCACCTTCCCCTTCCCATGCACATGCCCAACTTGATATAACATTTGAGGCAGATAAACACGCTAGAGAATCTGGCATCACGTGCAAGGGAAGCATTACGACAGCACAGCTGGAGGGCTGAGGCACCGGGAGATTTGAAATAATAGATTCTTCTTTTAAATTTTATTTCTAGTGGTATCCATTTTTCAATGATGAGCCCTTGGTAATATTTAATGGGTATTAACCAAGGATTGTTTTTATGCTATATACGCAACGGTTGTGATAAAAACTCCGGGTATTCCCGAATGGGTCCCGGAATCTCAACCTATACAGGGTGTTTCATAAATACCTTTCATAAATTTCAGAATGAATAGACCTAGCAATAATAAATATACTTTACTATGTGACGGTTTTGGAAATTTCTCATATTTACCGGGATATTACACATTTTAGTGTAAATAGGAAAGTCTAGGGGATGAACACAATCAGTAGATTACCATCACCTCAATTACTTTATTTGTTCATAAATGTTTGAACATCAATGTATTTTACAGTATTTACAATAGGTGCTCGATCAATTTGCTTCATGGGTTCGAATACTGTATGAATGAAGCTTCACAAATTGAAGGTAATGTGAGAAGGTGAGAGAAAGAAGGATGTACTGGCAGTCTTAAGTAAGTACCAGACATGGAGCCATACACCTCTGCTGAGTACACAGACATGTTACTTACTTTAGGTGCAGCTGGAGGAAATGCAACTGAAGCAGTAAGGATGTACGGTGAATAATATCCCAACCGGAGGCAACCATCTCGGCCTACTTTCCTCAGCGTAGAAAGACGACTACGGGAATATGGCTCACTGAATCCACGTGCAGTAGACAGAGGAAGGCCTCATGATGAGCAACTACTCGATGCAGAATAGGATATCCTTGATGCCATCGCAGATGATCCATCTACAAGCACACGTCGATTTGGTGTGGCTCATGCATCAGTATGGAGGATTGTAAACAGACATGGCCTGTACCCATATCATCACCAGCCCATCCATGCTCTGACTGAACGTGATTATCACCAACGAGTGGATTTCTGTCGGTGGCTCCTTACTCAAGAGAGGGAGAACAACGGTTTTATTGCAGAGGTTTTGTTTAGTGATGAGGCAAATTTCACAAGAAATGGCATGTTGAACCTACATAATACACATACATGAGGAGCAGAAAATCCACATGCAACAACAACGAGGGGACATCAGGAACGCTTTTCGATTAATATTTGGGCCGGTATTCTTGGTGACCATCTAATCGGACCTTTTATGTTACCACAACGACTTACAGGCAATGTGTACACCAGATTTCTTCAGGATGACTTACCCATACTACTTGAAGATGTGCCTCTCAGAACACGAAGACAAATGTGGTTCATGCAGGATGGGGCTCCAGCTCACTTTGCACGAGGTACGAGGGATTTCCTTAATGTTATGTACCCTGATAAGTGGATAGGCCGTGGTGGTCCCATGGCCTGGCCACCTAGATCACCGGACCTAACTCCACTTGACTTTTATCTTTGGGGACACTTGAAGAGCAGGGTGTATGCTACACAAATCAACACCCGTCAGCAACTGTGGCAACGAGTTCAAGAGGCATGCAGAGAAGTAAGAAACACACCAGGGATATTTGAAAGAGTGCGACAGTCTCTTATGCGCCGAGCCCAAGCCTGTATCAACGAGGGTGGGAGAAACTTCGAGCAAATATTGTAAATACTGTAAAATACATTGATGTTCAAACATTTATGACAAAATAAAGTAATTGAGGTGATGGTAATCTACTGATCGTTTTCATCCCCTAGACTTTCCTATTTAAACTAAAATGTGTAATATCCCGGTAAATATGAGACATTTCCAAAACCGTCACATAGTAAAGTATATTTATAATTGCTAGGTCTATTAATTCTGAAATTTATGAAAGGTATTTATGAAACACCCTGTATATAGTATAGGCTCTTCGTCATTGACTACGGAACCACTACTAAATAAAAGGTTTTCCTTCCTTCCCTTCGGGTTGTCAAACCCATAACTTTTATTATCAACAGTTGCATAGTAACTAGGCAAACAGCAAACATAGTCAGTAAAGTTGTCAGTAAATCAACTCAATAGCTTCCAACAAACCCTTATACCCTTATACATGCGAAACTATTATTTTGTTCAGCATACCTAGTACATTATGTTTTTTTTTTTTTTTTTGTCTATGTGATTGAGGGAGGCAAAAGGCAGAACTGCCTATAGCGAGTGCTTCCCCCATAGTTGAAAGAGTGACAGGGCCAAAATCAAGGGATGTTCGAGCCAAAATGCCTGGACACACAGAGTTTGAAGCAATTTAAGTCATAGGAAGAGGGAAAGACTGATTCTGGGAGAGAGTTCCAGAGCTCAGCTGTTGAATAGAAGAAAGTTTGAGAGTAACGTTTCACTCTTGGGTTGGAGAGTTGCACATAGTAGGGGTGGGATTGTGTTGCAAGACAGGTACCACATGCCCTACGTAAAGGAGGTGGTATACACTGGGAAAGCTCTGAGGAACACTGATTATTATAGTAGCGATAGAATAGCGAGTGAGTCAAATAGCTCCTATGCAATCTATTATCTAAATCTGGAAAATCATCTGCCAACCTAGTACTTAATATTGACCTCGTCAAACAGCTCTTATACAACCTCATGCTTTGGTTCTTATTATAAGATAATATAAGTTAGAGTTAAGCTAAAAAATATTCCTCTGTACATTTTCAGCCTACGCTGCAATTATCAATAAATCGTTTATTATTATTATTATTAATTGATTGATTATTTTGATTGATAATATAACATAAGATCTTTTCTAATTTACATAAACTTGACTGAAGATAGCCAGAATAACAAACAATCTGTCATTTTTGTGATGAGAGGAATTTTTTCTGCATCATTTTCGGTAGTTGAGAGACTGACACCGAGCTTCTTTTGGATCACTCAGTCATAAAGTTTTTGTATGTATTTAAGTTGTATTTTAAGTTGTATAACCTTATCCTTGCTATGATGCCAGAATTGCCGTGCCAGTGAGAAAAATGCCATGGCCACATGCTTCAGCCTGGAGTGTGCCAGCTACAACGGCAACCGACCCATACGATACTGCAGCCAGTGTAACAACATCCGTCACAACCGTCGCCGTGGCAACGACCACATCGTCCACACCAACATGTCTGACCCTTGGACCATGGAACCTCAGATGCAGAACTTTACCATTGAGGCCATTGTCAGGTTGGTTGTTAATGTATTACCTTTACCTCACCCTATATTTACATTACTGGTACCAAAATGTCCAACCCCTGGACCATGGAACCTCAGATGGTTCAAGATGTTACTTTATCCCCATCTTATGTTTACATTGCTTATCTGGTAGGCTACCCTACTATGATTGGGCAAAATATTTGGCTGGAGGCCAAGCAATAATCAAGTAATACTTCATATAATCATTTAAAGAAAAATAAGGTATATGTTATCAGAAATTACGTTTGCCGCTTATTTAATGGCACGGATGGACATATAAGTCGTGTTAAAAAAACTTTTACAGACCCAGGGGTAGCCTATCATACATGGAAATGTCCATGTACGGAACAATACCTACACTACTGTAGGTTTTGGAGAAATTTCATTAACAGAAATAACTCTTCCCAAACTGGCCTATGACATGCCTTAGTGCTTATATTCACTCTACTACTTACCCATATCTCTGTGATCTACAATAATAATAATAATAATAATAATAATAATAATAATTCTTTATTCCAGACACATAAGATAGATACAGTATAAATACAGTACGACCTAATGGTCCATATCACATACACTTCTCGTCAGAGCACAGATAATAATTATACACAAAGATATATTAATAAAGACACAATAAAATAAAAAATACAGTAGGCCTATTTACAGAATAGAGCACATATCACATTTTGTCACAATATAACACAGATAGGCTAACTAAGGCTATTGCTCAATGTTGGTTAACACCTATTGCACAGATCATTGCTCATAGTTCAATTAGACCTATATATTACATTACAGTACATACTATGTGTGTAGCAGCTTCTGCCAGTGAGATATAATACGGGATTCATAGATATGATCACTAGACCAAAGAGCTACAATCAGCGTGTTACTGGAGGATTGCAGTCGCTGCGAAAAGCTGTACACCAGTCTCCTGATGACAGCCCGACAGCACTGCACATCCAACAGTGTGCACACCATACTAGTGCTTTCATATTTAGAGAGACCAATGAACATCTTGAGTATATTATGATAGGATGTACACAGACCATTTATGGTGGCTCTCTTATACTTCCACCACAAATGGGCCGTGTACATAGAGGAACAATATGTCCGGAACAAAGTGACTTTAGTTTCCCAATTACACATGTGGAATTTTCTCAAGATGGTGTTACCACGTAAATATAGCTGTCTGCGCTGACGGCCGATATCTGCATCATCTGAGCAATCGTTTGAGATAATGTGTCCCAGGTATTTTATTTTGTTTACTTCTTGAATAATTTGATTATTGAGTGAGAAATTTGGCAGTTTACTTTTATACAGTAATTTTGATCTAAATATAAGAACAGCACTTTTCAGTGGGTTGAATTTAACACAATGTTTACTACCAAAAGATTCACATATATCAAGAAGTTTGCTCAGACCCGCAGAAGACGGTGCAATAATGACCAGATCATCAGCATACATGAGATGGTTGATGATTTTATTCCCACCATAACATCCAATCTGCTCTTTATTCAATTTATCACTTAATTCATCCATATATACATTGAATAAGTAAGGTGAGAGAATACTACCCTGTCTCACTCCATTGGTTACTGTAAAGGAATCCGAAATAATGTTACCCCATCTTACATTAAATGTTTGATTGGCGTACCAGTACTTCAAGATTCTCAGTATATAGGATGGCACTCCCCTTGTTGCTAATTTATCAAACAGGATATTGTGGCAGACTCTGTCAAATGCCTTACTAGCATCAAGAAAGCATGCAAAAATAGAGCTGTTCATTTTGATGTACCCATCCACTAGCTCCTTCAGAGTGTAGATGCACTGGTCCGTACCATGATTCTTTTTAAAACCAAATTGATTACTATTAGTTGAGATATACACTGAGATTCTGTCTAAAATGATTAACTCTAGTATCTTACTTACAATACTGGCAAGGGCAATAGGTCTATAGTTGTCTTTTGATGTAATTTTGCCAGCCTTGTCTTTAATTACTGGTATCAAGGTAACGGACATCATAGATTCTGGTAGGAAACCATGGATTAGAAAGCTGGTAAAGCAACTGCTGAGTTTCTCCAAGAGGAGAGTGGAGGAGTACTTCAAATGTTCAGCATATATACCATCAAAACCACAGGATTTGTTAGCATCTAGCCTACTTATTGTAGCCTTGATTTTTTCACTTGTAACTTTAATTGTGTCATATTTTTCTTCTTTGTTACACTCTGTTGTAGCAGCAATGGTATTTCCTTGGTGCCCAACAGAGTTAAACAAAGTTTGGTAATGTGTTTTCCAAAGATTGGCTATGTTATTAGTACCAGAGATCCCATCTACACTAACGGGTAGAGGTGTGCAGCTATTATGCATTTTTTTAATATCCTTCCAGAAGGCCAATGTGTCTTTGCTAGCAAAGTTTTTGGCCAATGCTTCTCTTCTTAATACATTTTCATTGTTTTTTATATCTGATTGCATACTTGCATCTAGCCTTTAGTCTGGTGAACATGTCAAAAATGGGTCCCTGTCTCGGTTTGTTATGATCCAGCCATACACTACGAGCATCTCGGGATGCCTGGTATAGTTTCTGAAACATGGTCATTCCACCCAGGTTTGTTAAAAGAGTAATTTTTGTTATGCTTGTGAAATACTATGTCACTAGCCTTAGTAAGACAAGATATAATATTATTGTACAGCTTGCTGACTTCTTCTCGATGACTAGCATTAACACAATTGGGGTCTTCACAGGTAATGGCATCCTCACTGCCAGGATCAAGCTCAGAAAGGAGAGTGTGTGTTAAAGTGCAAAATTGCTCACACTCCTCCTCGTCAAGCCCGCCCCATGGCAGTTTTGGATTTACACTATTGTTTGACTGGGTTAATTCTGGCGCTCTTTCCAAACTAGCTGTTAAGGTCAATGGGATATGATCTTCATCTGTATATGTATACTGAATTTCCATATTTGTTATCATATCATGGAAATCAGCACTAGCTACGGTATGATCTAGCCAAGACGTTGAGCCCCATGCTGCACTGACACATGTGTAACTACTATGAGGGAGCATGAGCTGAGAAGAGATAATTAGATCATGCTCACCACAGAAGTTAGTCATATGACTAGCAAACAGAGAGTTACTCATGTCCTTCAGATTAGCATTCCAGTCCCCTATTACAGAGTAGCAGGTGGTATTTAGTTTTTGTAAAAGAGCACTTAGCTCTCCAAGGCATTCCAGGTATTGTTCTTCATTTTCATTACATTGGTAGGGCAAGTACACACTAAGAATAACTACTTTCCGTTGGATATCTTCTATTTCTATACCTGTACACCATGGTAAATTTGTTACAAGTGGTTTAACCCGGCTGTCTAAAGAGTCCCTCCACAAAATAGCTACTCCTCCCGGTGGGTGACCTGCTACTAGACCATCCATAGCATCGGTTGTCGAGACCCCAAACCCATGAAAATTATCACAGATAGTACTGAGGTTACCCAAATCCTGTTTAAAATACCAAGTCTCCTGCAGGCACACAATATCACTGGTATTAAATACGTCTACTACATCAGGGCGTAGGAGAAGCCCTCTGTTGGTTTTAGGGAGCCCCCTACAGTTATAAGTAGCAATACGCAAATTGTTGGGAGATGAAGTAGACTTTATATCCATGATTAAGAGTTGTTGGGAGGGTGGGTTACCGTAGTTATAGAGTCCTCATTTGTTGATACCGGTACCTGTGCCCTACGTTCTCTCCACCAGTACACCGATGCTTCCTCTGGCCAAAGTTCTTCATCCATAAACACCTCGGGATTTGGACACTCGCAGTTTATTCTGAATGAAATATATGTGTGCCTATCAGACCAGGGAATAATTGGTTCAACATCCATACTAAGACTGAGTTTATTGGAGAGATATTCTTTCAAGTCGGATGCCGTCACTCCTGGCTTAAAACCTGTCGCGAATACTTTGGCTATGCGTGATCTTTTCACTTTTTTAACTGTACTTATCCCCGTACTTTTATTTTTACCCTTAATCCCCTGATGCATAAAGTTCCTAGGTTGAATTTGCACAGCCATAGAATTCCTAACATTGTTTGTGGTACCAGTACCGGTACCTCCATTCAGCCTCTGTTCCCCCTCAGGTATGTGATGAGTTTTACCTTTGGTGGAATGTACCCTAAACCATTGTCCTTGAACAGTACCCTCCCCCTTATCACCTGAGGGTGGAGGCGTTGTGATCCTGTCGATAGGGGTTGTCGTCGAGCTCCTTCCCGTCGCAAGTGCTGTAGTGATGCCTTGCGCGTTGCCTGTACTTACAGCTACATTATAGGCCCCAGGTGTTGCTATACTCATTATAGCGGGTGTACCGCTTCCGACGCTCCTCACTGCAGGGTAGACTTCATTAATTTCCTCAGTGGCAGAAGTTACGTTGATGTTAGGCCTACCTCGGGTTGTCTCGTTGGTTCTACTCGTTATGGCTGTGGCTTCCTGTGTGATGGAGGAGGCGCCACTGGCACCTGGTGTGGAGCAGCTGGTGGTGGCATCAGTAATTTCCCCTGTGGCAAAGGTTTCAACGGAGTTAGGCCTCCCTCGGGTTGTCTCGTCGGAGTCGTCGCCATCGGTTCTGATCGTTGTGTCGTGGACAGTTGTGGATGTGGCCGTGGTCTCCTGTGTAGTGGAGGGGGCGCTATCTGATGTAGTGCGGCTGGTAGTGGACACTGCAGGTGTGGTATTTATAGGCTCTGGATTAGTGTCATTTACAGATGCAGTAGGCCTAGGCCTATTTGAGGGAAAGCCACCTGAAGATATTAAATTTCCTTGGGATTGGCTGTAGTCCTCAATCACTAGCACTCTACTACTCAGATCACCAGTTGCACTCAATAAGTCCTTCATACAGTCATTTTGGCTTCATACAGCTGAGGAACACTTTCTCAGATTAGAAACTTCTGACTGAGTTTTCTTGATCTCACTAAGGAGCACAGTAACGTCAACATGATCAAATTGGATGGGTGGGAGTTTACCAAGGTTATGGGCAACAAATGTGGGTATATTATTACCTTTTTCCAGAATCAGCTTAATTATGTCTTTAATATTCTCACTATTTTTGTTGGGACCCTGTCTTTTCCTGTTCCGGTCACTATTGTCGTCAGCACACAGTTCAAACAGTCTATTCTTGGAGGACACAATCACTTCCTCATCATAGAATTCAACACACAATTTTGTTAACACGTCAGTACTCAGAAAATTGGATTTATTAGTCAGGAAACACAGTAGCTCATCGATAATAAGTCCATCTTGGGAGGGGTGAGTTGGTCCCTGGCTTGAGATTGTCTCTTCGGGAGCCATGTTGTTGTGATCACTTTTCGACGGCACTTTATTTAGAGTAAATTCACACACTCCATTAAGAAACTACTATGTCCTTTATCAGAGTGTGAACACTAGGTATTCATGCACCTATGTGACAGGTAGAGTACTTGCTGGATGGCCCATTATGTGGAAAATGTGAGGTGAAAACTGGAGTCTAATCACACCGTCACACCATACTTCTTCTTCTTTTTTCTTTCTTCTTATCTTAAGATTATCATAACTATACATAGAAAGATATAAAATTACAGTGGACATGACAAAAAACAATATAATGACCTCACATACTCATTTCAACGCTCCGTCTGGCGTCACTCTCTGCCGATCGCTATGCATGCAGTGTTGCCAGTGCTACCAGGATTTTCTGCTACACCTAATTTCTAGCGATTTAGGGCTATCGTACGGTACATCACCACGTACGGTCCAACCCCACCTGACCCTACTAACATGTCCGACACCTGGACCATGGAACCTCATGAACAGACAGCCATTTATATTTTCTTTCAATTTTATTCTACAGTCAGCTATGCTATAACATGCGCTTCCATAGCGCAGTGCGCCAACAATGCGGGAAACGCTTAATCCTTAAAATATGATAGGCCTAATAAGTGGCTCTCCTTGTGAAATGCGATAGACCTCACATTATCATGATTTTCAAACATACCAAAACCGAGGCAAAGGCAGTATATGTATGAACATTGGTTGACAAGTAGGTTTAAGTGGCAACTTTCGATACCAAACATCACAACACACTTACACCTCACACACACACACTCATTATCATGGAAGCAGTGGCAGGAAAGGAGGAGAACAATATGCTACAGCCAATCTGGTAATTGTGCGAGTTCTCTAACAGGAAGAATATATATATGACCTTATATACCTACGATCAATCACAAGGTAAGACATACGAAAGGTACAATATGACAGGTTTATTTATACATACATAAATAATAGGTCACACAATAATACTACAACAATACAAAGGTATAACCGTTAAGTACAATATACATTCACAATAGAAAAAGGATTTAGGACAATTTTTATTATAATGTCACTATTTTTTCCAGGGTTTTTATATTTGGAATCTGTTATTTTTCATAAGTATATATAAGTATATGTATAGTGTTTTGATTGAATTACAAACCTCGGAAAAAAAACGTTTTTCCCATATTCAACATCTTAAGACACGCCGCCCGATAGTGGGGAGGGCTATGAAGATCAGAAAAAATGAGGGGATAAATGTGTTTGTTATGCCCTGTTTTTCTACAGGTTTAACTTGGGTAATGTGAGTTCTAATTGACTGGGTATATAAGGCTGCATGCACAATACAAGATATGAGGAATAGAGAACACAAAGAAACACATGGTAGCAAGTTACACGATCACGTTTATTGATATACCACTGCAGAATACTTGTGTAAGACAATATAATAGAATCGAACAACACTAGCATAAGTGGATCTGGATGGAGCCTAGTCTCCCACTTCCAACGTTCAGGTATTAATCTTCTGATCACTGGCTTTGATTTAACAGGTTTATATACCGAAGACCATCAATGTTACTTATAGAATCATATTCACTGTTAGATTTCTTACTGGTAGCTCTGGTGCACAAGTAGTAGTTCACGGACTAGATTAGACACGCGTATTTTAGAGCACGGGAATTCTAGTAACCTCAGGGGGTACTGATCTAAGTTTTCTATTCTTGTCTCAGAAATACATAGAACGCAAATCAGTGGGCGAACCTTCAGATATTACTAGGGTTTCCTTCTAGGTAATAATATCTGGGCATATGGTTGATTACGAGAGTTAGTATCGCCTGTTAAATAATGAACACTGATACGCTTAGCACTTCCTAATTAAATGGTTATATGAATTATACTGGGGCAAAGAGATAGCCACTTCGTAGAAATATTAATTAGTGAATCTCTAAACAGCACAGTAATATGTAGTACTGCTAAAGGGAATCTTAAGTAGCATCTGATGGGTCTGGTCCTGGTTATCTTGCGTCCATGATGTTGGGGGCTAACGACTGGTTCCGCGGCCGTCCAGGGGGCCCATATGTGTGAAGTTCTTAAATACGTGGGCAGGTCCTTCTATCCAAATCTGCCACGGAGTCTGCCGGCTCTGGGATCTCACTCCGGAACAACACAAGGGCAGAGCTAGAAGTTAACTGCAGGGTAGTGACCCCTGGTTGGTGTCTAGCTTTCAACTGATTTGACTGGGGGCGGGAGTTAGATTTATAGGTTCGGTTCTGGACCCTGTAGACAGTAGGGATCTCGAGTCTTATGGACTTATTTGAGCTCTCAATAGATATGGAGACTAGGTAAGATGGTATTTACTGTTGTGGCACAGGGCTATAGAAAAGCCTTTATATTTTCATATAACTGAGCCTTAGTAAGAGGTACTATTTTGGCTATACTGGAAGTATTTAGGGGAGAGAGACTGGATCTACTTTGCGAGGAGGATGGGGACAGCTGTGATAGGAGCGTCTCTCTAGATTGTTCAATCTTCATTCCATGGTATAGCTGAGGTGCTAATTTAGTGATCAGAGCATGCAAGAAAGGTAAATGGTTTATTGTGAGTTAATAGAGGTTAGTAAAGGTGTTAGTCATGCATGGTTAGTTCATTGATAGGAAGAATTCCTGTGCTACCTGGCAATGACTCGAAAGTCAAAACAGGGGCCAGGTATACCTCCGCGGGGGTGGGGGTCTCCCTCCTCGGGTGGGCAAAAAGGGGGAGCTGGGCGCCCTCTCTCTGTGATAGTCGTCCGGCGGCTGTGGCTAGGGGCTTGCCATATCACCAGTGTTTGTAATAACCCTCTGTGTATGAGACAGATGTGGGTGTCCTTAATACCAAAACCGAAGGTGCCTTAGCTAGCTGGTTTTACTCGGCTGGTTGTTAATTGTAGGGTTTGCTGGATGTGGTGGAGACTGGGTTGCTAACTCTGCCACATTTATCTGGAAGTATGGCAATAGAAGTTAGTTACTGGCGGGGCGGCTAGCCTAGCACCGACGACCATTGGGTGCAGGGTTGTGAATGTGTTGTAAGAGAATAGATAGCATGCAAGGGGCTAGTAAAGTTCTAATGTTGTTCTGGCCTACTAAGTGAAGGTAGGCTGGATAGGAGTATATATATAAAAGGTTGGAGAGCGTTAGCAACGGACAATTCAAGGATCTTCAAGAGGTATGAGAGAGAGACTAGGTCGGACAAGAGTCGAGAAGCGCGGGTGTCTTAATGAGAGGGGGGGGGGGGAGAGTTCAAGGGCTACAGGGAAATTTTGCCCCTAAGGTCCCTGGGCGTGGGGGTGGCATTAGGCTACAATTGATATGGAAGTTTGAAAAGGCAGTAGAATACGTTAGCCAAATGCTACCGGGGAATGCAACTATGGGGTGGTATATGAGTCTGGAAAAGATAGAGTTATGTGATCAGTCCGAGGGTTATGGATATTATTAGTTGGCCCTGGGAACTGCGTTTTCTATTAAATATAAATATACCAACAACAGCGGCAGTTCGTAGGGGTACTTAGTTATTGTTTCGGGGTACTTATGACAGATACTGGTAACCAGGTTATCTTATACAATCTCTGGTTGGGGTAAGAGGTGTAAGACACGAAGTAAATTGGCATAGTGTGGACTGTGGATACGAAGGAGGCAAGGTGAAGACGTATGACAATTGTGGAAAGTAAATGGAAAAAGGTGAACACAATGGCGGATAAAAATACTTAACCTAAGGATTGCATACATCGATGAACGATGACATTATAGTCGTCGTCCTAATAAGGTGATGAAACCTGGTTGATCTGTACTTGGCACAATACGACACAAGGACAGTGCCGCTATGTCGCATCAATGCTGGTGGCAGTTAATATTATAGACTTAGTTACTAGAGGAACAATGCAAGGGGCGACTGAGCACGGGTTACATATATCTATACTCGTCATGGAAAATGATATACGAGGTCTAGGGACAAGCGTGGGTGTTTTAACTTCTAAGATATATAACATCTACTTCTCGGATGTAAGAACATACATAGATATAATTATGGCTGTCTGATGTGTTGGCATTGGCTCAACGTCGGGACAGGGCATGGGTGTTTTTAATATGAATGTATATTCCTGTTCATCATCTTTGTAGCAAGGACAGTGCCGCTATGTCGTATCAATGCTGGTGGCAGTTAATATTATAGACTTAGTTACTAGAGGAACAATGCAAGGGGCGACTGAGCACGGGTTACATATATCTATACTCGTCATGGAAAATGATATACGAGGTCTAGGGACAAGCGTGGGTGTTTTAACTTCTAAGATATATAACATCTACTTCTCGGATGTAAGAACATACATAGATATAATTATGGCTGTCTGATGTGTTGGCATTGGCTCAACGTCGGGACAGGGCATGGGTGTTTTTAATATGAATGTATATTCCTGTTCATCATCTTTGTAGTTAAGAGTGTAGGACACGAGAGGGTTAGTGTACGTGAGGTGTGGAAAATGGTCAGTTTGGAAAAGGTAAATGGGTGCGTCCTGGAGCTGTTTAGCCCTGCGGGCTTGGGCCTGTCTGAAATGGCTGGCTCGGTCAGCTGGTCCTTTCGTTCTGTGGACCTTTCCTTTGGTGTTTCTGTGTGGTGTTCGTTCGTGGCTTCTGTGGTGGGCTTCTCGTTCTGGGGCATTTTAGTGTTAAAGGGCGATAATGCTGTAGCGTATTTTAGCAAAACTTGGCTCAGGTTTTAACCCACTTAGCACCAGGCAATATAATATAAATGTACACTCCAGGACCAGCAGGTTGTCAAAAAAAATTGTTTTCCAGAAAACACCTGGAATAGGTTAGAAATGAAGGAAACACCACAAAAAACCAATCCCATAGGTTATTAACCCTCCGGGCCCGGGCTAGCTTGCACAATGACAGTGCGGGGTACCCGGGCGATCTGGCCAAAAAACGTCTAGGCCTAGGCTACCGTATCTATGTTTAGTTTAACTGCTAGAAATTTCCCACGCATCTATAAACGTAGTGCGGTTTCCAATCTGTAGACTGGCGTTGAGTAGAGCTCTCTAAGTCAACTGGTTCAGATGTGATGACGATTTCCGTGGAGCGAATTTTTCCGCGATGTTGACAATATCGGAGCTTTTCAGACACTAATTTCGTCTGACGTCACAACAATAACATTGATCCGACGTCTCCCTATTGTTTTCGGAGGTGCGGTGACGCAACGATCGGCTTTGTTTACATGCGTCGGACGCACGGCGTTCAGACCAAGCTGAATAGGCTTTCAAGCTTACTATCTCCTGAAAGGACACCCGGGCTGCTGCCCTTATTTTGTGGTGTCCTTTCACACGGACACCCGGGCAGGAAGGGTTAAGGGGTCTTACGCCCCGGGGTGCCCGAAAGTCAGAATTAACATGGGGAAATGGGTAGGCAAAAATATGCAAAAACAGGTTTTTGCGCGCTCACGCGCACGCGGCTGGACTTTGAGAGCTTTCAACCATCGGCATTGTTGTGTGGGATACTTACACAGTTCCCATACAATTCTGAGCCCTCTAGGTGCCATAGGACCGGAGTAATTAATCGTGATGCACCCAATGCGGCTCTGGGGTTTAGCATTACATACATTGTCGACGCATAAGGTGTCTCTGGTACTCGAGTGGTTAAGGTTTATGAAAGCCATAAAGCCCAAGATTTCGAAAACCCGAGCCAAGTTTTTGCAAAAATTGGCTCGGATATTGCAAGTTTTTAGAGTCGAAAAAGACAGTAACCTAATTTTGATATTAGCCTTGGGTTTTCTTGATTGACAAACCCATTAAATGTGATTTTTCGAAAATGTAGTGGTTTTGAAAATCATAAAAACCAGTAACCTAGACCTAGTACATTGGATACAAGGCTAACCCTCACCTAACACCTACGTTGTGTCCATAGTACCTAGTACGTGGGATACAACACTAACCCGTACCTACTAGGTAATAAGTGTTCCTAGTAGCCTACTGTTCCTAGGTATTCCATACCTACCACCTGATCCCTTGTCATTAACCTAACCAAAGAACCTAACCTAGACCCAGTACGTGGGATACAAAACTAACTCTCACCTAACACCTAGTATATGTCCCTAGTAGGCTACTCAGTATGTGGGATACAAAACTAACCCTCACCTAACACCTAGAATGAAGCAACTTGGTTGAGCCCGAGAACTTTCAGTCTTCTACTGTACTTCTCCCTTCTCAGCTTGTTCTTCCTCTGTCCAATTGCTCTTCTTTCCTACTTTACTCCAACCATCCAGCCATCTGGTCTGGTCTGGCCTAGTATATGTCCCTAGTACCTAGTATGTGGGATACAAAGCTAACCCTCACCTAACACCTATTATATTATATCCCTAGTACCTCAGGAGAGGAAGGGAAATGGAGAATATACAAATCGGTGCTGTCTATAGGAGAGTGTTGACAACCTTGTTACGAAAAAGACATTTTATCACCATATTTTCTATTAGGTTTTGCCGAGGGTTAAAACATATTTTCATATGATCTTTAGAGCATATAGATTCCATATTTGTCTTCAAATATTTAAAAACAAAATAGTGACAACAATAGTAAGTTAAATTGGGATTTATGTTTATTGAGTTACAGCTGAATATACAAGGAGAAAATCACAAAGTTACTGAAATTACACATTATATAGTTGAGTCTGAGCTGAAAGGTACAGTCATGTGTTCTCTGAAGGGTTCGTTTTCTTAAATAGGCCTACAGTAGATGGGTACTACACGTGGTAAATGTATTTATACAATGAATATATAATATGGGTTCTTAGATTCAGCAAATATTTATTTCTGAATGAGGCAAAGTATATCTGATATTATGGTACTTCTGAAACTTTATATTTTTGTGATAAACTGAAATCACTAATACAATAGCTCGTAAGGAACACGTGGTCAAAAGTCTGTATGTAATTATATGAATATGTGAATTCTGAGGTTCAGTGAACTATAACAAAATGAAGGTGGAATGTACTAAGTAAATTCATGCACTTGGAAATGGTGAAATAGGCTGTCAAGGCTATTTATATCATAGACTCGGATTTCTAGTGAAAGAAGTCTAGTTACTGTGGCTCAAGAATTTTTCCGGTTTTCTTATAGTTCTCTTGATGACGTTTTCTTCTTTTAAGTTTACTTTAGAAGAATATATTTATCAGTGGTTCTCTCCGTCAATGACGTGAGAGCCTATATGTAACATATGGCCTCTTCCGGGTCCCTAAGGACCCGGTTAAACTTTATAACTGTCGGTCGCGAACCATAATACTCTTTGGGGGAATCCTTTAATAATTCCTAAGGTACAGGGGTCCCTCAATATTCACAGGGGTTATGTTCCTGAAAATTCCGCGAATAGCTTAATAATGCTAGTACTCGTTACCGATTCCCCAAGTTACTCCCTATCTATGTACAGTATCTACCTGGATTATCTATCTATCTCTTTTGTACATTAACATAACTATTAAACAAAATATATTTATCTATGAAAGGAAAAAGTGTCAATAAATATTCCTCCTTTTGACTTTAACATCTTATTGGCGGGCTAGGCGGTCTAGGGGGCCGTAGCGCCCAGCGGGTTTTTTTTTTACCCTAAATAGGGTTGTTTACGTGATCATTTTCATGCCTAAATAAGACCCAGAGCGTAAAACAAGTATTTATCCCTGAAAGGGCGTAAACAGAGCTTTCCAATGACACCCGAACCATCCTTATACGACCGCTGGTTCTCTTGCAACGATCGTGCAACACGAGTGCAAAAACCCTGTAATTAGGTAATTTCCCTACATAATTCCTTGTGTAGCGAGTGTGAGAGGGGAGGGAAGGGTGGGATTCATGTCAGTAGGTCCGCCGCGGTGGTCTGGAGCAGTCATACGCTTGCTACGCTCCTCCCACCACTCATATCTCTCTCTCAGCAACATTACGTGGTGAAAATGGCACACGACATAAGTTGTGAACCGCCACTTAGTCCATATTTATTTCACACGACATTAGTTGCGCGCCGCCAAAGAAGGGTTAAAGAAAGTTAAGTCTGTATCATATATGTTTGCATTTTATCGATCGCTTGGAAACAATAACTCACTATCTATCTATCTAATGTATCTATCTATCTCTCTTATACATTAATGTTATACCACGCTTTTTACTAGGTTTACTGAGTGAAGGTGGATCCTATCTCAATTGGGCAGATAATAAAGTCATACATAAACACACATGCAAACATGCAGAGGCATAAGAACAACACAGTAGTAATTTTATAGTTATTATATTCAAGTACAATAACACAAGTATGGCTTATATGCTAATGGATCACATACAAAATAATACACACAAATAATAAAGTCATGGACATAAAATAATATACCGTATAATATGGCCGTAATATATAAAAGTCATGTGCGTTCTCAGATGGATTACTGTTCACCTCTGTGGGGTGGAAGTGGAGTGGTTGCATTGAGGCAGTTGGACAAAATTCAAAATAAAGCTATTAGATTAATCAATAACCCTGCAATCACACAGGACCTTCCTACATTATCCATACGAAGAAACGTTGTATCCCTTGCATTATTCTACAGATATTTTCACAGCAATTGTTCCGAGGAACTTGCTTCAATTGTGCCGCCTCTCCATATCTTTCCCCGTAGAACTAGGGCAGCTGAGAGCGCCCATGAATTTACACTTTGAACTCCACAATGCAGAACTTCTGCTTATCAGAATTCATTTATCCCCAGAGCTACTACTCTTTGGAATTCACTTCCCTCGAATTGCTTTCCACAAACTTACAATCTACAAATGTTTAAATCCAGTTGTTACAAACATTTTATGAATGGAGGATGCCTTTAGGCACATGGACCTTTTTGTTTTATCTGTTTTTCCTTCCTCCGTTCATTGTCTCTTTAAAAAAAACAAAAAAAAAACAACAACCCGGAGATGAAGTGCAATGTAATAATAATACGAGAGGTTATTGCTCCTTTGAAATATGAGCCATGACTGAAATACACACAAAGTATTATGAACGTCTCTTTATGAAAGAGAACTTATGTTGGATATCTTTGTCCTAAACTCGCACTTTTAGGAGTCTTCGCACGTAGATATTATAGAAGCACTTATTGAACGAATGTTAAGCATGGAAATTACTGTACACACATATATACAGTATATAATACAGTATATACAGTAAAGTATATATATAAATATATATATATATATATGTTGTTCTCAAAAACTGTGCTTCCGTGCTGACTCCCTGCCTAGGCAAACTCTTTCGTCTCTGTCTATCCTCTAACGTCTTCCCTTCATGCTGGAAGTTTGCTCACATTCAACCTGTCCCAAAGAAGGGTGACCGCTCTCAACCCTCCAACTATCGTCCAATTGCTCTTATCTCTTGTCTTTCTAAAGTTTTTGAAACTATTCTTGCTTCCAAATTTCTTAAGCATTTCTCTTCTCATAATCTGCTCTCAGATCGCCAGTATGGCTTCCTTAAGGGTCGCTCTACTGGTGATCTTCTTTCATATCTTACTAACTCTTGGTCATCCTCCTTCGGGACTTCGGTGAGACTTTTTCTATTGCACTAGACATATCGAAAGCCTTCGATAGAGTCTGGCATAAATCTTTAATTTCTAAACTACCCTCCTTCGGTTTCTATCCCTCCATCTGTGCCTTTGTCTCTAATTTCCTTTCCGGCCGTTCCATAGCCGCGGTTGTGGACGGCCATTGTTCACTTCCTCACCCTATAAACTCCGGTGTTCCTCAGGGCTCTGTCCTATCTCCTATTCTCTTTCTAATTTTTATAAATGATCTCCTTAACTGTACCTTAATTCCCATCCATTCATACGCAGACGACTCAACCTTACACTACTCCATTAGTTTTTCAGAACGCCCCAGCCAGCAATCCCTCAACGACAAACGTAATGAAGCCATAGAACTCTTAAATTCTGATCTAAATACTATTTCCAATTGGGGCAGAGAAAACCTTGTTAACTTTAATGCTTCCAAAACCCAATTTCTCCATCTATCTACCCGTCAGGATCTCCCAGCGGACTATCCCTTATTCTTCAACAATACAAAAATCAACCCTTCATCTTCTCTCAATATTCTTGGTGTCTCTTTTTCTTCTGCTCTCATTTGGAAGGACCATATTACCAGTCTTGCTAAGGCAGCCTCCCAGAAGCTGGGTGTGCTCAACCACCTTAGGGGGTTCTTTTCCCCTGCACAGCTTCTTGCTCTGTACAGGGCCATAGTGCGCCCTTGTATTGAGTATTGTTCACATGTGTGGGGAGGTTCCTCTCACACCGCTCTCCTAGACAAAGTTGAAAGGAAGGCCTTTCGTATCATTAACTCCCGTCCACTCACCAACTCTCTGCAATCTCTCTCTCTCCGCCGCAATGTTGCATCTCTCTCGCTATTCTATCGCTACTATAATAATCAGTGTTCCTCAGAGCTATCCCAGTGCATACCACCTCCTTTACGTAGGGCACGTGGTACCCGTCTTGCAACTCAATCCCACCCCTACTCTGTGCAACTCTCCAACCCAAGAGTGAAACGTTACTCTCAAACTTTCTTCTACTCAACAGCTGAGCTCTGGAACTCTCTCCCAGAATCAGTCTTTCCCTCTTCCTATGACTTAAATTGCTTCAAACTCCGTGTGTCCAGGCATTTTGGCTCGAACGTCCCTTGATTTTGGCCCTGTCACTCTTTCAACTATGGGGGAGGCACTCGCTATAGGCAGTTATGCCTTTTGCCTCCCTCAATCACATAGAAAAAAAAAAAAAAAAAAAAAAAAAAAAATGGTAAGGCACTATTCAATGAGTCTCTTGGCGTAGAAAGAGTGTCACTAGTATTGAATTTACGTGTAGCACTATGGGTTTGAGTGGCTATAACGATTTAATGTTACCGTACGTAGTCTCCGAAGAGTTATGGACTATAACATTATATCTTTATAACAATAGACATGTGTGGTTTGTATCCTCAACTAAAGATGCCTAGCAATTAAGAAGGGAGGTCTGTCTATGCAGCCTTCAACAAGCTAACACTTTGTTCTGGCACCGTGGTCCAACATCTTTGGAAACTTCCTCTGGCTCGTACTTTTAGTGGCTGCAACTTTTGGGTAAGGGTGGCTCTCCGGCAGCGTCCTCCATCAAGTCTTGACATAGGATAGTATTCAGCCGTCTCGGTGTAGAGGGTTGGGGGAGGGGTCAGAAGGATTCCTAGAAACTCCGACCTGTGCCGGTGCCTAGCATTAGGCTACCTATACTTGGGCTTTGGCTTACCTAAAGACCTGTGCCTTTTGGTTCACCTGGGCCTAAGCCTGAGTTTTGGGACTTGCAACGTAAGGCGGACCAGTGCCCTGTATACTTTACTGTCTCAAGTGTCGAGAGGTGGGGAAAGCTCAGAAGGATTCCTAGACACTGTGACATGTGCCGGTGCCTAGCAATACCTGTTCTTGGGCTTTGGATCACCTACTGACCTTTGCCTACAGTTCACTTGGCCCTAAGCCTGAGTTGGAGAACTTGCAAAGTAAGGTACATGGACCAGTGCCCTAGATAGTTTACAATTCCTCCGGGAGGACTTATACAGTAAGGTGGATCAGTACCCTGTGTACCATACAATTCCTCTCTTAAGTAGGGGGGTCGTCCTTAGGCCTAGACAACTTCCTCTACCTAAGTTTTAGGGAGGGCCAACGAATCTATTAGAAACTTACACCTGTGGGCAGCCACCTAACAGTTTCATGGTAGGGTTTGGGCAACAAACTCAGGGCTTAAATTTAGCCAGCAACACGGATACCAGTGCACCTGTTATGATCTAAAGCTCAAGAACTGAGTTAAGTCAACCACCATAGCCTGTGCCAAAGTAGTAGGCTTACTCAGGATCTACGCGACGAGCTAGACCTGGCTAATGCCAGTGCACTACAGATTTTCGCAGGAAGCTTAATTCCTCCTAACTGTTCTGAGGCCTAGAAGAGTATAGGAAGCTCCGAGTCACTACCGAGAGATACTTATACCAGTGTACGATCAAATGGTATTTAGACCGAGAGATAGTTTGGACTAGTGGATGTCTGTACCCTATGACCAGTGGCGGTGTACACATTTCCCCTTGAGGTGGCAGCTACTCCGACCTCACCCAGTCTTCCCTTCCTCGATTTGGTCTGGCACATCTTAAGATTTGTGGTGACGATACAGGGAAGAGGGACGTTCGTGGGGGGTGTCCTATTATGGGGGTGTCAGGTAGACCCCCGTGGCACGAGCACAGCCCAGGTGGTCATAGTCGGGGTGAGAAAGGTCCGCGCACTCTGGTTCAAATTTGGCGCTTCTCTCCTTTGACTGTTCACGGTTGTGTGGCGTTCCTTCTTCGATTTCTTATTTTTATGTTTCTTCTGCTTCTTGGAGTGTGAGCTTGATTAGTGGTGTTAATGACGCTTGTGTTTATGTGGTGGGGAGGCCTCTATTAAAGCGTTAATATGTGGGGTCGCTTCTTCCTCTTCTTCTTCCATTTTCTTGTCTACCCTCTCGTTCTCTCTCCTTTTGTCTTCCCATTTTTATTATATTTCTTCTGGCCACGTTTGTTTCCTCCTGTAGTTCACTTCCCTCGTCGGGGAAGAAGTCACGGCCCCGTAGCGGGAGCTCGTATTGAATGTTGGGCGGGGTGGGCCACATGGGTTCAACAGGCTGTAGGAGATCCAACCATTTCAGGGATCGTTGATAGGGGGCCTGGAATGGTTTGATGACCACGGTCAGGAATGAGCGATGGTCGGCGTTGTGGATGGCGAAGACTAGCTGATCATAAAACCTGAACTTGGAGGTGGTGCCGTCCAGGTCGTACCATAACACAGTCTTGATGAAAGGCAAAGGGAAGGCCATTTTGCAGGGGACGGATGGTAGAGAGGTAGTTGGTGGTCTGGTAGAGAGGGTTGTGTAGGTCAGTGACCTGATCGCGTCGACCTGTACCCTGCATGCGGAAGCAAAAGTATCAGTTTCCCGGAATTTGTGCAAGTAGCCACTATTTGTGGTAGAGTTTGTGTTTTCTCTTAGTCGAATATTTTGTGATTGTGTGAAAAGTTGGTTAAATGGAAGGTGAATGGACTCAGATGGGGTTAGAAAAGGTGTTGAAGATGTGATGGGTGAGAATCTGGCCGGTGGCTTAGAAATTCGGCTAGATTTAGTAGTTATGGTGGTGAGTTTGTATGAGGGAGAACAGGAGGTGGATGAATGGAAAGAGGTGGGGGAAGTGGGGGGGGGGGGGGGGCGGCGGCGGGAGAGGTGGACCGGGGGGGGGGGGGGGGAGGGTTAGGGGTGATGGGTCAAGAGAGGGTGGGAGGTGTTGATGGGGTTTGAATAGGCGAGGTTGATGGGCAGATGGTGATTGGAATAAAGGTAGAAGTTTCGTTATGAGGGGGGGAATGGGGTAGGCTGGAAGGGTAGGGTTGGCGCGGGGGGGCAAGGCGGGTAGGGAGAGCGGGTGGAGAGTTGAGTATCGAAGGTCTACAGGGTGATGAGGTTGGCGAGGTTTGAAATTGAGTGGCGTATGAAGAAGATAAAGAAGGGGTTTTGTCTAGTGGCTGGTGGACGGGGAGGGGATTTTGGACGTGAAGAGTAAGATTTAGGAGAGGGTAGGGGGGAAGTCTGTTGGCTAGCGGATTTTGAGGGGGGTTTAAATCTAGGGGATCTACGGGGATGGCTGACTTTGGGTTTGGTTTTATATGAGGGTGATTTGGAAGAGGTGATGGGTCGTGTTTTTTTATTCTTTTTGGCAATGAGGGTTGTTGGGTAAGTTTAGGTTTGGAAAGGCGGGGAGAGGAAGGAGAGGGACTGGTGGCGGTTGGAACAGGGGTGGAGGGGGGTCGGGGTGTAGTGTCAGAGGGACGAGTATGATGACGGGTGAAGGGGGTGATGGGTGAGGGGTTGGTGTGATATTTATAGTTGGTTTGTGCTTACTCGTCGGGGGTGCTTCGGTCACTCTGTCAGGGCTAGGATTGTGGTCTGGCAATTTATTAGGTCTCGCAATATCGTCATTAGAAGTTTGTTGATTTGGCAAAGGTTTGAATATTCTAATGTAGTGGTTACGGTAAATTCTGGACTCGCTGTGATAATTTACAATGCCCTGGAATGAATTCGGAACTTTGGTGATAGTATAAGGGCCAATGTAACAGGGCCCTAGCTTATTTATGATCGGTAACTTTGCAATCATTACCTGGTCCCCGATGGTGAACGGATTTTGAGGTAACGATTCATCTTTTTGTAAGTCCTGGCAAGTCTGGGCGTAGTGTAGACGGTCCTTCAGATGGGTCGGTGGAGAGGGTTTGTGAGGTTGGTGGCCGGGCAAGGTGGCGAAAAGGCATAAGCAGAGATGCTTCCTCAAACACTCTTTTGTGTGGGGTTATGCCGTCTTCTCTTGGGCAGGTATTCATGCCCCACTGAATTATTTTAATCTGTGCGGGCCAATCGTCGGTGTTCAGAGCGAGCAGAAAGGTACGCAGATGGTTTGCGATATTTTTGTGGCTTTGCTCGCAGATGGCGTTGCCCTGAAACCAGTATTTATTTTTTATTTTTTTTCTATGTGAATGAGGGAGACAAAAGGCAGAACTGCCTGTATCGAGTGCCTCCCCCAGAGTTGAAAGAGTGACAGGGCCAAAATCAAGGGACGTTTTAGCCAAAATGCCTGGACACACAGAGTTTGAAGCAATTTAAGTCATAGGAAGAGGGAAAGACTGATTCTGGGAGAGAGTTCCAGAGCTCAGCCGTTGAATAGAAGAAAGTCTAAGAATACCGTTTCACTCTTGGGTTGGAGAGTTGCACAGAGTAGGGGTGGGATTGTGTTGCAAGACGGGTACTATGTACCCTACATAGAGGAGGTGGGAAAGTTCTGAGGAACATTGATTATTATTGTAGCGATAGAATAGCGAGAGAGATGCAACATTGCGGCGAAGTGAGAGAGATTGCAGAGAGCTGGTGAGTGGGCGGGAGTTAATGATACGAATGGCTTTCCTTTCTACTTTGTCTAGGAGTGCGGTGTGAGAGGATCCTCCCCACACATGTGAATAATACTCAATACAAGGATGCACTGTGCCCCTGTACAGAGCAAAAAGCTGTGCAGGGGTAAAGAACCCCTTGAGGCGGTTGAGCACACCCAGCTTCTGGGAGGCTGCCTTAGCAAGACTGGTATTATGGTCCTTCCAAGTGAGAGCAGAAGAAAAAGAGATACCGAGAATATTGAGAGAAGATGAAGGATGGATTTTTGTATTGTTGAATTGTAAGGGATAGTCCTCTGGGAGTTCTGAACGGGTAGTAAGATGAAGAAATTGGGTTTTGGAAGCATTAAAGGCAACAATGTTTTCTCTGCCCCAATTAGAAATAGTAGTTAGATCAGAAGATAAGTGTTGCATGGCTTCATTACGTTTGTCTTTGAGGGATTGCTGGCTGGGGCGTTCAGGAAAACTAATTGAGTAGTGTAAGGTAGAGTCATCTGCATATGAATGGAGGGGACTGGAGGTACAGTTGAGAAGATCATTTATGAAAATTAGAAAGAGAATGGGAGATAGCCCTGAGGAACACCGGAGTTGATAGGATGAGGAAGTGAGCGATGGCCGTCCACAACCGAAGCTATGGAATGGCCGAAAGGAAATTAGAGACAAAGGCACAGATGGAGGGATAGAAACCGAAGGAGAGTAATTTAGAAATTAAAGATTTGTGCCAGACTCTATCGAAGGCCTTCGATATGTCTAGTGCAATAGAAAAGGTCTCACCGAAGTCCCGAAAGGAGGATGACCAAGAGTTAGTAAGATGTGAAAGAAGATCACCATTAGAGCGACCTTTAACCCGTACAGCCCCAGCGATGCGCCTGACGCGTCGGCGATGTATGTAACGCACAGCCCCAGAGACACGCCTGGCGCGTCACCCTAATTGTGCCGACCGTAACCTCAGGTGTAGCCACTCAAGAGGGCTCAGATTTGTATGGGAACTGTGTACGTATCCCACGCAACCGTGCCGATGGTTGAAAACTCTCAAAGTCCACGTGCGTGCGCGTGAGTGCGCAATAACCTGTTTTTTTGGGGTAATTGCCTTCAATTTTTTACTCTTGTAAAATACGTTTTCGGGGGCTCTGTGGAACCATTCTTTAAGCTTTTTGAGCGGTTTTTCGTGGTTTTCCTTCATTCCTAACCCATTCGCTATTGTTTCTGGAATAAAACCATTTTTTGAAAACCGGCCGGGTTCTGGTGAACAAACATTACAAAACTAGCCGGGGCTGGACGGGTTAAGGAAGCCATACTGGCGGTCTGAGAGTAGATTATGAGAAGAAAAATGCTTAAGAAATTTGGAAGCAAGAAAAGATTAACAAACTATAGAGATAAAAGAGATGAGAGCAATTGGACGATAGTTGGAGGGTTGAGAGCGGTCACCCTTCTTTGGGACAGGTTGAATGAGAGCAAACTTCCAGCAAGAAGGGAAGACGTTATAGGAGAGACAGAGAGGAAAGAGTTTGCCTAGGCAGGGAGTCAGCACGGAAGCAAATTTTTTTAGTACCATAGGAGGAACACCATCTGGACCATACGCCTTCTTAGTATTAAGCCCAGAGGGGGTAGAAAATACATCTTTAGAAGAGATTAGGATATTAGGCATATGTAGGAGAGAGGGGAGGGGGGTGGAGAGGGAGGAATAGCACCGGAATCATCCATGGTGGATTTTCTAGCAAAAGTTTGAGCGAAGAGTTCAGCTTTGTCAGAGGAAGAAGTGATGGTTGAGCCATCAGAGTGGAAAAGGGAAGGGAAAGACGAGGAAGAAAAATTGTTGGAGAGGTTCTTGACTAGATGCCAGAAAGCTTGGGAAGAGCTAGAGTTGGATAGTTCAGTGCATTTATTTATTGATGAAAGAATGTTTGGCAAGTCGAAGAACTGATTTGGCTTGATTCTGGGCAGAAACATAGGAAGAATGAGATTCTTGAGTCTTAAGGCGTCGGTACTGTTTGAATGCTTCCTCCTTGTTGCGGACAGCAGTAGAACAAGCGTGAGTAAACCAAGATTTGTTTGCATTAGACTGAGAGAAAGAAAATGGAATGTATGCTTCCATGCCCGAGAAGATTACCTCGGTAATGCGTTCAGCATTCTCCGAGGGTCCCCGGCCACGGAAGCAAAAGTAATTCCAAGGGAAATCAAAGAAGCATTGCCGAAGAGCCTCCCAGTCGGCAGCGCCAAAGTGCCACAAGCGCCGCTGATTGGGATGATCGGGTGGCCGTACTGGAGAGATAGGACAGGTGACAGGTATTAGTTTATGGTCGGAGGAGCCCAAAGGAGAGAAAAGATTTACAGTATAAGCGGAAGGGTTAGAGGTTAGAAATAAGTCAAGAATGTTGGGCCGATCTCCGAAGCGATCCGGGATACGGGTGGGTTGCTGGACTAACTGCTCTAGGTTGTTTAAGATAGAAAAGATGTAGGTTTGTTCACCAGGTTGGTCAGTGGAAACAGAGGAGAGCCATTGGTGGTGGTGAACATTGAAATCTCCTAAGATGGAGATTTCTGCAAAAGGAGAGATGGATAGAATGTGTTGCACTTTAGAAGTTAGATGGTCAAAGAATTGTGGATAGTCAGTTGAATTAGGGTAGAGATAGACAGTGCAGAAATATTTAGTTTGAGAGTGACAAGAAAGCTTTAGCCAGAGAATTGAGAATTCAGAAGAGTCTAAGTTGGGAACACGAAAGAAAGCAAGATTGTTGTGTACATAGACGCAACATCCACCTTTGGCTCGAAACTGAGGATAGAGATAGTAGGAGGATACAGAGAAGGGTTTGCTGTCAGTAGTCCCAGACAACTGTGTCTCGGTGGGAAAGAGAAGATCTGGGCTGGCAGAGGAGAGGTGGTGTTCTACAGAGTGCAAGTTAGAAGAAAGGCCACGAATGTTAAAGAAATTAATAGTAAGAGTAGAAGGAGGTGGTCCAGAGCATTTTGGCGAGTCGTTACCAGGGGACAGGGGCATTTTTGCTCTCCCCCCCCCCCCCCCGGGACTCTGAGGCGGGTCGAGGTTTCGTAATTTTTGTTTTTCTTTGGAAAAGTTAGTGTAGTATGTAAGGTGTTTGTAGTATAATGTATTAGATAGGAGGAGAAGGTGTTTTGGAGGGCAGGCTGGGGTTGCCCTCAATATTGATGAGACTGAAAGAATCAGCTAGGGAGGCCAGGTGGTGAAACAGTAGTTCCAGCAGTCCTTATCAGTCACCTAGCACTCCCCGGGAGTACTGCCCTGTTCGGCTGGTGTCTACAGCCTCCTCCTAACAATTCTGGAGGTGGGATTCCCGGTCCCAACCTCCAGAGGCTATCTGTGCCACAAAGTGATGAGCGATGGGATCGCCACATCCCTACGCCTGGAAGTATGCAGATGAGTGGGAGATCTGGTAACCAAATATGGTGGATAATTCGGTCCAGATGTTGCCGGAGAACTCGGGTGCGTTATCCGAGTGTAGGGCCTGTGGAAATCCGAAGTTGGGAAAAACGTCCGTAATTAGGGCCTTGGCGACTGCAAGGGCAGTTTGCTCTTTAGTGGGGCAAGCAATTACAAATTTAGAGTAGGTATCGACGAACGTCACTATGTACTTCTTGTTGGATTTTGATGAAATGTGGCCCATGACGTCTACCAACAATAGTTGCCAAGGCTTGATAGCGATGATCTTTCCGCTGGGCCTGGGGTCTTAGCTCGGTCTTTTCCCAGGCAACATGGGCAGCAAGCCTCCGTAACTCGTTTTGCAATCACGGATGGGTTAGAGGTCAAGTAGACTTGTAGAAAGATCTGTAACATCTTAGTTTGGCCCAAGTGGATGCCGTTACCTTCATGAATAATAATCATGAGGTCTTGGGCACTGGGCAGTTACGGGATCTATGGCTAGGTGGCCGAATGCCATATATAGCTGGTCCCCTGCATGATGCAAGCTGTTGAAGATGTGCTTAGAAATCCAGGGTGGATTTACTTTAGTCACCCAAACTTGGAGAAGGGTCTTCTAGCCAATTTCTGTAGTTTGGGCTGCCATCGTTTTCTTTAAGCGAGCGACGTTCTTGGGGGGAGACTAAACTGTTGATCTCATGATTGATGATGGGGAGGCGTGATAGGGCGTCAGCATTAGTATGTAGTTTCCCGGGCCTGTAGAGAATGTCAAAATTAAACACTTCTAGTGTCTCTTTCCATTTGACGATTAAGGCATTGGTAGTTTCTGACTTACGTAACCACTGGAAGGACTGGTGGTCGGTTACGATGGTTACTTTTATGGCCAAAGATTTAGCTAAAAAAGTGCTGTTAACATTATGGGGTGCCTACACAAAGAAAGACTTCCCCAGCAGGCTCTGCAGCCACCTCTACGTCTAAGTCCTCATCTAAGAAGAGGAAGAAATCTTCTAGCCCTAAGCTCAAGAGGACCAAGAGAATAGTCACAGACTCTCGTCCATCACAGTCTCATCATCATCATCATCAATCAGACTCCCCAGAGGAAGCGCCCCAAAAAGGGATGGCCATGGCAGAAACTGCCTTCAGGCTACCAAACATGCCTCCACTGATCCATTCCCACTAAGTGGATTATGACCCTTCGCACTGGAGGAGCAGACCCAGAGCAGTCCCTCACCCGGATGGCAGTTCCACCACTGTTTTGCTATTTTATTTACCCCAGTGGGGCCCTGGCTGGAAGCATACCAAGCACAGGCATTTTCTGAAGATAGGAACCAATGGTCCACTGCTCCAGAAGCTGATTGCACCACCAAAGTGTCGGGCGGTGGGATCGCCGCATCCCTACGCCAGAGAGAGAAAGGCCGACTTGTGCCAGTGGGCTGTGAGAGTAAGACACTAGGGAACCATGGGGCATTCCATTATGGCCCCACTGCCTTCACCCCTCTCAGGAAAAAAGTTAGAAATAAGAATGATGAAAAAGGTAAAGTCAGAACCGGGTATGGAAAGTAGAGGACACCAACCCTCACTCTGACAGATCCAGCCCACCACAGTCTGAGTCTTCCAACATGAGTAAGGCAGATCCAGTGATTCTGACGGACAGTCACTAGTATCACATATCCCTACCATTCCTCCCCCCTCTAGTAAGCCAGAACTTGTGTTCTCCTCTGACATACCTCCTTCCCTACCCCAAATTTCATTGCTTCAATTGCAGCAGTCGTTAGCTGCCAATTATTCTCCTGTGATTCCTTTAAAAGAGCACCATAGTCCTCGCATACATCCTGAAACAATTCAAATATGAGCCGAGGTGCATTGTTCAGCTACCCCTCATCCTCTTCCTGCTGAGGAAGTCTCTTTACCATCCAGATTATATGCCAGTCTGTTTGATCCTTTGAGTGTAACAACCAACAGAGTAGTAATCAGCCTCAGGTGAATATTCAGGCTCCTCCAGTATGTGACTTTGATGATGATACTCCATTATATACTGATGATACGTTTGACTCTGTTGTAGAGCTCAGTCACGAAGAAGGTTTAGAGGAAATTTCTGAACAACAGGATCATTGGTATCCTGATATTCAGTCTAATATTCAGCCTACCCAACCTGAGCCTACCATGGAGTCGGACTCTATGTCCATATTTATGAAGATGATGAAAGAGTTTATGCTTGAAGTTCAAACAAATATGTTAAATTCAGTAATTGCCAAACTGTCAGGGGTGAATGCTGCCATATCTGAACTACAGGTTAAACATAGTACAACTCTTAAGACTCCCTCTGTTACTACTGTTCCATTAGTTCCTAGACCTGTGCCTTCTATACCTGTCACACCTCAACCATCTGTCGGCACTTCTGCTAGTATTGCCCAACCTGTGCCTCTGATTACACCTTCTTGCTTTGTGTCTCAGATTACTCCTACAGACCTTGAGGCTGACCCAGAAGTACCTAAGCTTCCTTATCCGTTATTACACGGGCCACCTAAGCAGTGGTCTGCTGTGCGCTTCATTACTCCCTCAGAGGTCGAAACAGGCCTCCCTGATGTGATCCCAGTACCACCAGAGTGGACTATTGAGATGAACGAACTCAGACAGTTGAGGTCTAAGGACAGAGAATAGAGGATTTTGTATGTGACCGTTAAACCTTTCCCTTCACATAATGATACCCAGTTCTTCACCTTTATGCATGCTCCAGCCATACCCTGTAGTAAAACTCTGCGGCCATGGTCGGATTTCACGAAGAATGATGGTCACAACTCAATTAACTCTTTATCTCTGTTTTGTGATCACAGCTGTAATTCTATATTAGGGGAGTGTTAAACTCAAGTGCATCGCTTAATTTCGAGTTTCTTACTGACTCACCAGATGGCCCAGTCTATGCGGGAGGTGGCAGATTCTATTGCCAACACTCACCCGCAATAATAAAAAGCCGGATGAAGAATCCAACAGGGAGGAGGGTGGTCAGGACCTCACTCCCGGGTAGCCGGATACACACGGCGCTCTCCCGGCGGATACCAGGGATGACTGGAGAGGCACCTCGCTGTCGGGCAGCCCCACTGCACCCGAAATCCATACCAGGAATCAATGTTGCATAAGGATAATGCAAAATTAAATCATAATAGTGGGAGGTAACAATTGCGATACCGCCTACTTGTCATGTAATGTCTTTTGTTGTGAGATTACTAAACAAACAAGGAGACATCAGAACTTTGTTAGAACCCCGTCATTTTTCTCATATTCACGATTAATTGTGTTAACCCTTAACTAACGGTGACCGTCATATGATGGGCGAGAGATATATGGCCTATCCTCCGGTACACGTCATATGACAGGAGGCATTCTGAGCACATTAGGGGCTCTGAGAGAGAATATGTGCGTTGGGAGGATGATAGGCGGGGTCTGACCGCTCGGCACCACCACTGGGCCGGTTCTATGACCACCGCCGCCTCCCTTCACACACTCGGCCTCGCGATATAAGGAAAAAACTGAGGAAATTACCTTAGTTAGGGTATTTTCACCTCCGGTTGTGCGATCGCTACAGGATAACCTGTGGTCGTACAAGGATGATTCAGGTGTCATTGGAAAGCTCTATTATCGCCCTTTCACGGATACATAATTGTATTTTATTTTATTTTTTATTTTTTTTCTATGTGATTGAGGGAGGAAAAAGGCAGAACTGCCTATAGCGAGTGCCTCCCCCATAGTTGAAAGAGTGACAGGGCCAAAATCAAGGGACGTTCGAGCCAAAATGCCTGGACACACTGACTTTGAAGCAATTTAAGTCATAGGAAGAGGGAAAGACTGATTCTGGGAGAGAGTTCTAGGGCTCAGCTGTTGAGTAGAAGAAAGTTTGAGAGTAACGTTTCACTCTTGGGTTGGAGAGTTGCACAGAGTAGGGGTGGGATTGAGTTGCAAGACGGGTACCATGTGCCCTACGTAAAGGAGGTGGTATACACTGGGAAAGCTCTGAGGAACACTGATTATTATAGTAGCGATAGAATAGCGAGAGAGATGCAACATTGCGGCGGAGAGAGAGAGATTGCAGAGAGTTGGTGAGTGGACGGGAGTTAATGATACGAAAGGCCTTCCTTTCAACTTTGTCTAGGAGAGTGGTGTGAGAGGAACCTCCCCACACATGTGAACAATACTCAATACAAGGACGCACTATGCCCCTGTACAGAGCAAGAAGCTGTGCAGGGGAAAAGAACCCCCTAAGGCGGTTGAGCACACCCAGCTTCTGGGAGGCTGCCTTAGCAAGACTGGTAATATGGTCCTTCCAACTGAGAGCAGAAGAAAAGGAGACACCAAGAATATTGAGAGAAGATGAAGGATTGATTTTTGTATTGTTGAAGAATAAGGGATAGGAATTACGCTCTGGCTCTTGTTTATGCATGAAAAAGAGCATGGAATGAAGCTAATTTTCGGTAAATATGCCCGCCAGGCAGGTAGTTGATGTTACAATCGGCCCCGTCCTTTCAGTATTAATAACAACATAAATAGACTGTTGGAGCCTGGAGGCACTGGACAACGACCCTTCAAACCCGGAGAATAGACTACTCTGCACCGGAACTCCGTCCCCCAGGCACTGCGCACCACGGGACCCGGAGTACTCTACTGATTCTCCCAAATCCCGAGTGATATGCCGGGACCTTGAGCAGGTTATTTCAATACAGTATGAAGAGTTAGCCGGAGCCTTGAGCCAGAAAATCACTTAGGCCTAATCGATCAATCAGATACACTAACAGAACTAGAAAGAGTAATTTCTTTACCCTGACTCGGAACCGTACACCACGTTGGTCAACCCGGACCCGGAAAACACCCACACTGGTCTATTGCCTCGACCTGGGAACTCTTACCCGGGTGAGAAAAGATGCCTCTAATCAACTAGCTCACACAAACTGTGTATACCCGAGCTAATACTCATTAGTCAATAATTAAGTTGATCACAATGCAAGAGAAGGAAACTAAGTGAGACATACATACACAAACATACATACGCAAATTTAAAGACCGAGTGCTCCAAACGGTCTCACGTCCTAACGATGGAGGCGTTTCATGCAACCCTGTTAACATGAGCGCGGCGAGCCTGTGGCATTTAAAACGTCGCGCTGGGCGAAGGTATTGTGGGTAAATCCCGACGAATTTCGTCATTTTACGATAAATATCGTTATAACTTATTCATATGCGCCTATTTTACGTTTAATATGAAGATATTAACATGAAACAACAATAAAACATGTGGTAATTGTATTTTGGGGTGAAAAAGACGAATTATTGCCGACCCTCCAGTCATGAGGTGAGAAGCGAACGAGACGTATATCCTCCCTCCTCGAGTCCTGAAGGCAGACTGAGGTCTCTTTTTCACTTTCTTTATCTTCCCACGCTCTTGATATGCGTACTAGACGACCTTGGAACCGGGTTGGAGACATTGGCAGAATAAATAAACCGATAAACAAGGGAATAAGAGGAAAAATAGGTGATAATTGAAGGGGTGGGGGGAAAGGAGGGAGTTTTGACACAAGTGGAGGAGTGATAGAATGTATGGAGGGGAATTATCTCACTTAATCATACATTCCTTTGTTTTGAGTACTACTGGGGTCTTTTAACCCCTCGAGTACCAGAGATGCACCATATGCGTCGGCAATGTATGTAACGCTAAACCCCAGAGCCGCATAGGGTGCGTCGCGATTAATTACTCCGGTCCTATGGCACCTAGATGGCACAAATTTGGATGGGAACTGCGTAAGTATCCCACGCAACAATGCTGAAAAAACATGTTTTTGCATGTTTTGCCTACCCATTTTCCCATGTTAATTCCGACGTTCAGGCGCCCCGTAGGACCCCTTAATGACCTAGGGGATCTGTTTTTTGTGGTTTTTCCTTCATTTCTAACCCATTCCAGGGGTTTTCTGGATTTTTTTTTTATTGACAACCTGCTAGTCCTGTAGTGTACATTTATATTATATTGCCTGGTGCTCAGTGGGTTAAAAGGCTTTTTTAGGCCTTGGCTCATATGAGGACGCTCGCCCTCGTAGGGTTCAGACTCATATGAGGACGCTAGCCGTTCTTGGGTTAAGAGCTGCCTCAATTGTCAGGTTTTGATTTAAGATCAGACCGCAAAGTCCGATCCCACATCTTTTTTTGTCCACCCCTTGGTGCAGCTCCCTCCACATTCATGGACTTGCATCTTTTCACCCAGCTTTGTTAATCCATCCTCTCCACATGTCCAAACCATCCAAGCCTGCTAGTACGCATCTCATCACTGATACTCTTGATACCTAACCTTCTCCTTAGCTCTACACTTGATATCCTAGCTTGCAGTTTGGCACCACACATCCATCTTACCATTCTCATCTCATTGTGTTCCATTCTGTTGGTATCATCCGCTTTGACAGGCCACATTTCTGAAGCATATGTCATTGTGCTTCTAACGCATAAAGCGTACACCTTTCCCTTCAAGGGGAGAGGGAGTCTTCTCATGGTGAGTATTGGCAAAAGTTTTCTAAACTTTCCCCAGCCGCTTCTTATTCTGGCGATAGTGGTGGCCTCGGCCTCACCACCGGCAGAGATGGAATCTCCCAAGTAGCAAAACTTGTCCACCATCTCCAGTGCCTCATTGCCAAAGTTAACACTCTCGAGCCGGTCATTGAATACAAGCTCACCTTTACATACTATGCATACAAATTTCTCAATTTCGGACTTCTTCCTTGGTAGAGGTCCCTTTATTTAGTCGTAGCCTCTACGTCTCCAACGTAGAGTTATATACCTATCGTATAATTCCGTTCCGCTCTGGAGCGGACAATTATCGTAATCACTAGCGCGATTAAATCGATAACATCTAGAGTAGCACCTTACTCTCTCTACTAGGTACGTTGTACACACTCTTCAGGCTACTATTTTAAAGGAAATGAAAATATTGATGAGAAAGAAAAGAGAAAATTGCAGAACATTGTCCATCCTATCTGGCTCCTTAAGCCGTTGTCACGGGTCCACCGCACAACCCGACCGGGTTCATTAGATCATTCCTTTTCGCGCTACACTCTATGACGCACACACTTTTTCTGGTGCTCTGTTTTTGTGCCTACATCTCCTGTCACCTCCCCTTTGGGGGAGTTGTGGGCCTTATTTAAGGTACCTGTGATTCTAGATAGATGATACGTGCTGTAGGCACACTGAAAAATGGGCTCAAATGTGTTTTTCTTGGAGTGTAGCGTCGAAACTGGAGGTTACTTCATTTTTGTTGCCATCTGCGCAGTGCGCATGCGTCGCCGCTTGGGCGACCCTCATTCATTTAGGCTTTGCCTTTTGTATTCATTTCACTTGCGGTGGCTTTAGTTTTGTCTTTAGTAAGCTTCTTGTCATACTTACTTACTTGGTCATACTTGGTAGAATTCCGTCCTCTGAGGACGCAGCTAAAGTGGACCTCCGCTGCAGCCAGGCAGCTCCGCAACTCCCTCGTTCCGTCTATTTACTAACGAGTTGGATGCGGTGCTGCAATATCCTGGTGTTGGGGGCTCGTCTGGTACTGTAGCCAGCCATCGGTCCAGCTGACGCTTGAAGGAGTCGGTCGTGACTCCCGTCAGTTCCCGGACGGCCTTTGGTACACTATTGAAGAGACGAGCCCCATTTTTGCTGAAGTTGTTGTGGGCGACTGTTGCTATTTTCTGAGAGGTAGCCTCAGTCCTCTTGATGTAGCACAGCCGCCCTTTTCTAACGTGGTTGTTGATGACTAGTCTCACGTCAGGTACCAGCCCTTCTAGGGTCTTCCACACGTAAATCACTAGGTAACGTTCTCGTCGTCTCTGAAGGGAGTAGAGTCGCAACTCCTTCAGGCGTTCCCAGTAATTCATGTGTTGGAGACCCCAGATCCTGCTGGTGAAGGTTCTCTGTAGATACTCCAGTTTGCCGATGTCACCTATCTTGTGGGGAGTCCATAGCTGGCAGCAGTATTCCACCTTTGGGAGGACCAGAGCCTTGCAGAGTGTCAGCATACAGGCCCTCTCTCTAGTTTGGAAGGTCCTGAGGATCCATCCTGCGAGTCTCCTAGCTGTCTCGGTGGTTTGGTTGATGTGGCGAGAAAAAGTTCCATCAGTACTCAATGTTACTCCCAGATCTCGCACATGTTCTTTTGGAGTGATGGTTTCTTGATTGGCCTGGTAGCTGGTGCCCTCTTTGATGGTTTGTAGAGTGCCGTACCTTAGCAATTCGAATTTCTTGCCATTCATCCTCATGTTGTTGGAATCTGCCCAGTCCAGAAGGCAATTCAGATCTTCTTGTAGCAGGGCCACATCGTCAGCTGTCTCTACCCTCCTCATTACTCTTGTGTCATCTGCAAATGAGGTGGCCTTGGAGTGCTGGAGATCATGATCAATATCCCCTAGCATGATAAGGAACAGAAGTGGTCCTAGTACAGACCCCTGCGGAACGCCACTTATTACCTCGCTTGGGTCTGAAAGGTGTCCTTGGACCGATACTCTCTGTTCCCTATGGGATAGGAAGCTGTGCAGCCACTTGCCGAGGTTTCCTCCAATACCTAGCTTTTTCAGCTTGTGAAGAACGAGGCCGTGATCTACTTTATCAAATGCCTTGGCGAAATCCAGGTATATCACGTCGACGTTTTTGCCTTTACTGATGTCTTCTAGTAGAGCCTCATGGTGGGCAAGTAGCTGCGACAGACAGGACCGGCCCTTTCTAAACCCATGCTGCCCCCCATTGAAAGCGTCGAGGTCCTCCATGTGTTTCGTTATTCTCTTTCTGACGACCCGCTCGATTATCTTTATTATGTGCGAGGTTAGCACTACGGGCCGATAGTTTTTGGCCAGTCCTTTGCTACCCCCTTTGTGTATAGGTTTCACTACCCCTTCCTTCAGGGATGAGGGAACTGTACCGGTAGCTAGGGACTTGGCAGCGATTAGTTGCAGTGGTAGCGCCAGTTCAGCTTTGCAGATTTTTAGAAGCTGTGCACTGAACCCATCTGGACCTGTTGCTGAGTCGGCTGCTATGTCGTCAATGGCTTGGATTATATCATTAATTTCTGGGATTATGTCGGTCAGTATTGGTGAGGGAGGAGGCTCTTGCATTATGAAGAAAGCCGCTGGGTCATCCACAGTTTTGTGGGGGTTAGGAAGACTGAAGACGCTTTCATACTGTGCCCTTAGTATGTCTGCCATTTCCACTGGGTCGGCCACCAGGTTTCCATCGCCGTCTTCTAATGGCCCTACTGCCGATATGTTTTTGGATTTTTTGTTAGCGTATGAGAAGAAAAACTTAGAGTTACTGCTTATGTTCTGGACTGCTTGTAGTTCTTCTCTCTTCCTCTGGTCTTCATGGGATATTAGGAGTTTACTTTCAATCTCCTGGAGGGCCTTGTGAAAGTTGGTGGCTCTGAGATGTGGAGGATTTTTTGCCAATTTTCTTTTGTAGAGGCTCCTCCTCCTCATAAGGATGCGACGGTCCCGTGGGATGTGTTTTTTCTTAGCTGTACTTTTAGTCGGGACATTGGCTTTACATATTTCTTCACAAATTGTGGTGAATTTGGAGAGCATATTTGCAGCACTGTCTTCCGAAATTTTGGTTGCCCAGTCCATCTTTAATTTGTCTTTAATTTCAGCCCATTTAATGTCTTTGTGGTAAAAGTTTAATTTTGCCATTCCTGTTTTTTCTTGCTGACCTTGCTGTGGTTTATTGAGCAAGGCATTTATTGCGAGAGACGCTTCGCAGATTTTGTGGTCCGACATGGTGGTCTCGTAGAGCTCGTAGGAGTGCATAATCCCATGGTTATTGCTAACTACTAGGTCTAGTATGTTAGATCCTCTAGTTGGTTCGGATATAAATTGGGTTAGGAATTTAGTCTGCATAAGAGACGCCAGTAGCCTAGCTTGTTGTTTTTCTCCATTCGTTCCTCCCACCACTTCCAATGTCTCCCAGTTCATGTGTGGGAAATTGAAGTCTCCAAGGAGTAAGAATTCTGTGTTGGGAGCTGGCAGGTGGTCTACTGTATGGATAATTTTGTTCACGACATCCTCAAAAAGCTCTTGTGTGGTGTTTGGAGGCCTATATATTGCCGTTATAACAAGATTTAGATCCTTGATGGAGAGGGTGAGGATTTCACATGTCCCGTTTGAATGGCTGTCATTCTAGTTTTTTGTCACTGCCTTTATTTTTGCTTTTTTTTCGTGAAATTAGGCCTAGGCTTACTTGTGCCCTTCTCGTTGGTTGGAAGGGGGGCGCTGACCCTTGTAGGGCCGATCCCTTTTGGTGGTCTTTTTACTTGTTGCTGCCTCTCTTCAAGAGTGCAGGAACTAGTGCGCCTGGTAATTTCATATCTTACTGCCTCAAGTACCGCCTAGGCTACCTTCCGAGTTTTGGCCTAGCCTAGGGGGGGGGGGGGCGTTTGGATTTCAACACTGTGGCAACCTCAATCTGGCATACAATGCTCACTTTTTGATTGACGGACCGAGTGCTCTGTCTCCCTGGATACGGTCCCACAAAGCCGCGAACGTAGCCCGTTCTGATGAGTTTTTGTCTGACAGTTTTTGTTCTGTCTACTGCCCCTCCTACGGTATTGATTATATCCCTCATCAAGGGTACAGTAACTGGTGGCGCCTTGTAATTTCATATATTATTGGCTCCAGAACCGATTAGGCTAACTTCCGTTTTTAGCCTAGCCTTGATGGGGGGCGTTTTGGTTTAGACTGCGACTCTGCGGCCTCCTCAATCTGGCATACTCTGCCCCTGTATTGATATTACGGCCCCAGTGCTCTGTCTACCTGATGCTTCGGTCGCTTGTTGCTTACCCTCATCAAGGGTACAGTACCTGGTGACTCCCTGTAATTTCATATATTACTGGCTCTGGTACCAAATAGGCTAACTTCCGTTTTTTCGCCTAGCCTATTCCAATTAATTTTTCATCTGACTCAGGTACCGAATCGGCTAACTTTTTTCGCCTAGCCTAGAAGGGGGTTGTTTGGTGTACAACTCTGTGGCCTCCTCAATCTGGCATAAATGCCCCTGTATTGATCGGCGGCCCCTGTGCTCTGTATTCCTGTCGCTACGGTCTCTTGTTGCTTACCCTCATCAAAGGTACGGTACCAAGTGGCTCCCTGTAATTTCATATATTACTGACTCAAGTGCCGAATAGGCTAACTTCCGAGTTTTGGCCTAGCCTAGGGGGGGGGGGGGGTGCGTTTGGCTTTCAACACTGTGGCAACCTCAATCTGGCATACAATGCTCACTTTTTGATTGACGGCTCCAGTGCTCTGTCTACCTGGCCTCAGTCCCACAAAATCGCGAACGTAGCCCGTTCTGATGTGTTTTCCTCTGACAAGTTTTTATTCTGTCTACTGCCCCCCACTACGGTCGTGCACTTGATTACCCACAGGCTCTCCCGCGCCTGATGTGGCTTTAGGAGGGTTACCTTTGGGCCCCTCCGCTTTTGGAAGGGACTTTTATTTTACTGGCCTTCCACCTAACTGGGTGCCACAGACCTCTCAGACGTACTGATGGGTTGCCGCCCTGGGTCGGGTGCTCCCCGCTCTAGGTCGGACCTTTCATTTACGGTCTCATGGTATTCCTGGGCCCCTCCGATCTCGAACGGGACTTTCCGTTCTATGTCGGAGGTCTGTTTTCACACTGACTGATACCCACAGACGCTCTAGAACGGGACTTTCCGTTCTATGTCAGGGGTCTGTTTTCACGCTGTCTGTTACCCACAGACGCTCCCACGTCTGCTGTGACTTGCCAGGCTACCTTTCCTGGGTTCTCGGCTTACGGCGGGGCCCATCTGGTCCTCTCCGCTCTCGGGCGGGCCTTTTCCCTCACGCACTACTGCCGTCTCATACCACTTCCCGCGGCTGAACGTACGAGTCCGTATACGGACGATTCCGCCCGCCTTGGAACGCGGACGTTCCCGCTCGATGTCGGTACTTTTCCGCTCTCGAACGGACGTTGCCATTTACGGTCGCGCTACTTTTGCCTCGGTTTAGGCCTAGACTGGTCGTCCTGCACTTCCATTAAGACATATTTTAATGCTCCTTTTTACCAGGCTGTGCTTTCTGACCTACAGGACCTCTTCACTGATACCGGCCTTAAGGTATTGGTCTCCATTATGTTTTGGGGTGGGGTTTCCTTCAGTTCTTCAGAGGGTTGAGCCTACCCCTTGGTTTTTTCTGACATGGGGTTTGGGGCTCTTTGGCCTGTTGCTGGTTCCCCTATGGCCTTCCTGATCCTCCTTTTGGAGGGTTCTCTTCAGCTTTAACTTCCAGGGGGACATGGGGGGGAGCACTCTCCTTCATTGGACGGGACTCCAGTCTCCAGGCCTAGTGAGAGCTTTTAGGCTACTCCCTGACCTGGTGCCTGTAGCCTATTCTGGGATCTCTGATCTTTATTTTGTGCATGACCTCATGACTGATACTCCTGCCTGGCCTCCCATTTCGGGGGCACTCTTTGGCCTTCTTCTTAAGGATTCCTCGACTTTCAGTGTTTTTTTCGTGGTGCTTCCGACCAGGCTTTCGTCTTGTCTCTGCCAATGACATACATGCGTGCATTGCCATGGCCTTTATTTTCATGGTGCTTACAAACAGGCTTTATTCTTGTTCCTGTCGATGACATACATGCATGCCTTCCCATGGCCTACACAGGGTCTTCACAGTTTTTTTTTCTTCTGGTTCCAGTGTAGTATGTCTACTTCGCTCTGCTCTCGCCACGGGTTCCTCACCGGGTGGTGAGTTCCACCCATCCTACATTCGTCCTACATCCTACATTCCGTTCCAGAGCGGATTTCCGCCCCCGAGCGGAGCGGCCCGTTCTGGTCCACTCCTCTCTGGGTCGGTGCTAGGGTTCTTTGCTTTGCCTCTGTATAGGGACTCGGTTGCAGTAGTTCACGGACTTCTCCTTTTCATCAGATTGTGCTCCCACTCTACTCTGATGGTACCCTTGGGCGTCTTCTTCTCTTCAGTACCTTCAACCTTTGGGTATTATTATTATCCTCTTCCTTTATAAGGCTTTTCATGCCTTCCTTCTCGGGACTTGCACAGGGTTCTTTGCACTTGCTGGTTCGCCTGGTCTCTCCCTGACCCTCCGCATGGGGGGTCCCTCTTCACCCCTCACCACGCACAAGGGGGGGGGGGGGGGATACTCACTTTCATGAAAGGTGCTCCATTTGCAGGGTGTAGTGACCACTTTTGTGCATTTTTCTGCCCTTGTGCCTGTTTCGAAGGGCCCCCCTTTTTTCGTCCTTCCCTGCCTCAACAGGGGAAGGTGGTACTCTCCTATCAAGGATTCAAGGGTTTTTTACCAATATTGTGCTTGCACACATTTCCTGTGCTTCATACATGGGACATCAGTATCTTTTACTTTCCAATTGCGATGTGGATGTCACTTCCTCCTTGTGCGCGTCGGAAGTCTTCAAGGCGCCAGATCGGTTTTCCTCCAAGTGCCTCGTTTGGGCGTCCTGGCTGTTTCCGAGGACTCCGCAACGAAGGTGGGTCGTCGCTCTCCTTCCCCATCCCGCCGACGATCTCCGACTCCTCTGTCCGGTTCAGGCCATCCATGTGGCTCCACCCAAGGCTCAGGAGGCCACCGCTGACCGGTTTTACCTCCATCCGCCCCATGCTTATGTACATGGCGGTATTCTTGGGACACTCTACTACCGTCCCTCCTCTTTACCTGTGGTAACTCTTTGTGGCCCGCCTGCTTTCTTCCCCTGCTCTGCCTGGGGCGCTTCATACATGGGCCATCGGTATCTTTTTCCTTTCTGGTTGCAGTGAGGATGCCCTTTCCTCCCTGCGCACACCGTGGGGGTTCCTGTCCTGCCATGTCCATTGGGACATGGAGAGTCCTACCCATGTCTCGTGTTCCAACCGCGATGGGTTTAACCCTCGGAGGTGTAGACCGTGTCTCGTCGTTCTTGACCTTTGGGTCTCGTCCTACGTTCCCGGACGCTGTAGAGGCAAGGTCTCGCCTCTGCGCTTCATGTTCGGGGTTTTGCTCTCTCTGTCACGGACCGCCTCCGACGGTTTCCGCGCTTCCTCACCGAAGGGGTGCGTGCCGTGCTTCCCCTTTCCTCTGCTGTCTCCCTGGCGCCTGAACGCTTTTCCCCCGGTGCCTCGTTCGGACGTCGCTCCTGTTTCCGAGTACGCCGGGTCGTAGGGGAGATGCCGCTCTCCTTCACCACATCGCCGACGGTCTACGGCTCCACTCCGCCCTGTCTCTTCCCCTGTACGATCTCCGGGCGTGCTTCCGTACTGGGCGGTGTTCTTGCCTACGTAACCTGCTCTACCTGTGGTTGCTGCTCCGGTTGTCCATCCTCCCACTCGCTCCCAGGCGGCATCGACTTCTTTAGTCATGCTCCCTGCGTGTAGCCTGGGGCTGGTTGGTCGGCCTGTCCACGTTCTGTCCCTCGGGACGTTTCCGGTCCCTAACGGACGTCGCTTCCCTTCCCTTTACGGGAAGCCGGCATCGTGGGGGCACGTGGCGGCATCCCTCCCGGAACGAGCTCTTACACATGCACAAGGAGTGCGCCCGGTGCCTGCGAGTTGGCAGGTTACAGCTCGAAGCCTTTGCTCAACGCGACGTACATGTCGACGCGCCCACTCTGTCGGCGTCGTATGAGTTTCAGTTGTGTCTTTCCATAGTTTCTCTTTTACTGTTCCTTGTGGCTGACGGAGGGCGTCGACTTCGGGGTTCGGTCGGAGATGGGTTCTTCCCCACTCCCTCCTGTCGGCTGCTCCTCCGTGTCGAGCCTCGTCATGCCTTCATCCGGGGTTTCACCTCCATTTTGGGCCTGGTTCTTTGCCCCTACGTTATTTTTCTGAACGTATGCCACGTTCCTTCACGCCACCAGAGAAGGGTGCCCTGGAACGTGTTCACAAGCCCTGGCGGTGCACTGCTCGCATGCTCTCCACCCTCTTCGAGCGTCTGCACCTAACTCGGCTTCCCCTCAGGCTTATTGTAGCTCCACCGACTAGGGTGCTCGGGAAGGGTGGGGCCCAATTCGGGCGTCTGCAACTGCGGCTCGCCTCCGTCGGCTTCCTGCAGTGTCCCTTCCATGAGGCTGCGCGTTGTCGCCAGTCTCTGTGGTTTTCCTTCTGTACACTGGCGCCGGCTGAGGTCAGCACGTCGCTGTTGCTTTCTGTGCTCCCTCCGGAGGGGCTCTTCTCTGCTTCTGCATGGCAGGGGTCTTCCCTCTTTGCTGCTGCGGGGCTCTTCGCTCCCCATCCGCCTGGGATGTCCCGACCCTCCTCAACCGCTTCCTCTTCGTTGGGGTCGGCAGGCCGGCTCGTAATGAGGCCGCCATACTCGGGGCCCCTACTGGCTCTTGCGTCCCCACTCTCGGTTTCGCTTCGCCGTTCGTGGGCACGCTGGGTAATACGGCGGGGTCTGTCCTCGGGGTGCCGGTCCATGTTTCCGCTCCGGCGACCTGCGTGACCTCGGCCTGTCTCCCCAGACGTCGCCTCCGTTATTCTGTCCATGGGATTATTCGGGTAGTCTCGCCTCACCAGCGGGACTTCCTGTCGCATGTCTTTCTGGTCTCCGTGACGGACAGCGAGGTGTTGTGACCGGTGGTCGACCTGTCGTGCCTCGTATTGATGACTCTCATTATGTCACGTTCGGCGGTTTACCCTTCGGTCTCCATGTCGCCCCTCGTGTCTTTACGACCCTCGTCGGACTGGCCTTGCCTCCCCTGTTCACTCGGGGTCTTCCGCTCCTCATTTCCTTGCTGGGTGGGATCTTCTCCGCGAACTCTCCCGCACACTGTGTGCACGCCGCTCTCCTTGTTCCTACTCGTTCCTCGGTTCGGATTCCTAGTCGCCGTTCCCGAGTCCTGCCTTCCGCCGTCGAAAGATGTGCCTTGGGCGGGCCTCGACTGGGACAGGTCGAGCACGCCTGTCACCCTGAGTCGGGTGACTGCGTAGTCTTTTCGTTCTTCAGGACCTGGCGGGGTACCTATTTTGCCACGCACTCCTTTCCACCGTCGCACTGCGTGTACCCTACCTACCCGGGACTGCCGACCTATGGGCGGTTGCTCTGTCGATGGGACAGAGCACCCGGGTAGTTTGGTCTTTCCAACACACCGTATTCGATGTGTTTCCGCCACCCGACGCCCTTTTTGATGTGTAAAGTCCTCCGCAGGCTGAGTGGGTAAATGAACTTTGTTTGGTTGTTCACTTCCATCTGGCCGGCACACGCCTGGTCCGCTCAGCTGTGGCAGGTGGCGCCCGAGTCCTGTTCTCCTATCGTTCCCCGATTTCCACTTGGGATCGATTGGTGGCCTCGGGCCCTCGTTGGCCTTCACATCGTGGATGTTTGTGAGGCAGGGTGGCTGCCGACGTTCAGTTGTTCTTTGACTGTCAAATCCTCTCCACTGGCCACATTCTCAGTGTCAGACTTCCGTCTCTCACTGGCACGGTTTTCCTTCTGGGATGACCAACACATCACGGACACGCCTGTCGGTGGCGTTCGTGTTTCCCTACCTCATTTGGTTATTTTTGAGATGCGTCCCAACATATGCACCACGCTTAGGACCCGTCTGTTGGCCATTTGGGTACCGTTTGAGTCATTCACAGGGTTGGTCGTTCCTCACAGGGCGTTGGATTTCCTCATGCGGGCCTGCTTTGGTCTTAGGCCTACCCCGCGTCAGATTCCTCCTCAGTGGTCTCTGGCGGAGGCTCTCGTCTGCCTCTTACACTCTTTACCCCGCGCCTGAACACTTCCATGCCATGACACTGTTCCTTCTGGCTTTGGCGGCGGGTGACGGCGTCTCGGAGATGGCTGTCCGTCTGTTCGTTTTGTGACTACAACCGTACGCGACACTCCCGTTTTTCGGCCTTTCCTGTACCGGCTTCCACACGTGGTAGGGTTCATCGTCCGTTCTGCCCGGTTCAAACCCTGCATCCGTATGTGTACTCGGCCAGGCAAGTGTCGGGGTTGACATTACGGGTGGCGCCTACGTCCGATAGGAGGCTTGATCGCCGTGCTGTGGGACTTCACCTGTGTCGGGTTCTTCGGGCCGGTAACCCGTACGTTCAGGGCACAGCTCATGCCGTCCGTTCGTACGCTGCTCCATTCAGGTTTTACTTGCTTTTTCTCTCCCGGACTTTGCCGACACAGGGCTTTGGTCTTCCCCCACCACGTTTGTCTCCTCCTCTCTGTCGTTGTCCACCGATAGACCGGGGCGTCCTTGTAGTGCGTTGGGCCTCTTTGCTGTTCGTTTAGCCGCCAGATATTCCTCCTTGCTGCCTCTTTTCTTCCATGCTTTGAAACATCTTCTTTTCTCCTTTATTGCATTTTCCACCTCGTCATTCCACCACCAGGAAGTCTTATGCCTGGGGGGGGGGCCTTTAGTTTTGCCACAGATTTTGTCAGTGGCGGCAAGAAGGCTACATTCAAGGAAGTTCTATTGGCTATTTACATCATTTGGCATAGTGCCCCTATTCCTATCCATTTCCTCCAGTTCACTGCGAAACATATCCTTGTATTCCGATTTATTCAGCAGCCATACTTTCCTTTTGGGCATGTATTATTTCTTTCGCACAGGATCTCGCCTTAAGCTCAAGTCACAGACTAGGAGCTTATGTTGGGAGATACATTCTTCACTCGGGATGACCTTTACATCCTGAACAAACTTCCAGTCTTTCCTGTTCACTAAGAAGTAATCTATCTGGCTATTAGTGCTCCCAGAACTACATGTGATCAGATGACTCAGCCTTTCCTTGAACTTAGTATTACAAGCAAGCATGTTGAATGCAACACCGGACTCCAGTATATACTTGCCTTCTAGATTTCTTCTTCCATAACCTTTCCCACCATGCACACCCTCGTACCCTTCAGCACATTCTCCCACATGCGGCATTTAGGTCACCACCTACGACTGTAGTATCATACTCCGAGAGGCCTGAAACGACACTAAGGAAGTTGTTCAAAAAGGCCTCTTTCTGCTCTCTGCTTAATCCAACCTGTGGGGAATATGCCGATATCACGTTTATAATTCTTCCACCAACTTTCAATTTCAGAACAATCAATATTCCGTTTACTCTCTTTATCTCAATCACACTCTTCTCCCATTCCTCAGATACCAGTACACCCACTCTTCCTTTCGGTTTTCCAGATTCATCCCCTTTCCCATACAAACGATATATATTATTCTTTCCTACAATCCACTGTGCACCACACCCCTTCCATCGGGTTTCCTGGGCACATCACACATCCACTCTCCGTCTTTCAAGTACTACCACAACTTCATTCGCTCCATACTTCCAACATTCACACTAGCAAGCCTGAATCTGTAGTGGGCTGCAGCCCGTCTCCAGCGTGGTTTGCGTTCATCAGACTTAATTTGTTTTTTGTTTTTAGTTATGGTCATAATCGGTAGGTTGGCTAGCAATGGACATCACCCCCCACCCCCACCCCTTTCCCCCAGAACTCCGGCTCCAGACTGACCCGGGGACCATTCCCATCACTTTCCTCCAAGAATTACAAGGGGGTAGGATCCAGTGGCCCCGGTGCACCCCTTCAGAACCAGCCGCAGGGACACACCCCGTGCGCGTACACGGCACTACGACTGGCCTGGTATTATTCACCTAATGACAGGGCGGCCTCCTGGAGAGCTACCACCAGGTTCGGGCCCCTATACTGTTAGGAGGAGAGTGCCAGTCTGGAGAAACACTGCGCACTGTACCCTCTGCATCTGTTTCGGCCAGGCTGGCCCCAAGGCGTCAGATCCGGGTCCTGGGGAGGCGACAGCCACTGCCAGTGTGCCGCCATTAGGCAACTTGGACTAGAAGAATGAAGTCCTGTCACAGCACAGCCCACCATGTGAGCACTATGGCCGATTCAGGCGTGGTGCCAAAACAGCGGCCATGTAGGACTAGTTGAGTCCCCTGTAGACACAAGGCAATGATGTTGATATAAAAAACAGGGGATGTGAAAGACAGGACAGGTGTCCTGGACGGAGTCATCCAGCCTCTTCTGATAACTTCTGATTCCTCCCTCTCACCCCCCTCTCTCCTACTTATGCCTAATATCCTAATCTCTTCTAAAGATGTATTTTCTACCCTCTCTGGACTTAATACTAAAAAGGCGTACGGTCTGGATGGTGTTTCTCCCGTTGTACTAAAAAACCTGTTCTTCCGAGCTGAAACCCTGCCTAGGCAAACTCTTTCGGCTCTGTTTCTCCTCTAACATCCCTTCTTGCTGGAAGTTCGCTCTCATTCAACCTGTCTCAAAGAAGGGTGACCACTCTCAACCCTCCAACTATCGTCCAATTGCTCTAATCTTTTTTAAACTATTCTTACCTCCAAATTATACTTTACTTCCAAATTACTTAAGTATTTCTCTTCTCGTAATCTACTCTCAGATCGCCAGTATGGCTTCCTTAACCCGGGAGCTGCGGGGAGACTCTTAAGAGTTCCCCCGGCGCACTGCGGGGAGACTCTTAAGAGTCAGAGAAAATAAAAATCAACTTTTGACATCGAAAAAAAAAAAAAAAATTATATTTTTTTTTTTATTTTTTTTTTTTTTTTTGGCCCCTGGGCCATGCAAAATCTCAGTCCTCTACCTCCCCTCCTTCCCCACTTTCCTCCTCTCCTTCAGTTATCACCTATTTTCCCTGTTATTCCCTTATTCTGAGGTATATTTTCGTGCTAACATTAGAAATCCGATTGGAGGGTGTGGTCATCACTGATAGCAAGCGAGTGCAAGAGAGAGAGAGAGAGTATCGATCGACTGTGTCTCAGTGGCCTTGGGGGAAATTGGCGGGAAAGCAGATTGCCTCACCCATACATTATACAACTCGCGGGCTATATCTCCGATTTTGACCATCCAAACGCTGTTTTCACTCGTTTTATTGTTGTTTCAGGTTAATACCTTTATAATCAACCCATAATAGGTGCATATGGATAAGTATTAATGCTATTAATGGCACAATGAATATTTTAGTGGCGGAAACACCTCAAATACGTCAGCACAGGGGGACGTTTCCAATTACCCCCATGCGCACTTCAGAGGTTAAGGGTAGCCCTACTGGAGATCTTCTTTCATATCTTACTAACTCCTGGTCATCCTCCTTTCGGGACTTCGATGAAACCTTTTCTATTGCGCTAGACATATCGAAGACCTTCGATAGAGTCTGGCACAAATCTCTAATTTCTAAACTACCCTCCTTCGGTTTCTATCCCTCAATCTGTGCTTTTGTCTCTAATTTCCTTTCCGGCCATTACATAGCTGCTGCAGTTGTGGATGGCCATCGGTCAACTCCGGTGTTCCTCAGGGTTCTGTCCTATCTCCAATTCTCTTTCTAATTTTCATAAATGATCTTCTTAACTGTACCTCCAGTCCTATCCATTCATATGCAGACGACTCTACCTTACACTATTCAATTAGTTTTCTAGAACACCCCAGCCAGCAATCCCTCAAAAACAAATGTAATGAAGCCATACAACACTTATCTTCTGATCTAACTACCATTTCCAATTGAGGCAGAGAAAACCTTGTTGCCTTTAATGCTTCCAAAACCCAATTTCTCCATCTACCTATCCGTTGTGAACTCCCAGAGGACTATCCCTTATACTTTAACAATACAAAAATCATCCCTTCATCTTCTCTCAGTATTCTTGGTGTCTCCTTTTCTTCTACTCTCTCTTGGAAGGACCATATTACCACTTGCTAAGGCAAGAGTGTGTCCCAGAAGCTGGGTGTGCTCAACCACCCCAAGGGTTTCTTTACCCCTGCACAGCTTCTTGCTCTGTACAGGGGCACAGTGCATCCCTGTATTGAGTATTGTTAACATAAGTGGAGAGGATCTTCTCACACAGTACTTCTAGACTACGTAGAAAGGAAAGCCTTTCGTATTATTAACTTCCGTCCACTCACCGACTCTCTGCAATCTCTCTCTCTTCGCCGCAATGTTGCATCTCTCTCGCTATTCTATCACTATTACAATAATCAGTGTTTCTCAGAGTTCTCTCAGTGTATACCACCTCCTCTACGTAGGGTACGTAACACACGTCTTGCAACACAATCTCACCCCTACTCTGTGCAACTCACGAGTGAAACGATACTCCCAATCTTTCTTATATTCAACAGCTGAGCTCTGGAACTCTCTCCCTGAATCCATCTTTCCCTCATCCTATGACTTAAATTACTTCAAACACCGTGTGTCCAGAGATTTTGGCCCTGTCACTCTTTCAACTCAGGGGGAGGCACTCATCACTGGCAGTTTTTCCTGTTGCATCCTTCATCCACATACTGTAGAAAACAAAAAAAACAAAAAATCAGAACGGCTGGATGGTGCCCACATCACAGTCTAGCCAGGTGGACAGGTAAGTGACTTGAGGGCATTTAGTTTTGGTGTCTGTTTGTTTTTGATGTTTGTAATATGTTGTTTAACCTTTAACCTCGCCCTCCAGGCGAAGATATTTTGTTACATTCCCGACGAAAATCATCATTATCCGATAAATATCATTATTACTTATTCATATGCCCCTATTTTATGTTTAATATGAAGATATTAACATGCAACAGCAATAAAACAAGTGGGAAAATTATTTTGGGGATGAAAAAGACAATATATTGCCGACCGGTTCATTCATGAGAGAAGAGCTGGGGCTGCACACACCCTACCCCTCCCACTTATCGATTGACACTGATGTCTTGCTAGTGAAGTCTCTCTCTTGACACTGTTACGCTGGCCAGCTTGCCAGAATGCACTCGTAACTCGCTAGCGCTCGCCAGGGCAGTGATATGGGCTACAATAATCGTAGAACGATGTTCTTTCTTTCATAGAGTTCATGTTGTCACAGACAGATCAGTGGTGGTCTTTATTCTTGTCTGTGACACTTGGAAGTATTTTATATCATTCATAGAATATAAGATGCATTGTGTGAAGTTAAAGGAGGAAGAGAGAGGTAGGCAGTGAGGTGGTAGTATGTGCGTGTGTATGTACGTTTGCCTCCCTCGCTCGGAGGAGTCTCCCACGCCCGTGATTGGCCGGCGGGCCTGGCTACGTCATAGGACGCTTGCTCTTCATGACGTAGTCGTCTGTGATTGGAGGCCGCTGTCCTGGGACGGTGGTGCGGGCTCCTGCCCTCGTGTCTCCTTCAGAGCTTGGCACAGCGTGCTTGGTCCTACATGTCCTTTGCAATCTGTCCCCCATATAACCCCCCTGTACTACTTTCTCTCTCTCTGAACTTCTTCGTTTTCATACTTCTCTCTTTATTCAATTACTTATCCCTTCTGGTTCTGCATATGACTTCCATAGTTGGCCAGTCGTATTACCAGCACCAGCTCTCCATATATGTTTGCACTAGTTTTAGGGATTATTAGAGTCATAGTCATATGGTAGCCTAGTGTTGGGGTGCTTCTAATTATTGAGCTGTTCTTTCCCATTATTTAATGCTAGACAGTGGAAGGTATTTTTGGTCGTTGTCTGAGTTATGTATGTGGCAAGTCAGAGCCTGTACAATATCGACGAAGCTAGCTAGCCTGTAACCCTTGTGCATATTTTCCTTTGCGAGTGTAGCAGTATACAGGTGAAGGGCTTTTGCCTATACTTATCTGTATGCTTGCTACCTCATTTTGTTGACCTTTGTGGAGCGCCAGGGCAAGACCAGATACTAGAGATCTGGACTTACCAAGAGAGCCTCCAAGTCACTTAACGTAACATAAGGGAAATCTGTTCAAGGGGAGACAGTAGGCTACGAGTATGCTTGCGCTCTGCCTAGTTTCCTAGTACCTTTTATGCCACTGCTAGACTTTATTAGTGAGGAAGACAGCATTGTGTTTATTAACTTTCATTGTGTATGCTTTAGGAATTATTCACGCCTTATTTTAGCCTTGGTTGATGCATAGTGCACAACCCAGTTTGGCTGTTACGTTGGCTAAGGAAGTACTGTTTTTGAGTGATTATTATTAGTGCTGTCACAGAGTTGTTGCACTCCCTTGTTATATATATATGACTGTATCCTGCTTATTGGTGTATTTAAGATACACGCTTTGGTGTCCTGCCCCTGCATTATTTCTGTTCTATATTAACGAGCATCTTAGAGCATCAGACCTTTTCAGAAGATTCCTTATCTGATTGCTGTAGGACTAGACTTCCAGTGTTTTCATAGAGCATTGAAGAGTTTAGTGTTGAGTACTGACTCACACTAAAGTTAACGTAAGCATTTATTCCTTTATTAAATCTTATATAGTTTATTCAAGCATTGTTATTACTTTAGAGCATTTTCGTAACGTAAGTACTCCTGTTGTGAGTTGGCTTTGCCGTCATCGGAAAGCCTTTGTAGAAGTGCACTAAAACCCAGTTAATTGATACCCCGTTATCCAGTAGATTAACTCTGGAGGGTTTTAAGTGTTTTTGTTCACCGGCGTAATAGTTTGAGGGTTTGGAATTAGCGTACCGTTGTAATAGATATAACAAATGGCCGTTGTTGCAGATATAGCCTATCATCTAGTCCATTATTAAGTGCCCTTGTTTATTTCGTAGTGACGGTCGTAACAAATGGCGACCTTAGACCAGAATATAGAGAACTGAATATTGCAGTTTTTTTTTTTGGAGAAATCTTATTGCCATTTGGGTTTGAATTTATTTCTCGCATTGTTGGCAGTAGACATTGTTTTGAGGATACATAGAACTTGTTGGAGTTATTGGTGACCTAGTATTGCACTCAAGAACATCTTCAAATATTTTTTGGTGAATAAAGCTACGCAAGAGTTTGGCTACTTTTGTTTTGTCTGAGAATTTTTGTTGTTAACTCCATCATATCACTGGACGGGTCTGAGCATAGTGAGGGCACAGTGCGAGAGGCAGGCGAGGAGGTGGAGAAGGTGGAGTTGTTAAGCGGCGTTCGGGTGGTGAACAATGAGGAGGATGCTCGGATATCTTTGGAGGAGCCTGTGTCAGCGGATCCTGTGTCGGGGCTAGACCGGTACGGACTGCAGTGTGTGGCCACGGTCTTAGGGTTTCCCGGTACTAGCAGTTTGTCGAGAGGTGAGCTGGTTGCCTGTGTGCTGGGTGGGGTGCATGGGGGTTCGGGTGGAGCAGGAGCTGGGGCACCTTCGTCCCAGCCCCCATTCCACTCAACTCCTATTGTGGCGCCCCCTCGGGTTCCGGAGCCGGGCACGTTCCCGCAGGCCGATGCCCGCTGGCGGTTGGGTATGCCTCTGGGTGATTCACGGGGTGAGTCCCCAATAGTATCACCCCCTCCTCAGGGTTTGTCTGCCGAGATGTTGTTTCAGCTTGAGCTTGCCAAACTTAAGCAGCAGGAGCGCCAGGCTGAGCATGAGCAGCGAAAGCATGAGGCTGAGCTAGAGCAGCGAATGGCTGAGCTCGAGCAGTGAAAGCATGAGTCTGAGCTCAAGTAGCGAGAGGTTGAGCTTAAGTTTGAGTCTGAAAGTTATTGTGCCAATGTTGATCTAGAGAAAACTCGTGTGGAGGTGACAAGGAACCGAGTCGTCCAGGGGGGTCGAGCCCATGACCAGTCCCTGTCGCATCTACTTAAGTGGGTTCCAGTGTTTGATGAATTAGGAGTAACAGAATTTTTTCTCCGGTTCGAGAAAAAGTGCCAGGAGCACCAATGGCCCGAGGAGAAGTGGGCAGCCCTTGTTTCTTCACGATTGATGGGGAAAGCACTCAAGGCGTACGATGCTTTGCCCCTAGATTCCTGTGTGAATTACGAGTTGTTGAAAGAGGCTGTCCTGAGGGCGTATGAGCTACAGCCAGAGACCTATAGGCTGAAGTTTAGGGCGGTTCCAAAAAGAAAGGAGAGTACTTTCCAGGAACACGCTAGAGAGCTGTCAGATGCATTTGAAAATTAGTTAAGGTCGGAGAAGGCAACTACTTTTGATTCAGTAAAACAACTAGTGTTGCTGGAACAATTTTTAAAATGTACTGGCAGTGACTTGACTCTTAACCTTAAAGAAAAGCAACCAAAAACTCTGCAGCAGGCGGCTGAGCTGGCTGACCTTAGGGTGTCATTGATTCGTGGGTGCGGGTCTGCACAGAGAGCTGAGGCAGGTAACCAGGGGCGTACCACTCCACCCCCCCGAATTAATGACACAAATAATTATCCATTCAAGAGTACTGTTGCCAATTATGAACCCAAGTCGAAACCCTTCCCGTTTAAGAAAGGCCAGTGCCCTTCCTCACCTCAGAGGAAGTCCAAGAGCGAAGTGGAGTGTTTCAAGTGTCATGAGAAGGGGCATATTGCGCGCTCATGTCCGGGCACACCGCCTGCAGCAGTGGTGTCACTAGTGAGCAACTTTGGCGTTTCTTTGAGGTCTTCCGCGTTTGCCTGGGGTAAACAGTCGGTTGCGAAGTCATCGTCGGTGCAGAAGCAGCAGGAGGGCTCGTCACCCGTCCGTGATGCTTTTTTTGGTCATTGGGTGTGATACCATCATGTTGATATACAGCTACTGACAAATGCTCGTGAACTCTTGTGATTTTCTTTCTGCAAATATATCCATTTAGATTGATGTTCAGATCAAATCAGCTATATATTGATACATTAATATTATGTACTTATTAATATACAGTTCATTCGATCTGAACTTAAATCTAAATGGATACAGTTGCAGAAAGAAAATCACAAGAGGTCACAAAGATATGTCAGTAGCTGTACATATTGTGTTTTGCGAGGGTCATATTTTCGGTCGAGTTTTAACGCCACGGCGGGCTGTTTGAATCACGATCTCGCACTTGATATGTTAATGGGTCCAGCAGTTATTATAACACTGCTAAAAATTATTTAAACACAATTTTTTGGCTCAGAATGGTGCAAATCCGTGGTGTCTTGTTTAGCATGTGATCTGATGACGTATTGCGCAGTTGTATATTCCGTATTTTCTTAATCATCCAAACTAAGTTATGACTTAAGGAGATGCTCGACACTAGCCCTATCGATTATATGTGTGTTTTAGAACTTATATATACTGTATGATACTTGTTTGTTATATATGTTACTACCTTTGCAAATCCATTATGAGGGAGTATAAGGGAAATGGGAAACAATTGTCAAAAGCGTGTCTCGAGATGCAAGACCATACTGTACCTCTAAATGGCTACACACCGACATAACACTCACCATAAACATCCTATCAGTTGAATGTCACTCCATATGGCAATGTTATTCTTAATTTCTATTTTTTTAGGAACCAATTGCAATGCCTTACGTCACACTCGCCACACCCTCAACCGATCACAGTGTCCACCACAAAGCACACGTCACAGCCGGCTTTTATCACCGGTATCGCCAGTCGGAAGATGGCTGGCACGTGTATAGGATGTGCTTTTGTCCCACATTCCATACCTTTGAAGACAACGATGGTTGATTCTATGCGACTACTACAAAATAAGATTTTTTTCCTTATTTGGTATTAACCCTCCAGCCCCGGCTACGCATTACATAAATATTCCCCGTAACCCGGGTGTTTTGGCCGAAAAACGTCTAGGCTAGGCTACCGTATATTTGTTAATCTGACTGCTTCCTGCATTCCCGCGCATCCTCAAGCGTAGCTGTGTTATTTACCTGTAGAATGGCGTTAAGTAGAGCTCTCTAAGTCAACTGGTTGAGTTGTGATGATGATTTCATTGGAGATAACTTTATGGCAAAAACAGCCACTTTACACTACTTTTCGATACTTAACAACAGCATACAGGCACACACGAACAAGCGACGCTCTCCTTCTTGTGGCCGGAGATGCGGGGCGTCGGTCCAGCCGGCTGTTGTTTACATGCGTCGGACCGACGCCTCGCACACCAAGCTCACAGGCTTTCAACCACTGGGCGTTCAAGAGCCCTTCCGGGTACCTGTTATATGCTTTTTTATGGGCGTTCAAGAGCCCTTCCGGAGTGAGAGGGTTAACCCGGCAGCTATGGGAAGACTCTTAAGAGGTCCTACTGGGTGGCTGCGGGAAGACTCTTAACCCCTCAGACCCGGTAGGGTTCTGAGGCACCCATAACAAACGCGGCCCGCGGAACCCAGTAGGGCTCTGAGGCTCCGGCAGCTTGAAAGCCTGTAAGCTTGTTTTGAAAGCCGTCCGTCCGACGCATGTAAACAACAGCCGGTTGGACCGATGCCGCGCATCTCCGACCAAAAGAAGGAGAAGCGTCGCTTGTTTTTGTGTGGCTGTGTGTTATTGTTTAGTATTGAAAAGTGGCTGATATGGCTGACATCGCCACAAAGTTCTCTCCACGGAAATCGTCATCACAACTGAACCAGTTGACTTAGAGAGCTCTACTCAACGCCATTCTACAGGTACGAAACACATCTACGCTTGGGTATGCGCGGGAATGTGGAAGCAGTCAAAATAACAAAGATACGGTAGCCTAAGCGTAGACGATTTTCGGCCAAAACCCCCGGGTTTCGGGGAATATTTATAGAATGAGTAGCCGGTCCCGGAGGGTTAAGATCCTAGGCCTAAAAAAAACAACATTTAAAACACCCCAGTGGCACTTTAAAAAAAGCAATTTGTGTTTAGGTGAGATAATTTCCCTCCATTACTTGCTACCACTCCTACTCATGTGTCCCCCCCCCCCTTTTTCCCCCCTCCTCAATTATCAGGTATTTTCTCTATTATTCCCGATATTTATCGAGTATTTTCGTGGGAGGACAAGTGGGAGAGAGGGAGGAGGGTGGAGGAGTGTGACTCCGACCCTCCAAGCCAATCTGAGTCCACCCCAGTCCTCTCAGTGCCATGCGAGAGACGAGAGAGGGAGGGTGTGCCTGTCTCGCTGTCCTGGGCCAGATTACGACCGCGGGGCTAAAATATACAATTTTCACCAGCCAATTGCTGTTACCACTTGTTTTATTGCTTTCCCATGTTCATATGTTCATATTAACCCTTTCACGCATTTATGACGCAGAGGTTGCCAGATTAGCAATAAGAAATAGAGTTCTTATAATTACCTCTCCAAAATTAGTTTTCTGCCCACAGCTAACTCAAAGACAACTGCAGAGGTTGAAGTAACTAAACTAAAGGTTTCTAAATACCCCTGATGGTAACAAAGGCTCTAAAGTATCCCCAATAGGCTCAAAATTGCGTCATATGTCGGAGAGGGTTAAAAGTAAAATAGGCGCATATGGATAAGTATTAATTATAGCCTATATATAGTAAATTAACGATTTTAGTGAGGTATGAATCGGAATACTTTCGCACTGGGGTATGGTGTATACTACAGGGGCTTAGCACTTTACGAGTTAAGGGAGGTTATCAAACCTCCCATTGACCATGGTGTACTTCCTTCAATTGTTGATTGTCAAAAATTCAGTACTGGGTATGATTATAATATGTACAGTGGGCCCTTGTGAGTAGCGGACTTGCGATTAGCAGTTTCAAGTTTAGCGGTAACATACAAAATTTCTCGGGTCACGCCATTAGTGACAAGTACATACGGTTAGTGGTCGAATTTCGCCGAACGGTTTGTTTTGGGTAGGTGCACATTAGCGACAAGTGCTTACGGTTAGCGGTCGAATTCCGCCGAACGATTTGTTTTGGGTAGGTGTACAAGCCATCCGGCACGTTTTGGCAGCCTTGTTTGTGACATTCAAGTTCTCTAGTAGTGACATCAGTCCATGGTTTCATGTTTGACGCCTCCCGCAGGTGGTGCGTATCAATCCCGTTGTAGCACACCGCTCGGAAGTTGTTTATTTCCTTGTCAAGGTACTGCATCACTGCCATGTCAAAAAATTACGTCATGACGTACCTGACGTGGCTGATAGGGCCCCGCCCTCGATTATGTTGAGCTCCACGGGCGCCACATGTGGCAACCCTGGGATCACTCCGAGCCTCCCTGGCACGTCCACAAGCCCTCCTACGTCCACATCTCTGGGGAGAAGGGGAATAAGTGGACATTGGCGATGAAGAGGTGGGCGACAGTGGTGCCCTTGGAGTTGAAGACTTGCGGTGGCGGCGGCGAGTGGGTTGTGGTGGTGTAGAGGCTGGTTGTGGTGGTGTAGAGGCTGGTTGTGGTGATGTAGAGGTTGGTTGTGGTGGTGTAGAGGCTGGTTGTGGTGGTGTAGAGGCTGGTTGTGGTGGTGTAGAGGCTGGTTGTGGTGGTGTAGAGGCTGGTTGTGGTAGTGTAGAGACTGGTTGTGGTGGTGTAGAGGCTGGTTGTGGTGGTGTAGAGGCTGGTTGTGGTGGTGTAGAGGCTGGTTGTGGTGGTGTAGAGGCTGGTTGTGGTGGTATAGAGGCTGGTTGTGGTGGTGTAGAGACTGTTTGTGGTGGTGTAGAGGCTGGTTGTGGTGGTGTAGAGGTTGGTTGTGGTGGTGTATAGGTTGGTTGTGGTGGTGTAGAGGCTTGTTGTTGTGGTGTAGAGACTGATTGTGGTGGTGTAGAGACTGGTTGTGGTGGTGTAGAAGCTGGTTGTGGTGGTGTAGAGGCTGGTTATGGTGGTGTAGAGGCTGGTTGTTGTGGTGTAGAGGCTGGTTGTGGTGGTGTAGATGCTGGTTGTGGTGGTGTGGAAGGTGGTTGTGGAAGGTGGTTGTGGTAGTATGGAAGGTGGTTGTGGTAGTGTGGAAGGTGGTTGTGGTGGTGTGGAAGGTGGTTGTGGTAGTGTGGAAGGTGGTTGTGGTAGTGTGGAAGGTGGTTGTGGAAGGTGGTTGTGGTAGTGTGGAAGGTGGTTGTGGTGGTGTAGAAGGTGGTTGTGGTAGTGTGGGAGGTGGTGGTTATAATGTGAAGGGTGCATGGTGGTTATAGTGTGGAGGGTGGTGGTGGTGACAGGTGCCATCGATGTCGAGGCGGGGAGTTCAAAGATGGAGAGTTATGGCGAGTTACACTCTCATCGGCCTCCCCCTTGCCTGATGACATGGCTACATCGTCAGCGTCAACCTTTGCGGTGAAGGTGGAGGGCCTGGAATAAAAATGCCTTGCTGGAATGGTGCGGGCTGGCAGGGAAATGTGTGAGACAAACAATGCCGATGCACTCCACCCTTCCACTCGCACGTGTTCATCCTGGTCTGATGATTCACTCTCAGGATCATCAACATCCTCTTCATCATCATCATGCCCTTCATTAAAATCTCAGGCAGCCCTAGAAGTGCCATTTCTTGAAGGACGAGAGGAGGTGGTCGTGGCGGTAGTGAAGGTATGCGGAGGGTAGGATTCTGCCTCTTCTCCCTCTAATTTTTCTAAGTCCTCGGCCTCACCAGATTCATCACCCGAATCATCACTACCCAGGAGCGACAAAGTTTGATCGTGTATGCGGAATAGTTCTCTTCTAATTGCATTTTTGTTCAAATCATTGACATGCGAAGTTCGACGTGGATGTGGGGTGGAAACAGCAAGCCATGGCTAGTCGGAGGCGGGCTTTACTTGTCAGCCGCACAAACGAACACAGGCACTTCAGGAGATTTACTTCCGTTCATCACCAAGGCTCTAAGATGACAGATATTTTGGCTTGGGGTGGTTAGGAGTGTTGCCAGATACCATATACTCCTATATTTACTGCTTTTAACTAACAAAAAATGGCACGAATCGTAGCATCAGCATGGTGCAGGATTTCCTGCCACCATAACCTGGATGACAGATGAACAGGAGCAAGATTCCCCGCCACCCGGGCCAGGATGACAGGTGAAAGGGAGCGGGATTTCCCGCCACCCGGTCCAGCATGACAGGTAAAAAGGAGTGGGATTTCCTGCCACCCGTGGTCTGGGAGTTAATCAGCCGCTCCTGGAGCGGGCGAGATTATACAGTGTATAAAGCACTACATTGGATAACATAGAGGCTATTACTGAATATACTCCTTTAGATAAATAATCTTTTGTAACTCTTTCCAGGTTGTGATAAAGAAAGATATTGAATATGTTACTTTCCCCCCATATATTTATGTATAAAACAAATGGTATGCTGTATAACTGAAACTGCTATAATTATGTACACATTTTCTGGTTATCTTAACAAGGTTGAGGTTCTTGTCTATTCTTTCACCAAGGAAGGGGGGTAGTCTAGTCCGGGTTCATGCAACCTCTTGCTTGAAAGACAAGTCGAAGCAGACTATAGGTCCGCATGGCCATGTTAACTCCGAGGCACGTGGCGTGACACACATGTCGAAATAATATAAAAAAGGCTTCGTTACAGCCTAGAGGATACATAAGAGTACCGTATATGCATGACAAAAATAATTAAATTTGGTTCAGCAATAACCGAGATATAGCAATTTTCAATAAGCGATTAAGCGTCACCCTAACAAGAAGAAGTAGTAAGAAGAAAAAAACAAAACAACAACAACAACAACAACGACATTAGTGGCGACGAGCTCGAGGGCCTTCGCTTCACACGCGGACCTAATAATAAGATATATTAGGTTAAGTCAAGATTGTATATAATATAAACATATATGAAATATGCTGCGTGTCGTACAAGGCGACTAATATGGAGGATGGCGTTACTTGCGGACCAACAGCCATTACTATACAGTACAATGAAGCCTTGTTATTGGCTCTGGCATTGTTTCCATATGACAGTGCTGTGACAGGGCTTCAATGTTCTTGTCCAAGTTGACTAATGGCGGCACACTGGCGGTTGATGTTGCTCCCTCCGGACCCGGACCTGGCACCTTGGGCCCAACCTGGACGAAATGGATCCAGAGGGTACAGTACGTATTGTTTCTCCGGACTGGCACTCTCCGCCCAACAGTATAGGGGCCCGAACCTGGTAGTAGTGCTCCAGGAGGCTGCCCTGTCATTGGGTGAATAAATACCAGACCAGTCGTAGTGCTGTGTACGCGCACAGGGTGCGTCCCTGCGGCTTTTTCTGGTGGGGCGCACCAAGGCCACTGGATCCTACCCCCTTGTAATCTGTTGGGGGAAGGTGCTGGGAATGGTCCCCGTGGTAGACTGGAGCCAAAGTTCTGGGGGGGGGGGGGGGGGGTGCCCATTTGCCAGCCTAATCACCAATTATGACTATACCTAAAGAGAAACAACGTAAGTCCGATGAAACCACACAGGATACAGACAAATGCCCCCCACAGTCTCAGACTTGCTAGTGTGAATGTTGGTAGTTTGAATCTGCGTGCAAATGAAGTGGCTGAGATGTGTGAGAGGAGGGGAGTGGATGTCTGCTGTGCCCAGGAAACACTCTGGAAAGGGTATGGGGTACAGTGGATTGTTGGAAGAAAGAAAAAATATAGGATCTACTAGAAGGGGGTTGAGACTGATAAAGCGAAAGGAGGAGTGAGTGTTCAGGTGGCTGAAGAGTTGGCGGAAAGTGTGCTTCAGATTACGAGAGTTGGTGAAAGGCTGATTGTTTTGAAGTTGAAAGTTGGTGAAAGAATTCTGAATGTGATATCTGCATATGCCCCACAGGCTGGCCTACAGAAATAAATAAAAGAGGACTTCTGGAATGACACCGTCAGTGTCATTTCAGGCCTCTCGGAAAATGAAATAACAATCCTGGGAAGGGACCTGAATGGTCACGTGGGAGCATCTGCAGATGGATACGAGGGAGTACATGGAGGAAATGGTTACGGAAGGAGAAATCTGGAAGGCGAATATATACTGGAGTCCTGCATTGCACTCAACATGGTCGTGTGTACCACGAAGTTCAAGAAAAGACAGTGCCATCTGGTCACATATATCTCTGGGGTCTCCAGTAGCCAGATAGATTACTTCTTGGTTAACAGGAAAGACTGGAAACTGGTTCGGGATGTAAAGGTCATCCTGAGCGAAGAATGTATCCCCCAGCATAAGCTATTTGGGTGTGACATGAGCTTATACAGAGATCCTGAGCGCAAGAAGGTATACATGCCCAAAAGGAGAGTGTGGCTGCTGAAGAACAAGGAAGTTAGGGATAGGTTTCATAGTGAACTGGAGGAAATGAATAGAAATAAGGAAGCTAGGCCTAGCGATGTAAATAGTAAATGGAATTTCCTTAAGCATAGCCTTCTCGCTGCCACTGACAAAGTCTGTGGAAAAACAAAGGGTCACCCCAGGAATAAGACTTCCTGGTGGTGGAACGATGAGGTAGAAAAAGCTGTGAAAGAGAAAAGGAGATGCTTCAAAGCATGGAAGAAGGGAAGCAGTAAGGAGGAATACCAGGCAGCTAAACGAACTGCCAGAAGAGTTATTTATAATGCTAAAAAAGGCATCAAGGACCTGGTCCTTGAACAAGTGTGTAACACTGACAATCCCAATGGGATCTTCAACCTAGCTGGGCGAGTTAAAAATGACAGCAGGGATATTATAGGTGAATAGTGTGTTAGAAACGATAATGGGAAGATTGTGTATGCAGAAGATGAAATCAGAGAAGCATGAAAGGGACATCATGAACGATTGCTAAATGTAGAGTTTGAATGGGATAAGGAACAGCTTAGTATCGAAACCAATATCTGGACCCCCTCCTTTGATAGCACCACCTGTAGTGGGCGATGCAATCAATAAAATGAAGGACGGTAAAGCTCTAGGGTGCTCTGACATTGTCGCTGAGATGATAAAAGCCTCAGGGGAGACTGGTGTCAGCTTAATCACTGAAATGATAAACACCATTATTAAAGATGAGAAAATCCCTGAGGATTGGCACTAAAGTGTAATAGTAAATATATACAAAGGAAAAGGGGATGCACTAGATAGAGGTAATTATAGGGGCCTGAAAATTCTTGACCAAATCATGAAGGTCTGTGAGAGATTCTTTGAGGGTTTGATCAGGCAAAGCATCTCCATTGATGATATGCAGTTTGGTTTTATGCCAGGACGTGGTACAACCGATGCTATCTTCATAGTCAGGCAGATACAGGAAAGATACTTACTAAAAGGCAGGATCTTTACTTTGAGTTTGTAGGCCTGGAGAAGGCCTTTGATAGGGTGCCTAGAGATGTTGTGCAGTGGGCTATGAAGAAACTTGGTGTGGAAGAGTGGCTGGTGCGTGTGATAATGAAGATGTATGAGGATTCGCGAACTGCGGTAAGGATGAAAGGTGTGCTGAGTGAGGAGTTCACAGTCCGTGTTGGAGTTCATCAGGGTTCAGTGTTAAGCCCCCTCTTCATTATTATGGTCTTGGAGGCACTGTCTAGAGATTTTAGATCCGGAATCCCTTGGGAACTGTTTTATGCAGACGATTTAGTCCTAATAGCTGAAAATGTGCAAGATACTGAGGCCAAATTCAGAAGATGGAGAGAGGGCATGGCGAGCAAGGGTTTAAGAGTCAATATTAACAAAACCAAGGTTATGCATTGTAGATTGAGACGAGGCAATGTGGAAAAGAGCGGTGCATACCCATGTGCAGTGTGTGGAAAGGGTGTGGGTGCTAACTCGATTCGGTGTAGCATCAGTCGATGTTGGGAGTAAGTGCTGTTGTAGAATAAAAGAACCCCTGCCGAAGGATAAATAAAAAATCGAGAAATTTGAGTGCGTAATGTGCAAAGGCGAGCTTGTAATAAATGATGATCCTGTGGCTGTGAATTTTAAAAATGAGTCATTGGAGCTGGTGGACAAGTTTTGTTACCTAGGAGATACCATCTCTGCCGATGGTGGGACCGAGGCTGCCACTGTCGCTAGAATTAGATGTGGCTGGGGGAAGTTCAGAGAACTGCTGCCAATTCTGACCATGAAAATAATGGATCTCCCCCTGAAGGGAAAGGTGTATGCCTCATGTGTTAGAAGTGCAATGACGTATGCCTCAGAAACATGGGCCGTTAAAGTAGAGGCTGTCAACAGAATGGAACACAATGAGATGATAATGGTGAGATGGATGTGTGGGGCCAGGCTGCAGAATAGAATAACAAATGATAAGCTGAGGAGACGTTTAGGTATAAAGAGTATTAGCGAGGAGATGCGTACAAGTAGACTGAGATGGTATGCGCATGTGGAGAAAATGGATGAACAAAATTGGGTGAAAAGATGCAGGTCTGTGATTGCGGAGGGAGCTGCACCAAGGGGTGGACCGAGGAAGACCTGGGATCGGACTATACGTGCCGACCTCAAATTATTATGTTTTTTCCACCAAAAACTTGATAAGTGAAGCAGCCCTTAGCAGGGTTGCCTGGAACGCCGCCATTAGGACAAGAGACTGAAACTGCACGTATGTGTGGAACACTGTCTTAAAATTTTATGTATGTATATATGTATGTATTATAATTGTTCTATATCTTAAGTTGATATTTAATGGTACCCACTACCTTGCATATTTGTGTACTCTTCTTAATAAATTAATTGAATGTTCCCTCTGGGTTTAGCTATCCTCTTTTTCTCTCTGTTAATGACGTTGAGCATATGGATGTCCCTTCACCAGTCGTAATATTCTAGGCTCTCACGTCATTGACGGAAAGTCCCACTAATAAATTATGGGTTTGACAACCCGAAGGGAAGGGTGGATAACCTGATATTTAGTACTGGGTCCGTAGTCAATGACGGCTAGTGCCCTCCCTCCTTCCCCTTCCCATACACATGCCCAACTTGATATAACATTAGAGCCAGAATCACATGAGATGGCGCTGCATGGCTGCTGTGTATGGGAAGCACATCATAGCAAGACGAAAATCAATAGCAAAACTGTTGCGCCGTTCAAATCAATTGTTTTTAAATTATAATTGTATTTATTTTCTAGTGGAATCCGTATTAATTACGTACCTTATGAAATATTTAAGAGTACTCCCTAGGAGATTTATGGTTCTCAGCTGACAGTTATAAGGTAAAACCGGGTCATATAGGACCAGGAAGAGGCCATATATTACATATAGGCTCTCACGTCATTGACCATGGAACCACTGATGAAAAACAGGTTTTCCTTCCTTCCCTTCGGGTTGTCAAACCCATAATCATCCGAAAAACAGCAACACAGGCAATTTCCACACACTCCCTTCTCTTACCCCCTTGGGCGGGTGCCCAACCCCGAAAGGGCAGGTGCTCAACCCCGAAAGGGGTTGAAATAGGGGAGCTATCCCCCCGCCAAAGGCAGCTTTCTAGGGCCTTTCCTAGCTGATGCTGAGAGGATTGGGTTCTAGTCATGTGGTGATGGGCTGGTCTATCAGAGTGAGAACTGAGCGATCTCTGCCATACCCATAGCTTACTCTGACTGTTCCTTTTACTTATATATTTTCTAGATCTCAAGTGACGGCGCCTCTTCCGTGGATTGACCTCCCAATCTGCCAACCTAGAAGTTGACAGATTGGAAGCCAAAGCGTCACATTTTTTCCTTTGCCCCTCAACTTTCTCTTCATAATTGCTGAGGGGCACAGGGCCCTGGGTGGGGCTTTGGTTTCCCGGGCGTTTCCGCACCCTCCTCAGATCCCCGCCATGGAGTGGCTTCGGTCACCCAGGCTTTATTGTGGTCGGCAGGGAGGGTTCTGTGGGGGCGCTCGGTTATGGCCTTGGAATTGCTCGGGGCCTTGGGGCTGTTCGGCCAGGCAGCTTGGGGAACAACAACAACAACAACAACAACCCCCTACTCCAACATTCACTGCTCTTTCTTGTGTATCCTTCACAACTTCATCCATTTATATAATAAACAAACATGAGAAAATGACATACCCCTGCTTTAATCCATTATTTAGATCAAGGTATACCTGTGTAAAACATGGAACTACTTATCAGCCAATACAGAATATATAATGCAGAAGTTTTTTTTTCATGATTTTGTTTACCATTTATGGAGCTTATCACTTAATTTTCTCTTTGTTTTGGCAGTCTTCTGAATGAGGCCCAGCCGTTCGGAGACAAAACCAAGAGCAAAGATCAGGAACGCCTCAACCGTGCTGGTCTCTTGGACGAAAATGACAAGGTCAGTATTATAATACCTTCTGTATGGTGTTCATATTCTTTATCTGAACTTTTCGTCAGTTTGGTCAATCTGAATCGCACCCAGTTCCGCAAACTTGCTTTTTCTGGTTTCCGGACTGGGAATGTGCAGTTATCTTCAACTAAGGAGCTCTCGACTGGTCGAGGACTGACCTTATTTCCCCAAATTACCACATAAATAACAGACAAATGAACATAAAATACAAGGGAAGATTACACAGGTTTTTATTCTTAACCCCTTTCTTACCGAGGAAGTATTTTGTGTTATTCCAGCTATATTTAGATGATTTTATGCAGCTTGGGAAGAAACTGTGGTAGTTAAAATGGATAATCGAGATAGTTTGAAGTCTTTTAATTGTGACACGTCCTCCCTAAGCTGGATAAAATTGTCTTATAAAATATCCATATTATAATGACAAGGACGACTCGGTACTAAAGGGGTTAACAACTAGGGAACATGGGCATCAAAATAGTATGTTGGTAATGGTCAATTTTGGCATATAAATTAAACAATAATTAAATAAGAATAAATTAAGACAATCGATCTTAGCACAATAGTATCGTCCCTAAAAGCAAGCAACGTATGCAATAAATAGCAATACGAATTGTGAATGGGGGATAAAAGCACCAGGACAGGAACACCGAGGTGCAAGGAAGGCGCACTGAACGACCCCCAACAACAACTCCTGTCACCGCGCCTCCAAGACAAGAGGACACAAGAGCCTCCTCACCGCGTCAGGCCCGGGTCGCAAGCATCGCCTCGCCACTTCCCTCAACCCCAAGAAAGAACCTAACAGTGAGGTTATCCACCGACACCACCAGAGAAATAAGAGAGGTTCGATACAAATATCAGGGAGAAGAAATCCTCCATAAACCCCAAACCACCACGCGCCCATCTTGCCCGGAGACGCATGTGGCGCGAATCCTGAGAAGGGCTACCGCCGTTGACATAGACCTTCCTCCAAGCATATCCGCCCTTCTAACACCAAGATGCGCAACCGGAAGGACTGACAAAACTGGTAAGACCTCTCCAATTAAAACCATCATTAGTACAGTTGGAACGATACTCTAGACCGTACTGACAAGCTAGATATCTGGAAGACTTGAGATTATATCCGAAAAAAGTGCCTTGAGGGAGTAAGACACTGGTGGAACTACTCTGTCTTTTCTCGAAGATATCAAAGATTTACATGTATCCTTGTTTGGCCACACTGGTGCAACCCAACATCAAGCACTTTGCCTTGATATAGGAATTACTATAACTCGAGTATGCAGTACTGGCTACGCACTTTAGTTGTAGTTAACCTACCCCCTCAGTAAGACTTGGTTGGAAGAGCGTAAGACATTGGTGAAACGGCTCGTACTTGTAAAATCCCAAAATTCCAACATATAAGTTCCTCCAAAGACTCCCATAGAAGTCTAGGTCTGGATTGTAAGAAAGAGCGTACCACACTGGTGAAACGGCTCTTTACTTTAATCCCATGATACGAGAGCGTAGACACTGGTGAAATGGCTTTTCATGTAAGACCCTAACATCTACAGTCTTCAGAAGATCTACAAGGAAGTCTTCCCCTGCCTTCTGTCACCGTCACACGACAGGACCACCACCACGGACCAGGATGTCGTAGGGAATACCAGGCAGCCATGTCTGCAGAGATCGTCGGAACCTGCCTATATCTTCCCCTTGAGACACCTAGAGAATCCTCGATCGTGCTGTAATATATAACCTATCCATGTCTAATGTAACATTGCACCTCTACCCATATGATTTGTGTGAATATGAATAATCTATGTTTGTACTCTGTGTTATATTATCCTGTACAGTATTGCCTTTGTGCTTGTATTCTTGTGTGTTCTCATCTTCTCCAGTCGAGTAAGAACTTACCTATAAAGTCAATACAACCCCAGTAAAAAACTGGTATAACAAATTGATTCAAGTATACACAATGAATAAGAATTTTAATAACTGGCTCGAGATAAATGAAGGACGTAGTAAACCCCCGCCCTTTCGGACTAATCAGGGGAGACCCCTGTCCGAAAGTGTCAAAAGTCCGAAAGGGCCGAGTCCGAACTTCACACTTCAGCCATTCGGACTTGTCCGAATGGCTGAAATACTGTCCGAAGTATATAAGTCCGAATACACATTCACCTAACCAGACAAGTCCGAAACTCGGCTCTTCGGTCCGAATGCGATTTAATTTTTCTCAGCCTTTCGGACAAATCCGAAAGGCTGAACCATGAGTCTGAAGTTAAATGTAGTCCGAAAAGTGTAGTCCGAAAAGGACGGAGGTATTTTCTCAGCCTTTCAGACAAATCCGAAAGGCTGAACCATGACTCCGAATTGAAATTCTCGTCCGGAAGTCTTAGAATTCCGAAAGAGCGGGGGTTTACTGTACTGATTTTAGGTAATGATATGAGAATAAACAAAGTTAACAAGACTAAGTTCTTTGAGCAACGAAATTAGTTAAAGATCAAATGAACACAATATTCGCAAACTTATTACACACAGGCTAAATGAAGTGACTGAAAAGCACTTTAACTCTACATTTAGATTTCACTATTTTGATATAATCCCAAGTGATAGTAAACGTATAAACGCAGATCTTCACAAAGATTCTCCTATGACGTGTAAGGTGCATGTATCAATTAATATATCAACAATATATGTGTATCACTTCACCTGTGAATCGCGGAAGCCCGGACCCGAAGAAATATATATATATATATGTTACCGGTGAAGGATAGGTGTGTACTGTTTCCCAACAAACGAGACTATGGTTAGCAAAGGATATGGAAACGGAAAGTACGTTTCCGGAGAGGTTTCCGTTAAATTGAATACGAGAACTTGGCATATCTGTGTCTAAATCCTGACAATAATCATTGTTACCACTACGAAACTGAGAGAGGCACTTAAAGGAGTCAGTTTAGATGAGGGCCGGTAGAACAAGTTTAGACACTGGTTTGAAGTCAAGTTCCGGGACATCTGGGCACAATGTCAGGTAAGGATATAGGGCACGCGTCACTTATGTCCCTCTCACGCTCACAGGCTAGGTTCTGAGCCGAATAACTTCAATATTTTCTTTACTCGATCACTCTCTCTCTTTGTCTTCTGGCTGGCTCTCGGACACTCATTCACACTGTACCTGTGAGTTTTGTCTAACTTTTCCCTTAAATCAACAAAAGTCTTTCCAGGAGTAAGAAGCAAGCTACACTTATAAGTAGAGGTACTTTGTGAACGATCACACACTGGCTTAACTTCGTCTTTAGTACTGGACAAAGTAGGGCAAGAATGAGACTGATCAGAAAGCTTGTGGGGGTCCTCACAACAAGTACTGTGTTGTAAGACAATTCCGGCCTTAGAGTGTTGGCTTAGTCGATTCAGTGTTCCTCGACTTCCAGCGTTATAACTGGGTAACTCTAGACACCTAAATTGTCTATTACAACAAGCCTCAGCGTTTGTAACTGTCTTATCCTAGGCATAGCTCATACAAAATCCCATTCCATTTTATCACTGTCTAAAGCATGTTAAAGCATCATCGATACTGCACAGTTGTCTTGGTTTGCCATAAATTTTGATCTAAAATAGTAAACAAAGCCATGTAAGATATTTTAAGATTTAGGAACTTGATGGCAAACCCTGTCGCCTCTCTCTTTTGTTTTTGATAGAGAGACTTGACTGCGGGAATTGAATCTGATTTGATATTCCCTATATTTACATGATGAAGTAATGTGAAGGCAGTTTTTTATATTTATATCACATGAGTGTAAAATTTATCTATCCTTAAGTATCTATCAATACAATTATTCATATTTTGGTCTCGTTAATCATAAATAAATACATATTGGCATCTCAATACATATGGCAACACTAGCGGTACCTACCCTATAATGGTACACAGGTACCAATACCAATAGCGTACGGTCAATGTATGAAATATTCCATCTTGATTTTGGCTTTCACACTGCATGATTCGATAGCTTGCTATTATTTATACACTTCTTTATTAAGCTTATGCAGCTCATATAATTACACATATCTCTCTATTAAATACCTGTCCATATGTGTAACTGCTTTCACAGCATGGAGTACTTAACAGAGATACTGAGAATCAAAATGGTGGCCAGTGACCTCACTCCTGAAACTCTTTGACCGATTGTTTTATTCTATGGGTACCCCAATACCTCTCTATACGTCACGACAGTTCGGAAATGCCTCTTACCACCACCATCCAAAACACTAATTTATTTATATTTACATTTATAAGAAACTCGAACTACTATTATTGCACATAGGAGGTATATTGTACACTAACATATATGATAATGAATATAGCTGACCTCATGAGCTATGCGCTTTAAACTGTCAGAAGTCAGGATTACACACACACATACACACACAGTTATTATGGAGCCTAAACATGAGTCATCTCTATCACTTTCGTTTATGTAATGAAATACCGTTAAAGTAAATCACTTAACCATGTTTAAATATACAGTACATTAATATGAGGAAATTATAATTCATAATATTTATAGCAATGCCATTCTACAATAAGCCAAAACAGTAAGCCAAACAATATTTGTTTTTATTGATGATTCTCCATGCTCTAATAACTTCTATATATATGTTTTGCAATGGCGCTTTTGTCGCATAATCCACGGTATCACAGTTGTGCAGTGGGCTATGAGAAAACTTAGCATAGAGGAGTGGCTGGTGCGTGTTATAATGAAGATGTACGAGGACTCGCGAACGGCAGTGAAGTTGAAAGATGAACTGATTGAGGAGTTTACACTTCGTGTCGGAGTTCACCAGGGCTCTGTTTTAAGCCCTCTCCTGTTTGTTATGGTTCTGGAGGCACTATCTGGTGATTTCAAAGTTGGGCTCCCCTGGGAACTGCTATATGCAGATGACCTAGTACTTATCGCAGGTAGTGCGCAGGATGCCGAGGCCAAGTTCAGATGATGGAAAGAGGGCATGGCAAGTAACTGGGTTTAGAGTTAGTATAAATAAAACAAAGGTTCTACACAGTTGATTAGGGCTAGGAAAGGTAAACAAAAGTGGTGCATACCCATGCGCAGTATGCAGAATAGGGGTGGGCGCGAACTCAATACAGTGTAGCATCTGCCGCAGCTGGGTACATCACGGGAAGAAGCGCTGCACTAGAATAAAGGTACCTCTTCCAAGGAAGAGGTCCGAAATTGAGAAATTTGTATTTATAATATGCATAGGTGAGCTTGTATTTAATGACCGGCTCGAGAGTGTTAACTTTGGCAATGAGGCACTGGAGATGGTGGACAAGTTTTACTACTTGGGAGATACCATCTCTGCCAGTGGTGGGGCCGAGCCCGCCACTATCGACAGAATAAGATGCGGTTGGGGAAAGTTTAGAGAACTTTTCCCACTATTCACACCAAAAAGTCCCTCTCCCCTCGAAGGGAAAGGTGTATGCTTCATGCGTTAGAAGCGTAATGACATATGCTTCAGAAACCTGGCATGTCAAAGCGGATGATACCAACAGAATGGAACGCAATGAGATCAGAATGGTGAGATGGATGTGTGGTGCCACTCTGCAATATAGGATATCAAGTGCAGAGCTAAGGAGAAGCATAGGTATCAAGAGTATCAGTGATGAGATGCGTAATAGCAGGCTTGGATGGTTTGGACATGTGGAGAGGATGGATAAACAAAGCTGGGTGAAAAGATACAAGTCCATGAATGTGGAGGGAGCTGCACCAAGGAGCGGACCAAAACAGACGTGGGATCGTACTTTGCAGTCTGGACTTAAATGAAAGAACCTGACAAGTGAGGCAGCTCTTAACAGGGCTGCCTGGAGCGCCGCCATTAGGATGTGAGACCGGAACCGCGCATCGTGTGGAGCACTCGGTTTTTTAATTTGTGTATGTATGTATGTATATGCAGTGGTGGGAGGGTTCAAAGGGGCCAGGCCAGATGGTTTAATGTGATGGATGTGGTGATAGAGGGGGTGGGGGGTGGGGGGGGGAGTGATGTTAGTTGCCACCATCCGTGGCCCCACTCTCGCTCTCCGTTTCCCCACCGTTGCACCCAAAGCCTATGAGATCATCGTCCATGCCATCAAGTTATGCATCCTGTAGAGCTTCCATTATCTCTGCCTCATCCTGATCTTTCTGTTTCTTCAGGTAGCGAGTCATTAGGGTTTGGTGGCGATCATTTATCTTCACATTGTAGAGGTCCTGGAAACTTGTGCTGATTTTCTGAATGTATCCCTGGAACTGTTCACGAGCATCAGAGATGCCTGGTGTGCCTTCCAGCTTTTCCTTCAGATTTTCACAAAGTCCCAAGATGACAGACAGTTCCTGAGTCGTTGCTTCTTTCCGTTCTTCAAAATGCTATTGTTGTTCTTGTTCAGTCTCTTCCACTTCGTCTTCCTCTATCATCTATTATGTGGTTTGTTCTGGCCTTAGTGGGTTGTGAATCAGTTCCTGGATTTCTTCCTCGTTGAGTCCTGGGGCTCGAACATTCCTCACTGCCTCAAGAATTGTTCTCATCAGATCCTGAGGATTTTCTACATGCTCATCCACTATGAGATGAGGTAACAGTGGCTTCTAACCATGCTTGATACAGGAAACTGAAATTTTGCTCCAAGCCTTCACAAAGAAGTTTACTGCATGACGAATATTGAAGAGCTTCCAAAAATATTCACAGTCAGAGTAGCAGCGGCAGTGTGGGAAGTTGGTGGCAAGGCAGAGGGAGAGGCAGGGGGTGAGGCATGGGCAGAGGCAACGGGTGAAGTGGAGGGGTTGCCTAGTTCGTCTGAGTTACTCGATACCATCTCTCCAATCTCCTTCAGTTCCACTTGTGAATCAGTATCTCGGTTCATCTTGGCATGTAATTGCTTGTAAAATAATAGTTTCACATTGGCAATTATTTTCTGATTCATTGGCTGGATTTTGGAGGTTGTATTAGGGGGAAGAAAGCAGACTTGCACAGCAGGGTGGCAACCAACAAGACATTTTGCATGGCGTGGGGCATTATCTAAAAACAAAATTATTTTGAAATCAATGTTTTTGCGCTTGCAATGGGCTTTATAGCGTCCAGGACAAAATGTACATCAAACCAGGTGATGGAGAGGGGTGTGGTCATGTAGCCCTTGCGAGTGTGAGCCCAATAAACATTCAAACGATTCATGACACAGTTCTTGTAGGCGCAAGGCTTGGCAAACTTATATATTACCAAGGGTTTCATTTGGTGAGTTCCGAACGCATTAACAGTCAGGAGAACACTGATGTGATCCCTTGCCATCTTGAGTCCCCCTTTGCTTGTGTCCATACGTTTAATCCATGAGCATGGACAGTCTAGGTTTAAGTATACAGTATTCTTAACCCCTACTGTACCAGAAGGTATTACTATAAATGTACCCTCCATTACCAGGCATTGTGGCCAAAATGGCTTCAGAGTCAAGAAAGAACACCCTCTCACCCCAAAAGTTGGAGGAGTACTGACCCAGCTACCAGTTAGCCCGTGGAAACTTAGATCCAAGCTGAGAAGTGTTTCCAATGTATCCTGTGGAAACTTAGATCCAAGCTGAGAAGTGTTTCCAATGTCTCAGAGCAGTGCGTACAAGTCATGGCACCAGGTAACGCTCGATACGGGCAGTTACAAGGACCGCATATTACTGACGGACGTTCTCCATTGCTGGTACTGACGAGTTACTTTTTTACCGACGGAAAACAACTGTCGCTGGTACAGTAAGGGTTACGTAATAAGTTTGTAGGATTCAGAATCATGATTTAGTATAAATGTGAAGAATATTAAATCATGTTCTGTATTTGATATTGGGTAGTATGATATAATTCTATCGAGTAGTATGATATAATTCTTATGAACTTAGGTAATTATGGAAGATAAATATTTCCCAAGCAATTCGCACATGCGTGAAATTAGCGGGCCTCCCGCGATTTCGGCAGGGAGACCCCACTCGCTTGCTAGACCCCACCACAACCAGACCGAATTCTCTCTCTCTCTACTTACATTCCATTATCACATGTTATTCCACCATTCACTGATCATCTATTATCATCCTTATCATGTTGTAGTGTTAACCCATTCTGTACCGGCTACGTCTTTTTCATTGTGTTCTAGCTATGATTAGACGATTTGTGCAGCTTATGAAGGATCTGTGGTAGTAAAAATAGTTAAGCTTGATATTTCGAAGCCTGTTAATTGCTGGAGGCCCTTTGTAAACATATTGAAATCGTCTAATAGTAGCCAGAAGGAAGTTAAAAGAACATCATCGGTAAAGAAGGGGTTTAAAGGGGTTCAGTCATTTATATCCATCAAATTTATTTCGCACCTGCTATTGTCACTCCAACATCATCGCCATATTGTTACCCTAGTGTACTACCATATTTCACCATAGCTGTCGACCACACACCAGTATCCAGGTAAAGCTTTCTATTATTTGGTTGTTGTTGTTGTTGTTTCTTAAGCTGCCTGGCCGAACAGCCCCGAGTCCCTGAGGAAGGCCATGGCCACGATCGGGCTTTCCCACAGAGCTCTCATTGAGTGTAGATTGTGTTGTTGGCGTAAGTGGTTGTGTGAAATGCAGTCTTCTATGATGTGTTTAATGGTATGGGGTGCTGTGTTACATACCGGGCAGACGTCGACGACGGAGTCATCCAGTCTCTTCTGATAGCTCAGGAGAGCTGGATGGTGTCCGCATCTCAGCCTGGCCAGGTGGACTCTGTCCTCGCGAGGAAGGGAGGATTCGGAAGGATGGATTCCGGGAGGTCGTGCTTGCAGCTGCGTGTTGTCTGTGAGTGAGTGGATGGATCGGCGAGAGATGTGAGTATGGATGTGCTTCTGGAAGTTGGTTCGGGGTGGACAGGGAGGGAGAGAGGATAGTAATTGTGTGTGATACCGTGTGCTGGGTGTTGTTTTGATATTTCTTGGTGTCTGTGGGTGTGTTGCCATGTAGTTTAGTGGGTGGTCTGGTTCGTGGAGGCTGCTGCCAGGAATTGAGTGCCTCTCATGTCCAGATGGTCTTTGACTTTGAGGATTTTGGTTTCTTGATGTAGGTGATCTGTGGGTGCAGTAGCTGTGCAGCCTGTAATGATCTTTAGGGCTTTGTTTTGAATAGTCTGTAAGGTCTTATGATGTGTTTCAGCTAGGTTAGAAGCCCAGGCTGGGCTTGCGTATTCCATCACTGATCTTATGTATTGTTTATATATTGTGGAGGTGGTTTCTTTGTTGTGTCCAAATTTGGTGTGAGCAAGTGACCTGAGGGCGTTAAGTCTGGGTGTCAGTTTAATTTTAATATTTGTGGTGTGCTGTTTGAATGTCATATGAGTATCATATGTTACTCCTAGGATTTTGGGTGTGTGTGTATGTGTTAGGGGTCTTGTTTATGGTGAGTTGAGGGATGTATTCGTGTTCTCCTGTCAAGATTGTGAGCAGGGTTGCGGTGGATTTGGCTGGAGCTAGATTAAGTCTGTTTGTAGTGCACCAGCCTTGTAGTGTGTTGAGATAGGGTTATGGTTATTTATATTTATACAGTCCACTTAAGTCATCTTGAAGAATATCCACATAATAATTGATCCTTCGAACCGGATATAGTGTTGTGGCGGTGCAGTTCTTCCCTCTTGATTGCTTTGCCTGGGTGCCGGTCGCAAGGGTCACCTCATGGTCTACAGGTTTGATAAGCATGGCGCAGAAAGGGGAGGTGTAGGTGAAGAGGATTTTGTGCCTGAGAGGGCTAGGTATCCTGGGGAGATAAAAAAAGTGACACTAATTGACCAATCATAATTATGTTAGTGACCTCTATGTAGATAAACCAATATTTATTAGCCCCTCCATCATTGACGAACATGCCTATTACATAAGGCATCCTCTTCAAACACTAATCCGCCGTAGTTTGAATCTACCGCGCAGAGCATTTAAAATCTGAGGAGCCTTCATCATGAGCGCACGCGACCTCACTCATGGCTTCAGTCATTATGAATTGGGTTCTCACTACGAAAAAACTTCGTAAAAAATAAAAAAGAAAAAGAAAATAAGAATAACTATCCAATAAGCTTTCCATCATATCGTGGATGTACTTGTGTGGATCTTTGACCAGACGCTGATTCAGGCGTCATTCTTCCTTCTCTGCTCTGCGATCAGCCGGCCCGGACGTGTCTCTCCACGCTCCGCTGGTTCCGCATTTGCTGCGTCCCTAGTGAGTTTTTTCTCATTTGTTTACTCCGGGATGTATCGAGTAAGGTTAGGATATGCGTAGCAGGAGTGTCCTGGGCTGGTTGCCCGCAGTGCAGTGTATTTTGGGTCGTGTGTTTGGGGCATCTATTTCGGATGTACCCTAGTGGTCCTGTTGTGGACAGGTGAACTTTTTCACAGTTAGCTAGCTTTGGGATGCAGGCGGCTTTCATTACGCGTTTTTACTTCCTTTTATCTTTCTGATGAGGTAGCGTATTTTTGCTGACGTTCCCAGCGTATATTTCTTCACTTAGTGAAGTTTTTTCTGGGTCCCGAGTCAGTTCTTCCCTTTGCCGGAAGTATTTTCTACAGTGGTGTGTTGGCGGTGGTTCCTGTTGTGATATAATTCAGTGCTTTTTGTTTAAATTCCGACTTGTTAATGTTATCCGTCTGCCTAGGCCTAGCCAGCCTCTTGTAGCTTTACCACATATGCAAGTGTTATTTATTTATTTTCTAAATATGTACTACTGTGTCATGTGTGTCCTGGTTTAGTTGTGTATTGGCTAATTCCACGGACTATTTATGTGTCCTGGGTTAGTTGTGTATTGGCTAATTCCACGGACTATGTTGGGCCCGGCGTTAGTTGTGTTTTGGCTACGCCTCGGTCCGGTGGTGCGTTCAGATGGTATCTAGACGGGGTGGGTTTTTTCCGGCGGGTTTTTCTCGGTTTCACCTTGATAACCCCGGCTGGTTGCCGAGTTTTGGCCACGCGTGGTTTAAAAACAGGCTTGTTTCCCCGGCGAGTGGGTGTCTGTGGCTCCCCAGGACTGCGTCTCTGGGGTGCCTGTTTCAGGCTCCTTATGATTCCCGGTGGGTTGGCTGTACCCATCTAACAGTGTTCATACGGACACGTGTTGTTTGTAGTTTTTTCGGTTTTGTAAAGCCAATATAAAACTATGCTGTTGTTGTATTTCCTCCCCGGCGATCTTTTACAAAGAAGTGGGGTTAGGAACAATTGGGGTTAACTTTAAACTTTAAATCACCCGGCGGGTGCAACCTGGAAGGGTGGGATGCCCGAATTTGCAAAATTCAGTTTAGTTGACCAGACAATTGAGGGATGCATTGTGTATCGCCTCCTTCAACATACGGCGCTTTAGGGCACAATTGGGGTTAACCTTTTTTAAACTAATATTCACACCCGGCGGGTGCTCCTTGGAGGGATGGGAATAACGAATTTACAATTCAGTTAGTTAACCAGACAATTGAGGGATACGTTTTGTATCGCCGCCTTCAACATACGGCGATCTAAAAAGATACTTCGGGAGAAGTTAGATCTCATATATTTGCCAGGCTTCCCAGTTTTTGATCTACGAGATAATTCGGGGGCCGGCGTCTTTTTTAATTTTTTTTTTCTCCAAAATTGAATCTTGAAACAAACACCACCGGAAAGACTTAATCAGTTATAAACGCCATGCTGGTCTTTATATATTTTTTTATGTCAGAGGGTATTCATAAATCTTTTGGACATATTAAGATATTCTGAAATCTTTTACTTAGGAAACCCCACCGCGTAGCGAGCTGTAGTCGTTGAGTATTACGTCTCGTTACCCGGCGGGTTATTTAACACTTGTGTGCGAACATGTTTGGGTTAACCTTATGAGCATTAATTCCTGGAAATTTTCTTTTTTTCCAGAGCTGGGTCCCGGCGGGTCTATGCAGAATCTGGAGTAAGTATCCCACCAGTCTCTGTCATGGCTACCTTTGCCCCGGTTTTTGCTTTATGCATTACGCCCTCCTGTTCAGGTATCCCTATTTTTGTGCACACCCTTTGTATAAAATGCGTTAAAATGTCTCGTTTGGTGTGGGTTACCTTTCCGGCGTTTTTTCTCGTTGCTCCGAGAACACCGTTTTTGTTTACCGAGTTTTAGTCAGGATGGCTAAAATAGGTAAGTTACCCCAACGAGTTTGGTCGCTTGAGGGCTCATCAGAAACTGCGTTTTCTATGGTCGAGCCTGGGATCAGGCTTCCTGTGTTATTCATTGCTTTATGCATTACGCCCTCCTGTTCAGGTATCCCTATTTTTGCGCACACCCTTTGTATAAAATGTGTTAAAATGTCTCGTTTGGTGTGGGTTACCTTTCCGGCGTTTTTCTCGTTGCTCCGAGAACACCGTTTTTGTTTACCGAGTTTTAGTCAGGATGGCTAAAATAGGTAAGTTACCCCAACGAGTTTGGTCGCTTGAGGGCTCATCAGAAACTGCGTTTTCTATGGTCGAGCCTGGAATCAGGCTTCCTGGGTTATTCCCGTCGAGGGGGGCTCCACACAGTTTTCTAGGTGATCAGGCTGACACCTGTTGGACTTGGTTTGCTCTGCTTTTCAAAGCCATTGAAACAATGCTGTCTGTTTGTTTGGTCTTTACCTCCCGTCTACGTTTTTACAAAGAGGTCTGGGGCAGGTATAATTGGTTTGACATTGCATATAAAACCCGGCGGTTGTACCTTCGGGTGGTTATATTAACGGATTTGCGATTCGAGATAATTTGCCAAACAATTGATTGATACAATAGGGTATCACGGCCTTCAAGACGGCGATCTATGAGGGCTTCTGGGAGAAGCCGGATTAGAGATTAAGATAGGCTTAGACTTTTTATGGGATAAAAAGATGCCTGAATCTTACTAGTGTTTCAAGTGTAAAGGGATACTTGAAAGACTTCATCTTTAATAAAGATATGCTTCATCTTTATGAGGATTAAGAAGTTATGCTTAATTCTTTTGGACAGGTAAAAGATATGCTGAAATCTTTAATAAGCCATTGAAACAATGCCGTTTGTTTGTTTAGTCTTTCCCTCCCGGCGACCTTTTTACAAAGAGGTCTGGGGCAGGTACAATTGGTTTGACATTGCATATAAAACCCGGCGGTTGTACCTTTGGGTGGTTATATTAACTGATTTGCAATTCGCGATATTTGTATTTCCTCCCCGGCGATCTTTTACAAAGAAGTGGGGTTAGGAATAATTGGGGTTAACTTTTAAACTTTAAATCACCCGGCGGGTGCAACCTGGAAGGGTGGGATGCCCGAATTTGCAAAATTCAGTTTAGTTGACCAGACAATTGAGGGATGCATTGTGTATCGCCTCCTTCAACATACGGCGCTTTAGGGCACAATTGGGGTTAACCTTTTTTAAACTAATATTCACACCCGGCGGGTGCTCCTTGGAGGGATGGGAATAACGAATTTACAATTCAGTTAGTTAACCAGACAATTGAGGGATACGTTTTGTATCGCCGCCTTCAACATACGGCGATCTAAAAAGATACTTCGGGAGAAGTTAGATCTCGTATATTTGTCCGGCTTCCCAGTTTTTGATCTACGAGATAATTCGGGGGCCGGCGTCTTTTTTATTTTATTTTTTTCCTAAATTGAATCTTGAAACAAACACCACCGGAAAGACTTAATCAGTTATAAACGCCATGCTGGTCTTTATATATTATGTCAGAGGGTATTCATAAATCTTTTGGACAAATTAAGATATTCTGAAATCTTTTACTTAGGAAACCCCACCGTGTAGCGAGCTGTAGTCGTTGTGTATTACGTCTCGTTACCCGGCGGGTTATTTAACACTTGTGTGCGAACATGTTTGGGTTAACCTTCTGAGCATTAATTCCTGGAAATTTTCTTTTTTTCCAGAGCTGGGTCCCGGCGGGTCTATGCAGAACCTGGAGTAAGTATCCCACCAGTCTCTGTCATGGCTACCTTTGCCCCGGTTTTTGCTTTATGCATTACGCCCTCCTGTTCAGGTATCCCTATTTTTGCGCACACCCTTTGTATAAAATGTGTTAAAATGTCTCGTTTGGTGTGGGTTACCTTTCCGGCGTTTTTTCTCGTTGCTCCGAGAACACCGTTTTTGTTTACCGTGTTTTAGTCAGGATGGCTCAAAATAGGTAAGTTACCCCGATGAGTTTGGTCGCTTGAGGGCTCATAAGAAACTGCGTTTTCTGTGGTCGAGCCTGGGATCAGGCTTCCTGTGTTATTCATTGCTTTATGCATTACACCCTCCTGTAATGTATAGTTTAGTGTGGGTTACCTTTCCGGCGTTTTTCTCGTTGCTCCGAGAACACCGTTTTTGTTTACCGAGTTTTAGTCAGGATGGCTAAAATAGGTAAGTTACCCCGACGAGTTTGGTCGCTTGAGGGCTCATCAGAAACTGCGTTTTCTATGGTCGAGCCTGGGATCAGGCTTCCTGGGTTATTCCCGTCGAGGGGGGCTCCACACAGTTTTCTAGGTGATCAGGCTGACACCTGTTGGACTTGGTTTTCTCTGCTTTTCAAAGCCATTGAAACAATGCTGTCTGTTTGTTTGGTCTTTACCTCCCGGCGACCTTTTTACAAAGAGGTCTGGGGCAGGTATAATTGGTTTGACATTGCATATAAAACCCGGCGGTTGTACCTTCGGGTGGTTATATTAACGGATTTGCGATTCGAGATAATTTGCCAAACAATTGATTGATACAATAGGGTATCACGGCCTTCAAGACGGCGATCTATGAGGGCTTCTGGGAGAAGCCGGATTAGAGATTAAGATAGGCTTAGACTTTTTATGGGATAAAAAGATGCCTGAATCTTACTAGTGTTTCAAGTGTAAAGGGATACTTGAAAGACTTCATCTTTAATAAAGATATGCTTCATCTTTATGAGGATTAAGAAGTTATGCTTAATTCTTTTGGACAGGTAAAAGATATGCTGAAATCTTTAATAAGCCATTGAAACAATGCCGTTTGTTTGTTTAGTCTTTCCCTCCCGGCGACCTTTTTACAAAGAGGTCTGGGGCAGGTACAATTGGTTTGACATTGCATATAAAACCCGGCGGTTGTACCTTTGGGTGGTTATATTAACTGATTTGCAATTCGCGATATTTGTATTTCCTCCCCGGCGATCTTTTACAAAGAAGTGGGGTTAGGAACAATTGGGGTTAACTTTTAAACTTTAAATCACCCGGCGGGTGCAACCTGGAAGGGTGGGATGCCCGAATTTGCAAAATTCAGTTTAGTTGACCAGACAATTGAGAGATGCATTGTGTATCGCCTCCTTCAACATACGGCGCTTTAGGGCACAATTGGGGTTAACGTTTTTTAAACTAATATTCACACCCGGCGGGTGCTCCTTGAGGGGATGGGAATAACGAATTTACAATTCAGTTAGTTAACCAGACAATTGAGGGATACGTTTTGTATCGCCGCCTTCAACATACGGCGATCTAAAAAGATACTTCGGGAGAAGTTAGATCTCGTATATTTGTCCGGCTTCCCAGTTTTTGATCTACGAGATAATTCGGGGGCCGGCGTCTTTTTTATTTTATTTTTTTCCTAAATTGAATCTTGAAACAAACACCACTGGAAAGACTTAATCAGTTATAAACGCCATGCTGGTCTTTATATAATTATGTCAGAGGGTATTCATAAATATTTTGGACAAATAAAGATATTCTGAAATCTTTTACTTAGGAAACCCCACCGCGTAGCGAGCTGTAGTCGTTGTGTATTACGTCTCGTTACCCGGCGGGTTATTTAACACTTGTGTGCGAACATGTTTGGGTTAACCTTATGAGCATTAATTCCTGGAAATTTTATTTTTTTCCAGAGCTGGGTCCCGGCGGGTCTATGCAGAACCTGGAGTAAGTATCCCACCAGTCTCTGTCATGGCTACCTTTGCCCCGGTTTTTGCTTTATGCATTACGCCCTCCTGTTCAGGTATCCCTATTTTTGCGCACACCCTTTGTATAAAATGTGTTAAAATATCTCGTTTGGTGTGGGTTACCTTTCCGGCGTTTTTTCTCGTTGCTCCGAGAACACCGTTTTTGTTTACCGAGTTTTAGTCAGGATGGCTCAAAATAGGTAAGTTACCCCGACGAGTTTGGTCGCTTGAGGGCTCATAAGAAACTGCGTTTTCTGTGGTCGAGCCTGGGATCAGGCTTCCTGTGTTATTCATTGCTTTATGCATTACGCCCTCCTGTAATGTATAGTTTAGTGTGGGTTACCTTTCCGGCGTTTTTCACGTTGCTCCGAGAACACCGTTTTTGTTTACCGAGTTTTAGTCAGGATGGCTAAAATAGGTAAGTTACCCCGACGAGTTTGGTCGCTTGAGGGCTCATCAGAAACTGCGTTTTCTATGGTCGAGCCTGGGATCAGGCTTCCTGGGTTATTTCCGTCAAGGGGGGCTCCACACAGTTTTCTAGGTGATCAGGCTGACACCTGTTGGACTTGGTTTTCTCTGCTTTTCAAAGCCATTGAAACAATGCTGTCTGTTTGTTTGGTCTTTACCTCCCGGCGACCTTTTTACAAAGAGGTCTGGGGCAGGTATAATTGGTTTGACATTGCATATAAAACCCGGCGGTTGTACCTTCGGGTGGTTATATTAACGGATTTGCGATTCGAGATAATTTGCCAAACAATTGATTGATACAATAGGGTATCACGGCCTTTAAGACGGCGATCTATGAGGGCTTCTGGGAGAAGCCGGTTTAGATATTAAGATAGGATTAGACTTTTTATGGGATAAAAAGATGCCTGAATCTTACTAGTGTTTCAAGTGTAAAGGGATACTTGAAAGACTTCATCTTTAATAAAGATATGCTTCATCTTTATGAGGATTAAGAAGTTATGCTTAATTCTTTTGGACAGGTAAAAGATATGCTGAAATCTTTAATAAGCCATTGAAACAATGCCGTTTGTTTGTTTAGTCTTTCCCTCCCGGCGACCTTTTTACAAAGAGGTCTGGGGCAGGTACAATTGGTTTGACATTGCATATAAAACCCGGCGGTTGTACCTTTGGGTGGTTATATTAACTGATTTGCAATTCGCGATAATTTGCCAAACAATTGATTGATACAATAGGGTATCACGGCCTTCAAGACGGCGATCTATGAGGGCTTCTGGGAGAAGCCAGATTAGAGATTAAGATAGGCTTAGACTTTTTATGGGATAAAAAGATGCCGGAATCTTACTAGTGTTTCAAGTGTAAATGGATACTTGAAAGACTTCATCTTTAATAAAGATATGCTTCATCTTTATGAGGATTCAGAAGATATGCTTAAATCTTCTGGACAGGTAAAGATATGCTGAAATCTTTAATATGAAACTAAAGGACAACGAAAAGTAGTGGTGGAGTGCTACGGTTCGTTGACCGGCGGTTTTGAGGCACATATTTTGTACCATTTTTTGGGTGTAACCCTATGAGCATTAATCCCCGGAACTTTCTCTTTCCAGGGCGGAGTACCGGTGTTGCACCAGGTGACCAGGTAGTTCCCGGGGGCGGGGTAGTTTTCCCCCAGTCTCTGTCGTGTCGGCAGTTGAACCTCTCATTGCTGTAGGTTCAACGCCGTTAAGCTCAGGTAGCCCTATCTTATTTGTATTTGTTAATGAAATAATTTAATAGCTGAATCATAATAAACATATATATTTTCTATGATTATATTATGATAATATTGTGTTTATTTATAGTAATTTATTTTAATACAATTAAATATAAATTAAATTAATTAGTATACTTTATGATTTTGCTCACCAGGTCTGCTTTCAATGTGTTAATGAGCTATGGGAGCTTTTAATTATCATAAACCTTTACGGGACTCGGACGAGGGCTCCCATTCAGGGAGTATACCGAGCTCGCCAGCGAGGGACAGCCACAGCCAAGGTGTATGGCGATACTCACAGTCGTACCTCACCCGCCGGACGATAACGCCGGCGGGCGGACCTGACGCTCTGATGACGGACGGGAACAGGTTGAGTTCCATTTATCTATTTTCCGCCGCCAGACGCGTCTCTAATGTGCCACGTAGTCAACGAACTACAGGATTAGCGAGGCGTAGTCTCGCTAATCGTGCCCCTGTGGCCGGCGCAGTGTGGTACCAGCATTTGAACACGTGGTGCCCGCACCCAGTGTCACTCCTGGTCGGGTTGTTCCACTTAGAACACAATTGGCAACCTAGAAACCTCGCGGACTTGTTCATTTTGGACATTCAGGAGGCCAAGTGGCTAGCACCGTATGGTAGCGACATGACCAAGATATTCACGAATCAATATACCCAGTCTACAAAGCGACAGTTTCAATCGCATTGGCAAGCTTTTACGTCTCGGATTCTTAGAACAAAACAAACTGTGCCCTCGGTGGCGTTGGTTGTTTATTATTTAATTTATCTGTTCATGCAGAAACATTTATCTGAAAGTGATTTATGTGGGCAGGTTTTAAACTCCGCCCACCTCCCCGTCAGCTCAGGCCTACATGGTCTCTGGACAAAGCATCGTCGTTATTCTCGTTCCCGTATGTACCAAAGACTGCAGATTTTTACAAAAGGGCAGTATTCCTTATGGCTTTGGCTACCGGGAACAGAGTATCTGAGCTGGCGGCGATGAGCAACGCACCTAATTGCCTCAGGTTTGATAGGCTTCATGAGTGTATTCACATTGCACCTTCCCCAGGATTCATAGCCGAGATTGAGCACAGTGAACACGTGTTTTCAGAGTTCACGGTGCCGGCGTTAAACAGGGGAAAGGTGCACCATCTTTTTTGCCCAGTGCAAGTTCTAACCAAATATTTAAGAGTGGCACCTCTAAATCACCAGGGTGCTTTATGGATCGCAAGTCCGGGTGAACGCTTGATGGAGCGTACATTGGCTTCTCTCTTGGTCGAGGATTTTAAAGAGAAGAATCCCGGCGTTGTGGGTAAGACCCACGATTTACGCAAGGGGACAGCCTCTTTACGTTTCCTTAATAATCTTTCGGTGGAAGTTATTACGTCCACACAGTTGTGGGCCTTTAATCAGAGGTTTTTGCCTCGATACCTTTCAGTAGCTCTGGACAAACCTTCCTTGCCATGTATAGCTTTACGGCAGAGGATCTACTGTAGGTGGCCCTTTTCGTCACGTTTTGTTTAATTTCAAGAAAAAGGGGGGGGGGGGGTGGAGGGTGCAGTCAGTGTGACATAGGACACCCTAGACCCCTCCGGAGTATGTGTTCGGAACATACGAGCTGTGATACTGGTTGTAGGCATTGTATTATAAAATTTCTCTGTAGTATTCATTGCAGGAAATTGTGCTAAAGGCCAATAGTAGTGTTACAACAATTCTTGTTGTAAGTAGCTTTGGCTGTGAAGCAATAGATTTTTGAGAAATCTCGGTAGTTGCAACTACGACTTTTACTTTTGAAGTAATTACTTCTGCATAAGTACACGAGTTCAGTACTTCTACGAATGTACAAGAATTCATTTATGTTTGGTTATATTTTTAGGAATATATCCACTAGTTAATGGGGTTTATATGTGCACATGTAAACTTATAAGTTTTTAGTTTTCACCACTTACTTTAAGTGGGGTGCCTTCTTAACTAGCAGATCTGTGCACAGAGTCTGAGAGTTAACCCTTTTTCAAGCAGGCTTCTTTGAAGCACGCTCCTGCTTGTACCCCTTTTTGAAGATTTAGGCTGTATAAAGTTTATGCACCCGAATATCTCTTTTTTTACAAAAGTAAGAATGCTATGTGGTTGTTTGATTATCTGCTTTTCTAGAGTTATGATATGATTACGAATGTCCCCCTCCAGTCTTAGAAATCAGGCATGTTCGTCAATGATGGAGGGGCCACTAATAAATTATAGGTTTGACTCCTGTAAGGAGATAAATAAAACCTAATATTTAGTAGTGGCCCCTTAATCATTGACGACTTGGGCCCTCCCGACCATCCCCTTCCCATTCGTTGATGTATTAACCCTTATTTAGCGGCGAGCAACATAAGTCGAGTTAAATAAAGCTGGACTATGTGGCGGCGCTCGACATAACTCGAGTGGCAATTTCAGCACGTAATGTGGCTGAGAGAGAGAGACAAGTGGTGGCAGGAGACTAGCGAGCGTATGACTGCTCCAGACCACCGCGGCGAACCTACTGACACAAATCTCAGCTCCCTCCTCCCTCTCTCACTCGCTACATACTCAATTATGTACCGAAAGTACCGAATTACCTGCTTTTTGCACTCGCGTTGCACGGTTATTGCAAGAAAACTATCCATCATACAAGGATCGTTATGGTGTCATTCGAAAGCTCTGTTTATGCCCTTTCAGGGATAGGTACTTGTTTTACGTTCTGGGTCTTATTTAGGCATGAAAATGATCACGTAAACAGCCCTATTTTGGCTAAACACACCCCGCTGTGCGGTACACATAATAACCCACGCTCGTAAGGTGTTAAGGATTTTGGTTTACTTGATATGTCAGTGAAGGAAGAATGACGCCTGAATCAGCGTCTGGTCAAAGATCCACACAAGTACATCCACGATATGATGGAAAGCTTATTGGATAGTTATTCTTATTTTATTTTTATTTTTTATTTTTTACGAAGTTTTTTCGTAGTGAGAACCCAATTCATAATGACTGAAGCCATGAGTGAGGTCGCGTGCGCTCATGATGAAGGCTCCTCAGATTTTAAATGCTCTGCGCGGTAGATTCAAACTACGGCGGATTAGTGTTTGAAGAGGATGCCTTATGTAATAAACCAATGTATCACCCTTTCTTTACTGTAACCCGTCTGGCAGCCCCTGGCGCCACAGTCACTTCCCTGTGTGGGTCGGATGCCTGGACCCGCTTAGTTAGCTGGAAACCCCATTTAACTTTTCTTGTCATCGGGGGAAATGTTATCAAGCACAGCATAGTATCCAAAGAGCTTGCTAACCAAATCCAGCAGTTGGCTAAGGACGTGGAGAGTGAAACGTGGGCTACTGTAGAATAATAGGTCTGGAAAAGAGGCAGAATCCACAGGGCATTGAAGCTGACGAGTTTAACAAGCTTAGAAATTTGGCTTAAGCGCAATCTGCCGTATACCCGCAGCCAATATTCATCATTCACTTAACTTATCCCGCCTCAGATTGGCTGTTTCGTGAGATTGTATAGTCGGCTCGGGTGTTCTTTGATGCCGGTCGACGGTGGATCGCGCATATATATACATACAATTTTTTTATATAAATAATTAACTCCAAAACAGTCTCGATACAGTCCCAGCCACAAATGAAATCCCCTCATGGTTAAGTTGCAAGGCAAGAGACCACCCCCGAAATTAACCAGACAAGGAACACACTCCATAAGAGGATCTGTTTAAAATCCACTAGGAAAAATCAATAATTTATTATAAAAGACCTAGATACATGCACACAAAACAGACATGCATGCACATGTGAGCCCTGATCACCCAAAGGTGGATGTGGAAAAAGAAAGGGTTATCCTCAACTGCAAGACAACAGTTATTTGGGAATCCCTGGCTCCAGTACCACATGTCTACCTATAGGGACCAGTATGACTGCTGGGAGCAGAATCCTGCTTCCAACTACAGGGCCGTACGTCCTTACTGGCGCCCCGGGCTATATTTTCAACCACCCTGACGTGATACTGGAAAATGTAACAGGTCAATGACTCGATATACTTTCCAGCAAAGATTGCATTCTCTGACCAAAACATTGGCCACAGAATGTGGATGATAGGCGTCCACACCTGTCGAGTACAATTTTTAGGTTAGCCTAACACCCTATCACACTCATTAAAATTAGGTTAGCGTAACCCCTAAAGATTAAATTCATCTTTAAAAGTTAGCCTAACCCACAAAAATTAATTATCTTTAAATTCAGCCTAACCCTCTAAATTTAATTTTCTATAAAGTTAGCCTAACCCTCTAATTTAATTTTCTATAAAGTTAGCTTAACCTCTTAAATTGAAATTATCTAGCCTACCAAATTTCATTGTTTACGAATTCATATATGTTGGCCTAACCACACATGATAAATTAATTAATATTATGTCGGCATGCGTGTTTTCCCATTGAAGTTATAATCATGTTTTTCTAGTTTTACCGTTTTTTATGTACAGCCTACCGTCGCTCGTGTTTAGTGTTAAGTTCGAACTGAGTTTGATCGGCGGGAGATATTCCTTACTTGTTTTAGGAATTTGTTATCCGCAAGGCCCAAGGCAAGCGCCTTAGGGCGGATATTTAAAGCTCATTGACTGTCCTATCAAAAGACTTAGATTGTTTCTTGGAAACAGCAACTCGGGTCGACATTGAGGCAAGGTTGTATTGCGTGCAGACACAGGTGACCAAATACGAAGCCAACCAAGATTAATTGTTGCTGCTTTATACCTCTGACACCGAATATATTTATGAGAACTAAGAAGATACCATCTATTTAGAGGACATATATGGGGTAATTGCCAGTTCAAAAGAGAAACTGGGTAAAACAGAAGGTAATTCTCGATCCGAGCCTAAAAAGGGATCAGGTGTTAAATTACCGCACCTGACTCTGCCCACCTTTACCGGCGACCCCACATTATGGACTGGGTTTTGGGGATATGTTTCGATGTGTGGTGCACTAGAAGGCTGACTACAATTTAAAAAATGTACATACTTAAAACTGCAGTTAGATGCTTACAAACAGATTGAAGGTTTCACAGTTGAAGGTGCATGCTATGCCCCCACCATAAAATTATTCCAAGAAACCTTTGGGCATCCCGATAGAGTGAAAGCAGCACACATTATGCACCTAAGTGCCAAATTGTACAACTAAAGGGTTTTTATGCCAACATGGAGAGTATTATGAGACCTATGTCGAGTCAAAGCGTAAGTCTACATTGCCATCACCAATTAAGGAGACAGATATGAGTGAGATGGGTGATCGGAGCCTGGATTATAAGACGTTCACGCGGTGTTTCCAGGCGGAATTAAATAACATGATGGGTCTAGATACCCCTGGGAGAGAAATGCCCATGGCTACAGCTGCCTTCACAACACAGAGCGATAGTAGCCGTTTTCCCTTCAAATTGTGTGGCAGGAATAATCATCCCTGGTACAAATGTTTCAAGTACAAAATGGGACCTCTCAGAGTGAAGAGAGCTAGGCAACTACGTCTCTGTACACGATGTCTCTCCAGTGAACATGGTAGTAATGGGTGTACAAACCCTAACATCAAGAATTATAGGAACTGCCGGGGCGAACACTTTCACTCCCTGTGCCAGAAACAGAGAGAGACGAGATTGGCAAGTGGGGGTAACAATAATAGAGACAAGTCAACAACTGCACCCTCAACAACAATGTCCGTAAGTACAGTATTTGTAAACAAACAGTAATCCTACCAACAGTTCAGCTGCCTGTGAAGGGTAGGTACAAGACAACCGTAAAGGTCAGATCGCTATTTGATCAGTGCTCACAGAGGATTTTCGTGAAGAGCTCTGTATTAGACCGTGAACGACTGCAGCAGTGCAAGTACTGGTACTGAGCTGGATACACAGGCCTAGTTTGCCTTTTTCCAGAGGATCTACTGTAAGAAACTGTAAGAAACAGTCCCTTTTTTGTGAATCTAAGGGGACGGAAGAATTACGTTTCACGGAATCACCGGAACACAAACCTCTCGTGACTATTCCGTTGTAGCGCTGAAATACATACATCGTGGCAGGCTTCATCGTCTCGAAGCAATTGTTGACTATGAAATACCCAAATATAAAGGCGAGACTAGTCTAAATGTTGAAATGACTAGTATACAGCATCGTGGCATTAAATTGGCCGACTCATGCATTACCAAGACAGCACAACTGGAGTAATTGATATGTGCCAACCATTATTACAACATAGGTAATTTGGTTCTACTTCCAACCAAATATGGGTACGCACTTAGTGGTTAATATACGGCGACCACTTTCACCTCCAGCACTGATGTTGTTACAATGTTCAAATTGGCAGTAACCCCAATAGATTAGTATATTTCTACTGGACAATTTCCATGCAAAGAAGAATTAAAAGAATTAAATACCATATTGGTATATCACCTAATCACGTGCCCTTGCCCAAATTTGTGGGCCTGCAACACTCGTTTTCTCTTGCTCTTGTCTTTGAATCCACTTTAACAAATAATGTTCAGTTATTGTTAGTACAGTACTTGATTTCTCTCACTGTACTCCATCACTGCATCACCACCTTCACTACCTAAATATTTCTCAGCAACAGCCAACGATTTCTTTATCTGTTTTTTTTTTTTTTTCTTTTCTAAATGTTTCCACAGTTCCTTCTGGACAGTTCATACGTTTCGTTATCTCACAGTTTCTGTAGCCATCTTTGGTAATTTGAATAATCTTTTTCTTCTTTTTTACACTATAATTCCTCACTTTTTGGCCACATCGATGATGTTTGTTTCCGTCTTTTTTGGCTTTTTCTGGACGTTTAGAAGGCTCCTTTCTTCCCCTACTAGGACCACTGGGGCCTCAACTACCCTGGGAAGCCATAATAGTTTGTGGGTCGGACCGCGGGATGGGTACAAAAAAGCAAAAATAGATTCCAGGTAACCTGGAGTAGGACACACGTGAGAGAGTGGGACTGATATGAACTATGAGCGGGAAGCCTGGGATCGCGTCATTAATATAGCCGCCAACAAATGCTATCCACGATGCGTCGGTGCGCACCCATGGGAAGCGTGTGGTTTATCGTGAAATTATATTTCGGGTAAGTATTGGATAGTAACGTGGGATGCGAAATCGTGGGATCGAATGCATGGAACGCGAGACTTTACTGTAAAGATAAGGGAATAGTTTTATTGACTCTTTAAGAGAATAGTTGTTTTTACTCTTTTAACACTCAAAGAGCAGGTGGTAAGGTATTTTACACCGTGCCGCCCAGCGGGCATAATCCCGAAATATTCGCTCACTTTCACTCGCCCTAGCGCCGTTACTATGGCTCCAATGCGAACGAAACGGTCATTTTTGGAAAGAGCAACTCTTCGTTTCCCCATATAAGTCTATTCTGGATGTTATGAGTGAGTGTGGAGGGTGGGAAGAGGTGAGGAAAAGGAGGTACTTTTTGGTCTATTTCCCGGGCGCGTTCGGATGCGTTCGCTTTGCCCTGACTTCGGCCTCCCGCGTGTCTACTATTCCTTCGGTAATCGGTGTTATTTTTCTCTTATTTCTCCTTATTTCTGTATTCTCTGTATTCTCTCTCTCTCACTCCTCTGTCTGTCTGTCTCTCTTTCTCTCTCTCTCTCTCTGGCTCGCTCGCTTTCCCTCTCTCGCGCGCTCTGTCTCTCTCTCTCTCCCTTTCTCTCTTCCTCATCCGTATATGTAATTCTCATTATTATTTTCTCTAATCTCTCTCACTCCTGTCTGTCTCTCTCTCTCTCTCTCTCTCTCTCTCGCTCGCTCGCTTTCCCTCTCTCGCGCTCTGTCTCTCTCCCTTTCTCTCTTCCTCATCCGTATATGTAATTCTCATTATTATTTTCTCTAACTAATCCCTCTATTTCATTTATTTGCTTGTAATATTTCTGTATTATTATATCTTTTTCACTCTCTTTCTTCAGTTCAGTTTCTGTATTCTCTCTCTTTCTCTCTCTCTTCCTCATCCGTATATGTAATTCTCATTATTATTTTCTCTAATCCCTCTTTCTTTATTTGCTTGTAATATTTCTGTATTATTATATCTTTTTCACTCTCTTTCTTCAGTTCAGTTTCTGTATTCTCTTTCTTTCTCTCTCTCTCTCTTCCTCATCCGTATATATGTAATTCTCATTATTATTTTCTCTAATCCCTCTTTCTTTATTTGCTTGTAATATTTCTGTATTATTATATCTTTTTCGCTCTTTCTTCAGTTCAGTTTCTGCATTCTCTCTCTCTCTCTGTTTCGCATGCTTTGCAGGATTTATTTTTTTATTTTTTTATATATAATATTATTTCAACACATTTGTTTGTATTACCGTAAGAAATATACCGAACGCCTGAAATAATACACAAATAAAATGCTTGCAATCAAACTCTCAAGCAATTTCAAGGTCACATGCAATTATAAATGTATAGGTAGACCCAGAGAGGAAGAGACAGAGAGAGAGAGAGAGAGAGAGAGAGAGAGAGTGTCGTGATAATATAACTATTTTACATATGTATCATATATATGATAAAATAATATATATGGTACATATGTTCCCCACAATCATATAATGCCAAGCACAAATATTCAATCTTTCGTTGTTTGTATTACCGTAAGAAATATACCGAACGCCTGAAATAATACGCAAATAAAATGCTTGCAATCAAACTCTCAAGCAATTTCAAGGTCACATGCAATGTACCGTACACCCTGGTTACCCTAATAAATGTACCGAACACCTGAAATAATACGCAAATAAAATGCTTGCAATCAAACTCTCAATCAATTTCAAGGTCACATGCAATTATAAAAAGGTATATTGTAGACCACAATCTTCGCCAAGCTTCGTTGTTGCTTGTATTATCGTGAGAAATGTACCGAACGCCTGAAATAATACACTATAAAATGCTTGCAATCAAACTTTCAAGCAATTACAAGGTCACATGCAATTATAAAAAGGTATATTGTAGACCACAATCTTCGCCAAGCTTCGTTGTTGCTTGTATTATCGTGAGAAATGTACCGTACACCGTGGTTATCGTGAGAAATGTACCAAACGCCTGAAAATAATACGCCATAAAATGCTTGCAATCAAACTTTCAAGCAATTACAAGGTCACATGCAATTATAAAAAGGTATATTGTAGACCACAATCTTCGCCAAGCTTCGTTGTTGCTTGTATTATCGTGAGAAATGTACCGTACACCCTGGTTATCGTGCAAAATTTACCGAACGCCTGAAAATAATACGCTATAAAATGCTTGCAATCAAACTTTCAAGCAATTACAAGGTCACATGCAATTATAAAAAGGTATATTGTAGACCACAATCTTCGCCAAGCTTCGTTGTTGCTTGTATTATTGTGAGAAATGTACCGTACACCCTGGTTATCGTGAGAAATTTACCGAACGCCTGAAATAATACGCTATAAAATGCTTGCAATCAAACTTTCAAGCAATTATAAAATGTAAATTGTACTTACCAACACCCACACCAGTATGTTCTTCGTCAGGAACGTCTCCATTTTGCTCAACGTCCTGTGCAACATCAACCACAACATTTGCGACACGCAAATTATGCTTTGGGTGAAAGGCTATGATCGGCATATTTTCGTCTTCCGAGTCATCCACACTATCAAAACTCTCACCCAGACCTTCCATGGTGTCATTCAACAGCCTATTAGAAAGTTCTGAAGAGTTCATCATGATATCTAGGTCCTGGGCAGTGAGCGGGCCGTGATGAGTAGGGTGGCGCGACGCACTAGGGGTGGCGGCCACCGAATCGGACACGGGCAAATCTTGACCTTCCATTACGGCTGCTTGAGTGTTACTGAGTCATGGTCACGCAGTGGGGATGTGTGGGTGGGACCTTGTAGTACACCGCCTGACCACCAGGTTTCGCTTTCCACCTAAATTAGGGCGGGAATACGCCCACGGACTTAAGTCGGGCCCCGCCACATAGTCCAATTTTTTCGATACGGACTTAAGTCGGGCCCCGCTAAATAAGGGTTAAAGGGAATAGGTTATTGATTCATACACTTTTTTCATATATCTTACTCCGAGTGTGCAGTATTTAAATTGCTGTAATAAATATTTATAGTGTTTACTAAATGACTAACGTGCTAAATAACCTGCAAATGTGGATAGACGATACACCAAGGGATAATGTTTAGCTGGTGACTGTGTGGTGTTGTGTTTAGTGTTTACAATGGGTTATGCTCTCAATTATAGTAGGGCGAGAAATTATCGGGTGGATGGGCTCGTCAGCCTTGGTCGGCAGCCCGTGTAGTAGAGTAAACCTTATACAAATCCGTACTGCTTATCTAAGGGTGAAGCAGGTTAGTAGATGGACTAGCCGCACATCACTGTAGAAAAATAGCATTAAAAAGATACATAGAAGGCCTCGGAGTCGAACAGACCGTAAATTGAGTGGTTAATCCTGTAAGTCCTTCAGTAAACTGGTACAGGTTGTCCTTCTCACAGGGGCTAGGTCCACTCGACCATTGTGTGTATGGCCACCCTCAAAGGGTAATAACACGTCTGGCAATAGATAGATAGATAATAATAATAATAATATAATAATACTTTATTTCAGACTCACACAGTACAGAGGGGACCATACTGGGGTCCATATATACCTTACAGTAACATAAATATATATAAGCTACTGTACATAGGCTACATAAAATTAAAATAAATTAAATAATACCCAGATTGCTATCATGTATAGTTCACAGCACTGCCTCAACCAAAAACAGTGGTCATCAAACTACTGTGTTACCAAAACCACTGTCCTAATTGTGTACAGTACCATGCCTCACATCATTTAGCATCCGGTACAGTATGTTGCTACAGTACAGTATAGGAATATCGGTACTGTACTGCACTATGAGGTTCAGTACCGGTATGCTAATTCTGTAGAGTAGAGACCTGAAATCATTACTTAAGGTTAAATATAGAGCAACTTCCTCCAGTGTGCCTGGATCCTAGAGGTGTAGCCTATGCTTGGAGTTTGTAGCATTTTAACCCGGGAGCTGCGGGGAGACTCTTAAGAGTTCCCCCGGCGCACTGCGGGGAGACTCTTAAGAGTCAGAGAAAACAAAAATCAACTTTTGACATCGAAAAAAAAAAAAAATTTATATTTTTTTTTTTTTATTATTTTTTTTTTTTTTGGCCCCTGGGCCATGCAAAATCTCAGTCCTCTACCTCCCCTCCTTCCCCACTTTCCTCCTCTCCTTCAGTTATCACCTATTTTCCCTGTTATTCCCTTATTCTGAGGTATATTTTCGTGCTAACATTAGAAATCCGATTGGAGGGTGTGGTCATCACTGATAGCAAGCGAGTGCAAGAGAGAGAGAGAGAGTATCGATCGACTGTGTCTCAGTGGCCTTGGGGGAAATTGGCGGGAAAGCAGATTGCCTCACCCATACATTATACAACTCGCGGGCTATATCTCCGATTTTGACCATCCAAACGCTGTTTTCACTCGTTTTATTGTTGTTTCAGGTTAATACCTTTATAATCAACCCATAATAGGCGCATATGGATAAGTATTAATGCTATTAATGGCACAATGAATATTTTAGTTACGGAAACACCTCAAATACGTCAGCACAGGGGGACGTTTCCAATTACCCCCATGCGCACTTCAGAGGTTAATGATACTGTTCTCAGAAGTGTTAAGGCGCTGAATGAATTTATATGTTAGCTTTCTAATGAGTGATTGGTAACAGTGTAAGTTCATATAGGCACATAGCGTACTTGTACTCTCATATTTTGAGAGCCCCAGAAACATTTTCATGATATTGTGATATGAGATACTTAGTCTATTCACTGTCATTTTCTTATAGTTCCACCATAGTTGTGCTGTATACATTGGTGAGCAGTAGGAGTTGAACAATGTTATTTTTGTATCCCATGTGCACATATGAAATTTTCTTAATAGTGTAAATAGTGTAATTCTGCATGTAAAGTTGCCTTCGCTGACGACCCATATCCTCATCATCTGAGCGATCACTTGAAATATAGTGTCCTAGATACTTTACTTTACTTACTTCTTCTATAATTTCTTCATTTTCTTCATACAAATGGAATTTAGGTAGCTTTGATTTCAATAGAAGGTTAGATTTAAATATTATGATATTGCTCTTTATAGGATTAAATTTGACTGAATGTTCGATTCCAAATTTTTCACATACTCTTAATAATTTATCCAGTCCTGCTCCAGAGGGCACGATTAAGGCTAGGTCATCAGCATACATGAGATGATTTACAATGGTGCTGCCAATACAGCACCCAGTGCGAGTCTTGTTCAGCTCCAGACTAAGATTATCCATGTAGACGTTGAAAAGATACGGAGACAATATCCCCCCCTGCCTAACACCATTGGTTACGGCGAAAGAGCCTGACAGGATGTTGCCCCATCTTACACACATTTTTTGATTAGCATACCAGAAAATAAGTATCCTAACAATATAGCTAGGCACTCCCCTGTTAACTAATTTTTCAAATAAGGTTTTGTGACACACCCTATCAAAAGCCTTACTTGCATCAAGAAAACAAGAGAAAATTGAGTTATTTAGCTTGTTGTATGTATCAATCACTTCTTTCAGCAGATAGTATTATTGTATCATATTTGTCATTTTGCTTAATTATCTGTTGGTAGGATTTTTTTTTTTTCAATTCCAATGCATTAGAAATTGTTCACATATTAAAAAGAGACCAAACAACAATGATTTCTGTTCATAAGTAAGCGCACCCGAATACAACCCCCCCCCCCCCCCACCTCACCTTAAACAACACCCCACTAACACACACACACACACACAAAATGGGTAAGGTGGATCCAAACAAAGCCGCCGGACCGGACAGAGTATCAGGCTGGATTATTAAAGAATATGCCAAGGAACTGAGTATACCTTTATATGATATAATGACCAAATCATTGGACACAGGGATAGTACCTACAGAATGGAAAAGAGCAAACATTATTCCTATATTTAAGGGAGGAAGCAGAGATAAACCACTGAACTATAGACCTGTATCACTATTGAGCATCCTCATAAAGATTCTGGAAGGATTAATAAGGGACAAATGGGTGAACTACCTGGAATCCAAAAGATTAATTACTGACCGACAATTTGGATTCAGAGGAGGCAGATCATGTGTAAGCAACTTGTTGAGTTTTTACTCTAGAGTAATAGACACAGTGGACAAGAGGGAAGGATGGGTAGACTGTGCCTACCTAGACTTTAAAAAGGCATTTGACAAAGTTCCACACAAGAGATTGCTGTGGAAATTAACCCTTAATTAGCGGCGAGCAACATAAGTCGAGTTAAATAAAGCTGGACTATGTGGCGGCGCTCGACATAACTCGAGTGGCAATTTCAGCACGTAATGTGGCTGAGAGAGAGAGACAAGTGGTGGCAGGAGACTAGCGCGCGTATGACTGCTCCAGACCACCGCGGCGAACCTACTGACACAAATCTCAGCTCCCTCCTCCCTCTCTCACTCGCTACATACTCAATTATGTACCGAAAGTACCGAATTACCTGCTTTTTGCACTCGCGTTGCACGGTTATTGCAAGAAAACTATCCATCATACAAGGATCGTTATGGTGTCATTCGAAAGCTCTGTTTATGCCCTTTCAGGGATAGGTACTTGTTTTACGTTCTGGGTCTTATTTAGGCATGAAAATGATCACGTAAACAGCCCTATTTTGGCTAAAAACACCCCGCTGGGCGGTACACATAAATAAACCGCATAGGCCGCTCGTAAGGTGTTAAAACATGAGGGAAAAGTAGGAGGCAAACTGCTGAAATGGATGGAGAGCTACCTTAGTGGAAGACAGATGAGAACAACAGTAAGGGGGAAATCGTCAAACTGGACTCAAATTACGAGTGGAGTACCACAAGGATCTGTCCTAGCCCCAATCATGTTTCTAATATTTGTAAATGACTTACCTGAGGGACTAACAAGCTACATGAGCATGTTTGCGGACGATGCTAAGCTGCTTAAAACGATCAGAACCCAGGAGGATTGCCTTGAGCTCCAAGCAGATTTGCAAAACATCCATGAATGGAGCATCAAATGGAATATGGAGTTCAATGCAGGGAAGTGTAAGACTCTAGAAATGGGTAAAAGCAAGTACAGACCTAGAAAAGATTATAAACTAGGAAACGAAGTGATTCCCAAAGCAGAAAAAGAAAAAGACTTGGGGATAGAATTTAAGGATAACATGTCTCCAGAAAGCCACGTAAATAAGATAGTGAGAGAATCACTAGCACTATTGGCGAATATCAGGATGTCTTTCAATTATCTTAATGAAAACACCATGAAACAAATAATAACGGCAATAATAAGACCCAGGATGGAATATGCATCTGTAGTGTGGTCCCCTCACATGAAGAAACATATCCACAAAATTGAGAGGGTACAGAGGGCAGCTACGAGGATGATCCCAGGTTTGGAAAATTTGGAGTACCAAGAGAGGCTCGAGAGATTGAATCTACCTACACTGGAACAGAGAAGGAAACGAGGACAGCAAATTCAGATATACAAATGTGTTAGAGGTATTGACAAAATCGACCAAGAAAACTTCATAGAGAGGGATGGAGGTGAGAGAACAAGAGGTCACAGCTACAAACTAAAAGTGCTTAATAGTAAATCTGATCTGAAAAGTAAAAGATTTCCTACCAACTCGATTAGTGGGTGGAGCAAATTGCCAGCCGAAGTAGTGTCTGCACCATCAGTGCATAGTTTCAAAGCACGGTATGACAAACATATCTTAGGAGGCAGGAATTAACGAGCATGCTCACTCCCGCAAATACAACTAGTGTAAGTACAACTAGTGTAAGTACACCCAAAATCCTAGGAGTAACATATGATACTCTAATGACATTCAAACACCATATCACATACATAACAAATAAATTGACACTCAGACACAAAGCCCTCAGGTCACTTGCCCACACAATATTTGGACACAACAAAGAAACTACCACCACAGTATACAACCAATACATAAGATCAGTGATGGAATATGGAAGCCCTGCCTGGTCTTCTAACCTAGCTGAAACACATTACAAGACCTTGCAGACTATTCAAAACAAAGCCCTAACAATCATCACAGGCTGCGCAGCTACTACACCTACAGATCACATACATCAATAAACCAAAGTCTTTAAAGTCAAAGACCACCTGGACAAGAGAGGCATTCAATTCCTGGCTGCATCCTCCTCAAACCAACACCACCCACTACACTACATGGCAACACACCCACAGACACCAAGGAATATCAAAACAACACCCAGAACACGGTTTCACACACAAATACTGTCATCTCTCCTTCCCTGCCCACCCCAAATCAGCTTCCAGAAGCACATCCATACTCATATCTCTCGCCTTTCCATCCTATCACTCATAGACAACACGCAGCTGCAGGCACATCCTCCCGAAATCCATCCTTCTGAATCCTCCCTTCCTTGCGAGAACAGAGTACACCTGAAATGCTGAAATGTGGGCACCATCCAGCTCTTCTGAGCTATCAGAAGAGACTGGATGTCTCCGTCGTCGACACCTGCCCAGGATGCAACACGGCACCCCATACTATTAAACACATCATAGAAGACTTCATTCTACACAATCACTTATGCCAACAACATAATTTACTCTCCTTGAGAGCCCTGTGGGAAAGCCCAATCGTGGCCATGGCCTACCTTAGGGACTCGGGGCTGTTTGGCCAGGCAGCTTAGGGAACGACAACAACAACAACAACAACAACAACTTTCAGTTCGGATTGTAGGTTAACTACCCTGACATGATAATGAAAAGTGTGACAGACACATTTTCCAGTAAAATGTATTCTCTGACAAAAATATTGGCTGCAGAAAGTTGACAATGGGCATCCCCAGCTACCAACTCATTTCAATTTTCAGGATGAAAGTCTGAGTCCCGAGGAGGCAAGGATGTTGAGCAGATACGGAGTATGGCTGATCATTTCACTGTGTACACCTAAAGAGGACACCCCCATAGAGATGTTGGGGCGCATCCTAGCAGCTTTATGTCACTGGTTCAATGCTACACAGTACCTTCCAGATGGTACGTATGTATATTTATTTGTGGCTCCTACATCAAAGGACGTAGTGCCAATAAGAATGTATGGCCCTATTTAGCCTATAGCTATGGTAGTAGGCCCCATACGCCCACCAACAAATATATAGAACCAACTTCATAGGCGACACTGTAAAATTACCTATGGAACGTCATTTGTCACCTATGCCAATATGAAGTAAAGGGTAAAAATAGTAAAACAATATTGAAAATAATAAAAGAGAACAAAATATAAAGTATGTATGTGTATGTATATACTCAGGCACATACCCCATAGCTGGGGGTGGCAGACTCGAGACAGAGCCCGAAAAGGAAACGACAATTAAAATTCCAGTTCTTAGGGTCCAGGACCACTTTAAATTTAAAGTAAATATATGAAAATATAATTCAAAGCTGTTGTGGTACTTTACGCTTCTCATATGTCTGTTGTCACCAAGCGCGTCTCTCGCTTGCCTTGCTCTTAACTCTTAAGCTGCCCAGCTATGGTATTTGAAAGTGCCTGCCCTGCGAAGGTATTTGGTACATTCCTGACAAAAAGCGTCAGTTTACCATATACAGTATATAATTAATACTTATCCATATGCACCTATTTTACTTTTAATATGAACATATGAACATTGAAAAGCAATAAAACAAGTGGTAACAGCAATTGGCTAGTGAAAATTGTATATTCTAGCCCCACGGTCATAATCTGACCTTGTGAACGTGAGTTGATGAGATGGAAGGCTTTCTTTTCTACTTTGTCTAGAAGTGCTGTGTGAGAGGATCTTTCCCACATGCATGAATAATACTCAATACATGGATGCACTGTACAGAGCAAGAAGCTGTGCATGGGTAAAGAACCCCTGGAGGCATTTGAGCCCACCCAGCTTCTGGGAAGCTGTTTTAGCAAGAGTGGTAATATGATCTTTCCAAGTGAGATCAGAAGAAAAAGAGACACCGAGGATATTAAGAGAAGATGAAGGGTTAATTTATATGTTGTTGAAGAGTAAGTCATAATTTTCTGGAAGGGGGCGACGAATAGACAGATGGAGAAATTGAGTTTTAAAAGCATTGAAAGTAACAAGGGTTTCTCTACCCCAATTAGTAGCTGAGAGGGAATTCGGGATGATCGTGCACTTGGTGACAAGTTTTTGAAATTTTGCATGGTGTTAGGTATGGGCATGAGGTTTTCAAAAACCATCGCAAACAAATTGAGCTTGACCTCTGGTGGCCTGTTTGTGCAAATTCCAATATGGCCGTCACCCGGGAAAGTGTATGTTACTGTATATTACCGCTTTATGTTACCTCTAGAACCTTTTGAAATGTCAGTTTTTCCATTGTTTTTAGTATAAGCAATCCACAGCCAAAATTATTTTTTAGTGTTCATGCCATTGATCGTCAAAGAGGAGTCATTGGTACATTTCATGCCCCTTGGGCATGTCTGTATCATATGATCGTGTGATGGATGTGAGGAGAGGCAGTTTCAAAGTGGTGGGCTGAGGATAGAGTGGTTGTGCCTACCAATATAAAACAGAAAGTGTTTGTGACAAGTGCAGTAGACAACATTGATGAATGTGGACTCTTTGAGTTCCATGGCACTGTCATAACAATGAAAATTCATCTTACTCATGGCAACATGGGGAGGACCCTCCACCTTTGAATCTGGATGTTCCTGAAAAAAACATTATTCAGCTCCCTGAGGACTATGCTATTGTGCCCTATGTTGATGAATATGCTGGCGACAATACGCTCTCACCAATTGATGCTACATCAGCCAAGCCAACTGTTGCTGAAAATTTCCGAGCAGGAGCATCTGAGGACTCATGGCTAAAGCATCTATACACAGTTCAGTTTGAAGAGGGAGGAGAGCTGCAGGAAATGCCAGTGACTTATTCAGGATTCTTTTCATATGGCCAACGAGCGGAAGACGTCAGACCCAGGGCTACATTTGGGATTTTCCCTGTCTTTTATGAGAAGGCTTCATCGATGTCCATGCAGTAACATGCAATGCTCATTTCCAAGAAGGCAACTGATTTCATAAACCCTGGCCAGGTTCCAGTAAATGTAGGTGACTGTCCCCTTTATGTCCAGCAGAAGAAGTGTCAGAGGAAGTTTCCCGATGAGGTTGGTGAATAAAAAAATTGTGTGTTTCATGGGCTTCCTCCACATTGAGATGGCATTCCAACAATGCGGGTTGAAGCTGTTGGCTGGATCTGGCTGGGAGCGGATGTTCTCTTTGGCAAAAGTCTTCACCCCTGGTATTGCAGCATCTCTTTTAGGTGGCAGTCGTGTGAAGCGGACAAGGTATTCATACTAATTAACTCTAGCCTGGCTCCAACGAGTATAATCAAACAGGCTATGGACCTCATGAATCAATTGATGTGTGGGAAAAGAGACTCAATACAAATTCCCCAACCATCTGCTACTGGACAATAGTTCGAGACTATCTCCTGATCAACTGCCATTTTGTTCGAGGTCAGCAAATGGGCAACTGACCACTGACTCTGAGTGCCTGTGAGGACTTGTGCCCATGGTTATTTGCTTTTGGACACACAAACTATGCCCGTTGGATGCCTGTCTTCTTAAAAGACATGGCATGTCTGCCAGAGACTCATCTAAGTGTCCATGAAGCCTTTACGGAAGGAATGTTCGTTGTTCAACACGGTGAAAAGAAATTCTCTCTCATGGTGCTTGACCAAAGCCAAGAACACAGCATCAAATTTCTGAAAGAGGATAGTGGAGCCAAAGGACTCTATGGTCAGCCAGAGGAGAAGGAGGTAGTTGAGCTATCAAAACCTGAAGTACTGAGGGTCATTGATGAATTTGAAAATGCCTGTATCTCCGCTTCAAACAAAGAAGTCAACTTGGAGCACCCAGAGTCTTCAGATGCTGAACAGAACAAGTTCCTAAAAGATCTCAAAGCTCTTCTCTATCTTGTCAAAGAGGGAACTGTTGTCAACCCATTCAAAGAGACAGGCCCTGAGCTTGTCACACTCGACACTAGTGAAATCATGGATCCAGCAATTGTCAGTTGCTTGAGGGAAGTTTCCACCACTGGCAAGGCCATGTATACTAAGTTTGTGAGGGACATAATTCAAACATGCTCCAAACCCTTTTCTGCTGTTATCCCAAAGGCCAATTTGTACACTTTCAGCAACCGGCCACCTGTGGACCTGAAGAAGGGTGCATGCAAGTTGGGATCAGCAAGGGCAAATGCAGCGCTAATTACCAAGTTCTTTGTATCCATGCTGGGACGACCTGATGGTGATATAAATTACTTTTTCAGGTATGAGAATCAGCGTGAGCCTCCATCCTTGTGTGATCGGGGAAATCTAATGTCAGGTACCAAATCAGCTCTTCTTGGCTGCCTGTTGCTGAAAGTGTACAAACTGGTCTTTGGGATAACAGCAGACAAGGCTATGCCTGATCCTGGACGCTCTCCTGCAGCCAATGAAACATCTGTGCTTGTGCTGGATATGCCAGCCATCATTCATATTGTCAAGCCCCAGCGTGCCACTGTGTTTGGAGATTACAGACATATGCATTTGCTACCCTTCTTAGAGAGCCAGATGACCAATAATACCACACGATTAAGTGCTGTGTGGGACACAGATAAGGATGCAAGTCTCAAATCACAGACTCGTGCCAAGCGGGGTGAAACTCAAGGAAGGTGAACAAGAGTATCAGCGAACATACCTATTCCAAAGGGAGTTGAATGGCAGAAATTCCTCAGAGTCATATAACAAAGAAGAATTGTTCCAGTTCCTAAGTGAGCAACTGGTTGAGCATACCGTTCATGCAAGGTATCATCTTCTGACTACAAAGGCTGACGTTGTGCTCAATAACAGGCCAACTGATGTATCAGCCTTGTCTCCCTGCTATCAAGAAGAAGCTGATACACGCATGCTGCTACATTTGTTTCATGCTGTTGAGCAGGGACATACAAAGGCCTACCTCAGAACTGTAGACCGGATGTGGTAGTTCTTGCCATCTACCACTTTCATCAATTAAAACTGTCAAAGCTGTGGATTGGATTTGGGTCAGGAAAGACATTCAAATAAATTCCAGTTCATCACATTTCTCAACAGCTTGGACCTCAACGCTGCCAGGCACTTCCCTTCTTCCATTCATACACAGGATGTGATGTAACATCTGCAATGTTTGGAATTGGCAAAAAGACATTGTGGAATGCATGGGCCTCTTTTCCTGAGGTCACCGACACCTTCATCGCCATCAGCCAGGACCCAACCAGCCTAGCTCTTGACTCGTTACACATGCAGCGTCTGGAACGTTTGACGGTGCTGATGTACAGTAAAAACTGTAGATCAACTTCTGTCAATGAAGCAAGAAAATTTATGCTTACTGTTGGTCTCAAACCTCTGGAATCCATTCCACCTACCCAGCATGCATTGTTCCAGCACACAAAGCGAACACTCTACATTACAGCTTTCAACCGGAGACGGTCTCTGTACAAAACTTTTGATATTCCAAGCCCAAGTGAATGGGGTTGGGAATGGAATGACAGAACCAAGGAATGGGTACCATACTGGACCAGGCTGCCAGATGCCAGCAAAGGATGTTCATTACTGCTTCACTGTGCCTGCTTGGTTGCTTGCAAGGGAAACTGCTAGTGTCATCGAGCTGGACTTCTCTATTGACCACTGTACAAGTGTGAAGGAGGCTGCACAAATAGTGCTAGTGACTAAGTTTCAGAAATTACGACAATAGGGTAGGTGTGTTAGTATCCAATCACTGTGATTGTATTCATTCACTAACTTTAATAATAGCAGAAACGAAATATTGCCATTTGCTGACAAGTTTGATGTGATTTTGCAAGGCATTAGGTATGGACACAAGGTTTTTAAACCCCTTTTAAATGACAATCGAACCAAAAAATTGCTTTAAACACAAAAGTGCTCACATATTTGGATCAGATGGACCAGACAACATAGGTTAAGTTAAGTGGCATCTTGCAATGCTCTAAAGGTAAAATGAATACGGTAGGCATTTAGCATTAACCTCACCAGCCGGCCGCCATATTGAATTATGCACAAAAATACCGCCAGAGCTAAAGGTCAATTTGTTTGCGATGTTTTTTTAAACCCTTATGTCCATACCTAACACCATGCCAAATTGCGAAAACTTGTCACCAAGTGCACGATTTTACTATATTTAGCAATATTCCAACCCTGCTATAGAGATAGTAGAGAGATCAGAAGATAGGCGCTTTATGGCCTCCTTACGCGAATTTTGGAGTTCCTGCTGTGAGTGATGTTGTGGTAGGCTAGTTCAATAGTGTAATGTAGAGTCGTCAGCATATGAGTGAATGGGGCTGGAGGTGCAGTTGAGAGGGTCGTTAATGAATAATAGGAAGAGAATCGGAGATAGGAGAGAACCCTGAGGAACACCGGAGTTGATAGATTGAGAAAGTGAAAGGTGGACTTCCACAACTGCAGCTATGGAATGGCCAAAAAGGAAATTAGAGACAAAGGCACAGATGGAGGGATAGAAACCGAAAGAGGGTACTATAGACTGTTTGGAAATGAGGGATTTGTGCCAGACTCTAACGAAGGCCTTCGATATGTCTAGCGCAACAGAAAAAGTCTCACCGAAGTCCCGAATGGAGGATGACCAAGAGTTAGTAAGATAAGAAAGACGATCGCCAGTAGAGCGGCCCTTAAGGAAGCCATACTGGTGGTCTGAGAGTAGGTTATTGGAAGATAAATGCTAAAGAAATTTTGAGGTAAGAATATTTTTTCAAAAACTTTAGAGATGCAAGAAATGAAAGCAATTGGATGATAGTTGGAGGGTTGAGAGCGGTCACCCTTCTTTGGGACAGGTTGAATGAGAGCGAACTTCCAGCAAGAAGGGAAGACGTTAGAGGAGAGACAGAGACGGAAGAGTTTGCCTTGGCAGGGAGTCAGCATAGAAGCACAGTTTTTTAGTACAACAGGAGGAACACCATCCGGTCCATATGCCTTCTTAATATTAAGCCCAGAGAGGGTGGAAAGTATATCCTTAGAAGATATTATGATGTAGGCATAAGTAGGAGAGCCCCAGGGGGGTGGAGAGGAAGGAATAGCACCGGAATCATCCAAAGTGGAGTTATTAGCGAAAGTATTAGCGAAGAGTTCAGCTTTGTCAGAGTGGAAAAGAGGAGGGAAAGACGAAGAAGAAAGCTTGTTGGAGAGGTTTTTGGCTAGATGACAGAAGGCTTGGGGAGAGCTAGAGTTGGATAGTTTAGTGCATTTATTATTGATGAAAGACTGTTTGGCGAGTCGGAGAACAGATTTGGGTAGATTCCGGGCAGAAACATGGGAAGTATGAGATTCTTGAGTTTGAAAGCGACGGTACCGTTTGAATGCTTCCTCCTTATTGCGGACAGCAGTAGAACAAACGTGAGTAAACCACGATTTTCTTGAATTAGACTGAGAAAAAGAAAATGGAATGTATGCTTCTATGCCCAAGAGGATTACCTTGATAATGTGTTCAGCACTCTCCGAGCATCCCCGGCCACGGAAGCAGAAGTAATTCCATGGGAAATCAAAGAAGTACTGCCAAAGAGCCTCCCAGTCGGCAGCGCCAAAATGCCACAAGCGCCACTGGCTAGAAGGATCGGGTGGCCGTACCGGAGAGATAGGACAGGTGACGAGATAAGTTAATGGTCGGAGGAACCCAAAGGAGAGAAAAAATGTACAGTATAAGCAGAAGGGTTAGAGGTTAGAAATAAGTTAAGGATATTGGGCCGATCTCTGAAGTGATCCGGGATATGGGTGGGTTGCTGGACTAACTGCTCTAGGTCATTTAGGATAGAAAAGATATAGGCTTGTTCACCAGGTTGGTCAGTGGAAAGAGAGGACGCTCGCACTGGTCACACATGCTATTTTGTTCTCTGTGCTTCTCCACTTGTCGTCCTCATAACTTCGCCTTGACGTCCCTAGTGAATTTAGAGTTATGGTTGGGTTGTCTAGCGTGAGTTAGGAAGTATTTTACGCTATATACCTGTAGTGTATGATGTTTTATACATGTTTCCTGGCAATTGCCTCCAGAACATAGGATGCCATGCATACCCCTTCTTTGTTCCAGAAATATATTTTGGTGTAGGCATTTTATTGTGTTTCTTTATCCCTTTATATATTAACTAGCCTAGGTGTTTTGTTGATTGTAGGTTAATTTTTTATTTTTTTGTCTTTTGGGGGTTCACATGCTTCTGCTCTTCGAGTGACGGTTGTTTGTGTTGGGCATATTTGCACAATAAGTTCCTAACTTAGTTTAGGTTAACTGTGATTTTTCTACATCTCCACGCAGTTACTATTTGTTTGGATGGAATAAGGTAAGTCGACTATCTGGACTTCTCGTCGACACCAGCCCACAAACAAATACGGGCTTGACAACCCAAAGGGAAGGAAGGAAAATCTTATATTTAGTAATGGTTCCGTAGTCAATGGCGTAGAGCCTAATTAGTATTAGGGCCTTGGTCCGGGCCTGCTTAAATTTGCGAAGCAAGAACAAAAAATCATCCTAGGAGATACCCATTAAATAGTTTCTAAGGAATGTCATTGATACGGATACCACTGGAAAAATAGAAAGCAAAAAAGAGAAAAATATGTGTTTTAATTCCGCGGTCAGTTGCGCTCTCATTTCTTCTTGCTTCCCCATGCACCATTGCCAGACGTCGCTAGGCGCTTTATCATCCTCTAATGTTATATCACGTTGGACATGTGCATGGGAAGGGCAAGGCGGGAGGGCAGTAGACGTCATTGCCTAGGGAACCACTACTAAATAAAGGTTTTCCTTCCTTCCCTTCTGGTTATCAAACACGTAATTTATAATTTATTAGTGGTTCTCTTTGTCAATGACGTAGATCCTAGAATATCACGACCGTTGGCAGGTCATTCATATGCTCAACGTCAAAGACAAGAACCACAAAAGAAAGATAGCAAACAGACTCGCAAATTATTTGTATATTTATTGTAGAAGAGTATAAAAAGTTGTATTGTTGAAATGTCGGGTTGGTATTCCAACTCAATGTGGTATTATCTCATCAATAATCCTGTAATAGGATATATAGATATAGAATATGACCGACAGGGTCACATCTAGCTTTATGAATCTTGCAATAACTTCTCACACTAAGGCAGCATTCACACAATAAGAACACATGTTATTTTACACTCTTATTTATTCAATGGCATATATAGGTAGATAATCAACTATACCTGTTTGTCATATCAGGCAGAAGGTAATTGATAAAGGTGATGAATAAGTGTAGAATATCACTACACTTATTAATTGGGGCTCTCTGTCACGTTACACACAATATCAATAATGGAGGTATGTAGGAAAATAATATTATATATGTACACAGTATTTCAGTTGAGATAATAATACATATGTGAGCGAAGCGTCTAGCGTGAAGGATTCTGGTACTGAGCGAACCTGAATGAAAGAGCGCTCACTGGCGCGGGGCGGCGAGCGACAGGTAAAGAGATTAGCAAGAGGTCACACAGGCGAGATGATCAGGTATAGTGCGTTGAACCCTAGGTCAGATGGACTGCGATATTGAGAAATCTCGATTTACTTTAGTGCGATGATTAATCTCAGATGAGAGGTAAATACATACTTTAGTTCTTAGAGGCAAGGTAGTTTAACTTCGAACTAGATTGTCTAAGCGGTTTTGTGAAAAAGTCTACACACGAGGTATGAAAAATAATTCTTGACCGGGTATGAGATCAGATCACACGTATATAGGAATTAAAATTAAAAAATAAGTTGATGAATAACTATAACAAGTTTTGAAGAAATGCAAATTATTACAAAAAGAGCTATATTATACTCGATTAAAATGAGACTGCAAATAACAGTAAATGGGAGGTTTAACGACCCTCCCAATACCAAATGAGGTAAACCTCCTATTTGGTTGTAGCCTCGGAGTATCCAACGTAGAGCTTATACTATGACGATGTAATCTGCTTCGCTCTAGAGCGGCAATTATCGTATACACATAGCGCGAATTAAATTGATAACATCTAGAGTAGCACCTTACTCTCTCTACTAGGTACGTTGTACATACTTTTGAGGTTAAAAGAAAATTGAAAAGAGAAACGAGAAAGAAAAGAAAAAGTTGTCGACTAGGCCATTCCATCTGGCTCTTCACGCCGCTGTCAGAGGCGTACCTTCTAACCCGTTCCGGATTAAAGGGCATCTCGATATCAAGCTACAAAAGAGGCAAGATTGGATGGGCAGGGGTACGGTCTGTGGGAGGGAGACTATGACGTTGGATACTCCGAGGCTACAACCAAATAGGAGGTTTACCTCATTTGGTATTGGGAGGGTCGTTAAACCTCCCAATTTAGTAGTAGCCTCTACGTTCCAACGTAGAGCTTAGAGTACCAAAATTGGAGGCGGACATCCAAGCCGAGAAAACTCAAACATCATCAATTAGTTAAGGATCATGATAAAGAAAAGACAGACTTAAACAAGAGAGTTTATATAAAGAGTGTATGGACAGGTGCATATTAAGAGAGGCCACGTACAGTCATATCATGTTCTTTTAGATCTTAACCTAATCATATGAATGTTACATATCATAATGGTGGATATGGAAGACAGGATCCCCCCCCCCCGTTATATGGAGTAAAGTAGGAAGTACTACACCGGATAAGACCAAGTGTAAACATCGCTAACAGCACCGAGCAAAATGAAAAAAGTGCCAGAGGTGATAAGTGACACCCAGTAGATAAGGGACTGAACACCAAATTCTGCGGACTACTAGAAAACAGTAGGACAAACACCCCAAGGACAATGCATGAGCATGACACAAGCGGGTGATGCATAACAAACAGAATGTGATGACGGGAAGAAAGTAATGAAACATACAGTAACATCTACCTTTCAAACATATAATGTAGGAATGAAGGAAATTAAAAACAAGATCCTTAAGCCTAGGTAAGGTCCTTAACCCTAGGTGACATTACATACATATATGTGCAACCCAAAGTCCCTCCCCCCTCCCCCCAAAAGTGGAGCGGACAGGATAGGAGAAAGACAGTAGGGGGAAGGAAAAGCATAGAGGAATACCCCTAAGTAACCCTTTGGCCCAACGCAACACAAGGACGCTCCGGCCTGTCTGTGGACATGGACAGAGAGGAGGAGACAAACGTGTTGGGGGAAGACCACAGCCCTGTGTTAGCAATATCCCTGAGGGAGTGATTGTGAAGGAAGCGGAGCGTGGCCGCATAAGACCGAATGTCATGCGAATGTCACCCCGAACCAGAGGATTGCGATCCTTAATGACGCGACACAGGCGGAGGCCCACAGCACGTTAGGTCAACCTCCTACCGGGCTTAGGCGCCACCCAGAGCGCCAACCCCGACGCCGGCACAGTGGAATGAACAAATGAATGAAGCGAAAGAACAGGGCACAACGTGTGATGATGACGGCCACGCTGAAGAGCGGGGACCGGGAAAGGCTTAAACACGTGTGCCTCTCGTTCGTTCTTAGCAAGAAAATGAACAGACTTAGCCAAAGTTACCGACCCGAGGATGGGAGCAAACCGCAAGCAGTTCTGGGCCCCGAGACATGGCAGCCCACTCCGATACCCTCTCACCCATAGCTAAAGCTAGAAGAAACAGTGGCCTGTCAAGGAATCTGTCAGGTGCGGGGAGAAGAGTGTAGGCCGCAGACGAGAGCCATTTGAGAGCCGCCGCCAGAGACCACTAAGGGGGAATCTGACGCGGGGGTGGTCCGAGCCGAAAGCAGGCGTGCATGAAGAACTCCAGTTCATTCTGAGGAACGACCAACCCCGTGAGGGTCTCAAAAGGCACGCGAACGGCAGAGAGGTGGGTCCTAATTGTGTTGTACATGGAGTGACGCTCCTCAAATAAACAAGTGAGGGAGTGAAACACAAGCGCCACTGACGGAGTTGCCTGTGAAGAGTTGTGTAACCAACAAGTAAAGCAGCGCCAGGGAGATTCATATATCTTCCATGTAGTTGGTGTCCAATGTAGAGTGAAGTTGGCAGTTAATGATCGACCAAACAAGGGGAGCCACCCCGCCTCACAAACATCTACGATGCGAATGCCAACGAGGTCCCTAGGTCTCCAATCGACCCCAAGTGGAAGCTGGAGACCGACAGAGGCACGGGATCCGGGCACCATCGTTTCAGCTGAGCGTACCAGGCTTGGGCCGGCCAGAGGGGCGCGATCAACCAAACTTTGCCCTGGTACTCTCTCAGCCTGTGGAGGACCATGCACACCAAAAGTGCGTTGGGTGGCGGAAACACGTAGAGTGACTGCCACCTGGGCCAGTCCTCGCTGAAAGCGTCCGGTCCCCCCGCTGGAGGGCGAATCCAGCGGGTCAGGAACACAGGCAACTTGGTCGTCACTTGAGAAGCGAACAAGTCGACCTGCGGAACACCCCAGGAGGCTTACCAGGCTGTCGAATACGGTTTGTTTGAATGACCATTCTACCTGGGTGCTCCGTCCCCGAGACAGAGCATCCGCCCACAGGTTGGCCGACCCGGGCAGGTAGGTGGCATGCAGTGTAACGTTGGAACGATCTGCCTGAAAAACAGTTCCTCCGCCAGACCCTGAAGCATCGCGGATCTGGAGGAGCCCTGTCTCATTATGCAATGAACTGCAGTCATGTAGTCCATCCGGAAGGCCAACGACCTGCCGGGAAGGGCAAGCCCATGACCACGCAGGAACAACAAACGGGACCAACAGTTTCAAGACGTGTAAGTGTAAGGGAGTGAGACCTGACCACTTGCCTTGGTGTTGGTGACCCATGTTGGACTGGGAGCCCCATCCCACCCCGCTCGACGCATCGGTGTTAATCCAGATGGTCGGCGGGGGCGAAGTCCAAGGCACCGCTCTCGCGAGCTTGCCCCGAACAACCCAGTGTGTCAAAAGCAAATGGAACGAGCGCGGAAGCGGACAAAGCCGACGTGGAGGCAACAGTGGGAATGCTTTGTCGCCCAGTTGAATCAGGCGTGTTGACCCCGAACCTCCCTAGGGGAATGGGCAGACACGCCCAATGGAGCGACCCGATCAACGAGTCCCAGAGTTACCCGGCAATGGAGACCGAGTGCAACGCAGCGAAAAATTTCCTTCGAATCTGCGAGGTGGTCACCCGACTCTGTCCGACGGTCGCGCTCGCCATGTCCCAGTCCAGGCTTACCCATGTCACGTCTCGTGACGGGGTGAGGCACGACGTGGGAACGTTTATCTGGAAACCTAAACTTGTGATGTGGTGGATGACAAGGAGAGTGTGTTGTGCACATTGAGTGGGAGAGTCTGTGGAGATGAGCTAATCGCCCAAGTAAAACAGGAGCTGAATCCCCTGATGGAGCAGGGGAATCAGAGCCTGCTGGACGAGTTACGTAAAGACTCGTGGTGCGATATGGAGACCGAAGGGCAGCCTGTCGAACGTGAACACCCTTGCGTGCAGCCGGAGCGCCAGATAGCACTGAAACCGAGGTGCAAGCGGCACATGCCAATATGCGTCCGTGAGATCCAGGGACATCACCCAGCAGCCGGGACGGAGCGCCAACCGCACCGGACTGATGGTGAGTATCCGAAAGCGGTCGTTCACGATATGCAAATTGATGCACGACAGGTCGACCACCGGTCTCATCGCATCGCAGTCCTTCTGCGGGACCAGAAACACATGTGAGAGGAAGACCCGCAGGAGCGGTGAGACTACCCGAACAATCCCATGCTCGAGCAGAGACATGAGAACCGTGGCCACGTCTGGAGAGACGTGCCGATGTCAGGGAGGACGTCCGAGAGGGGGCCGAGACCGCCCCCTCCAGGACAGAACCCGCACCACAACCCGACGCGCCCACGATCGGCGAGGCCATTGCCGATAGTGGGGGTAAAAGAAGTCGGGAGGGGCCCCTGGTGCGAGCCTCAACACTCGTGCGGGGAGGCGGTCGGGAGAGAAGGGGGAAAAAACCCAGGAGGAACTAGCGGCGTGCTGAGCCAGCATAGTCGGCAGTCTGGCCGCGGCGAGACTGACCACCACGGGCACCCCCACCCCCGTAGGGACCGCGTCCCTAAAACCTGCGCGGAGGATCCTGCGCAGGGCGGCGACGCACCTGCCTCTGGTCGGTACGCCGCGAGGACACGGCAATGGCGAGCGGACGAGATGGGCGAAGAGACGAGTGGCGGACATAAGGGTGCATGACCCGTCCCCTACCCCCTTGGCGTCGCCCATCGATGGCACCTCGCCAAGGCCGGCGTCCCCTCGGCAGACCGGCCTTCCTCCCACGACCCTGGGAGGAAGCGGCTGCGGGAGGCCGCGACGCCCCAGAAACACAGGGTGCGAAGAGACCTGCAGTTGCAAAGAGGTAAGTGTCGTGCCACGCACTATCCGAGATGAGACCCTCAGTTACGAGCTCAGAGAGGAGCAGCGTCGTCGTGATCTCCGCGGGCGCCGGCATACAGAAAGCCACCCTCAGGGACTGCCGACACGGAGCAGCCTCATGGACGGCACCCGGAAAGTCACCCACTGAGGTCAGGGCGAGCAGCAGCTGCATGCGCCGCAAGGTCTCCCAACCCTTCTGGAGGTCACCAGCAGGCTCGGCGTCAAGAAGCCGGAGGTAAAGCCCCGCCATGTGGAACAGCAGGAGGAGGGTGGAGAGCAAGCGAGCGGCGCATTGCCGGAGCCGGTGATCCTGATCGAGGGCACCCTTCTCCGATGGCACGAAGAAAGACTCGGGCAGCCGGTCTAACACAATGTTAGGGGCATGCAGCCACGACCAATACGTGGGAGAGACCCTGGACGATGACAGGACGAGCCCAGACACAAAAGTGTAGTCAGGCGGTGGGAGAGAAACAAAGCCCCAGCAGACCTGACGCTAAAACCAACCCCCTCCGTCAGCCACCGATCCCAAGGCCAGTCCTCAAGAATGGTGAGCTCGAGCATGACGTTGCCTTCAGCATCGCGAGCACTCTTCACCAGAGGAAGACCGGCAAGGGCTGACAGAGCGGGAGCATCAGCGAAGATGTCGTGGCGAATGTAGTCCGACCAGAAACGTGGAGACCCAGAGGGAGATACCCTAGGACGGTATGGAAAAAAATGCAAATCCGACCTACTGGGATGAGGCCGGAGATCCACCTCTGGGACGAGGCCGTCCGGAGACAGTGCCCGGAAGAGACCCGGGGCACAAAACCGTATCCCAATTCTCAGCAACCGGCCGTTTCCCCCCCCCCCCCCCCGTGCATGACTGGCGGCACGTTCCGGGTGAGTAGCCACCACAGTCAGCCAAGACGCAGGCTCTCCATACAAAGAAGGGAGGACACGGTTGGGAATCTTAAACTTAGACAGTGGGGGAACACTAACGGGCTGGCTAACCATCCCCACGACGAAAGATGGCGAAGGAGCCGGAGAGGGGGCTGGCGCAGGCAGAGCCGCGGCCGCCACCACAGGGGTTGTCGGGCCAGGAGGCAGTCGACCGTAGGAAAGGGGAAAGGCCAGGAAAACCGTCAGCTATCTACATCCAAGCATCCCAACCGAAGTGTCTAGCAGCACAGCTGATGTGGGAGCGTCTGTGAGAAAAGAGAAGAGAGGCAAAGCATAGGCCCGACCTAGAGGAGGATAGAACCCACCCTAGGGCGGAAACGGGCCCCGGGAGGCCCTAACCCAGATGCCAGAGGCTCGGAAGAGAGCGGTCCAGTAAGAAAAGGTGTCTAGGCAGAGGACCGACCAGGAGCGGGAGTCATCCACGCACCAGGGCGGAGCGAGCTGAGTGCAGCCCGGCCTAGAGACCCGCGGCACCGGTGAGGGTGGAAGGAAAAAACCTCCCAAGGTACTGGTGAGCACAATGTAGGGTAAGAGTCCAATATAGGTGAAGACAGCGTCTCAGGAACTTAAGGTAATGGCGAGTCCAATGTAGGGTAAGACGGAGGCCCAGGAGCCGGAATCAGACTAAAACTGGTGCCCCCAAGATGGGTTAGAAAAAACGAAGACAGGTAAGCATGAGCAAGCCTAGGAGGCAACAGTGCCTGACATCCAAAATGCTCCCCCCCCCCCCCTTCCCCCCAAAAGTTAGGCTAAGCGAAAAGTTGGCCTAGCCTAAAGAGTGGCAGGGAAAAAAGAAGCGTTATGGCGGAACGTAGAGCCCACCGCAAAACCGCGGTTTTGCAGGAATGTTAGCCCGACCAGTATTGCGGACGGCAGAGAGCGGCCAAACAATCAGAGGATCACCGAAGACCGCATGAGCGGGGATCCAGGGGGAGACGGCAGACAAACCTGAGAAGGAACGCTGACACTGTTGCCAACCCAAAAAATACCAAGTAGATGGTTTCACATTTCGGAGATTTCGCAGGAGCCGTGCATAACATGCCGGACCGAAGTGGCAACAGTGTGAAGAGTGAGCAACAGCCCCCCATCGACGAAGGCTATGCCACGAACGCCCCCCCCCGCCAACAGACGGAAGAGTGACCCACTAACGGAGGTAACCAGGGCTCATCACTAGGCCTGTATGGGTGAGGAAGAGACCCCAATAAGGAAGGGAACCCTATGAGGAGGCTAAATGAAAGCGAAAGAAGAGGACTGTGCCCCCCATTCATACATTAAGGTAGCCTAGCCTAGGAAAACTCCGATAGTGTGACTGCACTTCGCGAAACGAGTACCCCCTCCCCCCCCAAAGTAAACCCCAAGCAGGTGAACAAATAAGGCGACAGCACCTGTAGGCCTTAGGCGGAGGCGAGGGAGGCACAGGAGAGCATCCAAAGTGGAGTGGATCACAGCCTGGGAAACAGGGGAGAAGAGTATGAAACACCAGAACCGATGCAGCAACAGGCATGGACAAGTAGCAACGCAATCGGCAACCCAAACCCAGAGAGGAGCGGACCATCAAGGTACCCTCCGGTCGGGAGTGGGACAACAGGAACAGCCAAAAAAAGCGTGAAACACACGCCGCCGTAGGGCGGTGTAAACACGCCCTGTAGCGGTCCCAAGATGCTCCAGAGCGGGCCACAGCCACCAGAACCTTACCAAAGCACCTCAGAGACAAGGAGGACCGACCCAGAGCGGGGGAAGAACCCGCGCCCTAGGGCGGGGGAAGACACCAAGAAGAGAGGGAGCCGAAAAATCAAACGAACCTACCTGGAGCGTGAAAAACCAGCGCTCCAGGGCGGGGCGGTCACACTTGAGCAGGAGGACGATATAGCGGTCACACGCCCTCAAAGCATTAACCACCAGAACCGATGCATCAACAGGCATGGACAAGGAGCAATGCACTCCCCAACCCAAACCCAGAGAGGAGCGGACCATCAAGGTACCCTCCGGTCGGGGGTGGGACAACAGGACAGCCAAAAAAGCGTGAAACATACGCCGCCGTAGGGTGGGGCAAACATGCCCTGGAGCGGTCCCAAGATGCTCCAGAGCAGGCCACAGCCACCAGAAACTTACCAAAGGCCCTCAGAGACAAGTAGGACCGACCCAGAGCGGGGGAAGAACCCACGCTCCAGGGCGGGTGAAGACACCATGAAGAGAGGGAGCCGAAAAACCAAACAAACCGACCTGGAGCGGGAAAAACCAGCGCTCCAGGGCGGGGTGGTCACGCTTGAGTGGGAGGACGATATAGCGGCCTCACACTCGGTCCAGAACAGCACCAAAGAAGAAAAGAGCGCCGAAGCGACAGACGCACTCCCGGGAGCGGGAATACCGACGCTCCAGGGCGGAGCGGCGACCTCTAATAATAGTCTGAGGGCCAGGGTAAGTGAAAGAAGACAGGTGTGAAGCGCCAGACGCTCGCCCTGGAGCGGGAGTACCGACGCTCCAGGGCGTAGCGGCGAGCTAGGTCCAAGTGAGAGAGGACCGAAGCGTCACTCACCGACGACACTTAAGGACATATAAAGAATGTGTTCGTCTGCTAAACATAGGCCCCAGGGACTCAGAAAAGGAACGCCAACCAAAGACCGACCTGGCGTGGGACGTGACCCACGAACAGGGAGGAGCAGAGGAAGACATAGCCTAATCACAAGGCCCTAAGGTGGCAAAATCAAGGTAAAAAGCAGAACACAAATTTGGGGTTCTGGAAAGCCAGAGGTAGTCAGATAACTGGGGCGAACCCCACAAAATATAATAAGGGTGGTCAAGGGACATCCCTTGCAACAGAATCGAACGACAAAACGCCCCCTGTAGGCTAGGCTACCCACAAAAAGTTAGCCTAATCGGCACTAGGTGATAGGAATAAAGAAAAAGAAGGACGCCACTAGCAACTGCACACCGAAAGAGGTGTGAGTGCGACATTAAAAGACCAATCATGACATCCCGGGTCGGCGCCCCCCACCAAAACATCACCCGAAAAACCGAAGTTAGCCTAGCCACTGAAAAAAACTTGCTTAAGTCAGAACTAAGGTAGTGACAAGAAGCCCTAAATGAATAGAACCTATCAAAACCTAAACTAAAGTCACCGCAAGGCTAAATGCAAAAGAAGGCAAAGGCCTTACAAACATTAGCGGTGTCCAATGACACGCATGCGCAGAGGGCTGAAAACATGAGAGACCTCCACTTTCAACGCTACCACTCGAATTAAACACCTGAGTGCCCATTTTACGTTGTGCCTACAACACGGATCATCTATCTAGAATTCCAGGCGCCAAATAAAGGCCCAAAACTCACCAAAAGGTGACGAAGATAGGAGTGGAAGGCACCAAAATACGGAGCACCAGAAACACCTGTGCACCCGAGGGGTAGCGCGAAAGAGATGCCCTTTAATCCGGAACGGGTTAGAAGGTACGCCCCTGACAGCGGCGTGAAGAGCCAGATGGAATGGCCTAGTCGACAACTTTTTCTTTTCTTTCTCGTTTCTCTTTTCACTTTTCTATTAAAAAGACCTCAAAAGTATGTACAACGTACCTAGTAGAGAGAGTAAGGTGCTACTCTAGATGTTATCGATTTAATTCGCGCTATGTGTATACGATAATTGCCGCTCTAGAGCGAAGCAGATTACATCGTCATAGTATAAGCTCTACGTTGGAACGTAGAGGCTACTACTAAATTAAGAGCTTCGAATGAACTCTGAATAAACAACGAAGTTGTACTATATAAAATACCACAATTGTGGCATAAAAAGGTAATTTGAATATATTAACAAATCCCTAAGAGCAATACACGAATCAAAGATACGAAGTAGAGCGTATTACATACACATAAGATGTAATAAAATATTTACATGGACAATAGTAAATTAAGAGAAATCGGTCACATAAGCAATATAGTGAAAAAATTAAATAACTTTAATATATGAGTTACTATAATGGTGTGAAAAGAATTACGAAAACCCACACACGTAAACTAGACTAATTCACAAGCACTTACTAAAACTGGAGAACTTGATTAATGAATTAATATTAACTCAACGGGGGGTTCTTGACTTTTCGATATGGGAAGGTAAAAGAAATGGAAGGATAGATAAATTAAAATTTGGGCATAGGATGATGGTAAAATAGGGAATATCTTCACGGTATACACTTTCGCCTCAAATTGGATACACAAAAGAATAATAACACATAAAGGTGAAAATCTGAGAGTATTCCGATTAAGTCTTATAAAGGCAGGTTTATATAACGTGTACACAAATATGAATTTTTATAATTAATTAACAAGTACACTAGATAGAATTCACTGGGCAATATCTTGTACTTATTAAAATTACTTGTACAGATTGGGAGGTTTGACGCCTCCCAAATACCAAATAAGGAAAACCTTCTATTTGGTAGTAGCCTCGTAGTATCCAACGTAGAGCTTATACTATGTATAATCCCGCTCCTCTAGCGGAGCGGGCATTATCGTAACCATTTAGCGCGATTAAACAATAACATCTAGAGTAGCACCTACTTTCTCTACTAGGGACGTTGTACACACTTTAAGGCCACTAGTTTAACACCTTACGAGCGGCCTATGCGGTTTATTTATGTGTACCGCCCAGCGGGGTGTTTTTAGCCAAAATAGGGCTGTTTACGTGATCATTTTCATGCCTAAATAAGACCCAGAACGTAAAACAAGTATCTATCCCTGAAAGGGCATAAACAGAGCTTTCGAATGACACCATAACGATCCTTGTATGATGGATAGTTTTCTTGCAATAACCGTGCAACGCGAGTGCAAAAAGCAGGTAATTCGGTACTTTCGGTACATAATTGAGTATGTAGCGAGTGAGAGAGGGAGGAGGGAGCTGAGATTTGTGTCAGTAGGTTCGCCGCGGTGGTCTGGAGCAGTCATACGCTCGCTAGTCTCCTGCCACCACTTGTCTCTCTCTCTCAGCCACATTACGTGCTGAAATTGCCACTCGAGTTATGTCGAGCGCCGCCACATAGTCCAGCTTTATTTAACTCGACTTAAGTGGTGGGCCGCTTTTTAAGGGTTAAAGAAAAAACGAAAATATGGGTGAGAAGAGAAGAGAAAGTTGAAGAATTTTGCCCATCCACCATCTAGGCTCCTTACGACGTCTTCGTGCGCCTCCCGTGTAACCCGGTCGGGTTTATAGGATTATCCAGGTATCAAGGTAAATAGACAAGATTGGATGGGCAGGGGTACGGCGCGAGGGAGGGATACTATGACGTTGGATACTACGAGGCTACTACCAAATAGAAGGTTTTCCTTATTTGGTATTTGGGAGGCGTCAACCTCCCAATTTAGTAGTAGCCTCTACGTCTCCAACGTAGAGCTAGAGTACCAAATTGGAGGCGGACATCCATGCTGTAAACCAAAACTTTAGCCATTAGTGAAGAGATCAAGACCAAGAAAAGACAGACATAAATATGAGAGTTTATTTAAAGAGTGTAGTGACAGGTGCATATTAAGAAAGTCAGTACAGTCATGTCAATTTCAATGGAGATCTTAGCCTAAGACAAAGAATGATGTATGTCATAAAGATTATTATGAACAACAGGATGCCCCCACTTCTCCCTTGTGGAAGACAGTATGAACACCCAATATTGGAAATAGTGAAGACATTCACATACAGTACAAATTTAGTACAGTACGAAGCGTGTGATACACAATATAAGCGACCAGCACGTAAATATTTCCCGAAAGAAATTGGTATGAGGCATAGACATACCGAAGTACAAAGAAGGAAACTTAAGATTAGAAGAAATCAAGTCCTTAACCTAGGCAAGGATGAACCGTAGGTAAACAGTACATATATATGAGATAAGTACATATACTATACTGGTACTTCATAAACACCCCCCTCCCCCCCATATGTAAAGGAAAGGATGGGCGGAGGCACACAGACTGAAAGACCAGTACAGGTAATAACCCTAGGGAACCCTTTATTGCCCAACGCAACAAAAGGACGACCCGGCGTGCCCGCGGACACGGACAGATAGGAGGCGACAAACGTGTTGTGGGAAGACCAGAGCCCTGTGTTGGCAAAGTCTGTGAGTGAACTAGGAAGAAGAAAATGAATCGAAGCAGCAGACGATCGTATGCCGTGAGCCCACCCTGGAATGTCAGGATGACTGGCACGAAGCACCCGACACAGGGTAAACCCCACCGCACGGTTGCCGATGTCCCTACCGGCCTGTGGTGCCACCCACTGCGCCACACCCGACATCGGCCAGGCGGAGCGCACATACGTATGCAGGGCTTACACCGGGCAGAGCGTATGATGAACACGTTCACGTTAAGTGGAACAAGGAACGGCTGAAAAACGTGCACCTCACGTCCAGTCGTAGCCCCAAAACGAACAGACAGGGTAAAAAAGACCGCCCCGAGGACAGGAGAAAAGGCAAGGAAGGAAGGGCCCTAGACAAGGTAGCCGCCACCAAGATGCTCTCCCCCATAGCGAACGCAAGAAGAAAACAATGACGTTTCAAGGAAGTGCCCAGGCGTCGGGTAGGTAGTGGAAACGAGCGGAGGGAGGAGCTGTTAGAGCCTCCGCCAGAGACCATCGAGGCGGAACCAGGTGCGGGGGGGGGGCGGCTGAAGCCGAAAACAGGCGTCCATGAAAAATTTCAGCCCCCCGCAGAGGGACGGCCAATCCCGTCAAGGCCCGAAAAGGCACCCGTATGGTAGACAGGAGGGTCCGAAGGGCTTCATACAAGTCGTGATGGAAAGCAAAGGAAAAGTGACGGTAGTAAAACACCAATGCGACTGATGGAACTGTGTGGGCAGGGTCAGGAATCCATGTAGGAAAACAGTCCCAGTGAGACACTTTAAGGCGTCCACGTTGTCGCAGTCCAAGCAGAAGAAACCTGTGTGGCAAGAGTATCCCAAACTGTGGTAGCTACATTGCCACACCAATAGTCCATCCAAAAGTGCGGCAGGTGGCGGAGACGTATATGGACTGCCACCTGTTCCAGCCTTCGCTGAACGCGTCCGTCCCCTCCCCCCCCCCCCCCTCTTCCCCGATGAGAGGCGAGTCAAGCGGTTCAGGAAGACAAACAACTAGGTCGGCACGAGCAAGGCGAAGAAGGCCACCCGTGGAAAGCCCCAGGAGGCTGCCAGGGCGTCGAATACGTAATGGACGTAAAACCAGTCCAGGAAGGTGCTTCGTCCCTGCGACAAAGAATCCGCTCAAAGAATGGCAGACCCGAGCAGGGAAGTCGCATGCAAGGCGACGCCGCGAATGTCGGTTTGAGAAAAGTAACATCTTCGCCAGGGCCCGGAGAACGGCGGACCTGGAGGAGCCCTGCCTCTGAAGACAGGGAACCACCGTCAGAACGGCTACCACGACGGCTACCGACCTGCCGGGGAGGGTCCGTTCGTGATCCCCCAGGAAGAACAACGGGACGAACAGACCCAAGACAACAATGATGAAGGGCGAGACCCGGCCATCTGCCCCGACCCGGACGATCCATGTTGGATCGGGAGCCCCACTCCACCACGCTCGACGCAACGGATCTACCCTGATGTTCGGTGGCAGAGCGGACCAGGGCACAACCGCTGTGAGTGTGCCCCGAGCGACCCAGTGCGTGAAACACAAACGAATCGAGCGCGGAACCGGGCGAAGCCGAACGGGAGGCAACAAAGGAAAATCAGGGGCCCAACTGTATGAGGCGTTGTAGCTGGAGCCACTCTAGGGGAATGGTCAGTGACGCCCAAATGAGTGACCCGAAGAGCGACCCCCAGATCGGCCGGCCATGGCCGAGACTGGGCTTTCCCACAGAGCTCTCAAGGAGTGTAGATTATGTTGTTGGCGTAAGTGATTGTGTGGAATGCAGTCTTCTATGATGTGTTTAATACTATGGGGTGCTATGTTACATCCTGGACAGGTGTCGCTGACAGAGTCATCCAATCTCTTCTGATAGCTCAGAAGAGCTGGTTGGTGCCCACAGCTCAGTCTGGCCAGGTAGACTTTGTCATCGCAAGGAAGGGAGGACTCAGAAGAATGGATTTTGGGAGGTCGTGCATGCAGCTGCGTGTTGTTTTTGAGTGACTGGATGGAACGGTGAGTGATATGAGTATGGATGTGCTCTGGATGGTGGGTTGGGGTGGGCAGGGAGGGAGAGATGACAGTATTTGTGTCTGATATCGTGTGCTGGGTTTTGTTTTGATGTTCCTTGATGTCTGTGTGCTGCCATGTAGTGTAGTGGGTGGTGTTGGTTTGTGGAGGCTGCAGCCAGGAATTGAGTGCCTCTCTTGTCCAGGTGGTCTTTGAATTTGAGGACCGGTTTCTTGATGTAGGTGATCTGTAGGTGTAGTAGCTGTGCAGCCAGTGATGATTTTTAGGGCTTTGTTTTGAGTGGTCTGTAAGGTCTTGTGATTTGTTTCAGCTAGGTTAGAAGCCCAGGCAGGGCTTGCATATTCCATCACTGATCATATGTATTGTTTGTATACTGTGGTGGTAGTTTCTTTGTTGTGTCCAAATTTTGTGTGGGCAAGTTAACTGAGGGCGTTAAGTCTGGGTGTCCATTTGTTTTTTATGTTTATGATATGTTGTTTGAATGTAATTGAAGTATCCTATGTTACATCTAGGATTTTGATTGTGTGAGTGTGTGTTAAGGGGGTGTTGTTTATGGTGAGGAGTGGGGCATTTCTGTGTTCGGCTGTCCAGCTTGTGAGGAACTTTCCTGTGGATTTGGCTGGGGCTAATTTGAGTCTGTTTGTAGTACAACAGTCATGTAGTGTGTTGAGATAAGGTTGAAGGAGATGTGTTGCTGTGTCTGAGTCTTGGTGTGTACATGTGAGTGTTATATCGTCAGCGTAGGAAGCTATATTTATTTGGGGTGCGTGGGGTGTGGGTAGATCATGCATGCATAGATTGAAAAGTGAGGGCGGCAAGACGGATCCTTGCGGGACTCCGTTTGTGAAGTTTCTGATGTTAGATGACTAACTGGCAAATGATACATGTGCATATCTGACTGCTAGATGGTTGGCCAGCCTCCTTTTTGTATTGTTGTGCATGTTTGTGTTGTAGGTGTTGTTTGATAGGTGGTGGTGGGGGATAGCATCAAAGACTTTACTTATGTCGAGTGTGGTAAGTAGTGTTCTGTGTGGTGGTCTATATGATTTAATGCCATCAAAAGTTCTTTGTGTAAGGCCTGTAAGAAGAGTGTTTGTGGAGTGTAGTGGCCTGAAGCCATGTTGTGTTGGAACTAGGGGTAGAGCATGTGTCGTCATTTGTAATACGAGGCATTCTGAGACTTTGGAGGGGGCGATGTGAGGAGGGTAGCGTGGGTTTTTTGTTGGGTTTGTGGAATGTAATGATGACACCATGCTTCTAGATGTCTGGTATTGTGTTGTGTGAATATATGCTGTAGTTTGTTATGTTGGCGAGTGCTTGTATGCCTTTTGGTCCTAGGTGTCTGAAGTGTTTGTTACATATGTTGTCTGGACCACAGGCGGGTGAGTGCTTGAGATTGTTGATTATGTGCTTTCTCTGGTTGTTGGTGAAAGGTGCATAGTCAGGATCTGTGGGGAATAATCTCTTCCATAGGATGACACGCCGGTCGTCATGATAGGGGTTTAGGTGGCTGACATGAGAGAAGTGATTTATGAGAGTATTTGTTTGTTGTTTGTATGAATGTATAGAGTCTGTTGTTGTGATTGTGGCATGTGATTGTGTTGTGTTACTGTTGGAAATTGTAATGTTGTTTAGTGTTTTGTAAAAGAATTTGGGGTCTTAATTGTGATCCAAGTGTTGGGAGGCAATTATTCCAAATTAGTGTTTGTTGTTCCAATATTTTGTTGTTAATCTGTGTATTGAGTGCTTGAATTTGTTGTGCAGTGTCCTGTGTGTGGGGTGCTGGGGAGTGTTTCGGTGTGTCGCGTTGTCTAATGAGGTTTTGAATTTCTGGTGTGAAGTTGGGGTTGTGTCTTATTTTTTTTTACCTCTTGGAATGTGTTTCTTGTCTGCGATTTCGATAATTGTGTTGGATGTGTGAACAGCATTGTTGATGTTAGTGATGGGTGTGCTGTTTAGGGTTTCAAAGTGTTGTTCTGTTTCATTAGTGAAAGCTTCCCAGATGGCTCTTTTTATAGTTAGTGTAGCCTATGTGTATCTGTGGCCAGCTGGGGTGAATCTGGTTTTGGTGGTTTTGACGTGAGAGCCTATAGTATTATATGGCCTCTTTCCGGGTCTCCTAGAGCCCAGTTCGACCTTCCAACTGTCAGTCGAGAACCATAAACATCCTAAGGGGTACCCTTTAATAGTTCCTAAGGAACGTCATTGTTGCAGAAGCCACTGAAAATAAAAATAAAAATAGTAAGAACAGACAGAAGGGGAGGTGGAGTTGCAATTTATGGCAGGGATACTTTAAAATGTTGCCTTAGATCAGATATTAAAACAAATAGTGATAATGAAAGTGTGTGGGTAGAGATTAGCGGGGAAGGTGAGGCAATTAGACGCGCCACGGACAAGCTTCTTGGGGTGACCACTAGATGGAGAATGGTCGCTTTGGGGACGAACCACAATATTTTTTTTAGGTCAAAAAGAAATATACCAAGATTATGCGTTATATACTATTAGCAGCTATTAGTATGATTTTTGAAGCAGTTTTTGTGTGTTTAATTTGTATCATATTCGCTCTTTGTAAATATAAAACTAGATTTCTCTGAATGTCTCAAACCTTTGTACAAAATATATTATCGCTTCAGATCCTCTATTCAGAGGTTTATGAAGTAAATAATTCATCCAATGTAAGTTTCTTAGAAGTGTTTGACATTATATAGCGCTTAAACCTCACGTAGGGTAGAATATTATAATAGTCCATAAAATAAGACGGCATGCGTGAGAATCTTAGGCCCCTTGGCCCCGCCCTTCACCTCCCTTGGCCCGCCCCGCGTTTAAATAAAGCCTTCAAACCGGTACTGCCAGATCTCCCCATAGCCCAATCGGTATAGCTCCCGCCTTCCACTCGAAAAACAAGTGTTCGATCCCACTCGAATTTAGTGTGTTTTATATTTTTATATTTTTTTATATTTGTTATTTTGGTTATTTTCGTTATATTTTAGGGTTAGGTTAGGTTAGGTTAGGTTAAGTTAATCTAATATAATCTAATATAATAGTTGTACATTTGAGGGGTGGGGCCAAGGACAGGCCTCCATGGCTTCCCTCTTGCCATATCCTCATATAAATACGCGTCCATACGTTTAGTGGGTTTTAACAATAGTTTAATTTACTGACAGTAGCTTATTCCACTGTAAACAATTCTACTATAACATGTGTTTATTATATATACTATTTCTATAAGGATTTGGTGCTTAGCAAGTTAACATTCATACTTTGCAAGCAATTTGTGGATTCTCATATATTTGTTTTCGCCATGTGTAATGATTATAGGGTTATAGTTGATACATATATTAATTGTGTGTGCACAAATAGATATGTTACTACCAAAAAAATACCATTTGTGAATGGAGTGTCTTTTAAACGAAGCTTATTATATTGTTGAGTTACCAAGTAAATTACCACTTGTCCTAGGGTCCTGCGACAATACGACAATTTTCCGACGGTGGCCACCACAAGAAGCTTGTCCGTGGCGCGTCTAATTGTTTTGGGAACCATTTATAGGGCACCCTGTCTTTGTCAAAATTTAGGCAAATTGTTATGGGAAGAAATCAGTAAGGCATCTCAGAATAATAACGTTTTCATTTTAGGCGACTTTAATCTTCTAGATATAGACTGGGTTAATCAAACTAACAATAACGAATCCGAAGATTTTCTTGAAATAGTACTAGACAACATTATCTTTCAATTTGTAAATTCGCCAACTAGAGGATATAATATTCTGGACCTAGTTCTTAGCAACAAAGAAAATTGGATAAACAATTTAGAAGTGGGCGACCAGATAGGGAACAGTGACCATAAATCAATATACTTCTCTATAGAATTAAATGTTAAACCAAAGGAAACTGAGGTTCTTATCCCTGACTTTAGAATGGCAAATTTTAGGGGATTAGAAGGGTCACTCAAAATTAAAGGTGAGGCAGGAAATTTAGTTCAGGTACGCCAATTAGTTCCAGCAGAACAGAGAGGTCGGGGCCATGTGGGTCACACAGCTGAGATTGGTGGACAACAAACTGAAGATTTAAATAGTGTGTATAATCAGTTCATCTCTGCCTGACAGAGCGAACAAGATGACTATATACCAAAAAGAAAATTTAGATCACATACAAACCAACCAAAATGGATGACAAATAAATTATTAGATCTTATAGGTAGAAAGAAAGGTGTGTACAGAAAAATACAGAAAGGCGAAATCCACCTAATAGGATACCACCATAACCTGTCGAGGCAGGTAAAGAAGGAAATTAGGAAGGAAAAAAGAAACTACGAAATCAAGGTAAAAAATGAATCCAAAAACAACCTTAAAGCATTTTATCAATTGTATAAATCCAAGGTAAAGGATACGGTAGAGCCCCTTAAGAATTTGATAGGTGAGATTACAGATGATGAGTTAGAAATGTGCAATTCTCTAAATAGTCATTTCCTTTCTGTTTTTACAAACGAAAATTTAGATCAAGTTCCAGTAGTCAACCAAGTTTTTAACGGTAGTATAGACGACATATTAAGCAAAGTTAAGGTCACTAGTGACGAAGTAATTAAGGAAATAGATAACGACTAAAACCTCAGAAATCTCCAGGTCCAGATGAGGTGTATGCTAGGGTATTAACCCTTAACTGGCGGCACCCGGCTATTGTCGAGTTAAATAAATGTGGCCTATGTGGCGGATTCTGATGAGAAACTGCAGAGGGTAGTCAAAGAGTTTGGTGTGGTTTGTGGAAGGAGGAAACTGAAGGTGAACGTCAATAAAAGTAAAGTAATGGTGTGTAATAGGGGAGAGCATAGGGTGAATCTAGATGTGAGGCTGGATGGGGAAATATTGGAACTAGTAGAGTGTTTTAAATATCTAGGAGGAACAATAAGCAGGAGTGGAGGTATGGAAGTGGAGGTAAAACAGAGAGTGTGTGAAGGAAGGAAGGTTTTCGGAGCAATGGGAAGTATGTGGAAGACGAGAAATCTCGGAGTGAAAGTAAAAAGTGCACTGTATCAAGGAATTGTTGTGCCAACAGTGATGTATGGGGCTGAGACATGGGCTCTGCAGAAAAAGGAGAAAAGAGGGCTGGATGTGATGGAGATGAGCTGCTTGAGGAGTATGTGTGGAGTTACTCGTAGAGACAGATTGAGGAATGAAGAGATACGTAGGAGAGTGGGGCAGCAGGAACATTTGTCAGCCAGAGTGGACAGAAGGGTGCTGAGCTGGTATGGTCATGTTGAATGAATGGGAGATGAAAGGCTTACAAAGAGAATATGTGAATCAGGTACAAGGGGAGATAGAAGGGCAGGAAGACCCCCATTGAGATGGAGAGACTGTGTAAGAAAGGCTTTGGATGATAGAGGAATGACTATAGATCAGGCAGGGGAAGTGGTGGTGGACAGGAGTGAATGGAGAATGCTTGTGAATAGTTGAGTGAACACGTGGTCATTTGGAGTAAGGGGTCGGGCGCAAGTTGGACTAGATAATAGTCCATCAGGCGCCTGGCCCGGGGAGACGATTAATATGAAGATCCATCAAACTTCAGATCCATCAAACTACAGACCAATAGCTATAACTTCCACTCTTGGCAAAGTTTTTGAAATTATATTAAATAATCACATAATTAAGCATCTGGAGAATAATAAATTAATCAGTGATAGGCAATATGGTTTTAGACGATGTCGATCAACTGCAGACATTCTTTGCCTTCTTACGCATCAAATCAACCAAGCTACAGACCAACATGGTGAAACACATACAATAGCACTGGATATATCAAAGGCATTTGATAGAGTCTGGCATCAATCCTTATTGTCGAAGATGTCACACTACGGCCTTGCATCATTAGTTCCACTAATTTCTTCTTATCTTCATAACAGAAAAATACGTGTAATGGTAGATGGCCTTTATTCTCAATTTCACTCAATAAATGCTGGTGTTCCCCAGGGATCAGTTTTGGCCCCAACTCTGTTCCTCATTCATATCAATGATCTCATATCTACCACTCATAATCCAATACATTCCTACGCAGATGACTCAACACTCCACAGTTCCTTCACATTTACCAATTCTTTCACCCAACCCGATCTTATAAATTCAAAAATAAACACTGCAATTTCTCTGAACCGGGACCTTTCTAGAATTAATGAATGGGGACAAGAGAATCTAGTTTCCTTTAATGCACAGAAAACCAAGTACATTCAATTTTCTAACCGACAGAATCTCACTGACTCCCATATATTTTTTAATGATGTAAATATTCCCACTTCCCCTAGTATTGACATTCTCGGTGTAACATTAACTACTAACTTGAGCTGGACACATTATGTTAGAAGCATTGCTAAGAATGCCTCTAAAAAACTGGGACTCCTGTACAGAGTTCGAGAATTCTTCACTGACGAGCAGTTGGCCGTAATATATAAAAGTCATGTGCGCTCTCAGATGGATTACTGTTCACCTCTGTGGGGTGGAAGTGGAGTGGTTGCATTGAGGCAGTTGGACAAAATTCAAAATAAAGCTATTAGATTAATCAATAACCCTGCAATCACACAGGACCTTCCTACATTAGCCATACGAAGAAACGTTGCATCCCTTGCATTATTCTACAGATATTTTCACAGCAATTGTTCCGAGGAACTTGCTTCAATTGTGCCGCCTCTCCACATCTTTCCCCGTAGAACTAGGGCAGCTGAGAGCGCCCATGAATTTACACTTTCTCCTCCACAATGCAGAACTTCTGCTTATCAGAATTCATTTATCCCCAGAGCTACTACTCTTTGGAATTCACTTCCCTCGAATTGCTTTCCACAAACTTACAATCAACAAATGTTTAAATCCAGTTGTTACAAACATTTTATGAATGGAGGATGCCTTTAGGCACATGGACCTTTTTTTGTTTTATCTGTGTTTTTCCTTCCTCCGTTCATTGTCTCTTAAAAAAAAAAAAAAAAAAAAAAAAAATGAAGGGTGTGCCTGGAAGTGTGGTGGGAGGGCTTGTGGCTTTGGCTCCGCTGCATGTCTGCCTGCCGAGATCGGAACCTCTCCGGGTGGTCAGGGGCCGGGGGAGTGCTGGAGCGACCTTGGTAACCCTGGTCTCTGGGTCTTCTCCTGGGTGACCTGGATGTGTGAGAGTTTGTGTTTTTTTTTTATCTGTGTTTATTTTTTGTTTTATGTTGTTTTTGTTTTCCCTGTTCTTGCTCTGTCTTGAGTCGGCTACCCCCAAAATGGGGATTGGGCCTGAGCATATAGATAGATAGATAGATAGATGTGGTGGGTCACGGCTATTGTCGAGTGCAATTTTGAGCACGTAATGTGCTCTGAGAGAGAGCGGAGCAGTGGGAGGAGCGTAGGTTACCTCATGACCGCTCGCCACGGTGTCCGTGGAGCTACTGAGATGTACTCCTTTGTACTCCACCCTCTCTCACTCGTTTCACACGTAATAATGTAAGAAAATGACCGTATTTTACCGATTTTGCCCTTCGGTTGCACGATCGTTGCAAGACAACCAGTGATCGTAGAAGGATGGTTCTGGTGTCATTGGAAAGCTGAATTAACGCCCTTTCAGGGATGCATACTTGTATTACGCTCTGGCTCTTGTTTATGCATGAAAACGAGCACGGAAACAAGCTCGTTTACTGTAAAACCCCCCGCTGGGCGGCACATCAAATATACTCCTCCACCCGCTCTTAAGGTGTTAAAAGAATGCAAGGACGAATTAAGTTGCCCATTAACTCATCTATTTAATAATTCACTAGATTTAGGCTTAGTTCCTGATTCATGGAAGCTTGCAAATATAATTCCGATATTTAAAAAAGGTGATAAGCCCATAACATCAAATTATCGTCCCATTAGTCTCACATCAATTATAGGGAAATTGCTAGAATCAATTATTGACATGAAAATTAGAAATAACTTAGAAATGTTCAAGTTGATTAAACCCTCTCAACATGGATTCACTCCAGGACGATCCTGCCTAACAAATTTACTCAGTTTTATCTCTGAGGTATATGAAGCGGTAGATAACAAGTCATTTGATATAGTTTACTTAGACTTCAGTAAGGCCTTTGATAGAGTTCCACATTAAAGGCTGTTAAGGAAGAAAGAAGGACATGGTATTGGGGGGATGCTACTCAAGTGGATTAGGTCATGGCTGATTGGTAGGAAGCAGAGAGTTAGTATCAATGGTGTAAAATCGGACAGGGGATTAGTTAAAAGTGGGGTCCCCCAAGGGTCAGTTTTGGGACCCCTTCTGTTCATTATTTACATAAATGATCTTGACTCAGGCATAAAGAGTAGGATCAGTAAATTTGCTGATGATACTAAAATGGGTAGGATAATAGAGTCAGCTAGTGACAGGGAATGTCTTCAAAAAGGATCTCGATCATTTGCATGAGTTGTCCATAAACTGGCAGTTGAGTTTCAATGTAGACAAATGTAAGGTATTAAGTATTGGAAATCGTAATTTAGAAGCGAATTACATACTAGACAATGTAGAATTGGATAACTCAGAGTGTGAGAAGGATCTGGGGGTTCTCGTTAGTAATGATCTGAAACCCAGAAAACAATGTAGAAGTGTTAGGAACAGGGCAAATAGAGTTCTAGGATTCATATCTAGGAGTGTTAGCAACAGGGCTGCTGAAGTTTTCTTAAAATTATACTTAGCACTAGTAAGACCCCATTTAGACTATGCTGTCCAATTTTGGTGCCCTTATTACAGAATGGATATCGACCCTTTAGAGGCAGTCCAAAGAAGAATGACGAAAATTATATGCAGTATTAGAAACTTATCATATAAGGAGAGGTTGAAAGCCTTAGGCTTGCACTCACTAGAAAGACGAAGATGTAGGGGAGACATGATAGAGGTATTTAAATGGATAAACGGTATAAATAAGGGCGATATAGATGATGTATTAAAGCTAAAGAACGGCAACATAACCCGCTCAAATGGTTTCAAGTTAGATAAGTTTAGATTTAGGAAAGATATAGGAAAACACTGGTTTGGAAATAGAGTTGTTAACATTTGGAATGCACTGCCTTAGAGCATTGATTAGCTTAGGAACGGTTCAAAGCTTTAAGCTTAAGTTGGATTCCCATATGGATGATAAGGGTTGGGTGTGAATGGGACCTGCCTCGTGTGGGCCGCATGGCCCTATGCAGTTTTCCGCGATCTTATGTTCTTATTAGTTTGAACGCCGAAGCAGTTTTGCTATCCGTCCGCCATCTTGCAGCTTCCCATACACAGTTTCCGAGACGCTCCATCTTGCGTATTTTGTCCTTTAATGAAATATCAAGTTGGGCATGTGTATGGGATGGGTAAGGAGAGAGGGCACTAGCTGTCATTGACTACAGAACCACTGCTAAATATTAGGTTTCCTTCCTTCCCTTCGGGTTGTCAAACTCATAATTTAGCAGTGGTTCTCTCCGTCAATTACCACAACTGATGGAGGGACATTCTTATGCTCAACCTCATAAGAACAATGGACAAGAGGTGGTAGCAAAAAGCAGCTAAAGTGCTCAAATTATTAATTGAGAAGAGCATAAAAAGTTATACGATATTCCTGCCTGTTAGCCCTGTTTCAGCTCTCTTGGTGATAGACTTTGTTCTCCGGGTAGCAATTCCGGGTCCCCAAGTATGTAATGCCCGATGACCCGTGAGTCTGTGAGGAACTCTTATGTCTCTGGGTTGGAGGGACCTTTTGTCACCATGCACACTGTATGCCGGGCCGGATTCCTGCACTAACTTCAAACTCCAACTAGCTTTAATTTAGACATGACTTGGGTCTCCGGTTCGGTATGACCGTATGACCATGTGTCCCCGCATATATATTATACCGGGTTCTTAAGTCCTTCGTGATCCAACCAAGTAATCAACACAATGTTTTATTACGGGAAAAATAACCGGGTTAGGACAGAGTTCTGATGTCTCCTTGTTAGTTTAGTAACCCCTATTCAAAAGACAGTTATGATAAGTAAGCGGTATCACACAGATTAACCCTGTCATGATTATATATTTTGCATTATCCTTATGCAACATTGACTCCGAGAAGCAAGAGAGAGTCGAAAGATGGAGGGAGTATTTCAACAAATTGCTAAATGTAAGGAATGAAGTACCAGCAAACATAGTTGGATGGGGTATGGGAGGGAGAAGAAGAGAAGTAGGGGAGGAGGAGGTGGGGATCAGGAGGTCAGAAGTGTGTGAAGCCATGAATAGAGTGAAGATGGGGAATGCATCAGGATCAGATGGAGTGTGTGGAGAAATGCTGATGTATGGTGGTGAGATAGTAATCGAATGGGTATGGAAAATGTGTAAACTAGCATGGGAGAAGGGGAGTGCACTTGATAACTGGAAGGCAGGCATAATAGTCCCCCTGTATAAGGGTAATGGGGAAACAGGAGTGTGTGGTAACCACCTGGGAATATGCCTTCTAAGCATTGTAGGGAAGGTTTACAGTAGGGTAGTGATTGAAAGAATCATAGCGAAAATGGAGAAATGGATAGGTGACGAGCAGGGCGGGTTTAGGAAGGAAAGAGGTGTAGATCAGATTTATTTTTGCCCTGAAATGTGTTGTGGAGAAATATCTGGAGAAGGGACATAAGTTGTATGCTGCCTTTATGGACTTGGAGAAGGCCTATGACAGAGTTAATAGAGAAGGCATGGGGAAAGTACTGAGAATATACGGAGTAGATGGCAAGTTGCTGAAAGCAGTGAAGAGCATGTATTAGGGTGCAAAGGCATCAGTACATGTTGAGAATGAGCAGAGCGAGTTCTTTGATCTTAATGTTGGGTTAAAGCAAGGGTGTGTGATGTCCTCATGGTTGTTCAATATGTATATATATGAATGGATTCATGAAAGAAATACAAGGAAGAGCAGTGGATGTTGGTGTACCTCTGATAAGGGAAAGAAATTAGTGGAAGTTGCCTGTACTGCTGTTTGCTGATGATACAGTTCTGATGACCGATAGTGAATGGGAGTTGCAGGGGCTGGTAAATATGTTTGGAACAGTGTGTGAAAAACGGAATCTGAAGGTAGATGCGGGAAAGAGCAAGGTTATGGTCTTTGAAATTGGTGCAGCCACAGAGTGTGAAGTGAAGTTGAATGGTCAGGCTATGGAGAATGTCAGCTCATTTAACCCGGGAACTACGGGAAGACTCTTAAGAGTTCCCCCGGCGGACTGCGGGAAGACTCTTAAGAGTCAGAGAAAAAAAATCAACTTTAAACATCGGAAAAAAAATATATATATTTTTATTTTTTTATTTTTATTTTTTTGTTTGCCCCTGGGCCATGCAAAATATCACTCCTCTACCTCTCCTCCTTCCCCACTTTCCTCCCCTGCTTCAGTTATCACCTATTTTCCCTGTTATTCCCTTATTCTGAGGTATATTTTCGTGCTAACATTAGCGAGTTGCAAGCAGGGCCTTGTCATCACTGTTAGCAAGCGAGTGCAAGAGAGAGAGAGAGAGAGAGTATCGATCGACTGTATTTCCCCTGCCTTGGGGGAAATTGGCGGGAAAACAGGTTGCCTCACCCATACATTATATAACTCGCGGCCTGTATCTCCGATTTTGACCATCCAAACGCTGTTTTCACTCGTTTTATTGTTGTTTCAGGTTAATACCTTTATAATCAACCCATAATAGGCGCGTTAGGATAAGTATTAATGCTATTTATGGTAAAATGAATATTTTAGTGATGGAAACAGCTCAAATACGTCAGCACAGGGAGAGGTGTCTAATTACCCCCATGTGCACTTCTTAGGTTAAGTATTTAGGCAGTGTGTTGAGTAAAGATGGGAGTATGGATGAAGAAGTGCGGGAGAGGGTGCAACAGGGGAAGAAGGTTGTAGGAACGCTGAAAGCAGTAACAAGAAATTGGGTGGTCAGTATGGAAGTAAAGAAGTCCTTGCATGACAGTGTGGTAATCCCAACATTGACTTACGGGAGTGAAGCATGGAAGTTGGTGAAGAGACTCAAACCAAGAGTGAGAGTGGTGGAAATAAGTTACTTGAGAAGTGTGTGCGGAGTTACATGGAGGGATAGACAGACGAATGAGGAAGTATGAGAGAGGTGTTGTCTGGATGTAGATGTGCTGGAAAGTGTGAAAAGGAACACATTGAGATGGTTCGGCCATGTGAAATGTATGGGAGGCGAGAGAATGACTTAAGAGAGTTTACTAGAGTGAGGTGGAAGGACAGAGAGGGAGAAGTAGACCGATTGAGAGGTGGAAGGATGGAGTTAAGAAGTATATGAGTGAAGGCGGTGCTGGATGGGAGGAGGGGCGTCGCCTGACTGGGGACAGAGGTGCATGGGGCCGTTTCGTTCGTGGCCATCCCTTCTAGGATCACGGCATCCGGCAATAGATAGATAGATTGATCATTGACTCCTTGTCTACATCTCAGGTGCAGTGGGACTGCTCAACAGTAGGGAGGCTTCTCTTCGGCGGGGTTTGGCCTCCCTAATCTTCCTGGGTGTCCACCAGAAGAGCAGCCGTGTGCACCAGGCAACCACGGGGCTTGGACGACCTGACCACCCTCTTCCCTGTCGGAACTTCTTACCCAGCTACTTTTTATTAACCCAGCAACATCACTCTCGGTCTCAAGGACGCCTATTGGCATATCCTGATAGCAAAACGCTTCAAAAAGTACCTGGCTGTCCCGTTTCGGAACAAGGCAGTAATGTTTACCTGCATGCCATTTGGTCTTAACATTGCCCCCAGAATAATCTTCACCAAAGTCGTGAAATAGGTTTTTTTCCACCTCCTCCAAGACGGGGTGAATGTCCTGTAATATTTAGACGACTGGATGATAGTAAGGTCATCTCCTCAACAATGTCAGGATCACACCTTAAGAGTAGTCAAGCATGTCACAAAACTGGGATTCAAAGTAAACTTAGCCAAGTCTCAGTTAGTTCCCACTTAGAGGGCAGAGTAGGTGTGTCTCATATGGGATTCAAATCTACTTACTATTCAATAGAGTTCGACCAATGCCAGGTGTCTCCAAGTAAAACTATTAAAATATTTACATTCCAAAACTGTAACCCGCAGAGATTGGAATTCTTTAATAGGATCCATCAACTGGATCCAACTCACAGTTCCCCTAGGCTGCCTCAAACTAAAGCGCCTCATTTTTCTGGGCAACAAGGCTTTTCCATTATATCCCCAGTATCTGCCCCGCCAGATTCAAAGACGAATTCTTAGACTTCTAACTTTTTGGACAAAACCTCACATTCGGAAACTCTGTCTGCCATTGGTCGGACCGGCCGCCTACTATTTGGGTAGACATAGATGCAGTGGGTTCCATAGGGTGGAGTTATCAGTCAACAAAAGGTCACCAGAACCACGGGACTTGGCTGACACTAAAACATTATCATATAAATGCCAAAAAAATGGCAGTTCCCCTGTTCTTCCTGAAGGATCATGCCCCATCTCTTCAGTCACGCTCAGCAGCCTTCATGATGGACAACACAACACCTGTAATTTGTCTTCAGAAACAGGGATCCACGCGGTCTCGTGTCCTGCAGAAAAGGTATTCTTTCTTGCCCACAAACACTACATAACAATACACACCGCATATCTACCGGGCGTGTTCAACCTCTGGGCGGACGCTCTTTCCCGGGGGAAGAGCACCTCTGTAGAATGGGCCTTCAAACGGGAATCGTTCAACCAATTAGTTGTTCCATTTTCACCACAAATAGATCTGTTTGCTTCGCTGCAATTGGTCAAGCTCCCGGCCTACCTGACACTGTGGACCCTCACCCGGAAAGGGGGCCAGGATGCCTTCACGAAGAAGTGGAACAGGTGGACGCCGATCTACCTTTTCCCCCCTCTGGACACCTCTCTCATGTGCACAGTCATTCACTACCTCCGGTCATTCCGGTGTCAAATAATCTTGATAGCGCCGGTTTGGCCTTCTCAAGTGTGGTTCAGTCAACTTTTGCAGTGGTGTAACAACCCACTTCACCTCCCCTTGACACATTTCCACTTAAAAGCAATTGGAAACCTGCAGACCTCACTAAATTTTTCTTTATGGACGTTCTCAAATCCAAGTGGCTGCCATCCTATGATTTGAGTGTTACTGATAAACTAAGACACAATACACAGCATCTACGTCAATATAGTTCACAATGGAAACAGTTCACTATTGGGGTTGTCGAAACAGATCAGCAAGTGCCATCAGCTGCTCTTATTCTCTATCTATCTATCTATTGCCGAACGCTGTGATCCCCGAAGGGCTGGCCACGAACGAAACTCCCCTATGCACCTCTGTCCCCAGTCAGTCAACGCCCCTCCTCCTATCCAGCACCGCCTTCGCTCATTTACTTCTTAACTCCATCCTTCCAGCTCTCACTCGGTCTACCTATCCCTCTCTGTCCTTCCCCTCTCTTATTCTCAAGTACTTGAATTACCTTTTGTATTACAAAAACCTAGCAGTGAATACTTTACATAACCATATATCGGCCATAAAAGAACCCTTTTTTGCCTTAACTGGTCTCACTTTACCACCTAAAGATGAGATCGGATTTATCAAGGCCGACTTTAAGCTTCGGGCAGCATCGGGACCCAATTAGACAACTGCTTCCTCAATGGTCTATCACTAATGTCCTTACTCTTTTACAGTCTAGGCTCTACTCCTTTAGACCCACTCTATATAAGCAATTTAAAAAGTTTGTTTTTCTCATTTCACTGGGTACTCGGCACAGGGTTTCTGAACTGGCAGCTATGGCAAGATCCCCAAACTGCCTCAGATTTTCTCCTAATAATGAGTCTCTACCTGCACCTGATTTTATTGCAATATATAAACACCAGGATCATGTATTTACCCCTTTTACTATTCCGGCTCTGAAACGGGGTAGGTCCCATCATGCTTTATGCCCTGTACAGTCTTTGTTCATATACTCTAAGGCCATTATACCTAGAAATATGTCTCACCTGTGGTTCTCCCCAGATGGGTCAACACGACTGGGTAGGAAGCAGCTAGCCTCTAAAATTGTGGATGTAATATATGAAGCTGAGCCCCAATTGGTGGCTCGTGACCATGATGTTCGCAAATGGGCAACTACTATTTGATTTTTGACACAATTTTCAGTTGAGGACATTACCCAAACAGGCCTGTGGTCGTCTAGTAATACCTTTTTGTCCAGGTACTTGTTGGTCCACCTGAAGAAACCCCAATTACCATGTATAGCTTTAAGGTATGAAATGCTCCTTAACAGGGTTACTAAAAACATTGATTTATCCCTTCTCTTTATTTGTGAATACAAGTGCGTAGCAGCTAATTTATGCTTACAGAGTGGATCTTTTGTTAATTGTGCTATAAGAATAAGGGGGGGGGGGATTTGTGTAGTCAAGGCAGGGCACGATATAATATAAGGCTTATACATTGTAACAGTAAACATTCTTTTGGTTATAATGTTCTACTGATTTAATCTTAAGTATTTATGTTCAGGATACAATACGGGTTAACACTCAACACTGTGGGGGCGCTCGGCTATGGCCTTGGCCGTGCTCGGGGCCTTGGGGCTGTTCGGCCAGGCAGCTTGGGGAACAACAACAACACTCAAACGGCGGTGCCCGTCATATGACGGGCGAGAGATAAATGGACTATCCTCCGGTGCTCGTCATATGACGGGCGGCATTCTGAGCACATTAGGGGCTCTGAGAGAGAGTCCGCACGTTGGGAGGACGATAGGCGGGCTCTGACCGTTTGGCACCACCAGTGGGCCGCGTCTGTGACCACCGCCGTCTTCCCACCATCAGCTGTTCTCGCGAGATAAGGAAAAAATTACTGAAATTACCCTATTTTAGGGTATTTTCACCTCCGGTTACACGATCGCTACAGGATAATCCGTGGTCGTACAAGGATGATTCAATGTCATTGGAAAGCTCTATTATCGCCCTTTCACGGATACATAATTGTATTACGCTCTGGCTCTTGTTTATGCATGGAATGAAGCTCTTTTTCGGTAAATATGCCCGCCTGGCAGGTAGTTGATGTTACAAACGGCCCCATTTTTGGGGGGTTACGGATTCAGTACGGGCTCTGTGTATCTATATTTATGACCATATATTGCAATGCAAGTAAGTAATATGTTATTGCTTGGAACAAACACTGTATGTAAATAAAATACAAGTATGTAATGAGTATTATTATAAAATACAAAGTATGTAATATATATTTTCATGATTTAGTAGTATTTAGCCCTCTATACTAGGTTATTCAGAGAATAATTATTTTATATATCTGTCTGTTCCATAAGATGTATTTAATGGTACCCACCATATTACTTTTTTATATATATACAGTATATATCGAGAGGCCTTCCCTAGGGTTAAGTGCCCCATTAATTACTATTTCCTTTCACCTATGCATAGCCTATGATAGCGCAGTTGGAAAGTGTGTACATGCTTAGATTGATATGCAGGATTCGAAACTGCATAATAAATCGTAGGCTTGTCCACCTTTCTTTAACTGTCTTCGTGGTGCAATGCATAAGTGTGTTGATTTTCGGTGTGAGCATCCTAGGTTCGAATCCCCGGACTGCCACATGTGTTTGTTAATTTCATTAATCTAGTTTAGGAGTAAAGTTGGTTGGTGGAAAGAACATAATAATTCTCTGAATAAAAAAATTTATTCGCAGTATCGTCTGCCTCCTTTTATCCATTATTGATGGGTTGAGCATATGAATGTCCCTCCACCGATTGTTGTATTCTAGGCTCTCACGTCATTGACGGAGAGAGCCACTGCTAAATTTTGGGTATGACAATCCTAAGGGAAGGAAGGAAAACCTAATATTTAGCAATGGCTCCGTAGTCAATGACGTGTATTGTCCTCCCACCATCCTCTTCCCATACACATGCCCAACTTGATATATCTTTAGAGGAGGAATCTTTCAAGATGGCGAATGATGGCAACTGAATATGGGATACTGCGAATACAAGATGTAGGACTCCTAGCAAAACGAGCGCGCTGTTCAAACTTATTTTATACTTTTATTTGCATCTTTTCACTTCCAGTGGCTAAACAAGACTGACATACCTTAGGAACTATTAAAGGGTAGGATTTATTATGGTTCTCAACTGACAGTTGGAATATTAATCAGGTCTCAAGGAGACCCGGAAGAGGCCATATTTATCATAAGGCTCTCAAATCATTGACTACGGAGCCATTGCTAAATATTTGGTTTTCCTTCCTTCCCTTCGGGTTGTCAAACCCATAGTATACATTCACCGAGAACTTTATGGGAAAACTTGGTCTGTTATATATATCTGTTATAAAAATCGCCAGCTGTAATTGGCACCGATTAGCGTGTCGCCCATCGGTAATTTGTGTAGGGTTTTTTCCCCTAGATAGGTTGCCCGCCAAGGCTATCTGGTTGTGATCTTTCTTAGGGACTTGTGGGTGTTCGGCCAGGCAACTTAGGGAACGACTACTACTACGAAACCACATGCTGGTTAACTGAGAGGTATATAAAGTTTACATGAACTAAGATATTTGTGCCTTGGTACCCCACAGACCAGCAGGGTGCAGCCATAGAGCGACTGAAGAATGAACACATCCACAACTGGTTGCAGGAGGTGTGCAAGACTCACTTTGAAGTGTTTGTGGCCTGCCTTATGCCACATCCTGTTGAGTATGCCAGGGTGGGTGGTCACTGGTATGTAATATTTGATTATGTTTATGTTGAATATGTTAGGGTGGATAGATACTGGTATGCAATATATAACAACATTTGTTTTAAGTATGCCAGGGTGGGTGGTCACTGGTACATAATATTTAACCCCTCGTGTTTGGCATGTTTGAACCTTCCCGCCACCCCTGAACCTGCTGAAATATTATATTTTCGTTATTTTGGCGCGCTTATAAATACGCAAACAGAAAGAGGATTTAACCTAGGTTATGTATATATATATCCAGAGGCAGTAATCTTTGTTATCTTGCGAAGGGTAAAGACTAGAATACTCTAGACCAAACAGTTCAGTTTTTATGGTGAAAATATGTGGGCCTGTTATGATGACCGCAACCCTGAAACCTTGTGAGAGCTCCAGCTTTGGGAAATGTGTTTATACATATCTCTGCAATTAAATGGCCTAACCTAGATTATATGCATATTAAGAGGTAGTACTCACTGTTATCTTGCAATGGGTGAAAACTAGAGCAGTGTACGTACATACATACATACATACAAGTTTATAGACCGCTTCATCCACAGAAAGTGGTGTTACAGTCTCATGTCCTACATGGCGGCATTCTAGGCGACCCTGTGAAAGGCTGCCACTGTTGTCAAGTTATATATTCTAAGATTGGACCACAGTACCTAATCCCATGTTTTTCTAGGTCTACCTCTATGCGCGGTTTTAGCCTTGTAACTGTTGACTGAGAACCATAAATCTCCTAGGGGGTACCCTTTAAATAATTCCTAAGGTATGTTATTGTTGCGGAAACCACTGGAAATGAAAACAATTTAATTAAGGAATTACTCAATTTGAACTTCGCGCCGTTTTTGCTAACTGTCCTCCATTTTGCCCTGAGAGCTTCCCAAACACCGTTGTCAAGTAGTGCCATCGTGCGCAATTCGCCTCTTCTAATTCTCTCTACAAGTTCTTATCACGAGTCAATATTACATACTTATAGTGCCAAAGTGAACTAGGAATGTGTATTAGCTATTATTTTAGCGCCCTTAGTGCTAGAGTGTGTTAGGACTTTGCGTTGGTTTACACCGTGCTACTTAGGATGCCACGCCATCTTGTTTGTGCTTCCTTAATTCTACTTTTATGCTATATATTAACCCTTTTTCAGGTTTTTACTTCAATACCTCTTTATGATAATTATGTACTCTACTGTTCAACAAGAGTATTATTTTTGGGTTTCCGTCACAAAATCTTGGATTTCGTGTTCCCACGTGTTACCCCTAGGCTAGCCTTAGACTCCTGCGCCCTAGGCCTGGTAAGTGGGATTATGCTCCTTTTATTCCTTAACCCGTCCAGTACCGTAGGATACAGTAATAAAAGTCCCCTGCCGGCCCAAGCACTGTGGCCAAAATGACAAGAGAGAACAACTTTCCACCTCAAGAGACGAAGTGAGACTAGCTCTCCCACCCTTCAGTGGGTCTTATATAAGCTGAGAAGTGTTGCCATATCGAGAACAGTGCTCAAACAGTCGTGGTACCAGGTACAGGCTTGTACAGGCAGTTACAAGGAAAGTACATTACTGACGGCGATTCGCCGTCTCTGGGACTGGGGAGTGACTTATCCACTGATGGCGATTCGCCGTCGCTGGTAGAGCAAGGACTAACACTTACGCTGCGGGCACATTTTCGCTATATTAGGGCTCACTCAGGCACTTCTGAATGATTAAGCAAGTGTCTGAATGAAATGAAATGTATTCAGCCAAAAACTAGAAGAAAATAGCTTCAAATGACACCAAAACGAGCTTCGTAGCGCGCGGGTTTATCCGCAGCGCTACCATAGTCATCAGCAAATATTCGCTAATAATGAGCAGTCACATTACATTTGCCTTTGGCAGTTCTGCATAGGTCTCGCAAGATATGGCTCTCACTCCTTAGTGCACCAGCCGCCGGGCTGGAGAGCGAACGAGGACCTGCCGTGCTCCCGCTCACTCGCACTCGTCTCCACAGGCTTTAAGAGGCTTTAAGGGGACCGCCCAGTGTTGGAGGGTGAAAATCGATGGAATTTGGAATATTTAGCTGAACCCAGAAGCATCAATGTACGTCAGTCATCCGTCAGTGTTGCAACTCCCAAGGCAAAATAACAACGGGAAATTGGTCTAAATCGATGTTATTTCAAACTTTCGCAGGCGCCGTATCACCCTGCAACGGGACAAATTTTGGGGGAGGGGGGGGGGGGGTCGTGGTATGTCTGTACATCGAAAAAATGACCAGGTGCTAAATATTAGTGGAAAGCTTATATATGAATATATAAACTTACGTATAAATGCCTAAAACCAAAATAGAGAACATGTAAACTACGTTATATGTAATTAGACTGGAGTGAAGACATCACTGAACTTTAGAAGCCTTCTTCTAGAAATGTAAATTTTCGACCTTTGATCGACAATAACTCAGTAACTACTGATCGTATAAGGATGGTACTTACATACATACATACATAAAAGTTTAAGACTGAGTGTTCCACACATACGTGCAGTTTCAGTCTCTTGTCCTAATGGCGGCGTTCCAGGCAACCATGTTAAGGGCTGCTTCACTTGTCAAGTTCTTGGATTTGAGATCGGTATGTATAGTCCGATCCCAGGTCTTCCTCGGTCCACCCCTTGGTGCAGCTCCCTCCACAATCACAGACCTGTATTTTTTCACCCAATTATGTTCATCCATTCTCTCCACATGTCCATACCATCCCAGTCTACTTGTACGCATCACCTCGCTAATACTCTTTATACCTAAACGTCTCCTCAGCTCAACATTTGTTATTCTATCCTGTAGCCTGGCCCCACAAATCCATCTCACCATTCTCATCTCATTACGTTCCATTCTGTTGACATCCTCTACTTTAACGGCCCATGTTTGTGAGGCATATGTCATTGCACTTCTAACACATGAGGCATACACCTTTCCCTTCAGGGGGAGAGGCATTCTTTTCATGGTCAGGATTGGCAGCAGTTCTCTGAACTTCCCCCAGCCACACCTAATTCTAGCAACAGTGGCAGCCTCGGCCCCACCACCAGCAGAGATGGTATCTCCTAGGTAACAAAACTTGTTCACCAGCTCCAATGACTGATTTCCAAAATTCACAGCCACAGGATCATCACTTAACCTCTGAAGTGCGCATGGGGGTAATTGGAAACGTCCCCCTGTGCTGACGTATTTGAGGTGTTTCCGTCACTAAAATATTCATTGTGCCATTAATAGCATTAATACTTATCCATATGCGCCTATTATGGGTTGATTATAAAGGTATTAACCTGAAACAACAATAAAACGAGTTAAAACAGCGTTTGGATGGTCAAAATCGGAGATATAGCCCGCGAGTTGTATAATGTATGGGTGAGGCAATCTGCTTTCCCGCCAATTTCCCCCAAGGCCACTGAGACACAGTCGATCGATACTCTCTCTCTCTCTCTTGCACTCGCTTGCCATCAGTGATGACAACACCCTGCTTGCAACTCGCTAATGTTAGCACGAAAATATACCTCAGAATAAGGGAATAACAGGGAAAATAGGTGATAACTGAAGGAGAGGAGGAAAGTGGGGAAGGAGGGGAGGTAGAGGACTGAGATTTTGCATGGCCCAGGGGCCAAAAAAAAAAAAAAAAATAAAAAAATAAAAATACAAAAAATATGTTTTTTTCGATGTCAAAAGTTGATTTTTTTTTTCACTCACTCATAAGAGTCTCCCCGCAGTGCGCCGGGGGAACTCTTATGAGTCTCCCCGCAGCTCCCGGGTTAACACAAGCTCGCCTTTGCACACTACGCACTCAAATTTCTCTATTTCTGAGTTATCCTTCGGCAGGGGTCCCTTTATTCTACTACCATGGTGTACCCAACTTCGACAGATGCTACATTGAATTGAGTTAACGCCCACACCCTTTCCACACACTGCACATGGGTATGCACCGCTCTTTTCCACATTGCCTCGTCTCAATCTACAATGCATAACCTTGTTTTTTTTAATATTGACTCTTAAACCCTTGCTCTCCATTCTCTGAATTTGGCCTCAGCATCTTGCATACTGTCAGCTATTAGGACTAAATCGTCTGCATAAAACAGTTCCAACGTGAGTCCACCTCTAAAAACTCTAGACAGTGCCTCCAAGACCATAATAAAGAGGAGGGGGCTTAACACTGAACCCTGATGGACTCCAACACAGACTGCGAACTCATCACTCAGTACACCCTTCACCCTCACCGCACTTCGCGAATCCTCATACATCTTCATTATCACACGCACCAGCCACTCTTCCACACCAAGTTTCCTCATAGCCCACTGCACAACATCTCTAGGCACCCTATCAAAGGCCTTCTCCAGGTCTACAAACACAAAGTAAAGATCCCTGCCTTTTAGTAAGTATCTTTCCTGTATCTGCCTGACTATGAAGATAGCATCGGTTGTACCCTGTCCTGGCATAACACCAAACTGCATATCATCAATGGAGATGCTTTGTCTGATCAAACCCTCAAAGACTCTCTCACAGACCTTCATGATTTGGTCAAGCATTTTCAGGCCCCTATAATTTCCTCTATCTAGCGCATCCCCTTTTCCTTTGTATATATTTACTATTAGACTTCTGAGCCAATCCTCTGGGATTTTCTCATCTTTAATAATGGTGTTTATCAACTCAGTGACTAAATTGACACCAGTCTCCCCTGAGGCTTTTATCATCTCAGCGACAATGTCAGAGCAACCTGGAGCTTTACCGTCCTTATTTTATTGATTGTGTCGCTCACTACAGCTGGTGCTATCAAAGAAAGGGGTCCAGATATTGGTTTTTCGATACTAAACTGTTCCTTATCCCATTCAAACTCTACATTTAGCAATCGTTCATAGTGTGCCTTCCATGCTTCTCTGATTTCATTTTCTGCATACACAATCTTCCCATTATCGTTTCTAACACACTGTTCGCCTATAATATCCCTACTGTCATTTTTAACTCGCCTAGCTAGGTTGAAGATCCCATTGGGATTGTCAGTGTTACACACTTGTTCGAGGACCAGGTCCTTAATTAACCTCTCCGCTGTGTAGGTGGGGTATTGGCCACCCCTCCCTGTGCGGAGGTATTTAGACTGTTTCCTAAACTCAAATCGTCATCGTACCATAAATATCATTAACACCTTACGAGCGGCCTATGCGGTTTATTTATGTGTACCGCACAGCGGGGTGTTTTTAGCCAAAATAGGGCTGTTTACGTGATCATTTTCATGCCTAAATAAGACCCAGAACGTAAAACAAGTACCTATCCCTGAAAGGGCATAAACAGAGCTTTCGAATGACACCATAACGATCCTTGTATGATGGATAGTTTTCTTGCAATAACCGTGCAACGCGAGTGCAAAAAGCAGGTAATTCGGTACTTTCAGTACATAATTGAGTATGTAGCGAGTGAGAGAAGGAGGAGGGAGCTGAGATTTGTGTCAGTACGTTCGCCGCGGTGGTCTGGAGCAGTCATACGCTCGCTAGTCTCCTGCCACCACTTGTCTCTCTCTCTCAGCCACATTACGTGCTGAAATTGCCACTCGAGTTATGTCGAGCGCCGCCACATAGTCCAGCTTTATTTAACTCGACTTATGTTGCTCGCCGCTAAATAAGGGTTAATACTTATCCATATGCGCCTATTTTACGTTGATTATAAAGGTATTAACCTGTTACAGCAATAAAACAAGTGGAAACAGCGTTTGGATGGTCAAAATTGGCGATAGAGGCCGGGAGTTACATAACTTATGGCTGAGCCAGCCTGCCAGCCAGCCAGCCGTGGAGAGACACTGTTGCGTGGTAGTCTCTCCCTGGCTCTTTCCCATGCTTGGTAACACAGATGACCACACCCTGCTAGCAACTCGCTAATGTTAGCATGAATATATACCTAAGAATAAGGGAATAACAGGGAGAATAGGTGATAATTGAAGGGGAGGGGGGGGGGGGGGAGGGTGGAAGGAGGGGATGTGGAGGAGTGATATTTGGCATGGCCAAGGGGCAAAAAAAAAAAAAAAAAACATTATACTGGGCTGATTTAAATGTTTTTTTTTTAGGCCTTGGATTATATAAGGCTTCCCGCAGCCCACCGGTAGGCCTTATGTAAGTCTTGCCGCACTTGCTGGGTTAATTAATGCCTTTTTTAGCATTGTAAATTACTCTTTTGGCATTTCGTTTAGCTGCCTGGTATTCCTCCTTGCTGCCTCCCTTCTTCCATGCATTGAAGCATCTCCCTTTCTCTTTCACAGCATGTTCTACCTCATCGTTCCACCACCAGGAGTTCTTATTCCTGGGGTGACCCTTTGTTTTCCCACAGACTTTGTCAGTGGCAGCGATAAGGCTATGCTTAAGAAAGTTCCATTGACTATTTACATCGTTAGGCCTAGCTTCCTTATTTCTATTCATTTCCTCCAGTTCACTATGAAACCTATCCCTAACTTCCTTGTTCTTCAGCAGCCACACTTTCCTTTTGGGTATACCGTTGGAAAGCGCGTGAAATGCTCCATATATCTCTTGTGCCCTTTTTTTGCATTTCCGACTTATTGAGACACAGCCCCTTGGCATAGGTAGCTAACTACTGAGTAAAAGATAATTACCTAATTTCCGAGTCACCTAATTCCGCAATTTGATAAAAAATAAAAACAAAATAGCCGAGAGAGTTGTAAAACCACCTGTCCTGTGTTGTCTGATCACTCTGAAAAGATTGTACAGTGCTTGAGTTTCAAGCCTATCAACGTCGGAATTTTGTTTGTATTTTCGAACTAATTTCCACCCTAATTCAAGAACTAATTGACCTAGAGAGAAAAATAAAAGAATGTTTTTCTCCTTCCATTATCCTCTATAAGTGTGCGAAATCTCATTAAAATCGGACGAAGTTCAGTGTCACCCCCCTAGTAAATACTGGGCGGTCCCCTTAACCTCTTAACTGCGCAGCTATGGTATTTAAATGTGCCCGCTGTGCGAAGGTATTCTGATTCATTCCTCACTAAAATTGTTAATTTACCATATATATATATATATACAGTATATAATTAATACTTATCCATATGCGCCTATTTTACTTTTATTATGAACATATACACATGGGAAAGCAATAAAACAATTGGTAACAGCAATTGGCTGGTGAAAATTTTATATTTTAGCCCCACGGTCGTAATCTGGCCTTGAGCAGTGAGAGACTTACACCCTCACTCTCTCGTGTGTTGCGTGGGACTGAGAGACCAGGGGAGCTTTCAAACTGGCTTGGAGGGTCGGAGTTACACTCCTCCACCCTCCTCCCTCTCTCCCACGAAAATACTCGATAATTATCGGGAATAATAGAGAAAATACCTGATAATTGAGGAAGGGGGAAAGGGGGGGGGGGACACATGTGTAGGAGTGGTAGAAAGTAATGGAGGGAAATTATCTCACCTAAACACAATTTTTTTTTTTTTGAGTGCCACTGGGGTGTTTTAAATGTTTTGTTTTAGGCCTAGGATCTTAAGAGTCTTCCCGCAGCCGCCCAGTAGGACCTCTTAAGAGTCTTCCTGCAGCTGCCGGGTTAAGGGCCTGTAAATTGCTTCAAATTGCCAGAACGTTCCTGAACGGGTCCTGCAATGAAAGGGTTAATCGTTTCTACATTATCTTCATGACTATGATGTTAACAACTCTGTGATGTTTTGAAAAAAAAATCTGAATTTTTAAGCCCATTTAATTTTGAATTCTGCTATTGCTAATGTTAACATAGATGCTTTGCATTTGTCATGAATTCATGAACTTGCCATAATTATTTTTAGAATTTTACCTTTTACATGATATATCCTCTTGTCCTGCATTTTAAGACTAATTTTCATATCATGAGTGTTTTCCTCACCTCCCAGTCCCAGCTGTCTAATCTTATCGAGCTATTTAACCCATTAAGCGCGAAAATACCCTAGGGGCAAGGGTACTTATTTGTGAATTACTAGCCTTGGATTCTGACATAATTCGTTATATTTACGATATAAAGCATTATTTGTTTTCAATGTGCTTTTATTTTACATATATGATGAATATATGAACCTTGAAGAGCGATAAAATAAGTGGGAAAAGCATTTGGGTGGTGAAAATCGTAAATATTCCCCAGCCGGTCGTATTCTCAGGCGAGAGAGAGTGAGTCACACACCCTCCTCTCTCGCTGTCTCTGAGTCAACTGAAGCTTGCGAGAGGTGTCTCGGTGTTATCTAACGATCTTTTATGCAACCCACTTGTGCTATATTACCGCGGGAGAGAAAAATAACTGATACATGATGAAAATAAGAGGAAAAATAGGTGATAATTGAGGAGGAGGGAGGGGGGAAGGAGGGGAAGGGGTGGGGTGAGAAACACATGGATGAGTGGTAGGAAGTACTAGAGGGGAATTATCTCACCTAATGAAAAACTCCTTTGTTTTGAGAGCCCCTGGGGTGCTTTGGAAAGTTTTTTTTTATGGTATTGCTTCCGTGAGGCCAATCGCGTTCGCTATGGTGACCCTTCCGTGAGGCCTATCGCGCTTGATGGGTTAATGAGTTTTTTAACTTTGATATTATATACCTGATTAGCATTTTTCGTAGCTTGACGCTTCGAGTTGCTAGATTTCTTATATTAACCCTCACCGCCTAGCTGGACTCCATGGAGTCCATATCGAGTTTGCTCCGCGTCGCACGGCTGGCCTCCATAGACCCATTGCGTTAATTTTTGCTTTTGAAGCGCCCGCACCAATTTGTTTGTTTACATAGCATACACAGCGCCACCACGCTTGAAATAAGGTGCAACATCAGTCTCTGCCATCATGGAAACACAGAAAGATAAGATTTCTGCCGCTTCCGAAACAATGCCCCCGTGTACGCCCACCTCAGCTCGCCATAAACAATGGCATACCATGAAAGACATTCTTAGTCCGGGAGATGTTGAAAGAACACTTAGAGAAATAGAAATCACTGATTGTGACAGTAAAATTTACGTAAGTGAACCGAGTAGTGGCCATAGCTCAGTTAAAGTATAGAAAATGAAGGTGACGAAGCGGCTGAGTTTGTGGGCTTCCCCAGTGATGATGACAGTGACAATGAACCTGAAGGGGATATAAGAGGTGATGATGATGGTGGTGAGAGTGAGTGGGAGAGCTCTAAGTCGACCTCAAAATTTGTGCTCAGCGAGGTGACGCTAAGCCCTTCCATGGCTAAATCTCCCTTCCAGATTCACTTCTACAAGAAGCAAGTTCTTGAAAAAGCGACCGCAGCAGCCTGGGAGAAAGAAAGGGGAGAAACAAAGCGAGAGGATGAGGGAAAACAATGGGAAGAGAGTGATAGTGAGCGTGGGGATGCTGCCATTGTTGGGGACCCTTTGTTCACCACCCAAGCCACGCCTATGCCCCGCGGCGCCCACCACTCTTCCCTATCACAGACATAAAAAGACAGAACGTAAAATAAGTGCTGCAGAGAAGTGGAAAGGCCGCACTTTTATAAAAAAGTACCCAAAAAACTTGGCGTTCTTTGTTCGACAATCCTATTGCCTCCACCGGTGCCGTACCCAGCCATGACGCGCCACCCCCGCAAGTTTTCCCACAGCATTCCCCACCACCCCTGCCATCAACAAGTGGGGATGTGGATATTGATTAACCCGCATAACCACTGCCTGCAACACCTGAAGGGGAAGATGTATTGTCGGTGACCCGTTGCCACCCATGAAGTCCAGAGCTTCACCAAGCCATCGCCTCGCCAAGCCAATGCCTCGCCTTCATGGTTGCAGACCCCATCATTGGCTTTGACGGAGCAGTAGTAAAAGCCATGATGGACTGCTACTTCAACAAAAACCACATCCTCTACACGGACAATTACTACACGTCCCCCACTCTCACCAAGTACCTCCATGACAACAAAACCTGGACTATAGGCACAGTGCAAGAGAGAAGGAAGGGCATGCCATCTTTTCCAAAGAAAACCTATACGAACAATGTGTTCTTAAAGAAGTCTGGGCCCATTCTTGCGATATACAGGCACGACCAGTGGAAGGTCAACCTCCTCACCACCAACCACAAGGGGGACATGATCGAAACTGGCAAGGTGGATCGCTATACCGACACCAGGGTGAAGAAGCCGGACACAGTCCTTGACTATAATATCAATATGAAGCTCGTCGACAAGTCGGATATTCAGATCGACTTCATTGACTGTCTGCGTACCTCATGCAGGTGGAACAAAATGTTCTTTCTGCATACGATCGACATGTCAGTTTTGAACGCTTACAACATCTACAAGCTTCAGAATCCGACACCCATGTAATTAATACGCTTGCAGAAGTTCCACAAACAGGTAATTCAGGATCTCATGGATTAGCACGCCACACCCCAGAGGGCAGAATCACAACTAGAGGCAGGCCAGCTGGACCTCTTGAGAGCCGCTTACTTTATGAGAATGCACAAGTTCATTGCACTTCCTCTTACGCCAGCGGGACGGAAGCAGCAGAAGCGGTGCCATGTCTGCTACAACATCATGCAGAGAGAATGCAAAACCGTTAAGATAATATTCGAGTGCATAGAGTGTAAGGTGGCACTCTGTTTAGAAAGGTGCTTTACTGCCTTTCACAGCTAAAACGACTTTTGAAGTGCCAAAGACAGTGACAGTGACACTCTCGACAATGTATAATACTGTATACAGTAAGACCTTACCTAATAAGCTGCGCAGCTATGGTATTTGAAAGTGCCCACCATGCAAAGGTATATATTTGATACATTCTTTACAAAAATTGTCAATTTACCATATTTATAAATAATACTTATCCATATGGGCCTATTTTACTTTTAATATGAACATAATTATGAACATTGGAAAGCAATAAAACAAGTGGTAACAGCAATTGGCTGGTGAAAATCGTATATTTTAGCCCCACGGTCGTAATCTGACCTTGACCAGCGAGAGAGAAACACCCTCCCTCTCTTGTGTCTAGCATGGTACTGAGACTCAAGGGGAGCTCTCAGACTGGCTTAGAGGGTCGGTGATACACTCCTCCCTCTCTCCCACCCATTCTTGCACAAAAATACTCGATAAATATCTGGAATAATAGGGAAAATACCGGATAATTGAGGAGGGGGAAAGGGGGGGGGGGCGCACATGTGTAGGAGTGGTAGCATATAATAGAGGGGAATTATCTCACCAAATCACAAATTGCTTTGTTTTGAGTGCCACTGGGGTGTTTTAAAAGTGTTTTCTTAGGCTTTGGATCTTAAGAGTCTGGCTGCATTCGCCCAGTAGAACCTCTTAAGAGTCTGGCCGCAGTCCCTGAGTTAAATCCCGCGCCTTTTTGTCTCGCGATTTTGGTTCCCGCAGCACCTCCCAATATGCACCCATTCATATGTCCCGCGGCCAGATTCAGCTATCCCGCGAATGTGGATAGGTGAAATCTTTACATTTTGAGTGAATCCACCTGTATTAAAGCGAGTTATCTTGACCAAACTGATTGGTGAACCTCACAGCTAATGTGATTTGTTTACCGGTATACTAATTTACCGGTAACATCGATCGTTTAAAGCAGTAGTCTAAACCTGAGTCGTATCCGGCGCTTTTGTTTACGTAATAAAATACCGTTAAAGTAATCACTTTACCATGTTTTCATTTACATTAATATGTTTATGTGGAATTATAATTGTAGTATATATTTTGAGAATACTAATACTAATTGGGTTGAAGTAATTCGACAGTGGTTCGGAAGTTTATACTTTATTTAACAAATTTAAAGGCAATCAATATTCCTCATAGCTGTTGCTTCTCGATCCTGGTCGAAATACGTTCAAACTGAAGAGTTGAGTACTTACAACAATACAGTATACTGTACATTGCACCTCGGAATTTAAAGTTCCCATTGCAACCTATCTGTATGATCACTATTCAGAGTTTGACCTACTTCGACTTCGGTCCCAAGGCACAATTATAGGTTTGACTCCTGCAAGGAGATAAAGAAAACCTAATATTTAGTAGTGGCCCCGTAATCATTGACGAACATGCCTATTACATAAGGCATCCTCTTCAAACACTAAATCGCCGAAGTTTGAATCTACCGCGCAGAGCATTTAAAATCTGAGGAGCCTTCATCATGAGCGCACGCGACCTCACTCATGGCTTCAGTCATTATGAATTGGGTTCTCACTACGAAAAACTTCGTAAAAAATAAAAACAAAAAGAAAATAAGAATAACTATCCAATAAGCTTTCCATTATATCATGGATGTACTTGTGTGGATCTTTGACTAGACGCTGATTCAGGCGTCATTCTTCCTTCACTGACATATCAAGTAAACCAAAATCCTTAATACATCAACGAATGCGAAGGGGATGGTCGGGAGGGCCCCAGTCGTCAATGATTACGGGGCCACTACTAAATATTAGTTTTTTTTTATCTCCTTGCAGGAGTCAAACCTATAATTTATTAGTGGCCCCTCCATCATTGACGAACATGCCTGATTTCTAAGACTGGAGTGGGACATTCGTAATCATATCATAACTCTAGAAAAGCAGATAATCAAACAACCACATAGTATTCTTACTTTGAAAATATATTTAAACAGGGCGTAGCCCATATATATACAAAAAAGGGTTTCAAGCAGGTGCGTGCTTCAAAGAAGCCTGCTTGACAAAAAGGGGTAACTCTGGAGATTCTGTGAACAGATCTGTAGTTACAAAGGCACCCCACTCAACGAGTGGTGACAAAAATAAAAAGTTATAAGTTTACATGTGCACATATAACCTCATCATATTCGTGGAAATATTTTACAAAAGATCTCCACTGTTTAATACTAAATTGCTTTCACAGCTAAAACTACTATAACAACACTGTTGTTTGTACTAACATTGTACTAGCACAATTTCTCGCCCTGAATAGAACAGAGAAATTTTCATATCACATTATTCATGAATTGTATCACAGCTCTTACACTCCGGCGGGGTCTAGGGTGTCCTATGTTACACTGACTGCAACCCCCCCCCCTTTTCTTGAAAGTAAACAAAAGTGACTGAAGGGCCACCTAGACCCTCTGCCTTAAAGCAATACATGGTAAGGAAGGTTTGTCTAGAGCAACTGACAAGTATCTAGTCAAAAACGTATGATTAGAAGCCCACAACTGTGTGGACGTAATATCTTCTACTGAAAAGTTCTTCAAGAAACGTAAAGAGGCTGCCCATTTGCGTAAATCGTTGGCCCTACCCACAACGCCGGGATTACTCTCTTTAATGACTTCGACCAGAAGAGAAGCTAACCTCCGTTTCAGTAAGCGTTTACCCGTACTTGCTACCCATAAAGCACCTTGGGGGTTTAGAGGAGCTACCCTCAAATATTTGGTTAGAGCTTGCACTGGACAAAGATTATGGTGCACCTTTCCCCTTTTTAACGCCGGCACAGTGAACTCCAAAAACACGTGTGCACTGTGCTCATTCTTGGCTACAAATCCTGGGGAAGGTGCAATGTGAAGACATTCATTAAGTCTACCAAACCTAAGGCAATTAGGTGTGTTGCTCATCGCCACCAGGTCAGACACTCTGTTCCCGGTGGCCAAAGCCAAAAGGAATACAGCCTCTTTTAAGAGTAATGCAAAATCTGCAGTATTTTGGTACAGACGAGAGTGAAGTAAAGACAATGCCTTGTCCAGAGACCAAGTAGGCATGAGCTGACGGGGAGGTGGGCGGAGCTTAAAACATGCTCTCATAAAACCAGTTTCCTCCGCTACCAGTATGGAGAGACCTGTAAGGTCGAAAAAGGGCACTCTAATCGCAGTTAAGTGATTTTTTAACGTTACCACAGATAAACGTTTCTGCTCAAACAGATAATTCAAGTAATTAAAAACTAACGCCACTGAGGGCACAGTTTGTTCTGTATTAATGATCCAAGAAGTAAAGGCTTGCCAATGTGATTGATACTGTCGCTTCGTAGACTGAGTATATTGATTTATTAATTTATTGGTCACATCTCTACCATATGGAGCTAGCCACTTGGCCTCCTGAATGTCCATAATGCAAAAGTCAGCGAGGTCGCTAGGTTGCCAATCGTGTCTAAGTGGAAATACTCGACCGGGAACGACACCGGGTGCGGGCACCACGTCTTCAATTGCTGGTACCATAACTGCGCCGGCCACAGGGGCGCGATTAGCGAGACTAAGCCTCGATAATCTCGTAGTCTGTTCACTACGTGGCACATTAGTGACGTGTCTGGCGGCGGAAACAGATAGATGGAGCTCCATCTGTTCCAGTCTGTCACTAGGGCGTCTGGCCCCCCTGCCGGCGTTCTCGTCCGGCGGGTGAGGTATAGAGGGAGTTTGTGAGTCTCCTCGGACGCGAACAGATCCACTTGTGGATGGTAGGGCTCTGCAATCATTAGGTTGAAAATGGGTTGCTTGAGCTCCCATTCTACTGTCGTGCTCTGTCGCCGGGACAGAGCGTCTGCCCAGACGTTTGCTACGCCTGGGAGATAAGATGCGTGAAGATAAATTTCTAGCCTGTTGGCTAGAGTAAAAATCTCTTCCGACACGTTTAGCAACCTCCGTGATCTCGTTGACCCCTGTTTCTGAATACAGTGAACCGCATTCAGATTGTCCATTCTGAAGGCCACCGACTTGCCCCGCAAAGTAGAGCCGTGAGCCTGAAGGAAATACAAGGGGACTAGTAATTCTTTGACATTGATGTGGGAGATTTCTAAGTGGGACCAAAGCCCCTGACCCTGGTGCCCCTGGTTTGATTGAAAACCCCAACCTATTGTGCCTGACGCATCCGTGTCTACCCATACCGTTGGCGGAGGAGAGGTCCATGACATTACTGAGTGCAACATTTCTCTCTTCGCCCAGACCGCCAGTAAGGTGTGGATTAATTTTGGTATGGGCCATAATTTTCCCGCCGGTAAGAGTGGGAAATATTTGTTGCCCTCCAATATTAAACGTTTTACTTTCAACCGGCCCAACATTACAGTTAGTTGAATCCAGTTGAGAGAGCCGACCAGAGACTCCCAGATCCTCCGTGTCGTAGTCAGACTGTGAAGAAACATGAACAGTTTCCTGCGAAACCTGTTTCGATTGTCAACACTCTGACTCAGAGTGAGAGCAGCTGTGTCCCAAACCAGCCCTATCCACTGAACCACTCGTGAGGGAACAAGGTTTGACTTTACCAGGTTTACCTTGAACCCTAGAATTTTGACATGATCTAAAGTTATGTTGACATGTTTGATGCATAATTGCTCTGTCTCTGCCACCACCAGCCAGTCGTCTAGGTACCACAAAATTCTGATACCTTGCTGTAGCAATGGCATCAGGGCTTGCCGGACTAATTTTGTGAATAATCGAGGTGCCAGGTTCAAACCGAATGGCATCCTCTGAAAAACAAAAGTTTGATGCCTGATCCGTAAGGCCAGAAACCTTTGAAATCTTTTGTTTACCGATACGTGCCAATAAGCGTCTGTCAGGTCTAGGGAACACATCCATCCTCCCGGCGGAAGTGTGAGCCTGATTTGGTGTGCTGTTAACATTCTGAATGACTCGTTGTGAATGTGAAGGTTCAGATACGATAGGTCTACGACCGGTCTCATCTGAACACTGTCCCTTTTGGGAACCAAAAATAGCTTGGACATGAATACTGGGTAATTTGGAGGGACCGGGATGATGACATTCTTGGCAATCATTTCCTGGACCAGTGACTCCACCTCTAAAGAAACTAGATTCGCCGTTGTCGGCTGACGTAAGCGAGGTCGCCGGAGCCACTGCCAAGTGATGCCCTTGCGTGCTACCATCCGTGCCCAAGTGTTTAACGGCCATGCTTGGTGACACGTTCGGAACGACCCAGTTAGCAGACAAGGGTTCGCCGGCTGTACTACCCTCGGATCCGCCGGCCTTGAGACTGGCACCGGGAGTGAGAGAGACTTTAGTTTTTTTATGGTGGAGGAGTTGGTGGTGGTGGACGCTTCGCCGGCTGGCTGGCGTTGGCAGAAGACGGGCCCTGACCTGGCTTATGATAGCCGCGTCCTCTCTGACCTGAAAACCTACTCTGCCTATGCCTGTACTGACCTTGAGGGGAGGAGGACTTAGGTGGATAAAAGGGCTTAGATCCCCCTGGCTGAGCCTTAGCGACTGGCTTGGGTTTGGGGAAGTTAAAGGCCGGTTTCTTAGAAGGGGTGGGACTATGTTTAAAAGCCTGAGCCATATTAAAAACTGTTCGCCACACTTCAGGGGACATTAAAGAGGGAGTGAGCACTGGTGACATGACCACCTGATTCGCAATGCGATCAGGAAGCTTCCGTACCAGGGACATTCTGAGATCTTGTTTCGCTCGTACCGCCTCAAGCAAGGCTGTGCGTATGTCACCCAATGATTGGATTGACGACTGAAGAAGCAGTCGCCGGGACAGTTCGACCGACCTTCTGGCATCCGCGTCTGCGATTGCCTGAGTGGACCGGAGCAATGACTTTGCAACCTGTTGTGAGACTATGTATTGGGAGAACAGGCGAAAAGCTTTCCCCCGTAGCCTAAATTCTCGGTCTAGGTGAGTTTGGGTAGGGGCAGTGAAAGGGTCTTTCAGTTCACAAAGATTAATTTTAGGGGCAGCTAAGAAGGCAAACAAAGCTGAAGGGACTCCGCCGGCAGAACACACTGGCATGGAGAACCAAGAATGAGTATCTTGAGGGATCTGGTGGGAAGTTTTGGAAGTAAATGTGGTCGCAAAGTTTTGAGCCTCTGTCTCCCATTCCACCCAACTGCCCCACCTTCAAGACTGGATTAGCGGCTGCGTCTGTGACGGTTTGCAAATCGAGTTCTGGAGTGAGAGCTGACAGTGTCTTAATGTCATTAAACCCATCATGCTTAGACCAGTCAGAAAACAATTTTGAAGCTGAGGCAGAGGGTAAAGCAGGTTTAGCAGTATAAACAAAATAGTCCTGGTGATAATAACTAGGTATAGCCTTGACATTGACATCCAATACATACCCCAAGTTATCCAAGGCCCTTAATTTCTTAGATTTATTGCCTTGGACGACCCATTCCTGCGGCACTGGGAGTTCCCCTGACAAGGTAGGTTGGGCGAGCTCTGGCTTAGTGGGGGTCAAAAGGACCCATGACTTGTCTGGTCCGTAAAGCAAGGGCATAGCTACCTTTCTGAGAGGAGCTTTGTCTAACGGGGGCGGATTGACATCCGTTATAACCCTTACATTCGAAGTGGTCAATGCCGCCATAGCAGGCCTAGTGACCACCGATGGTGACATAGAGGGGGTGAGGGATCTGAGTCAAAGCAATAGAAGTCATCAGAGGCCGTACCGTAGAGCTTGTCGTGGGAGCACCCAGGTCCACCGTAGGAGTTTCCGGCTGTTGGCCAAAAAATTTAGATAATGCATTAACTAGTAGCCCATCAATTTTCTGTGCTGTGACAAATTTATCTGATGATGAACTCAATGGTGAATCAATAAGATCTTGTGCGGTGTCTAAGCCTGAACCCGACTCTTGCACTTCCATATCTGATATATTTGAAACCTCGTCTTTATCATCCTGTTCCTCATGAGAGGATTCCGCCGAAGCTGGGGTACCATATTGTTGCCAAGATAAGTCAGGAATAGAGGATGGGATCGCCGCATCCCGGTGGACGTCAGCCACTGTGTGAATAGTTTGAGCCGGAACTTGGTGGTCAGACACTGGTCGAGAATAACGCCAAACACCTAGGCCTTGGCCTACACTCCCTTGGGAGTCCGAAACACTCTCAACCACTGAGCTCCCTGAACTCTCCAAATCCAGGGTTAAAATGCTAATAGGTAAATCCTCTTTAGGTACAGGCACTACACTGGACCCCTGAGACCGAACACTAGCTCTGTCTGGGGTAGAGGTATGACGAGAAGTACTAGATTCCGGCGAATGTCGGGAGGCCTTTCTATCATGGGAATCCTTTCTCGAAGATTTATGGCTGCGGTGTGACCGTGAACTACTCGTTGATTTGGAGGATTTATCGCCGTGACCACTGGTGGAAACTTCCGTCTTACTCTTCTTACTCGATGGCGAAGAGGCAAGACTGGGTGGCTGGTGTCGAAGTGGAGAGCTAGACCTAGATCTCGCCCGAGACGAGGAGGCTGCCGCCGGGGGTGTAGGCTCACGTTGACGTTTTGAAGTAGCTGGGGCAGGAGATGACACAGAACCCTGGCCAGTCTCCGCCAGCTTACGGATAGTTACTCGAGAGGAACGTTTAGGGGGAGGGTGCTCAATGAGAAGCCTATCCCAAAGTGGGACGTTGTCACATTGAAGTGACTTATGAGCTACAATAGTAGTATAAGCTGCCATTTGTTGCCTAACTTCTCGTAAGGCGACCGCTGCGGTCTTATCGTTGTCTTTTAATACTTTGACACTGAGTTGGGAGCAAAAGGAACAGTTGCGCATCACCCACAGACCCCTTGAACGGTCTAGACATTTAACACACTTGATACAAAGAGTGTGCGCAAAAAGAGGGATACCAGCACAGGTTGGAGTAATGCATAAAGCAAAAACTGGGGCAAAGGTAGCCATGACAGAGACTGGTGGGGAAACTACTGCAGGTTCTGTATTGGTCCGCCGGAGCCCAGCTCTGGAAAAAAAGAAAATTTCCAGGAATTAATGCTCATAAGGTTAACCCAACATGTTCGCACACAAGTGTTAATAACCCGCCGGGTAACGAGACGTAATGTCACAACGATCACAGCTCGTTACGCGGCGGGGTTCTATAAAGATTTCTGAATATCTAGACATGTCTTAAAGAAAGTTAAGAATACCCTCTGACAAATATAAAAGACCAGTATGGCGTTTATAAATATAGTCTTTCTGGTGGTGACTGTTTCAAGATTCAATTTTGGAAAACAACCCCCCACAAAGGCGCTGGCCCCTGAATTATTTTGCAGAATAACACTGGGCAGGCTGATACGAGATCTGACTTCTAACGAATTGTCATATAGATCGCCGTATGTTGAAGGCGGCGATACACTAAACGTATCTCTCAATTATTTGGTTAACTAAATTGAATTGTAAATTCCTTATTTCCTCCTCCCAGGTAGTATTTGTAGGTAGTAGGGGTAGGCAGCCCCGCCCAGGGAAGTACTACCGCCAAGGTTTCGGGAGACTCAGGGAATAGCCTGAATTCCATTTTCTCTCCCAGGCCTTGGTAGCTGGATACATATCTTTCTGCCTCACACATCAGGGGTATCAGGAAAACCCTCTTTATATAACATACACATCCAACTTCACGACATTGCCCTACATCGCTATCCTCTATCCATAAAACACTACTCTTCCCACTACATATCATACATGCAACACCATACACTTACCTAATAAATATGGCAGTACAATTGTTAAGAGCAAACCAGGTGGTCCCTCGGATATCCACCCCCGGCAGGGTTGGGTCATTGACACAGGGCCCTCCCAGTCGTCATCATGCGACTGTGTCAAGAGCATTGCAACGTCCCAAAGCTGCTCGTCGGTGCAGCTTTTTCTTTAGTAATATAAGGGGACTTCACTCTAACATCAATTCTGTACACCAATTTCTTCAAGCAGAATCCCCTACTCTCCTTTTTTTTGACAGAGACTCAAGTAACATCCACATCTGACACGTCTAGATTTAATTTTCCAGGTTATCAACTGCTCCAAAATTTCAGACCTAAAGGAGGTGTATGTTGCTTCGCAAAATCTGAAATTGCCCTGGAGGAGGTTACTAGTTTCAATTGTCCCTATTTTGATTATTCTATATACAAATTCATTTCTGCTGGTAAATTTAAATACATATGTTGCATCTACCGTTCCCCAAATACTCCTCCAGAGCAAAGTCTTTTTGATTCTCTGTCCTCACAACTCAGTGTCCTCAACTTAAATGCTTCTTCTGAAATCACTGTGTTGGTTGATTTTAATGTCCATAATGTTGAATGGCTCACTCATTCAGCCAGGACTGATGATGCTGGTCTTGAATGTGAGCTATTTGCAGACTCATTTAATCTCACTCAACTAGTCAACCAACCCACCCGTGTACCAGATAATCCTAATCATAATTCCCACCTACTGGACTTATTTTTAACAACCAATTCAGACAATTATGATGTTACAGTGAGGTCCCCGCTTGGATCTTCTGATCACTGTCTGATACAGGCCACCTGTCTATCACCTACCACACCTTCCCACTCTGAACCTGTTTTGGTGACTAAATGGCATTACGATAGGGCAGACTGGGAGGGTCTTCAAGGTTTCTTTATTGATATTCCCTGGACCTCTTTCTTTTCTAATGATGCACCCTCCACCTTGAGCCACATACAATATTTTGTAAAAATTGGAATGGAAACTTTTATTCCTCATCAAAAGTACAGTAAAAGATCTAATTCACCTAAATGGTTTGACCACAATTGTGCTAGAGTAACTGAACAAAAAGCAATAGCCTACAATGCATACACAAGATCAAAAACACATGAAGCCTTTAATTACTTTAGAAACATCAGAAATCATGCCAAAACTGTATTAAACTTAACTAAATCAAACTTTCTCCACAAGCAGGCAAATAAACTTCTAAATAATCCAAATGATAACAAAATATTTTGGTCTACTCTTAACTCATTCAAATCCAACTTCACTACTGCTTCATCCATTCCACCATTAAAATCTCCGACTGGCAATCTTGTAAGTGACCCAAGAGGTAAAGCTAACCTTCTTGCTGATATTTTCTCCACCAACTCAACCTTAGATGAAATAAATCAAGATGTCCCTGTACTTAATTTTAATTCACCTGAAATTCCCTCACTTAAGATCCACACCAGACATGTCAAAACTATTTTGCAGAATCTCTCAGTAGATAAGGCTCCTGGTCCAGATGAAATTCCTCCAATAGTACTTAAGAATTGCTCCTTGGTGCTCGCTCCTGTATTGGCAAAAAAATTCCGTCTGTATACTCATACCTCATGCTTCCCAGTACCCTGGAAAGAAGCAAACATTCATCCAGTTCCTAAAAAAGGTGCCTCTTCAGATCCATCAAACTACAGACCAATAGCTATAACTTCCACTCTTGGTAAAGTCTTTGAAATTATATTAAATAATCACATAATTAAGCATCTTGAGAATAATAAATTAATCAGTGATAGGCAATATGGTTTTAGACGATGTCGATCAACTGCAGACATTCTTTGCCTTCTTACGCATCAAATCAACCAAGCTACAGACCAACATGGTGAAACACATCCAATAGCACTGGATATATCAAAGGCATTTGATAGAGTCTGGCATCAATCCTTATTGTCGAAGATGTCACACTACGGCCTTGCATCATTAGTTCCACTAATTTCTTCTTATCTTCATAACAGAAAAATATGTGTAATGGTAGATGGCCTTTATTCTCAATTTCACTCAATAAATGCTGGTGTTCCCCAGGGATCAGTTTTGGCCCCAATTCTGTTCCTCATTCATATCAATGATCTCATATCTACCACTCCTAATCCAATACATTCCTACGCAGATGACTCAACACTCCACAGTTCCTTCACATTTACCAATTCTTTCACCCAACCCGATCTTATAAATTCAAAAATAAACACTGCAATTTCTCTGAACCAGGACCTTTCTAGAATTAATGGATGGGGACAAAAGAATCTAGTTTCCTTTAATGCACAGAAAACCAAGTACATTCAATTTTCGAACTGACAGAATCTCACTGACTCCCATATATTTTTTAATGATGTAAATATTCCCACTTCCCCTAGTATTGACATTCTCGGTGTAACATTAACTACTAACTTGAGCTGGACACATTATGTTAGAAGCATTGCTAAGAATGCCTCTAAAAAACTGGGACTCCTGTACAGAGTTCGAGAATTCTTCACTGACGAGCAGTTGGCCGTAATATATAAAAGTCATGTGCGTTCTCAGATGGATTACTGTTCACCTCTGTAGGGTGGAAGTGGAGTGGTTGCATTGAGGTAGTTGGACAAAATCCAAAATAAAGCTATTAGATTAATCAATAACCCTGCAATCACACAGGACCTTCCTACATTATCCATACGAAGAAACGTTGCATCCCTTGCATTATTCTACAGATATTTTCACAGCAATTGTTCCGAGGAACTTGCTTCAATTGTGCCGCCTCTCCACTTCTTTCCCCGTAGAACTAGGGCAGCTGAGAGCGCCCATGAATTTACACTTTCTCCTCCACAATGCAGAACTTCTGCTTATCAGAATTCATTTATCCCCAGAGCTACTACTCTTTGGAATTCACTTCCCTCGAATTGCTTTCCACAAACTTACAATTTACAAATGTTTAAATCCAGTTGTTACAAACATTTTATGAATGGAGGATGCCTTTAGGCACATGGACCTTTTTGTTTTATCTGTGTTTTTCCTTCCTCCGTTCATTGTCTCCTTAAAAAAAAAAAAAAAAAATTGTAAATTCCTTATTTCCTCCTCCCAGGAGCACCCGCCGGGTGTGAAAAACTTATGAAAAAGATGTTAACCCTAATTGAACCTTCGATCGCCGTATGTGTGAAGGCGGCGATACATAAAGTATCACTAAATGGACCGGTTAACTAAACTGAATTACCAATTCGTTCATCCCACCCTACCAAGGTGCACCCGCCGGGTGAGATCTGATGATTAAACGTTAACCCCATAAGTTCCTATCCCCACTTCTTTGTAAAAGATCGCCGGGGAGGAAAGCCCACAACAATAGCTAGGTTTTTCCTTTGGTTTGTAAAACCGGGTAGAAAAACTTCATAACATATGTCCGCATGAACAATGTTAGATGGGTACAGCCATTCCGCCGGGAATCAAAGGGAGCCTGAAACAGGCACCATCACAGAGACGCAGTCCTGGAGAGCCACAGACACCAACTCGCCGGGGACACAAGCCTGTTTTGAAAGCACGCGTGGCCAAAACTCGGCTCTCGGCCGGGGTTTTCAAGGTGTAACCGAGAAAAACCCGCCGGAAAGTAACCCACCCCGTCCAGAAACCATCTGAACGCACATAGGACCCGAGAGATAGCCAAAACACAACTAACCTCGGGCCCACAAACAGAATCAGTGGAATTAGCCAATACACAACTAATCCAGGAAACATAAATAGTCCGTGGAATTAGCCAATACACAACTAAACCAGGAAACACATGACACAGTAGTACATATTTATAAATAAATCAAGAACACTTGTACATGTGGCAAAGCTACGAGCGGCTGGCTAGGCCTAGGCAGACGGCAGAAAAACGTTGAAATATAAACAAAAGCATTGGAAATATCACAACAGGAAACACCGCCAACACACCACTGTAGCAATAACTTCCGGCAAAGGGAAGACTGACTCGGGACCCAGAAAAAACTTCACTAAGTGAAGAAAAATACGCTGGGAACGTCAGCAAAACAAACGCTACCTCATCAGAAAGATAGAAGGCAGCCAAAAGCGCGTAATGAAAGCCGCCTGCATCACAAGCTAACTAACTGTGAAAAAGTTCACACGTCCAAAACAGGACCACGAGGGTACATCCGAAATAGATGCCCCAAACACACGACCCAAAATACACTGCACTGCGGGCAACCAGCCCAGGACACTCCTGCTACGCATATCCTAACCTTACTCGATACATCCCGGAGTAAACAAATGAGAAAAAACTCACTAGGGACGCAGCAAATGCGGAACCAGCGGAGCGTGGGGAGACACGTCCGGGTGGGGTGAGCGCAGAGCAGAGAAGGAAGAATGACGCCTGAATCAGCGTCTGGTCAAAGATCCACACAAGTACATCCACGATATAATGGAAAGCTTATTGGATAGTTATTCTTATTTTCTTTTTGTTTTTATTTTTTACGAAGTTTTTTCGTAGTGAGAACCCAATTCATAATGACTGAAGCCATGAGTGAGGTCGCGTGCGCTCATGATGAAGGCTCCTCAGATTTTAAATGCTCTGCGCGGTAGATTCAAACTACGGCGATTTAGTGTTTGAAGAGGATGCCTTATGTAATAGGCATGTTCGTCAATGATGGAGGGGCAACTAATAAATAACTATTTATCTATGTTAACAGACACTATAGTAAAATTATACATCCTTTAGTACTTATTTGATATTATGCACGATCGATAGCATGCTTTCGACGAGGTGATATCTGTGGTAAGAATATAGTGTCCATATAACAAAAGGATTTCCAAATATGGAGGATAATTGCCAATCCTAACTATTACTCCAGCTAAAACTCCTCTATCAAAAATCCTATACTTTTAGCCAGCATAGATTGCAGGTTAATTATGTTAATTCCTAATTCTCAGACCGAGTTAGATTATACTGTATAGTCTACTCATCCGATCATCCGAGACTTATTAGATAGTTGGTCGACCCGAACCATCTGTTACATACTCCTATCTTCTCAACAGTTGGCTACATACAACCCAAACTATTGAGCCTAGACTCCGACAGTTGCTTGCATATGACTCGAACTCTCTCTTATATCAACCTGTCTAAAATATCTCTGTTATACCAAGGGAAAATCAAGCCGCCCACGGTAACCAGCCACCCGCAGACCTCGGGAAATACCAGGGCGCACCCTGCCGACCTCCACACCAGAACCTGACACACACCTACAGCCAGGGTCACCGACGACAGGCTCAATCCAAAACCAACCCCGTATGGCACCAGAATCACCAGAGGCATCGTCGACCATTGGGGCCACACAATAACGAAGCCCGTCCTTCAACCATTCTCTCTCAAGCAGAACGGGTTAGATATAGAAAAGTCCCCCCGAAGACAGGTGTACCAACCTTCCACCAACACCGATAAGGAACTACTTCTTAGAGAACCAGAGGGCGGTCACACAGCACCATATCTCCAGGAGTGACGTCACCACCACCACCCAACCCAGGGTTGGCCGACGGCCAGGTCAACCCCGCCAATCAGGAAGGAGCATCACCTGTAGAGTGGACTTGGGAGGGGATACGAAAACAAATACTGAGGGCCCTACCGTTGTTATCCACCTCCACCCATCACCGGAATGACAAGGACCTATGTCAATGCTAGAGAAGACCAAGGGCGCCCTTTATCCATGTAGCCAACCCAGGCCTAGGAAGACCTAAGGAGTGAACATGTAGCCTACTCAGACCAGGTTAGGAAAGGTATCTCACCTTCCTCCTGAGCTGAGTGTCCATGACCTCCCAAGGTGCTCCAAAGCCCAAATTCTCAGTGTGGTAGAAACAAGGAGTGTTCAATATCTCCTGGTTGAAGCCATTCGTTGTTGGAAGTAAAAGTACTTAATTATCTCGGGTAGCCTCACTGCTGAGATTATCCGTGGTCTGTTTATCAGGCCCTCCCTTAACGTAGCTTGCATTCGATTAGTCGTCATTTAAAGTCAAACCTTCAGTACGCTATCCGAATGAATATCGCCATCTTATGAGTAGGATGACCACTCTGCAGTCATCTGGCCACTGCCTACATGCCGTTTTGCCCAAAATTAAAATGGCATACCCAACTCTGCGATGGGTTACCATCATCACTAGTAATACTATAACCATCATCAATCATATCACCATTAATCAGCACTACTACTATTATAATCATCACTACTACTCTCACCATCATCACTACTACTCTCATCATCACTACTACTGTCATCATCACTACAACTTTCACCATCATCACTACTACTCAACATCATCACTCATCACTACTATCAACATTATCCCCACTATTACTACCATCACTTCTAATGTCAACTAAACTAACTTAACCTAACAAATGCAGTGCACATTTTTCTCACCCCCTGAACGATGGCGTTCTGTGTCAGTGTGCCCCTACGGGGCACACACACACAGAACGCCATCATCATTGTTTGGGAATAGGTATGGGGGGGGGGGGGAAACAATTTTTGTTTACCTAAAATCATAACTATTGCACAAATTCATTTTTTTTTTCTTTTTTTAATTACCGTCGCATTCACGCACCGAATGTTCGTGTGAAGTTTGGTGAAAATCCGTCGAACGGTCTAGGAGGAGTTTTCGGACAGACAGACAGACATTTCGGCCGGCATGTACCACTATACGGGGGGCGATACCACTCTGCTTACGCAGAGTTGATAAAGCTGATAACTAATTGCTACCATTTGACCTTGCTACGGGTAACCTCCTTAAGGTGAACCCCGGGTAAATAAACTGCCTGATATTATTGTTATGTCATGTTGGGACTCATATGCCCTATATCTCCATTTTTTGGACCTAAAATCATAATTATTGCACAATTTTTTTTTTTTTTTAAATTAACGTCGCATTCACGCACCGAAGGTTCGTGTGAAGTTTGGTGAAAATCCGTTGAACGGTCTAGGAGGAGTTATCGGACAGACAGACAGACATTTCGGCCGGCATGTACTGTACCACTATACGGGGGGCGATACCACTCTGCTTTCGCAGAGTTGATAAATGTGTGAAAACCTGATTCAACTACTCACTCCATGGTGATGGGCTGGTCTATCAGAGTGAGAACTGAGCGATCTCTGCCATACCCATAGCTTACTCCGACTGTTCCTTTTACTTATGTATTTCCTAGATCTCAAGTGACGGCGTCTTTTCCGTGGATTGACCTCCCAATCTACCAAGATTGGAAGCCAAAGCGTCACTTTTTCCTTTGCCCCTCAACTTTCTCTTCATAATTGCTGAGGGGCACAGGGCCCTGGGTGGGACTTTGGTTTCCCGGGCGTTTCCGCACCCTCCTCAGCTCCCCGCCATGGAGTGGCTTCGGTCACCCAGGCTTTATTGTGGTAGGCAGAGAGGGTTCTGTGGGGGCACTCAGTTATGGCCTTGGCCTTGCTCGGGGCCTTGGGGCTGTTCGGCCAGGCAGCTTGGGGAACAACAACAACAACAACAACTACTCACTCCAATACCTCTCCCTTTAGCAGTTTAATGCACCCATACATACAGTATAGTTTACGCAGCCCTAACTCCTCCACATCTATAACAAGGGCTGGTATCTTAATCTCACTATTATCTATGTAAACACTCTTAGGATTTCTCAACCTACATTTAACTATCTTTTGATATCTCCTATAAATGCCTACCTCTATTGCTAAACTGAATAGCTTGCACTATGCTAACTAAGAAAAGTTATGCACTAACTCTTTGTAGATATATTTCATCAATTGTCCAAACATTTTCTTAATGTTTTTTTCCGAGAGGACACATCATATATTATAGGGGCTTAGGATAGTCTGTCAACATCTCTTTTTCAATAAGTCTGTTCAGGCCCATAAGGATCCATTAATAAAATTCTGGTTCTTCTTCTTCTATGCTCTAGTCTTTGCCATTACAACCTCAAAGCTGGCCAGTATGTTCTTTGGAAATTCTCAGTGCCGTCCACCAACTGGTTTCTAATTTGGACTGCTCGGAAAACCATGTGTAAGCGTGCAACCAGATATTTCAGGTGGATCTGTGCTGCAGCTGAGCGATTTAGCTTGTCTTTGCTCTCTTGATAAGCTGCCTCCAATATCTGCTGCCGGCTCGTCTCTCCCTCTTCTTTTATCCGCCCATGATGATTGGGCCAAATAAGTGGGTTGGAATTGCCTTCAGAGAATAGGTGTTGCCCAGGCTGTCCCTCCACTCCATGTGACTCCACTGGAATGAATGAATGAATGAATGAATATAGAAAAGGTGGGTGAAGGTGAAAGAAGGGAAGTTTTTATTGGTTAAGTAGGAGAGAAATAAGGTATCGGGGCTTGACCCAACGTGCGTGACTCCACTGGCCCCAGCCTCCTTCCTTTATACTCGCTTCTCCCGCAACGCCGGACTGTGCTTGGCTGAGGTGCACGCTGTGTGTCGTCATAGCTCGTATGGCCCCTTTGAACTTGATGCTCTTCCTCCTCTGCATTCAATTCATACCTTCCCGGCAAAGTGTTCACTATGTTTTTAAGTGGCTGACGGGAGTAAGAGGATGGCACTGTGGTATTAGAACAATTTTTACCGGAATAGAAGATGTGAGAGTGAGCGGAGGGCGAGATATAAGCCGGGAGTTTTAGAGGGGATGTTATGTGAGAGACAGTGGGCACCTAAGAAGGCTTGTGATAGGGCTGGCAGGATAGCAAGTTTTTTTCGAATTTTTTATGGCACACCTGATAAAATCCTGCCTTCTGATTGGCTCGCGAGATTATTGCTTCACCATCCCCTCCTCGATTAAGGCGAACACCTGATCGCATCAACACTCTATCCTGCCACGGATATTAGTTCCAGGGCAGTAATTCCCTTTCCAATGTTCCCTTACCCACTCTAAACCACTGTTTGGACACTTGATCCTCAGTGTTTTGGAGGACAAGCAACCTAGAAGGGTCACTAGATCTGTTGTTGCTAGATTTCCTTTGTACTCCCCATGAAATGTTCTCTGTCTGCTCGCCACTCAATCATATCACTATACTGAATGAGTCATTGATGTAACTGTTTGGCCGGAGTTTGGTCAGTTAGTGCTGTTTTAGCAAGCAACGGCACCTCAGGCTGAGTGAGAAGCTCTTTTAGCGTCCGAAGGGATTGCACTCTCTGCCCCTCTCACAATCGCTATGAGGCAACGGAGCCTATACTCGGGGTCATTCGGGAGAGGCATGTTGCCTTTGGACTGGCACTGGTACTCTTCAGACGCCCTTTGTATATCCGGCTCTGGGTACCTGATTGGTGGACGACTGACACGTCCACTGCGGGTAATTATCTCTGATTGATTAGTATGGATAAGGTTTTTGTAGTCCCCTTTTGGCTTACTTTCTCGGCTATGGTCGATTTTATTGTCCACTAGCGATCTAATTAACTTGTTGGAGGGAGACTCTGAGTTTGTTCTTTTGATAGTTTGGTCCCTTTTTCCCGTTTCTTTTGATTCCCTCCTTTCTTCTGAAAAGTTTAGTTCCCTCTCTTCACTCTCCTCCTCCTCACTATCAATCATCTACCTCATTGAAATCTGCATTCCGTTTTGAAATGATCTTTTCATGATCTGTAGACTTACTGGGGCTACGCGACTCTCTGGTTTTCTCTTCCCCAGTCTGTCTCAGTCCCCTCGGTTTCTCCCACTTCTACCGAATCATCTGTTTCAGTGCCCAATTCCAGTTCCTTCTTTCCCCTCTTACAGGACTGCCAGACCACAGAGGGCCAAGCACAACTATCTTCTATCTGTGGATACTCAGAGGCTAGAGGGAGTGGATAACTTCTTTCATACCAGATTCTATTCCCTCATCATTCTCCTCACTACTGCTCCATTCATCTGGTGCACTTGGTTGTCGGCTAGATAATTATTTTGCATTTGTAGTTTTTGGCGTCTCTCTTCCTGGTCTTGATAATATTGTCCGGGTCTAGAATAAGTTTTGTTCTTAGTTGTGTAAGGTAATAGCCGTTGCTGGGGAAGTTTTGGAGTGGTACCGAAAATAATTTTGTATGTATAATATCCGGTAGTTGTACAGACTGTAGTATTAACTTCCCAAATTATTTCTGGTAGCAGTTCTGGCCATTCTCGAATTATCTCTCCCCCCTTCTGAACTCGGACTAGCCCTCACACAGTTCTCAAGTAATCGGTGGTTTCTTTCGCATACAGCGTTCCCTTATGGCCAATATGGAGAGGTATGTCTGATTTGGAACCCCAAAGTATCTCCCAGATGTTGCCAGATCTCGTTATTTAACTCTCTACCTCTATCACTCATTATGCAGTCAAGAATGCCATACAGAAAAATAACTTGGTGTAATATACCAATTGCCACTGTCTCAGCACTTTTGTCTGGGATATCTCAGGCAATGGTGTATTTAGAAAACACGTCCAGACAGGTCAATATGTGCCTCTTGTTTTTCTTCCTGGGAATGTCCAGATATAATTTTTCCCAGGGTCTCCCAGCAAGGATATGGCCCACTTGCTGTTTAGGTCCTCGTCCATCTTTCTCCCTCTGGCACCCCAAACATCTCTGAACCACTTCTTTGACTATTTGACTATGATTGGCCCGGGGGGGGGGGGGGGGGGGGGGTCTAGGTCTAGTATCTTTCATTGACCTGCCGGAGAACTCTAGGCTGACCTAAGTGAGCCCCTCTCTCATCTAACCCATGTATTATCTCAATCATGTGTTTGGCCTCTGCATGCTCCAAAACTACTCTATCTTTGGAGTCCCATCATGGTGAAAATTATGGTGAAATTTATCCCTAATATTCTGTGCTAGCCTTTGGTTTTCTTTCTTTCCTTGCGTGGTGGATTGTACCTGAGCTATAGATAGTCGGGATAGCCCATCTGCATTTGTATGCAACTTGCCTGGTCAATGTCTAACATCGAGCGAGAACTCTTTCAAAATCCCCTTTCATCTGACAAATATACCATCCCTGGTTTTCATCTTTATTTGCCACTGTAAAGTATGATGATCAGTAATTTCTTCGAAATGTACCCCAGCTAGATACTGTCGAAAATGTTGCACCTCCCACACTAAGGCTAGGCATTCTTTTTTTTGTAGTGCTGTAGTTTTTCTCCCCCTTGATAAATTCCGGCTATTCCAGGCCACAATGCCTTCTTTACCATCTACGTTTTGTGCCAGTAATGCACCTAGACCTTCATCAGAGGCGTCAGTGTAAACCTGGAAAGGTTTGGTGAAGTCGGGATGGCGAACTATGGGGTTGGAGGTCAATCTCTCCTTTAAAGTTTCAAAAGCTGTTTTCCATCTCTGATCCCAATCGAACTTCCTTCTTTTATCAAATCTGTTCATAGGTCGAGCGATCTTAGAATCACCTATAATATTATTTTTATTAATCTCACCACCACACCCCCAATGAAATTAATTAAAGTATATATGATCCACCGGGATTCGAACCCGGGTTATCACACACATATTTTTGCCACCTTAACCATTACACCACCAGGACGGTTAAAGGTTTATGCACACGCCTACGACTTATTATCCATTCTCGAATACTGGATATTAATCTAATCATGTTCATATTCCCAACCGCACTATGGTAGCCTACTGTTTAAGTGAGAGGAAAGAATATTCATGGGGCACAGATCATATAGACCAGCCTCTCGAAGAAATATCCCTAAACCTACTAATAATATTATTTTTATTAATCTCACCACCACACCCCCAATGAAATTAATTAAAGTATATATGATCCACCGGGATTCGAACCCAGGTTATCACACACATATTTTTGCCACCTTAACCATTACACCACCAGGACGGTTAAAGGTTTATGCACACGCCTACGACTTATTATCCATTCTCGAATACTGGATATTAATCTAATCATGTTCATATTCCCAACCGCACTATGGTAGCCTACTGTTTAAGTGAGAGGAAAGAATATTCATGGGGCACAGATCATATAGACCGGCCTCTCGAAGAAATATCCCTAAACCTACTAATAATATTATTTTTATTAATCTCACCACCACCAATGAAATTAATTAAAGTATATATGATCCACCGGGATTCGAACCCGGGTTATCACACACATATTTTGCCACCTTAACCATTACACCACCAGGACGGTTAAAGGTTTATGCACACGCCTACGACTTATTATTCATTCTCGAATACTGGATATTAATCTAATCATGTTCATATTCCCAACCGCACTATGGTAGCCTACTGTTTAAGTGAGAGGAAAGAATATTCATGGGGCACAGATCATATAGACCGGCCTCTCGAAGAAATATCCCTAAACCTACTAATAATATTATTTTTATTAATCTCACCACCACACCCCCAATGAAATTAATTAAAGTATATATGATCCACCGGGATTCGAACCCGGGTTATCACACACATATTTTGCCACCTTAACCATTACACCACCAGGACGGTTAAAGGTTTATGCACACGCCTACGACTTATTATCCATTCTCGAATACTGGATATTAATCTAATCATGTTCATATTCCCAACCGCACTACGGTAGCCTACTGTTTAAGTGAGAGGAAAGAATATTCATGGGGCACAGATCATATAGACCGGCCTCTCGAAGAAATATCCCTAAACCTACTAATAATATTATTTTTATTAATCTCACCACCACACCCCCAATGAAATTAATTAAAGTATATATGATCCACCGGGATTCGAACCCGGGATATCACACACATATTTTTGCCACCTTAACCATTACACCACCAGGACGGTTAAAGGTTTATGCACACGCCTACGACTTATTATCCATTCTCGAATACTGGATATAATCTAATCATGTTCATATTCCCAACCGCACTATGGTAGCCTACTGTTTAAGTGAGAGGAAAGAATATTCATGGGGCACAGATCATATAGACCGGCCTCTCGAAGAAATATCCCTAAACCTACTAATAATATTATTTTTATTAATCTCACCACCACACCCCCAATGAAATTAATTAAAGTATATATGATCCACCGGGATTCGAACCCGGGTTATCACACACATATTTTTGCCACCTTAACCATTACACCACCAGGACGATTAAAGGTTTATGCACACGCCTACGACTTATTATCCATTCTCGAATACTGGATATTAATCTAATCATTTTCATATTCCCAACCGCACTATGGTAGCCTACTGTTTAAGTGAGAGGAAAGAATATTCATGGGGCACAGATCATATAGACCGGCCTCTCGAAGAAATATCCCTAAACCTACTAATAATATTGATTTTATTAATCTCACCACCACACCCCCAATGAAATTAATTAAAGTATATGTGATCCACCGGGATTCGAACCCGGGTTATCACACACATATTTTTGCCACCTTAACCATTACACCACCAGGACGGTTAAAGGTTTATGCACACGCCTACGACTTATTATCCTTTCTCGAATACTGGATATTAATCTAATCATGTTCATATTCCCAACCGCACTATGGTAGCCTACTGTTTAAGTGAGAGGAAAGAATATTCATGGGGCACAGATCATATAGACCAGCCTCTCGAAGAAATATCCCTAAACCTACTAATAATATTATTTTTATTAATCTCACCACCACACCCCCAATGAAATTAATTAAATTATATATGATCCACCGGGATTCGAACCCGGGTTATCACACACATATTTTTGCCACCTTAACCATTACACCACCAGGACGATTAAAGGTTTATGCACACGCCTACGACTTATTATCCATTCTCGAATACTGGATATTAATCTAATCATGTTCATATTCCCAACCGCACTATGGTAGCCTACTGTTTAACCCTTATTTAGCGGCGAGCAACATAAGTCGAGTTAAATAAAGCTGGACTATGTGGCGGCGCTCGACATAACTCGAGTGGCAATTTCAGCACGTAATGTGGCTGAGAGAGAGAGACAAGTGGTGGCAGGAGACTAGCGAGCGTATGACTGCTCCAGACCACCGCGGCGAACCTACTGACACAAATCTCAGCTCCCTCCTCCCTCTCTCACTCGCTACATACTCAATTATGTACTGAAAGTACCGAATTACCTGCTTTTTGCACTCGCGTTGCACGGTTATTGCAAGAAAACTATCCATCATACAAGGATCGTTATGGTGTCATTCGAAAGCTCTGTTTATGCCCTTTCAGGGATAGGTACTTGTTTTACGTTCTGGGTCTTATTTAGGCATGAAAATGATCACGTAAACAGCCCTATTTTGGCTAAAAACACCCCGCTGTGCGGTACACATAAATAAACCGCATAGGCCGCTCGTAAGGTGTTAACCTGACAAGCGCGATATAGACCTAGGTGCTAGGGTAGTTATTTGTGCATTTCTAGCCCTGGATTCTGACAGAATTTGTTATATTTACAATATAAACCATTATTTGTTTTCGGTATGCTTTTATTTTACATATATGATGTATATATGAACCTTCAAGAGTGCTAAAATAAGTGGGAAAAGCATTTGGGTGGTGAAAAACGAAGATATTGGCCACCCGGTCATAATCTCAGGCGAGAGAGAGACACAGGCAGCCCTCCCCTCTCGCTGTCTGGGAGTCAACTGAGACGAGCGGGGCGGTGTGTGCCGGTGTCTGGGTGTTGCATAACGATCTTTTATGCAACCCACTTGTGCTACATTATCGCGGGAGAGAAAAATAACCGATAAATGATGATAATAAGTGGATAAATAGGTGATAATTGAGGAGGGGGGGGAGGGGGGAATAAGGTGGGGAAGGAGGGGAGGGGGAGGGGTGAGAAACACATGGATGAGTACTAGAGGGGAATTATCTCACCTAGAGACAAAATCCTTTGTTTTGATAGGCCCTTTTTTTTTTTGGAAGGCTTTTTTTATGGTCCTGCTTCCGTGAGGCCTATCGCGTTCCCTATAGGAAGCCTTCCGTGAGGCCTATCGCGCTTGCCGGGTTAAGTGAGAGGAAAGAATATTCATGGGGCACAGATCATATAGACCGGTCTCTCGAAGAAATATCCCTAAACCTACTAATAATATTATTTTTATTAATCTCACCACCACACCCCCAATGAAATTAATTAAAGTATATATGATCCACCGGGATTCGAACCCGGGTTATCACACACATATTTTTTCCACCTTAACCATTACACCACCAGGACGGTTAAAGGTTTATGCACACGCCTACGACTTATTATCCATTCTCGAATACTGGATATTAATCTAATCATGTTCATATTCCCAACGCACTATGGTAGCCTACTGTTTAAGTGAGAGGAAAGAATATTCATGGGGCACAGATCATATAGACCGGCCTCTCGAAGAAATATCCCTAAACCTACTAATAATATTATTTTTATTAATCTCACCACCACACCCCCAATGAAATTAATTAAAGTATATATGATCCACCGGGATTCGAACCCGGGTTATCACACACATATTTTTGCCACCTTAACCATTACACCACCAAGAGGACATCCCCCAAAAGGCTCTAACTTCCTTAACAGTAGTGGGTGGAGATCTCTCTGCGATAGCTCTCACTTTAAGTGGGTCTGGTTGAATGCAATTTTTGTATTCATATGCTCTTAGTTGGCATTTAGAGGGTTTGAGCTTAAAATCAGCTTCCCGAATTCTGTTTAATACTTCTCACAGTCGGTCAATATGCTCCTCCCAGCTGCTCGAAAATATGATAATGTTGTCCAAGTAAGCTAGACAGGTCCACCAAGTTAGTCCCCTCAGTACTTCGTCCATAACCCTAGTAAAGCTAGCTGGCCCATTGCAAACTCCAAAAGGCAAAATCGTAAATTTATATAGTTTCCCTTCACTCATGGCAAACGCGGTTTTCTCTTCGTCCTCTGGTTTAACCGGTACCTGCTAATATCCGTTCTGTAAGTCCAGAGTGAAAAACCACGTTGACTCATTGAGCGACTCCAGCGAGTCGTCGATGTGAGGTAAGGGTTGGGCATCTTTAATGGTGACGTCATTAAGTTTCCTATAATCCACACAGAATTGGGTAGGACTACTGGCGATGACCAAAAACTCTGTGATTCCGCCACTATCCCTTGCTTAAGAATTTCATCAACCTGTTCTTTTTCTTTCTACCTCATGATCGGATTTTGTCGTCTGTAGGGTTGTCTGATAGGCGGTCCCTGCATGTGTATTTCATGTCGGTGATGTGTTCGGGCTAGTTCATGATCCCCCTCGTCTTGAGCGAACACATCATGATATGCCCACAGTAATTTGTGTATAGTGTTAGCTTGGCTTTAGGTTAACTGTTTCGGGATTTTTGGTAAATTAACTTGCCCTTTCGTCTCAATGGTGGTTGACTGTGCGGGTTTGACTTGGCCTAAACGTCTTCCCATCTGGTAGTTAATAGTGGTCTCTCCAAAATTTGCAATAATTATTTTCCTCTGGTTCGGGGTGATTAGGGTGGGGGATATCCGGACTTCGATCTGACATTCCGGTTCAAAGATGCCTGCAGTTATCCCGTTAAGCTTTGGGATCTCTATTATTTTCCACGTTTTTGGAGGTAAAGAAATTTTCCCCGTGGTAGCTATTAACCCGGGAACTGCGGGAAGACTCTTAAGAGTTCCCCCGGCGGACTGCGGGAAGACTCTTAACCTCTGAAGTGCGCATGGGGGTAATTGGAAACGTCCCCCTGTGCTGACGTATTTGAGGTGTTTCCGCCACTAAAATATTCATTGTGCCATTAATAGCATTAATACTTATCCATATGCGCCTATTATGGGTTGATTATAAAGGTATTAACCTGAAACAACAATAAAACGAGTGAAAACAGCGTTTGGATGATCAAAATCGGAGATATAGCCCGCGAGTTGTATAATGTATGGGTGAGGCAATCTGCTTTCCCGCCAATTTCCCCCAAGGCCACTGAGACACAGTCGATCGATACTCTCTCTCTCTCTCTCTCTTGCACTCGCTTGCTATCAGTGATGACCACACCCTCCAATCGGATTTCTAATGTTAGCACGAAAATATACCTCAGAATAAGGGAATAACAGGGAAAATAGGTGATAACTGAAGGAGAGGAGGAAAGTGGGGAAGGAGGGGAGGTAGAGGACTGAGATTTTGCATGGCCCAGGGGCCAAAAAAAAAATAAAAAATAAAAAAAAAAAAATATAAATTTTTTTTTTTTTTTCGATGTCAAAAGTTGATTTATATTTTCTCTGACTCTTAAGAGTCTCCCCGCAGTGCGCCGGGGGAACTCTTAAGAGTCTCCCCGCAGCTCCCGGGTTAAGAGTCAGAAAGAAAAAAAATCAACTTTAAACATAAAAAAAAAAAAAAAAAAATTGTTTTTTGCCCCTGGGCCATGCAAAATATCACTCCTCTACCTCCCCTCCTTCCCCACTTTCCTCCCCTCCTTCAGTTATCACCTATTTTCCCTGTTATTCCCTTATTCTGAGGTATATTTTCGTGCTAACATTAGCGAGTTGCAAGCAGTGCATTGTCATCTCTGTTAGCAAGCGAGTGCAAGAGAGAGAGAGAGAGTATCGATCGACTGTGTCTCAGTGGCCTTGGGGGAAATTGACGGGAAAGCAGGTTGCCTCACCCATACATTATATAACTCACAGCCTGTATCTCCGATTTTGACCATCCAAACGCTGTTTTCACTCGTTTTATTGTTGTTTCAGGTTAATACCTTTATAATCAACCCATAATAGGTGCGTATGGATAAGTATTAATGCTATTTATGGTAAAATGAATATTTTAGTGATGGAAACGGCTCAAATACGTCAGCACAGGCGGACGTTTCTAATTACCCCCATGTGCACTTCTTTGGTTAATTGGGGTTGTACTGTGGTGGTGATCTCTTTTGGGCCACACTGAATATTTAACCCCAGCTGGCTCATCACCTAGAGCAGCTAGTCCAGCAACCCACCCGTATTCCGGATCGCTTCGGAGATCGACCCAACATTCTTGACTTATTTCGAACCTCTAACGCTTCTGCTTATACTATAAATCTTTTCTCTCCTTTGGGCTCCATAAACTAATATCTGTCACCTGTCCTATCTCTCCGGTATGGCCACTCGATCCTCCCAACCGGCGGCGCTTGTGGCACTTTGGCGCTGCCGACTGGGAGGCTCTTCGGCAGCACTTCTTTGATTTCCCATTGAATGACCTTTGCTTCTGTGGCCGGGGACCCTCGGAGAGTGCTGAACGCATAACCGAGGTAATCCTCTCGGGCATGGAGGCATACATTCCATCTTCTTTCTCTCAGTCTAATGCAAACAAATCTTGGTTTTCTCACGCTTGTTCTACTGCTGTCTGCAACAAGGAGGAAGCATTCAAACGGTACCGTCGCCTAAAAACTCAAGAGTCTCATTCTTCCTATGATTCTGCCCGCAATCAAGCCAAATCTGTTCTTCGACTTGCCAAGCACTCTTTCATCAATAATAAATGCACTGAACTATCTAACTCTAGCTCTTCCCAAGCTTTATGGCATCTAGCCAAAAACCTCTCCAACAATTTTTTTCCTCGTCTTTCCCTCCCCTTTTCCACTTTGATGGCACAACCATCACTTCTTCCTCTGACAAAGCTGAACTTTTTACTCAAACGTTTGCTAGAAACTCCACTTTGGATGATTCCGGTGCTATTCCTCCCTCTCCACCTCCCTCTCTCCTACTTATGCCTAACATCCTAATCTCTTCTAATGATGTACTTTCTACCCTCTCTGGGCTTAATACTAAAAAGGCGTACGGTCCGGACGGTGTTCTTCCTGTTGTACTTAAAAACTGTGCTTCCGTGCTGACTCCCTGCCTATGCAAACTCTTTTGTCTCTGTCTCTCCTCTAACGTCTTCCCTTCTTGCTGGAAGTTTGCTCTCATTTAACCTGCCCCAAAGAAGGGTGACCGCTTTCAACCCTCCAACTATCGTCCAATTGCTCTCATCTCTTGTAGGCTTATCTCTAAAGTTTTTGAAACTATTCTTACATTCAAATTTCTTAAGCATTTCTCTTCTCATAATCTACTCTCAGATAGCCAGTATGGCTTCCTTAAGGGTTGTTCTACTGGTGATCTTCTTTCATATCTTACTAACTCTTGGTCATCCTCCTTTCGGGACTTCGGTGAGACCTTTTCTATTGCACTAGACATATCGAAGGCCTTCGATAGGGTCTGGCACAAATCTTTAATTTCTAAACTACCCTCCTTCGGTTTCTATCCCTCCATCTGTGCCTTTGTCTCTAATTTCCTTTCCGGCCGTTCCATAGCTGCGGTTGTGGACGGTCATCGCTCACTTCCTCATCCTATCAACTCCAGTGTTCTTCAGGGCTCTGTCCTATCTCCCATTCTCTTTCTAATTTTCATAAATGATCTTCTCAACTGTACCTCCAGTCCTATCCATTCATATGCAGACGACTCTACCTTACACTACTCAATTAGTTTTTCTGAACGCCCCAGCCAGCAATCCCTCAAAGGCAACGTAATGAAGCCATGCAACACTTATCTGCTGATCTAACTACTGCAGTAGGGTCCCGCATAGAACGTGTTCACATAGAACGTTTCCCCTATAGAGCGAACGACCGAAAATATTATTCCAAAATTTTCGTTAAGAACGAATGTGTTCTGTTGAAGCGATTCCGCTTCTAAAGTAGGGCAAATCCGGGGAGTTCTCTATTAGAGCGCCCTATTATCATACAGGGCGCCTGACTCGTGACAAATATTTATATATACATACTTATAAATGCATATAAAAATGTGTAAATACATATTATGAGGAGATTACTTACCACACACTTTATTTGAAATAATTGTCATTATAGCCTAGCCTAACTAGTCGTCCATTTCCGCCGCTTTCGTCCGACAAGGTAGGCAGCTTGACTGGCCAGTGTTCTGTTTTCATGGTCCCATGCATTCAATTCTTTCATCATTACCACCAGCCCCACCCTCATTAACACTGAATGCACTAAAGCCCTAATAAATGTGAGATACGACATTTGGGCAGAACAAATCTTGTAAACAGGTGTTTTTTCAACACAATGGAGGTTCGGTGTTCTCCTTCTTGCGCAAGCGGAAGTCGGATTCACTCTTAAAGAATTAAATCTATTTCCTTTAACCCATCGCAGATTAAGAGGTGACTTAATTCAAGTGTTCAAAATCATCAAAGGCATCGACAATATGAACTGTAGTAAGTACTTCACTATCGACCAATCTAATTACACGCGGGGAAACGGTTGCAAAATTATTGGTAAATCTTTTAACTCACACGAATCTAAGAATTTCTTCTTCAATCGAGTTGTCAACTTGTGGAATGGGCTTCCCCGAGACGTTATAGACTGCAGCACCGTTGATTCATTTAAATTCCGCCTAGACAAATATCTCGCATCAAACCCGCGACTGACCGCGTTTGTAAATGAATAACTTTATTTTATCCTCCCCTCAGTTACTAACCCATATGTCCCCTACTAACTTGGCAGGGCAGTAGTTCCCTTTCCAATGTTCCCTTACCCACTCTAAACCACTGTTTGGACACTTGATCCTCAGTGTTTTGGAGGACAAGCAGCCTAGAAGGGTCACTAGATCTGTTGTTGCTTGATTTCCTTTGTACTCCTTTGTACACTCGGATTTCATATCCAAGCAACAAACACCTTGATGTGGCAGACTCATGGAGTTCAGTTTACTTGTTTGTTTGCTTTTAAATATGTTTTCAAGTTTGATATCGAGTCTCATTATTTTTGCTCTCTTTTTTCGGGTTTTGACTGGAATATTTTGTTGTGAACATGGAATTAGCGAATGTTTGGGGTAGGCTATGGTACGTACGGAAGGATTGATCGACCAATATCGATTTTTCCCATAGGTTATGTGTTTAACATAGAGCGATTTCACATAAAACGACCTCGTTTATCGACCAATTTCTCATTCTATGTGGGACCCTACTGTATTTCCAATTGGGCCAGAGAAAACCTTGTTACCTTTAATGCTTCCAAAACCCAATTTCTTCATCTTACTACCCGTTCGGAACTTCTAGAGAACTATCCATTACACTTCAACAATACAAAAATCAATCCTTCATCTGCTGTCAATATTCTTGGTGTCTCCTTTTCTTCTGCTCTCACATGGAAGGACCATATTATCAGTCTTGCTAAGGCAGCCTCCCAGAAGCTGGGTGTGCTCAACCGCCTCAAAGGGTTCTTTACCCCTGCGCAGCTTTTGGCTCTGTACAGGGGCACAGTGCGTCCTTTTATTGAGTATTGTTCACATGTGTGGGGAGGATCCTCTCACACCACACTCCTAGACAAAGTAGAAAGGAAAGCCTTTCGTATCATTAACTCCCGTCCTCTCACCAACTCTCTGCAATCTCTCTCTCTTCGCCGCAATGCTGCATCTCTCGCCGCAATGTTGCATATCTCTCGCTATTCTATCGCTACTACAATAATCAGTGTTCCTCAGAGCTCTCCCAGTGTATACCACCTCCTCTATGTAGGGTACGTAGCAACCGTCTTGCAACACAATCCCACCCCTACTCTGTGCAACTCTCCAACCCAAGAGTGAAATGCTATTCTCAGTCTTTATTCTATTCAACTGCTGAGCTCTGGAACTCTCTCCCAGAATCAGTGTTTCCCTCGTTCTATGACTTAAATTACTTCAAACTCCTTGTGTCCAGGCATTTTGGATCGAATGTCCCTTTATTTTAGCCCTGTCACTCTTCCAACTCTGGTTGAGGCACTCGATACAGGCAGTTCTGCCTTTTTTCTCCCTCACTCACATAGAAAAAATAAATAAAAATAAAATAAAATAAAATAAAATTCCTAAGTATCCATCCATCCCACTGTTTGATTTCTCTGATAGTACACACAAATCTGTGGTCCATTGTACTAGTAGAGTGTCAGTTCTCCCTAAATGGTTAATGGTTGTCCCCCAGCTCCTACGAACTGAACATCAGTATGGTTCAGGGGTCCCAATTCCTTCTGGTTATTCCTCACAAAGTTTTCTAACAAACAAATTCTGTTCGCCCCCGTATCTACTAACATGTTTGCCGCTCTCTCATTGATCACCATGTTCTCACAGGGAGTTTGTCTCTCTAATATGTTTACTTTATAATATCGCCCCTCTATGAAAGGTCCAGGGAAACATTTTCTTTCTCCACTGGCATAGTTATATTTAATAGGGCCCCTTCATCATTGACGACTTCGCCTGTTAATAATAATAGTCTCCATTCAACATTCTGCGCCAGCATTTTGAATAGCCCGCGCGGAAGTATCATAGAGTACTCATCATAAGTGCACGCCTAATTCCCTTATGGGATTGTCATTTTGATCGGGTACCCTACTGAAAAAAACTCCGTAAAATATAAAAAATAAAAAATAACTTAATATCTGTTATCATATGACTTGCCATATGCGTGGATTTCTCATGTTTTGCTTCCCCAACACCAGGCCCTCTAGCGGCCATCGTCTTCCTTCCAACTTCCACGTTCATACTGTCAACACGGCTTGCGCCGCGCTTCGCTTCATTCAACGTTCCAGAGGTTCTAGTGAGTCCTTACTCATTTGTATACATCTGTGTTGTAGTAACAAGGTTTAGATTAGCTAGCACGGCTGCTAGATTGGTATGTCCGCAGGAAGTGTGTGTTAAAATAGGGTACTTTTGTAACAGGCGTCTACGGGTCCAGGATCATCGTACCGCGTGTTTTTTTTTGTTTTTTTTTTGTGATACGCCTATAGCTTTTGTGATTACTTAGCTAGGAGGCTACCTCTCTACAAGGCATGATACAGACTGTCAATATTGAGGAAAGTACATGTCATATTATTATATATCAGCATATGCTCTGGTTTAAGGGTGTCTGCATGTGGTGCTCCACCTTCCAGGGTTCGTGTTTTGCTTTGGGCCCCTTGGGTAGGCCTCCCTCATCTGGTTGCTGTGCTGGGTCTTCGGAGCGTCGTCTGCCTGTCATGTTCGTCGTACCTCGTGGTCAGCCTTTACTAGGGGTCTCCGGCGTAGGCTTCAGGTAATTTAGGATGCTAAATTTTCTGTATTTTGATTATATGCCTATGTATGCCCATAGTGTTTTTCATGCGTGTTGGCATGTTTTTGGGGTAAGGGAGACGTCCCTATATATTCTTTATGACGTGTTATGTGTGGGACTTAAGTGAGTGAAGCTGTGCCAACTCCATTCTCCCGAGTTTTTGTTTTTTCCGGCGGCCCCGTGCGGTGGGCCCAAGTTATCCGTCTTATAAACGGGTAGGAACAATCAAAAGGTCCCGGCGTGGTTTGGCTGAACCACATTCTCCCGGCAGAACTGCATTCCTAAGGGGGCTGCAAACTCGGCCCGCCGAGTTAACTCGCCCTATCTGACCCAGTTACACGATTAGATTTTCTCGCCCTGCGGCGCCACAAGTCGAGTGTACATGAGTGATAAGATTAGTTTTGCAAACTTTTTCATTAATGATCAGACACTAAAGGTCAAGGGACCTGTGACGCTTGTCACAGGATAGTAGTTAAACCCAGCTTAGACGAGTCCAGCGGAAGGTTAGAGTAGTGGTTCACTATAGCTAATTTTCCGGCGGACTCGAGTTAGGATGCATAACACCTCGCAGGTTATCCTTATGAGCATTGATTCCTGGAAATGTTATTTCCAGGCTCCTGAGACTGCTACTCCGGCGGAGTTTGGGTGGCTGATCCCGGCTGGGGGGGGGGGGGGGGGTCTTTATTGGCACCATGACAAGGTTTGAACTATGCATTACTCCTACCTGCTCTCTATTGCCAATTTTTGCTCACAAACTTTGCATTAAGTGCGTCAAGTGCTTGGATCATTCCCGAGGCTTGTGGTTATCTAAACGCTGTTCAATTTGCTCTGATTTGAAAACCGCGTTAGTTACTAACAAAGACTTATCGTGCCTAGTGGCCTTACAAGAAATTAAGAGTACATTTAATTCTTATGCCAAAGACACAGCCCATAAGGCACTTCACTGTGATGATGAAGTTCTATGGGAACAACTAATCATAAAGTCACCCCGTGTGAAACCCGGTTCCTCTAAATCTGTCAGACCCAAAGTCAAGTCAAAAGCCCTCAGCAAAGAGGTAGTGAGTAGTAGCAGTGAGAGTGATGTCACCGAGGTTCCCCCCTCCGACCGTGCCAAGAGGAGACGATCACCCTCTCTGAGGCGGAAGTCGAGGTCAAGATCTAGATCCCCCCGCAAACAGTCTAGACACTCTTCCACGGAGTCTTCCCGGTCTACTAAACGCCGGAGAGAGGACTCTGGGGGAGCGACGAGTCAGGCAAGCAGCGGCAGCCGGAGGGACACCCCTCAGCAACCGCCCCCTACCCCTACCTCTGACATGCCTCAACAGGAATCTGGGGACTCAGAAGTGGGGTCTGATGTACTGGAATCCACACCTAGTCATGAACAATCCTTGAGTGTGTCTCCTAATGTTACCTTTGCCATACCTAAACTGAATTATGTATCTCGTAGTGTTAGGTCGGCAGGCCCATGTAGGGTTCTGGCCGACCAGTACAGGGGATATCCGTCGGGGTCACAACTGAATTCTCAAGTGATTCCAGACTCCCAGCCCTTTGTGGCAAGGGGGTTAGTATACTGGCGTCAGTCTGAACCATCTCAACCTCTTTTTAACGTCAATCACGAAAGAACTGAGGAAGGTAGCATAGACATGTTGCCATCATCGGTTCCAGATTTAATGTGGCCCCCGGCGGATAATGAAATAGTGAGACAACAGGAAAATCCTGAGCTGAGTGGAGAGCCGGAGGAAGTTATGTTCTCCCCGGGTCCCCAGTCACTCACAGGAGAAAATTCTGACGCAAGTTCCCATTCATCCAGGGACTCCCACAGTAAGTGTGTTACTTCAGATCAGATAAGTGATTTATTGCACAAGGTTATGCAACATTATCAACTCCCTGCCTCTTCGGAGCCCCCGGTTTCTAAACCAGCTGTGACCCCTAGTACTTCTGTCGTAAGACCCCTAGATTCCCCGGGTTTTCTTCCATCATGTCCTACCCTGGTGTTGGCTGCGGCTCCAGGCACTACAGTGCCGGCGACGCTGGTTACCTCCACTTTGAGGGTTATTGCAGATATTCCTCCCCCTCCTTTAGATAGGGCACCTCTGAAGAAGGGCCCCATGCCCCTCCTCTATGGCCTGGATTGTTCTTGGGTCCCTGTGACGCCAGTGACCCCTCTATTAGCTCAACCTTCTGTGTCAGGGGAACTACCAGTCCCCTTACTTTTCTTTGCCAGTAGCCAAAGCAGGAGTGTCCTCAGATTTACTTACCTTTCTTGCGGCGTCCAAAGTTTCCTTGCACTCCCTTGATGAACCTTTCTCTACTCCCTCGGCTGCTCACCTTGACAGGAACTTCAAGTTAAGAAATAAGGCCTACCGGATGTTCTCTCAGTACTTGGTTAGCCACCGGATCACCGCCTCCCTTTCACATACTATTTCAGCCATAGCTGACCCCCAAATTAGGAAAGCTACTGAATTGTCTAGGAGACTTTTGCTACAGAATTCCATTCAGTCCTTAGGAGACATCAGAATTGCAATCATGGAAGCGGTTCGAGCCCGCCAAGATCTGAGAGTCCATCTGGTTAGGAAGTTACCGGCGGACATAGGTCGCCGGGTAACTCTCTCGCCGGTACTTACTGCCACCCTACTTAACTCAGAAACCTGGAGTCTAGTGTTTAATATGGTTAATGGTTGGAAGCAGGTTACCTCCCAAGCCCGGAAGGACCCTGCTAAGAAGCCCTTTCATAAATCAAAGGGCGGTAACAAGCCATACCAGCCACAAGCTAACCAATCACCAAGGGATCCCAGACTTCCTCCACAGCAGGGAGGTAATCTGCACAAGTCCAAACAAGATAAACACTCTGGGTATAAAGGTAAGGCCCCTCAGAAGGGTAATCAGGGCCAATCATCAGCCAAATCTAGCCAAGCGTCAGATGCCAACCCACCTCCCCCTCCAAAAAACTAGCCACCCATACTCTCAGCCTCTCAGTGCCGTGCTTAAGGACACAGGATTTGAGAGTTGCCTTGAAGGTCGGGCCCCGGTTGCACCTGGGTTCGTTCCGTTCATTCCGCTCAGCCTGGCCCACGAAAACCTGGGCCAGGAATGTAGTGAGCAAAGGAATCACCTGGCGGTGGCTCCGGCGGCCTCGACTACGTCAGCCGCGGAAATACACCAATGTGTCTCAAGAGGAGGAGACTCTACTTCAGGAAATGATTACCAAACAGGTCCTTATCCCAGTCCTTATTGGTCAATGCCAATCACCCAGTATTCACATCAAGACTCTTCTTAGTGCCAAAAAGGGACAGTGTGCAGATGCGACCAGTTCTAGATCTCTCGCATCTGAACACATTTATAGAGAATTCACCCTTCAGGATGCTTACAGTTCAGCAACTCAGACTCGCACTTCCACCGCAGGGTTGGATGTGCTCGATCGATCTCAAAGATGCCTGTTGGCATGTCCCTCTCAACAAACGGTTCCAAAAATTCCTCGCTCTGAGGGTCAGGCAAGAGACTTATGTCTTCCAAAGAATGCCTTTCGGTTTGAACCTGGCACCGAAAATGTTCACAAAACTCGTCCGGCAAGCTCTTTTACCCCTGTTAGTCCAGGGCATACAGGTGTTTTGGTATCTAGATGACTGGTTGGTAGTGGCAAACTCTATGGAATTATGTCAAGATCATGTAAACCAAGTGTTAGCTCATGTACAAACCCTAGGGTTCAAGGTGAACTTGGCGAAGTCTCGCCTTGTCCCCACAAGGACTATTCAGTGGATAGGGCTGGTCTGGGACACCGCCAATCTGACTCTTACTCAGAGTGTGGACAACCGAAACAGATTCCGCATATGGGTAGAGGTGCAATGTTACATAAGACAGGGATAGGTTATTTATAGCAGCACGATCGAGAATCCTCTAGGTGTTTCTAGGTGAAGATATAGGCAGGTTCCGACGATCTCTGAAGACGTTGCTGCCTGGTATTCCCTATGACGTCCTGGTCCGTGGGGGTGGTCCTGTCGTGTGATGGTGACAGTAGGCAGGGGAAGACTTCCCTGTAGATCTTCTGAAGACTGTAGATGTTAAGGTCTTACATGAAAATGAACCGTTACACCAGTGTCTTACGCTCTCGTATCATAGGATTAAACTAAGGAGCCGTTTCACCAGTGTCCTATGCTCTCTCTTACAATCCAGACCTAGACTTCTATGGGAGTCTCTCGAGGAACTTATATGATGGAATTTTTGGGATAGTTACGAATACGAGCCGTTACACCAGTGTCTTACGCTCTCATATCGTAAGGACTAAGTAGGGAGTTGTTACACCAGTGTCTTACACCCTCCACTACTAAAGTCCTGACCTAGAGGGAAGCCGTTTCACCAGCGTCTTACACTCTTCCAACCAAGTCTTACTGAGGGGGTAGGTTTACTAAAACCAAAGCGCGTGGCCAGTGCTGCATACTCGGATTATTGTAATTCCCAGCAAGTGCTGGGTTGCACCAGTGTGGCCCAACAAGGATACGGAAAATCCTTGATGTCTTCGAGAAAGGCGTTGAGTAGTTCCACCAGTGTCTTACTCCCTCAAGGCACTTTTCTCGGATTTTATCCCAAGTCTTCCAGATACCTTGTCTGCCTGTGTGATCTAGAGTATCTTTTCAACTGTACTACTGCTTATGGATTTGGCTGGAGAGGTCTTACCAGTTCCACCACACAGTCCGAGAGGATGGGGCCTCTGTACTGTCCGTCAGTCGCGAACTGTGCGCGCTTCCGGCCCAGTTTCATTGATTGCTGGCTGCCCCCAGGGGGTCCGCGGCTTCGCCTCGTCGGTCGTTGACTTCCCGACCTGGCTCCGCATCTGTCCTTTGTCTGTACGTGTCCTCCCCATCTCGGCCTCCATCGCAACCCCGTCCCTGTTCCTCTCCCCATTGTTCGGCTTTCTCGCTCGTGAATCGCTTCTCCCCCTTTGCCACCCCTGATGAGAAAGAATCTGTGGTGATGCCGTCGCAACGTTTTCCGTCTATATCCCGCTCGTTGTCCCACTCTCAGGCTTTCCGTCCTCCCCCCCCCCCGGCCTCGTGATCGTGATGCCCCCCTGCTCACTCCACGCCTCCGCCGATCCGCCGCTCGGGATCCGTCGGGTGTGTCTGACACGTTGTCCGATGTTTGCGTCCCCTCTGAGTTGGATGTTCCCCCCCCCCCCCCCTCCCGCTGCTGTCAGGATCGTCAGTCCCTTGGCCGTGGTTCTGTCTCTCCCTCTGCTCACCCCTGCTTCCCACATAGTGTATTGGACTCTTCTCCCTCTGTCACTTTGGAGGCTCTCCTCCGCTTGCTTATTGACGCTATCTGGTGTTTCCCCTCGGGATATTTGTGAGCAGTTGATGCCTAGGTTTCTCAGTCTCTCAGTCTCTTCATAGGTTTCCTTCCCCGTAGTCTCTCTTTCTTTTTTTTTTAATGCCTGCTCGTTGCTTCGGAAATTGCAAGATTTCAAGGTTTTCCTCGATGGTCTTCGCCCCGTTGTGGTTTCGGTTTGTGAGACGTGGTTTGCCCCTGACACTAGCTTTCGTCTCCAGGGTTTTTCCCTCCTTTGTGCTGACCGTCCCTGGCATGTTGGGGGTGGATTGGCTGTCATGGTCCGTGAAGACGTCCCACATCAGCCTCTCCCCTTGCAGCTGTTCCGTGGGGGTTTCCTGGAGGTTTTGGCTCTTCGCCTGGAGCTGGCGAGGGGTTGGTCCTCGGTGCTGTTGGTTTATAATCCCTGTATCTCTGTCTCTCTCGCTGAACTTGATCACTACTTCGATCAGCTCCCTTCGCCGGCGCTGGTCATGGGTAATTTCAATGCCAGGCATAGATGTTGGGAACCGGATCTTCCACTTCTATCCCGTAATGCCTCTGGCTCTTCTCTCTTTCAATTTCTTCTCGGCTCCGCTAGTTTCTCTCTCCTCTCTCCCTCCGGTCTTCATACCCAATTTGATCCTCACTCTGGTTCAGCCTCGGTTTTGGACTTGTGTCTAGGTGATGCCCCTTTTCAGGATGCGGACTATTCTCTTGGTCCCTACCTCGGTAGCGATCACTTGCCTCTTGTTGCTAGCTTGCCGGTCCTTTCCTTAAATCTTCCCTGTCCTACTTGCCCTCTGTGGTGTTTTTCGGAGGGGGGCTGGTTGGTGTTTACGGAGGCCCTCTCCCTCCCTTGCCCAGTGGTGGGTCTCCCTCTTGAGGTGGCGGCGGGCTCCTTCTCCTCGTGGCTGGTGTCCGCCGGCCGCCAGGCTTTCTCTCTGTCTGATCGACGCGGGGTGCCCCGTTGCGGAGTGCCTCGGTGGACCGATGCTTGATGTGGGGCAGTGAAGGCCAGGCATCAAGCATGGTCTGCCTGGCGTCGCTGTCTCTCTCAGGCGAACAAGCTTCGGTACCGTCGCCTGGATGCAGGTCTATCCTCCTCCGTTTCCCCTAAACCCGGGAAGGACCTCGCCAGTCCCTCTGGTTACCGTCCCATTGTGCTCCTCCAGTGTGTGGGGAAGCTCATAGGGCGTCTTGTTTTTCTCGTCTTCGGTGGTGGGCTGAATCTTGGGTTGCACTGTTAGAGGAGCAGTGTGGTTTCCGTCTTGGTCAGGGCACACTGGACGTTCTCTTGCAGTTAGAGCGCTTGGCTCACAACACTTACAGGCATCGTGATGTCATGCTGTCTCTGATTGTGGATGTCACTGGTGCTTTTGACTCTGCGTCCCATGAGGGGATCGTATTTAAGCTCTCCGGCATGGGTGTCTCAGGTGTTCTGTTGTCTTGGATGCACAGTTTTCTGTCTGGTCGTTCCTTTTCGGTCTCGGTTGGGGGGGCACTGTCTGCGCCGTGTACCATCCGCCACAGTGTTCCCCAGAACTCGGCCCTCAGTCCCTTCCTATTTAATAGCCTCTTTTCCGACCTCCCCCGTCCCCTTGGTAGTACATCCCTTTTGGTATATGTGGATGACCTAGCCTTGGTCTGCTCAGCTCCCATGCTGCTCCCACCTGCTCAGGTGGTTCTCCGTTTGGGGGTTTGCCGTTAATGAGCAGAAGTGTGCGTTGATGTGCTTTACCCTTTTGCGTAAGTTCCTCTCCCTCCCTTCCGTCCTCATTTCTGGTATGCCGGCTCTGTTGCGCGCTCAACACACCTTTCTGGGCCTCCGTCTCGATGTCCCCATTTTAACCTGGAAACATCATGTAGATTATTTGCGTTCCTCATGTATGAAGCAGCTGGATATTATGAAGAGCTTGGCGGGTGTTCGATGGGGCGCGGATCGGGATGTGTTACTGCGGTTCTATTTGGCTTATGTGTTGAGCAAGGTCCATTATGGCTCGGCCTCCCCCTCGGTCCAAAAAAAGATGGACGTGGTGCAGCACACATAGCATTGGGTGCCTTCCGTTCGTCACCAGCAGTCTCCCTACACGCGGAAGTGGGTCTCCTTCCCCTGGCTTGGGGTCGTCATCACCATAACAGCACCACCCTCCATCGTGCCCTCTCCTTCTCACCTACTCATCCTTATAGCCTCCTCCTTTCTGATGCCCCAGTTCTGCCTCACGAACCCTCCTGGCCTGTCCACTCCCGGTCCCCTTTCCTGGTCTCCTTGCCCCCTCCATCCCCTTCTCCCACCCCCTCCGTTTCCCCTTTCCCCCCTTGGTCTGACCTCTTATCTATATTCTGCCTTTCTCTTCATGTTCCCTTTGTCAAGTCTCAGGATAGGTCCCATATGCCCCCTCCCTTTTCCTGGACCTTGTTTCCCTCCGTTATAGTGGTCACTTCCCAATTTATACAGATGGCTCTCACACCTCCTTCCGCAAGTCGTATATTTATGTTGAACATCTCTCCCTTTGTCGGACCTGGTGGCTGTCCGGTTCCCACTCAGTTCTTGCTTCTGAATTGTTTGCCAACCTTCAAGCTTTACATTTCATCCTCGATTTCCTCCCCCCCTAGTCAGTTGAAATTTTCTCAGATTCACAATTCTCCCTGCCCTCCTCAGCTCCCAGCGCCCAGTATCTTATCGCACACTAGTGTTTCAGGCCCATTCCCTCCTTTGCTCCCTCGGGCGGTCCGGCTTTTCCCTCTATCTTCAGTGGGTTCCCTCCCATGTGGGTATCAGGGGTAACGTGATAATGGACTCAGCGGCTTCTCTAGCACACTCCTTCCCTCTCCCTCATCCACCTTTACTATCTCTCCAAACCCCTATTATTTAATAGTGGCCCCTTCATCATTGACGATGTTGCCTATTAGTATAATAGTCTCCATTCAACACCCACGTCAGTCGTTTGAATCAACCGCCGCGAGGAAGAATAAGAGTCATCTTCATAAGTGTAACGCTACTTCTCTTATGGTGTCGTCATAGATCGGGTACCCACTACGAAAAAACTTCGTAAAAAATAAGAGAATAAAAAAGGAAAACAATTCTACTTTAACACTGTTATTCACAAGCTTCCCACATTCGGTGGATTTTCTTGCGTTGTGGCTTCTTACCGCCTCTCGCCAAACGCAACAATTCGTCCTTCTCTTCCTCGCGGGCCAACCGTCAACACTAGTGCCCCCGAGCTCCGGCTTCATTCAAAGTTCGCTTTCCTCTAGTGAGTCCTTAGTCATTTGTATATATCTGGGGGTTAGTGAACAGGGTTTAGATTAGCTAGCACGGGTTGTGTATTGTTGGCCCGCAGGAAGTGTTAAATTAGGGTACTTTCAGGCGCTTACTTGTTGTGTTCATTCTTGTTACCACACGCGTGGTTTTAATTGTTGCTATGCGCCTTAGTTTTTGCTTTTCCTTTAGTTAGGAGGCTCTTTTATTCATCGCTAGCTGTTCCTTTGTCCAGCTTTGGGTCTTGGGACACCGTCTTTGTCTTTTTAGCAGACTCGCCGGGTTAAGGTTGTCACACGTGGTTGTGGAATCTTCCGGCGTCCGTGCCTGCTGGAAGGTCCCGTTTGGGGGCTTTCCCTGAGCCTTTTGTTAGTTTTTTGCTTTTCCTTTAGTTAGGAGGCTTTTATTCATCGCTAGCTGTTCCTTAGTCCAGCTTTGGGTCTTGGGACCCCGTCTTTGTCTTTTAGCAGACACGCCGGGTTAAGGTTGTCACACGTGGTTGTGGGACCTTCTGGCGTCCGTGTGTGCTGGGAGGTCCCGTTTGGGGGCTTTCTCTGAGCCTTTTGCTCTGCTATCGCTGATCTTTCGTTTTTATTAATTTTGAAAGTTATTTTCTCATCATTAAGCCTTTAGGTTAGCTTTTGAGGGGTATAATTAATTTTTCTCTATGTGTGAATTATTTTGTGTCCCCTTTTCTTGCACTCCCTGTGAGTTAGTGTTGCACACTTCCCGGGAGTCCAAGGAAACGTCCTTTCGTCAGGGTTGGTTTGAGAGTAAGGGTGGTTTTCACTCGTTGTTGTGCTTTTTTCACCGAGTGAACTCCTCTCTTGACCCGCCGGCCTCGGTTCTGCAACCTTGGGTCCGTCTCGTCATGCCGGCGTGTGGTTTGTTCCTCTTTCCCCCTGTCTTGTGATCTTTGTAATAGTGTGCCACTATCCTCCTTCTGGCGACCTGGTATGGCCGGCAGAAAGAGATATGTTCTGCAAAGATAAGGATTTCGGCGTGCCGCCCGGCCCATTGTTGTGTTTAACCCCGTTTTTTACGGCGGCTGTGTGTGTAAACGTACCGGCGCCTGCTAACTATTTTTTATAATAGCACGCAGATACCCACCGCCAACTGGCCTAAACAACGATGACTCATGTCATAGGATGGCACTCCGTCTTCTGTGTGAAGTCGACGCCTCTAGAGATATTTTGGACGGTTTTTCCGGCGTTTTTTTTAGCAGGGCCGCCGGGTTCTATTTTGCAAATAGTTAAAAAACTCTCCAAATGTCCCGGCGTGTGGGCTTACCTACATACCTCCCGACGGGAAGTGCTACTTCCTAAAAGGACCCTCTACTCGGCCCGAGGGAACTCGCCCTGATTGTTCGCCGAGCGCAATAAGACTTACCCTCTCTGACATATGACGCAAGTTGAGCCCTTTTCACGGCCAACCTCGGTGTCATATAATTATACAAGGGCTAATCGCTCAGCGATTCCGCCATGATGAGGTAGTCTATATACCCAGGACCTCCTGCTTCATTGCCCTGCGGCGATACAGTTAAGAAGGTCAGATTATATGCTATAATCTACACGGTTCTTGGGCCAGTGACACTTGTCACAGGTAAGCACTTTCTACACCAAATAATTCCACTATTTGACAGGATCAGGTCCGGTCGAAGGTTAGAATAATAGTGACTATTTTTCTAACTTTCCGGCGGACTTGCACTAGCATTTTTATTAACACCTATCAGGGTATCCTTATGAGCATTGATTCCTGGAAATTCTTTCCAGTTCAGCACGGCAAGGAACCATCCCGTTCCCGGTGTGGGGAAGGGAGAAAGGGGTGGGGGGGGTGGGGGGAGGTAAGTGGTTCAGTCTAAATTTTCAGTTTTGCCTCGATCCACACATACCTCCCCTTTTTTAATTTTAACATTTTGATTAATTGCACTCTAAGATTGCGACAGGCTGCATCTAAGTTTGCCTCTGGAATTCCCAGCAATGCCCGGTGGGCATATATCCTGGTGCAGACTGGGTGAGTTTTTGTATAGATCATTCGGGCCTTGCGGCCTTGATCGATAGATACCTAAATGGCCACAGTATGGAAATTATTTACAGTTGCTAACTTTCAAAAAAAAATCCCCAGAATCAGGGATAGCGTTGCATCAAGGCCACCAATACTCACCACTTAGCTGAGCAATTAGCCATTGGATATGTCTTAGACCCAGTGAGGTAACACCTGACACCCCCCCCCCCCCCGATACAAGAACCCTCCAGGCTTCGCCAGACATCGTTCTAGATTGACACTCCCGAGTAATGGAACCTAGGTCTCCAGCAAGGATAAGTCAATTTTTCTTTCCTTAAAAAATCTAAAGTAAGGGAGGTCGATCAGTATCTCGGTTAATGGTTCCTGCGATTAATTAAGCCAGTCATACGGCTCATAATTGTCATGCAGTTAGGCCGGCGAGACAGCTCGTTTGTTTCAGCTGAAATTCAGCCGGCGAGACGGCTCTCTCTTTCATCCTAAAATGAAGTAAAAAGATGCACAGTTTTTCACCTTCTTTTGTTCACGAATCTGTAATAGGTTACGAGATATTACGGATCAAGAATTTGGATGCATTCAGCGGTAATTTAGCGACATAACTCTTACAAGTCTATCTATCTATCTATTGCCCGACGCCGTGATCCCCAAAGGGGTGGCCACGAACGAACCGCCCCCATGCACCTCTGTCCCCAGTCAGTCGACATCCCTCCCCCTAACCAGCACCGCCTTCGTTCATATACTTCCTCACTCCATCCTTCCACCTCTCTTTCGGTCTAGTCCTCCCTCTCTGTCCCTCCACCTCGCTCTCGTACACCCTCTTAGTTATTCTCTCACTTTCCATACGTTCCATATGGCCGAACCATTTCAAGTTGTTCCTTTTCACACTCTCGAGCACATCCACCTCCACACCACACCTCCTTCTTACTTCCTCATTAGTCTGTCTATCCCTCCATGTAACTCCGCACGCACTTCTTAAGTAATTCATTTCCACTGCTCTCACTCTTGGTCTGAGTCTCTCAACCAACGTCCATGCTTCGCTTCCGTAAGTCAGTGTCGGGATTACCACACTGTCATGCAAGGACTTCTTCACTTCCATACTGACCACCCTATTTCTTGTTACTGCTTTCAGTGTTCCTACAACCCTCTTCCCCTGTTGTACCCTCTCCCGCACTTCTTCATCCATAGTCCCATCTTTACTCAACACACTGCCCAGATACTTAAAAGAGTTGACGATCTCCATAGCCTGACCATTCAGCTTCACCTCACACTCTGTGACTTCACCCTTTTCGAAGACCATAACCTTGCTCTTCCCCGCATTTACCTTCAAATTCCGTTTTTCGCACACTGTTCCAAACTCATTTACCAGACCCTGCAACTCCCATTCATTAGCACTCATCAGAATTGTATCATCCGCAAACAGCAGTATAGGTAGCTTCCACTCAATTCCCTCCCTTTTCAGCGATACACCAACATCCACCGCTCTTGATAGTATTTCTTTCATGAATCCATCCATATATACAGTAAACAACCACGGGGACATCACACACCCCTGTTTCAAACCAACATTCAGGTCAAAGAACTCGCTCTGCTCACTCTCCACACGTACTGCCGCCTTTGCACCCTCATACATGCTCTTCACTGCTTTCAGCAACTTGCCATCTACTCCGTATATTCTAAGTACTTTCCACAAACCTTCTCTATCCACTCTGTCATAGGCCTTCTCCAAGTCCATAAAGGCAACATACACCTTTTGTTGTTTCTCCAGATATTTCTCCACAACACAATTCAGGGTAAAAATCTGATCTACACATCCTCTTTCCTTCCTAAAACCTCCCTGCTTGTCGCCTATCCACAAGTACTATGTGTTATTTTATACTGCCGGTGTATGGACCGTTTTACAAGCTTATCTATAGACATCAGCTTGCTTGGTATCTACAGGGGATTTTCCTATTATAGGTACTTGAAACTGCACGGCTCCAGGCCTAGTGGGAACAGTTCAGGTTCACCCTAATACTATGCATAAGTGGCTGATCCCTGCGTCCCGTCGCGGCGGACAGCCGAACCTGTAAACTCTGAATGGCACTCTGAATTTGCATACTTGGGTTTCGTCATGTGCCGCCGGTAAGGGGAGGTGGCAAGCACTTCGTTAGTGTTTTTTGCCTACCCGACGTTCCTCTAAATACGACGAGTTAGAGATCTAGTGTTAGTCTAACCCTTCTGATTTGAGTTGGCAATGGTGTACACGGTATACCTAGTAGACCTTTTCTCACTTATTCCATAGATTAAAGTCTCGTTTTGTTTAATGATACCAGCCCTCCCGGCGCTTTCGCCCCGTGTTAGGCGTATTTATAAATACATCATTACGGACTCAGTAAGGCCAAAGTGGGTTTCAAGTCAGAGGCATAAGTTCATTACTCAATGACCTCTAGCTTTCAATCACACTTGGATGTTGGAATCGAGGAAGGATCCTCATATATTTCGCTAATTTAGGACCGGCAGAGTGAGGGGGATGTTTTCTCTCACGATAAACTCTAGGGACTGAGCCCGCCGGAGTTCACTGTCTCCCGGTCAACATACTACGAACGGATGGGCGATCTTGGTCGCGTCAGTCCCATTTTTTTTCTTTCTAAGATCGACTCGATAGCAGTCCAATCGATCATCTCAGTTTTTATCCAATGTTGTTTCCTAAGCCTTCAAATATCTCCAAAATTCTCGACATAACATATGCCATGTCCCTAATGCCGGGAAATAGAAATATTTTCGCTTGAACGCTAGTTGTCAGGATCAGGAAACAGTATTGCGGCGGGACAACACATACCCGGAATGCCCTCCGGATAAGCGGTCAGGTTACATGCCTCCGGTCAATTTTCCACCTCACCCAAATCTGGGTGAGGTGGGCGATGGACCATGGGTAACGTGGGATCAGGAACTTCAACAATTTGCTATAGATATTACATCTAACCCTCTGTCCCCAGTTCCCCCTCCGCCCATTACCGAGTTTGACTGGCTAATACAACGACCGGACGGGGTCCCCATACCTATCTTTGATTTTCTCATCGCCCATCAATTAACTGCAGAGGAATTTCCTTTGCCCCTTATTGCTCCTGAACCTATTGAATTTGCTTCCTGTTAACTAGGGATATGGCCCAGCCTATTGCCAAACCCGTACTAGACCCACCACGGCGGAAGGAGGAATTAGTTAAGGCTTTTCAACAATATCTCCTCCCTTCCCCGGCTAGAACTCTCACAGAAATCCGGACAGCCTTATTTGCGGCAGTCAGGTCACAACAGCTCCTCAGACTCGATATGGCTCAGGGGTTACCTATGAATGCTTATTATAGGATTTTGTTCTCTCCAGTCTTGACCGCGAAGCTCATGGTTAGCCAGACAAAGAGAGATGTGAAGGTAATGATGAAATTGAATGTAGGGACCCCCCATTAGGTCTCCCCAATGGCTCCAAGCGGCCGGCGGACGGTTTCCCCTCCCGCTATCTAGTAAATTTCAAAATGCTTTTAGGACTGGTTCGTGTGTCCTCCCTCCGTCCTCCTCTCTCCCTCGGCAGTGCTAGTGCAATAGGGTTCCGAGGTTCGACTAGGTGTTAGTTCCCAAGGGTGGCAGCACCACCTTATCTCTTCTGCACGACCGGACAGCGCCGGTCACCGCAATGTGCACACCAGAAAGGAAGTCACGCGACTTTGCCTCACCCGGCGTTGCATAACAATGATACAACCCTCTGCATAAGGGATGTGATACCTAATCATTACACAGAAGAGGGAGACACACGATCTCCGGCCCAGGTCTGGTATGCTAACACCGTTAACCCTGTGGCGGACACACACCAGGAGGGGCTGCCTCTCTCACACTAACTTGAAGAGTGGTAGCCAGAGACAACCGTCTGCCGGCAAGCGGCTACCAGGATGTCTTTAGGATGTTGTACTACTACTCAGTAAATCTGGAAGTGTTGGAGGACGGTATCCAAAGGGGTCTCTACTACAGTTAAACTTGTCGATTCCCCAGGATGTCCCTCCTTGTACGTTATGTGCGGTACAACACGAATAAGTATTCACTCTCGCTAAGCTCACATCTTGGTTACGCATTTTAAGCCCTCAGCAAGCCTTGTTGGTGGTTGTTCCTTTCCGGGAAGAGTCCCGCCGCGGGGGGCTGGAAGTTCGTCCCGGCGGGGTTTTATTCCCATCTCCAATATTATAGGGGACTTTTTCCTCTTTCCATATGCTTAATCGAGTTGTGCGCACGTACCGAGATGTTTTACCGGGGTTAGGGACGGCTCAGCAGCAGGTCCAAACTTTTACGACAGCCACTTAAGGCCGGATCAGTTATTTTACATTCCCCCCACTTTTTCTTCTTAGATATGATAGTTGAAAACCGTTATGGGCTCTCTCGCCCTTATTTTGTTCCATATGAAATTACAGCCACGTTCTCCTTACACAAGGCCAGTAGAGCGGCTTAAATTGATCTGACAGAAGCGTGCGCATTTAGTTTCTTAGGCTTATACTTTCAGTAAGGCCTAGCGATAAATTAACGCTGTTAGCAGTCCTTACGCACCAGAGATCTCTCTATGTCAGTCTCATCATTAGCCTTCCAAACATATCAGCTCTCTTAAATTTTCTGTAATTGCCGCGAACTATCACTCTTCAAAGGTGACAGTTTTTCCCCTTCAACCCCGGGGACCTCGTTTTCCCTCCGGCTTAGACTAGAGGCCTGTCCCTCCTTTATATGGTGGCCAGCCGCGCTGACACTGAGCTTTCTCTGACCTCTAAGTGATCGTGAACTGGTTTTAGTTGTATGAGACAAAAGTTCAGAATGAGGTATATTTACCGCCGGGGGACGCCAGGGTCGGGGCCATTCAGGTCCTACGGCTCATGTCCCCCAGGTGTCTTGCTCGATCCTCTTAGACTATAACATTTTTGACATCCCCCGGCAGCCTAACTGATATAGCCAGTTGTTTTTTCTAGCTCTCTTAAGTTTTTTCTATGATCCTACGTGTCCTCGCTCCACACCAAGTGGGCAAAGGACGTGGTAGTCACAGGAGGCGCCCTTGGTGCAGAATTTTTTCATTGCATGTGTTTTTCCCTTTTTGGTTACAAACTCGGTTTTCTATTACGGCCCAAGCCTTGTTCCTTATGGTCTGCACAAGGGCACACTCCTTCTGTTTGTTTTACTTGTATTTCCAGCCGTTAGTACTGTGCTGTGTACGCCCAATAGGGGCTTAAGATAAGGGGGGGGGGGGTTATGTGGATCCCAGTACAAGAGATGAACCCCCTTCCACAGGATTACAAGTTGATGCAGGGCAAGCTAGGTGTTATTTACGCCAGGCCTAGCCCAAATAGATATGTACGAGCTAAGAAGCTCGGGAAAATTTGTTTAATTATTAAATCTGATGTATTCATATTATGTTTTGAAAGCTTAATTAAAGCTCATGTATTTTACGCATAATAAAAGATTATTTTACACTACTGTTCATTATACTGTATATGTAAATTGCAGGTTTCTATGCTAGTTGCACTAGATTAAGAAAGGTTGGTATTGGTCGAAGTGACTCAATATGTTCATTATACTATATATGTAAATTGCAGGTTTCTATGCTAGTTGCACTAGATTAAGAAAGGTTGGTATTGGTCGAAATGACTCAATAAATGTTCCAGACTAGTTTGCACTAGATTCACTAAGTTTAGTATTGGTCGAAATGACTCAATAAATGGACCTAGGGACCAAGCTGAGCTCAGTACAGGTTACGGGTCGAGGTGATGAGGGATTTTTTGCATTTAACTCTCTGTGTCACACGGTACAACAAATACCTCATGGAAGAGGACTCTGTTGTTGAAGCAGGCTTCTTTGAAGCAACGCACTGCTCCCACTCTTTCATATTTTATAATGTTGTATGCACAACAAAACCAATAAAATATCTTTTTCCTGTTATAAGGTTTCTTGACTTAACCATGCGGTTATTGAAGTTCCGATATTACGAATGTCCCCCTCCAGTCTTGGAATTCAGGCAACATCGTCAATGATGAAGGGGCCACTATTAAATTATAGGTTTGATTCCCGAAGGGAAGTAGACAAAACCTAATATTTAGTAGAGGCCCCGGAATCATTGACGATGAAGTCCCTCCCAGCCATCCCCTTCCCATTCGCTGATATTTTGAGTTTATCTTGGTATATCATTGAAGGCCGAATTGTTGCGCTTGGCGAGAGGCGGTAAGAAGCCACAACGCAAGAAAATCCACCGAATGTGGGAAGCTTGTGAATAACAGTGTTAAAGTAGAATTTTTTTCCTTTTTTATTCTCTTATTTTTTACAAAGTTTTTTCGTAGTGGGTACCCGATCTATGACGACACCATAAGAGAAGTAGCGTTGCACTTATGAAGATGACTCTTATTCTTCCTCGCGGCGGTTGATTTAAACGACTGATGTGGGTGTTGAATGGAGACTATTATACTAATAGGCAACATCATCAATGATTCCGGGGCCCCTACTAAATATTAGGTTTTCTCTACTTCCCTTCGGGAATCAAACCTATAATACTAACAATTTTTATTTTCACCCCTCTTATAACGCCTGTGTAGTAATCTGGAGACACCACAAACCTCCAAGCAAACTGCACATTAAACAATAAGAAGAAGAAGGTGCATTTTCTAGAAGAAAGAATGGTCAATCTGGGAGCACACCAGGTACAAAAGCAAGCCTATTGATACAGCCGCTCGTAGACTCAGAATTGGCCATTCACAACTTAGAGCTCATATGTACAGGATGAATCTAGCAGACACTGAAAACTGTCAATTTTGCCAGACCCCAGAAACAGTAGAGCACTACCTACTCCACTGCCACCGACACTTTAGCGCCCGCACGACCCTTAGAGAGACAATCAGCCAACAAGGCGGTCTGTTCACTCTAGAGCACATTTTAGGTGGAGGTGACTTTCCCCCAGAAAACAAGCAATCAATTGCCAGTACACTAAGAACCTACCTAAGAGTAACAAACAGACTGCCAGACATATAAATCGCAGAATTTACTGTACTGTACAGTACATGACTCAAACTGACAAATACAGTACCATCAAATTCAGAATTAACCATAACCCACAAAGTGCCCAAGACAACTATGACTAACTACCGGTATTGACTAACATCTAACTTTAAACAAACTAACCTTACTAACCCTAAATCACTAACAACAAACTCATCTTGACTAAAATCCCAGACTTGTTGACAGACACAAAAAACTCAAATAACTCTTCAACAATACTTTCTCTTTTCAGACTGATACCATGTGTACAGTACTGTACTGTAATATACTTCAAATAACCCAAATAGCTAACTAACTACTCAATTAACCTTTCTACGCCAATAACGCTTGTGCAACTATCGGGAGAGAGATACTCCATGTACACTGAACACCCAAAATATAAGAAGAAGAAGAAGAAGAGTTGCCAAGTCCGCGACTTTGTCGCACAATTGGGCGACTTTTGGAGAGGATGTGCGACAAATTTCGAGGGGTTGCACGCCTTGCGACTTTGAGTAGAATGTGCGACTTTTTGGGTGATTTTTGTATATTTCGTATTTTCGGTATAAAAATCAGTATTTTCGTTTACATTTTCATTAATTAAGTATATATAAATGCGCCAATGGTATCAAAATCATATATATCTAATACACATGAAATATAGCCTACCATGATGAGGATGAAAATAGGTAGCCTACATAAATTAGCTGCTAGCCGTGAGGCAGGGGACTATAGTCGAACAGGGGAAACTAAGTTTTTTGTGCTATGTGGAATTGGTCGATATTGGCTTGTTCTCTGATCTGGCTTCTTAACCTCTGAAGTGCGCATGGGGGTAATTGGAAACGTCCCCCTGTGCTGACGTATTTGAGGTGTTTCCGTCACTAAAATATTCATTGTGCCATTAATAGCATTAATACTTATCCATATGCGCCTATTATGGGTTGATTATAAAGGTATTAACCTGAAACAACAATAAAACGAGTGAAAACAGCGTTTGGATGGTCAAAATCGGAGATATAGCCCGCGAGTTGTATAATGTATGGGTGAGGCAATCTGCTTTCCCGCCAATTTCCCCCAAGGCCACTGAGACACAGTCGATCGATACTCTCTCTCTCTCTCTTGCACTCGCTTGCTATCAGTGATGACCACACCCTCCAATCGGATTTCTAATGTTAGCACGAAAATATACCTCAGAATAAGGGAATAACAGGGAAAATAGGTGATAACTGAAGGAGAGGAGGAAAGTGGGGAAGGAGGGGAGGTAGAGGACTGAGATTTTGCATGGCCCAGGGGCCAAAAAAATAAAAAAAAATAAAAAAAATAAATTTTTTTTTTTTTTTTTTTTTCGATGTCAAAAGTTGATTTTTTTTTTCTCTGACTCTTAAGAGTCTCCCCGCAGTGCGCCGGGGGAACTCTTAAGAGTCTCCCCGCAGCTCCCGGGTTAAGGGGAGACTCCAGGATGATTTTTATCTCAGCTTCTATAAGAGACTCATTGCTGGCCTTTTGCCACATGTACCGTCATGGTGTAACGTTGACTCGATGAGAAAATCAGCTCTCTATGTACGTGCGCGCGCGCGTGAGCGCAGAATTTCACAAACAAATATTAACTCACTGAATTTTTTCCAAATTTCCCCCAATTTTGGCATGGCGTATCCTACCAGCATCCCCTACAAAGTAGCGTCAGCTTTCTCCCCTATAAATAATAGAAGGTGGTGAAAAAAAATATTTTATACCATTAGTTTGGGGTAGAGCTGAAATTTGACTTTCTAAAGGTCATATCTCAGAAATTTACAAGAAATCGCCGAAAAAACGACGAGAGAATGTTCTTTTATATGCCAATTTGCTGTGGTTAGATGGGGAATGCATTTGGGCAATACCAAATCCAGTTAATAGACTCGTTAGGGCCAAAAAGTAATTACTAGCAATTTAATTTGTAACTTTCAGAGAAGTGTAAATTCCTTTTGGTGGTCTAGTTTTGTTACCCCTCCTACATAAATGTTTTCTATGGGGAGCGCTACCTATAGAAAATGACGTTTAATGGCTAACTAATTTAAAATTTATTTTTCAACCACGTTTTAGAATATTTATTCATTCGATTTTGACCAAAATCCTTGATATTGGGAACCCCAAAGGGGTACCTTAGGGATGTAATAAGGGTGTTTATGCCCTCATATGATAATTTCTATTGCTTACAGAAGCCCTTTAGACTACAGACACAATTTTTTTTTTTTGTGATTGACTGAATTTTTTTCAGTTTTTGGGGGGTCGTGGGCGAACCCCCGCCCCTGGGGGTTATGGATGCAATATGTGTTTTTGTTCCTTCCTATGCTATTCTCATATGTTGAAAGAAGCAGTTTACAGAGAGAACAAAAAACTTGAAATTTTGACCAGAGCCAAAACAAAAACTGGAGTCTCCTTAAGACCGTGGGCGGGACTATACAGCAATTAGCATGCCCCCATTAAAGGTTGTGGGGACTTAGAGAGGGTCCAGAATTCATATTAATTTAAAACAGTCCTAAATCCTACTTCAACGAGGGAGAGAGAGAGTTACAAAGTATAGTTAATATCTCAATGACCTCGCTGGTCCATTTCGGGAGATGCTCGAAGTGGAAGGAGAGCTCGAAATTGCTTAGTGCAGCAGAGAGAGAAAAATAAGAACATACGAAAATGGGAATCTGCAGAGAGCCTACTGTACCATCATGACAGATCCCTTTCACTCCCAACCCATCTCGAGAGAGAGAGAGATTGAATAGGCTACATTTTGTTTTAGAAAATATATAAATATAGGTAGGCTTATAGGTTAAGTATAATTTGACCACTTGCGAGTTTCAGGCTCCAAGGATATTGGAGCCATAGCCTAAGCATCGATATCAAACAGAAATACAATAATAATGTAGATTTCTAATGGATGAAAAGCATGTTGAATTGGGTTTTATGTATTCATAGAAGCACTACAACCGCAATTTAGGTGATAATTCTGTTGATTATCAATGTTTATGGCTCCAACTTCCTTATAGCCTGAAACTCGCAGGTGGTCAATTAGAGCCCTGTCATTAAAAAAAAAAAATAAATAAAATAAAAAAAAGAGAGAAATCAAAACTACAATTTATTGGTAGCTCCTTACGTCAATGACGTAAGAGCCTATGTTAATATGGCCTCGTTCCGGGCTCCTCTGAGCCCGGGTTAACCTAGATCACGACGGTCGAGAACCAAGATCATCATAGGGGGTACCCCTTAATCATTCCTAGGGTACGTCATTGGGTCGGAGCCACTGAAAAGTAGGAAATAAAAAAGAAAAGAAATGGCACAGTTTGAACACCGCGCCTCAGCGCATTCAGATCTTCCTCTGTTCCCATGAGCGTGCCCTAATCTTCCAGCTGACCTTGAACTGACCTCCCTCGTCCGTCGGCCATCCAAAATAGACATGTTTCCTTACCCCAGTTACAGTGTTACATAGATCCTCTTAAACACATCAGTTTTGGTCCATAGTGAGTCTTGTTGCAGTTGAAGTCATACAGTATACGCATTTAGGAATGTATTTATGTGGACCAATTTCACTTGTAAACCTGTAAAGTAAGGACTTTAGTCTGGTCTGGCCGACGTACGTGCCAAGCAAAAGCCACTTCCACTTTCACTTTCACTTCACAGAGCCGCGAATTAATGTGTTTATTTCTTTGTTTCGTATAATACGAACCCCGGCTCTTTAGCTGCAGTGTCTTTTTTGTTCTGTGATAGTTGTGTTTTAACATTATAGCATGATAGATATTCCCTTAACCCAAGCGCGATAGGCCTCACGGAAGGCTTCCTATAGGGAACGCGATAGGCCTCACGGAAGCAAGACCATAAAAAAAGCCTTCCAAAAAAAAAAAGGGCCTATCAAAACAAAGGAATTTGTCTCTAGGTGAGATAATTCCCCTCCAGTACTCATCCATGTAAATCTCACCCACCCCCCTCCCCTCCTTATTCCCCCCTCCCTCCCCTCCTCAATTATCACCTATTTTTCCTCTTATTATCATCATTTATCGATTATTTTTCTCTCCCGCGATAATGTAGCACAAGTGGGTTGCAGAAAAGATCGTTATGTAACACCCAGACACCGGCCCACACCGCCCCGCTCGTCTCAGTTACCTCACAGACAGCGAGAGAGGAGGGTTGCCTGTGGCTCTCTCTCGCCTGAGATTATGACCGGGTGGCCAATATCTTCGTTTTTCACCACCCAAATGCTTTTCCCACTTATTTTAGCACTCTTGAAGGTTCATATATACATCATATATGTAAAATAAAAGCATACCGAAAACAGATAATACTCTATATTGTAAATATAACGAATTCTGTCAGAATCCAAGGCTAGAAATGCACAAATAACTACCCTAGCCCCTAGGTCTATTTCGCGCTTGTCAGGTTAAGGGTTGAATTATATATGAGTGTCAGATTCATATATCTGTAATTCCTGACAGGTAGCCCCTGGTTGTGCCCAGGCCAGAGGTTATTTTTCAGGCCACCATAATATTTGTACTTAGGAAATAATTTCCTAAGCCTAATTTCTATTTTTTTTTAACCTGTTTTCATTCAATGCTTCACACCACAATAAACTACAATACTTTCAATATTTACTTCCAAGTTTTTCTTTAAAAAGTGAATACATATCACTTTAGCATTATTCAATCACGAGTGCCTCATCATATATTTGCCTTCAAGTCAATTTAGAAGCATTAGTTTCATTAGAACCAGCAAGACTACAGCTGATAGTCTCTATATTGCGAAATGAAATCCAATTACAATTAATTATTAACCAAATCCCCAGGTACCCTAGGCCCTATCTCAATAGGCCCGGGTACCAAGGCCCGGATACCAGGACTGCCAGATATGGTGACAGTCCCGGATCGCAGATGGGCGGATAATATCATAATACTATACCTTCTCAAGTCCCCGGTTTCCCTAGACCTTATCTCAATAAGGCCCGGGTACCAGGACTGCCGGGTATGGAGGCACTCCCGAGTACCCAAATAGGCGGGTGACATTATAGTACCATACACTCCCAAGTCCCCGGGTGCCCTAGGCCTTATCTCAATAAGGCCCGGGTACCAAGGCCCGGATACCAGGACGGTCACGTATGGTGACAGTCCCAGGTACCCAGATGGGCGGATAATATAATACCATACATCCTCAAGTCCCCGGTTTCCCTAGGCCTTATCTTAATAAGGCCCGGGTACCAAGACTGCCTTATATGGAGGCACTCCCGAGTACCCAAATAGGCGGGGGACATTATAGTACCATACACTCCCAAGTCCCCAGGTGCCCTAGGCCTTATCTCAATAAGGCCCGGATACCAGACGGCCACGTATGGTGACAGTCCCAGGTACCCAGATGGGCGGATGATTTTATAATACCATACACTTTCAAGTCCCCGGGTACCCTAGGCCCTATCTCAATAAGGCCCGGGCACCAAGGCCCTGGTACCAGGACTGCCGGGTATGGAGACAGTCCCGGGTACCCAGATGGACGGGTGATACAATAATACCATACAAACATAAAGTCAAAATCCGAGTACATACAGGCTACGGCCATCTACCCAAGCATTATAATACCGAGTGGTATTATAACACAATGCAACCGGGTCGTAATATAATACCATAAAAACGGCCGGGCTCCAGTAAGCCAGTTTACCAAGTACTCTAACGACTGTCAAGACGACAACATATATCACAACAAAATTCTTTTAAATAACAGAACCGGGTGCCAATGTCACCGGGTCGTAACATAATGCCATAAAAACGGCCGGGCTCCAGTAAGCCAGTTTACCGAGTACTCTGACGACTGTCAAGACGACAGCATATATTACAACAAAATTCTTTCGAAAACCCCGGGTACTCTAGGCCTAGCCTAAACAACATTAATTTCACCGGGTACCCTAAGCGGACCCAAACCCTTAATAAAGACATATGTTACCGGGTACCCTAAACTTTGTCATACTTAAGAAAAACAAACCAGGGTTCCAATAAGGGAATCAAATGGAAATTATTGCCGGGTACTCTAGGCTTAGTCATACTATAATAAGGATGTCATACCATATTAGAGACAGGCCCAGGTGCCAGTAATCAACATAACTATCGAATTACGATAGATGCGAGAACTTAAACAAGTACTTCTCTGGGCAAATCTCTAGACATTTCCAAGTCACCTACGAAGTGTATTCTCACTAATTACGTATTTTAATTAATTTCCAGGGACCAAGTACAAGTTCTCTTTCCCTTTCTAAAAGGCTATACAAAAAAAAAAAAAAAAAAAAAATAGTAATTATAACCAGTGATACCGAGTAACAATTAACTAGGCTACTTATTACATAAAAGGCAACTGTAGTTTAATTAAAATAAACGAGACATGACCAGATCCTATTTTGCCAAAATCTAAGTGGACCTAATAATTCCGGTATTAATCCCACCATACAACACTGACTCCTTGTTATTATTTCCAGGCTCAAACGAGCTACGGCACTACCAGAAGAATCCCTTCAACAATTAGAACGATCTCCTCCGACCAATTTAAGTGACAACCACTGGAGGAGCCTTACACCTTATATGTTAAGGTGAGTTCATTTTACAAATAACTAGACTTTTCCGGTTCACCGGCTAAGTTACTTTCACTAATCATATATTTTTGCTCATAACCATGACCCAAAAAACATTTATACCCTCGGTCATATTATCTATATGGAGTTCAGTAAAACCTTACATTTCAGGTACCTTTTACACAAAATCGCAAAGTACCAGGAATGCTAAAGTATGTAAGTTTGTTAGAATTATCTCTTCTAGAACTCCTAGCTAGTCCCCACCTCCTGACAACAAAATGTCCGGATCTATCAAGAAAAGACATAGGTCGGTCAGCTCAGAGCCTTCCAGTAAAAATCATAATAATAATAATAATAATAATATTTACTCAATTAGCATTTTTATATGCTACATAATATGTAACATGTAATATGTAACATAATATGTTACAAATATGACATGTACCAGCCTGGCATAAGTCCAACTAAGGATAGCCCAATAAGGCCGTTAGGCATATTTCCATTGGGCTCCTTGGAAGTTAACAAATCACAAACTGAAAGGCGACCCACCTTCTAAGTCCCAAACTTCCCCGACTCACAATCAGGATTTCAGGTCCTGCACTCTACACACATATCCCCAGACTCTTGACATTTGTCTAACATAGTCAGTCACCCTGCTAATCCTGTTTTAATCGAAAACAAAACATAGAATTACCTGTCTACTCTACCTCCTTGACTGATCCAAGTGCGGAGCATGTCATCCCCCCCTCCTCTTTTCCCTAGTACAGCTAGGTGATACTATTGAACAACATATTGAATCAACTCCGTTGTTTGCCCCACCCACATTGATTCACCCTAAAACTGATTCAGGTGAATATTGAAGCTGAAATACATAAACCCAGGGGGCTGGTTGGGTGAATTTCAGGTATTTTTCTCTAATCTATGCAGGAGTGTGACAAGCAAATTAAACAGAAATTGTTATGCCTTTAGATAAGGCTATCCGAGATCTCCAAGTAGTTCTCTTGCTCCGTCCAGGTTACAACATGCCATACCAAACACAGTTCCACTGGCTCAGGTACCTGTCCAGCCTAAACAACCTGCTCATAAAATAACAACCACTCCCTCTACTAATGGGTAAATCCCGATACTGGAAACAACTACCAGAGTAACACCTACTAATGCTGACACAGGTCAACCAGATTTGGTACCAATACCAAAGTAGTGGATTATTAAAATGGACGAGCTGAAGAATCTACGTGCAAAGAGCCACAAGGCCAATTGCTGGACGTATTCATAAAAAACACTTCCCAATTCTATTGGATGCTAAGTACTTTACTTACACACAGACACCCACGGTGCCTTCAGGGAAGCGTTGCAAACCATGGTCTGACGTGAATAAGGCTGATTGACATATTACCATTAAATCTCTCTAATCTCTCAAAATCCGTAGGTTGCTCCACAGAAAGGTCAGAAAACAAAATTCCTATGTTGGAGCTATACACTCTAAGAGATGGCCCATGGGCTAATTGGGTGACTGAGGCAGAGTAATTGGCCCTGACTTGGGGGGATGCCCCCCCCCCCCCTCCCACAAACTCCCATTGGAGGATCACCAATTTATCACTAGGCATACTTAAAACTCCTACTGTATTCCCCAGAAGTTTGGGAAATATCTCAGATCCCCCAAAATAGGTTGTGCCCAACTAGTTGACCCCATGATAAATACACCTACCCTGCACGGATTGACAAAGACGTTAGACGGCGTCAAAGAACCCATGGTTACTGTCAAAATTTTATCACGCAACAACATCCTGCACAAGCCATGAGGCAAGTAGCAAATTCTATCCCTGAACAAAACTCCAGGTCTAAACTTCTTTTTATCAGAAGAGCTTCACGTGGTAATTCTCGGATGACCACAGGGAATGTCAAATTTGCTTCTGTTTGCTTTTGTAGTGGGGTAGGTAAATCACCACGGTCGATCGGGGGATCCACCGGTGTTACAAATATTGATGCAACTAGAGCTAGACAGTATCCACTCATCCAATTGTCCAAGAATATACCCAAAGATATTGCCACTCTAGCTCTCTTTTCACCTCGATTCACATGTAGTTTGATTCCCCAAACAACCTGTAACGAGGTTCTTGCTCTGTTGCTAAGCCCTCAGATAGATATGTTTGGGCAGTTTTTAACAAACAAGCTAACCTCTCCTCAGAGCTCAGTCCAACAATGGACAACTATCTCTAGAGTTAGAAACATTAATGAGCCAAATGTTGACAGACAATGTTGTGACTTAGGTGCCAGAAGGCATGCCAGCTTTTCTATCACACATGTTTCTCTCCCCAAAAGGGACAGTCTACGACTAAAATCCTACGATAGACATGTTTACTCCTCAACAAATCAATGCTCAATAGAAAGTTCAGGATATTAACTAGTTCCCAAGTAAAACTAATTCTACAATCAAAGGTCTGGATATTTACTCCAGATATAGAAGACTCCTCTGGCACATCCCAGTAACAAGAGTTACCAAAAAAGTTCCTAGCTACCCCATTCAGAATCAGAGCGGTGATGTTCACCAGAATTCCTTCCAGCTTGGACATAGCTCCCAGTTTTTCACCAAGTTAGTGAAACAAACTCTCCTCCCTCTACTCAAAGACAGCATAAACAAAATATACTGTTTTACCTTCAAGATTGTAGGATGCTGTGGTCTTCTCCACTCCATTGCCAAGAACAAACCTTGATAGTCATGTAACATGTGACAAGTTTGGGTTTCAGAATAAATTTAGAGAAATCAAAATCTCACTCCTGCACAATCAGCAGAAGGAGTAGGATTAATCTGGGATACACAATTTCAGACTATAAAGCAAAGTCCATCCAATGCCAGACGTCTTCAAATAAACCTACTCACAGTATTACATACCAAGACTGTAAACAGGAACTTTGACAATCTCCGATAGGCCCTTGAATTGGGTTCAAAATTACAAGACCCCTAGGCTTCCTCAGGTTGAAGGAACTAATATGGCCAGGCAACAAAGCCGTTCCCCTAACACCTCACAATTCCCCTCTATTCATCCCAAAGAGATTTCTACACCCCCTGTCGTTACGGAAAAAATCTCAGGTAAAGGGAATCAGTGACACAGTGATCAGATCCACCACCGACTGTAGGGTTGGACACAGACGCTTCGAGTCTGATAGGATGGCACTATCAGTCGTTCGGAAGGTCATCAGTATCACAGAAAATGGACAACCTTAAGTCAGTGTCACATCAATACCCAAGAGCTAACAGTCCCTCTAATTTTTTCCAAAGTTCATGCAATATCATTGACCTCCAGGTCAATGTCATGCCAGACGGTCAACATGACCACGGAAATTTGCTTGAAGAAACAGGTCCCCACCCGGGCCAGGTTTCTCTAGGATCTCTCGGGAAAAGATATGCGTTCTAGCCCAAAACATTCCCCATTAATCCATGCAACATATCTACCAGGATTTCCCAACCTGTGGACGGATACTCGGTCCAAGAGAAAGATTACCTCGGCGAATGGGCCTTCAAACAAAAAGGCAACCAACCACTTAATACTGCCATTTTTTCACACCAAACCGATCTGGTTGCATCCCGTAAAATCAACAAAGCTCCAATCTTACATATCTCGGAATGACATAACACGGGAAAGGGGCCCAGATGCCCTCACTGTGAATTGGAACAGGTGGAAATAGATTTATGATGTGAGAATCAGTCATCACCTCAGGTCTTCCCAGGGCCAAATGGGCCTGGTTACCCCTACGTGGCCTACTCAGGTGTGGCACACTAAACTTACTCATTGGTTCAACAACCTCTGCAACTCCCCCTGTCCTATTTCCACGTGAAAGAAATTGGAAACCTGCAGACCTCGCTCAATTTTACGATATGGACATTCTCAAATCCAAGTGGCTACCGTCCTGCGACAAGGAAGTCACAGATACGCTCACTAGTCAATGCTCAGCTTCAACTCGAAGACAGTATAGTTCACACTTAAACAATTTACAACTTGGAGTGTAGGGTCAAACCAGCAGTCTCCATCGGTTGCTTGGTTGCTGAAGCACCTAAATTTCTTAATTGACGTTTAAAAAAGCCAACAGTTAACACACCTATAAACCACGTATCGTCATAAAGAAACCCTTCTTGACGCTTACTGGTTTATCTCTGCCCCAGAAAGACCAACGGGGTTGTTTATGCAGGCTTATATTTATTAGTGGCCCCTCCATCATTGACGAACATGCCTATTACATAAGGCATCCTCTTCAAACACTAATCCGCCGTAGTTTGAATCTACCGCGCAGAGCATTTAAAATCTGAGGAGCCTTCATCATGAGCGCACGCGACCTCACTCATGGCTTCAGTCATTATGAATTGGGTTCTCACTACGAAAAAACTTCGTAAACAATTAAAAGAAAAAGAAAATAAGAATAACTATCCAATAAGCTTTCCATCATACCGTGGATGTACTTGTGTGGATCTTTGACCAGACGCTGATTCAGGCGTCATTCTTCCTTCTCTGCTCTGCGATCAGCCGGCCCGGACGTGTCTCTCCACGCTCCGCTGGTTCCGCATTTGCTGCGTCCCTAGTGAGTTTTTTCTCATTTGTTTACTCCGGGATGTATCGAGTAAGGTTAGGATATGCGTAGCAGGAGTGTCCTGGGCTGGTTGCCCGCAGTGCAGTGTATTTTGGGTCGTGTGTTTGGGGCATCTATTTCGGATGTACCCTCGTGGTCCTGTTGTGGACAGGTGAATTTTTTTTTTCATAGTTGAGTTAGCTTGTGATGCAGGCGGCTTTCATTACGCGATTATTTCTGCTGCCTTTTATCTTTCTGATGAGGTAGCGTTGCTTTGCTGACGTTCCCAGCGTATTTTTCTTCACTTAGTGAAGTTTTTTCTGGTTCCCGAGTTGGTCTTCCCTTGGTCGGAAGTTTTTGCTACTGTGGTGTGTTGGCGGTGGTTCCTGTTGTTATATTTCCAGTGGTTTTTGTTTATATCTCAACATTTCTTGTGCCGTTTGCTTAGGCCTAGCTAGCCGCTCGTAGCTTTGCCACATGTACAAGTGTTATTGATTTATTTTATAAATATGTCCTACTGTGTCATGTGTATCCGGGTTTAGTTGTGTATTGGCTAATTCCACGGACTATGTTTGTTTCCTGGTTTAGTTGTGTATTGGCTAATTCCACGGATTATATTTGTGGTCCCTAGGTTAGTCGTGCTTTGGCTATCTCTCGGGTCCTATGTGCGTTCAGATGGTGTCTGTTCGGGGTGGGTTACTTTCCGGCGGGGTTTTCTCGGTTTCACCATGAAAACTCCGGCCGTGAGCCGTGTTTGGCCACGCGTGGTTTCAAAACAGGCTGGTGTCCCCGGCGAGTTGGTGTCTGTGGCTCTCCAAGAATGCATCTCTGTGTTGGTGCCTGTTTCAGGCTCCCCTTGATTCCCGGCGGATTGGTGGTACCCATCTAACATTGTTCATGCGGACATATGTTATGTAGTTTTTCTACCCGGTTTTACAAACCAAAGGAAAAACCCTAGCTGTTGTTGTGGGCTTTCCTCCCCGGCGATCTTTTACAAAGAAGTGGGGATCGGAACTTATGGGGTTAACGTTTAAGACATCAGATCTTACCCGGCGGGTGTACCTTGTTAAGGTGGGATGAACGAATTGGTAATTCAGTTTAGTTAACCGGTCCATTTTAGTGATACTATATGTATCGCCGCCCTCACTCTTACGGCGATCGAAGGCTCAATTAGGGTTAACGTATTTTTTATAAATTGGCCACACCCGGCGGGTGCTCCTGGGAGGGGGAAATACGGAATTTACAATTCAAGCTAGTTACCCAATCAGATATATAAAAAACAATGAAAATGTATTAAGAAGAGAAGCATTGGCCAAAAACTTTGCTAGCAAAGACACATTGGCCTTCTGGAAGGATATTAAAAAAATGCATAATAGCTGCACACCTCTACCCGTTAGTGTAGATGGGATCTCTGGTACTAATAACATAGCCAATCTTTGGAAAACACATTACCAAACTTTGTTTAACTCTGTTGGGCACCAAGGAAATACCATTGCTGCTACAACAGAGTGTAACAAAGAAGAAAAATATGACACAATTAAAGTTACAAGTGAAAAAATCAAGGCTGCAATAAGTAGGCTAGATGCTAACAAATCCTGTGGTTTTGATGGTATATATGCTGAACATTTGAAGTACTCCTCCACTCTCCTCTTGGAGAAACTCAGCAGTTGCTTTACCAGCTTTCTAATCCATGGTTTCCTACCAGAATCTATGATGTCCGTTACCTTGATACCAGTAATTAAAGACAAGGCTGGCAAAATTACATCAAAAGACAACTATAGACCTATTGCCCTTGCCAGTATTGTAAGTAAGATACTAGAGTTAATCATTTTAGACAGAATCTCAGTGTATATCTCAACTAATAGTAATCAATTTGGTTTTAAAAAGAATCATGGTACGGACCAGTGCATCTACACTCTGAAGGAGCTAGTGGATGGGTACATCAAAATGAACAGCTCTATTTTTGCATGCTTTCTTGATGCTAGTAAGGCATTTGACAGAGTCTGCCACAATATCCTGTTTGATAAATTAGCAACAAGGGGAGTGCCATCCTATATACTGAGAATCTTGAAGTACTGGTACGCCAATCAAACATTTAATGTAAGATGGGGTAACATTATTTCGGATTCCTTTACAGTAACCAATGGAGTGAGACAGGGTAGTATTCTCTCACCTTACTTATTCAATGTATATATGGATGAATTAAGTGATAAATTGAATAAAGAGCAGATTGGATGTTATGGTGGGAATAAAATCATCAACCATCTCATGAATGCTGATGATCTGGTCATTATTGCACCGTCTTCTGCGGGTCTGAGCAAACTTCTTGATATATGTGAATCTTTTGGTAGTAAACATTGTGTTAAATTCAACCCACTGAAAAATGCTGTTCTTATATTTAGATCAAAATTACTGTATAAAAGTAAACTGCCAAATTTCTCACTCAATAATCAAATTATTCAAGAAGTAAACAAAATAAAATACCTGGGACACATTATCTCAAACGATTGCTCAGATGATGCAGATATCGGCCGTCAGCGCAGACAGCTATATTTACGTGGTAACACCATCTTGAGAAAATTCCACATGTGTAATTGGGAAACTAAAGTCACTTTGTTCCGGACATATTGTTCCTCTATGTACACGGCCCATTTGTGGTGGAAGTATAAGAGAGCCACCATAAATGGTCTGTGTACATCCTATCATAATATACTCAAGATGTTCATTGGTCTCTCTAAATATGAAAGCACTAGTATGGTGTGCACACTGTTGGATGTGCAGTGCTGTCGGGCTGTCATCAGGAGACTGGTGTACAGCTTTTCGCAGCGACTGCAATCCTCCAGTAACACGCTGATTGTAGCTCTTTGGTCTAGTGATCATATCTATGAATCCCGTATTATATCTCACTGGCAGAAGCTGCTGCACACATAGTATGTACTGTAATGTAATATATAGGTCTAATTGAACTATGAGCAATGATCTGTGCAATAGGTGTTAACCAACATTGAGCAATAGCCTTAGTTAGCCTATCTGTGTTATATTGTGACAAAATGTGATATGTGCTCTATTCTGTAAATAGGCCTACTGTATTTTTTATTATATTGTGTCTTTATTAATATATCTTTGTGTATAATTATTATCTGTGCTCTGACGAGAAGTGTATGTGATATGGACCATTAGGTCGTACTGTATTTATACTGTATCTATCTTATGTGTCTGGAATAAAGAATTATTATTATTATTATTATTATTATTATCCAATTAATTGAGAGATACGGCTATGTATCGCCGCCTTCACCATACGGCGATCTATGTGACAATTCATTAGAAGTCAGGTCTCGTATCAGCCTGCCCTGTGTTAATCTGCTAGATAATTCAGGGGCCGGCATCTTTGTGGGGGGTTGTTTTCAAAATTGAATCTTGTAACAGTCACCGCCAGAAAGACTTTATAAACGCCATACTGGTCTTTTATATTATGTCAGAGGGTATTCTTAAAACTTTCTTAAAGACATGTCTAGATATTCGGATATCTTTATAGAACCCCGCCGCGTAACGAGCTGTAATCATTGTGAGATTACGTCTCGTTATCCGGCGGGTTATGAACACTTGTATTCGATCATTTTGGGTTAACCTTATGAGCATTAATTCCTGGAAATTTTCCTTTTTTCCAGGGCTGGGCCCCGGCGGACCAATACAGACCCTGCAGTAAGTTCCCACCAGTCTCTGTCATGGCTACCTTTGCCCCAGTTTTTGCTTTATGCATTAATCCAACCTGTGCCGGTGTCCCTCTTTTTGCGCACACTCTTTGTACCAGGTGTGTTAAATGTCTAGACCGTTCAAGAGGTCTGTGGGTGATGCGCAACTGTTCCTTTTGCTCCCAACTAAGTGTCAAAGTCCTCCAAGATAATGATAAGACCGCAGTGGTCGCCTTACGGGAAGTTCGGCAACAAATGTCAGCGTATACTACGATTGTGGCTCATAAGTCACTTCAATGTGACAACGTCCCTCTTTGGGATAGGCTTCTTCTTGAGCACCCTCCCCCTAATGAACGTTCCTCTCGAGTAACTAGTCATAAGCCGGCGGAGACTGGACAGGGTTCTGTGTCATCTCCTGCCCCTGCTACTTCGAAACGTCACCGTGAGCCTACACCCCCGGCGGCAGTCTCCTCGTCTCGGGCGAGATCTAGGTCTAGGTCACCCCTTAGACACCAGCCACCCAGTCTTGCCTCTTCACCATCGAGTAAGCGGAGTAAGACAGAAAGTTCCACCAGGGGTCACGGCGATAAATCCTCCAAATCAAAGAGTAGTTCACGGTCACACCGCAGCCATAAATCTTCAAAAAAGGATTCCCATGATAGAAAGGCCTACCGACACTCACCTGTTTCTAGTGCTTCTCGTCATACCTCTACCCCAGACAGAGTTTGTGTTCGGTCTCAAGGGTCCAGTGTAGTACCTGTACCTAAAGATGATTTACCCATTAACATTTTAACCCTGGAGTTGGAGGGTTCAGAGAGCTCAGTGGTTGAGAGTGTTTCAGACTCCCACGGGAGTATAGGCCAAGGCCTAGGTGTTTGGCGATATTCTCGTCCGGGGCCTGACCACCCACTTCCGGCTCAAACTATTCACACAGTGGCTGACGTCCACCGGGACGCGGCGATCCCTTCCTCTATTCCTAACTTATCTTGGCAACAAGATGATACCCCAGCTTCGGCGGGATCTTCTCAGGAGGAACTGGATGACAAAGACGAGGTTTCGATGATATCGGATATGGAAGGGCAAGAGTCAGGTTCAGGCTTCGATGCCGCACAAGATCTTAATGATTCACCAGTGAGTACATCATCAAATCAATTTGTCACTGCACAGGAAATTGATGGGCTACTTGTTAATGCTTTATCTAGATTTTTTGGCCAACAGCAGGAAACTCCCACAGTGGACTTGGGAGCTCCCACGACAAGCTCTACGGTACGGCCTCTGATGACTTCTATTGCTTTGACTCAGATCCCTCACCCCCCCTCTATGTCACCATCGGTGGTTACTAGGCCTGCTACGGCGGCATTGACCACTTCGAATGTAAGGGTTATAACGGATGTCAATCCGCCCCCTCTAGACAGAGCGCCTCTCAAAAAGGTAGCTATGCCCATGCTTTACGGACCAGACGAGTCAGGGGTCCTTTTGACCTCCACTAAACCAGAACTAGCCCAACCTACCTTGTCAGGGGAGCTCCCAGTGCCGCGTGAGTGGGTCATCCAGGGCAATAAATCTAAGAAATTAAGGGCCTTGGAAACTTTGGGGAATGTGCTAGATGTCAACATCAAGGCTATACCTAGTTATTATCACCAAGACTATTTTGTTTATACTGCTAAGCCTGCTTTACCCCCTGCCTCAGCTTCAAGATTGTTTTCTGACTGGTCTAAGCATGATGGGTTTAATGACATTAAGACACTGTCAGCTCTCACTCCAGAACTCGATTTGCAAACCATCACAGACGCGGCAGCTAATCCAGTCTTGAAGGCGGGGCAGTTGGGTCCAGGACCTTGGTTGGAATGGGAGACAGAGGCTCAAAACTTTGCGAGATTTACTTCCAAAACTTCCCACCAGATCCCTCAAGATACTCATTCTTGGTTCTCTATGCCAGTGTGTTCTGCCGGCGGAGTCCCTTCAGCTTTGTTTGCTTTCTTAGCTGCCCCTAAAATTAATCTTTGTGAGCTAAAAGACCCTTTCACTACCCCTACCCCAACTCACCTAGACCGTGAATTTAGGCTACGGGGGAAAGCTTTTCGCCTGTTCTCTCAATACATAGTGTCTCAACAGGTAGCTAAGTCTTTGCTCCGGTCCACTCAGGCAATCGCAGACGCGGATGCCAGACGTTCGGTTAAATTGTCCCGGTGACTGCTTCTTCAGTCGTCAATCCAATCATTAGGTGACGTACGCACTGCCTTGCTTGAGGCGGTTCGAGCGAGACAAGATCTTAGAATATCCTTAGTCCGAAAACTGCCTGATCGCATTGCGAATCAGGTGGTCATGTCACCAGTGCTCACTCCCTCTTTAACCCGGCAAGCGCGATAGGCCTCACGGAAGGCTTCCTATAGGGAACGCGATAGGCCTCACGGAAGCAGGACCATAAAAAAAGCCTTCCATAAAAAAAAAGGGCCTATCAAAACAAAGGAATTTGTCTCTAGGTGAGATAATTCCCCTCCAGTACTCATCCATGTAAATCTCACCCACCCCCATCCCCTCCTTCCCCACCTTATTCCCCCCTCCCTCCCCTCCTCAATTATCACCTATTTTTCCTCTTATTATCATCATTTATCGGTTATTTTTCTCTCCCGCGATAATGTAGCACAAGTGGGTTGCATAAAAGATCGTTATGCAACACCCAGACACCGGCACACACCGCCTCGCTCGTCTCAGTTGACTCCCAGACAGCGAGAGGGGAGGGCTGCCTGTCTCTCTCTCTCGCCTGAGATTATGACCGGGTGGCCAATATCTTCGTTTTTCACCACCCAAATGCTTTTCCCACTTATTTTAGCACTCTTGAAGGTTCATATATACATCATATATGTAAAATAAAAGCATACCGAAAACAAATAATGGTTTATATTGTAAATATAACGAATTCTGTCAGAATCCAGGGCTAGAAATGCACAAATAACTACCCTAGCACCTACGTCTATATCGCGCTTGTCAGGTTAATGTCCCCTGAAGTGTGGCGAACGGTTTTTAATATAGCTCAGGCCGTTAAACACGGTCCCACCCCTTCTAAGAAACCTGCCTTTAACTTCCCCAAACCCAGGCCAGTCGCTAAAGCTCAGCCGGGGGGATCTAAGCCCTTTCTTCCACCTAAGTCCTCCTCCACTCAAGGTCAGTTCAGGCATAGACAGGGCAGGTTTTCAGGTCAGAAAGGACGCGGCTATAATAAGCCAGGTCAGGGCCCGTCTTCTGCCAACGCCAGCCAGCCGGCGAAGCGTCCACCACCGCCAACTCCACCACCATAAAAAAACTAAGGTCTCTCTCACTCCCGGTGCCAGTCGTAAGGCCGGCGGATCCGAGGGTAGTACAGCTGGCGAACCCTGGTCTGCTAACTGGGTCGTTCCGAACGTGTCACAAAGCATGGCCGGTAAACACTTGGGCACGGATGGTGGCACGCAAGGGCATCACTTGGCAGTGGCTCCGGCGACCTCGCTTACGTCAGCCGATAACGTCGAATTTTGTTTCTTTAGAGGTGGAGTCACTGGTCCAGGAAATGATTGCCAACAATGTCATCATCCCGTTCCCCCCAAATTACCCTGTATTCACGTCCAAGCTCTTTTTGGTTCCCAAAAGGGACAGTGTTCAGATGAGACCGGTCGTCGACCTGTCTTATCTGAACCTTCACATTCACAACGAGTCATTCCGAATGTTAACAGTACACCAAATCAGGCTAACACTTCCGCCGGGAGGTTGGATGTGTTCCGTAGACCTGACAGACGCTTATTGGCACGTATCGGTCAACAAAAGATTTCAAAGGTTTCTGGCCTTACGGATCAGGCACCAAATTTTTTTTTTTCAGAGGATGCCATTCGGTTTGAACCTGGCACCTCGACTATTCACGAAATTAGTCCGGCAAGCCCTGATGCCGTTGTTAAAGCAAGGAATCAGAGTTCTGTGGTACCTAGACGACTGGCTGGTGGTGGCAGAAACAGAGCAATTATGCATCAAACATGTCAACATACTTTTAACTCATGTCAAAGCTCTAGGGTTCAAGGTAAATCTGGTAAAGTCAAACCTTGTCCCCTCACGAGTAATTCAGTGGATAGGGCTGGTTTGGGACACAGCTGCTCTCACTCTGAGTCAGAGTGTGGACAATCGCAACAGGTTTCGCAGGAAACTGTTCATGTTTCTTCACAGTCTGACTACGACACGGAGGGTCTGGGAGTCTCTGGTCGGCTCTCTCAACTGGATTCAACTAACTGTAATGTTGGGCCGGTTGAAAGTAAAACGGTTAATATTGGAAGGCAACAAATATTTCCCACTCTTACCGGCGGGAAAATTATGGCCCATCCCAAAATTAATCCACACCTTACTAGCGGTCTGGGCGAAGAGGGAAACGCTGCACTCAGTAATGTCATGGACCTCTCCTCCGCCAACGGTATGGGTAGACACGGATGCGTCAGGCACGATAGGTTGGGGATTTCAGTCAAACCAGGGGCACCAGGGTCAGGGGCTTTGGTCCCACTTAGAAATCTCCCACATCAATGTCAAAGAATTACTAGTCCCCTTGTATTTCCTTCAGGCTCACGGCTCTTCTTTACGGGGCAAGTCGGTGGCCTTCAGAATGGACAATCTGAATGCAGTTCACTGTATTCAGAAACAGGGGTCAACGAGATCAAGGAAGTTGCTAAACGTGTCGGAAGAGATTTTTACTCTAGCCAACAGGCTAGACATTTATCTTCACGCATCTTATCTCCCAGGCGTAGCAAACGTCTGGGCAGACGCTTTGTCCCGGAGACAGAGCACAACAGTAGAATGGGAGCTCAAGCAATCCATTTTCAACATAATGATTGCAGAGCTCTACCATCCACAAGTGGATCTGTTTGCGTCCGAGGGGACTCACAAACTCCCTCTATACCTCACCCGCCGGACGGAAACGCCGGCAGGGGGGCCAGACGCCCTAGTGACAGACTGGAACAGATGGAGCTCCATCTATCTGTTTCCGCCGCCAGACGCGTCACTAATGTGCCACGTAGTGAGCAAACTACGAGATTATCGAGGCTTAGTCTCGCTAATCGCACCCCTGTGGCTGGCACAGTTATGGTACCAGCAATTGAAGACGTGGTGCTCGCGCCCGGTGTCGCTCCCGGTCGAGTATTTCCACTTAAACACGATTGGCAACCTAGCGACCTCGCTGACTTTTGCATTATGGACATTCAGGAGGCCAAGTGGCTAGCACCATATGGTAGAGATGTGACCAATAAATTCATGAATCAATATACTCAGTCTACGAAACGACAGTATCAATCACATTGGCAAGCCTTTACTTCTTGGATCATTAGAACAGAACAGACTGTGCCCTCAGTGGCGTTAGTATTTAATTATTTGAATTATCTGTTTGAGCAGAAACGTTTATCTGTGGTAACGTTAAAAAATCACTTAACTGCGATTAGAGTGCCCTTTTTAGACCTTACAGGTCTCTCCATACCGGTGGCGGAGGAAACAGGTTTTATGAGAGCATGTTTTAAACTCCGCCCACCTCCCCGTCAGCTCATGCCTACTTGGTCTCTGGACAAGGCATTGTCTTTACTTCACTCTCGTCTGTACCAAAATACTGCAGATTTTGCATTACTCTTAAAAAAGGCTGTATTCCTTTTGGCTTTGGCCACCGGGAACAGAGTGTCTGAGCTGGCGGCGATGAGCAACACACCTAATTGCCTTAGGTTTGGTAGACTTAATGAATGTATTCACATTGCACCTTCCCCGGGATTTGTAGCCAAGAATGAGCACAGTGCACACGTGTTTTCTGAGTTCACTGTGCCGGCGTTAAAAAGGGGAAAGGTGCACCATAATCTATGTCCAGTGCAAGCTCTAACCAAATATTTGAGAGTAGCTCCTCTAAACCCCCAAGGTGCTTTATGGGTAGCGAGTACGGGCAAACGCTTACTGAAACGGAGGTTAGCTTCTCTTCTGGTCGAAGTCATTAAAGAGAGTAATCCCGGCGTTGTGGGTAGGGCCCACGATTTACGCAAATGGGCAGCCTCTTTACGTTTCTTGAAGAACTTTTCAGTTGAAGATATTTCGTCCACACTGTTGTGGGCGTCTAATCATACGTTTTTGACTAGATACTTGTCAGTTGCTCTAGACAAACCTTCCTTACCATGTATAGCTTTAAGGCAGAGGGTCTAGGTGGCCCTTCAGTCACTTTTGTTTACTTTCAAGGGAAAGAGGAGGGGGGGGGGGTGCAGTCAGTGTAACATAGGACACCCTAGACCCCGCCGGAATGTAAGAGCTGTGAGACAAATTATGGATAATGTGATATGAAAATTTCTCTGTTCTATTCAGGGCGAGAAATTGTGCTAGTACAATGTTAGTACAAACAACAGTGTTGTTATAGTAGTTTTAGCTGTGAAAGCAATTTAGTTTAAACAGTGGAGATCGTTTGTAAAACATTTCCACGAAGATTATGGGGTTTATTATGTGGACATGTAAACTTATAACTTGTTAATTTTGTCACCACTCGTTGAGTGGGGTGCCTTTGTAACTACAGATCTGTTCACAGAATCTCCAGAGTTACCCTTTTTTGTCAAGCAGGCTTCTTTGAACCCCTTTTTTGTATATATATGGGCTGCGCCATGTTTAAATATATTTTCGAAGTAAGAATACTATGTGGTTGTTTGATTATCTGCTTTTCTAGAGTTATGATATGATTACGAATGTCCCCCTCCAGTCTTAGAAATGAGGCATGTTCGTCAATGATGGAGGGGCCACTAATAAATTATAGGTTTGACTCCTGTAAGGAGATAAAGAAAACCTAATATTTAGTAGTGGCCCCGTAATCATTGACGACTGGGGCCCTCCCGACCATCCCCTTCCCATTCGTTGATGTATTAAGGATTTTGGTTTACTTGATATGTCAGTGAAGGAAGAATGACGCCTGAATCAGCGTCTGGTCAAAGATCCTCACAAGTACATCCACGATATGATGGAAAGCTTATTGGATAGTTATTCTTATTTTGTTATTGTTTTTGTTTTTATTGTTTACGAAGTTTTTTCGTAGTGAGAACCCAATTCATAATGACTGAAGCCATGAGTGAGGTCGCGTGCGCTCATGATGAAGGCTCCTCAGATTTTAAATGCTCTGCGCGGTAGATTCAAACTACGGTGGATTAGTGTTTGAAGAGGATGCCTTATGTAATAGGCATGTTCGTCAATGATTACGGGGCCACTACTAAATATTAGGTTTTCTTTATCTCCTTACAGGAGTCAAACCTAGAGTTTAGCTCAGAGCCCCAAATCGTCATTTGCTCCCTCAATCTCGAAAGCCTAACTTTGTCGCAGTCTAGGTCTTCTCCTGTGAGACCACATATGACAAGAAACTTAATAAGTGTGTATTTTCGAATGACCCAGGCTATTGGCCAATGGTTCTCAGAACTGACAGCCATGACAAGTTCTACTAACTATCTAAGTTTTGCTCCTAACAAGGACTCTGTACATATTGTTACTACGCCAGAGTCATCACAAAAAGGAACACCAGGGACATATCCCTACACCTTTCTCTAATCCTGCCTTGACAAGAGCGACGATACTCTATGCTCTATTCCCTACTAATGCACTATATACCTACTCTAAGTCTATTATTCCTAGGAATAAGACACAATTGTGCTTTCCCCAGATGGTCCAATAAGGTTAGGAAAGAAAGTGTTAGCATCCTTTTTTGCAAAGATAATTAAGGAAGCTGAGCCTCAGGTGATTGCAAAATCCCATGATAGGCACATATGGGCCACTACCATTAGTTCTCCTCAATGGTTTTTCAGGGGAAGTTATAACTCAGACGGGCCTGTTGGTCCGCTAGCAATGCGCCCCTAGCCATATACTTGTCGATACATCTGGAGAAGACCCAAATTACCAAATGCAGCTTTAGGGCAGGATCATGCCCCCTGAGGACAATAAGTAGTTGGATATATTTATTCAATGCTTTATTACCAGTGTGTAAAGTAATAGAAGGTGTGTCCTACCTTTCACCTTAAATGAAAAGGGGGCGGGGGGTGCGTGTTAAGTCCATGACAAGTTGGCAGGACACACAATCCGGAATGGATAGCAAGAGTGTCATTACTGCACTAGATCTGTTACATAACAGTATCTATACGTTATTGCAACTATAAATATGTAACTTTATTTTTAATTTTAATTTTGTGATATACAATTATCAGTATTCACACCTCAGTAGTTCTGTCTTTCTGAGATAAGGCTTCTTTAATGGTACCCGCCTTATACATCTTTTTCTTACGACTATACTCTTATATTTAGATACATGTCACAGTTTTCGTTTTGGTCTTCCTAATAGATTCTCGCAGTTTAGCTTGATGAGCATATGAAGGTCCCTCCACCGGTCGTGATATTCTAGGCTTTTGCGTCATTGACATAAGGAGCCACCAATAAATTACGGTTTTGACAACCCGTAAGGGAAGGAAGGAAAAACTAATATTTATTGGTGGCTCCTGAAGTCAATGACGAGATTGCCCTCCCACCATCCCCTTCCCATTCACATGCTCAACTTGGTATACATTTTAGAGGTCAGTTCAAGGTCAACTGGAAGATTAGGGCACGCTCATGGGAACAGAGGAAGATCTGAATGCGCTGAGGCGCGGTGTTCAAACTGTGCTATTTCTTTTCTTTTTTATTTCCTACTTTACAGTGGCTCCGACCCAATGACGTACCGTAGGAATGATTAAGGGGTACCCCCTATGATGATCTTGGTTCTCGACCGTCGTGATCTAGGTTAACTTGGGCTCAGAGGAGCCCGGAACGAGGCCATATTAACATAGGCTCTTACGTCATTGACTTCAGGAGCCACCAATAAATATTAGTTTTTCCTTCCTTCCCTTACGGGTTGTCAAAACCGTAATAATATTTGTCAAGAAAAAGTGGGGTGAAAATGGTAAAATAACGAAGGGGTCGGGGGTAGGGGGCACTTTCGATGGATTGAGCGACTTTTGGGCTACTTTTTGGATGGAATTGCGCGAGAAGAGCTCATGCGGACCTGGCAACTTTGCTAGAAGACATTGGATATCCGCGCAAGGGTACCGATTTATCGGCCCGCTCTGAGAGTGGACGAGATACACTATTAAGTATTAAGTATTGCACTACGTTGGATAACGTAGAGATTATTACTAAATGTGTACGCCTTATGTATTAGAAACACAATGAACATAGCTTGTCAAAGATGATGATATTAATTGAATGGAATATGATGAGATGAGAATGGTGAGATGGATGTGAGGGGCCAAACTGCAAGATAGGATATCTAGTGAAGAGCTGAGGAGACTGTTAGGTATCAAGAGTATCAGTGATGAGATGCGTACAGGGAATGGATGAACTAATTACGGTGGAAATATTCTAATCCGTGAACATGGAGGGAGCTGCACCAAAGTATAGATTTAGAAAGACGTGGGATACACTCTGATCTTGATTTTAAAAACCTGACAAGTGAGGCAGCTCTGAACAGGGCTGTCTGGAACACGGCCATTAGGACGTGAGACTTAAACCGCACTTCATATGGAGCTCTCTGTCTTATAATTTATGTATGTACACATGTATAATATTTTACGGATGGGCTCAACCGTCTATTTTGTTTGGTACCGTATAATGTTTTATTTAACCTTTATTAACTCCCGTAGGGACACGCTAGCCTCTCGTACGGACCACATTAAGGAAGGGTTCAACCGCCTGTTTTGTTTGGTGCCGTATGAGGTGGTGACACCGGAGCTCTGGCACCGAGTTATGCCACACTGGATGGAAGCTATACACAATGACATACCTGAGGCTGAGCTGGTTGACCTCAAGATCACACTCAGGTTGGTTCCTCTCTAGTAGTTTTTTGTACATTTATATTTCGGTCACGTCAAAGTATCCAAGAATAATTTTATGTTGAATATTTTTAAAGTTACATCTATTTTAATAAGAAGTTTAAGGTTGATAATTTAGAAGTAGTCTCTCCGAATCAACCGTTCAGCTATTACAAAGGTGGGGTAAGGTGGGGTAAGGTGGGGTAAAATGCCCCCTCTAAGGAAGAATTATGTCTACAAGCCATACTTTCTGAAGTAGGATTTTGATAGAGTTTCCTTGAAAGCTTATATTATGACCCATCTACGATGTGTACTATACCATCCTATCATACTTCTGACTTTGTGAAAATGGACTTTGAAAACAAAAGAAATAGCCAAAAGGGGTGTCTTACCCCACATACGGGATAACACACCTTACAGGCTACAACATTAAAAGTCACAACAAAATGAAAGGGAACTTTATTTTTCCTTTTATAAGAACAATAAATGTATTTCCTCCTCTTATTACAAACATCCATTTGTACTAACATGTGAACATAACAGTCTATGCCCCTTCAAGGAAGAAAAAAGTGGAACTAACATTGTTGTTTTCTTATGTTAATATGAATGGCTTTGTAGTATGAAAAATTACATAGGAAAATTATATATCAGACTCACAATTTTGACAAATATACAGGTCAATTTCCCTGGGCGTCTTACCCCAGAGGAAGAGGGGCCTTATACCCCAAGAGCCATCATCATGTTTGAAATATCACTGTTCTCTAAACATGTATGTAGGCTGACAAAAATTGAGTGCTATATAATCTAGACATTATATAGCAACTCTCCATAACCATAAAGCTAACTTTACAGTTATTATTCATTAACTAGGTAACCCCAAAGCCACTGAAAACTTACATGCAATTATGCAAAAACAAGGAAAGTTGTCCTGCAGCCAGTATACATGCTCCTTGTTGACGCCATTAGTTCCTGTGAGTGTAGAGGGATGGCACTGACTACCCAATCAGCTGATTGGCAGGAGAAGTAAGAACAAAGGGCAAAACAGAAGGGGTGGGGCGTTTAGCTCCGGGGGGTGGGGGGGGGGGGGGGCATCTTACCCCACCTTACTTTATAAAGCTCATCCGCTAGTATAGTGATGATGAAATATCGATAACACTTGCGTGGTCACAAATATCTTCAAGGGAATGCCCCTCAATTCTCTACTATAGTCTATTTGCTGCAAGTAGGCGAGAAATCATGACTTCTAACCTCTGTATCTAAAAAACGACTAGAGTAATCGAGCTAATATTTCTACCATTTGGGAAGAGTCAGTCAAGAAATAGATGTGGAAATTTACAGCCAATTTGCTCCAACCCTTTTTGAGTTACAGAGGATAGACATCATGATTTCTCGCATACTGACAGTGAATTGACTATAGGTACGGGATGGTATGGATTCCCCGAAACCACTGATGCAATTAGCAAACAAACTAAACAAAAATAGAGAAAAAAGGAATGTCAAGTCCAGTTTATCTAGGACCCTCTCACCTCCTGAGCCCCGCAAAATTATACATCTTAGCCTTCGCAGTTATATCTGCAACCGCATTTTATGAGAAATAGGTATCTGGCTATATATATATATATATATATATATATATATATATATATATATATATATATATATATATATATATATATATATATATACTGTATATATATATATTATATATATATTATATATATATATATATATATATATATATATACCGGTATATATATATATATATATATATATAACAGAAACAGGACAATGAAGGCCGTGACGAGGATCATTTTGCTTTATTGGTACCAGACGTTTCCACACATGTGTTATGTCATTATCAGTGTAAATCTATGGACAATTTGTTCAAATTAGTAAAAATGTTAAATAAACAGGGTTTGAGCACTAGAGTTCATTAAAAGAAAACATATTTGTTTTTGTTTTAAATTGATATAAATAAAAGATCAGTTAATTATGCAGATAAATCACTAACCATTCTCAATTACATATTTGCAAGAATGCAGCCAAATGCATCGATCAGTCTATGCTCCATTATTACATAAACCACCTAACAATATCAAGTGTAAATTCCGCCTCTACAGGTGAGATTGAGCTTAAAATCACGACTTGAATACATCCATCAAATGTTCAGTCAGAGAAAAAAGATACCACTAACTAAAACTTATGACACAGATTTTTTTTTAAATACCTATCAATATAAAGTTTTAATTCGGCTAATAAATCAATAATTCATTACAACCATGTTTAAAGTTACTCTACCACAGGACATACATGGACAGACTAATGTCACCCGAAAAGCTATGCAACATTTAAGGGAAAAGAGGACACAGTATTGTTCAACTGGGGGTTAAGTTTCCTAATATACAGGGATTCTAGAATACTAATACTACCCCCTGGACAACTATCAATTATAGAGAAATGCCCTCGATCTGGTATGACTTTACATACTTTACAGTGATCACGTACTGCCGAGTGGGAGAGGGTCTTCATCCTTCGACCAGTTCTGCTAGACTGACCTAGATGCTCGTCGATTCGTGTTTTGAAGGATCGCAATGTGCTTCCCACATACCCTGCTTGGCAACTAGGGCAAGTAAAATTATAGACAATCGACGAGCGCAAGTCAGCTGGCATACGATCTTTGAAGTGAAACATTGACCCAATCTTGAACGAGTTCATAGGTACGAATCTAAAATCTTTGTCAGGGTAAAATTTTCATAACTTGTCTAATAATGAAGATTCTATTTGCTTTGTGAGCTCACCTAAATAGGGGATCCGAAAGTAGATTTTCTCCTTTTGAACTGTGGGGGTATCTAGCTTGGGCTGATATTTGTCATTTAAGAACTTATTCACAAGTTTCTCGAACAAATTCGTGTGATAGCCATTACAATTAAAGTAATTCCTTAACAACATTATTTCCTGATGAAAATAGTCAAAACTTGAAGCTAAAGAATAAGGTCTGTGTAAAAGGGTTTCACGGCGTTGATTTTAAAATTAAAGTGACAATAGCTGATAAAAACTTGTGCCTAATCCCGAGAATGTTGGCTTTCGAAAAATGGAAAATGCAAGACCGCCATTGAATTTCTCAATATTTAGATCTAAAAATGAAAGTTTATTGTCAGTCTCAGTATCCATGGTAAAAACTAATGTTGTCATGTTGTGCATTAAGGTACTCTAGAAACTGTTGGGCATTTTTATCCTTAAAAATAACAAATGTGTCGTCCACATACCTCCTGTACAGCAAGGGTTTAAAATCGCTTGGACAATTATCTAGCCACATTTGTTCATGAAAGCACAAACATATATAAATGCAAGGGCTAATGGGCTACCCATGGATAGGCCATCTTCCTGTTTGAACAGTTCACCATTGAAAACGATTAAATTATCTTTAGTACACAGAAGTAGGAGATTTTTAAATACAGATTTAGTCATACCCATGAATTTATCCAAACCCCGGAAAGCTAAACCGACACAAATGTTAACAGTCTCAACTAGAGGTGAACAATGACTTTACGTCGTAACTAACCATATAGTAGGACTCTGGAATTTTGCAGTCCGACAAGGATTGGGATAGGTCATAGGAGTTTTTAACTGTGTAGTCATTAGTTGTAAAGGGGCTCAGAATAGGCACTAGGAACTTTGCTAGCTTATAGGTGGCAGTATTATATGCTGCTACTATAGGTCAAAGGGGGGCAGAGGCTTTGTGCACTTTGCTAGCTTATAGGGGGCAGTATTATATGCTGCTACTATAGGTCGAAGGGGGGCAGAGGCTTTGTACACTTTGCTAGCTTATAGGGGGCAGTATTATATGCTGCTACTATAGGTCGAAGGGGGGCAGAGGCTTTGTGCACTTTAGAAAGTTCATACAAGGTGGCCGGGGACGAACCTGTAGGTTTAAGGGACTTTGAATCTGCTTCGCTAACTATTTCTAGTGAAACAAGGTTGTTAACGAATCTTATTACTTTATCTTCGACTCTGGTTGTAAGTTTGAAAATATCCGAGTGGAGTAATTTAGTAAATTTGGAAGCATCTTGTAATATATCATTCATCTTTGAAATATAATATTTTTTTTCAAGTAGAACCACACCCTTCCCCTTGTCGGGTCTGCATATTACCAGGTAATTTTTCTTTCCTAAGGATTTCAAAATGTCTAAGTCCGTTCGCGAAATTATGGGGGAGAACACCTTACTAGACTTGAACCCATAACAATTATTGCATGCAATACTCTGAATAGTCTTAACAACATTTTTGAATTGAACATTTTGTGGAAGCTTGATGCGTTCCCACTCGGCAGTACGTGATCACTGTAAAGTATGTAAAGTCATACCAGATCGAGGGCATTTCTCTATAATTGATAGTTGTCCAGGGGGTAGTATTAGTATTCTAGAATCCCTGTATATTAGGAAACTTAACCCCCAGTTGAACAATACTGTGTCCTCTTTTCCCTTAAATGTTGCATAGCTTTTCGGGTGACATTAGTCTGTCCATGTATGTCCTGTGGTAGAGTAACTTTAAACATGGTTGTAATGAATTAATGATTTATTAGCCGAATTAAAACTTAATATTGATAGGTATTTTAAATTTTGTCTGTGTCATAAGTTTTAGTTAGTGCGTATCTTTTTTCTCTGACTGAACATTTGATAGATGTATCTAAGTCGTGATTTTAAGCTCAATCTCACCTGTAGAGGCGGAATTTACACTTGATATTGTTAGGTGGTTTATGTAATAATGTTTTAGCATAGCCTGATCGATGCATTTGGCTGCATTCTTGCAAATATGTAATTGAGAATGGTTAGTGATTTATCTGCATAATTAACTGATCTTTTATTTATATAAATTTAAAACAAAAAAATAATGTTTTCTTTTAATGAACTCTAGGGCTCAAACCCTGTTTATTTAACATTTTTACTAATTTGAACAAATTGTCCATAGATTTACACTGATGATGACATAACACATGTGTGGAAACGTCTGGTACCAATAAAGCAAAATGATCCTCGTCACGGCCTTCATTGTCCTGTTTCTGTTATATATATATATATATATATATATATATATATATATATATATATATATATATATATATATATATATATATATACTGTATATTGTTATGCCACGTTTATAAGAAAACGTGAGATAGTCTGATTGCGATTTCCACCTTAGGAATCAGCGCTAATCATCAACTGAGATACCTCTCTACTGGGCATAGACTACTCTTAACTCTATAAAACAACACTCTAGTAATAAGCAATGGACACAAAATACACATGAAAGGTTTTAACAGGTTTTATTCCTAGGCTACAATCTCAATATGTCTCGGGAAAAGTAAACATAACATTCATGTAGAGAGAATAATAATGTTACAACTGAACATATGAATAATAACACATACAGTAGAGAGGATATGTCTCAAATCACAATAAATAAAGTCCTGATATAAATATACAAGCTCTCAAATATGGCTTGAAAAAGTGTAAATAATAGTTACTGTGAGGTTATAAGCGTAGCTCTGATAAGTATGGACAATAGGGCAGTATTTGATTTATAAACGAATAATAAGTCTAAGCGACTTGAACAGGTAATTAAACTGAATTAACTCAAAGAGTCATAAATATGAATTATGAATTCATAAACTTGTAACAAATATAATGGTCAGAAATACGTGACTGAGGAGCAATTACTCACGACTTGAATTATCACTATTGGACTTGTACCCTGATGACACGTAGCGTATAAACTAAGGTCTGAGTAAGCATTCAAGTTGACGTGTAAGTGTAGGTATTTATAACCGGATAAACCTTTGTATATCTCCACATTAATAAATACAGGAGCCTGTATCCGTAGAAGTATATAAACGTTTTCCGCCCGATAGAAGTGTGTATTGTTCTCCCGAAGCAGAGCAACGAATAATAAACAAGGAAGGGAAGAATGAAAAATCTTTAATTTACGTTAACACTTAGTGAACCTTATCATACCTCAGTCTAGAACTCTAGACCCTCACAACAATCAGTGTTACCATCACAAACAAAATAAACACTTAAATGATTTAGTAGACAGAATAGGCACTGGTAGAGTGACGTTGGAGCACTGTAGTTTTAGTTGTCCTGGTCCTTGACTAGGCTACAGGGTCTGGGATTTCACACCTCCCAGACAGGCTCGGGCCCAAATTACTGTAGGGCACGGTCGTCTCTCTCTCTCTCTTCTCTTGGCTCGGCACAACGCACTTGGTCACGATCCACGCTGAGTCTGGAGGATGACAACAAAAGGATCCCCTACACTTGGTATACTTAAGGTATTACCAGGCATAGGTGGAGAAGATGAAAGCAAACTATCCGGAACTTCGAATGGGTACAGTGATGCAAACTTAGGCTGAACAAGATTAACTAGATTTGCATCGAAGGTACTGGAGTCACCTAATATGCTCGTGTCAAAGGGTGTCACAGCCAATAAATCTATCTCGTCCCCGTCGTAGGATACTAAGTCACGAGAAAGACTTGAGTGGCTGCTCTGTGCAAAATCAAGGGTTTCAATTGCAAACTCACATAAAGTGTCGCTTTCAATTGAACTATCTACTGGGCTCCTTATGAATGGATGGACACCAGTGGATAAGGAATGAAGTTCCTCACCAAGATTTTTACCTTTGTTTCTAAGTTCCGAACTCAAAATGGTAGAGAAGTCTGAGGGCTGAAGGCTTACTTTGTCTAGGCTCAATGCGCATAGTGACTCTGATTTGGTCGGCACCTGGGGGGCCTGGTTTCGGGGCAAGAGGGGCAAGCGTGAGCCTCTGGCTTTGGTTTCTGTCAGGGAGCCGGTCGCATTAACACTTGATTTGGTTTTGAGATTACATGAGGAGGATGTAGGTATCATTTGTATGTGAAGATTGGGTTGGTATTGACTCTGAGGGAGATTTAGACCTGATGGGTGAGGTGAGTCTAAAATGACTTGGTTATTCCTTTCCTTCCTTTCCTTCCTTTCCCTTCTTTTGTTAAAAGGAAAACTGTATTATAAGGTGATCATAGATATCACCTCGTCGAGAGCTAGCTATCGATTGCACGTAATATCTATTCTTAAACAAAATAAAGATGCACCGTATTTAATGTATAGGTTCTCCTTTTTTATTTAATGGTTATTGTGACTTGAGACCGAAGTCGGAGTAGGTCACATTCTGAATAGCGACCGTACAAGTAGATTTGTAATGGGAATTCAACCTTCTGAAGGACAAGTTTACATTGTGTTGTCGTGTGTATTCAACTTTGCCTAATTTGAATGTACTTCGACCCGGATCGAGAACCAATAACTACTGAGAGGAAAAGGAGTTTTATCTATTAACTCATTAATAAACGAGATAAATTAAAGTTTTGTGAATCAACTAGTTACTGACACTTGAGACTGAAGTTGGGATAAGTCAAACTCTGAATAGCGACAGTACAGATAGATTTGTAATGAGAATTTACAATTCCGAAGGGCAACTGTATGCTGTATTGTCATAGGTATTCAACTTCTTCCAGTTTGAACATATCTCAACTCAGATCGAGAACCATTAACTAAGAGATTAAGAGATTGATTACCTTAGAGTTTATTAAATAAATCTCCAAACTCCAAACAACTGTCGAATTATTCCAATCTTATTAGTATTAGATTTTGTTAACTATATACAACAATATTGATTAATTATTATTGAGTTTTCGTTTATTTCACCATTGTAACCATTCTTTAAATCACTTTCCTCTGCTTTCATGCATACCGATATCAATTTGAACTACAGGAAATCATTGATCAAGCCTGAGTCAGCTTACTGACTGTGTGTGTGAGTGTGTGTGTTGTCATCGTTGGTAGCTCGCTATGAAAACAATACTTTCTCTCACTTTCTCTTGCACGGTTTTAAGGGTGTTTAGAACGAATTCAAGCCCATGCCTTTTAACTATTGTGCTATCATTAATTATTATGTATTGTACTATAATATACTGTCCGCTAAAATGATAATACTGTTCTTATTTGTTTTTGATATGATGAATTTCACATACAATATTGTTTTGTAAAGTGTAGTGAGTGGTAGCTAGGTGATCTCCGTTTTCTATGCTGGTGCGGACTTCCCCCTTTAGGTTGGACTATTTTATTTGTATAAGTCGGACGTAAATCGGATATCTCGGAAAATTGGACTCCTCGGCATTGCTTATCCCCCAATTATTCTGATTTAGCGAAGGTTTACTGTACTAGCGAATGAGCTATACACTTTTATTAACAGCACAGTTGATTCTCCAGGATTACTACTAAAGGGTAGGCTATATTTGACAGTCTTTATGACAAATTATTACAATAGACAAAGTTAATGTAGATATAATCTCTCAATAGGGACAATGTCTCACAACAGAAAGAATTGATTTGGATCAAGATTTTGGATGACCACGATTGGCCTGAGTGGCTTTAAGTCATCTGTAATTATGTTATGTTATGTTATAATTGAGGAACGTCATTTCTAACAGTATAACTAACTTCTACGCAGTAAAGGTTGTGTCACACAAGCGCTTTACCTTATGTTTTTTTCCACAACTTTTATCTGACAATTTTTGAAACTCACTTTTATAAGAATTATATCATAAAGAATAGTTAATCTTGTATGTACTTGCCAATACTATTGAAAATTATACGTAAAACATTATCAGAATAAAGTTGTTGATTCATGTTGACGATATAAGCTCTTGTGTGATACCCCCATAAGTCCTATGATATTCATTGATGAGATGGTATAATTGTAATTCAAACCACTTTATACCCTCCCCAGCAAACTGCTTGACTCGGATATGAGCCCATTGGGGTTTGATGCTGCCACCATGTACCAGTTTATTAGTGTACGCTTCACCAACACTTCAGCATCAGTACAAGAGCAGACCTTATCATGGCTTCAGGTATATTGTAGCTTATAATTATATACAGTACTGTAGTGTATACTTTATTAGTGTATGCTTCACCAACATAGTGTATCATTACAATTGCAGACCCTATCATGGTTATATGTATGTTTTCTTATTTATATAGACTGTACTACAAGTTTATCGACCTTCCATATACAAAATGAGGTAAACTTCTTATTTGGTAGTAGCCTTGGAATATCAAACATAATACTTTTGTCTATTAATTAAGTATTCCAGGCTATCTCTGGAAGAATTTTATGACTGTAACAATCAGTGACAAAAATATTCTAGAGCTACGCTAGTCCACTGATAGGTTTGTTATAGATATCCAAGGACTACTAAGAAGAATAAAGAATAAGTACTATTTTTTGTTAATAGCCTGCCTGGAAGGAGGGCTCGTTACCCAGCTAATCACAGGTCTCCCCCTGCACACGCGCAGTCCCCCCATGTGTATGTCCTAACCAGTGGTGGGCATCGCAAACGATAATCCACTTCCGTAAACGCAATTCCGCATCTTGTAACCGTAAACGCAATCCGGATTTGTGATTTTCAACTCAAAAAGTGCAAAAAAGAGGGAAAATAATTTGGTAGTGTAGTACATTTGTATATTTACTTATTATTTATCACATGCTTACCCCTCACAGGTGTTATAGCTCATACTTCACCTCCTCAGTCTGGCCTCACTGATTATATCGTTTTATTTTATCTATTATTATTATTATTTTGACTGGGATAAATTAGTACTAATTGTATGTTAAGGCCTTAAGGCCATGACTTTTGTTTACTTTTGGCTCTTGAGCCCTCATGGGAATAATATTATTGTTATAAATAATTTTAATGTCAGTCCTCATTGTGACATTATATCAAATGAATTAGTGGTTTAAGCGGTTATATTTTACCTTTTTTCTATCATGTGGACCGATATTTATTAGTACTAAATTACTAATAGTGACAATGTGGGCCTTAAAGGTATAGTTTGGTAATTATCAAGGACAGGGCCCTTACTGGAATGATTATATTTATATTTTCACTAGCAAGGGTACCCGGCGTTGCCCGGGTTTAAAATCACTACTACCACCACTACTACTACCATAATCACCATCATCAATCACTACTACCACAATCATCACAATACTACTACTACCATAACCACCGGCCTCGACCTCCCTGTGCCTCATTAAATGGCGACCTCGATTTCGGCCGCTAAATGACCTCCGATTTTGGATTTGACCTCATCCGTACCTCCATTTTGGGGGGCTGCGAACAAATTTCATTCCATACACCTTTTCGATCGGAGGCCTCCTTCTGCCCCAAACGGCCATTTTTGTATTTTTGTTTTTATTTCGGCCTCGAAATGACCTCCGATCGTGGCCTCGCCCCCTCTATGACCTGACCCAGGTCAATTGACACCCACATGCAAAGTTTCAGCTCCCCAGGTCCAAAACTGCGGCCGCCTATTAAGAACACACAGACAAACAGACACACGAACTGATTTAATAATATAGATTAAGTTATTTAATTTTAATTAAAGTTTTATCTATACAGATTGCATATTTCATCTGAATTTCTGACTTTATCTATTCCTTTAATTATTATGAAAGTGGGTTAAACTTGATAACTTAATTACTATGTGAACATTTATCTTGCAACTAATTTGCTTGGGAAACCATTTGATCAAACTTACTTGCTCAGCAAAGCTCACATAATGGTGTACCATCTATAGACTTCTATCATTGTGGTAGGTTTGAGTTTTATTTTATTATTATTTTACTTTTTTTCCTTGTATTGTTAAATCTTCAATACTTTATTCCACAGTGATCATGATTAGTTTGTCTTTATATTTATTTTATACATATATAATGTTTAATTATTTATCATGGAATTAATAGGTACTAGGGTAGTAAAGTAGTAATACCATATGGAGATATTTGAGAGTAAAACTAAATACTAAACACAGAGGAAAATTTCCCCCGTGACACCATTATGGCTGAGGTTGGGTATGTAATCAATCTATTGATAGGGTCACTAATACAAATACTGTTGATATCTTCCGCTTTGGAAGATATCAACAGAATGGAACGCAATTAGATGAGAATGGCGAGATGGATGTGTGGTGCCAAATTGCAAGATAGCTAGGGTATCAAGTGAAGATGTAAGGAGAAGGTTAGGTATCAAGAGTATCAGTGATCATATGCGTACTAGCAGGCTTGGATGGTATGGACATGTGGAGAGGATGGATGAACAAAGCTGGGTGAAAAGATGCAAGTCCATGAATGTGGAGGGAGTTGTACCAAGGGGCGGACCAAGAAAGACGTGGGATCGGGCTTTGCGGTCTGATCTTAAATCAAAGAACCTGACAAGTGAGGCAGCTCTTAACAGGGTTGCCTGGAAAGCAGCCATTAGGACGTGAGATCAGAACCGCGATTCGTGTGGAGCACTCTGTCTTCAAATTTGTGTATGTATGTATGTATGCACATATGTATTAAACGTAATGCTTGATTATTACTATGATTAAGATCGGAGGTGGACATTATGAGTCCTGTTTCTGCTCTACAAACAAATCCAAAATACAAAACCATAGGTTAGCAAAACACAATAATAGTGGGTTGTATAATAAAAGTGTGTAACAGACCGTGCATATTTAAGAAAAATCATGTTATAAAAATATAAACTTGTGCATCCTTAACCAAAGTAATAAATAGCCTTAACCTTAAAGAGCATTAGTTCTGAACTAGCTACTCTCCTCGGAGCCCCCCCCCCCTTTCTTTGACCAAGATGAGGAGCATAACATAGGAGTACTCGCCCCAGACTGAAAGAAGCTTCACCTGGAAGAGTTCATCTTACCCGACAACGAATAGGACCGACCTGGGGCACGTGCAACTAAACCCAAGGACTGTGGGACTGAGCGAAAGAAAGTGAAACTCAAAATATGAAGTTTAAATGTGCGTGGTCAGAGGAAGTGCCTGGGTAATACATGCGATCCGAGCGAAGCGTAGTGAGGAAGCTCTTGTGCCCGCTTGTCTTGGTGGCATGGTGGTAGTGGTTGTTGTTGTTTGCAGGGCCTCATCTCCTCCGTTCCTTTTTTTCACGCTTTTCTTCCCTATCTCAATAATATTTTTACCGGCCCATTTAAAAACATTTTTTGCAGTATAACTTATATATAACAAGTGTTTGTCTGGACTCTTTCCAGATTTTGTCGTCACTGAACATAGTGATCCCAATGAACCTGTTGTTGGGTATCTTCAGTGAGGGTGTAAAGAGTCTACGCTGCTCCCGACCCACCTCACGCAAGTCTAGCACCTCCTCCCGCACCCATGATACTCCTGTGTTAGGTGAGTATAATGTATTACACCCATGATATTCCTGTGTTAGGTGAGTATATTGTATTACACCCATGATACTCCTGTGTTAGGTGAGTATAATGTATTACACCCATGATATTCCTGTGTTAGGTGAGTATATTGTATTACACCCATGATACTCCTGTGTTAGGTGAGTATATTGTATTACACCCATGATATTCCTGTGTTAGGTGAGTATATTGTATTTCACCCATGATACTCCTGTGTTAGGTGAGTATAATGTATTACACCCATGATATTCCTGTGTTAGGTGAGTATATTGTATTTCACCCATGATACTCCTGTGTTAGGTGAGTATAATGTATTACACCCATGATATTCCTGTGTTAGGTGAGTATATTGTATTACACCCATGATACTCCTGTGTTAGGTGAGTATATTGTATTACACCCATGATACTCCTGTGTTGGTGGAGTATAATTTATTATTATTATTAATGTTAGGAGGATGCTGTAGGCACCAGCCGAGTGTTATGTGTTATGTGGATGATAAGGACAGCTGAAACTCCTGTTGCTGATCCTCTCCGTGCCTCACCAATATTGAGGGCAACCCCAGCGTGCCCTCCAAAACACCTTCTTTATATATCAATACATTATACCATAATATAGGTTTGATTCCCGAAGGGAAGTAGAGAAAACCTAATATTTAGTAGGGCCCCGTAATCATTGACGACATCGCCTATTAGTATAATAGTCTCCATTCAACATACCGCGCCAGCATTTTGAATATCACGTGCGGAAGTTACCATGGAGTACTCGTCATAAGTGCACGCTTAATTCCCTTATGGGATCGTCATTTTGATCGGGTACTCTACAGAAAAAAACTCTGTAAAATATAAAAAAGAAAAAATAACTTAATATCTGTTATCATATGACTTGCCATATGCGTGGATTTCTCATGTTTTGCTTCCCCGACACCAGGCCCTCTAGCGGCCATCTTCGCCCTTCACTGATATACCAAGATAAAACTATAGAAATCAACGAATGGGAAGTGGGATAGCTGGGAGGGACAGTGTCGTCGATGATTACGGGGCCCTACTAAATATTAGGTTTTCTCTACTTCCCTTCGGGAATCAAACCTATAATTTAATAGGGCCCCTTCATCATTGACGACATCGCCTGATTACCAAGACTGGAGACGGGACATTCGTGACAATATCCTAACCTCAGGGAAAAAGAATCTGTATAAATTTTTATTTTTAAAGTTTTATTGTATGCAAACAATATATAAAAAAATAGAAAAAGATTTGCAAGCAGTGCGTAACTTTAAGTAACTGCTTGCTCATGGTCAGATCTTTACATTAGATTGTATGCATGATATATTGGGACACGCATGTGTTCCCTAGAACTACAACTTCTGCAGAAGTCTGTTCGTTCTAATCTTAAAATTATTTGTACAGTAAATATATTTGTACAATCTGAGAATATGTACATAGTTGCAACTATGCTAGATATCTTCTTATAATTAACATAAAATTAAATGATGGACTGTAGAACCAGTCTTATCACAGCTCGTGATGCATCACAATCTCCAGGGGCACAGTGGGGTATGGACTATTCCGCACCCCCCCCCCCCTTTTTAAAAACAAAACTTACATAATAGAACATTACCTACTGTACCCGTTGTCGTAAAGCTACACAGGTACGCTTTGGTTTATCTAGGGCGACAGACAGGTAGCGTGTAAGGAAAGTATGATTGGAAGCCCATAATTGAGTATTAGCAATGTCCTCTATCGAAAAATTCTAAAGAAACCTGAGAGAGACTGCCCATTTCCTGATATCGTGAGCCATGCCTATCACGCCGGGATTACTTTCCCTAATAACGTCAACAAGCAAGGAAGCTAACTTTCTTCTCGTAACACGCCTACCTGTCTGGTTGACCCATAATGCACCTGGTTGGCGAGGGTGCGCAGCCCTCATAAACTTAGTGAGTGCTTGCACAGGACATAAGAGGTGATGAGTAAGGCCCCTCTTTAAATCCGGGACGGAAAATTCAGAAAATACATGGTCAGAATGCTCGTTCTTAGCTATAAATGTGGGGGACGGCGCGATTTGTACATGCTCGTGCAATCTCCCAAACCTAAGGCAATTAGGTTCGTTTCTCATCGCCGCCAGCTCAGAGACTCTGTTTCCGGTGGCCAGAGCCATGAGGAATACAGCCGTTTTCAAAAGTGAATCAAAATCCGGCGCATTATTATATTTGCGCGATTGAAGTACTGATAAGGATTTTTCAAATGACCAAGTAGACATGAGCTGACGGGGTGGCGGGCGAAGCTTGAAACACGCCCTCATAAACCCTTTCTCCTCCGCCTGCGGTATGGAAAGGCCAGTGAGATAAAAAAAGGGAGTTCTAATGGCAGACAAATGATTTTTTAAAGTGGTTACTGAAAATCGTTTCTGTTCGAATAGGCAGTCTAAATATTTGAAAATTAAAACTTCTGAGGCAGTCGTTTGCCCTGACTCTACAATCCAGGTTGTGAAGGTTTTCCAATGGGATTGATATTGTCTCCTGGTAGACATAGTGTATTGATTCATCAGTTTATTAGTGACACTTTCCCCAAATTTAGCTAACCATTTGGCATTGTAAACGTCCACAAGGCAAAACTGAGCGAGGTCCGAAGGTTGCCAATTGTTTCCAAGTGGAAAGCGGAGACCGGGAAGGACACCGGGTTCCCGCACCACTGTTGCAATTGATGGTACCATACCTGGGCTGGCCATAGCGGCGCGATCATCGAGACTAGGCCCCAGTAACCCCTGAGCTTGTGAATTACTTTGCACATTAGCACAGAATCTGGTGGAGGAAAAAGATGGATTGACGTCCACCTGGTCCAATCCACCAACAATGCATCGGGTCCCCCCGCCTGGGTTATATCCTGACGAGTGAGGAAGAGAGGGAGTCTGTGGTTCTCTTTGGATGCAAAAAGGTCCACTTGTGGACGGTAAGGCTTTGCAATCATCTTGTCGAAGATGGCCTGTTTGATCGTCCATTCTACTAGAGTGCTCCGCCGGCGAGAGAGAGCGTCTGCCCAGACGTTCGCCACGCCAGGGAGATATGTTGCATGCAGGAAAATGCCCAGCGATTCGGCCAGGGCGAAAATCTGTTCGGAAACCTTCAGCAACTCTCGAGACCTCACTGAGCCCTGTTTTTTAATACAGTAAACTGCAGTCTGGTTGTCCATGCAGAACGCTATTGATTTGTTTGTCAAAGTCATGCCGTGATTTTGGAGAAAATAGAGAGGAACTAAAAGCTCTTGTTTGTTGATATGCCAGTGAGTGTCATCTGACCAGGTGGCCCTTGATGGCCCTGGTTTGACTGATAGCCCCAACCTAGTGCCCCTGAGGCGTCTGTGTCTACCCATACCGTAGGAGGGGGAGAAACCCATGTCGTTATAGAGTGGAGTACTTCCCGCTTGGCCCAGACCGACAGTAAGCTGTGGATTAATGGAGGAATTGGCCATAATTTCTTCTCCGGCGAGAGAGGAAAAACTTTGTTGCCTTCCATGATTAATCGTTTGACTTTCAGCCGGCCCAACTTCACAGTTAATTGTATCCAGTTGAGAGAGCCGATCAAGGAATCCCACGTCTTCCTGGTCGTATCCAGACTGTGGAGAAAACGGAACAGTTTCTTGCGAAATCTGTTTCGGTTGTCCACACTCTGAGTAAGAGTCAGATTGGCGGTATCCCAGACCAGCCCTATCCACTGAATAGTTCTTGTGGGGACAAGGAGAGACTTCGCCAAGTTCACCTTGAACCCAAGGGTTTTCACATGAGCTAACACTTGGTTTACATGATCGTGACATAATTCCTTTGAGTTTGCCACTACTAGCCAGCCGTCTAGATACCAAAACACCTGTATGCCCTGGACTAATAAAGGCAAAAGGGCTAGCCGGACTAGTTTTGTGAAAATTCTTGTTGCCCGGTTCAAACCGAAAGGCATTCTTTGGAAGACATAAGTCTCTTGCCTGACCCTCAGAGCGAGGAATTTTTGGAACCTCTTGTTTATAGGGACATGCCAATAGGCATCTTTGAGATCGATTGAGCACATCCAACCTTGCAGCGGAAGTGAGAGTCTGAGTTGCTGTACAGTAAGCATCCTGAAGGGTGAATTCTCTATAAAGGTGTTCAGGTGCGAGAGATCGAGAACTGGTCGCATCTGCACACTGTCCCTTTTTGGCACTAAGAAGAGTTGTGAGGTGAACACTAGGTGATTGGAACTGACTGGGATAAGGACATGTTTGGAAATCATTTCTTGGACTAGGGCCTCCTCCTCCTGAAACACACTGTTGTATTCCAGCGGCTGACGCAGTCGAGGCCGCCGGAGCCACCGCCAGGTGATTCCTTTGCTCACTACTTTCCTGGACCAAGTTTTCTTGGGCCAGGCCGAGCAGAATGAACGGAACGAACCCAGGTTGGATCTTCTGATCACTGTCTGATACAGGCCACCTGTCTATCACCTACCACACCTTCCCACTCTGAACCTGTTTTGGTGACTAAATGGCATTATGATAGGGCAGACTGGGAGGGTCTTCAAGGTTTCTTTATTGATATTCCCTGGACCTCTTTCTTTTCTAATGATGCACACTCCACCTTGAGCCACATACAAGATTTTGTAAAAATTGGAATGGAAACTTTTATTCCTCATCAAAAGTACAGTAAAAGATCTAATTCACCTAAATGGTTTGACCATAATTGTGCTAGAGTAACTGAACAAAAAGCAATAGCCTACAATGCATACACAAGATCAAAAACACATGAAGCCTTTAATTACTTTAGAAACATCAGAAATCATACCAAAACTGTATTAAACCTAACTAAATCAAACTTTCTCCACAAGCAGGCAAATAAACTTCTAAATAATCCAAATGATAACAAAATATTTTGGTCTACTCTTAACTCATTTAAATCCAACTTCACTACTGCTTCATCCATTCCACCATTAAAATCTCCGACTGGCAATCTTGTAAGTGACCCAAGAGGTAAAGCTAACCTTCTTGCGGATATTTTCTCCACCAACTCAACCTTAGATGAAATAAATCAAGATGTCCCTGTACTTAATTTTAATTCGCCTGAAATTCCCTCACTTAAGATCCACACCAGACATGTCAAAACTATTTTGCAGAATCTCTCAGTAGATAAGGCTCCTGGTCCAGATGAAATTCCTCCAATAGTACTTAAGAATTGCTCCTTGGTGCTCGCTCCTGTATTGGCAAAATTTTTCCGTCTGTGTACTCATACCTCATGTTTCCCAGTACCCTGGAAAGAAGCAAACATCCATCCAGTTCCTAAAAAAGGTGCCTCTTCAGATCCATCAAACTACAGACCAATAGCTATAACTTCCACTCTTGGTAAAGTCTTTGAAATTATATTAAATAATCACATAATTAAGCATCTTGAGAATAATAAATTAATCAGTGATAGGCAATATGGTTTTAGACGATGTCGATCAACTGCAGACATGCTTTGCCTTCTTACGCATCAAATCAACCAAGCTACAGACCAACGTGGTGAAACACATACAATAGCACTGGATATATCAAAGGCATTTGATAGAGTCTGGCATCAATCCTTATTGTCGAAGATGTCACACTACGGCCTTGCATCATTAGTTCCACTAATTTCTTCTTATCTTCATAACAGAAAAATATGTGTAATGGTAGATGGTCTTTATTCTCAATTTCACTCAATAAATGCTGGTGTTCCCCAGGGATCAGTTTTGGCCCCAATTTTGTTCCTCATTCATATCAATGATCTCATATCTACCACTCATAATCCAATACATTCCTACGCAGATGACTCAACACTCCACAGTTCCTTCACATTTACCAATTCTTTCACCCAACCCGATCTTACAAATTCAAAAATAAACACTGCAATTTCTCTGAACCAGGACCTTTCTAGAATTAATGGATGGGGACAAAAGAATCTAGTTTCCTTTAATGCACAGAAAACCAAGTACATTCAATTTTCTAACCGACAGAATCTCACTGACTCCCATATATTTTTTAATGATGTAAATATTCCCACTTCCCCTAGTATTGACATTCTCGGTGTAACATTAACTACTAACTTGAGCTGGACACATTATGTTAGAAGCATTGCTAAGAATGCCTCTAAAAAACTGGGACTCCTGTACAGAGTTCGAGAATTCTTCACTGACGAGCAGTTGGCCGTAATATATAAAAGTCATGTGCGTTCTCAGATGGATTACTGTTCACCTCTGTGGGGTGGAAGTGGAGTGGTTGCATTGAGGCAGTTGGACAAAATTCAAAATAAAGCTATTAGATTAATCAATAACCCTGCAATCACACAGGACCTTCCTACATTATCCATACGAAGAAACGTTGCATCCCTTGCATTATTCTACAGATATTTTCACAGTAATTGTTCCGAGGAACTTGCTTCAATTGTGCCGCCTCTCCACATCTTTCCCCGTAGAACTAGGGCAGCTGAGAGCGCCCATGAATTTACACTTTCTCCTCCACAATGCAGAACTTCTGCATATCAGAATTCATTTATCCCCAGAGCTACTACTCTTTGGAATTCACTTCCCTCGAATTGCTTTCCACAAACTTACAATCTACAAATGTTTAAATCCAGTTGTTACAAACATTTTATGAATGGAGGATGCCTTTAGGCACATGGACCTTTTTGTTTTATCTGTGTTTTTCCTTCCTCCGTTCATTGTTTCTTAAAAAAAAAAAAAAAAAAAAAAAAAGTGCAAACTGGGCCTGTCCTTCAAGGCAACTCTCAAATCCTGCGCCCTTAAGCAGGGTTGTTTGATTTAAATCAAGTTGATTTTAATCACTGATTTAAATCATGATTTAAATCAAATTATTTAAAAAAAAAATCAATTATTTAAATCATAACCTTATCATTTTTTGAAAACAAGAGGGGAAAGAAGGAAAATTAAGCAAATGGGTTTTATGAACACCAATTTTAGTATTGTAGTATAATTATATCATAATGAGACTAAATGAGTGGTGCGGGGGAATCCACTGTGGCACTTTTAGATACCGTAGCAAATTACCAGTTCCATGTCAGTTGAACCAGTGCCACTTCAACCAGTGCCACTTTAACCAGTGCTAACTCAACCAGTGGCCACTTCAACCAGTGACCATTTCAACCAGTGGCCATTTTAACCAGTAACCTAACCTAACCTAACCTAACTAAACTAACCTAACCTAACCTAACCTAACCTACTGGTTAAAATGGTCACTGGTTGAAATGGTCACTGGTTGAAGTGGCCACTGGTTGAGTTAGCACTGGTTAAAGTGGCACTGGTTGAAGTGGCACTGGTTTAACTGACCTGTCACCCAAATTACCATGTGGCTGTTTTCACAGCAGAAATATTTTCTCAATTTTATATATGTGTTGTACTGTACGAAAAGCCACACTACTATAACCAAAAGTTGAATGAACATGTTTCTTTTGTTTATAAAAAGCCAAAGTGATATTAACCAAAGTTTAATATGCATTATGATTATCAAACAAAAAATATAATTCTCTTGTTTAACTGCCGAAGTAATTATTACTAGGCTACAACAAAAATTATATATATTTGTTTTAACCCGTGGAGCCCCGGCTAGTTTTGTAATGTTTGCGCACCAGAACCCGGCCGGTTTTCAAAAAATGGTTTTATTCCAGAAACAATAGCGAATGGGTTAGGAATGAAGGAAAAACCACGAAAAAACACTCAAAAAGCTTAAAAAATGGTCCTACAGAGCCCCCGAAAACGGATTTTACAAGAGTAAAAAATTGAAGGCAATTATCCCAAAAAAACAGGTTATTGCGCGCTCGCTCGCGCGCACGCACGTGGACTTTGAGAGTTTTCAACCATCGGCACGGTTGCGTGGGATACGTACACAGTTCCCATACAAATCTGAGCCCTCTTGAGTGGCTACACCTGAATACGGTCGGCGCAATTAGGGTGACGCGTCAGGCGCGTCTCTGGGGCTGTGCGTTACATATATCGCCGACGCGTCAGACGCGTCGCTGGGGCTGTACGGGTTAAATCAATGTATAGTGTATAGTGGAATTAGCATTATTAAGAAAAAGCATAGATGAATTTAAAGATACCCATAATAGTACAAATTCCTTTTTCATAATGTTTATTATCCAGAGTTAGCTAAAAGAAAGTACCTTGTAACTGAATATAATAAACATAAATTCCACTTGAATTTAATTGGTTAGACAAAACAAAGAATTTAAGCATCATCATGATCATGAAGAGGAGTGTGTTTATTTAGTTAGAGGAGACATAGACATAGGCCTATTGATATGAAAAAGTCCATCACAGAAATAGAAAATATGTACATTCATCTGTATTTCATGTTATATGCATTTTTAACCCTTCTTTAGCGGTTCACCACATAAGTCGAGTTAAAAAAAGCTGGACTAACTAGCGGCGCTCGACATAACTCGAGTGGCAATTTCAGCACGTAATGTTGCTGAGAGAGAGAGACAAGTGGTGGCAGGAGACTAGCGAGCGTATGACTGCTCCAGACCACCGCGGCGAACCTACTGACACGAATCTCAGCTCCCTCCTCCCTCTCTCACTCGCTACATACTCAATTATATGGGGAAAGTACCGAATTACCTGCTTTTTGCACTCGCGTTGCACGGTTATTGCAAGAAAACTATCCATCATACAAGGATCGTTATGGTGTCATTCGAAAGCTCTGTTCATGCCCTTTCAGGGATAGATACTTGTTTTACGTTCTGGGTCTTATTTAGGCATGAAAATGATCACGTAAACAGCCCTATTTTGGCTAAAAACACCCCGCTGGGCGGTACATATAAAAAATCGCAGAGGCCGCTCGTTATGTGTTAATTCACTTATTCTATCTTTTTTTAGTTATAAATATGCTAAACAATATCCTGTAGCAGTTAGATTTCGTGTAGAACATCAAATTAATAAAAAAAAAAAAAAATCAATTTAAATCAAATAAATCGGATTTAAATAAAATAAATAGTATTTTTTTTTTTTTTTTTTTTAAATAAAACAAAATCAACAACCCTGCCCTTAAGCATGGTACTGGGAGACTGAGAGTATGGGTGGCTAGTTTTTTTGGAGGGGGAGGTGGTTTGGTATCTGGTGGCTGGCTAGTTTTGGTGGACGAATGCCCCTGACTACCCTTTTGTGGGGCTTTACTCTTGTACCCAGAGTATTTACCTTGTTTGGACTTGTGCAGATTACCCCCCTGCTAAGGAGGGGGTCTGGGGTCCCTTGGTGACTGTTTGGCCTGTGGCTGGTAAGGCTTGCTACCGCCCTTTGACTTATGAAAGGGCTTCTTCGCAGGGTCCTTCCAAAGTTGGGAGGTAACCTGCTTCCAAGCATTAACCATAATAAACACTAGACTCCAGGTTTCTGAGTTAAGTAGGGGGGCAGTAAGGACCGGCGAGAGAGTTACCCGGCGACCTATGTCTGCCGGCAACTTCCTGACCAGATGGACTCTCAGATCTTGGCGGGCTCGAACCGCTTCCATGATCGCGATTCTGATGTCTCCTAAAGACTGAATGGAATTTTGTAGTAAAAGTCTCCTAGACAACTCAGTAGCTTTCCTAATTTGGGGGTCAGCTATGGCTGAAATAGTACGTGAAAGAGAGGCAGCGATCTGGCGACAAACTAAGTACTGAGAGAACATCCGGTAGGCCTTATATCTTAACTTGAAATCCCGCTTAACTTGAAATGGGAGTAGAGAAAGGTTCATCTAGGGAGTGCAAAGATACTTTGGACGCCGTAAGAAAGGTAAGTAAATCTGAGGACACTCCTTCTGCTTTGGCTACCGGCAAAGAAAAGTAAGCATGATTTTCTTGGGGAACCTGATGGGAAGACTTAGAAGTAATTGTGGCAGCAAACACCTGAGCCTCTATCTCCCAATCTACCCAGGGGCCTAGCCCAACCTGCCTCATCTGCAGGACTGGTGTATGCGTATGGTCTAAGACCAGAATTGTAGCCAATTCCGGCGTGAGAGCATTTAACCCGTTGAGCCCCGGCTAGTTATAATATTTTGTTCACCCCAGTCCCAAGCCATTTTCACTTATTTTTTTTTGTTTGCTAAAATGGAAGACAAGGATGAGAAATGAAAAAAAAAAAAAAAAAAATCACCTCGGACATTTTTTTTTGGGGGGGGGGAGCCTCAACAAAATTTGTTGAGCCAAAATGGAAGAGAATGGTGAGAAATGAAGACAAAAATTTAAAAAACTCATTTCGGTCATTTGGGGGGGGGGGGGTTTCAATAGTTCGTCTCCCCCGCATGACCACCCGCCCGGGAGCACTAGGGTAAAAACTGAGTATGGCATTGTACGGCATACATCCTAAGGAGTGTCTCACATAAATCTCAAGCCTCTAGCTCCCATACGACCGGAGTAATGAAGGTTCAAAGTGGTGGTGAACTATGGGTGTAAAGTATCCCCACTAAGCCCACCACCACCAGCCGCGCGGCTGTCTCGGCCCGCTCACACCTACTGGCCCGGCTCCCACACACACTACGGTACCTCCCCCTCCTATTCTTCCGCCATTTCCTACCTTACGAGCCACGTAAGTGTTTTTTATATGTCGGACGCACGTGATGCGTCGCTGGGAGTTGGTGATCAAACACTGCCGACGCAACACGTGCGACGCTGGGTCTCACTGGGTTAAAGCTTTGACATCGTTGACGCCATCAGCTTTTGACCAGTCTGCAAACAGTCGTGCAGAAGCGGCGGGAGGGTCTGCCGGGGCACCTGTGTACAGAAAATAGTCTGGATTGTAAGAACTTGGAATAGCTTTAAGTAACACATCTAGAACTCTCCCTGCCTTATCCTTTGCCCGAAACTTTCTACTCCTGTTAACTTCAATCTGCCATCCGCCGGAGACCGGAAGTTCCCCTGAAACGGTGGGTTGAGCTAGTTGTGGGTTCTGAGGGATCACAGGGATCCATGAACAATCAGGGCCATAGAGGAGGGGCATGGGGCCCTTCCTCAGTGGTGCCTTATCTAAAGGAGGGGGAGTGACATCATCGATAACCCTTAGGCTGGTCGTAGTAAGCGTAGCCGGCACTGTAGTGCCTGGAACCGCAGCCACCGCCGGGGTAGGACATGACGGAAGAAAACCTGGGGGGTCTAGGGGCCTTACTACAGAAGGACTCGGGGCCACTACAGGTTGACAAGCCGAGGGGTCAGAGGAGGCAGGGAGTTGATAATGTTGCATAACTTTATGCAATAAATCACTTATTTGATCTGACATGATACACTTACTGTGAGAGCCCCTGGATGAATGGGAGCTTGCTTCAGAGTCCTCACCTGTGACAGACTGGGTGGCCGGGGTGAACAGCATTTCCTCCGGCTCCCTACTCAACTCAGAATTCCCCTGTTGTACCTCTAATTCATGATCCGCCGGGGCCACATTAAATCTGGAACCGAAGATGGTAAGATATCTATGTTACTGTCTTCAGTTCTTTCCTGATTTACGTTAAAAAGAGATTGAGATGGCTCAGACTGACGCCAGTAGCCCCCTGCCACAAAGGGCTGGGAGTCTGGTATGACCTGAGAGTTACCATCTACGTGTGATCCTGACGGATATCCCTTGTACTGTTCGGCCAGGACTCTCCTAGGGCCTGTTGATCGAACACTACGGGGTACAACATTCAATTTTGGTATGGCAAAGGTAACATTGGTAGGCACACTTTAGGATTGATCATGACTAGGTGTGGATTCCAGTACGTCTGCCCCTATTTCCGAGTCGCCAGAGTCGTGCTGAGGCGTGTCCGGGGTCGAGGATGGTGGCTGAGGGGTGTCCCTCCGGTTGCTACTGCTTGCCTGATTCGTCGATCCGCCAGAGTCCTCTCTCCGGCGTTTGAGAGACCGGAAAGACTCGGCGGAAGAGTGTCTAGACTGTTTGTGGGGGGATCTAGACCTTGACCTTGACTTCCGCTTAGGAGAGGATGATCTTCTTCTCTTAGCACGGTCGGAGGGGGGAACCTCGGTGACCTCACTCTCAGTGCCACTGCTACTACTCACTATCTCTTTGCTGAGGGCTTTCGACTTGACTTTGGGTCTGACAGATTTAGAGGAACCGGGTTTAACAAGGGGTGACTTTATAATTAATTGGTCCCATATGGTCTCATCATCACAGTGAAGCGCCTTATGGGCCATGTCTTTGGCATAAGAATTAAACGTAGATTTTATCTCTTGGAGTGCCGCCAAACACGATAAGTCTTTCTTAGTAACTAACGCGGTTTTCAAATCAGAGCAAATTGAACAGCGTTTAGATAACCACAAGCCTCTAGAACGATCTAGGCATTTCACACACTTAATGCATAGTTTGTGAGCGAAAATAGGCAACAGAGAGCAGGTAGGAGTAATGCATAGTTCAAACCTCGGCATGGTGCCAAAAAAGGCCCCCCCCCCCCCCCCCCCCCCCCCGCCGGGATCAGCCGCTCAAACTCTGCCGGAGTAGCTGTCACTCAGGAGCCTGGAAATAAAAAAAAATCAGGAATCAATGCTTATAAGGATAACCTGCGAGGTGTTACACATCATATTTCGAGTCCGCCGAAAAATTAGCTATAGTGCACACTACTCTAACCTTCCGCTGGACTCGTCTAAGCTGACTTTTAACTACTTACCTGTGACAAATGTCTCAGGCCCCTTGACCTTTTAGTGTCTGATTATCTATGAACAGTTTGCAAAACTAATCTTTTCACTCTTGTACACTCGACTTGTGGCGCCGCAGGGCGAGGAAGTCGAGTCTTGTAGCCGGGTCACCGGGGTCAGTCAGGGCGAGTCAACTCGGCGGGCCGTGTTAGCAGCTCCCATAGGAATGCAGTTCCGCCGGAAGACTGTGGTTCAGCCAAACCACGCCGGGATCTTTGATTGTTCCTACCTGTTTTGAAGACGGATAACCTGAGCCCATAGCACGGGGCCGCCGGAAAAAAACAACCAAACTAAGGCGAGGGAGACAAGGCACAGCTCCACTCACCAAAGTCCCACATATCACACATAATAAATACATATAGGGACGCCTCCCCTACCCCTAAAACATGCAAACACACATGTTCAATCACTAGGGGTATACATAGGCATATAATAACAATACAAAAAATTTAGCATCCTAAATTACCTGAAGCCTACTCCGGAGACCCCTAACTAGGCTGGCCATGAGGTCCGAAGAACATCACAGGTAGACGACGCTCCGAAGCCCCAGCAGCAGCACACAGACGAGGGGAGGCCCACCAAAGGGGCCTACAAGCAAAACACGAACTCTGGAAGGTGGAGCACCACGTGCAGACACCCTTAACCCGGCAAGCGCGATAGGCCTCACGGAAGGCTTCCTATAGGGAACGCGATAGGCCTCACGGAAGCAGGACCATAAAAAAAGCCTTCCATAAAAAAAAGGGCCTATCAAAACAAAGGAATTTGTCTCTAGGTGAGATAATTCCCCTCCAGTACTCATCCATGTAAATCTCACCCACCCCCCTCCCCTCCTTCCCCACCTTATTCCCCCCTCCCTCCCCTCCTCAATTATCACCTATTTTTCCTCTTATTATCATCATTTATCGGTTATTTTTCTCTCCCGCGATAATGTAGCACAAGTGGGTTGCATAAAAGATCGTTATGCAACACCCAGACACCGGCACACACCGCCCCGCTCGTCTCAGTTGACTCCCAGACAGCGAGAGGGGAGGGCTGCCTGTGGCTCTCTCTCGCCTGAGATTATGACCGGGTGGCCAATATCTTCGTTTTTCACCACCCAAATGCTTTTCCCACTTATTTTAGCACTCTTGAAGGTTCATATATACATCATATATGTAAAATAAAAGCATACCGAAAACAAATAATGCTCTATATTGTAAATATAACGAATTCTGTCAGAATCCAAGGCTAGAAATGCACAAATAACTACCCTAGCCCCTAGGTCTATTTAGCGCTTGTCAGGTTAAACCAGAGCATTTGCTGATTCTTGAATCGAAGGGCATGTACTTTCCTCAATACTGACAGTCTGTATTATGCCTTGTAGAGTGGTAGCCTCCTAGCTAAAGTATCATAAAAGCTAAAGGCGTAATCACAACAATAATAAAAACACACGCGGTACGACGATCCTGGGACCCGTAGACGCCTGTTACCTAGGGTACGCCTGTACCCTAAAATTACACATACTTCCTGCGGACATACCAATCTGGCAGCCGTGCTAGCTAATCTAAACCTTGTTACTACAACACAGATATATACAAATTAGTAAGAACTCACTAGAAGCTCTGGAACGTCGAATGAAGCGGAGCTCGGCGAAAGCCTTGTTGACAGGATGGACGCGGAAGTTGGAAGGGCGAAGATGGCCGCTAGAGGGCCTGGTGCCGGGAAGCAAAACATGAGAAATCCACGCATATGGCAAGTCATATGATACCAGATATTAAGTTCTTTTTTCTTTTTTATATTTTATAGTTTTTTTCTGTAGGGTACCCGATCAAAATGACGATCCCCTAAGGGAATTAAGCGTGCACTTATGACGAGTACTCCATGGTAACTTCCGTGCGGGATATTCAAAATGCTGGCGCGGGATGTTGAATGGAGACTATTATACTAATAGGCGATGTCGTCAATGATGAAGGGGCCCTATTAAATACACATAACATACTACACTACCTTTTCAAAATTAAAACATGATGACAAATTTACAAACCGCCTCGGAGTCCCCAGGGGCTGGGTGGGTGTGGGGTAGGGCGAGGGGGGGGGGGAGTGATCAGAAATGCCCCCATTGGTCTGACCTCTGGCAACGACTTGCCAAAATGCTGTGGACCACCACCTTCTACTCTTATTAGTAATTTCTGCAACATTCGTAGCCTTTCCTCCAACTTCCACTCTGTGGAACACCACCTCTTCTCTGCCAACCCTGATACTCTCTTTCTCACCGAAACTCAGTTGTCTGGGACTGCTGACAGCAAACCCTTCTATGTATCCTCCTGCTATCTCTATCCTCAGTTTCAAGCCAAAGGTGGATGCTGCATATATGTACGCACAAATCTTGCTTTCTCCTGTTTCCAACTTTGATTTTTCTGAATTCTAAACTCTCTGGCTAAAGATTTCTTGTCACTCTCAAACTGAATATTTCTGCGCTGTTTATCTCTCCCCTAATTCTACTGACTATCCAAAATTCTTTGACTATCTATAACTTCTAAAGTGGAACACATTCTATCCATCTCTCCTTTCGCAGAAATCTCCATCTTAGATTTCAATAATCATCGCTCTCTCTTTCCACTGACCAACCTGATGAAGAAGCCTACATCTTATTTATCCTAAATGACCTAGAGTAGTTAGTTCAGCAATCCACCCGTATCTTGGATCGCTTCGGAGATCTGCCTAACATTCTTGACTTATTGCTAACCTCTAACCCTTCTGCTTATACTGTAAATCTGTTCTCTCCTTTGGGCTCCTCCAACCATAAATTTATCTTATCTCTGTCACCTCTCCTATCTCTCTGGTACGGCCTCCCGATCTTACCTGCCGGCGGCGCTTGTGGCACTTTGACGCTGCCGACTGGGAGGCTCTTCGGCATTACTTCTTTGATTTCCCATGGAATGACTTTGCTTCCATGGCCGGGGACCCTCGGGGAATGCTGAATGCATTACCGAGTTTTTTCTCTCTGGCTTGGAAGGGTACATTCCATTTTCTTTCTCTCAGTCTAATGCAAAAAAACTCTTGGTTTACTCACGCTTGTTCTACTGCTGTCCGCAATAAGGAGGAAGCATACAAACAGTACCGTCGCCTTCACACTAAAAATCTCATACTTCCTATGGTGCTGCCCGCAATTGAGCCAAAACTGTTCTTCGACTCGCCAAACATTCTTGCATCAATAATATATGCACTGAACTATCCAACTCTAGCTCTTTCCAAGCCTTCTGGCATCTAGCAAAAAACCTCTCCAACAATTGTTCTTCTTTGTCTTTCTCTCCTCTTTTCCACTCTGATGTCACTACCGTCACTTCTTCCTCTGACAAAGCTGAACTCTTCGCTAATACTTTTGCTAAAAACTCCAATTTCGATGATTCTGGTGCTTTTCCTCCCTCTCCACCACCCTCTCTCCTACTTATGCCTAACATCATAATCTCTTCTAAGGATGTACTTTCCACCCCCTCTGGGCTTAATACTAAGAAGGCGTACGGACCGGATGGTGTTCCTCCTGTTGTACTCAAAAACTGTGCTTCTGTGCTAACTCCCTGCCTAGGCAAACTCTTCCGTCTCTGTCTCTCCTCTAATGTCTTCCCTTCTTGCTGGAAGTTCGTTCTCATTCAACCTGTCCCAAAGAAAGGTGACCGCTGTCAACCCTCCAACTATTGTCCAATTGCTCTCATTTCTTGCATATCTAAAATTTTAAAAACTATTCTTACTTAAAAATTTCTCAAGAATTACTCTTCCTATAACCTACTCTCAGACTGCCAGTATGGCCTATGAAATATCCCATTTTGTTTTATCACTGTCTAAAACATGTCCAAGCATCATCGATACTGCACAGTTGTCTTGGTTTGCCATAAATTTTGATCTAAAATAGTAAACAAAGCCATGTAAGATATTTTAAGCTTAGACAGTTGATGGCAAGCCCTGTCACCTCTCTATATTTGATATATTTGATATATACAGTATATCACATGAGTGTAAAATGTGTTTATACTATCTGTCTATATTTTGGTCTCGTTTATCATAAATACGAAGGGCATGTGGTACCCGTCTTGCAACACAATCCCACCCCTACTCTGTGCAACTCTCCAACCCTAGAGTGAAACTTTATTCTCAGACTTTTTTCTATTCAGCAGCTGAGCTCTGGAACTCTCCCATAATCAGTCTTTCCCTCTTCCTATGACTTGAATTGCTTCAAACTCTGTGCGTCCAGGCATTTTGGCTCGAACGTCCCTTGATTTTGGCCCTGTCACTCCTTCAACTCTGGGGGAGGCACTCGCTACAGGCAGTTCTGCCTCTTGCCTCGCTATTTCACATAGAAAACTCAATAAATAATAAAAAAATTAATATGTATTGGCAGCTCAATCTATATGGTAACAGTAATGGTACCAACCATAGTACCGACCTTAACGATAAAAATGTATGTTTGTAAATAGCGTATGGCCAACGTATTAAAATATTCCATCCTGATTTTCAATATCAAAGTGCATTATACGATAGTGTTTCGATGTTCATTAACCTTTAAAACGCGAAAATGCCCTAGAGGCTAGGGTACTTATTTGTGAATTTCTAGCCTTGGATTCTGACAGAATTTCTTATATTTACGATATAAAGCATTATTTTTGTCAATGTGCTTTTATTTTACATATATATATGATGAATATATGAACCTTCAAAAGCGATAAATAAGTGGGGAAAGCATTTGGGTGGTGAAAATCGTAAATATTCGCCACCTGGTTGTATTCTCAGGTGGGTGGAAGCGAGACCTCTTACAAGGTCACTGACTCGACTGAGCCAAGCGGGAGGTTTCTCAGTGTTATATAACGACTCTTATGCAACCCACTTGTGATACATAACCGCGGAGAGAAATTCACGTGAAATATAACCGATAAATGATGAAAATAGGAGGAAAAATAGGTGATAATTGAGGAGGGGAGGGAGGGGGGAAAAAGGTGGGGAAGGAGGGTAAGGGTGGGGGGGTGAGAAACATACGGATGAGTGGTAGGAGGTACTAGAGGGGAATGATCTCACCTAATGATATATTCCTTTGCTTTGAGAGCCCCTGGGGTGTTTTGGAAGTTTTTTTAATAAGGCCTATCGCGTTCGGTATGGTGACTCTTCCGTGAGGTCTGTTGCGGTTCTTGGGTTAATGTCCATAAATTATGTTCCCTTTGTCATTTATTCACATGGTGAATATATTATGCTGCGCCTTGCGGTAATTTCAATACGACGTGCAGTAGTGATCAATATAATATCGTATGTTTTTATGTTGTCTAACAACGTATTATTCGTTCAATTACGTTTTCTCTTTGGTTTTCCCATTCTCTGAAAAGTGGGACTGTCGTCTACAGAGGGTTTATTAGTTTATTAGGGTAGAGCCGTGGCGGTCGAGTGGAGAGCACACTCACGTGTGAATATGCTTGACCTGGATTCGATCCCAGCCAAGGCGGACATTTAGTGGGTGTGGTAGTACGTCCTAGCGTGTTTCACATGTTCGCACCCAGTCGGGGGACACCTCAACGTCGTATACAGACTAATAACACACATAATAAAGCCATTCCAACAGCTTCCTCTCCCTCCAACATCCTTTCTCCCCTCTCTACATTCTTCCGAAAATAGGAAAAGTAGAAAGTAGCTACGAGGTGCCATTGTAAAGGCGTATCCCTCAATACCTTCTCCTGACCTGACCTTCACCTGAGGGTATATTAGTAATACATTGACACAATGAGTATATAATTGTATGCATTGTATATACATTCTGCATTTTGTTGTTTAATTCTATGTGGTCCTACTTGTCATAGTTGCATTATTAAAGTAAGGATTACATTGTATAAAGAACCATCACCCAGGTTGGTTAGAAAGTGGCATCATCTTTTGCCGTCCTGGTGGGTCTTGGCTGTAAGATAGTCAGTCCGCATTTAGCTTTCAAGAGAGAAACATCTATCTTTTGCTTCTCTATTTCATTATTTATTTATTGTAATTTATTTATTCATTGGCATATTAACATAGCATCAAACGGATTCTAAGGGCGTGTGTGTGGCTTGTGTTTCCCTTGTTCAGTCCACAGCTTATTGTGATTGCATATTTTATTGTCTTCCATATATGTTTCTTCCCTTCTGATTTTTTTCTTCTATATTCCATCAACGCCCTCTCGGGCATACGCTAAAAGCATGTACATTCAACCGTTATTGAACGGTGAAGCCTGTGAGGTCTCGTTCCAGTCTAGGGGGTGAGACATGTGAAGAACTTTTAGCTGCAACCAGCCCCTGCCATCTTGCCTTTGCAGGATGCATGAGTCTTAGTTGCTCACTCACAGCTCAAAGCAGCCCCATCTCTGAAGCTGCCTCGCTTCAGTGCTTCACTGTCTCATCTCCTAGACTCGGACCCTCACTCTCAGAACGCCACCAATTGAGCAATGAACTCACTAGTCATTGCCCCCCTATAGAATATTTTTTAATATGGGAATATTCATACAGTGCTATTTAATCAGGGAACAATGAGGGTATTTATTTGGCGTTTTGGTGGGCTTTGTGGCAATGCACTGATACATGCAACAAATAGCACAAATTTGTGTACAGCACAAATTCCATCCCAATAATATTTTACGCAAACCTTGGCCTTGTTAAGGTGTGGTAGGCTTCCAGTACATTACGGTGTGGGTGGAGGGGTAAGAGAATACCGACTTGCCAATTCATGGCTCATGCATGAACCCCCAAGGTATATGCATGTAGCTTAAAGACGGTATCAAGATATCAAGTAATAAGAACATAAGAACATAAGAAAATGGGAGTCTGCAGAAAGCCGATTGGCCTAAGCAAGGCAGATCCCTGTCCCACACAACCCCAATTACAAAGCCCAATTATAGGCTGAACACTCTAATACCCTGAGGATCATCTTACCAAAACGGTTAGAGATTAACGCAGGATTATGGGGTCTGCAGAGCGCTGATTGGCCCAATCCTGCTGATCCCCCTTCACACCCAACCCTTCTCGTCCATATGCTTATCCAATTTTATCTTAAAGCTCTCTATAGTTTTTAATCCCACTATAGCACTTGGTAGTCCATTCCACCCATCTACAACTCTGTTACCAAACCAATATTTGCCTATATCTTTTCTGAAACGAAATTTATCTAATTTGAAGCCATTTGTACGAGTTCTTTCGCTATCACTGAGCTTTAGTACATTTGTCATGTCCCCTTTGTTAATCCCACTAACCCACTTGAACACCTCTATCATATCCCCTCTAACTCTGCGTCTCTCTAATGAATGTAAGCCTAATTTCTTCAACCTTTCTTTATACGGAAGATTTCTAATATTATGGATCATTTTTGTCATTCTACGTTGTACTCTCTCCAATGAATCTATGTCCATTCTGTAATAAGGACACTAAAATTGAACAACATAATCCATATGGGGTCTCACTAATGACAAGTAAAGTTTTAAGATAACATCAGCAGTTCTGTTACTCACACTCCTAGAGATGAACCCGAGAATCCTGTTTGCCTTGTTTCGAACGCTTATACACTGTTGTCTAGGCTTCAAATCATTGCTAACAAACACACCTAGATCTTTCTCACAATTTGAGTTTTCTAATTCCATATTAGCTAGTTTATATTTAACATTTGTATGCATCTTCCCTATCTTTAATACTTTGCATTTGTCAATGTTAAACTTTATCTGCCAATTTACTGACCATTCGTGTAAGGTATCTAGATCCCTTTGGAGGCACTCTATATCTCTATCTGAATCAATTGTTCTCCCCATTTTGGTATCGTCTGCAAATTTACTTATCCTATCTATATTCGGAAAATTAAAATCCCCCATAATGCACACATTGCTAAATCTTTATGCCATTTTAATTTCCTCCCATAATGACGTTCCGTCATTTCTACTCATATTTGGCGGTCTATACATAACTCCAATAACTATGGTCTCACTACCTTCGTTAACCTCTACCCAAACACTTTCATTATCGTTATTTAGTCTAATACCTGATTTAATACAGCTTTTTAATGTACTCCTGACAAACACTGCTATACCGCCACCCCTCTTACTTGTTCGGTCATATTTAAACAAACTATATCCTGGTATATCAAATTCTGCTAAAAAATGCCTGGTTTCTGTATTAATCCACGTTTCAGTTAGTGCTATTATGTCTATATTTTCTTTGCTAACAAGGGCTCTAAGTTCGTTCATTTTGTTACATAGACTCCTACAGTTTGTGTAATATACTCTCAATTTACTTCTTTTCTTTATACCTAATTTACCTTTATTTCTAACGACATTTCCATCTTCCGTTGCACCATCACTACTATCATTTGCAATATAGTCATCATTTTTAGCATGAGACTGAATATCCTTATCGCTTTCGCCTGACGCTAAAATTGTTCCATTTAACCTCTCATTTACACTCTCAATATTTCTGTTCAAAACCCCACAACCACCCTATCTAAAGAACTAGCTAATGTAGAAACCCCTAACCGTGAAAGATGAACCCCATCCCTTGCGTACATGCCATCTCTCCCATAGAAACTATCCCAGTTATCAATGAATGGTATTGCTTTTTCTTTGCAATATTTCTCCAAACGGCAATTGACACCAATCGCCCTGGATGTCCATTCCTTGGGAACTCCTCTTCTGGGTAGGATACAATGTACTACAGGGATCCCTCCCTTTATCCTAACCTTATCTAACACATCCCGATACTGCTGCAGCAGTTCCTCATTCCTCACTTCTACCCTTACCAACATCGTTACTCCCGGCACTGAGACAGATAATGGGGTTATCTCCACTATCTTCCAAGATGTGGTCCATCTTCTCTAAAACCCTCCCAACTCCATGGCCAGGCAGACACACAACCTTCCTAAGTTTAGTGCGGGTAGCCCTAACTAAATGTCTTACCATGGAGTCGCCCACAATCGACACAGACTTACCTTCTCGGGACACAGACTTACCTTTCCCTCGGGAGGATCCAGCAGCTGCAGTTGGAGAACCCCCGGTGGTGGCAGAAGCTCCCTTGGTGGTGGTGGTGGTGGGGGTGGTGGTGGTGGTAGGTAGCACAGCGTCAGCGGTTGGAGCTGAGTCGGCGGCAGGCACTTCGTCTAACCCTCCCTTATCCTGACTATCTTTTCCCTCACATTCGTCTCGCAAAGGAGAGAATGTAATCAGACTAGATTGGATAAACAGGGGTTCGGCGTGAGGGTGGGATTCTCTAACGTTGGACACTATGAGGCTACTACCAAATAAGTGGTTTTCCTTATTTGGTTTGGTGGGAGTTCTCAAACCTCCCAATTTTGTAGTAGCCTCTACGTTATCCAACGTATGCTTGAGTACCATATTGGAGGCGGACATCCAATCTACAACACCAAGCTATAGTAAAAAATTACTAGGAAAAGACACTTATAAACCAGGGAGTCTATGAAAAATAGTGTAACTGGCTGTTGCATATTAACCTATACCATACCAGTGACGTCCTTTTCATTTTATCCTGGAAACTATTAGACAAATTTACTCAGCTTAGGAATGACGTCTATCCATAAAAAGGCTACAGACTATCTCAATTAATCCTATTAACTATCATTTATCTTTCCTAAGCCTCATAAAATTGTCTAAATGTAGCTGAAATTAAATGAAAAAGACGTCGTCAGTACAAAACGGGTTAAGAAAAGTTCAATTACAAGCGTGTCAATTCAAATATATCACAGTAGCCAGATAAATTACTTCTTGGTTAACAGGAAAGACTGGAAACTGGTTCGAGATGTAAAGGTCATCCCGAGCGAAGAAGGTATCCCCCAGCATAAGCTACTTGTGTGCGACAAGTAGCCTTCCCTATACAGAGATCCTAAGCGCAAGAAGGTATATATACCCAAAAGGAAAGTGTGGCTGCTGAAGAACAAGGAAGTTAGGGATAGGTTTCATAGTGAACTGGAGGAAATGAATAGAAATAAGGAAGCTAGGCCTAACGATGTAAATAGTCAATGGAACTTTCTTAAGCATAGTCTTATCGCTGCCACTGACAAAGTCTGTGGGAAAACAAAAGGTCACCCCAGGAATAAGACTTCCTGGTGGTGGAACGATGAGTTAGAACATGCTGTGAAAGAGAAAAGGAGATGCTTCACAGCATGGAAGAAGGGAGGCAGCAAGGAGGAATACCAGGCAGCTAAACGAACTGCCGAAAGAGTTATTTACAATGCTAAAAAAGGCATTATGGACCTGGTCCTCGAACAAGTGTGTAACACTGACAATCCCAATGGGATCTTCAACCTAGCTAGGCGAGTTAAAAATGACAGTAGGGATATTATAGGTGAACATTGTGTAAGAAACAATAATGGGAAGATTGTGTATGCAGAAAATGAAATCAGAGAAGCATGGAAGGCACACTATGAATGATTGCTATATGTAGAGTTTGAATGGGATAAGGAACAGCTTAGTATCGAAAAACCAATATTTATCAGTGGCCCCTCCATCATTGACGATTATGCCTATTACATAAGGCACCCTCTTCAAACACTCATCCGCCGTAGTTTGAATCTACCGCGCAGAGCATAAAAAATTGAGGAGCCTTCATCATGAGCGCACGCAACCTCACTCATGGTTCAGTCATTATGAAATTGGGTTCTCACTACGAAAAAACTTCGTAACAAATAAAAAAGAAAAAGAAAATAAGAATAACTATTCATAAGCTTTCCATATAATCGTGGATGTACTTGTGTGGATCTATGACCAGACGCTGACTCAGGCGTCATTCTTCCTTCTCTGCTCTGCGCTCACCCTACCCGGACGTGCCTCCCCACGCTCCGCTGGTTCCGCATTTGTTGCATCCCTAGTGAGTTTTTTCTCATTTGTTTACTCCGGGATGTATCGAGTAAGGTTAGGATATGCGTAGCAGGAGTGTCCTGGGCGGGTTGCCCGCAGTGCAGTATATTTTTGGTCGTGTGTTTGGGGCATCTATTTCGGGTGTACCCTCGTGGTCCCGTGGTGGACGCGTGAAACTTTTTCGCGGTTAGCTAGCTTTGTGATGTAGGCGGCTTTCACTACGCGTTATTATGCTTCCTTTTATCTTTCTGATGAGGTAGCTTTTTCTTCTCTGACGTTCCCAGCGTATTTTTCTTCACTTAGTGAAGTTTTTTCTGGGTCCCGAGTCAGTTCTTCCCTTTGCCGGGAAGTTTATGCTACAGTGGTGTGTTGACGGTGGTTCCTGTTGTGATATAATTCAGTGCTTTTTGTTTATATTACGACATGATTACTTTTTATTTCTGTCTGCCTAGGCCTAGCCAGCCTCTCGTAGCTTTGCCACATGTACAAGTGTTATTGATTTATGTTATAAATATGTACTACTGTGTCATGTGTGTCCTGGTTTAGTTGTGTATTGGCTATTTCCACGGACTATTTGTGTGTTCTGGATTAGTTGTGTATTGGCTATTTCCACGAACTAATTATGTGTCCTGGGTTAGTTATGCTTTGGCTAATTCCACGGTCTATTTGGTGCGTTCAGATTGAATCTGAACGGGGTGGGTTGCCTTTTCCGGCGGGTTTTCTCGGTTACACCATGAAAACCCGGCTGGTTGCCGAGTTTTAATCACGCGTGGTTAATAAAGGCTTGTTTCCCCCGGCGAGTGGTGGCTTGAGGCTCTCCAGGACTGCGTCTCTGTGGTGGTGCCTGTGTTCAGGCTTACTGTGTTTCCCAGCGGGATGGCTTTACCCATTTAACTAAGTGTTCATGCGGACACTTGTTGAGTTTAGTTTTCCCGGTTTTGCAAAGCCAGTAAAACTAGGCTGTTTGTTGATTGGTCTTTCTTCCCCGGCGATCTTTTGCAAAGAAGTGGGGATAGGAATAATTGGGGTTAACGTTATACTTAAATTCACACCCGGCGGTTGCACCTGGGGAGGGTGGGATTTGCAATTCAGTGTAGTTGACCAGACAATTGAGGGATACGATAAGTATCGCCGCCATTCAACATACGGCGATCTAGGACGCTCCGGGAGAAGCCAGATCTAGCGTTTTAGACAGGCTTCCCAGTTTTTGATCTGCGAGATAATACGGGGGCCGGCGTCTTTTTATGGGTTTTCCAGTAAACTTAACAAACACCACTGGGAAGACTACGTCATTTATAAAAAGCCATGCTGGTCTTTATATCATGTCAGAGGATATTCATAAATCTTTTGGACAGGTTAAGATATTCTGAAATCTTTAACTATGAACCTCCCGCGTAGCGAGCCGTGATAGTTGTGTATTACGTCTCGTTACCCGGCGGGTTATTCAACACTTGTGTTCGATCATGTTGGTGTAGCCTTATGAGCATTAATTCCTGGAAATTTTCTTTTTTCCAGGGCTGAGTTCCGGCGGGTCTATAGAGAACCTGGAGTAAACCCGGGGGTGGGTTCGTTTTCCACCAGTCTCTGCCATGGCTACCCTAGACCCTGTTTTTGCTTTGTGTGTTACACCCTCCTGTTCAGGTATCCCTATCTTTGCACACACTCTTTGCATTAGATGTGTTAAATGTTTAGATCGCTCAAGGGGTTTGTGGGTGACGGGGAACTGTACCTTCTGTATTCAATTGAGTGTTAAAGTATTGCGAGACAATGATAGACCCGCGGCGGTCGCTTTATGGGAGGTCAGGCAGCTGTTGTCCACTTATGCTACCACAGTGGCTCATAAAGCGCTTCAATGTGATAACGTAATTCTTTGGGATAAATTACTGATTGAGCACCCCCCTATTAAACGTACCTCTAGAGTAATTGTACGAAAGTCGGCAGAGACTGGGCAGGGTACAGTACTTACTCTGGCCCCTAGCACATCTAAGAGACCTCGTGAACCCATGCCCCCGGTGACAGCCTCCACGTCACTGGCGCGGTCCAGGTCCAGGTCGCCCCTCAGACAACAGCCGCCTAGTCACTCTTCTTCATCTGCGAGAAAGAAGAGCAAAGAGGAAAAGTCCAAGGGCAGTTCTAGTGATAAATCTGAGAAGTCCAAGAGCAGTTCTAGTGGAAGATCTAAGTCACACCGCAGCCACAAATCTTCCAGGAAAGATTCTCAGGAACGAAAGGCCCCCGGCGTTCGCCGGAGCCTCGTGCCTCACTTTCTGCCTCTACTCCCGACTTATCTAGTGTCCAATCTGATCGGGCGGGAGTGGAGTCAGAGACTGTGGTGGGGGTGTTACCGGCGGACAGGTTACCAATGGATATTGTAAACTTAGAATTAGAGAGTTCTGTGGGCAGTGATCGCCCTTTAGAAGAGTCTAGTGGGGGCTCAGTGGTTGATGGTGTATCTGACTCTCAAGGGAGTTCGGGCCAAGGCCTGGGTGTATGGCGGTATTCCCAACCAGGGCATGAAGGCCCACGTCTGGTTCAGGAGCCACAGGTACTGGCGGACGTACACCGGGACGCTGTGATCCCATCATCCATTCCAGACTTAACATGGCACCACGACGGGATTCCGGCTTCGGCGGAATCCTCTCATGATGGGCCAGATGACAATGATGAGGTGTCTATAATCTCTGACATGGAGGTGCAAGAGTCGGGTTCAGTTTTAGACGACTCACAGGATAGGAATGATTCACCTCTTAGTTCTTCATCTGCTAAATTTGTCACGGCGGAGGAAATAGATGGGTTATTAGCTACTGCTCTGACAAAAAATGTTGGCCAACAGCCGGAGACTCCTACAGTGGACCTGGGAGCTTCCATGACAAGTTCAAGTGTTCGGCCTCTGATCGCTTCCATTGCTTTATCTAAGATTCCTCACCCTCCCTCTATATCACCTACTATGGTCACTAGGCCTGCTTCGGCGGCACTAACTACTTCTAGTGTAAGGGTGGTAGCGGATGTGAATCCTCCCCCTTTAGATAAAGCACCGTTAAGAAAGGTAGCTATGCCCCTTTTATACGGTCCAGATGATTCATGGGTACAAATGATCCCAACTAAGCCAGAGGCGGCGCAGCCCACTTTGTCAGGGGAACTTCCAGTGCCACGTGAGTGGGTAATCCAAGGAAATAAATCTAGAAAGTTACGAGCTTTGGATATTGCGGGTAATGTTCTTGATGTTAATATTAAGGCCATTCCGAACCATTATCACCATTGTCGGGAATATGATAATGATCCCGACAGTTTTAGGTCCAATAGGACATTTGAATTTGGCGGTATCGTATCGCTTGTACGATTTCGGCTGGTTCTTTGTGTATTGTAGTTTATTCTTAAGTATAGGTTAAATATTAACTGTAATGTATAAATATCTACATCAGCTCTAGATGTATCATGAAACCAAGTTATGGGTTATAATTATTATGAGCCGGCAGCCATATGTAATTTCGCGAAGCGATCGGACGCCGGCCCTTTAGTCTCTCAATCAACACCATACAGCCAACATCTTCCCCCCCCCCCCCCCCTGGCTCTGACTCAACCCCCAGTTCACCATGTGCTACAACTATTAATCTATAACAACAGTCCTACATCACCAGTCCTCTAAGCTAAGTTCATTGTATCGATATTGTATTATGTGAACATTCTTACATGTCATGCAATTGAATTAGCCGTGTGTGGGGGACTGGATTACACCCATCGACTACGTCGTTGGTAATTATATTATAACTATTTGTTGGGATATTTCATGTACCAGTGATATACAATTTAACCTCTTTATCTAAATTCCCGACAAATAATGGTCCTTCGTGCCCTAAGGCTTCCTTACCGTAGTACCGTTTTGTTTGCTTCCTTGACGCTTGTGGGCTTACAAATGGCTGGCGCCTCACGCGTTGTTAGGCTGACTGCCGTTCCCTAGTTTAGACCCAGCTTCTTCCCTCGTGTTTTTTACCATTTAGGCGCCGTCCCTATCTTTTTTGGGGCTAGTTTCCAGTTTTTTTGGGGCGTGTGATCCTTGGCGTTTTTTGGTGGGTTAGCTGGGCTGGAGATTGGGGTAGGGGTAATTTCGTCGGGCACCATTTTGCGCTCATAGGCTAGGCTAGGCTAGGCAGTCTAGGCCTGCAGGTGTCTGAGGTAGCTGTTCATTTGGCTTTGGTGGTGTGCCTGTGGTGTTCATTGTGTTTTGTCATTGTGGGACTCATTATTAATTTTGCTGGAGGGGAGGGTTCTCATGTGACCTTTTATATTTCAATTTCATAATAGCCTTTCAATAATTAGTGCTTCACCTTACCCTTTCTTTTAATGGATTTAGTATTTAATTCTTTGTCTACTTAGATAATTTCCTTTCGATAGTTTATGTTAAGGGGGATGTAAGTACTATGTAATTCTTTTTGAGTAAAATTCTTAAGTAATGGGGGTTTGCCGCTGTTGATTCCTAAGCGATTAACGGTTTGTAGTCTGACCTCAATGTAGTTTAAGTTGCTTAAAATTAGACCTTAACGATGACAGATTTAAAGAAACTTAAGATTCTTAAGGGAGGGATGAAGGGAAGTTTAAATAGATGTTTAAGAGATCTTGATGAATTTTTATTAAGTGCCACGGCTGATCAAATAAAGGGTAAATTCGCTACTGTTACTAAATCGCTAGCTACTTATGATAGTTAAGCTCAGCAGGTATATGGTTTATTGACAGTTACTGACGATGTGGAAGAAGAAATGTCGGCAGATCTTGAGTACTTTGAGGATGTTAATACAGCCTTAGCCAGACTATCTTCCACCCAAGAATCAACCTCTGTTAAGGATACCGGTACACCAAAGGCGACTGGTTTTAACCTGCCGAAGCTTACTTTGCCTACCTTTTCCGGGGATTCGGCTACCTGGACTGGATTTTGGGATATCTTTGAGTGTTCAGTCCATCATAATAAAACACTCACCTCCATCCAAAGGTTCACATATCTCCGTGGTCAATTGAAAGGGGAGGCATTGAAGGTGATCGGTGGGTATAAGCTAGAAGCTACAAGCTACGAGTCTGCAGTGGAGTTGCTAAAGAGAACTTACGGGAGAGAGGAAGTCATCAAGACCGCGTTAATTACTAATTTCTTCACGCTAGATCCTCCATCCTATGATGTGATGGACCTAAAGGAGTACTATGCCTCCTTTGAGAGCCTCCTCCAATCTATGGAGACAATGGCCATCACCAAGGAGGAAATATTTAGTGTTAATATCTTGAATAAGATACCCTCTCCCCTAAGGGAAATCTTAAGACGACAACTAAGCGACTCTCCACTAAACTTGGAAGCGTTGGTGCAGGTGTACCAGACTGAAGTCTTCAATATGGAGAGTACTGGACACTACCGACAAGTGGAGATGTCGCCATCTACTGCAGCTTTCCCGGTACAGACTTCTCCTAAACAGAAAAGGCCAATACCATTAGGTTGCAAGTTGGGCAGTGTCCACGGTCATCTGTGGTACCACTGTCCTAAGTATCCTAAGGCTACACAGAAGATTGGCCAGGCTAAGTCGCTTAAGTTATGTACCAGCTGTCTGGCAAGAGACCACTTCAACAGTAATTGCACCAATTCCTACATCAAACCTTGTAAGTATTGCAAGGGGAAACATTGGTTTTCCCTTTGCACCCAGTCTGATCGGCACGACGGCAAAGAAAAGGGGAGAACCCCCAAAGAGTCACATGAGAAAGGTAAGAGCGAGGGTGATAAAGTATCTGCCATATCCATTGCTTCTCGAGAATGTCAATTGCTTCCTACTATGATGCTGCCAGTAGTGGGGAGTAATAATAATACTATAATGACGCGCACCTTACTTGACCAGTGCTCACAGAGGTCATTCGTTCTGCGGTCATCATTACCCCAGCTCAAGTGTACCAGCAAGGGTCAAGAGAATTTGCGTCTCCATGGTTTCACTGGTGAAATAGATTCCAGTGACTATGATATCGTGGAGATTTCCTATGTTTGTAGAAGAAAGGTATGTCCCATCAAGGCTGTTGTGGTCGACACACTACCCAGTTTCTATATAGCATCAGGGATTCAACCACATTTGAAATATCTCAGAAGCAAGGGTTATAAACTGGCTGATGATCAACTCTCTGCTAACAATGGTATTATGCTACTGGTCGGAGCTGATTATTACTACGACCTGGTTCACCCTGGATATCGGCGGGTAGATAAGCTAATAATGCTCCCCACGATCCAAGGGTATGCCATTTCTGGATCCTATGCCACTTCCTCTCAAGACACACAGGTGGAGGTGGTTACGGTCCTCAAGGTAGCAGTAAGCCCCATAGATAAATATATTAGGCCAAATGTGCCTGATAATACATGTACTGATATAGATAAGCTATGGGACTTGGACAATATTGGAATTGACCCACATGAACTTGATCGTGAGTCCAAGCTAGCGTTAAGCTCGTATGAAGAGACTGTAACGTATGACTCTGGCAGGGGTCAGTATGTGGTAAGGCTCCCTTGGAATGATAACAAGAGTAAATTACCTACTAATTTTCATCTAGCACTTGGTAGGTTATGTGGCCTTCAGAAGCAGTTTGTCAAGGATCCAAATTATTGCGAGACTTATGCGGCAGCACTAAACGAGCAGGTACAACGTGGATTTGTGGAAAGAGTAGATCTCAGTGAGTATGGGGATAACATCCATTACCTTGCTCACCATGGGATTAAAAAGGACAGTTCCACCACTCCTGTTCGTATTGTGTATGATTGCTCTGCTAAATCCAGTTATCGCTCCTATAGCCTGAATGATTGTCTGTACACGGGTCCGTCCCTGGTCTCTGATCTCGCGCAAATTATGTTGCGCTTGAGATGTCATAAGTTTGCATGGGTCGCCGATATTGAGAAGGCCTTCCTGATGCTTCAACTCCATCGTGAAGACAGGGACTCGACAAGATTTTTATGGCCACGGGACCCAATGGATCTAGATTCAGAGTATCTGGTCTACAGGTTCAGAGTTGTCTTATTCGGGGCGACCTGTTCCCAGTTCCTTCTCAACGCTACTATCTTGCGTTATCTTGAGGAGGCTGGACTAGATCCTGACTTCAAGTATGAGATCAAGCAAGGGATCTATGTGGACAATCTTCAAGGCACTGGAGACAATGAAGATTTATTGCTCAAGAAATGCTGGGAGATCCGCGATATATTTGCCAAGGCTCATCTATACTTGAGAGAATGGGCCACTAATAGTGATCTTTTGAAAGGTCAATTTGCTTCTGACGGTGTAGCTACTGAGAATAGTGAGGTGAAGTTTTTAGGCCACAAATGGGACACTACCACAGATTGTATATCCTTCTGTCACACCCCATGCGGCAGTGAGCTTATGACCAAGCGAAACTGCTTAAGCTTGTCAGCGAGGTTGTTTGATCCCCTAGGTTTTTTGCTGCCTGTAACTATCCGTGCTCGTATGTTTTTACAGCAACTATGGCGGCTAAAACTAGATTGGGACACGCCCCTCCCGACTGAGTTACAAGATACTTGGCGGTTGATTCGGTCGGACCTTTCCACATGTTGCAAGGTCCAACTTAATCGTCAGGTTATTAGTGGTCAACAGGTGGATCTACATGCCTTTTCTGATGCTAGTAATAGTGCGTACGGTACTGCCATATACATATGCAATGGTAGTGAAGTGACACTGGCTATAGCGAAGGCCAAAGTAGCCCCTGTAAAGAAGGTTACAGTTCCTAAATTAGAACTTACTGCATTGCTTCTGTCTGCTCGTCTAATAAAGTTTACACTGGATGCTTATGCAGACATACTACTGATTAATAACGTCTATGTCTGGAGCGACAGTCAAATAGCGCTTTCATGGGTACACAGCCAGAAGGTGTTACCTGTTTATGTTTCTAATCGCACTGATGAGATACATAACTTAGTTCCTACAGCTAAATTTCGCTATGTGAGCACCAGGGATAACCCCAGTGACATAATTTCCCGGGGGATCTCGGCGCAACAGTTTATGTCGTCCCCTATTTGGTGGCATGGACCTCCATGGCTTACATCTCCAACTGAATGGCCTCAGGATTTCAGGGAATGCATATCTGATCCTTCAAGTCGGCCCCAAGATGATGTGTTAAGTAGTTCGAATGTGAGTACTACACATCAGGATAACAAGTTGGTAGAGTGGGAACGTTACGGCAGCTATGATCAAGTAATACGGGTATTTGCATGGATATACCGTTTCATTAACAACATGAGAAGTCGGGCTCACGGGTCTTTCCTTAGTGAAGATTCGAAGCATATCAGACTCCATGAATTGAGATCAGCAGAAGCGAAACTAATATGTTTAGTACAAAAGGAATCTTATCCTACTGAACATCAAATCCTGAGCAAGGAGTCAAAGGCCAAACCCTCAAACTTAATGAGGCAGCTAGGATTATATATGGAAGGAGGCATAATTAAGTGTAGAGGCAGGATACAAAAGGCGGACATTATTGATTCTGCGAAATATCCTGTCCTCCTTAGCTCCTCTCATTTGATTACCAAACTGTTGATTCGCCAATGCCATAGGACCTGCCTACATTTTGGCGTAAATTATGTTCTGGCGTATATGCGACAACGTTGGTGGATCCCTAAGATGCGACAAGCAATTAAAGGGATCCACAATAGCTGTACTATCTGTAAAAGATTACAGGGTAAGCCTTACTCCCCAGTTGATCTACCTCCCTTGCCTGAGTTCAGGGTACAAAGGACTGAACCATTTCAGGTAACTGGGGTAGACTACACCGGAGCGATTCATGTTAGAGAATCGCCCGGTAATATCATAAAGGTATATGCCGTTCTATTCACATGTGCGGTAACCAGAGCGATTCATATTGAATTGATTGACGACCTATCCAGTGAGGGTTTTTTGCATACTCTAAGACGCTTTGCAGGCCGCAATGGTTTCCCTCAAATTATTATGAGCGATAATGCGACTTGTTTTGTCGGGGCCTCTAAATATCTCCAGAGTTTAATGAATGACCCGCAGGTTGTGGCTACCCTCACTGGAAAGGGTTGTCAGTGGAGATTTATACCAGCACGTGCACCATGGTTCGGGGCGATTTGGGAGAGAACTATCGGTATCGTCAAATCTGTCATGAAGAAGGTATTAGGAAGGGCACTGGTGACCAGACGGGAGTTGCAAACCATCTTAATAGAAATTGAGATGTCAGTCAACAACAGGCCCTTGACCTATACCTCGGCAGATGTTGATGACCTCTTACCCATTTCGCCTTCTATGTTAACACGTGGACGAACCCTTAATACCTTTCCTAGATCGTCCGTAACTGACGAAGATCTGCATGACCCTACGTTCGGCAATGCTGACGCCACACGTCGTCGCTTCCAGTATGTAAACAAGGTGTCCGACGATCTATGGAAACGGTGGACCCAAGAATATTTGCTGTCTCTTCGCGAGCGTCACTCTAATAAGATGAAAGGGACGAATCAACGATGGCCTCGTATCGGGGATATCGTCCTGATTCATGATGAGCGTCCTAGGTTATTTTGGAAGCTTGGAAGGATTATCGATTTGTTCCAGGGCATTGATGGTCTTATAAGGGTTGCTAGAATACGAACTTCGACGGGGGTTACTACTCGCCCAGTCGTAAGGTTATATCCCTGGGAACAGGATGTAGAACTGCCGGATGATCCTGGCATCTCTACTGATACCCCTCCGCGGGACAGTGCTGGTGACAGTGCTCCTCAAGGTGGGGCAGCTGATGATGAGAAGGATGATCCTCCTCAGGCTTCAGGTGGCGCTCGTCCCAAAAGGAGGGCGGCTATGAGTTCCGTGGATCTTTGGAGATCAAAGATCAAACAAGGTGATCTTTGACTTCGATGTCCTTTTTTTGTTCTCTGTATGTAGCTCCTGTATATCATTTTTGGTGGCGGGCAATATGTCGGGAATAGGGTAATGATCCCGACAGTTTTAGGTCCAATAGGACATTTGAATTTGGCGGTATCGTATCGCTTGTACGATTTCGGCTGGTTCTTTGTGTATTGTAGTTTATTCTTAAGTATAGGTTAAATATTAACTGTAATGTATAAATATCTACATCAGCTCTAGATGTATCATGAAACCAAGTTATGGGTTATAATTATTATGAGCCGGCAGCCATATGTAATTTCGCGAAGCGATCGGACGCCGGCCCTTTAGTCTCTCAATCAACACCATACAGCCAATATCTCCCCCCCCCCCCCTGGCTCTGACTCAACCCACAGTTCACCATGTGCTACAACTATTAATCTATAACAACAGTCCTACATCACCAGTCCTCTAATCTAAGTTCATTGTATCGATATTGTATTATGTGAACATTCCTACATGTCATGCAATTGAATTAGCCGTGTGTGGGGGACTGGATTACACCCATCGACTACGTCGTTGGTAATTATATTATAACTATTTGTTGGGATATTTCATGTACCAGTGATATACAATTTAACCTCTTTATCTAAATTCCCGACAACCATGACTATTTTGTGTATACAGGTACACCTGCACTGCCCCCTGCCTCAGCTTCAAAACTGTTTTCTGACTGGACCAAGCATGACGGTTTTAATGATATAAAAGCACTGTCAGCTCTCACTCCAGAATTAGATTTACAAACGGTCACAGACACAGCCGCTAACCCAGTGTTGAAGGTGGGGCAGTTGGGTCCAGGACCTTGGGTGGAATGGGAGGTAGAGGCTCAGAACTTTGCGACCACCTTGACCTCAAAATCTTCGCACCAGATTCCTCAGGACAGCCATTCTTGGTTCTCTCTGCCAGTCTTTTCGGCCGGCGGACTGCCATCTGCTTTGTTTGCTTTTTTAGCTGCCCCCAAAATCAATCTATGCGAACTTAAAGATCCTTTCACTACACCTTCCCCAGCTCACCTAGACCGGGAGTTTAGGCTACGGGGGAAGGCGTATAGACTTTTTTCCCAATACATTGTTACGCACCAGGTGGCGAAATCTATGCTAAGATCTACTCAGGCAATCGCAGATGCGGATGTCAGAAGATCGATTGAACTAGCTCGGCGATTACTCCTTCAGACTTCTATTCAGTCGTTGGGGGATATCCGTACAGCCTTGCTCGAGGCGGTGCGGGCGAGACAGGATCTTAGGATGTCCCTGGTGAAGAAACTTCCTGATAGAATTGCGAACCAGGTGATCATGTCGCCGGTGCTAACTCCCTCTTTAATGTCCCCTGATGTGTGGAGAACTGTTTTCAACATGGCTCAGGCCTTTAAGCACAGTCCCACCCCTTCTAAGAAACCTGCTTTTAACTTTCCCAAACCCAAGCCAGTCGCAAAAGCTCAGCCGGGTGGGTCAAAGCCCTTTCATATACCTAAGTCCTCTTCCCCCCAAGGTCAGTACAGGTATAAACAAGGTAAGTTTACAGGTCATAAAGGACGAAACTATAACAGACCGGGCCAGGGCCCGTCTTCTGCCAACGCCGGCCAGTCGGCTAAGCATCCACCACCGCCACCACCACCACCATAAAAAAACTAAAGTCTCTCTCACTCCCAGGGCCGGTCTCATGGCGGGCGGATCAGAGGGTAGTACAGCCGGCGAACCCTTCTCTGCTAACTGGGTCGTTCCGGACGTGTCACCGCGCATGGCCAGTAAATACTTGGGCGAGGATGGTGGCACGCAAGGGCATCACCTGGCAGTGGCTCCGGCGACCTCGTTTACGTCAGCCGACAAAGGCAAATTTAGTTTCATTAGAGGTGGAGTCACTGATCCAGGAAATGATCACCAAGAATGTCATCATCCCGGTTCCTCAAAATTACCCAGTCTTTACATCCAAACTATTTCTAGTGCCCAAAAGGGACAGTGTTCAGATGAGGCCAGTCGTAGACCTGTCTTATCTGAACCTCCATATTCACAACGTGTCATTCAGGATGCTGACAGTAAACCAGATCAGGCTAACACTTCCGCCGGGAGGATGGATGTGTTCTTTAGACCTGACAGACGCGTATTGGCACGTCTCGGTAAACAAAAGATTTCAACGGTTTCTGGCCTTAAGAATAAAGCATCAGACTTATGTCTTTCAGAGGATGCCGTTTGGATTGAACCTAGCACCTCGCTTATTCACGAAATTAGTCCGGCAAGCCCTTGTTAGAGCAAGGGATCAGGATTTTGTGGTATCTAGACGACTGGCTAGTGGTGGCAGAGACGGAACAAGTATGCATAAATCATGTCAACATAATATTAAATCATGTCAAAACTCTAGGGTTCAAGGTCAACCTGGTAAAGTCAAACCTTGTTCCCTCACGAGTAGTTCAGCGGATAGGGCTGGTCTGGGACACAGCTACTCTCACTCTGAGTCAGAGTGTGGACAATCGCAACAGATTTCGCAGGAAATTGTTTCTGTTCCTTCACAGTCTGACTACGACACGGAGAATCTGGGAGTCTCTGGTCGGCTCTCTCAACTGGATTCAACTAACTGTAAGGTTGGGCCGGTTGAGAGTCAAACGCTTAATATTGGAGGGCAACAAATATTTTCCGCTATTGCCGGCGAAAAAATTATGGCCTATACCAAAATTAATCCACAACTTACTAGCGGTCTGGGCGAAGATGGAAACGTTACACTCAGTCATGTCATGGACCTCTCCTCCGCCGACGGTATGGGTAGACACGGATGTGTCAGGAACGATAGGTTGGGGCTTTCAGTCAAACCAAGGGCACCAGGGTCAAGGGCTTTGGTCCCATTTAGAAATCTCCCACATCAATGTCAAAGAATTACTAGTCCCCTTATATTTCCTTCAGGCTCACGGCTCTACTTTACGGGGCAAGTCGGTGGCCTTCAGAATGGACAATCTGAATGCAGTTCACTGTATTCAGAAACAAGGGCCAACGAGATCTCGGAAGTTGCTAAACGTGTCAGAAAAGGTTTTTATTCATAGCCAACAGGCTGGACATTCATCTTCACGCATCTTATCTCCCAGGCGTAGCAAACGTCTGGGCAGACGCTCTGTCTCGGAGACAGAGCACAACAGTAGAATGGGCGCTCAAGCAAACCATTTTCGACCAAATGATTGCGGAGCCTTACCATCCACAAGTAGATTTATTTGCGTCAGAGGAGACTCACAAACTCCCACTGTACCTCACCCACCGGACGATAACGCCGGCGGGCGGGCCAGACGCACTGGTGACAGACTGGAACAGGTGGAGTTCCATTTATCTGTTTCCGCCGCCAGATGCGTCTCTAATGTGCCACGTAGTAAACCAACTACAGGATTATCGGGGTATAGTCTCGCTAATCGCGCCCCTGTGGCCGGCGCAGTTGTGGTACCAGCAATTGAAGACGTGGTGCCCGCTCCCGGTGTCACTCCCGGTCGGGTTTTTCCACTTAGACACAATTGGCAACCTAAAGACCTCGCTGACTTTTGCATTATGGACATTCAGGAGGCCAAATGGCTAGCACCATATGGTAGAGACGTGACCAATAAATTCATGAATCAATATACCCAGTCTACTAAGCGACAGTATCAATCGCATTGGCAAGCCTTTACTTCTTGGATTCTTAGAACAGAACAAACTGTGCCCTCGGTGGCTTTGGTTTTTAATTATTTAAATTATCTGTTCGAGCAGAAACGTTTATCTGTAGTAACGTTAAAAAATCACTTAACAGCGATTAGGATGCCATTTTTGGACCTTACCGGTCTCACCATACCAGTCGCGGAGGAAACAGGTTTTATGAGGGCATGTTTTAAACTCCGCCCACCTCCCCGTCAGCTCATGCCTACCTGGTCTCTGGACAAAGCATTGTCGTTATTTTATTCCCGTCTGTACCAAAATACTGCAGACTTTACATTACTTTTAAAAAGGGCAGTATTCCTTATGGCTTTGGCTACCGGGAACAGAGTATCTGAGCTGGCGGCGATGAGCAACACACCTAATTGCCTCAGGTTTGGTAGGCTTAATGAGTGTATTCACATTGCACCTTCCCCAGGGTTCATAGCCAAGAATGAGCACAGTGAACACGTGTTTTCAGAGTTCACGGTGCCGGCGTTGAAAAGGGGAAAGGTGCACCATAATTTATGTCCAGTGCAAGCTCTAACCAAATATTTGAGAGTGGCACCTCTAAATCACCAAGGTGCTTTATGGGTAGCAAGTACGGGTAAACGCTTGATGAAACGTAGACTGGCTTCTCTCTTGGTCGAGGTCATTAAAGAGAGTAATCCCGGCGTTGTGGGTAGGGCCCACGATTTACGCAAGTGGGCAGCTTCTTTACGTTTCCTTAAAAAAAATTCTGTTGAAGATATTACGTCTACACAGTTGTGGGCCTCTAATCATACGTTTTTGACTCGATACCTTTCAGTAGCTCTAGACAAACCTTCCTTGCCATGTATAGCTTTAAGGCAGAGGGTCTAGGTGGCCCCTAAGTCACTTATTGTTTAATTTCAAGAAAAGGGTGGGGGGGGGGGGGGTGCAGTCAGTGTAACATAGGACACCCTAGACCCCGCCGCAGTATGAGAGCTGTGATACTGTTTATGGGTGTTGTGATATGTAAATTTCTCTGTACTATTCATTACAGGAAATTGTGCTAGTACAATTATAGTACAAACAACAGTGTTGTTGTAAGTAGTTTTGGGCTGAGAAGCAATCTAATTTTAAGCATTGGTAATATTTTGCAAGATATATCCACTAATTTTATGGGGTTTATATGTGCACATGTAAACTTATAAGTTTTATTTTTTCACCACTTAATTTAAGTAGGGTGCCTTGTTAACTGGCGGATCTGTTCTCAGAATCTCAGAGTTAACCCCTTTTTATCAAGCAGGCTTCTTTGAAGCACGCTCCTGCTTGTACCCCTTTTTTGTATATATGTGCTGTATAAAGTTTATATGCCAAATATATCTTTTTTACAAAGTAAGAATACTATGTGGTTGTTTGATTATCTGCCTTTGCTAGAGTTATGATATGATTACGAATGTCCCCCTCCAGTCTTAGATATCAGGCATAATCGTCAATGATGGAGGGGCCACTAATAAATTATAGGTTTGACTCCTGCAAGGAGATAAAGAAAACCTAATATTTAGTAGTGGCCCCGTAATCATTGACGACTGGGGCCCTCCCGACCATCCCCTTCCCATTCGTTGATGTATTAAGGATTTTGGTTTACTTGATATGTCAGTGAAGGAAAAATGACGCCTGAGTCAGCGTCTGGTCAAAGATCCACACAAGTACATCCACGATTATATGGAAAGCTTATGAATAGTTATTCTTATTTTATTTTTGTTTTTTATTTGTTACGAAGTTTTTTCGTAGTGAGAACCCAATTTCATAATGACTGAACCATGAGTGAGGTTGCGTGCGCTCATGATGAAGGTTCCTCAATTTTTTATGCTCTGCGCGGTAGATTCAAACTACGGCGGATGAGTGTTTGAAGAGGGTGCCTTATGTAATAGGCATAATCGTCAATGATTACGGGGCCACTACTAAATACTAGGTTTTCTTTATCTCCTTACAGTAGTCAAACCTATAATCTGGACCCCCTCCTGTGATAGCACCAGCTGTAGTGAGCGACGCAATCAATAAAATGAAGGACGGCAAAGATCCAGGGTGCTCTGACATTGTCGCTGAGATTATAAACACCATTATTAAAGATGAGAAAATCCCAGAGGATTGGCTCAAAAGTGTAATAGTAAATATATAGAAAGGAAAAGGGGATGCGCTAGATAGGAAATTATAGGAAATATAGGGAAATATAGGGAATTATAGGAAATTATTGGGGCCTGAAAATGCTTGACCAAATCAAGAAGGTCTGTGAGAGAGTCTTTGAGGGTTTGATCACGCAAAGCATCTCCATTGATGATATGCAGTTTGGTTTTATGCCAGGACGGGGTACAACCAATGCTATCTTCATAGTCAGGCAGATACAGGAAAGATACTTACTAAAAGGCAGGGATCTTTACTTTGTGTTTGTAGACCTGGAGAAGGCCTTTGATAGGGTGCCTAGAGATGTTGTGCAGTGGGCTATGAGGAAACTTGGTATGGAAGAGTGGCTGGTGCATGTGATAATGAAGATGTATGAGGATTCGCAAAGTGTGCTGAGGGTGAAGGGTGTACTGAGTGATGAGTTCACAGTCCGTGTTGGAGTCCATCAGGGTTCAGTGTTAAGCCCCCTCCTCTTTATTATGGTCTTGGAGGCACTGTCTAGAGTTTTTAGAGGCGGACTCCGTTGGAACTGTTTTATGCAGACGATTTAGTCCTAATAGCTCACAGTATGCAAGATGCTGAGGCCAAATTCAGAGAATGGAGAGAGGGCATGGCGAGCAAGGGTTTAAGAGTCAATATTAACAAAACCAAGGTTATGCATTGTAGATTGAGACCAGGCAATGTGAAAAAGAGCGGTGCATACCCATGTGCAGTGTGTGGAAAGGGTGTGAGCGTTAACGCGATTCAATGTAGCATCTGTCGACGCTGGGTGCACCATGGGAATAAGTGCTGCAGTAGAATGAAGGGACCCCTGCCGAAGGATAAGTCAGAAATAGAGAAATTTGAGTGCGTAGTGTGCAAAGGCGAGTTTGTGTTAAGTGATGATCCTGTGGCTGTGGATTTTGGAAATGAGTCATTGGAGCTGGTGAACAAGTTTTGTTACCTAGGAGATACCATCTCTGCCGGTGGTGGGGCCGAGGCTGCCACTGTTGCTAATATTAGATGTGGCTGGGGGAAGTTTAGAGAACTGCTGCCAATCCTGACCATAAAAAGAATGCCTCTCCCCCTGAAGGGAAAGGTGTATGCCTCATGTGTTAGAAGTGCAATGACGTATGCCTCAGAAACATGGGCCGTTAAAGTAGAGGATGTCAACAGAATGGAACGTAATGAGATGAGAATGGTGAGATGGATGTGTGGGGCCAGGCTATAGGATAGAATAACAAATGTTGAGCTGAGGAGATGTTTAGGTATAAAGAGTATTAGTGAGGTGATGCGTACAAGTAGACTGGGATGGTATGGACATGTGGAGAGAATGGATGAACAATATTGGGTGAAAAAATTTAGTTCTGTGATTGTGGAGGGAGCTGCACCAAGGGGTGGACCGATGAAGACCTGGGATCGGACTGTACATGCCGATCTCAAATCCAAGAACTTGACAAGTGAAGCAGCCCTTAACAGGGTTGCCTGGAACGCCGCCATTAGGACAAGAGACTGAAACTGCACGTATGTGTGGAACACTCAGTCTTAAAATGTTATGTATGTATGTATGTACATATATAATGTATGTATGTATGTACATATATACAGGCAGGTATGTAGGGCAATGCATAGAAAAGTGCAATGACAATGGATGTACACATACAGCGAAGTTTTAAGGATAGCAGGCTATGACTTAAAATTACATACTTTAACCAAAAGTCATGGGTATGAGGTATAGGCATACCTGATATACAGGTACAGTATATGCATTTGTAGAACTTCATATGAAGCCTTGACCGACAGGTACATACTGTATATGCTATATAACCCTTAGTAATTTTACAATCACCTCCCCCCCCCCCCTGAAGAGGTAAGGGAGAAGTATAGTACATGATCAATACAGTACAGGGAACAAGATAGAACGGGAGAAAACAGCACAGGACGATGGTAACTCCAAGGTCCAGTGAACCACAAGGCACTAGATGGCGGAGGGGTAGACCAGGGTCACTCATGCAGTAGCGCGTACCAAGGGATACAGACAGAACGAGCGCAGCACCGGTCAAAGCCAGAATGGAAGTGAGAGAAGAGAAGCGCACAGCCCAGAAGCAGGATATGTGGGGGCCCAAGCCGGCTGACAGACGAGAACAGAACCGCCCAAAAGAGAGTCCCAGGCCACGCGAGAGACATCCACCCCATGGGGGAATAGCAGCGGCCAAAGCCGAAATGTCCGCGAGTCCGCGAAAACCGAGCCTGAAACCCATCGTGAAGCAGAAGAGTGTGTGGCCGCGGGACGAAGCCCAACAAAAGGAAACCTCACCAGGCCGGTTGGAGGGATGACACCCCCCACCCCTCCTCAATCCACCACAACGAGCAGACGGCAGGCGCCCACAGAGGGAAACCATGACCATGTCTTGGAAGGCTGCACGAGCAACACCAGGACAGCCCAGCACAACCCCCGACAACCAGCGAGGCCAAAACCGGCAGAAGGATGGGAAGCAGCCGGTGGAGGCGCTCAAGACAAGCACCTGACTGCAGTCGCCAGGTGAACAAGCGTGGGCAGGTACCACATACCCCACTCCACACCACGCCGCAAGGCAATGAAAGGGGCACGGAGACCAGCCCGACCACAAGGGGATGCAGCCTAGACACCAAAAGAAACCACGGCCTCGGCCAATGCCACACTCCACCGTGGAGGTGCAGACAGCAGGAGAGCGGTGGCCTCAGATGGAGAGAGCATAGAGCCCTCCGTGGACACACCCTCTCCTGAGGCCACGGTACAAGACGCCCCGGAGAGAAGAGGACCATACACCCAGACCCTACCCCTCAACGAAGGAAGCCCACAGGCAGTCCGGGCGGGAGACGTCACCCCAAGAGATTGGCGCACGACCTCCGTAAGAAGACACACAGCCAGAGGGGGCATCAATAGCAAGGAAAAACTTGAGGCAACGGGCAGTCCTAAGGCCCCAGATGGACAAGGTCGCCGACACCAGGAGGGAGGAGGAAATCCAGGATGCTCACATGCGACGACGGAAGGGCCCACAACCCCGTCAGTACATGACAAGTGACAGCTAAGCGATCAGCATGTCTGAAGAAAGCATAGAAGAGGAGGGCCCCCCCCCCCCCCCACACACACACACAAACATACTCTCAGGATGCTGGAGGGAACACCAAAAACCTTAAACCCCATGGAGAAGGAAATCCCCTGAAGCAACAAATGGGAAAGGAAGGCACAGACAACGCCAGCCCCCACAACGCCGCCACCGAAGGCCAGGCCACAGAACAGTACAATGAATTGTACTAACAGGGAGGCGGCCCATAGCACCCGGACCACCGTGAAGGGAACCCACAGCCCGAAGGCTGAGGACCGCACACCACCAGGCAGGGAAACCAGCAGCGCACAAGACCCACAGATGAGTGAGAAGACGAGCAGAGAAGTCCAGAATACACGATGTGTGGGAGCCGAAATGCTGCCCATAGAGCGTGCCGCAGCACGCCAAAGGGCAGTGTGACGCCTCCCGGCGTTAGCAGAATGCTTGCGTGGGGCATTGCAGCTCGCTAGCGCTCGCCAGGATGGGGGGATGGGCTACAGTTGTCCTAGAATGATCTGCTTTATTTCGTTAGTGTCGTGTTGCCACAGACAGTCTAGAAGTGATCTTTGTTTTGGTCTGTGACCGTGCCTTATATTTTATATTCGCTATAATATAAATGTTGCTTGTGTGGGAGGCGAGCGAGAGCGGGTGAGGGAGTACACCTGGCAGCGGGGGGTGGGCTGTGACGCGGCTCGCTTGAGCGCTGACGGCGTTGGCGGCCGGGTGGTCAACTAGTCCCTTCCCGTCGCGGCCTCATGGTTTTTTACCAAGCTCAAAGCTTGCCTGACACGCGTATCGTCTACATCCTTTGCAATTCTGTCCCCCATACTCGCCACTTTGCATACTATTTCTCTCTCTCGACTTCTCCTTTCTCATTCTCTAATCTTTATTAAACTCAACATCCCTTCTGGTTTCAGCATAGACGTTCACCGTCGGCCAGTCGTATTGTATGCGAAGCTCTCAGATATTTCCATGTATTAGGCTTTAATGAGGTTTGGAGAGACGGACTTTTCCGTGTGTGTCCTCTCTCGGGAAGGTTGTAGACCGGTATATGTCTCCATGGCAAGGTGTTGAGTGATTCTGCTTGGTTATCTAAAGCTAGACTAGGGGTAAGGTTACTGTGTCGTTGTCTCCGATGTGTGCAGTGTTAGCTAAACCCTGCACGACATCGACAGGTACTGTGGGAGCCTAAGTTGTCTTCGGGGGGGTTCACTTTGCGAGCACAGCGCTGTGGTGTGAGAGGGCCATAGCCTATCCCTCACAACATAGTGCTGCCTCTTTGTGTTGACTTCTGAGGGATCGCCAGGATAGAACTAGGTACTAGAGACCTAGATTTATCAAGAGAGCATCCCCGTCATATAACGTAATCTTCATTATACCACCTTCGGACAACATTAGGCTACGAGCCGCATGCTCACCCATTGTTGCCCTGCCTTGATACCCCAGCTAGACTTTATTAACTAAGCAGACACTGGTTAGAGATAAGCCCCATTATTATATGTATGACACATTATTATTCACTGCACATTTGAGCCGAGGTTGTTGTTGAGTTGCACAACCCTAGTAGGCTGTTGCGTTGTGTCACGAAGCATTTCTTTAGTTGTCGAGCATTACTACCTTTGCGCAGTCTTTATTATTCGCCTGCCTATTATTACTATATGTCCTAGCATTTATTGTGGCCCGTATTCTGCATTATAATTGTTCAAGATTCTTTACGAACATCTTCCCAGCATCAGACTTATTTCAGAAGTTTCCAGTTGATGTTGCAGGACTAGCATTGCACTTTCTTTAATACAGGAGTGCCAGTTATTTGAGTATCTACCGTAACGTTAATTAATCACGTTAACTATCTTTTCTTTGTGTAACCTAATCGAGTAATCTTTTACTGTTTGAGAATAGGCTGTTTCATCGAGCGTCAGCCTAGTGTGTGTGCACCAGTTACTGAGTCATAGGATACCTCGGTGTTCAGGCACGACTCAGGGCGGTAATGGTGTTTTGTTTTCCAGTGTTTAAGGCAGGGGTTGGATCTAGTGTTACCGTTGTTGCATTTTGCCATTATCTAGTCCAATGTTGAAGAGCCCTGTGTCTTTGAGAACCTGGATCGTAACAAATGGCGACCTAGCTCAGGATCTTGTGAATTAAGAGATAATTGCAGGATTGCTGTGGTCATTTGTTTTATTGAGGAATATAGTGGGCACGTTAATTTTTTTTTTTGGCAAAGTAGTATAGCACTTGAGAGTCTTCAGACATTTTTGGCAAGTGAATAGTGCTACATAAGAGTTTGGGGTACTTCTTTTCTGAATATTGTGGTGAGAAATTTTTGTGAGCATCATGTCTTATACCGGGTCAGAGGAGAATGGAGACACAGTACGTAATGTCGAAACTGAGGAACAGCAGCATGATGAAAAGGTTAATCGGGTGAACTGTGAGGAGGATGCTAGGATATTTTTGAAATGGCCTGTTACTGCCGAGCGGTTGGAGGGTATGGATCGGTACGGTCTTCAATGCCTGGCCACAGCTATCGGTCATGCGGTTACTAGCAGCATGACCAGGGATAACTTGATAACGTGTGTACTGGGCAGGGTGACTGGTGAGCGAGATGGGTTGAGTGCTCAGAGCCCTTCGGCCATGCTTCCCCTACACTCGACTCCCAGCCATCCCAGTAGTTTGCCGACCCCGGGTACGCTTCTGCAGTTGGGTGGTGACTGGCAGGGGGGGTTGCCCCTGGGGGGACCACCGGTAATTTCAAACATTGTAGCACCTTCACCTCCTCAAGGGTTAACTCCCGAATTATTGCTTCAGCTCGAATTAGCTAAGATCCAGCAGCAAATAGAATCAGCTAAGATCGAAGAGAGAAAGGCTATCAGGGCATCTGAGATTCAACAGCAACAAAGGGCATGTGAGCTTCAGCAGCAAACAGAGCTAGCAAAAATCCAAGCTGATTTAGAGTCGACTAGGTACTGTGCCGACATGGACGTAGAGAAGTCGCGAGTAGAGACAACGGGACAGCGACTTGGGGCTGGTAACCGTGTTCATGAGCAGTCTCTCTCGCACTTATTGAAACTGGTTCCGGTGTTTGATGAGAGTGGTGTAACAGAATTTTTCACACGCTTTGAGAAGAAGTGCCAGGAACACCAGTGGCCAGAGAATAAATGGGCAGCACTTGTATCCTCTAGATTAATAGGCAAGGGTCTTAAAGCCTACGATGCGTTACCTATAGAGTCTTGTATTATCTATGAGGAACTCAAGGAGGCTGTCCTGAGAGCATACGAACTACAACCAGAGACGTACAGGTTGAAGTTCCGGGGTGTTACCAAGGGTCGGGAGAGCACCTTTTTGGAGCATGCCCGGGAGCTGTCCGATGCTTTTGGGAATAGGCTGAGGTCGGAGAAAGCTACTACGTTTGACGACATTAAACAGTTGGTGCTTTTAGAGCAGTTTTTCAAATGCACGGGCGGCGACCTGACGTTAAACCTTAAAGAAAAGCAACCAAAAACTCTACAGGAGGCAGCTGAGATGGCTGACCTCCGGCTATCACTAATTCGTGGGTGCGGGTCTGCCCAGCGTAGTGAGGCAGGTAACAAGGGGCGTGACGCCCCACCCCCCCGAGTTAGTGATATACCTTATGCAAACAAGTACAAGAGCCATGATACCAAGACTGACCACAAGACTAGCACCGTCCCATTTAAGAAGGGGCCGGGCCCTTCCCAGTACCAAGGGAAGCCCAAAGGGGAGTTGGAGTGTTTTCATTGTCATAAAAATGGGCACTTTGCAAGAGTCTGTCCTAGCAAACCACCTACAGCAGCTGTGTCTTTGGCCTGCAACATTGGTGTGTCTCCGAAGTCATCTGAGTTTGCCCGGGGCAGTTCGTCAGAGGCTGAGGCACAGCCAATGCAGAAGCACCTGGGAGGCTCGAACCCTGCTCAGGATGTTTTTTGCGACCATAGAGGGCGGGGTTGCGTGATGTGGGCGGGGCGCAAGCATGGAGTAGAGGTCTTGCGCGATACAGGTGCTTCCCAGACTCTGATGAAAAACTTGACTGGCTACCCTATAAACGCGGCTCGGGTGGTGGTGGTGCAGGGTATTAATGCAACTCGGTCATACCCGCTGGTGCGGTTGGAGTTGGAGGTGGATGGTGTGGCACGTGAATTGGATGTCGGGATTGTGGAGAAACTGCCAGTGGAGGGCGTCGACCTTCTCCTCGGCAACGACTTTGCAATGCCCGCTTCTGAGGTTCTACCCTTAGTCGTTGCCGAGAGGCCGGCCGACGTGAGTAGGGAAGAGCAAGAGTGGGTCGAGCGGTGCCAGACACAACCCATGGCGTGTGTTGTCACCCGAGCTCGGGCAGCTAAAGTGTCACAGCCTAGTCCTCCGTCTTCAGACCAGCGGAGGAACGATCAACAGGAGGAGGCTAAAGCTGGAGTTGGTTTTAAGAGTTTTGACTCGGCGGCTCTCCTGGGTGATTCAGTATTAGCACCATTACTTAATTCTGGAGTAGCCCCTGGGCCTGTCATCGAGAGTGACGAGGCTGGGCATGACGAGTCTCCACGACAGCAACGTTATGTACATCGAGAGAGACAGAGGGAGCAGCCCAGTATCGGGGAAGGTCATGCATTGCTCCGGGAGCAGTTAGATCGCTTGGCACCCTCAGATATACGTCGGTTGCAACTAGAGGACCCTGAGCTCCAAACGTGTGCTAATGGAGCTGTAGAGCTCGACGAGGACGGCGATGCACAGCCAGGAGATTTTTTTTATTTAGAAGGCATCCTCTATAGGCGTTTTCAAGACCCTAAACGTAGTTGGCAAGAGGGGTCCGGAGTAGTGGACCAGTTGGTGGTGCCACGGGAGTGCAGGGATAGCCTACTGAGGTTGGCGCATGACATACCACTGGCAGGACATCTAGGGGTGAGAAAAACGGTGGCGGCTTTAGAAAAATTGTTTTGGTGGCCGGGGTTGAAGGGGCAGGTGGTAACCTGGATAGCAAGGTGTCATAAATGCCAGAGGGTTGGAAAACCTAACCAAACAATTCCGAGAGCCCCGTTGCACCCCATTCCTGTCAGTGGACCGCCCTTCAGTAAGGTCATCATTGATATGGTCGGACCCCTACCCCCTACTAGTGCCGGTAATAAATTTCTATTAACTATCATGGATGTGGCCACTCGTTATCCTGATGCATATCCAATGAGAAATGGCACAGCGAAAACTGTTGTCCGGAACCTGCTCTTGTATTGCTCGCGGTATGGTTACCCGCAAGAGGTGCAATCGGACCAAGGCTCTAATTTTACATCTAATCTGTTCAAACAAACTATGATTCAGCATGGCATCAGCACTGTCGTCTCTTCTGCGTATCACCCGGAGAGTCAAGGGGTGTTGGAGAGGTGGCACGCCACGCTGAAAAGCATGCTTCGATGTTATTGCGCAGAGAACGGAAAGGATTGGGACCTTGGTCTGCCGTATGTTTTGTTCGCGGCAAGAGAAGTACCTGGGGAGAGTCTCGGTTTCAGTCCGAATGAGCTTGTTTTCGGGCATCGGGTGAGGGGCCCTCTCCACATGGTGAAGGAGATTTGGGAGGGTACCGCTGTGCCATGTTCTATGTTGAGATACGTCCTCGAGAGCAGAGAGAGAATGCTTAGAAGTCTGGAGCTGGCCGGGCGTAATTTGGTGAGTTCGCAGGCCCGTATGAAGGACAGGTACGATACTAAGGCGAAACTCCGGGAGTTTCAGGTAGGTCAAGAGGTCTTGGTCCTGTTGCCTTTGGCAGGTCATCCTCTGGCTGCCAAGTACGCTGGGCCTTATCGGGTGGTGTCAAAGATCTCCGATCTGGATTACCTCGTTGCCACTCCAGACCGGAAGAAGCGTAACCAACTATGCCACATTAATTTGTTGAAGGAGTATGTGAGGTGCCCACCTGAGTCACTAGCTGTCCCTGTGTTGACCTGCTGCGGTCATGGTGGAGAAGGAGAGGGGGGCAGCAATGATCAGGTGGATGATAACTGGGATTGTCATGTCTCGGCTGATCAGTGGGCGGGGAATTCGAGCCAATGTGCGCATGATGCTCTGGCGCACCTGCCGGAGGAACAGCGGGTGGCAGTGCAGCGCCTGTTCGATTCATACCCCACTGTATTTGCCGAGCACCCAGGCCTCACTACTCAAGTGGTGCATGACGTCGATGTAGGAGAGCACCCCCCCTTCAAGTCGATACCTTATCGGGTGCCACCCATTAAACTCCCAGCGCTCAGGGATGAGCTGGAGTATATGCTGGCGAGAGGCTTGATCGAGAAGGGGGTAGTACGGTGGACTTCTCCTGTCACTCTGCAGCCCAAACCTGATGGCAAAGTTCGGTTCTGCATTGACTTTAGGCGGTTGAACGGGTTGACCCCCACCAATGCATATCCTCTTAGCCGGGTGGATGACAGTGTGGATAAGATCGGGAAAGCAAGGTACTTGACCAAGGTAGACCTCGTCAAAGGCTACTGGCAAGTACCACTGTCTGAGCGGGCTAAAGAGGTGTGCGGGTTTGTGGTGGATGGCAGTACTTACCGTTGCAGCGTGATGCCATATGGTCTGAAAAATGCACCGGCCACTTTCCAGAGCTTAATGAACGACATCGTAGCAGACATCCCAAACTGTACTGTCTACCTTGATGACGTGATCATTTATGACAACGATTTCCAAAGTCACTGTGAGCACATAGAAGCCTTATTTAGTCAACTTAGTAAAGCAGGCTTGGTGGTTAATCTGGGCAAGTGTGACTTTGTGCAAGCCACGGTGCAGTATCTGGGGTTTGTGGTTGGGTTAGGGCAGGTGAGCCCGCCCCAACAGAAGATACAGGCTATCGACTTGTTCCCCAGGCCGACCACCAAGCGGCAGATCATGAGATTTTTGGGCATGATTGGGTATTACCGCCGCTTTATAAGAGGTTATTCTACTGTGTTAGCTCCTTTGACAGATCTACTAGCTAAAGATAAAAAGTTCCACTGGGCACCTGAGTGTGAGCAGGCGTTTCGAGTAGTTAAACACCTTTTATGCACTCACCCTATCCTCAGGGCCCCGGACTTTGAACGACCATTTCAGTTGGCGACTGATGCCAGCGGAGTAGGGGCTGGTGGCGTACTTTTGCAGACAGACGAGGAAGGTCTTGAGCATCCAGTCAGTTTCTTTTCAAAGAAATTTAATTCAGCACAGAAAAACTATTCGGTTGTTGAAAAGGAACTGCTGGCAATCGTGTTAGCGCTCAGACACTTTGAGGTCTATGTTCCTGCCTATGGGCCAGTCGTGGTAGTGTATACCGACCACCACCCGCTTAAATTCCTCAATCAATTCCACAACCGGAATATGAGGCTGACCAGATGGTCGCTCATGTTGCAAGAGTACAACTTAGACATTCGCCATATTGCCGGTTGTGAGAATGTGATTGCGGACTGTTTGTCGCGGGTGGAGGATCCGGGGTAGGCTACCACAGTATTTTGGTATAGCCTCCTGTCTTGGCTCGCAGTGTATTTTTGCGCTGGTGCTTGTTGGTTCGCGTGTGTAGCATCAGTGTAGGGTCGCAGGGCAGGAGTTGTTGGCTTTGATTAGACGAAAATTAGGCTACATCTATAGTAGCCGCCAAAAACAACATTAAAATAAAATATGAAAAATTAAATAAAACTCTTCCTTTTTAATAATTAATTTTAAGATAATATTGTAGCTGAGTACTGAGTGCAGATGATTTTCTCTCAGTAGGCTGTGCTTCTTAAAGCTCGCTCTGGGAGCACAATGTTATGAATTAATGTATTATGTTTGGGAAGGGTGATAAGATTGTTTTTTATATATAAAATGTTGTTGTATTTTTTTTTTGGAGACTGAGCTTGCATTCCATGAGTGGCAGAGTGGTTAGGAGTGGCAGATTCTAGCGACATTCTGCCTGTTCAGATATGGGCTCATGGTTGAGTGTCCCATATCTTGGGGGGGGTGTGACGCCTCCCGGCGTTAGCAGAATGGTTGTGTGGGGCATTGCAGCTCGCTAGCGCTCGCCAGGATGGGGGGATGGGCTACAGTTGTCCTAAAATGATCTGCTTTATTTCGTTAGTGTCGTGTTGCCACAGACAGTCTAGAAGTGATCTTTGTTTTGGTCTGTGACCGCGCCTTATATTTTATATTCGCTATAATATAAATGTTGCTTGTGTGGGAGGCGAGCGAGAGCGGGTGAGGGAGTACACCTGGCAGCGGGGGGTGGGCTGTGACGCGGCTCGCTTGAGCGCTGACGGCGTTGGCGGCCGGGTGGTCAACTAGTCCCTTTCCGTCGCGGCCTCATGGTTTTTTACCAAGCTCAAAGCTTGCGTGACACGCGTATCGTCTACATCCTTTGCAATTCTGTCCCCCATACTCGCCACTTTGCATACTATTTCTCTCTCTCGACTTCTCCTTTCTCATTCTCTAATCTTTATTAAACTCAACATCCCTTCTGGTTTCAGCATAGACGTTCACCGTCGGCCAGTCGTATTGTACGCGAAGCTCTCAGATATTTCCATGTATTAGGCTTTAATGAGGTTTGGAGAGACGGACTTTTCCGTGTGTGTCCTCTCTCGGGAAGGTTGTAGACCGGTATATGTCTCCCTGGCAAGGTGTTGAGTGATTCTGCTTGGTTATCTAAAGCTAGACTAGGGGTAAGGTTACTGTGTCGTTGTCTCCGATGTGTGCAGTGTTAGCTAAGCCCTGCACGACATCGACAGGTACTGTGGGAGCCTAAGTTGTCTTCGGGTGGGTTCACTTTGCGAGCACAGCGCTGTGGTGTGAGAGGGCCATAGCCTATCCCTCACAACATAGTGCTGCCTCTTTGTGTTGACTTCTGAGGGATCGCCAGGATAGAACTAGGTACTAGAGACCTAGATTTATCAAGAGAGCATCCCCGTCATATAACGTAATCTTCATTATACCACCTTCGGACAACATTAGGCTACGAGCCGCATGCTCACCCATTGTTGCCCTGCCTTGATACCCCAGCTAGACTTTATTAACTAAGCAGACACTGGTTAGAGATAAGCCCCATTATTATATGTATGACACATTATTATTCACTGCACTTTTGAGCCGTGGTTGTTGTTGAGTTGCACAACCCTAGTAGGCTGTTGCGTTGCGTCACGAAGCATTTCTTTAGTTGTCGAGCATTACTACCTTTGCGCAGTCTTTATTATTCGCCTGCCTATTATTACTATAATATGTCCTAGCATTTATTGTGACCCGTATTCTGCATTATAATTGTTCAAGATTCTTTACGAACATCTTCCCAGCATCAGACTTATTTCAGAAGTTTCCAGTTGATGTTGCAGGACTAGCATTGCACTTTCTTTAATACAGGAGTGCCAGTTATTTGAGTATCTACCGTAACGTTAATTAATCACGTTAACTATCTTTTCTTTGTGTAACCTAATCGAGTAATCTTTTACTGTTTGAGAATAGGCTGTTTCATCGAGCGTCAGCCTAGTGTGTGTGCACCAGTTACCGAGTCATAGGATACCTCGTTGTCCAGGCACGACTCAGGGCGGTAATGGTGTTTTGTTTTCCAGTGTTTAAGGCAGGGGTTGGATCTAGTGTTACCGTTGTTGCATTTTGCCATTATCTAGTCCAATGTTGAAGAGCCCTGTGTCTTTGAGAACCTGGATCGTAACAGCAGACAGAACAGAGGAAGTGAGCCATAACCCCAGTATGGGTACACAGCGGCAATAACACCTCCCAACCACCACACCAAGTAAGAAAAAAGGTATAAGAAGAATGAGGGTAAGAAACTGACAGAGAAGGCAAGACCCAGCGGAAGGGGCGGTGCATGTCACTAAAACCCCAAAAGTGACACAAGAGGAAACATGTGGAAACCACAGTAGTGAGGACAGACACTAACACAGTGGCGGGAATGCAATGATCCTAGAGAGCGCAAGCGGAGTGGAACCAACCCTCGCCGTGAGTCAGCCTGAGGCCAAGTATGGAGGACCGCAGGAGGCAATAACCCGAAGCCCCGAAGAACCTCGGGCAGACGACTCAACCCACTAGCGGCAGAGCCCACAGGAGGAACCGGCCAGACGTGGAAGGCCGCGACGAAGGCCAGTCGTCAGTGTTCAGGGCGAGCAGACGAGTGCGCAGCTGGTTGGCGATGCTTTTGTAACTCTGTTCGCAAATGGCGTTGCCCTGTGGCCAGTACGCAGAAGAATGAGATATCTGATAGCAACAAATGATGGATAACTCTGTCCAGATGTTGCCGGAAAACTCAGGGGCGTTGTCGGAATGTAGGGCTTGAGGGAGGCTGAAATTGAGAAATACATCGGTGATGAGTGTCTCTGTGACTGATAGGGCAGTATGCTCTTTGGTGGGGCAGGCAATCACGAATTTGGAGAATGTGTCCACAATTGTGATGATATATTTCTTGTTTGATTTTGATGGAATGGGGCCCACGACGTCCACAGCCAAGGCTTGATGGCTACGATCTTTCCAGCAGGGCCTGGGGTTTTCACTCGGTCTTTCCCTAGGCAGTAGGGACGGCAGGCTTCAGTAACTCTCTTTGCTATAGCTGACGGGTTTGAGGTCCAGTATACTTGATTGAAGATCTAAAGCATTCTTATTTGTCCTAAGTGGATGCTGTTTCCTTCGTGAATGATGATCATTAACCTGAGGGACGCGAAATTGCCCTAGGGGCTATATAGGGAAATTATTTGTGTAATTCTAGCCTTATTTTCTGACATAATTCGTTATATTTACAATATAAAGCATAATATATTTTACATGTTTGTTTATTTTACTTATATGATGAACATATGAACCTTGAAGAGCGATAAAACCAGTGGGAAAAGCATTTGGGTGGTGAAAAACTTATACAGTATATTTCCCCGCCCTGTCGTATGCTCAGGCGGGATGGGGAGAGGCATACATCCTCCCGTCTCGACGCCTCGCAACACACTGACGGCTGCGGGAGAGATTTCTGTGTTGCATAAGATCTCTAAGTGAGTCAATGGTGTGTACGAAACTTTGTGAGATAAATTTGCGCCAAAAATAACCGATTAATGGGGGAAATATGATGAAAAATAGCCAATAATTGAGGAGGGGGGAAGGGGGGGGCAGAAGGAGGGGAAAGGGGGCTGAGACACATAAGGGTGAGTGGTAAGAAATACTAAAGGGGAATTATCTCACCTAATGACATATTCCTTTGTTTTGAGAGCCCCAGAGGTGTTTCGGAAGGGTTTTTTATGGTCTTGCATCCGTGAGGCCTATCTCATTTGCTATGATGACCATTCCGTGAGGCTTATCACGCTTCTCAAGTTAAGTCTTGGGTGGTCTCAGGATCCACGGCTAAATGACCGGATTCCGTGTACAGCTGATCTCCGGCACGATGTAAGTTTTGGAAGATGTGCTTTGGTAATTCATGGTAGTTTTACATTAGTCACCCAAGCCTGCAATAGGGTCTTCTGGCTGTTTTCTGTTATCTGCACCGCGGAAATTTTCTTCAAGCGGCCAGCATTTTCGAGGGAGACTAAACTATTGAGCTCTTGGTTGGTGATGGAGGGGCATGACAATGAGTCGGCATTTGTATGTATTTGTATTTGTATGTATTTGAATGTCAGAGTTAAATTCCTCTAGCGTTTCGAACCATATTACAATTAAGGCGTTGATTGTCTCCGACTTGCGTAACAATTGCAGAGACTGATGATCTGTCACTATGGTTACTTTGGTGCCCAGTAAGAATGAACGAAAATGGTTAAGTGCCCATACCACACCCAGGCAATCCTGTTTGGTGGCCGCGTAATTCCTTTGGGAGTCATTGAGGGTAGTGCTGCCATAGGCACTTATATGCTCCTGCCCTGTCCTGAATTTGGGCAAGTACAGCTTCTATGGCGATGAGGGAGACATCTGTATACAAATGGAAAGGTTGAGTATAGTCGGGAAAGGCGACTGTTGCGGCTTGTATGAGTTTGTCTTTTAAAGTCTGGAAGGCCTTTTGGCATTCGGGGATCCAGCGGAATGGCTCCTCCTTCTTCTTCAGTTCGTGTAAGGGCTTCGCGATGGCTGCAAAATTCTTTAAGAACCGCAAATAGTATGTGGCTAGGCCGAGATACGACCTTACTCCCTTAACGTCCTTGGGTGGCGGCTGGGCGCAGATGGCAGACAACTTCTTGGGGTCAGGAGCTATTCCGTCTCCGGAGATGATATGCCCCAGGAAGCAAACAGACTCGCGAGCCAGAGTACACTTAGTGGGCTTCAGTTTGAGCCCCACTTGGCAAACTCTGTCGAACACGAGCTGTAGGCAATGTAAGTGTTCATCCTATGTGAGGCCGTAAACAATTACATCGTCTAGGTAGGCTAGGCATATCTCCCAGGTGAGGCCTTTTAGGATAGACTCCATGAGTCGGGAGAAGGCGGCGGGCCCATTACAGAATCCAAACGGTAGGACGTTGAATTCATACAAGTTGCCTCCGCTGGTTGTGAAGGCGGTCTTTTGCTAGTGCTCTTTCCAGACGGGTACCTGCCAATAACTGGCCTGGAGGTCCAGGGTAGTGAACCACTTGGATCCATGTAGGGAATCCACCGACTCGTTTATCCTGGGTAGAGATGTTGCGTCCTTTATCGTGACATTATTCAGTCTGAGATAATCTACGCAAAACCTCGTGGAGCCATCTTTTTTCTTGACGAGCACAATGGGTAAGGAGGGTGTGGCTATTCCTGCGTCTAGCATTTCTTGTATCTGTCGTTGAAGGGGGTTCTTCCGTTGGGATGGCTGGCGGATGGGAGGGCTAGTTGTGTGGATTGGGTGATCTAAGACGTGAGTTTTCCCGATCTCAGTTGGAGATTTAGCCCAGCAAGTGCGGATCTCATCATAAGAGTTTTACCTGTGCGCTGCGGATCTCCTCATATAATCCAAGGCCTAAAAAAAAAACATTTAAATCAGCCCCCGTATCATTTTTTTTTTTTTTTTTTTTAATTGCCCCTTGTTCATGCCAAATATCACTCCTCCACACCCCCTCCTTCCACCCTTCCCCCCCCCCTCCCCCCCTTCATTTATCACCTATTCTCCCTGTTATTCCCTTATTCTTAGGTATATTTTCGTGCTAACATTAGCGAGTTGCTACCAAGCGTGGGAAAGAGCGAGAGAGAGATTACCACGCAACAGTGTCTCTCCAGCCGTCGTGACGGCTGGCTGGCTGGCAGGCTGCCTCAGCCATAAGTTATGTAACTCTCGTCCTCTATCGCCGATTTTGACCATCCAAACGCTGTTTCCACTTGTTTTATTGCTGTAACAGGTTAATACCTTTATAATCAACGTAAAATAGGTGCAAATGGATAAGTATTAATGATATTTATGGTACGATGACGATTTGAGTTTAGGAAACAGTCTAAATACCTCCGCACAGCGGAGAGGTTAGCAAACATATCTTGATATTGATGAAACAATTGGCATCATTGTGTAGGTGACAGGTGGTCGGGGACAGTGGGAAGCGTCGTCAATCGTCTCCAAATCGCTAATGAGGAGCCCTTTTGGTAGGGTAAGGGGCTCGTCTGTACGGCGTTAATATGTGGTGGCAAAACAGCTAGTTGTACCAGACATCTAGGTGCCAGAGGCTGTTCCACCTTGGATGTCATGACTAGAGTACATATGTGGCGGTTTCTTAATTTGTATTAATTTGATTTGGGGGAATGGTGGTACTCTGTGTGGTCACAGCTGATGACATGAGGATGGGAGCAGGAGGTTTGTCGTTGTTGGTTTTTGGTACTTTAGTGCATTTGTGAATCGTGTGAGTCTTCTTTATGGTCTCATTGAGGGACTTGGTCTTCTTTGATTTTTTTTTGTTTTCTATCAGAGGAAACTTCCGATGGTCAGATTTTTTTTTTTTTTTTTTGAGACGGAATGAACTGCAGGCGTCGCTTGCCCCAGTCAATCTGCGCCTGGAGTTTTTCCATGGCGTCAAGCCCCCGGTAACCATCATACTGCTGACGCTCAGAGTCGAAGACGATGAATGGATGATGACACGTGGCTTGCGGGTTGGGCGTGGTGACATGTAAGGGTGCCGTCTCTCCTCGTAGTAGCAGTAGGGCATCCCCGCACTAATTAAGTTGGAGAGAGAAGGTCGGAGGGACCCGAACTTCTTCCTGTTCTTTCTGAAAAAATTTCTGAACAGGCAAGACATGGCGGCTCCCGAATACACTAATAAACGGACTCGTATGCCTTGTAAGGTATTCAAATTATATATAGGCGGGGCACGGATTAGTTTTTGTCCCCCCATTATGGCTGATATTGACGGGGGAGACTTAAATAATCTGAGGGTGCCGGATCCTCGTCATTTGGTTCCACTTCTTCCTCAATGCACATCTCTTGGTCTTCGAGGAAATAATTCATTTCTTCATGGTGGGTATCCTCGGGGTCCTCATGTTTGTTGTTCATTTGTACTCAAGGCGTTTGTCGCTGTTTCTGTCCCAACTGATCCCTCATGTCGTGGATTTCGCATCGTGAATTGCAAGCTATGAAATTGAAGGGATTGATCAAGATATGTGAGTTGTCCTTTGGTTTGACAAAAGGTTTCCCAGAGGGACAAATCCCGGGGTGGTGTTCGGTAGGTTGTCTTCGTCCTGAGGCATCTCTTTGCCATGGCGTTTGCTTCTTGTTCTGCCAGGCAGGGCCTTCAGGGGTCTTGCGCGCCAAGGCGTAAATTGCTGGCACTGGAGTTGGGTGGGGATCTGCTTGATGGCTCCCATCGTAGGTGGGTTGGTCTTGGTGGAAAGGAGTTTGCGGATAGTTATTATATCCCTCTCAAAACCCACACGGTCGTGGATAGCGAAATGTTCCTGGATGTTGCTTGGGAGTAGTCGCAGTAGAAAATTGAATACATGTTCGTTCCTTTGAGCCTCGGTAGTGAGGGAGTATGCTGCCCTGACGTATTGATTGATGGACGCCAGGGTTGCATCAAGGTTTCCTTCGAACTTATCGTTGTGCAAGTTGAATAACGCAACTAGGATGCCGATGGGTGGTTGCACCGAATTGATCACTAATTGTCTGAACATTCCAGGACAGATCTGGGTGGACTTTTCCGGCTACAAAAGTTACATCTTTACCGAAGTGTGTCAGAAGGACCGCATTCTTTTCCCTGTCTGTATTATATGCAAGGTCTAGCACGGATCTTACCATGTCCAGATAAGTTTGAATATCGCATATTTCGGCGTTATACCCCGGAATTGGGATGTGTGATCTAGCAGCCATGTTTGCTGGTTGTTTGCCTCTGCTTGTTCGCAATGTATTCTGTATGAATTCTTCCCACCAAATTAAGAACCACCGACTGCCACCAGTGTTATATCAGGCTATTTACTGGGTTTACTGAGTGAAGGTAGATCCTATCTCAATTGGGTAGGAATTAAAGTCATACATAAACACACATACAAACAAGCAGAGGCATAAGAACAACGCAGTAGTATGTTTATTGTTATTTTATTCAGGTAGAATAATAACAAGGTATGGCTTATATACTTATAATTCACACATGAACAAATACACAAAATCAATATAGAATCATAGACATGAAATAAATATACCCCAGAGCTGAAATGCAACACAATATTACCACTACAGGTTATTGCTCCTTGAAATAATCATAGGTAAATCCCAAAGGGCAGGGGGAGGGGAGTGTATATCATCGTAGTGCCTGGTATATTTGCCGAAAATGACCTTCATTCCATCCTATTTTTCATGCATAAGCAAGAGCCAGAGCGTAATACAATTATATATCCATGAAAGTGCAAAGATAGAGCTTTCCAATGAGACTTGAATCATCTTTGTACGACATCGGGTTATCTTGCAACGATCGTGTAACCGAAGGGGAAAATTGCCGAAAATTAGGTATTTTGGCGCTTTTTCTGTGTATGAGAGGTGTAGGAGGCGAGGGAGGTATAAGGTAGATCCCAGTATGTGACGCGCGACCGTGGCAAGTGGACCAAGCCCGCCTGTCGTCCATGTAATGCCCAGTCTCTCTCTCAGCACTCATAATAGCCTCAAAATGGTGTCCGTCATATGACGGGCACCGTACAGATGGCCAATTTTCTCTTTCCCTTCATATGATGGTCACCGCGAATTGAGGGTTAAATAACACACTATAAATACGAATTTCTCTTTATGAACGAGAGTTTATATTGGATATCTTTGTCCTAAACAGCACACTTGTAGGAGCCTTGGCACATAGATATTATAGAATCACAAAATCACTTATCGAACGAGTTTTAAGCATGGAAATACACCTATATATAGATGTAGAGATAATGCACAATTCACTGAGTCTCTAGGCGTGGAAAGATTATGTCACTGGTGTTGAATTTACGTGTATCACTGGGGTGTGTGGGAGGTTATATAGGTTAATGTTACTGTACGTAGTCTCCTAAAAGTTACGCACTATAATATTATACTTTATAACAATAGAATCGTGTGTTTTGTATCCTCGTTTATAGAAGCCTAACAATTTAGAAGGGAGGTCTGTCTATGCAGCCTTCATTCTTACCATGCTCCAACATCTACGGAACGTCCTCAGGCTCGTCCTTGTAGTGGCTGTAACGTATGGGTAGGGTGGCTCTCCTCCAGCGTCCTCCAGCGGGTCTCGACACAGGGCAGTCTCCGGCCGTCTAGGTGTAGAGAGGTGGGGGAGGACTCAGAGGAATTCCTAGACACACTGACCTGTGTGCGGGTAGTCTAGCAATTCCTATATTCGGGTTTTGGATTGCATACGGACCTGTGTCCTACTACTCACCTGGGCCTAAGCCTGAGGTTAGAGAGCTTGCAAGGTAAGGCGAACCCATGCCCTATATACCTAGTAATTCCTCTCCGAGAACTTACAAGGTAAGGCGGACCTGTGTCCTATATACCGAGAAATTCCCCTCTCAAGCAGGGGAGTAGTCCTTAGGCCTGGACAACTTCCTCTACCTAAGTGTAGGGAGGGCCAACAAATCTGATAGGGGTTCACACCGGTGTTCCATCCACCTAACGGTTTTGTGGTAGGGTTTGGGCTAAAAGCCCAGGGCTTAAGTTTAGCACACAACACGGATACCTGTGCACCTGTTACGAGCTAAAGCTCAAGGACTGAGTTGAGTTAACCACTGTGACCCGTGCCGCAGTAGTAATCTCACTCAGGATCTACACAACGAGCTAGACCGTTCGTACCTGTGTATTACCAATTGTCACAGGAAGCGTAATTCCTCTAACTGTTTTTAGGCCAAGAACAGATTAGGAAGCTCCGAGTCACTATCGAGAGGTACTTGAACCTGTGTATGACCATAGCGATGTTTGGACCGGGAGATTGAGTTGGGCTAGGCGATGTCTGTACCCTATGACATGTGCCGGTGTACACATTTCCCCTTGAGGTGGCAGCTACTCCGACCTTACCCAGCCTGCCCTTCCTCGATTTGGCCTGGCAAGTCTTCAGGTCTGCGATGACGATCCAGGAAGGCATCTGCGTGGAAGAGGGACGTCGGTGGAGGGTGTCTTATTTCAGGGCTGTCAGGTTGACCCCCCCAGCGCGAGCCCAGCCCGGGTGATTGCTGTCAGGGTGAAAACGGCCTGCACGCTCATGTTTGAATTTGGCGGGCGTCGGGTTGTTTGGGTCGCTTCCTTCCTTTGAATCCCTTTGGCTGCCGTGTTCTTTCCTTGATTTCCAGTGTTTGTGGCTGTTGTGGGCTTTGCTCATGCGACTTATGGTGTTTGTGTCTGAGTGGTGAGAAAGCTTCATGGACGGCGTTAATTCGGGATGATGTCTCTGCTTCTTCTTCCTCATCTTCCGTTTTCCTTCTCTGCCGATTGCCTTCTCTCCTCTCGTCCCACTCTCTCCATTTTCTCTTATTTCCATTCTTCTCGCTTCTTTTCCCTCTTTGTTCAATTTGGGAAATATTGGTTAGTTAATATTGTTTTTTTAACAGTCATCAATTCCCTTTTTATGAATTGTATGTAAAGGAAGAATCCTGCCAGCCAATCAACGCGCTGCAAATCACCATCCCTTTAAATCAGCTGAGTTTGACATTTCCCACAACTCTGCCACACCCGCCCGGGCAGCCAATCAGGAGCCTCTGTTGTCGGAGCGTGTAAAGACCGAGCCAGCCGCGCGCACATCTCCCCTTTCAAAATCGCTCACGCTCCCTCCACCGGCCGTTCTTTCAAGTTGCAATAGGTCTATCACATCAGTGCAAGCCCCATACTCCCGCAAGCCACTACAAGACTGTTGCAACCATCTCTCTGGGACTTATTACGAAGAGAGAAGACCCGTGGAGGGAGAGAGAAACCTTCAAAGCGCGCGGTTAGAGGTAGTACTGCCCGGGCGGCTGGCTCTACCAATCACAGCGCGCCGCACCGTGAGGCAGAGCTATAAAGGGAGGGGGTAGGGGCTGCAGACATCACTCATGTAACAGATTCCACTGGGCCAACCGCCAGCAACTCTCTACCTCTCCCTCACCTGTACAGTGATGGGAGCTTGGCCAAACCTGCTCCAGCCTACCAGCTAGCTTACCACCCACCAATAACGTCGACCTCTGGCCTACAACAACTTTCCACTGCGAACCAGATACACCATCAGTATCTTGGTACTTGTCGTCATATTGCTAGCTTACACACTATTAGCCAAGCAATTCAAGAGGGGCGACAAGTAGTAGATGGGACTGAAGACTTCCAGAAGACATATTGGCTGGCTATGAGGTGGTGAAGACTGCTCCAGAAACCACCCAGACTCTTTAACCCGGCAAGCGCGATAGGCCTCACGGAAGGCTTCCTATAGGGAACGCGATAGGCCTCACGGAAGCAGGACCATAAAAAAAGCCTTCCATAAAAAAAAAGGGCCTATCAAAACAAAGGAATTTGTCTCTAGGTGAGATAATTCCCCTCCAGTACTCATCCATGTAAATCTCACCCACCCCCATCCCCTCCTTCCCCACCTTATTCCCCCCTCCCTCCCCTCCTCAATTATCACCTATTTTTCCTCTTATTATCATCATTTATCGGTTATTTTTCTCTCCCGCGATAATGTAGCACAAGTGGGTTGCATAAAAGATCGTTATGCAACACCCAGACACCGGCACACACCGCCCCGCTCTCCTCAGTTGACTCCCAGACAGCGAGAGGGGAAGGCTGCCTGTCTCTCTCTCTCGCATGAGATTATGACCGGGTGGCCAATATCTTCGTTTTTCACCACCCAAATGCTTTTCCCACTTATTTTAGCACTCTTGAAGGTTCATATATACATCATATATGTAAAATAAAAGCATACCGAAAACAAATAATGGTTTATATTGTAAATATAACGAATTCTGTCAGAATCCAGGGCTAGAAATGCACAAATAACTACCCTAGCACCTACGTCTATATCGCGCTTGTCAGGTTAAAGGACCCTTAATGGGCCCGAAATAGATTAAAAGAAAGAGAGAACAAATGCTTGACAAACCCAGTGGTTCCAACCAATTAAAATTAGATGTGTTTTTATAGAACAAAAAGAAAGAGAAATCTATAGACTCATGAATAAATAAAAGGATGCATTGTTGAGAGAGATAGCTATTAATGTTAGAGAAGGCTCCATGCCATTTAGCTATAAATAGGATAGGATCTTATAGGGTGATAAGTAAAGGGGATTACTAAGAATCATACGGGAGTCTGTTTATAAAATGATTAATGATAATGGGGTTGTGCCACTTATTAAAGAATAGGAATTAATCATGTTTGTGATAGGTTAGACCTAGCTGAAGTAATAGTCAGGAAGGACACTAGTCCGTTTGATGAAATAGATTGTTTATATATAAAGGAAACATTGTTATTCGATTAGAGAGACTATTGTACGGAATACGGTTCTCAGATTAAGCGACTCTGTAATCATGACATAAGTAACAAGTCGAAGCGACTATTACCAGGGGTGTTGTATTAGTGAAAGTAGTCATTTTATGTTGAATGAAATAGTGTTCTGATATACCAGGCGATCAAGTGTTAAATTGTTGTAATAAGGTAATGTTGACATAACAGAGATATTGAATTATGTAATGATCTATATGAGTTGAAACTTGATTATAAGTGAAATAAAATAGGAGGTAAATTGCATTGTATAACTTCATTTGTGAAATAGGAATCCGGAGTGTGGGACACTCCGGAGCAGAGTTAGATTTAAGTAATTGCTTACAGGCGCCTATTTACGTGTTTTTGAGATATATGATATAAATAGATAAGATGTAAATATATGAACGTCTAGATTAACTTGATTAAAAGCCTAGGTCCTACGATTGGACATATTGAGGCGTAGTCAAACATATGATATATATATACATATAGGTTGTAAGTTTAGGGATGTTTAGATTAGATAGGTTAAAGCCTTGGTCTTACTATAGGACATATTGAGGCGTAGTAGAGTTTCGTTAATTCTTTTGAAATAGCGACGTGCCTTTGGATCGAAGTCGGAGTGAATCAATGCCTGAATAACGGGTACCCAATTAGGTGGTAACGGGAATTTAAGAGTTCCAAAGTACAATCTATATTGGGTCGACGGTAATATTCAATTTATGGATTGAACTCATTTCGGCCCGAACAGAGAATCGATTGCTATGAGGATATATGCTACCAGGAAGTTTTGTTTAATAAAGGATACGAACTTCTTAACAGCTGTCGAATTATTCCCACCTTAGTAGCAAACTTAGAAATAAGTACTACAGTATGATCATTAACCCGGGAGCTGCGGGGAGACTCATAAGAGTTCCCCCGGCGCACTGCGGGGAGACTCTTATGAGTGAGTGAGAAAAAAAAAATCAACTTTTGACATCGAAAAAAAAAAAAAAAAAAAAAAAAAAAATTGGCCCCTGGGCCATGCAAAATCTCAGTCCTCTACCTCCCCTCCTTCCCCACTTTCCTCCTCTCCTTCAGTTATCACCTATTTTCCCTGTTATTCCCTTATTCTGAGGTATATTTTCGTGCTAACATTAGCGAGTTGCAAGCAGGGTGTTGGCATCACTGATGGCAAGCGAGTGCAAGAGAGAGAGAGAGAGTATCGATCGACTGTGTCTCAGTGGCCTTGGGGGAAATTGGCGGGAAAGCAGATTGCCTCACCCATACATTATACAACTCGCGGGCTATATCTCCGATTTTGACCATCCAAACGCTGTTTTCACTCGTTTTATTGTTGTTTCAGGTTAATACCTTTATAATCAACCCATAATAGGCGCATATGGATAAGTATTAATGCTATTAATGGCACAATGAATATTTTAGTGACGGAAACACCTCAAATACGTCAGCACAGGGGGACGTTTCCAATTACCCCCATGCGCACTTCAGAGGTTAATTATCCCTTTAATTTGGTGTACGATAGTCAACTAAAATTGTCAGAAGGTGAATATTGTAGGTCTTACATCCTAGTCTGGAAAAAAACAGTCTAGGGAATATTGTTGGAGTATTGGTTTCTTAACATTGGTTTTGATTAATACACTCATACTTCCCTTAAAAAATGCGTGGTCTGCTACTTTACCCCTTGATTTTGGTGTTCGATTCTCGTATTTTGATTAGTTTTCTTGCGCTCGAAATGTTAGTAAATTGAACACTGTATGTTTGAAATCATGGGTTAGCCTTTCATACCGCTTGGGTAGTCAAACTGTGTGCATGTGAGGGGAGCGGGATAGTCTAGGCGCGACTTTGAGGGGCCTGTACAGTGACCACTTTATTCCCGGCTCATCCTAGAAATATGTTCCAAATAATTTCTCCTTTTCATGAATTAGAGTAGGATGAAACTACCGAGATGCTGACTCTTCCAACTCACTCCTTGAATTAATTCGTTGACGGTAAGGTTTACATGATAAGGTATTTTCATAACAGTAGCTTTTCAGTATAAAGATACCATTTGAGCCATACTAAAGGCATGAGAGAACCACTACTAGACATTTCTACCTTTAAGGGCTTCCTACTACTGCAGGAGTTACTTAACTAATAGTATCAAAGGTTGGAGGCTGGAGTCTCTCAGTACAGTCATACGTGTGAAAGAGGACATCATCCAGCCCTGGCTGAAATGTATACCCCTATCAGTGACGTCATGAGTCTGGTGGCTGGTCTGTCAAAGAAGAACCTTGAGTATAACAAAAATTATGAGGAAAATGTCCCACATAATTTTCAAAAGTATAGCTGTGAAAGTTAAAGTATGATTGTAAATATACCTTTTCCGAAACAACAAACAGTAGATACGGAGGTAATTATAACGATCCTTCGGCAGAACAAAAATACATCAACCAAATATAGATAATATGATTACACATGTGGCGATTGATTGATTTACGGTTAACTCACCGAATTAACGGTAATAAGCACACTTCGTTAGATACGAAGTGAACGACCTTAAATAGGGCCATAAATAATTATATGGCAGTACGTCATTTGACGTAGATGCCACTAATCTATACACTTGTATTAGCAGGACTGTTGATTCAGAGGGACTACAACTAAATGTTATCATACTAAACAGAACCAGTGGTGGAAGATGACAGTGGTAACTCATCGGGTGGACTATCTGAGGGTGAGAGCACAACACCATCAGAGGGGCCCGAGGACTCCTACTCTCAACATCAACTTCACCTTACCTGCTTTGTCCTTATGCTGGATGTGCTTTACAAACAGGTATATAGTAGCATCCTTGTCTCTCTCTTCAGTTTCTTGAATAACATAGCCTGGTGGTAGACGTTATGCTGGACGTCCTCTACATACTACGGGTTTTACAACCCAAAGGGAAGGAAGGAACACCTGATATTTAGTAGTGGATCCATAGTTGATGACGTGAGAGCCTATATGTAATATATGGCCTCTTCCGGGTCCTTTATGACCCAGTTTTACCTTATAGCTGTCTGCTGAGAACCATAAATCTCCAAGGGTACGTCATTAATACGGGTACCACTAGAAAAGAAATCAAATTAGAATTTAAAAAACAAAAATTGAACGGCGAGCCAGTTTTGCTATTGTCTTTCATCTTGCCATGATGTGCTTCCCATACACAGTTGCCATGCAGCGCCAACTTGTGTGATTCTGCCTCTAATGGTATATCAAGTTGGGCATGTGTATGGGAAGGGGAAGGAGGGAGGGCACTAGACGTCATTGGCTACGGAACCACTGCTAAGTATTTGGTTTTCCTTCCTTCCATTCAGGTTGTCAAACCCATAATTTATCAGTGGTTTTCTCCGTCAATGACGTGAGAGCCTAGAATACCACGACCAGTGGAGGGAAATTCACATGCTCATTGTTATAAGAACAAAAGACAAGAGGTGGTAGCAAAACCAGGTTAAGGCGGGTACCATTAAATACACCTTATAGGAAAAGATGGATAAGATAAGATATATGTTATTGCCTTGAATTTACTTATCACAGCTCGCCCAATACTAAGATTGATGTACACATTATAATACATTCTTGTGTTTACTTAAAATGTACCAACACATTGTATGTTATTTCCTCGAATAACCACATATGTAAAAAACTCAATGTTTTTATCTCTACCGGGTGGAGCCTGCAGCGTCCCAACTAGACCCCCCCCCCCTTTTTTTTTTTTTTTCGTCAAGCATGAACCACCACACTGTAATGATAACTTACTGGCGTACTATGACTGTAGACAGACTTGTACAAAATAAAAGGGAAAGGAGGATAAAAGCAAAAAGTTTCCTTATCATACTTAGGAAAGAAATACAGTCATGCTCTCGGTAACGCGGTCATTTCGTTCTTTCGTCCTTTCGTGTTACCGAAAAGCGCGTTAATGAAACAACATAACTTGTGGGAAATAATTTTGTCCCAACCAAAATCCCAAAGCCCCAAAGTTCCCCTTTTTGACACATAATGTACACATCACACATCATAGAAATACCATAAAGTATACATCACACATCATAGAAATACCATAAAGTATACTTCACACATCATAGAAATACCATAAAGTATACTTCACACATCATAGAAATACCATAAAGTATACATCACACATCATAGAAATACCATAAAGTATACTTCACACATCATAGAAATACCATAAAGTATACATCACACATCATAGAAATACCATAAAGTATACATCACACATCATAGAAATACCATAAAGTATACTTCACACATCATAGAAATACCATAAAGTATACTTCACACATCATAGAAATACCATAAAGTATACTTCACACATCATAGAAATACCATAAAGTATACATCACACATCATAGAAATACCATAAAGTATACTTCACACATCATAGAAATACCATAAAGTATACTTCACACATCATAGAAATACCATAAAGTATACATCACACATCATAGAAATACCATAAAGTATACTTCACACATCATAGAAATACAATAAGGTAACAGGGGGGGGGGGGGAGGCATAACGGTTACGTAACAGTGGGAGAAATCCTTATAATCGCCGAGAATTTTGAGGTACACGCGGACTGACAGAAATTAACAAACTGAGAGGGAGGGCGGGAGGCCGATCGGACCCAAGCGTGATGTCACTGAGCCGAGCGTGACGTCATGGGGTTGAGTCGATTCTGCGATAGATTAAAAATGTTCCGTGTTATTCAGATTCAGAGCTTTCACATTTAGTATGTCCGCACATAAACAGCAGCGTGTTACTCAACGCTGATATACAATACAATATACTGTACACAAATTTAAAGACCGAGTGCTCTACACGAAGTGCTGTTCTGGTCTCACCTCCTAATGGTGGCACTCCAGGCAGCCCTGTTAAGAGCTGCCTCACTTGTCAGGGTCTTTGATGTAAGATCAGACTGCAAATTCCGATCCCAAGTCTTTCTTGGTCCACCCCTTGGTGCAGCTCTCTCCACATTCATGGACTTGCATCTTTTCACCCAGCTTTGTTCATCCATCCTCTCTACATGTCCATACCATCCAAGCCTAGTAGTACGCATCTCATCACTGATACTCTTGATACCTAACCTTCTCCTTAGCTCTTCACTTGATATCCTATCTTGCAGTTTGGCACCACACATCCATCTCACCATTCTCATCTCATTGCGTTCCATTCTGTTGGTATCATCCGCTTTGACAGGCCACGTTTCTGAAGCATATGTCATTGCCCTTCGAACGCATGAAGCGTACACCTTTCCCTTCAAGGGGAGAGGGAATCTTCTCATGGTGAGTAGTGGCATAAGTTCTTTAAACTTTCCCCAGCTGCATCTTATTCTGGCGATAGTGGCAGCCCCAGCCCCACTTTAAGGCGAAGCATGTATTTGCAATGCTCCATGGGGAGGCTAACACGACGCTGCCAGATGCGCGGAACCACGATATTCAGTAAACCTCCCGAAACTCAATTTACCGAAATTCGGGGGCAACTTGACATAATGGCTAGCCTTTTGGGATGTGTTCAGGTCTACAGTGCATGATTCTAACTTGGATAATGTACGGAAATTCCATTACTCGAAGGGACAACTGGAAGGAGAGGCTTTGCACTTAATTGAGGGTTTTGCAGTGGTGGGAGATAGCTATAATGAGTCAGTACAATTGTTGCTGTCAACTTACGGGGATCGGGAACAGCTTAACACCTTACGAGCGGCCTATGCGGTTTATTTATGTGTACCGCCCAGCGGGGTGTTTTTAGCCAAAATAGGGCTGTTTACGTGATCATTTTCATGCCTAAATAAGACCCAGAACGTAAAACAAGTACCTATCCCTGAAAGGGCATAAACAGAGCTTTCGAATGACACCATAACGATCCTTGTATGATGGATAGTTTTCTTGCAATAACCGTGCAACGCGAGTGCAAAAAGCAGGTAATTCGGTACTTTCGGTACATAATTGAGTATGTAGCGAGTGAGAGAGGGAGGAGGGAGCTGAGATTTGTGTCAGTAGGTTCGCCGCGGTGGTCTGGAGCAGTCATACGCTCGCTAGTCTCCTGCCACCACTTGTCTCTCTCTCTCAGCCACATTACGTGCTGAAATTGCCACTCGAGTTATGTCGAGCGCCGCCACATAGTCCAGCTTTATTTAACTCGACTTATGTTGCTCGCCGCTAATTAAGGGTTAAAGTGGCTCATGTCGTCGCCCTGTTAAATTTAACAGAACCATGGCACAGGGTTGATGAGTTAGCTAAATTTAGAGCAGAAATGGAATGCCACACTCGATCGCTGGACACACTAGGGCTGACCTCACAAGAAATTATAGTTATCATACTGAGACAATACTAGATAAAGTTAGGTAATTTGATCTGGGTGAGTTTAGGTTTAATCACAAGAAATGATAGTTATCATACTGAGACATTACTAGATTAAGTTAGGTAATTTGATCTGGGTGAATTTAAAACTTCGTTCAGTAAAGACATTAGTAATATGCAGTTGAACAATGGGAGATCTTTGAGTGTGTCAGGAGGGGGTGAGAATGTCAATCTGAGGGGGACTGGGAGTATGACGGTCGGAACCAAAGGGAAAAAAGAGGAATCACACAAGAAACCACAGGCTGTATGTAAACTTTGTAACAGTAATAAACACACATGAAGTTTTTGTGAGAAATTCTTAAATGAGTTAAGAATTGCACAAGCAAAAAAGTTAAGGCTGTGTGTAAGTTGTCAAAGTAAGGATCATGGTAAACGAGGGCAATGCACTGCCACATATTTAAGGCACTGTCATCACTGTAAAGGACATCACTTTGATCAGTTGTGTCCTGCAGTTGACAAAGGTAGGGACGATAAACCAGAGGGTACTACAACTTTAACATTAGATAGTACAAAAGACACCACTATATTGCCCACAATAAAGATTTCCATGGAAGGTAATGACAGAAACACAGTTTGTTGGGTGCTTGTCGATCAAGGGTCTCAATGGTCCTTTAATAAAAGGTCCATTCTATTGGGGCTTAAGCACCGAATCGTGGGGACTCAGACTCTTCGATTACAAGGCTTTACGGGGGTTACTGAAAAACAAGACTATGAAGAAGCAGAGGTTTTCTATTTCTATCGTAAACAAAGGTACTTTATAACATGTATCGTAGTAGACACTCTACCAGAATATCAATCTGTGGCAGTGAAGAAGGTAGAACACTCCCTGCGTAGTAAAGGAGTTAATCGGTCAGATCCCGTGGGAGATCTATCTGAGGTGCATATTCTACTTGGTGTTGACCATTATTATAATGTAGTATACCTTGGCTTTAAAAGAATGTGTGGCGTAATTCTAATACCCACTAAATTTGGCTTTTGTATGAGTGGAAGAGTACAAACCTTACAGTCAAACATCCTGGTCGACATGGTATCTGTAAGTGACGAAACCCAACCTAGTGACCCTAAAGTGACTGCCGAATTTGATCTAGAAAGACTGTGGAAATTGGATCACATAGGCATAAATCCTGTGGAGACTGATTATGACTCAGAAATTGCGATCAAGAAGTTTGAAGACTATGTGAGGAATTGTGCCGTTGGAGAAACAGTACGAAGTTAGTCTACCCTGGAAATATAATGAGATAAGCCTGCCCACTAATTATGGTTTGGCGTTGGGCCGCCTGCGCGCATTACAGCGTAAATTGAATAATGAACCGAGCACACGCAAGGCATATGACAACATATTTCGGAATGATTAAGACCGGGGGTTCATCGAACGAGTTGATGTAGAAGAATCAACTAGGAGGGGAAGGGTTTCATTACCTACCCCATAATGGGGTGAAAAAGAAAAATGCCACCGCACCAATACAGGTGGTATATGACTGCTTGGCTCGCCAAGGCCAACGGCCCAGTTTAAATGACTGCCTCCTGACCGGTCCGTCCTTAGTGTCGGACCTGTCTCAACACTTATTGCGGTTTAGGCTGGGGTATTATGCTTTCACCAGCGATATACAAAAGGCCTTTCTGATGGTGAAATTGCATGAGGGGGATCGAAACGTCACTCGCTTCCTTTGGTTCAGGGACATTGACGACCCTGAGAGTCTGGTCGTGATTTATCAATTTTTAGTCGTAGTCTTTGGTGCTATGTGTTCACAATTTCTGCTAAACGCCACCATTAAAAAACATCGGACACTGTTGAGGACACAGATAACTATCTCGCGGTTTGTACATAGACAAATTACAAGGGTCTAGCGATAGTCAGGATGATTTGCTACAAACCTACTGGCAAGCCCGTAGGTTATTTACAGAAGCCCATCTATTCCTCCGCGAGCGGGTTACTAATAGTGAATCTCATCAGAGTTTTATTCAGATGGACGGTACGGCATCTCGTAACCAGGAACAGACCAGAAATTTGGGGATGATCTGTCAACCAAAACCTAACCTTTCAAACAAAGTTTTCTTGCTCAGCAGACAAAGGCGCACACAAAGAGGAGCCTGTTGAGCAAGGTGTCACAATTTTTTTTTCCTTTGGGTCTATCATTACCCATTACAATAAAAGCGCAGATTCTAATGCAGGACCTTTGGAGACGCAACATAGGATAGTCAGTGTATATCACTGTTGGAGGGCAGTTGCCCAACCCCGAAAGGAGTTGAAATAGGGGAGCTATCCCCCCGCCAAAGGCGGCTTTCTAGGGCCTTTCCTAGCTGATGCTGAGAGGATTGGGTTCTAGTCATGTGGTGATGGGCTGGTCTATCAGAGTGAGAGCTGAGCGATCTCTTCCATACCCATAGCTTACTCTGACTGTTCCTTTTACTTATATATTTTCTAGATCTCAAGTGACGGTGTTTCTTCCGTGGATTGACCTCCCTACTGCCAACCTAGAGGTTGGCAGATTGGGAGCCAAAGCGTCACATTTTTCCTTTGCCCCTCAACTTTCCCTTCATAACTGCTGAGCGGCACAGGGCCTTGGGTGGGGCTTTGGTTTCCCGGGCATCTCCGCACCCTCCTCCGCTCCCTGCCTTGGAGTGGCTTCGGTCACCCGGGCTTTATTAGTGGTAATCAGGGAGGGTTTTGTAGGGGCACTCGTTTATGGCCTTGGCCTTGGCCTTGCTCGAGACCTTGGGGCTGTTCGGCCAGACAGCCTGGGGAACAGTAACAACAACAACAACTGTTGGGGGAGTATGACATCCTGTAAACATCCTGCTACCTCGTAAAGTAGCAGCATTCGAAGGTTTTCCTTATCATTCATTTTGCAATGCTAGTGCCACGGCATACGAGGTAGCCATCTATGTCGTTACTTCATTTGGGGCACATTAAGTTACGTCCCGGGCAAAGGTAGCACCGGTTAAAAAGGTAACTATCCCCAAAATGGAAATGACTGCCATGCTGCTATTGGGACGTCTGATGAATCATGTACGCGCAGCATACGAGAAGGAATTAAATATAAATGACGTTCACGTATGGTGCGATAGTCAAGTAGCACTCAACTGGATTCATAGCAAGAAGTCTCTGTCCGTTTATGTGCGAAATAGGGTCGATGAAATTCGGTCTCTACTACCAGATGTCGCTAATTATTATGTCAATACTAAGGACAACCGTAGTGATCTTATAACTAGGGGAATAATGCTAACCAGATTGTAAAGTCCAATTTATAGTGGCAAGGTCCGACATGGCTGCTCCTTGAATAGGAATGGACGGTATGGGAAGCTGATGAGAAGGGACTTCTGCCATTGAAAACAGTGACAGTTGCTACCCAACCAAGAGAGCCACCGAATCCAATAATAGAGTGGGCAAGGTTCGGTGACTACAATACATTAGTCAGGGTTGTAGCTTGGGTGTTGAGATTTGTATCCAACATCAAAGGTACAGTAGCAGGCCAACTCTGCAATATGGGTTACATCATTAACGCTAATGAATCTAAAGCAGCTGAAGTAACATTGATTAAATGGGTTCAAACAGAAACCTTTTCACATGTATTAAAATCCTTAAGAAGCTCTGATAAATCAACAATGCCAAACTTAGTATGTCAACTGAGGTTACACCTGGCTAGTGACCTCAGGTGTGAGGGACGCCTGAAGTGGTCGGGTGTAAAGGACTGCACAAATCATCCTATCCTTATTCCAGATAAACTGCATGTCACAGACTTATTGGTATAACACACACATGAAAAAGTAAAACACTACAGGGTTAATCATATCATATCAAAATTGCGTCTCACATGGTGTAGTGAAAATATTTGTGATATGCCAAAGATTGAAAGGTAAACCTTATGTGAATGGACCGGCTCTGCCTCTACCTGAATGCTGTGTAAAGCATATTGAACCCTTCCAAGCAGTAGGGTTAGATTACACTGATGCATTGAAGATGAAAGAATAAGATAAGGTCTACATTTTATTGTTTACCTGTGCGACGTCTCGTACGGTGGACTTGGAATTATGTGACAATATGTCTTGTGAGGACTCATGTTGGCATTTAGGAGGTTTTGTGCACATATATCATTCCCTTAACTAGTGCTTAATGATAATGCTCCCACATTTACTAAAGCATCTAGATACCTCAAGGATGTGAGCAATGAGCCAACAGTCATTGCTTTTATGGGAGAACAGAAGTGCGGGTGGCGAATGGAGGTTCATCCCAGTCAAGGCTCCTTGGTTTGGTGGAATGTGGGAACAGTGTGTTGGTATAGTTACGTCAGGACTAAGGGCGGTAGTAGGACGTGCTTTATTGAAGAAAAGCGAGTTGATGACAGTCCTCACTGAAATAGAAGTAGTTGTGAATGACCGTCCACTCACATATGTATACACCGACCTGCATGAACCACTGCCATTAATGCCAGCACACTTACTCTATGGTAAACCATTGACTGTATTTCCTTCTGATCTTCATTCATTTATGGAACTAGAGGATCCTTCATTGTATACTGAGGCGGTACAAGTACATCTCAAAGATTATCAAGGATTTTAGGAAGAGGTGGGTTCATGACTATCTACTAGCTTTGAGAGAGAGGATTATAAGGCCCATTGGCACCCTCTATTGGTGACGTGGTTTTGATTCATGACGACAGTCCTCGTTTGTGCAGGAAATTGGGCCGTGTGTTGGAGGTGTACAAAGGGGAAGACTGTGGAGTGGGTGGCGATGTCGAGGACAGCCACTGGGACCACTGTTCTACCAATCGCACGGTTATATGTTTTGGAGCTTGACTCTACTTCTACTCTTTTACCCTCCAGGCGGTAAGGGGACCTTCACCTATGGTGGAGGAAAAAAAGAATATGCCTCATGCATCCTACTGCGTGTCGTACAAGGCGACTAATAGGGGGGATGGCGTTAGACTTGCGGACAAACAGCCATTACTATACAATAAAGCCTTGATATTGGTGCTGGCATTGTTTTCATATGACAGTGCTGTGACAGGGCTTAATTGTTCTTGTTCCAAGTTGCCTAATGGCGGCACACTGGCGGTGGATGTCGCTCCCTCTGGACACCGACCTGGCGCCTTGGGCCCAACCTGGACGAAATGTATCCAGAGGGTACAGTGCATTGTGTTTCCCCGGACTGGCACTTTCCGCCCAACAGTATAGGGGCCCGAACCTGGTGGTAGCACTCCAGGAGGCTGCCCTGTCATTGGGCGAAAAATACCAGACCAGTCGTAGTGCCGTGTAAGCGCACGGGGTGCGTCCCTGCGGCTGGTTCTGGTGGGGCGCACCGAGGCCACTGGATCATACCCCCTTGTAATCTCTTGGGGGAAGGTGCTGGACATGGTCTCCGGGGTAGAATGGAGCCAGAGTTCTGGGGGGGGGGGGGGGGGGAGGGGGTTGATGTCCATTTGCCAGCCAATTTACCAATTATGACTAAACAACGTAATTCCGATGATCCAAAACCGCACAGGATAAGGACAAATGCCCCCCACAATCTCAGACTTGCTAGTGTGAATGTTGGTAGTTTGAATCTGCGTGCAAATGAAGTGGCTGAGATGTGTGAGAGGAGGCGAGTGGACGTCTGCTGTGCCCAGGAAACACTCTGGAAAGGGCATGGGGTACAATGGATTGTTGTAAGAAAGAAAAGATATAGGATCTACTGGAAGGGGGTTGAGACTGATAAAGCGAAAGGAGGAGTGGGTGTTCTGGTGGCTGAATAGCTGGCGGAAAGTGTGCTTCAGATTAAGAGAGTTAGTGAAAGGCTGATTGTTTTGAAGTTGAAAGTTGGTGAAAGAATTCTGAATGTGATATCTGCCACAGGCTGGCCTACAGAAAGAGATATAATAATAATAATAATAATAATAATAATAATAATAATATTAATAATATTTATTCAGTTAGCATTTTACAGAGTTGGTACCACATAATATGTTACAAATATGACATGTACCAGCCTTGCATAATTCCAACTAAGGATAGCCCAATAAGGCCGTTAGGCGTATTTCCATAAAAGAGGACTTCTGGAATGACACAGTCGGTGTCATTTCAGGCCTCTCGGAGAATGAAATAACAATCCTGGGAGGGGACCTGAATGGTGACGTGGGAGCATCTGCAGATGGATACGAGGGAGTACATGGAGGAAATGGTTACGGAAGAGGAATCTGGAAGGCGAATATATACTGGAGTCCTGCGTTGCACTCAACATGGTTGTGTGTAACACGAAGTTCATGAAAAGGCAGAGCCATCTGGTCACATATAACTCTGGGGTCTCCAGTAGCCAGATAGATTACTTCTTGGTTAACAGGAAAGACTGGAAACTGGTTCGGGATGTAAAGGTCATCCCGAGCGAAGAATGTATCCCCCAGCATAAGCTACTTGTGTGCGACATGAGCTTATACAGAGATCCTAAGCGTAAGAAGGTATACATGCCGAAAAGGAAAGTGTGGCTGCTGAAGAACAAGGAAGTTAGGGATAGGTTTCATAGTGAACTGGAGGAAATGAATAGAAATAAGGAAGCTAGGCCTAGCGATGTAAATAGTTAATGGAATTTTCTTAAGCACAGCCTTCTCACTGCCACTGACAAAGTCTGTGGGAAAACAAAGGGTCACCCCAGGAATAAGATCTCCTGATGGTGGAACGATGAGGTAGAACATGCTGTGAAAGAGAAAAGGAGATGCTACAAAGCATGGAAGAAGGGAGGCAGCGAGGAGGAATACCAGGCAGCTAAACGAACTGCCAAAAGAGTTATTTACAATGCTAAAAAAGTCATTAAGGACCTGGTCCTCGAACAAGTTTGTAACACTGACAATCCCAATGGGATCTTCAACCTAGCTAGGCGAGTTAAAAATGACAGTAGGGATATTATAGGTGCACAGTGTGTTAAAAACGACAATGGGAAGATTGTGTATGCAGAAAATGAAATCAGAGAAGCGTGGAAGGCACATTATGAACGATTGCTAAATATAGAGTTTGAATGGGATAAGGAACAGGCTTAGTATCGAAAAAAACAATATCTGGACCCCCTCCTTTGATAGCACCAGCTGTAGTGAGCGACGCAATCAATAAAATGAAGGACGGTAAAGCTCCAGGGTGCTCTGACATTGTCGCTGAGATGATAAAAGCCTCAGGGGAGACTGGTGTCAACTTAGTCACTGAGTTGATAAACACCATTATTAAAGATGAGATAACTCCCGAGGATTGGCACAAAAGTGTAATAGTAAATATATACAAAGGAAAAGGGGATGCACTAGATAGAGGTAATTATAGGGGCCTGAAAATGCTTGACCAAATCATGAAGGTCTGTGAGACTCCGAGAGAGTCTTTGAGGGTTTGATCAGGCAAAGCATCTCCGTTGATGATATGCAGTTTGGTTTTATGCTAGGACGTGGTACAACCGATGCTATCTTCATAGTCAGGCAGGTACAGGAATCTTTACTTTGTGTTTGTAGACCTGGAGAAGGCCTTTGACACCCTGTGGGTGCCTAGAGATGTTGTGCAGTGGGCTATGAGGAAACTTGGTGGGGAAGAGTGGCTGGTGCATGTGATAATGAAGATATATGAGGATTCGCGAACTGCGGTGAGGGTGAAAGGTGTACTGAGTGTTGAGTTCACAATCCGTGATGGAGTTCATCAGGGTTCAGTGTTAAGCCCCCTCCTCTTTATTATGGTCCTGGAGGCACTGTCTAGAGTTTTTAGAGGCGGACTCCCGTTAGAACTGTTTTATGCAGACGATTTAGTCCTAATAGCTGACAATATGCAAGATGCTGAGGCCAAATTCAGAAGATGGAGAGAGAACATGGCGAGCAAAGGTTTAAGACTCAATATTAACAAAACCAAGGTTATGCATTGTAGATTGAGACGAGGCAATGTGGAAAAGAGCGGTGCATACCCATGTGCAGCGTGTGGAAAGGGTGTGGGCGCTAACTTGATTCGATGTAGCATCTGTCGATGTTGGGTGCATCATGGGAGTAAGCGCTGTAGTAGAATAAAAGGACCCCTGCCGAAGGATTAGTCAGAAATAGAGAAATTTGAGTGCGTAGTGCGCAAAGGCGAGCTTGTGTTAAGTGATGATCCTGTGGCTGTGAATTTTGGAAATGAGTCATTGGAGCTGGTGGACGAGTTTTGTTACCTAGGAGATACCTTCTCTGCCGGTGGTGGGGCCGAGGCTGCCACTGTCGTTAGAATTAGATGTGGCTGGGGGAAGTTCAGAGAACTACTGCCAATTCTGACCATGAAAAGAATGCCTCTCCCCCTGAAGGGAAAAGTGTATGCCTCATGTGTTAGAAGTGCAATGATGTATGCCTCAGAAACATGGACCGTTAAAGTAGAAGATGTCAACAGAATGGAACGTAATGAGATGAGAATGGTGAGATGGATGTGTGTGGCCAGGCTGCAGGATAGAATAAAAAATGATGAGCTGAGGAGACGTTTAGGTATAAAGAGTATTAACGAGGTGATGCGTACAAGTAGACTGGGATGATATGGACATGTGGAGAGAATGGATGAACAAAATTGGGTGAAAAAATGCAGGTCTGTGATTGTGGAGGGAGCTGCACCAAGGGGTGGACCGAGGAAGACCTGGGATCGGACTATATGTGCCGATCTCAAATTTAAAAACTTGACAAGTGAAGCAGCCCTTAACAAGGTTGCCTGGAACACCGTCATTAGAACAAGAGACTTAAACTGCACGTATGTGTGGAGCACTCAGTCTTAAAATTTTATGTATGTATGTATGTATGATCCGATGCTCCGCCTGATGTTGCTGGGTCCGAGGACTCTAAACGGATTGATCCACCACAAGCAGATGGTGATCACCCTCGGACCGGGACTCGTCCCAGACGCGCTGCTGACGGCGCCATCAACATGTGGCATCAAAAGATAGCTTCTGGGCAACTTTAGTTTAAGGTGGAGTTAGGCTATAATGGTCGTTCCTATGATTAAGGGGTAGAATGTTGTACCGTGATTATTGTAAGTTAAGGAATATGGATTAATTAAGATATAAAAGGCGTACCATGCTGTTTACAGTTGGAATGAATGTACATGCTAAGATTGGTGTGCAGGATTCGAAACTGCATAATATAATCGTAGGCTTGTGCAGCATTCTTTAACTGTCTTCGCGGCGCAATGCATAAGTGTGTTGATTTTTGGTGTGAGCGTACTGGGTTCGAATCCCTGGACTACCACATGTGCTTGTTAATTTCATTAATCGAGTTTAGGAGTAAAGTTGGTTGGTGGAGAGAACATAATTAATTAATACTGGTTCAGGAGTAGTTTATAGAGAGGCCTTCCTTAGGGTTAAGTGCCCCATTAATTACTTTTTCCATTCACCTATTCATAGCCTCCGATAGTGCAGTTGGAATGAATGTACATGCTAAGATTGGTATGCAGGATTCGAAACTGCATAATATAATCGTAGGCTTGTGCAGCATTCTTTAACTGTCTTCGCGGCGCAATGCATAAGTGTGTTGATTTTTGGTGTGAGCATACTGGGTTCGAATCCCTGGACTACCACATGTGCTTGTTAATTTCATTAATCGAGTTTAGGAGTAAATTTGGTTGGTGGAGAGAACATAATAATTAATTCTGGTTCAGGAGTAGTTTATAGAGAGGCCTTCCTTTGGGTTAAGCGTCCCATTAATTACTTCTTCCATTCACCTATTCATAGCCTCCGATAGTGCAGTTGGAATGAATGTACTGTCGCCGTCAATAATTTCCTGGACACCCAACTCACAAGGAGTCATGATTTGTTTTGGTAACACTGTTGCCCCCCCCCCCCCCTTCTTCCCCATCCACCCCCTCTGTATGGTTTCTCATCCCTCTCCCCCTCATTCTCCTACGTCGTCTCCTACTGTAAGCTCCGCCCCCTCGCTTTGTCCACCAACACATCCCTCACATTACTATCTCCGAAATATTAATTAATTATAACTGCTATGAGTTTTAGAAGCTTCTTTAAGGGGAGAATACACATTACTCTCTGTTTCGGAATTTTATCCATTCGGCCCCATTCAGCCAAGTGTTTTAAGAAGTCTATCTAGGTGTAAACAAATTGTTGACGAGCAATACCGAGCTAGCATTGTATGAAGTAATTGTTGACGAGCAATACCGAGCTAGCATTGTATGAAGTAATTGTTGACGAGCAATACCGAGCTAGCATTGTATGAAGTAATTGTTGACGAGCAATACCAAGCTAGCATTGTATGAAGTAATTGTTGACGAGCAATACCGAGCTAGCATTGTATGAAGTAATTGTTGACGAGCAATACCGAGCTAGCATTGTATGAAGTAATTGTTGACGAGCAATACCGAGCTAGCATTGTATGAAGTAATTGTTGACGAGCAATACCGAGCTAGCATTGTATGAAGTAATTGTTGACGAGCAATACCGAGCTAGCATTGTATGAAGTAATTGTTGATGAGCAATACCGAGCTAGCATTGTATGAAGTAATTCGGCTTCGTTTGACATTCTTTACAAATAGCCAGCTGTCTAAATATATTCGAATATGCTGGCACGTTATCGCCCGCCACGTAGATATCGACACCTGGATGGGGTATATTAAATCTGTTAACGAATACGAAACATTATACATTTCTACGTTTTAATAGTGTAAATATGATCCTAAAATATATAACGTAATCATGGTGCTGAATAATTACAATTATCAGTTGTGAGAGAGAGAGAGAGAGAGAGAGAGAGAGTCAGCTTAATGGTGTGGATGTGCTGTGTGTGGAGTCCGGTGGTGGTGGAGAGGGAGGGGCTTACAGTTGCCCGACGAGGGAGAAAGAGGGGGAGGGACATGACTACAGAGTGAGTGGATGAGGAGGGGGGGGGGGGAGGGGCAACACTGTTACCAAAACAAATCACCAGTCATCGTCAGATGGGTGTCCAGGAAACTATTGACGGCGACAGTACGTACATGCTAAGATTGGTAAGCAGGATTCGAAACTGCATAATAAATCGTAGGTTTGTGCAGCATTCTTTAACTGTCTTCGTGGCGCAATGCATAAGTGTGTTGATTATCGGTGTGAGCGTCCTGGGTTCGAATCCCCGAACTGCCACATGTGTTTGTTAATTTCATTAATCGAGTTTAGGAGTAAAGTTGGTTGGTGGAGAGAACATAATAATTCATTCTGGTTCAGGAGTAGTTTATAGAGAGGCCTTCCTTAGGGTTAAGCGCCCCATTAATTACTTCTTCCATTCACCTATTCATAACCTCCGATAGTGCAGTTGGAATGAATGTACATGCTAAGATTGGTATGCAGGATTCGAAACTGCATAATAAATCGTAGGCTTGTGCAGCATTCTTTAACTGTCTTCGTGGCGCAATGCATAAGTGTGTTGATTTTCGGTGTGAGCGTCCTGGGTTCGAATACCTGGACTGCCACATGTGTTTGTTAATTTCATTAATCGAGTTTAGGAGTAAAGTTGGTTGGTGGAGAGAACATATTAATTAATTCTGGTTCAGGAGTAGTTTATAGAGAGGGCTTCCTTAGGGTTGAGTGCCCCATTAATTACTTCTTCCATTCACCTATTCATAACCTCCGATAGTGCAGTTGGAATGAATGTACATGCTAAGATTGGTATGCAGGATTCGAAACTGCATAATAAATCGTAGGCTTGTGCAGCATTTTTTAACTGTCTTCGTGGCACAATGCATAAGTGTGTTGATTTTTGGTGTGAGCGTCCTGGGTTCGAATCCCGGACTGCCACATGTGTTTGTTTATTTCATTAACCCTCTCACGACCATATGACGCAGAGGTTGCCAGATTAGCAATAAGAAATAAAGTTCTCTCACTCTTATAATTACCTCTCCAAAATTAGTGTTCTGCCCACAGCTAACTCAAAGACAACTGCAGAGGTTAAAGCAACTAAACTAAAGGTTTCTAAATATCCCTGATGGTAACAAAGGATTTAAAGTATCCCTAATAGGCTCAAGCTTGTGTCAAGAACGTGAGAGGATTAATCGGGTTTAGGAGTAAAGTTGGTTGGTGGAGAGAACATAATAATTAAATTTAATAGTGGCCCTTCCATCATTGACGATTTGCCTATTAATATAATAGTCTCCATTCAACACCCGCGTCAGCCGTTTTGAATCACCACCGCGGGGATGAACAGAGCATTCCTCATAAGTGTAACGCAACTTCTCTTATGGAGTCGTCATTAGATCGGGTACCCACTACGAAAAAACTTTCGTAAAAAATAAGAGAAGAAAAAGAAAAAAAAATCACTTAAACCTTGTTATAACACGCTTCCCACTTCGGTGGATTTCTTGCTTGTGGCTCCTTGCCGCTCCTCACTAGGCGTCCATTCGTCCTTCTCTTCCCCGCGGACAACCAGGTCAGTCGTGTGTCGCCTGCGCTCCGCCAGATTCGTCGTTCGCTCAATTCTCGTGAGTCCTTACTTATTTGTATATATCTGAGTTGTATTGAACAAGGTTTAGATTAGCTAGCACAGGCTACCCTACTGGTTGCCTGCAGGAAGTGTTTAAATTAGGGTATTATACAGGTGCTTACGTGTTCTCCAGGACAGTCGCCACATGTGTTGTTTCTTTAGTTCTGTGCGCCTTAGTTTTGTGATTATCTTTAGCTAGGAGGCTATTTTTCATCGCAGTATGGTCTTCAGTCCAGCGTGTTGGCCTAGGGGCCGTGTGTTTTTTCATCTTAGCAGACGCTCCAGTTCAAGGATTGTCACACGTGGTGTGGAATCTTCTGGTGTTCGAGCCTGCTCTTAGGCCCCTCTCGCGGGCCTCTTCTCCTCGTGCTGTGGCTGTAATGTCTTCAGGAGTAAGTCTCTTCCTACATTATGGGTTCCTTATGCCTCGTGGCCAGCCTCAGTAGGGTCTCCTTAAGGTTTAGGGGTGTTACTATGTATATGATATTTATATATTATGTCCCCCCCCCCACTTTTTCCTGTGTTCCCTGCTTCAGGTGTCGATCACTTGCCGGGAACTCTACGGGAATGATGGTCTTGTGCTTTAGACGGTCTTTTCCCTAGTTCCTTGGCCCGCCGGTCATCTGTCTTCGTACTGAGCCCGGCTGCCGCCGTGCTGGTGTGCTTGGGCTTACCTACCCCTTCTCTGTTGGTAGTGTGCCACTACCCTCCTTGCCGACGAACGTGCATGGCCCGGCAGAGGGAGAACGGTCTCTGACCAATGTCTTACGACTCGCCCTGTGAATTGCCAGTTTACCCCGCCAGACCGGCGGCACAGTTGGGTAACAGTTTTAGCGGTGTCTAGCTAGCGAACAGCTGCACGACGACGCTTACCAGGAGTTCTGTTTAGGGCCAGTGACCCATGTCACAGGTAAGCAGTCTCGCGTGACTTCCCCCCCGATTGAAAAGGGCGTGGGGTTGTTCATGAAAACTCTCAGGAGGCGCAAAAATGGTTGGGCAATGACCAACTACTTTTTCGACGCCGGGGAGTAGGTAGGATGTTATAAACACCTCTCCGGTTATCCTTATGAGCATTGATTCCTGGAATTTTCTATTTCCAGATCTCTTCATATCTCGAGCAGCGCGGCTAAGGAGGAACTGTTCCCGGCGGGGAGGGGAGTCAGTAACCATGCCTCTATTCTCGATTTGTTCTACTCCTACCTGTCTTTCAATCCCATTAGCAGCGCACAGGCTGTGCATACGCTGTATTAAATGTTTGGACAAGACTAATTTTTCATGGACAGCTCGTCAATGTCCGGTTTGTTCGGACCTATTCGATGAATGGCTAGCTAGTCAAGATATGTCATACTTGTTAACCCTTATTGAAATTAAGAATAAGTTTGCTTCTTACGCTTCAAGGGTGGCGGATGTAGAATTGTTCTGTGACAATGCAGAGTTACTTAAATTCATTTGCCTGTATTCTTTCGAAGATCTCTCAGTCCATCAGGCACAGGTTCCTTTGGTACCAAATTCAAATCTTGCTTCCCCCCAGTCATCCGAGGCATCTGAAGGTCGCTCCCCTCCCCAAACCAAGAGAAATCGCTCAGAGTCGCCGGAATTTGTACCTTCAACTCACCCGGATTCACCCCAGCAGCTTCGTCGGAGGTGGTCCAGTTTCGATTGCTTGCCATCCAAGAAGCGCAAGTTGTCCATCCCACTGCAGCATCAGGTTGCGGCGGAAGTACAGGATAGCCCCCTCACCCATGTGTGTAAGTCTGCTTCACAACCGGTCGCCTCGACATCCGCCTCGGGGACGCCGGGGGTTTCCCCCGGTCTCGTCGGGACAGATGCCGAGCAATCTCTGCCGGCAATGAGGGTTAGACCAAGTGTTAGAGTAAGACTACAAGGTTCTAAACTAGTGCTATCTCAGAGTAATTTACCGGACGGCAAAATAGGGTTGTCTTTGTCTCCGGCGCCTGACATGGGACTAAGACATGCATAATATTTATTAGTGGCCCCTCCATCATTGACGAACATGCCTATTACATAAGGCATCCTCTTCAAACACTAATCCGCCGTAGTTTGAATCTACCGCGCAGAGCATTTAAAATCTGAGGAGCCTTCATCATGAGCGCACGCGACCTCACTCATGGCTTCAGTCATTATGAATTGGGTTCTCATTACGAAAAAACTTCGTAAACAATAAAAACAAAAACAAAATAAGAATAACTATCCAATAAGCTTTCCATCATATCGTGGATGTACTTGTGTGGATCTTTGACCAGACGCTGATTCATGCGTCATTCTTCCTTCTCTGCTCTGCGATCAGCCGGCCCGGACGTGTCTCTCCACGCTCCGCTGGTTCCGCATTTGCTGCGTCCCTAGCGAGTTTTTTCTCATTTGTTTACTCCGGGATGTATCGAGTAAGGTTAGGATATGCGTAGCAGGAGTGTCCTGGGCTGGTTGCCCGCAGTGCAGTGTATTTTGGGTCGTGTGTTTGGGGCATCTATTTCGGATGTACCCTCGTGGTCCTGTTGTGGACAGGTGATTTTTTTTTTTCATAGTTGAGTTAGCTTGTGATGCAGGCGGCTTTCATTACGCGATTATTTCTGCTGCCTTTTATCTTTCTGATGAGGTAGCGTTGCTTTGCTGACGTTCCCAGCGTATTTTTCTTCACTTAGTGAAGTTTTTTCTGGGTCCCGAGTCAGTCTTCCCTTGGTCGGAAGTTTTTGCTACAGTGGTGTGTTGGCGGTGGTTCCTGTTGTTATATTTCCAGTGCTTTTTGTTTAAATCTCAACATTTCTTGTGTCGTTTGCTTAGGCCTAGCCAGCCGCTCATAGCTTTGCCACATGTACAAGTGTTATTGATTTATTTTATAAATATGTCCTACTGTGTCATATGTATCCGGGTTTAGTTGTGTATTGGCTAATTCCACGGACTATGTTTGTTTCCTGGTTTAGTTGTGTATTGGCTAATTCCACGGATTATATTTGTGGTCCCTAGGTTAGTCGTGCTTTGGCTATCTCTCGGGTCCTATGTGCGTTCAGATGGTGTCTGTTCGGGGTGGGTTACTTTCCGGCGGGGTTTTCTCGGTTTCACCATGAAAACTCCGGCCGTGAGCCGTGTTTGGCCACGCGTGGTTTCAAAACAGGCTGGTGTCCCCGGCGAGTTGGTGTCTGTGGCTCTCCAAGACTGCATCTCTGTGTTGGTGCCTGTTTCACGCTCCCTTTGATTCCCGGCGGATTGGTGGTACCCATCTAACATTGTTCATGCGGACACATGTTATGTAGTTTTTCTACCCGGTTTTACAAACCAAAGGAAAAACCCTAGCTGTTGTTGTGGGCTTTCCTCCCCGGCGATCTTTTACAAAGAAGTGGGGATCGGAACTTATGGGGTTAACGTTTAAGACATCAGATCTCACCCGGCGGGTGTACCTTGTTAAGGTGGGATGAACGAATTGGTAATTCAGTTTAGTTAACCGGTCCATTTTATATGTATACTATACTATATGTATCGCCGCCCTCACTCTTACGGCGATCGAAGGCTCAATTAGGGTTAACGTATTTTTTATAAATTGGCCACACCCGGTGGGTGCTCCTGGGAGGGGGAAATACGGAATTTACAATTCAAGCTAGTTACCCAATTAATTGAGAGATACGGCTATGTATCGCCGCCTTCACCATACGGCGATCTATGTGACAATTCATTAGAAGTCAGGTCTCGTATCAGCCTGCCCTGTGTTAATCTGCTAGATATTTCAGGGGCCGGCGTCTTTGTTGGGGGTTGTTTTCAAAATTGAATCTTGTAACAGTCACTGCCAGAAAGACTTTATAAACGCCATACTGGTCTTTTATATTATGTCAGAGGGTATTCTTAAAACTTTCTTAAAGACATGTCTAGATATTCGGATACCTTTATAGAACCCCGCCGCGTAACGAGCTGTAATCATTGTGAGATTACGTCTCGTTATCCGGCAGGTTATGAACACTTGTATGCGATCATTTTGGGTTAACCTTATGAACATTAATTCCTGGAAATTTTCCTTTTTTCCAGGGCTGGGCCCCGGCGGACCAATACAGACCCTGCAGTAAGTTCCCACCAGTCTCTGTCATGGCTACCTTTGCCCCAGTTTTTGCTTTATGCATTAATCCAACCTGTGCCGGTGTCCCTCTTTTTGCGCACACTCTTTGTATCAGGTGTGTTAAATGTCTAGACCGTTCAAGAGGTCTGTGGGTGATGCGCAACTGTTCCTTTTGCTCCCAACTAAGTGTCAAAGTCCTCCAAGATAATGATACGACCGCAGCGGTCGCCTTACGGGAAGTTCGGCAACAAATGTCAGCGTATACTACGATTGTGGCTCATAAGTCACTTCAATGTGACAACGTCCCTCTTTGGGATAGGCTTCTTCTTGAGCACCCTCCCCCTAATAAACGTTCCTCTCGAGTAACTAGTCATAAGCCGGCGGAGACTGGACAGCGTTCTGTGTCATCTCCTGCCCCTGCTACTTCGAAACGTCACCGTGAGCCTACACCCCCGGCGGCAGTCTCCTCGTCTCGGGCGAGATCTAGGTCTAGGTCACCCCTTAGACACCAGCCACCCAGTCTTGCCTCTTCACCATCGAGTAATCGGAGTAAGACAGAAAGTTCCACCAGGGGTCACGGCGATAAATCCTCCAAATCAAAGAGTAGTTCACGGTCACACCGCAGCCATAAATCTTCAAAAAAGGATTCCCATGATAGAAAGGCCTACCGACACTCACCTGTTTCTAGTGCTTCTCGTCATACCTCTACCCCAGACAGAGTTTGTGTTCGGTCTCAAGGGTCCAGTGTAGTACCTGTACCTAAAGATGATTTACCCATTAACATTTTAATCCTGGAGTTGGAGGGTTCAGAGGGCTCAGTGGTTGAGAGTGTTTCAGACTCCCACGGGAGTATAGGCCAAGGCCTAGGTGTTTGGCGATATTCTCGTCCGGGGCCTGACCACCCACTTCCGGCTCAAACTATTCACACAGTGGCTGACGTCCACCGGGACGCGGCGATCCCTTCCTCTATTCCTAACTTATCTTGGCAACAAGATGGTACCCCAGCTTCGGCGGGATCTTCTCAGGAGGAACTGGATGACAAAGACGAGGTTTCGATGATATCGGATATGGAAGGGCAAGAGTCAGGTTCAGGCTTCGATGCCGCACAAGATCGTAATGATTCACCAGTGAGTACATCATCAAATCAATTTGTCACTGCACAGGAAATTGATGGGCTACTTGTTAATGCTTTATCTAGATTTTTTGGCCAACAGCAGGAAACTCCCACAGTGGACTTGGGAGCTCCCACGACAAGCTCTACGGTACGGCCTCTGATGACTTCTATTGCTTTGACTCAGATCCCTCACCCCCCCTCTATGTCACCATCGGTGGTTACTAGGCCTGCTACGGCGGCATTGACCACTTCGAATGTAAGGGTTATAATGGATGTCAATCCGCCCCCTCTAGACAGAGCGCCTCTCAAAAAGGTAGCTATGCCCTTGCTTTACGGACCAGACGAGTCATGGGTCCTTTTGACCCCCACTAAACCAGAGCTAGCCCAACCTACCTTGTCAGGGGAGCTCCCAGTGCCGCGTGAGTGGGTCATCCAGGGCAATAAATCTAAGAAATTAAGGGCCTTGGATACTTTGGGGAATGTGCTAGATGTCAACATCAAGGCTATACCTAGTTATTATCACCAGGACTATTTTGTTTATACTGCTAAGCCTGCTTTACCCCCTGCCTCAGCTTCAAGATTGTTTTCTGACTGGTCTAAGCATGATGGGTTTAATGACATTAAGACACTGTCAGCTCTCACTCCAGAACTCGATTTGCAAACCGTCACAGACGCGGCAGCTAATCCAGTCTTGAAGGTGGGGCAGTTGGGTCCAGGACCTTGGTTGGAATGGGAGACAGAGGCTCAAAACTTTGCGACCACATTTACTTCCAAAACTTCCCACCAGATCCCTCAAGATACTCATTCTTGGTTCTCCATGCCAGTGTGTTCTGCCGGCGGAGTCCCTTCAGCTTTGTTTGCTTTCTTAGCTGCCCCTAAAATTAATCTTTGTGAGCTAAAAGACCCTTTCACTACCCCTACCCCAACTCACCTAGACCGTGAATTTAGGCTACGGGGGAAAGCTTTTCGCCTGTTCTCTCAATACATAGTGTCTCAACAGGTAGCTAAGTCTTTGCTCCGGTCCACTCCCTCTCGACTGGTTAGTCAGGCGCCGGTGACGCGTGTGAAAAGGTCGCCAGTGAAAGCTCCCCAACAAATAACTCTGCATGACGAAGGTAAAGTGCTTGAGGAACCATGTCCAACGGTACAGGTAGAGGACCCAACATCTGAGGATAAGGTAAAGTCTAAATCTCTCAAAAAGCCAAGGTCCCAATGTGTCACGGCGAAACAGTTAGATGAATTGTTACAAAAGGTTCTCCAACAATGTTCTATTTCCAAACACCCTAGGGATACTCCTGAGGTGACGGTAACCCCCCCCGCCGGGATCTGTGCCTGCCACCTCTACGGACGACGAGGTTTTGTTTCTCCATTCGGTCTCCTCCACTAACTTAATAATGCCAGAGCACGTTCCAATTCGTCCCCTGTCACCAGCCAAAATAAATGTTATCACAGACCCGGATAAGATCAGGGCTTCGTCCTCAACTAAATTGCCACTCTCCACCACTAGTAATCATCCGGCGGAATTGCAAACCATGGCCGCGGTCACACCACGGGTGGTTATCGGGTCCCAACAGGGTGTAGACGGTTTAGATAGACTATCGCATGCTAGCGTTTTGGCAGCTAACGTCAATGTTTCTACCGCGGTAGAGAAGGAGACAGTTTCTTGCTCACAGCCTAGTGCTAGTATTCCTGAAGTTAACATTGCAGTTCACTCAACAGCGGAACCCTTGAAGCCTCTGCCGGAGCACGTAGTATCTCATGGTTCTAAACCAGTTACTCAATCCCAACTATCTCAATCGCAAACGGCGGACAAGCTGCAGGGTCGGAAAGAACCAGGCAGGCTTTGGCTCCCTGTTACCTCGTCTAAGGCAGGTGACGGGCACAGATCCATACGTGGGGAGGTCCCAGTACCTAGGGAATGGTCCATTGAAGTAAACAGACATAAAACCTTCCGGGCCAAAGATTCCCAAGGCAATATTATACGGGTACAGATTCAAGCAATTCCTAACCCTACCAATTATAAATATTTCGTCTATGAACCATGGCGACTTGCCCCTCCTTCCCCAGATGTGCCTAATTGCCCCGCTCGCCCTCAACCTTCCGACAACAATGGTGATCATTCAATGGGTTTGATTGAACCAAGTTTAGCCTTTACTCCGTCAACCTCACAACAGGAGAGAAGGGAATTACATCTGGGAGAGGTGGGGCATGGACCATGGGTGAGTTGGGATCAGGAGCTCCAACAGTTTGCCATTGACATAACTTGCAATGTTTCCCTACCGGTCACCACACCATATTGAGTTTGATTTGTTGGAGCCACAGCCCGGCGGTGTCCCACGAGCTATATTCGAGTTCCTTATTGCCCCTCAATTACAAGCTAAACACTTCCCAGCTCCTTTCCAAACTCCAGATCCTATTGAACTCCAACGAGAGTTCCTAGTACGGGATAACGCTCACCGAAAATGTATTGGTTTTCTGCTAACTAGAGACACAGCTCAAGCCATTGCTAAACCAATGCCAAACCCACCGAGGCGTCGGGAGGAAACGGTTAAAGCTTTTCAACAATATCTCCTGCCGCACCCGGCGAGATCGATCAGGGACATCAGAACAGCCTTGTTTGAGGCAGTTCGAGCTAGACAACTTCTCAGACTCAATATGGTGAAGGGGTTACCCAATAATGTTTTTACAGGGCTATTTTTTCTCCAATACTAACAGCATCAATGATTGATTCACAGACTCAAAGAGATGTAGATACGATGCTTCGGATAAGCAAGGTGTCATCATAATAAGGTTAGCCTAGGCTTTACACACGTTGATGGCCAGCGGCAAGCGGAGGCAAGATGGTACCGCACCGTCATACCCGCTTTGTTGGTTTGTTTTATCGATTTTTTTCCCAAGTCTTGGAAGATTCCCATCCTTTTCAACCTCTCTCCCTAAACCGTGCTCTGGCACAGGGTTCCGAGGTTGATACCGTCTTGAAACACCCAGGCCACGCCAAAGGTCACTACGGTTTGTCCGGGCTGCGTACCGGCGAACGTGGCATACCTGTTGATGTATATGCTCCCGCGGAGCCCACCGTGAAACTGGCTGGAAAAGGATATCTTTCGGCACAAGTTTACACAACAAACAGGCCACGATCGTGCACTGGTAAGCGGGACAAGCAGGCTTCTCTCCCACAAACAAAGATTTTTAGGCAAAAAAGCACACCTATGCTGATGAAATCATGGTACCACTTACAGTGTACAGGATACTACGGGAATCAGTCCACTGGCTCTGGACTATCAAAGGCTCAGGTATGCGTCCGCCGGTCGCTGGCCAAAGCCGTCTTAAATTTTTCTCCTCCACTGTCTAGACTCTAGAGTAACGGTAACTAACGTAGTGACCCGAGACTCAATCAGGGTTATCTCGCCAGGCCTATGTAAGTGTATCATTACGCAGGGTTGAATTGTATAGAGAAAAATCGGAGGATAACTATTCTAGGGATGTCATCACACGAGTAGTGTAATATCATAATTATCCAAAGAAGTAGATTGTTTAGATTAACTATTGCATGGGACGTGGCACGAGCACGGCGGCTCTCGGGTATAAAAGGTTTTCAGTCACAAGCACTAGATTAAAAGGCAGTTTTCACTATCTTAAGTACAGTTCTCACATCGGGAACAATGGTAAAAGTACCCTTTTTTCGGAAATGCTTCTACGGTAGTAGGCTTCAGTCTACCAGGTCCAACAGCGATCTCACCAAACGAGCCAGCCCTTTTTCCTGAGGAACTATGTAATCATGCTATGCCTCCAAGTAATAGGGTGTTTTTTGGATCCTCCCGCCGGGGGCATGAGTCCATAATAGTATTTTGTCCCTCTCGCCGTTGGCTTGAGTAGCTTAGGCACTAAGGGGTATATTATACCAGTTATAATGACTTTACAGTAAGTTCTTCAGTTACAATTGACAACGCTACTCTTTCGTGGCTAGAACTTGTCTCAGTCACACGTTCTTGTGGTTCCGTGTTACTTGATTTGGGTAGTACAAATGGATACCAAGACAGGTTGTGGTAATTACACAAAGGCTTGAGTTACATCCCTTCCTTCCGGTCCATGGAGGAAAGCAATCACGCCGGGAAATAAACTTAAGGATAACGGGAAAGTGAAGGTCATCGAAATGTCATTTAGTTAATAGCGGACTGCCAGTCCACTCTTATATGCAATGCACTCATACTAAACCCTTTTTCACTCCGGATTACCCTTACTGGCGAGGGATAGCCCTCGAATTTAATCGTTTTTTCCCTTGGATTTCTGTCTCAGCAGGCAGAGACCTCTATCCCACTAAGTGTAGCATTCGGTACGGCAAAAGCTAACCCGCCTGAAGTTCGGAAATGAGGTATTACCGGAACCACAAGAATGACGTAATTAGGTCTACGGAGCTAAAATTGAGTCAATCGGTCATTGGCTCTTATATAGCCTAGGCTGCTCATGCCCCTGACAATCACAATATTTTAGTCTTAAGAGGTCATACCATTACTCGGGCAAATTCAGCTAGGGGTTTTTGGTTATCATTGAGGAGCAGACTAGTACATCTAGCCCACATAACTTTTTCTCTCTCAAGTTCTGGCGTCTGCCGGAAAAAGTCTTCCACCGACCAGAATCTGACCGGATGAATTAAGACACCCACGAGTTGCCGGAGCAAGTAATAACATTAAGTGCCTCGGGCTTATGACGAGTATGACACTGTTTCTTTGAAATTCATTGTACAAAGTCTCGACATAAACATGGAAGGGCATGCGGATCTTTAGGTGCTATAGATAGAAATAGTCGGGAGCTTGGGAAAACGATCTTGACTCCCCCCCCTTAGAACCCGCTTAGGATTGACCTACAGCAGTAGTTCGCGTCACAAAAGAGTTACCCCCTCTACCCTCATTTGTATAGGATATAAATGCTGCAGTGGAACCTTCCCCTCATTTTTTCAAATTGTTGGGTACTATCTTTCTTGACTTATCCGCTAGCAAGCGCTTTTAGTGTTTTTTTACGGCTGAGGAGCTTATGGTCACGGTGATAGTAATTTAAGTCCCTTGGAGGACAGCAAAAAAAAGGGGGGGGGATGAGAATATCCCAGTATACCTGAGCCCCTCCGCCGGAAACGGACCCCTCCGCCGGAAACAGACCCCTCCGCCGGAAACAGACCCCTCCGCCGGAGAAGACCACTAGGGTGCAAAAGTAAGCGAGGTGAAAGCTCACATGTTTTGTTTTGATTTAAAAAGAATCTATCATTATTTAAAGAGGAGCTATGTAAAAGCTTGTTGAATTGTTTTAAGACAGCTTTCTGAAAGCTTGTTGTTTTGTTTTAAGTTGTATTTTAAGAAAAGTGTTTTCTATTGTAATTGCAACTACCTGTATATAGTTTTAGTTGTGTATAAAACTGGTCACATAGATACAGTTTTATGTCAGATAATAAACTGTGAACAGTATAAAAATCTGGGATAGTGGAAAGAAAGCTATGAATGTCTTCTCAAATAGCTATCGAACAGAATCTCAAGACGAGATACTGTAAACTTTTGGAGCAGATCTTCTTTGAAGTGATGCACTGCTCATATCCTTTAATATTTTGTATTGTATGCTAACAATAAAGACTTATTTTGCTATATGAATTCTTGACTATGCCTTATGGTTCTGAGGTTTAGGATATTGTTACGAATGTCCCCCTCCAGTCTTGGGAATTCAGGCAAATCGTCAATGATGGAGGGGCCACTATTAAATTATAGGTTTGATTCCCGGAGGGAAGTCATGAAAACCTAATATTTAGTAGGGGCCCCGTAATCATTGACGATGCAGTGCCCTCTCATCCATCCCCTTCCCATTTGCTTAATATCTTGGATGTTATCTTCGTATATCAGTGAAGGACGAATGGACGCCTAGTGAGGAGCGGCAAGGAGCCACAACGCAGGCGGTATATTCAAAACGGCTGACGCGGGTGTTGAATGGAGACTATTATATTAATAGGCAAATCGTCAATGACTACGGGGCCCCTACTAAATATTAGGTTTTCATGACTTCCCTCCGGGAATCAAACCTATATTCTGGTTCAGGAGTAGTTTATAGAGAGGCCTTCCCTAGGGTTAAGCGCCCCATTAATTACTTCTTCCATGCACCTATTCATGGCCTCCGATAGTGCAGTTGGAATGAATGTACATGCTAAGATTGGTATGCAGGATTCGAAACTGCATAATAAATCGTAGGATTGTGCAGCATTCTTTAACTGTCTTCGTGGCGCTTTGCATAAGTGTGTTTATTTTCAGTGTGAGCGTCCTGGGTTCGAATTCCCGGACTGCCACATGTGTTTGTTAATTTCATTAATCGAGTTTAGGAGTAAAGTTGGTTGGTGGAGAGAACAGAATAATTAATTCTGGTTCAGGAGTTGTTTATAGAGGCCTTCCTTAGGGTTAAGCGCCCCAATAATTACTTTTTCCATTCACCTATTCATAGCCTCCGATAGTGCAGTTGGAATGAATGTACATGCTAAGATTGATATGCAGGATTCGAAACTGCATAATAAATCGTAGGCTTGTGCAGCATTCTTTAACTGTCTTCGTGGCACAATGCATAAGTGTGTTTATTTTCAGTGTGAGCGTCCTGGGTTCGAATCCCCGAACTGCCACATGTGTTTGTTAATTTCATTAATCGAGTTTAGGAGTAAAGTTGGTTGGTGGAGAGAACAGAATAATTAATTCTGGTTCAGGAGTAGTTTATAGAGAGGCCTTCCTTAGGGTTAAGCGCCCCATTAATTACTACTTCTATTCACCTATTCATAGCCTCCGATAGTGCAGTTGGAATGAATGTAGGCCTACATGCTAAGATTGGTATGCAGGATTCGAAACTGCATAATAAATCGTAGGCTTGTGCAGCATTCTTTAACTGTCTTCGTGGCGCAATGCATAAGTGTGTTGATTTTCGGTGTGAGCGTCCTGGGTTCGAATCCCAGGACTGCCACATGTGTTTGTTTATATCATTAATCGAGTTTAGGAGTAAAGTTGGTTGGTGGAGAGAACATAATAATTAATTCTGGTTCAGGAGTAGTTTATAGAGAGGCCTTCCTTAAGGTTAAGAGCCCCATTAATTACTTTTTCCATTCACCTATTCATAGCCTCCGATAGTGCAGTTTGAATGAATGTTCATGCTAAGATTGGTATGCAGGATTCAAAACTGCATAATAAATCGGGCTTGTGCAGCATTCTTTAACCTCTGAAGTGCGCATGGGGGTAATTGGAAACGTCCCCCTGTGCTGACGTATTTGAGGTGTTTCCGTCACTAAAATATTCATTGTGCCATTAATAGCATTAATATTTATCCATATGCGCCTATTATGGGTTGATTATAAAGGTATTAACCTGAAACAACAATAAAACGAGTGAAAACAGCGTTTGGATGGTCAAAATCGGAGATATAGCCCGCGAGTTGTATAATGTATGGGTGAGGCAATCTGCTTTCCCGCCAATTTCCCCCAAGGCCACTGAGACACAGTCGATCGATACTCTCTCTCTCTCTCTTGCACTCGCTTGCTATCAGTGATGACCACACCCTCCAATCGGATTTCTAATGTTAGCACGAAAATATACCTCAGAATAAGGGAATAACAGGGGTTAACTGTCTTCGTGGCGCAATGCATAAGTGTGTTGATTTTCGGTGTGAGCGTCCTGGGTTCGAATCCCCGGACTGCCACATGTGTTTGTTAATTTCATTAATCGAGTTTAGGAGTAAAGTTGGTTGGTGCAGAGAACATAACAATTAATTCTGGTTCAGTAGTTTATAGAGAGGCCTTCCTTAGGGTTAAGCGCCCCATTAATTACTTCTTCCATTCACCTATTCATAGCCTCCGATAGTGCAGTTGGAATGAATGTACATGCTAAGATTGGTATGCAGGATTCATAAGAACATAAGAACATAAGAAAATGGGAGTCTGCAGAAAGCCGATTGGCCTAAGCAAGGCAGATCCCTGTCCCACACAACCCCAATTACAAAGCCCAATTATAGGCTGAACACTCTAATACCCTGAGGATCATCTTACCAAACGGTTAGAGATTAACGCAGGATTATGGGGTCTGCAGAGTGCTGATTGGCCCAACCCACCTGATCCCCCTTCACACCCAACCCTTCTCGTCCATATGCTTATCCAATTTTATCTTAAAGCTCCCTATAGTTTTTAATCCCACTATAGCACTTGGTAGTCCATTCCACCCATCTACAACTCTGTTACCAAACCAATATTTGCCTATATCTTTTCTGAAACGAAATTTATCTAATTTGAAACCATTGGTACGAGTTCTTTCGCTATCACTGAGCTTTAGTACATTTGTCATGTCCCCTTTGTTAATCCCACTAACCCACTTGAACACCTCTATCATATCCCCTCTAACTCTGCGTCTCTCTAATGAATGTAAGCCTAATTTCTTCAACCTTTCTTTATACGGAAGATTTCTAATATTATGGATCATTTTTGTCATTCTACGTTGTACTCTCTCCAATGAATCTATGTCCATTCTGTAATAAGGACACCAAAATTGAACAGCATAATCCATATGGGGTCTCACTAATGACAAGTAAAGTTTTAAGATAACATCAGCAGTTCTGTTACTCACACTCCTAGAGATGAACCCGAGAATCCTGTTTGCCTTGTTTCGAACGCTTATACACTGTTGTCTAGGCTTCAAATCATTGCTAACAAACACACCTAGATCTTTCTCACAATTCGAGTTTTCTAATTCCATATTAGCTAGTTTATATTTAACATTTGTATGCATCTTCCCTATCTTTAATACCTTGCATTTGTCAATGTTAAACTTCATCTGCCAATTTACTGACCATTCGTGTAAGGTATCTAGATCCCTTTGGAGGCACTCTATATCTCTATCTGAATCAATTGTTCTCCCCATTTTGGTATCGTCTGCAAATTTACTTATCCTACTAGTTATACCTAAATCAAGCTCATTTATGTATATAACAAACAACAGAGGACCTAATACAGATCCCTGGGGGACACCACTTTTGACTGCTCCCCATTCTGACTTCGTACCATTTATGCTGACTCTCTGTTTCCTACCAATTAGCCATGACCTAATCCATCCCAACAACGCCCCACCTATTCCATGCGCCTCAACCTTTCTCATCAATCTCTCATGGGGGACTCTGTCGAAAGCTTTACTGAAATCTAAATATATTATATCATATGACTTGTCATTATCTACTGCTTCATATACCTCTGAGAAAAAACTAAGCAAATTAGTAAGGCAAGAACGTCCCTGAGTGAATCCATGCTGAGAAGAATTTATTAAATTAAATGTATCTAAGTGGTTTCTAATTTTACTAGCAATAATTGACTCTAGTAGCTTTCCTATGATTGATGTAAGACTAATGGGACGGTAATTGGATGCTATTGATTTGTCACCTTTTTTGAAGATCGGAACTACGTTTGCATGCTTCCAAGCTTCTGGAACTATACCTGTCTCCAATGACTTGTTAAATAAAAATGTTAATGGGTAACTTAACTCATCCCTACATTCTTTTAATACTCTAGCATATACCTCATCAGGACCAGGCGATTTATGAGGTTTCAGTCTGTCAATTTCCTTAAGCACATCATTTCTACTTATAGTAATCGTACTTAACCTATTTTCTATACTATCGCTATATACCTTACAGACTTCTGGAAACTGTGCCAAATTTTCATTAGTGAAAATGGAAAGAAATTGACTATTTAATGTACTTCACATTTCTAAATCATTTTCTGTCATTTCTCCTATCGAAGTTTTAAGGGGACCAATTACATCTCTAACCTTGGATTTATATAGTTGGTAAAAAGCTTTAGGATTATTTTTTGAGTCATTGGCAACCTTAATTTCATAATTTCTGTTTTCTTTCCTAATATCCTTTTTTACCTGTCTTGATAGATTCTGATAGTAAGCAAGTAGGTGAATCTCGCCTTTCCTATTTTTTCTATATATTCCTCTCTTTTGTCCTAGAAGATCTAATAGTCTATTATTCATCCATTTGGGTTGGTTCTGTGTTGATCTAAATTTTCTTTTGGGGATGTATTTATTTTGTGCATTGAATACTGAGTCGATAAAATTATCATATGTATCTACCAAGGTTGACGTCTCTTCCTGACTTAAGATGACAGGTGCCTGAGAAGGGGTACATTCATTTGGACACCTGGATCGACTTAATTTTTTGACCATAGGGTCAGCTAATAGGGCTCTTCTTAACCCACCATAATTGGCTTTTCTGAAGTCAGGTATTAATGTTGTATTCTCTCTGGTATTACCTTTCCATTGTATATTAAAATACACAGAATTGTGGTCACTATTTCCTAGGTGGTCCCCTATCTCTACATTATTTACCATATGTTCATTGTTACTGAAAACTAAATCTAGAATATTATTACCTCTAGTCGGCGTATCTATGAATTGAAATAAAAAAATATCTTGTACTACCTCTATAAACTCCTCAGAATCAGAGTCTCCTATTTGATGCTGCCAATCTATATTCGGAAAATTAAAATCCCCCATAATGCACACATTGCTAAATCTTGATGCCATTTTAATTTCCTCCCATAATGACGTTCCGTCATTTCTACTCATATTTGGCGGTCTATACATAACTCCAATAACTATGGTCTCACTACCTTCGTTAACCTCTACCCAAACACTTTCATTATCGTTATTTAGTCTAATACCTGATTTAATACAGCTCTTTAATGTACTCCTGACAAACACTGCTATACCGCCACCCCTCTTACTTGTTCGGTCATATTTAAACAAACTATATCCTGGTATATCAAATTCTGCAAAAAAATGCCTGGTTTCTGTATTAATCCACGTTTCAGTTAGTGCTATTATGTCTATATTTTCTTTGCTAACAAGGGCTCTAAGTTCGTTCATTTTGTTACATAGACTCCTACAGTTTGTGTAATATACTCTCAATTTACTTCTTTTCTTTATACCTAATTTACCTTTATTTCTAACGACATTTCCATCTTCCGTTGCACCATCACTACTATCATTTGCAATATAGTCATCATTTTTAGCATGAGACTGAATATCCTTATCGCTTTCGCCTGACGCTAAAATTGTTCCATTTAACCTCGCATTTACACTCTCAATATTTCTGTTCAAAACCCCACAACCACCCTATCTAAAAAACTAGCTAATGTAGAAACCCCTAACCGTGAAAGATGAACCCCATCCCTTGCGTACATCCCATCTCTCCCATAGAAACTATCCCAGTTATCAATGAATGGTATTGCTTTTTCTTTGCAATATTTCTCCAAACGGCAATTGACACCAATCGCCCTGGATGTCCATTCCTTGGGAACTCCTCTTCTGGGTAGGATACAATGTACTACAGGGATCCCTCCCTTCATCCTAACCTTATCTAACACATCCCGATACTGCTGCAGCAGTTCCTCACTTCTACCCTTACCAACATCGTTACTCCCGGCACTGAGACAGATAATGGGGTTATCTCCACTATCTTCCAAGATGTGGTCCATTTTCTCTAAAACCCTCCCAACTCCATGGCCAGGCAGACACACAACCTTCCTAAGTTTAGTGCGGGTAGCCCTAACTAAATGTCTTACCATGGAGTCGCCCACAATCGACACAGACTTACCTTCTCGGGACACAGACTTACCTTTCCCTCGGGAGGATCCAGCAGCTGCAGTTGGAGAACCCCCGGTGGTGGCAGAAGCTCCCTTGGTGGTGGTGGTGGTGGTGGTGGGGGTGGTGGTGGTGGTAGGTAGCACAGCGTCAGCGGTTGGAGCTGAGTCGGCGGCAGGCACTTCGTCTAACCCTCCCTTATCCTGACTATGTTTTCCCTCACATTCGTCTCGCAAAGGAGAGAATGTATTTGTCACACTCATACCTATTCTACTATCCTGTTTCTTGAGTGTGACTTTCCCACCCGTATTTTTAACAACCTGCCATGAATAAAAAATTTCATCAACTTCCTCCCTTTTCCCCTTACTCGACTTAATTTCCTCTTGGCTAAGCTTGAAAGCTAGATTTTCGTCTTTAATCAAATCCACTTCCCTCTGAAGTTTAACATTAACCTCCCTTAGAGCCAAGACCTCTTCCTTCACCACAACCATCTCTTCCCTTACCTGGAGAATAAGATGATGCAGTTCAGTAAAGGACTCGCACTCCATACCTGACATGATCCCAAAAAGCTTAGCGAGGAGCAAACAACTAAGTACAGAAAACAAAAACAAATAAGTCAACTAACAGCTAAAAACTGAGCTAAAACACTTTAATATATACACAAGTGCACTGCCTCCAAACACAGGTAGGTGCGTATGGTCACTGGGTCACGAGCAGGTGGTCTGGGCAGGAACTCAAATTAACACAACCTCCTCCTGTCACTGACTGACCTGAACTGATTCGAAACTGCATAATAAATCGTAGGCTTGTGCAGCATTCTTTAACTGTCTTCATGGCGCAATGCATAAGTGTGTTGATTTTCGGTGTGAGCGTCCTGGGTTCGAATCCCCGGACTGCCACCTGTGTTTGTTAATTTCATTAATCGAGTTTAGGAGTAAAGTTGGTTGGTGGAGAGAACATAATATAATATTAACATGGCCTTTTGCAGTTTATATGCATATTATCATATGTATTATTGCATTAAATCATCGTATCAATGAATCCGGTGCGGTACAATATTTTTCTTAGATAGCGGCAGCAAGCTGGTGTGCCGGGAGGCGACCGGTAGAGCTTTGAAAGTTTCACCCAGTAAACATCTTTTCCGTTGGTCGTGCTATAGAGCCTTCAGACATATCAAATGGCCATAAATCGTCGCCCATCATTATCTTAGACGCTCTCACTCAACGTTGGACTGACAGATAATCCTTATGTTCTCATATTCATGATCATCTAACATCATCATCCATTTATTTTCCTCCTGGTGAGCTATTGTACCGCCTACCTTATCCCTACCAACCGCCATCTTTACCGGCTCCATACCAATCCATATCGCTGTGTGAATGCATTGGTAAGTTAATTCCCAGTATTAAATATCCAGATCCTTATTGTTATCATATATTTCATGTGTTTGACCTTTAGATCAAATTCAATCTAATCTAAAAGATTAACTTGTACTAGTCATTCAATCACAACATGCACGGCTCCCTGAAGTCCATCCCTCAGAAACCCTCCTTTCCCATGAAAACAGAGTTCACCTGGCTATAGGCTGCAATGTGGGCACCATCCCCCAGGGGGTAAGGGGGCCTTCATCTTATGGTGGAGTAAAAAAAGAATATGCCCCACGCATCCTACTGCGTGCCGTACAAGGAGACTAATAGGGGGAATGGGGATAGATTGTAGGCACCAATCAAACAGGGCTATACCCAGGATAGGCTGTATTCATTTGATAAGGAGTCACAGGAAGTCCTGTTTCATTTGCTTGGCCTCTCTTACTGATTCCCTTTGTGCCTCACTTACACTGAGAGTAATGCAGCCTGCTCTCACAAACACCTCCTCCTCCTATCTACTTCACTATACTTAACATGCACACCACACTTCCTTCTTCCACTAAAAAATATAATAAAATATATAATGATGAACATTAACCCAGCCTCGGAGTTCCCAGGGGTTGGTGACCATAAATGCCGCCGCCCCCACCCGACCTTCCCCAGACCACCCCTCTAAATGCTCTGGACCACGGCCTGTCACTCTTACTATCAACTTTTGCATTATTCGCGGCCTTTCCTCTAATTTTCACTCAGTTGAACACCATCTCTCCTCCTACAAACCTGATCTTCTTTTCCTCACTGAAACCAGGTGTCTGAGGCTACTGCCAGCAGCCCCTTCTCTGTATCCTCTTACTTTTTCTATCCTAGTTTCAAAGCCAAAGGCGGATGTTGTGCATACGTTCACAACAAACTCACTTGCTCTCGTGGTCCCGATTTTGACTTCTCTGAATTCTCAACTTTATGGTTCAAACTATCTTGTCATTCTCATACTAAATATTTCTGTGCTGTCTATCTTTCCCCTAACTCTAACGACTTTCCCAAATTCCTTGACTATCTAAACTCTAAAGTGGAACACATTCTATCCATCTCTCCCTTCTCGGAAATCTCCATCTTAAGAGATTTCAACGTTTTCCACCGCCAATGGCTCTCCTCTCATACTACTGACCAACCTGGTGAACAAGCCTACGTCTTTTCTATCCTAAATGACCTAGAGCAGCTGGTCCAGCAACCCACCCGTATCCCGTATCGCTCCGGAGATCTGCCCAACATTCTTGACTTATTTCTGATTTCTAACCCTTCTTCTTATACTGTCAATCTTTTCTCTCCTTTGGGCTCCTCCGACCATAAACTTATCCCAGTTACCTGTCCTGTCTCTCCAGTACGGCCACCCGATCCTCCCAGCCGGCGGTGCTTGTGGCACTTTGGCGCTGCCGATTGGCAGGCTCTTTGGCAGTACTTCTTTGATTTCCCTTGGAATTACTTTTGCTTCCGTGGCCGAGGACCCTCAGAGAGTGCTGAGCGCATTACCAAGGTAATCCTCTCGGGCATGGAAGCGTACATTCCATTTTCTTTCTCTCAGTCTAATGCCAAAAAATCTTGGTTTACTCACGCTTGTTCTATTGCTGTCCGCAACAAGGAGGAAGCATTCAAACCATACCGATGCCTTAAAAATCTAGAATCTCATTCTTCCTATGTTTCTGCCCGGAATCAAGCCAAATCTGTTCTTCGACTTGCCAATCACTCTTTCATCAATAATAAATGCACTGAACTATCCAACTCTAGCTCTTCCCAAACTTTCTGGCATCTAGCCAAAAACCTCTCCAACAATTTGTATTCCTCGTCTTTCCCTCCCCTGTTCCACTCTGATGGCACAACCATCATTTCTTCCTCTGAAAAAGCTGAACTCTTTGCTCAAACTTTTGCTAGAAACTTCACCTTGGATGATTCCGATGCTATTCCTCCCTCTCCACCCCCCTCTCTCCTACTTATGCCTAATATCCTAATCTCTTCTAAAGATGTACTTTCTACCCTCTCTGGGCTTAATACTAAAAAGGCGTACGGTCCAGACGGTGTTCCTCCTGTTGTACTAAAAAACTGTGCTTCTGTGCTGACCCCCTGCCTAGGCAAACTCTTTCGTTTCTGTCTCTTCTCTAACGTCTTCCCTTCTTGCTGGAAGTTCGTTCTCATTCAACCTGTCCCAAAGAAGGGTGACCGCTCTCAACCCTCCAACTATCGTCCAATGGCTCACACCTTTTGTATCTCTAAAGTTATTTAAACTATTCTTGCTTCCAAATATCTTAAGCATTTCTCTTCTCATAATCTGCTCTCAGATCGCCAGTATGGGTTCCTTAAGGGTCGCTCTACTGGTGATCTTCTTTCATATCTTACTAACTCTTGGTCATCCTCCTTTCGGGACTTCTGTGAGACCTTTTCTATTGCACTAGACATATCGAAGGCCTTCGATAGAGTCTGACACAAATCTTTAATTTCTAAGCTACCCTCCTTCGGTTTCTATTCATCCATCTGTGCCTTTGTCTCTAATTTCCTGTTCTGCCGTTCCATAGCTGCGGTTGTGGGCTGACATAGCTCACTTCCTCATCCTATCAACTCCGGTGTTCCTCAGGGCTCTGTCCTATCTCCTATTCTCTTTTGAATTTTCATAAATGATCTTCTCAACTGTACCTCCAGTCCCATTCATTCATACACAGACGACTCTACCTTACACTACTCAATTAGTTTTCCATAACTCCCCAGCCAGCAATCCCTCAAAAACAAATGTAATGAAGCCATACAACATTTATCTTCTGATCTAACTACTATTTACAATTGGGGCAGAGAAAACCTTGTTACCTTTAATGCTTCCAAAACCCGATTTCTCCGTCTATCTACCCGTCCGGATCTCCCAGCGGAATATCCCTTATTCTTCAACAATACACAAATTAATCCTTCATCTTCTCTCAATATTATTTGGTGTCTTTTTCTTCTGCTCTCACTTGGAAGGACCATATTACCAGTCGTACTAAGGCAGCCTCCCAGAAGCTGGGTGTGCTCAACTGCCTCAAGGGGTTCTTTACCCCTGCACAGCTTCTTGCTCTGTACATGGGCACAGTGCCTCCTTGTATTGAGTATTGTTCACGTGTGTGGGGAGGATCCTCTCACACCGCACTCCTAGACAAAGAAGAAAGGAAGGCCTTTCGTATCATTAATTCCCGCCCACTCACCAACTCTCTGCAAACTCTCTCTTCGCCGCAATGTTGCATCTCTCTCGCTATTCTATCGCTACTGCAATAAACAGTGCTCCTGAGAGCTCTCCCAGTGTATACCACCTCCTCTATGTAGGGTATGTGGTACCCATCTTGCAACACAATCCCATCCCTACTCTGTGCAACTCTCCAACCCAAGAGTGAAACGTTATTCTCAGTCTTTCTTCTATTCAACAGCTGAGCTCTGGTACTCTCTCCCAGAATCAGTCTTTCACTCCTCCTATGACTTAAATTGCTTCAAACTCCGTATTTTGGCTCGAACATCCCTTGATTTTGGCCCTGTCACTCATTCAACTATGGGGAAGGCACTCGCTACAGGCAGTTCTGCCTTTTGTCTCCCTCTCTCATATAGAGAAAAAAAAAAAAAAAAATCCAGCCCTTCTGAGTTAGCAGAAGAGGCTGGATGACTCCATCCAGGATACCTGTCCAGGCTGTAACACAACACTACATACTATCACATACATTATGGAAGACTGCATAGCACACAACCACTTATGCCAACAACACACCATACATTATTTGCGAGCCTTGTGTGAAAACCCAGTCTCGGCTATGGCCTTCCTTTGAAGCTTGGCGATGTTCGGTCAGGCAGCCTAGGGAACGATTACTACCACTACTATTACTTAGGTCAGGTTAAGTTAGCTAAAGACAATTATTGGATAGATTATATTTAACAAGGTTAGTTCAGATTATACTAGATTTAAAGTCAGATTTACCCCTCCAATCCCAGCACCGTATATATACGTCAGTAGATAAGTAACTCCCCAGTCCCAGCGACGTATATATCTGTCGATAATGTACTTTCCTTGTAACTGCCTGTACAACCTTGTACCAGTTACCACGACGTTTGAGCACTGCTCCCGTGTTGGCAACACTTCTCAGCTTATATGAGACCCACTGAAGGGTGACAGAGCCAGTGTTGCCTCATCTTTGGAGGTGGATAGGTGGTCTCTCCTGCCATTTTTGCCACATTACTTGGCACTGCTGGGGACTTTTATTACTGTATCCTGCAGTACAGTACGAGTTAAGTGTAAAGTTTGGAAAATCAAAGGCTTTAGGCAAAATAGATTATATTAGGTTGTTGTTGTTATTTCCCAGGCTGTCTGACCGAACAGCCTCAAGGTCTCGAGCAAAGCCAAGGCCATAACCGAACACCCTCACAGAACCCTCCCTGCTTACCACTAAGAAAGCCCAGGTGACCGAAGCCGTTCCCAGGCGAGGAGCTGAGGAGGGTGTGGAAATGCCCGGACACCAAAGCCTCACCCAAGGCCCTGTGCCCCTCAGCAATTATGAAGGGATCGTTGAGGGGCAAAGGAAAAATGTGACGCTTTGGCTCCCAGTCTGCCAACCTCTAGGTTGGCAGTAGGGAGGTCAATCTACGGAAGAGATGCCGCCACTTGAGACCTGGAAAATATATAAGTAAAAGGAACAGTCAGAGTAAGCTATGGGTATGGTAGAGAACGTTCAACTCTCACTCTGATAGACCAGCCCATCACCACATGACTAGAACCCAATCCTCTTAGCATCAGCTAGGAAAGGCCCTAGAAAGCCACCTTTGACGGGGAGATAGCTCCCCTATTTCAGCTCCTTTCGGGGTTGGGTTAATATAGGTTAGAATATATTGTTATTTAGTAAGTCACATGATAAATCATATTGTGACACTACAGTATACTGTACAGTAGTTGTGTACGAGGGATTTTCTTCAAGCATGTATTTATTCTTGAGGATTTCCCTAGATTGTGTACTATTCTCGATTGTGTGCTAATATGCTTCTTATATAATTTCAACTCTCATTTTCATCAGATTGTGAGCAGATGTTATATTAAAGCTATATTTTGCTTGTATTTTACTTTATTATATTTATTAAATATTTTTTGTATCAAAAGTAGACAACACTTTGTGTGTGTGTGTGTTTGTTTTATTTGTTTTTGTGTTTTGAACTCTAATATATATAGTAGTAGCCTCTACATTTCCAACGTAGGGCTTAAAGACCTCAGCTGCTCCCAGAGCGCGCTGATTTATCGGTACTGGCGCGAAGTCCCAATAATCTCTAGAGTTGCACCTCAATTCTATACTAGGCTAGTTGTGCACACCCCAAGACGAGTAAAGAAGGAAAATATATTAAGATAGCGAAGGAGATAATTTTTGTTATAGTTATACCCATTAAATCTAGCTGCTCTCCTCTGGCTATGCTACATTTTCTATGAGCCTGCTCCACCCTCTACAAACCCATCAGTCACTTCGTGTACGCCGTCGATGATACACAACTTTTTCTGTGTTCTGCTGTTCTGCCTGTTTTTCCGCCCCATCGCTTCAACTACGTGAGTGTGAGCCTTTTCAGGCTGTTGAGGTTTTAGAAGGATGTTTCAGTGATGTAGGCAGCTCTTTTAGGGCTTTAAGGCGTGTGTTTTTTGTGTGCGTTTAGTGCTGGAGACGTTTGAATTTCTTGTTTACTTTAGGGGAGGGTGGGCCTGGCGTAGTGGTCGTTGAGTGCTCTATTCCTACCCTAAGGTTTTTAGGGGTTTTCGCTTTTTTCGTCGTCCTTAACCCGAGAAGTGAGATAAGCATCACGGAAGGGTCTCTATAGCGAACGCGATAGGCCTCATGGAAGCAAGACCATTAAAAAATCCTTTCAAATGCTCCAGGGGCTCTCAAAAGAAAGGAATGTGTGATTAGGTGAGATAATTCCCCTTTAGTACTTCCTAACACTCATCCACATGTGTCCCAACCCCCCCTTCCCCCCTCCTCAATTATAGGCTATTTTTCCTCTTATCTCTCTCATTTATCGGTTATTTTCCGCGCGAATTATTCTCACACGGTCTTGAAGACACGGGTGAGTCATTTAGAGACTCTATGGCAGTGTGAGATCTCTCCCGGAGAGCTCATTTGGTTGCTAGACGTTGCAAAGAGAGGATGTTTGTCTCTCAGCCGTCCGCCCCAGAATACGACCTGGCTTCTTGTGGTGACCACCAGTCAGTCGGAAAATTGTCGCTTTGGAGGCGGACCATAGGACAAGTGGTAATTTACTTGGCAACTCAACAATATAACCGGCTTCATTTAAAAGACACTCCATTCACAAATGGTGTTTTTTGGTAGTATTAACATATCTAGTTATGCACACACAATTAATATATGTATCAACTATAACCCTAAAATCATTACACATGGCGAAAAAAAATACATTTATGAGAATCCACAAATTGCTTGCAAAGTAGGAATGCTAAGCACCAAATCCTTATAGAAATATTATTTATAATAAACCCATGTTATAGTAGAAATATTAACAGTAGAATAAGTTACTGCCAGTAAGTTTAATTATTGTTAAAACTCACTGAAAATAGATGAACAAATGTATCAGCACCTCATCACTTATCACTGCCCGACGTATGATACACCCTCTCCCCAAAAACAAACTCACACGTGCGCGCAACCGATTGTTATTTTTGTATTCAAAAACTATTATGACAGCTTAATAAAGTTTGCAGAACTTCTGTTGCTTTCCTGTAAAAACTTATCGTATTATGATAATATATAACATCAATAAATAGAGTGTACTATTTAGATGAAAATATAATCATACGTCTCATGATATAGTAATAAAGTGTAAGGGAATGGCGAAATCAGAGATAGCCGAATTAAGAAGTTCTGTTTACGTGTAGAAGTTTTCGTACCGTAACGACAGCATAGGTAACAACTACTCTATTGTATGGACTATTATAATATTCTACTCTACGTGAGGCTTAAATTCTGTATATGTCAAACACTTCTAGGAAACTTACATTGGATGAATTATTAACTTCATAAACCTCTAAAATATAGGAACTCGGATGTCGGATGTCGGATGTTGTCTCCAAGGGGCAGAACGCCTTAGCAACGGCAGCTCCCTGAAGATTTAAGTTTACTTGATATTTCCTAGTTTACATTCAATGGTTTTTATCTTTCTTAATTAGATGTCAAAATTGTAATTATTATTTCTCTCTTCTTCCACATCTTATATAAAATATCTTTTTTCTCTTCTAGATTTTCTTCTCTGAATAAATAATCTCCTATTATTCCCAGTTCATCTTCCTGGTATGGCTGTTGTAGTTCTTTAGCTTTCATTCTTTCATTATTTATTGATGGGCATACTAACATAAAATGTTTCAGATCCTCATAATCATGGCCACACAAAGTGGCCAAAGTGGTTCCCTACTTCTGAACTGAAACGATCAAATATTTTCTACAAAGGTTTGAGGCATTAAGATAAATATATTTTTATATTTACTACGAATTAAACAAACAAAAACTGATTCAAAAATCATACTTATGGCTGCTAATAGTATACAAGACATAATCTTGGTATATTTCTTTGTGCCCTAAAAAATATTCTGGTTAGTCCCCAAAGTGAATATTCTGCGTCTGGTGGTCACCACAAGAAGCTTGTGTTTAGGGCTTCCAATTGCTATTCCCACTTCTTTTATCATTCTTAAAGGTTCATATGTTCACCATATAAGTAAAATAAATGTACATGGGGAAGAAATATTGCTTTATATGGTAAATATAACAAATTCTGTCAGAATTAAAGGGTAAAAATTACCCACCCTGGACACTTTTCAGTACCTCAATTTCACGTTCCTCAGGTTAACGTAAGGTGGGGGGTTGCATCTAGAGGTATTTTGTTTTTCTATTATCATCCGTGTTTTTCGTATCTTTGTTTCGTATGACTTCTTGTCGATATTTTACAAGAGATGGGCATCAGGTTTCTTCGGATTCCTTTTTTGGAAGTGCATAGAGCAGACCGCCTTTATTCTCTTACAATATTCTGCTTGTGGTCGCCACTTGACCACTTTAGGCCCTTTTGATAGTTGGTACACTCTTGTATGTCATCGCCTTGCTCGCACACTGTTACCGGTTCCTTCTCGCTTTCCCCGGTTTTAAAGGGCTCCAGGACACGGGGATCTGGGAACAGTGTCAGTCATATGGTTAGCCTAACTTTTTCGTTTTTGTGGGGTTTTTATTTTGCTTTTTCCTTTAATTAACGTAATTGTTGGGTGTTACAGGCAGTGTTTAGCTTTGTTACATAGGTTCTTTCACTCAGGGATTGACACTGCCTTAGTGTTTTTCTTTTTTGTGTATTTTTCAAACTAAGCTAGTTCGGAATTTTACCTTAAGCTTGGCGCCGGCGGAATGGCCCATACCGGCCCTTTTCTGCTCCTTCCTTGTGTCTATACCGACTTGTGGGATGCGGTCTTGTGGCTCTTGTTAAATTTTCACCCTTCTTATGTTTATGCTCTGTTTCTGGTCTTCCTCTGCCTAATTGTTACTCGATCAGGGCAGGGGGGAGCCTGGAAACAGTGTCGGGTTCATGCTCACAGGCGGCAAGGGCCTTGACTCTACGGTGTGCTTACACACGTTTTCCGCCAGACAGGCAGGGGTCTCCTGGTGTCCTCTGTCTCTTCATCTATCTAGAAATCCGCTCCATACGTGGGTTTTCTACTCTTGGATATACCCTGTGACCTGTGTCTGCAACCAGGAAACTGCCACATAGCTTGATCCTCTGGGTATTTTTACTTGGTGCTCTACCTACTTTTATGTCCTTTGCCACTGTCTGTACCTAGGAAGCGGCTGCTTGGCTAGTTCTCCTGCTTATTGATGTACTTTGTGTCCTACTTCTATACCTCGATTCTGCTCCACAGGCGGCATCTTGCTTATAGATGTACCCAGGACTCCGCTCCCACAGCGATTGTCCTGTATGTGCTTGGATTCCCCCTTCCCCTCCTATTCTACCAAAAGCGTGATGATGAGAAGCTCGCACTCGACTTTTTCCTTATAGCTTGTGTCCGGCCTACCGGTGCGGCGTCCTGGGCCTCTGATCTACAGCTCCGCTTCCCTGGCGCCGCTCCTACGGTGGCCTTCTGACCGGCCCTCCCTTGCCCATCACCTCTGCTCCACATACTACCTCCGCTCTTACAGTGAGCTATCAGGTATTCCTTGTTTTTTATGGATGGGGTACTCTTTTCCTCAGTGAGGTAGGGCCTATTCCCTAAGGCTGGGTCTTGCTAAGGGCTTGTTCCAGGCCTGGTGTTTGTGGTCTGCTACGTAAGGGACTTTTTACTTACTCTTCCTTGATATATCTGCTACTTGGCGTATTCATGGATATTGTCTTGCTCTGGTGTTTCATATGCTAATTTGACTATACTGCCTCATACTTTTGACCTGTTTCACCTCCACTGGTGTGTAACAATTCCCCTTTTTCCAGTAACGACGTGCGCTCGGGACGTCATGAGGGGGCATCGAGAATGCTGCCTCCACACGGTCTGCTATGGCAAGGATGTGTATGACGCTCGACGTTGTGGAGTTTGGCTCTCCACCCTCCAAATCCTGGAATCTCGCCCTACATCAGAGGAGGCGCGATGAGCTAAGGTGTCTCTCTGGCTCTCTTGGGAGACTATATCCCGGTATGTGCAAGTGGTCCTGCACAGAGCCCCCTCCTTCTGGGATGATGACGTCCAGGTACTTTTTGGTGTCTCCACTGCTGCACGTCGCTCCAGCTCCCTGCTGCGGCTCCTAGCTCCCCGGCCCCGGGTTCGAGCCGGACCGCTCAGTGCCGCCCCCCCCCCAGGTAGAAGGCCCCTTGGCGCCATGAACCTCGGGTGCTGGCGTCTGACCAATCGGTGGTGTCTGAGGCGACTGGCAGACGGAAGTGTCACTGTTCCCACTCTGGTTCTACTCCTGCTGTTCGCCGGCCCTGCACTGCTTCACCTTGCCTGCAGTGGGGATCCCCGAGGAAGATGCAGGGTACCACGACCTTCAGGGCGATTCAATGTCCTGTCCTCCTGCTGTCTTCGGTCTTCCTCCGCCTCTCCACCGCCCCGGTGGGCTCTCCCTGCCCAGGAGGAGGTTCTTGCTCTGTCCCCCTCTTCTGACGCTGGTGGAGTCGAGGTCGTGCCTCTTCCTACCTCCCAGCCTGCCAGGGGTGCGGGTCTCTTCCCTATGGCGGCCCCTGCAATGCTGCCCTCCCCTCTTCCCCGACCCATGGGGTTTTCAGACGACCTGCCCTTGACCTGTGGCCAGCCCTCTCCTCTCTGTTCACTGTCCCATCTCGATGATGTCCTTGAGGTGGAAATTGGGGACTTCGACAGGTTAGAGGAAGAGGAGTAAGGGTTGACTTTGGATGGCGCCTTTGATTGGGGGGGGGGGGATTTTCGCGTCATGGACGACCGTTTTTCCCTTTCCCTGGTTTTCTTCCCGCTCTTGGATCCTGGGGACCAGCGACGTGGTGGTGATGGATCCCTCTCTCAATCAACCCTGTCCATTACTGCTGCGACTGAGACAGAGGTCCGGGCGGAGTTGGCCACCATTCGACAGAAGCTGGCCTCTAATAAAGCAGTGATCCTGTCCTCCGTCACAGCAACAATTAAGGCGGCCATATCGAGGTTGGCGACGCTGAACCCAGTCCCTCCGCAGGCCCCTGTTGTGGCTCCTCTTCCACCTGTGTCGGAGTACATTCCCTCCAAGCTGGCTGCCCCTGCCTCGGAACTGTTGCCTTCATCCTCGGTGCCTGCTCCTCTGCCACTGCCTGCTGCTTACCTCTGGCCCATTGTCCTCCTGGGGCAGAGTCTGGGTTTGGTCTCCCAGCTTTTCTCTGTGCTGCCGCTCTCCAAGTTCAAGATTCCCAAGATCAAAATGCCATCCCTCTATGGGGATTCTGTGGCTTGGAGGGCTGTGGTTGCTTCCAACCCGGAGAGGGCGGTCTGCCTGCCGTACGGGGAGTGTCCAGTGCCGGAAGATTGGGCCATTCAAGTTAACGAGAAGAACGTGTTCCGGGCCATCAACGCCAAAGGTCTTGTCCCGGAGGTTGATGTGAAGGTGTATCCGAGCTGGCAGGACATGCAGTACTTCTCCTACTGCCCCTCTGTGTCACCCTCCACTGTCACCAAACCCTGGGCGGGACTACTCTCGCCATAACCTCTCGGCGGATGTCCACTCCCTCTCTCCCATCTCAGGGACTCCGTACTTACGGAATGTGCAAGATCGGGACGGGGTCCTAATGCTGGAGCTGCTGCAACTCAGTACGGGTCCCTGGGGGTAGTGGCTCCGTGAAACGGTTTAGTTTGGCCAGGCAGAGACGGAGGGTACATCGACCATCCCCACCATGGACACCACATTTGTATCACTCCTGCTGCTTCACTCCTCGAGCTTACCTCCGGCCGTTTGGGAGGGGATTAACCCTTACAGTCCCAGGCCCGAGTATATTCGTCAGTAGATAAGTAACTCCCCAGTCCCAGGCCCGAGTATATTCGTCAGTAATGTATTTGTCTTGTAACTGCCTGTACAAGACTTATTTTTTTTTAGTTTTTTTATGTAAGCCTTGTAAAAAAAAAAAAAAAAAAAAAAGTGAGAGATCCAGTCTTGCCTTATCTCTTGAGGTGAAAAGGTGATCTCTCCTGCCATTTTCGCCACAGTGCTAGGAACTGCTGGGGACTTTTATTACTGTACCCTACGGTACTCAACGGGTTAATGCCCCCCAAGCTGTCGGTGGGCCCGCTCATATGTGCCTTTTTCACGGCGCCTGAGAAGTCCCAGGTGGACAGGGACTACAAGTTCAGGCAGCGGTTGGGGCGCCAGCTCTCGACACTCCTGGACCAGTTAGAGCTGGCGCGGGTCCACCTTCCCCTGGAGTTCGGAGACCATCGCCAAGAATTTGAGCATGTCCGCCGTATCAGCCTGCAGCTCGCCCTCAACCCCATTCAGGACATTCGTCACTCCCTCCATGAAGCCACCCGTTGCTGTCAACAGATTCGGGTGGCTTTTTGAAAGAAAGCCCCTACCGACGTGCTGATGGATCTTCTGACTCTTGGACTGTTCCCGGAGGAGGCTTGGCGGGAGGCTTTCTTGCTGGCGCAGAGTGACACCTACTCTGCGCAAAGGAAGGTCGCAACGTCCTCTTCCTCCCGCGGACGCGGGGGCAAGTACGTCGCCGGCAAGGGGCGTAAGGCAAAGAGCTTGGGCAAGGGGAAGGACCGCGGGGGGTGTGGTACATCCATCTCCCGTGGCCATAGGTACCCGGATTGCTGTCCCCATCAAAAAGGTGAGCAGCGCTGGCAAGATCTGGGGCCCTCGTCCTACGCTACCAAGCTCGGACAGGAGGGGTACAGGCCGGAGCGCAAGGCCCGTCCGCCATTTCGTCGGGTCGGTGGGCAAACGGGGGGAGGTCTTGGTGGTTTGTCCCACCACGACAAGTCCATGGGGGGCTACGCACCAAGAAATGCGTAGTTCCTCCTGGCCAATACCTTCTCCCCTCACCTAATCGTCCCGTCGAATCGGTGATGGGCCTAATACAAGGTGCCCGCTTCTTCTGCCCCCACTATTGGCACCATACTTCAGGTGGTGAAGAAGGGTCTGGCCTGGAAGTGGAGGTCCTTGCCTCCTCTCAGGCACCCTCCTCGACATCGACCTGTTTCTCAGAAAGTGGCCAAAGTGATCCAGTCCATGTACAAGGGAGGTGTCATCAAGGAAACATCTCAACAAAAGGTATTTCTTTCTCATGTTTTTCTGGTCCCCAAGAAGGACTGCGATGCTGTGCGGCCGGTGGTAGATCTTTCGGTCCTCAACACCCACATTGGGAACACTCGTTTCCGAATGTTGACTGTCAGCCAGGTACACCTGGTGCTCAAGCCCATGTCTTGGGTGGTGATCCTGGATCTGAAGGAGGCTTATTGTCATGTGCCGATGGCTCCTCGGTTCCAGGGTTACCTGGCACTAAAGTCGGGTCAACAGGTGTTCCAATTCGACAGACTACCATTCGGCCTCAACATAGCACCGCAGGTCTTCACGAAACTGGTACAACAGGCTCTGACTCCCTTGCTCCAGCAGGGGATTCAGATACTCTTTTGCCTGGACGATTGGCTTATCTCCGCAGACTCTCCCACACACTGTGTACAGGACACACTCACAGTAGTCGGACACATCACAAACCTGGGGTTCAAAATCAACATTCCCAAGTCGTGCCTCATGCCATCACAAAGAGTGACATGGGTGGGCTTGACACTTTGCAAGAAGCTTTTTGTCGTGTTACACACTCGATCTCGATCACAAGAATCATCTGAGACTTCCTATTGGGATATTTAGGCCGGCTCAGGCTCAAGAGCCTCATTCAGCTGGGCAACAGGCACTTCCCTATCTTGCCTCCTTACCGGCCGTGGCCGGTTCCGCGCTCTATACATCTGAGACTGTCACACTGGGTCGCTCGGGGCACGCTCGTTGCAGCGGTGCCCTGGACTGCTCCCCCGCCGACCATCTGGATAGACATGGATGCGTCGAGCGAGGTGGGGTGGGGCTACCAATCGAACATGGAACATCAAAACCACGGCAGGTGGTTAGGTCTCTCACACTTACGCATCAATGCCCTGGAACTATTGGTGCCGTTGTTCTTCCTGCGGGATCACGGACTCAAGACCTGGTGGAGAAATTGTTTTACATATCCGATCATGACAGCATAACCCTGCATGCGACTTACCAGCCCGGGACTGCCAATCTGTGAGCGGATGCTCTGTCAAGGGGACAGGACACGCAGGTAGAGTGGCAATTAACCCGGGAACTGCGGGAAGACTCTTAAGAGTTCCCCCGGCGGACTGCGGGAAGACTCTTAAGAGTAAGGCTATTAAAAAATCCATTTAAAACACCACCCCCAAATTTTTTTTTTTTGTTATTGCCCCTGGGCCATGCCAAATATCACTCCTCCACCTCCCCTCCTTCCCCGCTTTCCTTACCTCCTTCAGTTATCACCTATTTTCCCTATTATTCTCTTATTCTGTGGTATATTTTCGTGCTAACATTAGCGAGTTGCAAGCAGGGCATTGTCATCACTGTTAGCAAGCGAGTGCAAGGGAGAGAGAGAGAGTATCGATCGACAGTCTCTCTCCAGACGTGGGGAAAAGTGGTGGGAAGGGAGGTTGCCTCAGCCATACATTATGTAACTCCCGGCCTGTATCGCCGATTTTGACCATCCAAACGCTGTTTCCACTTGTTTTATTGTTGTAACAGGTTAATACCTTTATAATCAACCTATAATAGGTGCATATGGATAAGTAGTAATGCTATTTATGGTAAAATAACGATGTTAGTGATGGGAACAGCTCAAATACGTCAGCACAGGAGTGTGGTGTCTCATACCCCCCATGCGCACTTCTTAGGTTAAGACAAAGCATTTTCGACGACCTCGCAGCCTCCTGGAACACTCCGCAGGTGGACTTGTCCGCCTCCCACAAGATGAACAAGCTACCCGCTAGACTCACACTCCAGTGGGGGGGCCGGATGCCTTCAGTGAGGACTGGAGCAGGTGGCAGTCGATATACGCATTTCCTCCACCCGACGCACTGCTCATGTGCAAAGTCCTACACAGGCTGAGAGAGTACCAGGGTATGGTTTGGTTGATCGCACCCCTGTGGCCAGCCCAAGCTTGGTATGCTCAGCTGAAGCGATGGTGCCTGAGTCCTGTTCCCCTACCTGTCTCAAGCTTCCACTTAGAACAGATTGGAGACCTAGGGACTTCGTTGGTATTCGCATCGTGGATGTTTGTAAGGCAGGGTGGTTTCCGACTTTTGGATGCAGCTTGACTGATATGCTTAATTAGCACTGGATAAGGCTACATGGAAGACTTATGAGTCTCATTGGAATACTTTCACTACTTGGATCAATGACACTGAGCAAACAGTTCCATCGGTTGCATTGGTGTTCCATTACCTTAACCCACTGGGCCCCGGCTAGTTTAGAATAAATGTACCACCAGGGACCAGCAGGTTTTGAATTTTTGTTTTTTTCCAGAAACAATTGGGAATAGGTTAGGAATGAAGGAAAACCCACAAAAAACCGATCCCCTAGGTGGGGTCCTACGGTGCGCCCGAAAGTCAGATTTACAAGAGGGGAAAATTGAAGGCAGAAACACCCAAAAACAGGTTTTTGCATGCTCACGTGCACTCAGTTGGACTTTGAGAGTTTTCAACCATCGGCATGGTTGCGTGGGATACTTACACAGTTCCCATACAAATCTGAGTCCTCTAGGTGCCATAGGACCGGAGTAATTAACAGGGACGACACGTCGTTGCTGGGGTTTAGCGTTACATACATTGCCGACGACAACGTGTCGTCGCTGGGTTCAGTGGGTTAATCACTTGTTTGGGACACGCGCCTACATGCACAACACCATTAGGAACCACCTGTCCGCTATTAGGGAGCCTTTTGAGGCCTTAACGGGGCTGGTGCTTCCTATCAAGGAGCTGTCATACTTCACGAAAGCCTGCTTTAGGCTCTAATCGCCCCTACGCCAGATACAGCCTCACTGGTCTCTGACGCAGGCTCTAGGGCTCCTTACCTCACCCACCCACATCACTAACCTAATACCTGTTCAACTGCTAGACAAAACATTGTTTCTTCTTACATTGGCAACAAGGGAGAGGGTCTCAGAGTTAGCTGCCATATCTAGGGCCCCAATTTGCATGAGTTTTTTACGTCACCTCAGGTCTGTCACTTTAGCCCCTTCTACATTTTGTGGCCAAGACTGAACGCAAGGTGCACGTTTTTAAGCTGTTCACAGTGCCGGCTTTAAAATGTGGGCGTACGCATCATAAGCTATGCCCGTTTCATGCTCTTTTATACTTATGTGCGCACCACTTTGCCGACGTCGGGTACGGCGCTCTGGTTGGCCCCCAAGACCGGTAAGAGATTAGGCACGCGCACTGTGGGACTACATTTACGTAAAATTATTCATGACAGTAACCCTCTTACAAAGGGTACGGCTCATGACATCCGCTCCTATATGGTGACCATCCGCTTCCTCAATATCTATTCCCTCACTGATATAGCCGACACAGGGTTATTGTTCTCCTACAGAACGTTTGTCTCATCTTACCTCTCCATGTCCACGGCCAGGCCGGGTACGCCTTGTGTTGTATTAGGACAACGTGTCACTTAATTCATCATCCATCCTGTATATCTTCATACTGTATTCATCCTGTACTGTATTTAATTCTTTTCCCTAAGAGGGTGGGGGGGGGGGGTATTTTTGGTATGCTTGTACAAGGACTTTACATGTAATGTAAATAAAGAGTGTCATGTGATGTCATCTGGCAGCTGTGCCATGCTTTCTTTTCTTTTTTTATATACTTTGCAATAAACTTAAGGTTTCCCATATAGGTGTCAAAATGAAGTCTTACTCTTACCTGCCTTTACATTCTAGATCCTAGATTTGATACGCTTGTGACTATATTTTCCTAATATGCACCATACAGTTATGCACCTTTTTCTTAATAAACCGCATGTATATTTGTGTCTTTTCTTGTTCATCTACTGATTGGTTGGGTTTTGTAGTTTATTGGATGTCCGCCTCCAATGTGGGACTTAAACCCTATGTAGACTAATACTAAATTGGGAGGTTTGACGACCTCCCTTAACCCTTTCACGCATTTATGATGCAGAGGTTGCCAGATTAGCAATAAGAAATAGAGTTCTCTCACTCTTATAATTACCTCTCCAAAATTAGTTTTCTGCCCACAGCTAACTCAAAGACAGCTGCAGAGGTTGAAGTAACTAAACTAAAGGTTTCTAAATACCCCTGATGGTAACAAAGGCTTTAAAGTATCCTCAATAGGCTCAAAATCGCGTCATATGTCGGAGAGGGTTAATATCAAATATGGAAAACCTCTTATTTAATAGTAGTCTTGAAATATCCAACGTCAGAGTATCCCGCCCTCACACCGATTCCCTTCCCATCCAGTCTACCTGATTACTTGATACCTAGATGGGTTTGTAGAGGGTGGAGCAGGCTTATAGAAAATGGAGAATGGCCAGAGGAGAGCAGCAAGATTTAATGGGTAACTATAAAAAAAAAATATCTCCTTCGCTATCCTAATCTCTTTTCCTTATTTAGTCGTCTCGGAGTGTGTACAACGTGCTTAGTAGAGAATGGAGGTGCAACTCTAGAGATTGTTGGGACTTCGCGCTAGTACCGATAAATCCCTACGTTGGATACTTTGAGACTACTACCAAATACTGTAAGAGGTTTTCCTTATTTGGTATTGAGGGAGGTCGTCAAACCTCCCAATAACTACAGTTCAATTCAAAATAGATGAGCATCTATTAAAATGATCATGCTAAGTCACGGGTGGAAAGGGTGAGGTGTTATACCTGTGGGATCAGGTGGGACAATGGGAGAGTCAATAGGATGTGTTGGGGGTTGGGAGAGAGGGAAGGGCTATCAGCACCATATATATATATGGTGGTGACCTTTGAACTAGCCAAGGAATGTCGCACCTACACTCTGGGGAATGTCCATGGGAAATTTTACCTGGAATCTCAAATCTGTTGGAAATTATATTTCGGAAATTCGCTGAAGCTTTACTCTACAAAATTTAAATGAGTAAATGAAATGTAGTGAAGTTAATGTACAAGTAATTTTTCTAAACACTACTCAACTTAGAGTAAAAGTACTGGACAAAAAATTTACTTTTTAAAAGTAGATACTGAAAAAGTACTTGAGTAAATGTACTTTGTTATCTTTACACCCCTGACTGTGTGACATATTAGGTAATAACTAAACTATACTGTACGTTCTCACCCCTGGATACTGTAACTATATTATAACCAAGGGTAATACATTGAGTGTATTGGGGAACTATACTGTACGTTCTCACCCCTGGATACTGTAACTATATTATAACCAAGGGTAATACATTGAGTGTATTGGGGAACTATACTGTACGTTCTCACCCCTGGATACTGTAACTATATTATAACCAAGGGTAATACATTGAGTGTATTGGGGAACTTGTTGGATATAGTGGAGGACATGGTAAGTGTACAATACTTGGGAATATGTTGGGTTTACTGGTAATTACTATAATTTCTCACCCCTAGATGGAGGTCCAGTCACTAGAGCGTAACCAAGGACTGTGTAGTGGTGAAAGTGGACCAGTATTGGCGGTACTGGGGGACATGTTAGGAGCTCCCTGTCTTTCCCCTCATACCTGTGAAGGACAGCTGGAGTGTACCACCTGTGATCTCACCACCACCTTCTTCCAGCTGGCTGCAGATATTAACTCTTACATCTGTCCGCGTCTCCCCATACAGAACAACAGGGTTTGTCACACACTTTACATTTTAAACAGTTGACCTGCTATTATGTATGTTTCTCATCCAAGAAATTTAAGGATAACCAATTGCCTTGGAAATTAACTATGAGAGGCTTACACATTATATTGGTATTATATATAGTTAATCATTTATATGAATAAAAACAATGTAAAATATATTCACGAATATATATATATATATATAATGGAAGCAATTGATTCTCCTACTGGGAATCGAAGACGAATAAGGAATATGAAGACCAAAGCGAACAGGAACATATTTGTTTATTGGCAACGTTTCAACACTAATCTTGTGTCATTATCAAGCCTAAAAAGAGAAAGAATAAACCTATCGTGATTATCAGAAAGTCATCACATGTTAAAATTGAAAATGTATTCAAAAGATAAATTTAACGAAAATATAGCTAAGGTACATTACATTAAGAAATTAAAAGTAGAGATATAGGATAAGTAAAAAAGGAATAAAGAGTGAGAATAATGTAAACAATAATAATTATTGCTATGCAAAATAAAGATAGATGTGGGTGGCGAATTTAAAAGAGTCAAGGAGTGAAAGGGGCAGGGTCGACTAAAATAAGGAAACAGGAGTATAAATGGGCACATATATCTATTTAAACATATGCCTACACGTACCTAATATTAAAAGTACAGGAAACTAAAAGCAGAGGAGGGGCGTGGAGGTCTCATGGGTGCCTAGAGATGGGCGGAGGTGGTGGGTGAGGAGGGACTCAGCTGTCACACGCATCATGTCGTGTGTTCTACAATCCTCAGTTGTATATAAGTACAAGTGTAGTAGCTGTAATGCTACGTATATTGGTCAAACCAAACGCCAACTATCAACGAGGGTCTCGGAACGCAAGGGTCGATCTTACCGTCCCAATTTCCCTTTGTCAAAGCCATCATATTCCGCTATCTGAAACCACAGCGAAACCTCAGACCATACTATAAATAGCCAGGATTTTACCATATTATTCACTGCAACGAATACGTCTTGTCATTTACGAAAACATCAACTGAAACACCCTGTATACATATAATTATTATACATATAATTTCCTAATTTTGTGGTATAATTTTGTTATTCAGGTAGCAGACATTCTTCCCCCCGAGGCGGACTCAAGCCACGCCAACCGTAGCCCAGAGCCTCCCCCCATCCCCCAGGATCCTCCCACTACCACAACTTCCTCCACACACTCACCCAAGCCCTCAGCTCCCGCCACCATCCAGAAGGATATGGCCGGAGGAGGACTCATCTCTGTAATGGCTAATATGCCGCAGGTTTGTTTAACTCAGATTTAAATGTTCTTTGTTTTATGACATGTATGGCAGTTCCATGGTTTACATCTGTGTATCTAGGTTACCTAAATTTCTCAATGCTGCTCAATCCCCTACAATATATCTGTCAAGTTCCTGGCGATAGTTCAAGATAGTTTTGCATTCACAGTTGCATTAATGCAGACATTGTGTTCAAGTCATGTAATAAGGAACTTGAACTGAGGCACAAGGACATGCGAGATGACGTGCTTGGTAAACAACAGACGCATGGGAAGTGCAGAGTAACTCAACAGCTTTATTTAGTATCTTAACATATTTATTATTTAACTTATTTTGTTTTCCTTTTTGATCAATACATTTTCTAGAATTTATTACAATTTAATTGTATTACTTCATAGTGGCATTCGTGACAAATTATGTTCCATAGGTAGCCTACTTTCGCAGTGTTGCATAAGATGTTGGGTTTTTATTGTTGGTGGGCGTTTATAGGCCTACCAGCTTAGCCTATAAGCTACATAGGGCCAAATATCTTTATTGGCACTACTTCATTGGATTCCAGAGCTTGTACTAAATATTAGGTTTTCATCTCTTCCCTTCAGGTGTAAAACCCTAATTCATGACAGTAATCCCCTCACCTCCGGTCCTATGCCGTAATGATTCATTTCTTGAATAATCACTCGATCGATCGCTATCGAACATAACTGATACAGGGTTATGGTCCTCCCACCAGACGTTTTGCTCCTCTTACCTGTCGATACCTACCACACATATTCTGTACATACAGTATAAGTCCGGGATAGATCTATCCTAACCATTCCATACTGTAGCTAGTAAAGAATTGAGGTGCATTCTCTAGAAGACATTGGTTAGACCGCGCAAGTTGTACCGATAAATCATCGTCACCATTCTAATAATAATTCACTTGTATTAGCAGGACGGTTGATACAGAGGGACTACTACTAAATATGATGTTTACTATCGCTTTATTGTGACGGACGCAATGGAGATGGACGAAGAGCTGGACACTGTGTTTTGGTATATTCAATCCATTTTGTCATGTGTTGTGATAAATAGTATTCAATTCTACTATGTTGTATATGATGATTACTGTCCCTAGATTGTGACGGCTACTGTGGAGACTGTGGGTGAGCTGGATGTGGCAGCCAACATGCCTCAAGAAAGTGTGGTCAAGGCAGTCGCGCGTGCTGTCACTCTCACTGACGAGGATGTTGGTATGTTATCCTCCATATTCACTTGTAGTACTGTCTTTATTAACTTTGTTTTCCATTCACTTCCTTACACTCTCACCGATGAATTATTGGTACACACATGCATACAGTACATACACTTTAAAGACTGAGTGGTCCATGAAAAGATAAAGTTTCAGTATTGTGTCCCAGTGACAGCATTTCAGGCAGCCACATTATCCACCATATTCTTCATTCCTGATAAGTCTGTTATCTAGTATTATGCAAGACTTGATTTTGGCAATACTCACAAACTCCCACAGCGCCAGTATCCACAAGCTTCGAACCAAACTCCAAGAACACACAAATATTTCAATAAAATACTGTACAGAAAATCTTTCAGGAGGAAATTTGTATTTATGTTCTTCAACTATGTAATCCTGACATTGATGTACGGGAGTGAAGCATGGATGTTGCTGGAGACAAGGGTGGAAATTAATGACTTTAGAAGTGTGTGTGGAGTCACATGGAGAGATAGACAGCTGAATTAGAAAGTGTGAGAGTAATGTGGTGAGCTGGAGGGTGTGAAGAGGAACACCTTGAGGTGCTTCAGTCATGTGGAGCATATGGCGAGTGGGAGAATGACGAATAAAGTGTATGAGAGTGAGGTGGAGGGGCACCGGCTGACAGGTGACAGTTGACATGTAATGGGTGCTTCGCATGTCTCACTCCCTAGACTGGAACAAGACTTCACGGGTCTCACCGTGTTCAGCGGTAGAGTGTAAAGGCTATCAGCCTATGGCCGAGAGGGTACAGTAGTTGGAATATAGAAAAAAAAAAAAAAAATGCCATTATTTATAGCGTTTTTTTTTTGTTTTTTTTTTTTTCTATATTCCAACTTACTTCCTCTCGGGCATAGGCTGAGAGCCTTAACATTCACCGCTTTACAATGAACAGTGAAGCCCGTGAGGTCTTGTTCCAGTCTAGGGAGTGAGACATGTGAAGCACGTAGAGTACAACGAGCACCTGCCATCTTGCCTTCACATGAGGCACGGTGCTCACTCATGGCCCGAAACGACCCCATCTCTGAAGCCACCTCGTTCCCGTGCTTCACTGTCTCACCCCCTACACTCGGACTCTCACACTTACACACACACGACGCCACCTGTTGAGCAGATAACTCACCAGGCATTGCACCCCTATAGCATATTTTGAATATGGGAATATTCATACAGTGCTATTTAATCAGGGAACAATGAGGGTATTTTATTGACGTTTCGGTGGGCTTGTGGTAATGCACTTATACTAGGTACAGCACAAATTCCATCCCAATAATATCTTCCCATTGATACATTGGGATTTGAACCCGGGACCTTTGGATTACCAGGCCAGTGGCAAGACCACTCCACCACACCTCCCCACACCATTGCTCCGTCAATGATGTGAGAGCCTATAATTATGTAATATATGTCCTTGGCCGGGTCTCGTAGGACCCGGTTATACCTTATTACTGTTGGCCAAGAACCATAAACATCCTAGAGGGTACCCCAAATATATCCTAAGGTACATCATTGAAAGTGGATGCCACTAGAAAAAATAATAGAATAAAATAAATAAACTAATAGATTTTAATATCACCCCGTTTTTATCTCATGATCCACAATTTGTTGTATACTGCTTCCCATCATTGCCGTAAATCGCTAGACCACTGGATTCTGTCTCAAATTGTCTTTACTTTTCTTTTATAATGTTCCGGGACTTTGCTGTTACCCCCTCCTTATTTATTATTTAATGTTCATTCCATTATTGTGTTTCTTCCTTACTTAATGATGATTGGTCAAATTTATTACTCTGGTAGCTTAACCCGTGGAGCCCCGGCTAGTTTTGTAATGTTTGCGCACCAGAACCCGGCCGGTTTTCAAAAAATGGTTTTATTCCAGAAACAATAGCGAATGGGTTAGGAATGAAGGAAAAACCACGAAAAACCGTTCAAAAAGCTTTAAAAATGGTCCTACAGAGCCCCCGAAAACGGATTTTACAAGAGTAAAAAATTGAAGGCAATTATCCCAAAAAAAACAGGTTATTGCGCGCTCGCGCGCACGCACGTGGACTTTGAGAGTTTTCAACCATCGGCACGGTTGCGTGGGATACGTACACAGTTCCCATACAAATCTGAGCCCTCTTGAGTGGCTACACCTGAGGTTACGGTCGGCGCAATTAGGGTGACGCGTCAGGCGCGTCTCTGGGGCTGTGCGTTACATACATCGCCGACGCGTCAGACGCGTCGCTGGGGCTGTACGGGTTAATGGCCATTGCATGCAAGGAAATACAGGTGAATGAATGCAAATTGTCTAAATGACACAGGATAAATAAAAACACAATATACCGTTTGGTATTACTTGACTATATTAAAACACTGTAAAGGAAAATACACTTTTCACTGTGATACCCAAATCAATAGGATTATTACTTTAGTCAACCACGGAATATATCGGTATTATTGGCACAATGAACTACTTCTTATCACCACATCAAAGTTAACTAAAACCCTTCAACAGGTGACCCCAAGGCCACTACCCTAGTAAACACACACTCAGTCACTAGGTTCATAAGGCGTACAACAGCTCACAATGGGGTGAAGGTTAGTTCAAGACCCAATAACACCAACAGCATCCTGTCTCAGTACAGCCACTAGGTCATGCCCACTGGGGTGGACACAGGACTCTCTGCACCTGGTATATGTTCATCATATAACTAAAATAAACACACTTGGAGAAGAAATAATGCTTTATATCGTAAATATAACTAACTAGCAGGGATACCCGGCGTTGCCCGGGTTTAAATTCTACTACCATAATCACCATCATCAATCAGTACTACCACAATCATCACAATACTACTACTACCATAATCACCGGCCTCGACCTCCCTGTGCCTCATTAAATGGCGACCTCGATTCCGGCCGCTAAATGACCTCCGATTTTGGATCTGATCTCATCCGTACCCCCATTATGGGGGGCTGCGAACAACTTTCGTTCCATACACCTTTTCGATCGGAGGCCTCCTTCTGCCCCAAACGGCCATTTTTTAAAAACCAAAAGCGATTTTTCCGATTTCGCGCCCATTTTCTCCGTCCCTTTCACGCTGGGGAATTCTATTTTTTCACTAAAACCTGCCTAGGAACCCCCTTACTATGCATACCAAGTAGGAACGGTCTAGCTTAAAAAATGTGGCCATGCATAAAGAACAGACACACACACAGACAGACAGACAGACAATCGAAAATATTATATAGATTCTGTGAGAATCGAAGGCTAGAAATTCACAAATAACTAACCTAGCCCCTAGGGCATTTTCGCTTCCCGCGGGTTAAAGAAGCCATACTGGCGGTCTGAGAGTAGGTTATAGGGAGATAAGTGATTAAGAAATTTTGAGGTAAGAATTGTTTGAAAAACTTTAGAGATGCAAGAAATGAGAGCAATTGGATAGTTGGAGGGTTGAGAGCGGTCATCCTTCTTTGGGACAGGTTGAATGAGAGCGTACTTCCAGCAAGAAGGGAAGACGTTAGAGGAGACAGGAACGGAAGTGTTTGACTAGGCAAGGAGTCAGCACAGAAGCACAGTTTTTTGTACAACAGGTGGAACACCGTCCGGTCAGTACGCTTTCTTAGTATTAATCCTAAAGAGGGTGGAAAGTACATCCTTGGAAGAGATTATGATGTTAGGCATAGGCTAAGTAGGAGAGAGGGGGTGGAGAGGGAGGAATACCACCGGAATCGTCCAAAGTGGAGTTTTTAGCGAAAGTGTTAGCGAAGAGTTCAGCTTTGTCAGAGGAAGAAGTGACAGTAGTGCTGTCAGATTGGAAAAGAGGAAGGAAATACAAAGAAGAAAAATTGTTGGAGAGGTTTTTGGCTAGATACCAGAAGGCTTGGGAAAAGCTAGAGTTGGATAGTTCAGTGCATTTATTATTGATGAAAGAATGTTTGGCGAGTCAAAGAACAGATTTGGCTTGATTCCGGGCAGAAACATAGGAAGTATGAGATTCTTGAATTTGAATGCGAAGGTACCGTTTGAATGCTTCCTCCTTGTTGCGGACAGCAGTAGAACAAGCGTGAGTAAACCAAGATTTGTTTGCATTGAACTGAGAGAAAGAACAATTAATTTATGCTTCCATGCTCGAGAGGATAACCTCGGTAATGCATTCAGCACTTTCTGAGGGTCCCTGGCCACGGAAGCAAAAGTTATTCCATGGGAAATCAAAGAAGTACTGCCGATGAGCCTCCCAGTCGGCAGCGCCAAAGTGCCACAAGCGCCGCCGGCATGGAGGATCGGGTGGCTGTACCAGAGAGATAGGATAGGTGACAGAGATAAGTTTATGGTCGGAGGAGCCCAAAGGAGAGAACAGATTTACAGTATAAGCAGAAGGGTTAGAAGTTAGAAATAAGTCTAGAATGTTGGGCCGATCTCCGAAGCGATACGGGATACGGGTGGGTTGCTGGACTAACTTATCTAGGTCATTAACCCTTGTCTAGCAGGGGGTTTTGGGCTTATTTGGGCATATTCAGGCCCTCCTGCATGATAAATCAAGTATCTGCATGAAAAAAAAATAGTCGGTAGAATTAGGGGAGATATAAACAGCGCAGAAATATTTAGTTTGAGAGTGACAAGAAAGCTTTAGTCAGAGAGTTGAGAATTCTGAAGAGTCAAAGTTGGGAACACGAGAGAAACCGAGATTGTTGTGCACATATACGCAACATCCACCTTTTAGTTGAAACTGAGGATAGAGATACTAGGAGGATACAGAGAAGAGTTTGCTGTCAGTAGTCCCAGACACCTGAGTTTCGGTGAGAAAGGGAAGATCAGGGTTGGCAGAGGAGAGGTGGTGTTCCACAGAGTGGAAGTTAGAGGAAAGGCCATGAATATTGCAGATATTATTAGTAAGAGGAGAAGGTAGTGATCCAGAGCATTTTGGGGAGTCATTGCCAGGGATCAGATAAATGGGGGCATTTCTGGTCCCCCCCCCCCCCCTCGGGACTCCGAGGCTCGTCGTAATTTAGTCATAATTTTTGGTAAAAAAGGTAGTGTAGTATGTAAGGTGTTTGTAGTGTAATGTATTGATAGGAGGAGAAACTGTTTTGGAGGGCAGGCTGGGGTTGCCCTTAATATTGTTGAGGCACAGAAAGGATGAGCTAGGGAGGCCAGGTGGAGAAACAGGAGTTCTAGCTGTCCTTATCAACCACCTAGCACTCCCCGGGAGTACCGCACTGTTCGGCTGGTGCCTACAGCCTCCTCCTAACAATTTTGGAGGTGGAATTCCCAGTCCCAACCTCCAGGGGCTATCTGCGCCAGAAAACGATGGGCGGTGGGGTCGCAATATCCCTTCGTCGGATCTTTTTACCCGCCCCCTAGCTCTAACATAGAATACCTGCAGCGCCTTGACGATTCCTTATCTAGAATAGATCCCTCCAAAAATATATAGTTGGCTGGAGAATTTAACCTCCCAAACATTTTTTGGACAAGCAACACGACACTCAACAACCCCACCTATGAAAACGATATAATACTACCAAATACCGACAGAAGATCCCTACACGAAAACTTCATTGACATAATCAACACTCACTCACTCTCACAAACAGTATTCGAACCAACACGTACACAATCTAGCGTAATGAGAAACAACCCAAACATAAGACATGGGGTCACATCCAATATTTTAGACCTATTTCTCACAAACAACAATTTGATAATACAGACACGGGTAGTACCTGGCTTGAGCGATCATGACATGGTACTAGTTGATGCAAACATAAAACTTACCATATAGAAACAAATGCCCAGAAACATTTACCTATACAACAGAGCTGACATGGGTGTCATCTCCCGGGACTTAGTTGAATACAGAGACACCTTCCTTGACAACGACCCTATGGCCAATTCTGTTGAAATGAATTGGACGAGACGCTGCGACTGTATTCAAGACACAATGGACAAGCACATCCCCAAGAAAACTGTAACACGTAACCAGTCACCCAAATGGTTCAATAGACATCTGCAAAGACTACACAGACACAAGGTAACAACATACAAAGCAGCCAAATGTTACATCACAGAACACTGGGAATACTACAAGAATACACAGAAAACACTAACAAAAAAAAATGCAACAAGCAGAAACTAATTAACCCTCCTGGCCCGGGCAGGCTCTCCAAAGGACGGAGCTCGTATCCGGGCGATCTGGCCGAATATCAACAAAAGTAAACTAAGGCTAATCTCGCTTAACCCTCCCGCATCTATAGGACGCGATCGCGTCATAACGCCACCCCTCCAAGAGTGCTCGTATGACGCAATCGCGTCATAATGCCACCTGTAAGTTAGAAATATTCGCCAAAAATAAGTTTATGACTCGATTTTGACTCAATTTGGACTGGTAAGTTAGGCATCAGTAAGTTACAAAAGGAAGTAATCTAGCAACCCCATAGCGTCCCTCTCTGAGGAGCGCGGGCCTCTGTAAAGTCAGTAGTTTCCCGGCCCCCAGACTGTGAGGCAGGGTCCCGGCCCTTTAAATTCTGGGCTCCCTCCCTCTGGCCCACCATGCCTAGCTATAGGGAGGCAATTATGGATTATTTCATCTACCCAGTGAAAGTGTTTAGTGAATAATTCGAACTATATTTGTATATAAGATGTTACTTGTGACTTTTGGTGACTGAGGGGAGTGAATCTTGGTTAACCCCTTGAGTATTGATGCAGTTTTGTCTAGGTATCATTGATGACTTTACACTATTTTTTGCTTGAAAGACAAATATATTTATCAATAAATACTGCCTACAAAATAAATACATTATAATCACGAAGATGTCACAGGAATGCTTACAGGAAGTA